>OZ007555.1:182811341-184067773 GCA_963931855.1 Philhelius festivus
TTTTGGCTAAAAAGGCTTTATCAACAAACAAATATGCGTTATTGGTCAAAATTGGTGAAAACCCTCATGAGATTAAAGAAACACCACTTCATCAGCAAAAATAAAACTGTATGGCTTGGCTTCCATGCCAATGGTGGTATCATCTGGCCTTTTTTATCTCTGTTGAAAATGAAATTACCGTCACGTTAAATTCAATGGAGATCGCTAAAGAACATGATGCACCAGTATTATAATAAATAAATAAATAAATAAATATGGTGTCGCAACAGCTCGAAGAGAGCTGTGACTTCCAAAACTCTCAATTATTCTTGTGTCCGTGTTACCAGGAATTGAGGGGACCTACAATTTTCTGTCGATTCCAAACGGCTTACGAGCAGCACATTTAATGTCAAGAAATATTCTTGGAGGATTTGACGTCGAATTCCATACATACATGTTTGTATTGTACTTCAAGCCTATTGCATACTTATAGAGTCTTAGGTTTGATTCTTAGTCCTCCAAGTTTTTCATGAAAAGTGCTGCTTCTTAGCCGTTTGGAATTGACATAAAATTGTAGGGGTTGGATTCGCCCGTAAAGTTTATGGTTATATCTTCTCCTCCACTCCCCGTCTATATAGACGGGACCAAATATCACACAGAGAATGTTTCTATCGAAACATCCTTAAGCGCTCTCACCCACTTTCGACAAAGTCCATGTCTCTGCACCATAGACAAGAACCGGGATGATGAGGAACACTTTATATGCTCGAGAGAGGACTACACAATTGCCTTCTTTGTCCAAAGAAGCAGCGATTGGCAAGAGTTATTCTCCGTTTGATTTCAGGGCTGGTGTTATTGTCCAAATTTGTAGCGGCGGCAAGGTATATAAAGTCCTTAACTACCTCAAAATTAAATTATAGCTGTCTATAATAACGTTCTGTCGAAGACGTCGGTGTTGTGTGTTCCTTCTTGATGACAGCATATACTTGGTCTTGCCCTCATTTACAGCTAAACCCATCTTCTTCGCTTCCGTCTCAATGTTCACAAATGCGACACTGACATCACGCTTTATTCTTCCAATAATGTCAATGTCGTCAGCGTATCCGAGTAATTGGACAGACTTGAAATATTATGCCTCTTGTGTTGGCGCAAGAGTTTTGCACTATTCTTTCAAGAAAGATGTTGAAGAAGTCGCGCGCCAGAGCTTCGCCTCCTTTTTTTACATCAATTGTATCGGTGAGATCTTTTCTGACCTTGATGAAGCAGCGTGCGTTCTCCATCGTTATCCTGCACAAACGGACAAGTTTGTCAGCGATGCCAAAGCTAGACATTGCTCAACATAGTTCTTTCCTACATAGATGATATCATATACGCAGCTTTGAAATCGATGGTGATGGTATTTGTAGCTTCTGGGTTTTTTCCAAGATCTGCCGTAATGTGAACTTTTGATCGATGGTGGACTTTCCTGGTGTAAGGCCGCACTGGCAGGTTGTTGACGAAAGGCTTCAGAAGTTCACATAATACGGCAGAAACTTGTACGCGATAATCAGGAGACTTATGCCATATCCAATTACAAACCAGTTCTTCATATAAGGGAAATGTACTCGCAGGCTCATTTTCCTGTTAGCTCTACGTTGCCTGATAGCAACTTTGCACCTCCTGTACTTGAGAACGTAAATAATTGGACAGGTATATTTCCGTATATTTCCCTAATATTCCAGCCCTAAATATGGGAAACACAATGGTTCTCTCTAATGTTGAAAAAGCTAATGCTTTAGCCCAAACGTTCTCTGACACTCATTCTGTCACTGGGAGTATTGCTCGAAATTATATGGTAGAGTCAGAAGTTGCTGACTCTGTTAATATTATAAACTCGTTTAGTAGGTATTTACCTCATGATGAAGTTTCGATGAAAGACGTTGGTGCAGTATTATTGTCTCTTAAATGTAGGAAATCCGCCGGCTTTGATAAAATTAAAAATCTTTATCTTAAAAATCTACCAAAATCAGGAGTTAAGTATCTGCAAAGTTTATTTAACTCCTGCCTAAGTCTTAGCTATTTTCCGAGCAATTGGAAAATAGCCAAAATTGTACCAATTTTAAAACCAGGCAAAAGCCCAAACATGCCGGGTAATTATAGGCCGATAAGTCTGCTAAATTCTGTAGGTAAATGTTTTGAACAAATTTTGAAAAATAAAATTATTTCACATGTTGATACGTTTGACATTCTTCCAAAAGAGCAATTTGGTTTTAGAGCCTGTCATAGTTCAACTCATCAAGTGCATCGAATCTCAAGATACATAAAAAATAATTTCAGAGAAGGAAAAAGCACTGGCATGGTAATGCTCGATGTTGAAAAAGCATTTGACACAGTTTGGCACGATGCCATACTGCACAAAATGTTACGGTTAAATTTTCCATCGTACCTTATCAAAATAATACAATCGTTTTTGACTGATAGAAAATTTAGGGTCTCTGTTAACAATTGGTTTTCGGAAACCCGTAGAGTTATTGCAGGAGTGCCTCAAGGGTCCGTTCTTGGTCCTTTACTTTATAATATATTCACTTATGATTTTCCGTCTTTTACAAACTGTGAAAAAGCAATTTTCGCAGATGACACCTGCATCTACTCATCAGATTCACTTGGTTTCACTATTGAAACCAACCTGCAATCTGCATTGAATGTAGTACAAAGATACTGCAACGATTGGAAAATTAAAATCAATGCTTCAAAAACTGAGGCTGTTTTTTTCACACGAAAAAGAAAACCCTGTTTTTTGCCAAGCAATAATATCCAAATATGTGGTGTGAGTACAGATTGGCGTTCGAGTGCTAAATATCTTGGGGTACACCTCGACAAGACCTTGACGTTTGGTTTGCACGTACAAGAAGTAGTTAAAAAATTCGGAACAACTATCAAAGTTCTTTATCCTTTTATTAATCGAAAATCAAAATTAAGCAATGAAAACAAAATGTTGATTTATAAGGTCATATTTCAATCAATAATGTTTTATGCGTTACCTGCCTGGGGAAACTGTTCAAAAAGTCATATTCGTAGGCTCCAAATAGCCCAAAACAAAGTATTGAAAATGATTTTAAAACTACCATGGTCCTTTTCAACAGAAGAACTGCACCAAATTGCAAATATAGAATTAGTTTCGGCCAGAATATCTAGGCTTTACGAGCGTTATAACAATTCTTGTATTATGTCAGAAAACACTTTGATCTCAAACCTTACTATTTAATACAAAACATATAATTTACTACTTATTTACTTATTTATTTACACATTTACCTATTTATTTATATTTATTTATTTATTTATTTATTTATTTATCTATTTATCTATTTATTTATTTATTTATTTATTATTTATTTATTTATTTATTTATTTATTTATTTATTTATTTATTCACTTATTTATTTATTTAAATTCTTTGATTTATTTATTTATTTAAATTCTTTGATTTATTTATTTATTCACTTTTTAAATTACATGTTTGTTTACTTCTTAATTTATTTTTCATTTAATTAATTATTTACTATCTTCTTTGTGTATTTAAAAAATGTAAAGTCTGGTTTGTGTCAAATGCGCACCGCCCACCTATCCCTACTCTATCAATATACTATTTTAATGAAGGTTTTTCATTGTAGCTTTTCCTTCGTACAGTTTTTCCTCTTATATTTCTTTCCAAATAATCTGTAATATTGTCAGTAGTAAGGTAGTTATATACCAGAACTCTGTAAATTGTGCAATATAGGTTAAGAAAACAATGTATCGTAAATTCTGCTACAATAAATATATCTATCTATCTATCTATCGTACTCGTACAGTTGCAAAAGCTCTTCGAGATCTTGATATAAATAAATCCGCTGTCCGTGTTTTTATACCCCCATTCTTCTCAAGAGGTGTTTTTCATCTCTAACAAAACCATAGTTTTTCTACCGCTCCTACTGCTCTGGAATTTTCCATAGAAAATGGAAAACAGCATTTGTCCAGCCTGTTCCTAAAAAAGACGACCATTCCACCTATCGACCAATTGTATTTACGTCCCTTCTTTCCAAGAACATGAAATCGCTGATAAATCATCAGCTCAAGAAATATCTCGAAAGTCGAAAGCTTCTTAATGACTGGCAATACGGCTTTCGTAGCTGGTGATCTGGTGATCTGATGGCATATCTCACCGACGAGTGGAACATTGTTTTGGAGAAAGTAAGATTATTGCGCTTGATATTTCTAAGGCATTTGATAGAGTTTATCACTAGGCTCTCTTATCGGAAATGCGTGTATTTGGTATCAACAAAACCCTTATTCTTTGGATTAGAAATAACCTTCTAGATCGTTCAGTACATGTTGTATTGAAAGGTTTTAAGTCTGATCTTCACAAAATAAATTCTAGTGTTTGCCAGGGTTCCGTTTTGTCTCCGATTCTCTTCCTCATTTTTATAAATGATCTCTTGTCTGAAACTTCTAACCCACTTTATTGTTTTGCCAACGACTCTTCTCTTAGCTTCTCATACTCGTTCTCAAATTCACGTCCATCTCCTTCAGAAGTGGAATTGCAACGGTATCATATGATTAGCTCATTAAACTCCGATCTTTTTGGCATTATTATATGGGGTATAAGAAATCGTTTGGATTTTAATGCTTCGAAAATCCTATAATGCTTCCTATTGTCGCTAAATAAAAATGTACCAGTTATACCATTGTCGAAGAAACCGAAAAGCTCTCAGTACTCGGTATGTGTATGTTAACGATGATCTTCGTTGGAATGACCACATTCTCGAGACCACCAATAAGCTGCTAAATGCTTAAGATTTGTATATCGATGTAAGACATTTTTCACCCCCTCTGATCTTGCTATCATTTATAAGGCGTTTATACGTCCAAAACAGATCTATTATGGATACATTCCAATATCTTGAGCACCGTCAGAATGTTTCATGAACTTCCTTGTTTTATCGCTTCTTTTACAAGCAATGCTCGCTCGAAGTGGCCAGTTGCATTTCTCCCCTAAGCCAGTTCACCCGTGATACCCGTTTTGTAAGGAATACTCATCAGTTCACTCTTGAGCTTAATTTTGGTCTTATCCCTAAATATATATTTTTAGTCGCCCAACACGTTTATGAAATAAATTACCCAGCAACATTTTCCCGTGCCATCTCAATTTCCCAACATTCAAGACCAATGTTCATCGACACCTCCTTTATCCCCCCCCCCATAATTTCCCCATCGCCCGTGCCGTGCGTTTGCATTACATACCACTATCAATATGGTAGTATGTTCCTGCAACAGAAATCCACTAGTTCAAAGAATATAGAACATCACTAATATCACTTGAGAACGATTTTTTTGAAACACAAATCACGTCGACTCTTGAACCTTCGAAGAATTGTCTAAATTCGTCAAGTTTCGTAAAAATGCTTTGAGCATTAATATGAACAACATGTTAGCCAGTGCGCTGAATATATGTATATAACGTTAACCATTGCGTGCGTTTACACAAATATTTTGTTTAGGGTCTTATTATTAGAAGAAATAAAAGGTTTGGAAATGCGTTTAAAAAAAATTGGTTGGAGTCTTCTGATGGGTAAATGATGTTCACCCTTACTGAACCACGATTTTTTCCCTAGAACATGCCCGAGAATCATTTTATAAAAGTATTGTTCAGCAATTAGAAAAAACCCTACAATATACTCGTAAGAGCAAACGCCCCGCATTTGAAACTGAGCCAATCTATCATAATGCAAACAAATCAGTCTTCGCATGGATTTACCCACCATCCAGACGGAACCCGCCATAAAGAATTTCGTTCCAAAAAAAAACACCCAGCCAACACCCCTTTCGAGTAAAAGAATTAATAAGGCTAGTAAAACAAATATTTATTTCATTTTCAGAATTTCACTCCATTTCCCTGTAACTTCATTAACAGAAAACTCATTTTACTTATTGCATGTTGGTATCAAATTCAAATGATATAAAAAATACAAAATCAACATGAAATATTTAAATCCCGCAGTCAACTTACCTTCTACAATACACTTTCCTTGCTGGCAAAAAACGTTGCTGGAAAATTGAATTCATAGGAAAACAAAAACCTAAACGAACTTATTTCTACGGGTACAGGTAGAGTTGTTCATTGTGTATATAGAATTTCATTAAACATTTTCCTGCATGCATAATATCGTGCTGTTTTGGAACAGATATTCATACCCCATCGGAATATGGTATGGTTAATTTCCAAAGAAAAACATAAAACCCAACAACAAGGATTGCGTGTTGGTGTTGGAAAGAAGCCAGGAGCCAGGATAACCGGGAAGTTGACATTATCTATGCATCGCGTTAGCTTAGTCGTGTGGGGTATAGGCATAGTAGTCATGGGTGCAACAAAAATAAGAAAGAGAAATAATTTTCCCTGGAAGTTTGATCAATACACAAGTTGAAATTCGTCTAAAACTTTTATGTTTATAGTATACCGTCGGAAAGTTACTGAACTTGCCAATGAATTTGATTTAAGAGCTTTAAGGAAAATAATTAATAATATTTCACTCCTGGCTCTGCGAAGGCAAACCCCCGACCGGTTCATCTAATCCTGATCATTTATCAATAGAAAAATATTTGCGTAAAATATACTTGCATCCGTTTCTTGGCCATGACATTATTTCAAATCGGTGTGAACTATGTGTCTTATGAACATAAACGTAATTCGTTTGGCAAAACTCCATTATTAAAAAAAAACACACACACACAAAAAGGCTTACCAAAGTGCATCTTTTTCCAGTTTCATCAAACTCAAAGGCAAGACCTGATGCCAGAGAATGTCAGTGACGATAATGATGACGACAACCAAGGCCATTGGATTCACAAACAGAGAAAGTCACGTCTTGATAGAACATTCTTCTTCTGAAGTCCTCAGTTGAATCAAGACTTTATGCTCTACTTACGAACAAAATGCTTCTTCTTGCATGTTAATAGACATGCAAGATGATTTTCGAAATAACACAAACTAGGAGTTTCTCCTGGATTTTCGTAAAGAGAAATAAACTTACCTCCTTCATAACGCACACTTTGCATGGTATCAACACCGACAGGTTCTAGCACCTACTAGGTCATATTTCCCTGAATCCAGAAGCTACCGAACCGAAGTATGTGCCACATCTCTCGGTTGGAAATGCCACACAAGTACCTAGAGGAAGGCAAACACATTTGTACTTAACTTTTGCTCCCATATACGAATCTCGAGTTTCCGACCATCCGTCGCCACTGCCCTTGCTTCCTGCCCCAACCAATTTATCCTTCTTCAGGTTTAATATGGTTTCTGGTTGAAGGATTTTAAATCAATTTACTTGGCGTCAGCCTTTCGTCGTATTGGTATTGGTTCGATTTTACCAAAGCACACTAATGTTAACCATGTGTTTGCAATTCAAGCACAAGGATAAGCATTGACGACGTTACGAAAACATCGATGTAATTTAAAGATTATTTACACTTGATGAACGATGAAGAACTTAGGTGTTTGTGTGTGTATAAGTGCCAGAAGTGCTAGAGGTGTGTGTGTAATTCGAACAGATGCAACCGTACGGTTGATAGTTCGATTGGATTGGAAAAGTCATGATGGTTAAATGGACGAATCCATTAGATGCTGATGTCTTGCGGTGTATCTCAGTTTACATTTCAAAGAGTTGAGCAATCTGCCAGGGCACACCTCTTCTTCTGTCATTAGGATTCCAAGCTTAGCCTTCGTTATGCTACTGACACTGAACCAATCAATTTTTCAACCTTAAGAGTAAGTACTTGGAGAGAAAATTTAGTTTTTTATTTGATATTATTTTATCGAAGTTGTGTGCGTTGTAAAATGTAAATTGCTTGGGGGAAAATCATTAAAACTTAATTGGATAACATACACATATCGTAGTAAGTGTCCTTTTTGCACAGCAACTCTCACAAAAAAGATGGCTTCAAAAGAAAGAGGATTTGACGAATTTTATTTCGATTTTATCAAAAATACTCAAATATAAAAAGAAAGCCGAAATTCCTTGGAAACATGAAACATTTACATGGAAACAATTGCTTGCAAACTATTTTAGTTATGTATTACAAAATTTGTGACCCATTAACGCTGTAAATCGCGTTTTCCTATTCAATATTTTAGGCTGCTAGATGATCGAAGATCGAAAGCTTCTGAACGACCGGCAATACTGCTTTCTCAGCAATCGTTCAACTAGAGATCTGATGCATATCTCACCGAAAAGTTGAACAGATCTTAACATTGTTTAGGAGAAAGTAAGATTATTGCGCTTGATTTTTCTGAGTTTGGCACCAGGCTCTCTTATCGAAAATACGTACGTTTGGAATTAATGAAACCATTATTCTTTAGATTAGACATTATGTACCTACTAGATCGTTCAAAACATGTTGTATTGGACGGTTTCAAGTCTGATCTTCAAAAAATAAATGCTGGTGTTCAGCAGGTCCCGTATGTCTCCGACTCTCTTCCTCATTTTTATAAATAATCTCTTGTCTGAAACTTCTAATAAACGTCATTGTTTTGCCGACCGACGAGGCGACGACTCTACCCTGAGCTCCTCATACTCATACCCAAATTCACGTCTATCTTCTCCGGCAGTGAAATTTCAGGGGTATCGTATGATAACTTCATTAAACTCCAATCTTTACAGCATTATTTAATTGGGTATAAAAATCGTGTGGAGTTTAATGCTTCAAGAACTCAATGCTTTTTACTGTCGTTAAAGTAAAATATACCCCCTATGCCATTGTCCTTGAATGGAACTTTCATCGAAAAACCGAAAAGCTCTCAGTACTTGGTATGTGTGTCAACAACGATCTTCGTTGAAATGACCACGTTTTCGAGACCGTCAAAAATGGTGCAAAATGCTTAGGAGTTCTATAGCGATGTAAGAAATTTTGTACCCCTTCTGATATGGCTACCAAAACTCGAGTATAGTTCACATTTTTGGGCAGGTGCATAATAAACTTCTCTCCACTTATTAGATAGAATTCAGAACAAAGCGTCAAAACTGGTAGGAAACAGAGCTATCGTGGATTCATTCCCATCTCTTGAACATGGTCGGAATCTTTCATGTATGTCCTTCTTTAATCGTATCTTTCACAATCACTTCTCATTCGAAGTAGGCACTCGCATTCATCCAATCATTCAATTCAACCCTATACCCATTTCGTTAAGAATGCTCATCAGTTCACCATCGAGCCTATTTTTGGTCATACGTCAAATACAGAGATTCGTTTTTAGTCGCACAGCACGATTATGAAACAACTTACCCGGCACAGTTTTTCCTTGCCATTTTAATTTGCAAACATTCAAAACCAATGTTCATCGACAACTCCTTTCTCTCTTACACTAATTTTTCCATCGCTCGTGCTGTGGTTATCATTATAAGGGTCTTTCAATAAACCCTTGAATGCGCGTGAATTATAAAAAAGAAATTTTAAAAATTGTATTTGTGTCATAATTCTGTGTGTGGCTTAATTCCGATTGGTCCAATTTACAATGACTCTCCCGTATAGATCCGGCTGAATTTGAGCTATGAACCCACCAGAAAAAACAGCAAAACCGACTTGCCATAGTAAATTGTCTGTTAGAGAGATGAACCGGCTGTTTCACAAAAAGTCCAAGGACCGACGCGACGATCCTCATTCTTGATATTGCAAACCCCACAGTTGCTTTGTGTGAGAGTAGAGGCAAGCCTCTAGTAGAGTTCCATAGGGTTCTTCTCACTCCAGTAGGCGCTGTTATGTTCACCTTAAGGGCATCGATCGACTAGCCGGGTCAAATCGCATGACCATTCACGACATTTTGCATCAGTAACTGAATAATTAAAAAAGATTAGACAGATGTCAAAAAAGCAACATGGCCGTCACAAGTAGTCAAAATCTACCCGCGTCAATTAAACAACCCTCTAGTTACTCATTCTAACGAAGTACTCCTTTTTATAAAAAAAATCTACTGAAAACAATTTTAAATGTGTTTGGAGGATTTTATTTTAAAAAAGCAGACCATTAAGGTAAACTGTTCGGTAACTTAACCAAAAATAAACAGCCCCAATTTATATTTTTACAATTAACTTTAATTTGCTCTAAAATGCTATAAAATTCTCTTCGTCATCGCCATTATTCAGTTTGGAGAAATGGCCTTTCCATATTGTCGACATTGACTGCTTTTCAAACATAATCTTCTCTTAATTATCCACGCAGGTTTTGGCTCTGGGATTGTACCCTTGCAGCCTTATTTACTAACTCGTTTTAGCGACGGAGTAAAGTTACTTCGACTTTACAACGGCTCTAAACCTGAACCTTATTATAATGAAAATGCACGAGGAATAGCGATGGAATAAGCTAAAACTGGTTCATAGGAGGTTTAAGGCCGTTTTAGTATCTAAATGTCATTATGAAATGACATCTTGTGAAATTTACAAAAAGGAGTGTAAGTAATTTTTTTTTCGTTTCTTACTAAGACAAAAAGAATAGATATTTTGCATAAATTATTTATATTTTCCAAACGCTCTAACAGTTGTACGGTATTGGGAACGCAATGTGGTTTGGTTGATACATTCATTTATTGGATTTGAACTTTATACAATCCAATTTTAAATGTATCCAATTTCCAATATGCATACAATGATAATAAAATGAATAATAATGGAAATCAGCTGGAGTTTGCTGGGGTTTTTGTTTGTGTATAATAACCAGAGTTTTAGATTTGTGACTTTTTTTCCCAGTATATTTGACATAAGGAAGGCGTAGCTAATACGCTGTAGTATTCTTTATAGATGAAACACAGTTTTTTATTTTAATATATAAATAATTCACTTTATTTATTGTTTCTTAATACTACTTTAAACATTTAATAATTTACAAACTAAAATAATTTGATTAATTCCACCGCGTGACCAACACCTTCAACCTTCGCTTTACAACTAGCTGTATTACCTTTCTTGTATGTCTGTCTCTTTTCATAAGGAGTTCAAGAAGTTGAATAATTTATTTTGAAAAAACGGAATTTTGTGGAATGTGATTTGAAGCGGGAAATTTGAATTTGTGGATGTTTTAATTTATTGGAGTATGGATATGCTACAACGCCTAAGAAAATATATATTAAATAAGGATTTGTTTGACGTGGCGTAAACTCGAAGTAAGTGCTTCGGCTCGGTTTAACTATTCCGAGGTTGAACCCAGTATTAGTGACAAATAATAAATAAGGCTGTTGGGGTCTGTTTTTGAACAAATCTAAATATTTTTTTTTTTCGAATCTTTAAATGGTCCCTATGTTTACTCGATAGTGACGTTTTTATTAAGTCAGTCAGTCAGCCAGTGCCGATATGATCACAGAATTGATTTTTCTTGGTATGCATGCTTGTGTTCCTAACTGAATTAAGAATTTACAACCTAAATGAATGTCTTGCTTCGATTCAAGCTGTATTGAAGCTATCAGGTTGAGGGAATTAAGTTTCCTCTCTAAGAAAGCCAACCCAACTGAGAACAATCGGAAGAAGTACATACAAGTCAGAAACCATTGCAACGTTGTAATAAAAAGAACCAAATTTGTACATGACCAAAGCGCGGTGGTAGGCTGACCCAATGTCAGCGTAGAACGCGACTACTTCCTCGTTGTCCATGATCACGTTGTCATCCAGAGTTTCCATCACACTGAGGTACCTCGGTTCGGGATGTCGTTGTTCTGTAGTTATTCTTCTCATAAGCTGATTCGGGTGGTCGCTGATTTTCCGCATTAGTTTCTTCGTTGAATGATATTTGTTCAGTGGGATTAAATTCGCTTCTGTGTAGAGATGCTCGTTCCTGTAGTATTTCTGTCGTTGACGGTCGAAGTAGAGTCCAGTGCACATTCGCAGTATCTTCCATTCGAATAGTTGAAGTTCCTTCATAGCTGTCTTCGAGATGGACAACCAGACTGGGAAGAAATAGCAGATCACTTGTCGCAAGAGCTTCTTGTAGATTAATATTTTCGTCGGTTGGCTAAGACCTGGGGCCAAATTACCGCATCAGTGAACGAGTGAGTGAGTCCCATCAGTGATCGAATGAAAACGTCAAATAAGAGTAATCGATTGCTAGTTGACGTAAGCGGTAATGCCAAACTCACATAATTCAGTCACGTATTACTCGATAACTGATACGGTAATTTGGCCCCTTCTTTTCAGCAATGGGTGCAAACGGCTGAAGG
The DNA here is from genome assembly GCA_963931855.1 of Philhelius festivus. NCBI lineage: Eukaryota > Metazoa > Arthropoda > Insecta > Diptera > Syrphidae > Philhelius > Philhelius festivus. The sequence goes on from OZ007555.1 coordinate 182,823,538, forward strand.
CCCAGCTAGCCTTTTTCAGAACAATTCTTGAGTGCAGGTTAAACCTTAGCAACTCGTTGAAGTGCACTCCCAGGTATTTGACGTTTGGCTTTGCCGCTATGGTGGATCCGTGAGGGTGTCTCAGGACCAGATTTCTGCAAAATGTTGCGGTGCGAATACCTCTACCAGTTGAAGGTCTTCTGAAGACAAGTCCCGATTTGGAAGTGTTGAATCGGATGCCCCATTTCTGGTAGAATTGGAAGAGTCGGACAGCGTAGGACAGCGATTAGTGGTGACATTGATGTGGCATAGGTGAGCGAGTCATCAGCATACAGAAGGTTCTCGCATCCAATTGGAGAAGGTTGGTCTGAAGTCATCAAGTTGTAGAGAAAAAGGTAACGGAATCGCTGATTAATAAACAACTCAAGAAATATTTCAAAGTCCAAAAGCTTATTGATGACCAGCAATACGGCTTAGGCAGCAATCGTTCTGATGGCATGTCGCACCGAAAAGTGAAGGGTAGGTAGGTAGAGATGGTAGTCGCCAGCCAGCTGGGCCCGCGACTCAATTAGCGCTGGGGTGCGCCGTTTTGATACCATTAAACTCGTGTCAACCTAATAAGGATTAAGTACGGAAGAAAATGGCTTTTATATGCTTTAGCGGAGCATTACTAAAGCCATTTTGTCGCATTCAGAAAGATAATCAGATCTTTGATTTTCTTCTCCGAAAGTTCGCTGGGGTCATCGAGGAAGGCTTTCGCAAAGGAAGCCATCCTGTAATTTGCTAAGGCGGGGCAATCGCAAAGAAAATGAACCACAGTTTCTTTTTCTTGTGGATCTCCACAACTACGGCAGTGTGGGTTGAAGGGGATGCCTAGCTTTCTTGCATGTTCACCTATGGGCCAGTGCCCGGTGCATATTGCTGTGATCCTGGCTATGTCGCGCCTGGGTCTGCATATTAGATCGTTGGAACGTGAGTTGTTGTAAGTAGGCCATATCTTTCTTGATATGACACAGTTTGTGAGACTGCTCCACCTACGGTTGGATTCATTGAGAAAAATCGAGAAGATTTTTCTCTTCATAGCACCAAGAGGAATATTAACTTTTTCCGCTAGTGAGCTATGTAAGGTCGAGCCTTGCCGAGCTAAAGCGTCAGCCCGTTCATTACCCTCCATGTCACTGCGACCTGGAACCCAGATGAGAGTGACATGGAGGTCAATGTTCAGACTCGCCAGTTCGTCCCGACATTGCTGGACAAGTACTGAGGTTGATGTAGATGATTTAATGGCCTTAATGGCCGCCTGGCTATCTGAGCAGATAGCTATATTTCTGAATTGGTTTTGGTTAGATTGGAGCAACTTGCATGCCTCCTTGATTGCTAGTACTTCGGCTTGAAATACACTCGCAAAGTCTGGTAGTCTGAGTGACTTGGAGATGTTAAAGGACTCGGAAAAAATTCCTGAACCAACACCGCACTCCATCTTAGATCCATCAGTGTAGATTATCGAATCGAAATCCTTTGTGACAACGTCATTCTTCCAATCCTCTCTGGTGGGAAAAATGGCTTTGAAATCCCCGCTTGGGCCAAGAGGAGGTACGCAGTAGTCGGTGTTCGATAAGAAAATATCCGGAGGAATCAATTTTGTTATGTTTCCATGACCATAGGGTTTGGAGAACCAACAGTTAGATTCTTTAAGTCTTACAGCACTGCATGCCGCTAGGTATTTTATATGAAGGTCGAGTGGTAAAAGGTTCAGGATAACGCTCAGGGCATCTGTTGGGCATGATCTGAGAGCCCCCGTAGTGCCGACGCTAGCCGTTCTTTGAACCCTTTTAAGTTTTCCGACGTTATATTGCTTGCTAAGTGCAGGCCACCAAACAATCGATCCGTAAGACAAAATTGGCCGTACCACTGCAGTGTACGTCCACAAAATCATCTTCAACTGAAGGCCCCACTTCTTACCAAAGGTCTTTCTGCAGGCATAGAAAGCTATACAGGCTTTCTTAACCCGTTCTTCAATATTTACCTTCCAATTCAATTTGGGGTCGAGAATAACTCCAAGGTATTTAGCTTTGGAAGATAAAGAAAGAGTTTGACCGTTAAGTCGAGGTAGGGTGAATGTAGGTATTTTAGTCCTGGTAGTAAAGAGCATCAGTTCCGTCTTACTCTGATTAACTCCTAGTCCACTACTAGTGGCCCAGTTGCTAACTCTTTTCAGAGCCAATTCAGTGATTTCACTAATCACAGTGGTAAACTTACCTGATGCCAATAAAACCAGATCGTCAGCATACGCTACAGTTTTTACACCACTACCTCTGAGCTTGACGAGAATTTTGTCCATGACTAAGAGCCATAGAAGAGGGGAGAGAACACCACCCTGGGGAGTTCCCCTACTAACATGCTTAGTAGAAATTGTGTTTCCTAACGTTGCTTGGATCCTTCTGTCACTGAGCATAGATACAATCCATTTGGATATGAAACTTTCTACACCAAAGTGAACAAGTGACTCGCGAATGGATTCAGTTAGGACGTTATTAAAAGCACCCTCCACGTCTAGGAAGGTTGCTAGGGTATATTCTTTGTAGTGAATCGTCTTCTCTATTGTACGCACTACTTCATGCAGGGCAGTCTCCGTAGACTTGCCTTTTAGGTATGCATGTTGCGAATCATCAAGAGGACGACCCTCTAGTAAAACTCTGATGTGAGTATCAAGGATGCGCTCTAGTGTCTTTAGAACAAAAGATGTCAGACTAATAGGCCTAAAGTCCTTCGCGGATTCATGACCTCGTTTGCCGACCTTCGGAATAAAGACCACTCTTACATGTCTCCATGACTCGGGTACATGATTGAGATAGAGACAACCTTTGAAGATCATTTCTAGCCATGGTACTGCCAAGTCTTGCAGTTTCTGCAGCATAACTGGGATTATGCCATCAGGGCCAGGTGATTTGTAGGGGGAGAAAGTATTAATCGCACATGAAATACTATCTCCTGATATAACAGAATTGATTTGCTCCCTATGAGCTATAATGGTATTTGTAGTGCTAAGCGTTTTGGGGTAGCTATTCTCACAACCCGGAAAATGTGTTGTCATAAGCAGTTCCAAGGACTCAGCTTGAGAGGCTGTCCAGATACCGTCACTTTTTCTCAGAAATTAAGGGCTGCAATGTTCCTTTGACAGAACTTTACTTAGTCTAGCATATCCTTAATATCTTCTATTGAGTGACAGTATTCTTTCCAGCCAAGCTTCTTAGATGCTGCTATGGCTCGCTTGTACACTTTTAGGCAGTCTTTATATGGTTGATAGAATTTCTCCTTCTGACATATGTTGAAGATCTTTCTGGTCATTTTTCTAAGTGCAGAAAGATCTTCATTCCACCAAGGAGGGAACTTTTTGCGGCTGTATTTAACTGGACAGGAGACCTTAAAGGCAGTGTTAATCGCTGCCTCGAAAGTCTTTACCTTAGATTCAAGAACTTCCACAGATTCTACACTAATTAATGGTAAATTGCCTAGTTTGGATTTTGCGATCTGACTGAATTTCTTCCAGTCAGTTCTTTTGGGATTTCTATATGGAGGGGGGGTTTCTACCTTGAAACCCATGTTGAAGAGGATCCATCTATGATCCGAGAAGGAATTTAAAGAGGAAACTCTCCAGTTTTCCACCACCACATTACAGTTGTTTGCAACAGTGATGTCAAGTACCTCTTCCCACCCGTCGTAGTTTTCCGAGCTTGGAAAAACGAAGGTGGGTGAGTCACCTCTGTTACAAACAATTAGGTTATTTTCAATAATAAAATCAAAAAGAGACTCACCTCGTTCGTTGATTTCAGTGCTGCCCCAGAGAGAGTGCCGTGCATTCGCATCGCATCCAATCAGGAGGTTCGTATTTTGCTGATTAGCTGCTTCAACCAATTTCCTCACCTCCTCGGGCGGTGATTGCCGGTTGTGGTCGTAGTAGCCAGATGCCACCAGTAGTCCCTTTGCATCTTTATCTTCCAGCCTGATGACTGTCAAATCCGGAGTGCTAAAATTAGGACACAAAAAAGCTTTTAAGTGTTTTTTAGCTAAGATACAAGTTCTGGGATTACCTTGTTCTTGGGTTACTGTTTTGTATAGCAGGTCGTATTGGTTGTCTTGGAGGCCTTTTACATTGAGGCCATTCTTGAATAACGCCAATGTCAATGTTTTCCTCACTGAGGAAAACTCTTAGATTATCTGAGGCACATTTAGAGTGCTTCAGATTAATCTGAATGACCTTCAGCGCGTTTTAATTGGTTGAGGGTCCTGCAGCGCCAAGGACAACCGAACCGTCGACAACAGCGCTGATCTTAGCGCTCTCGTCCACTTTATCAGTGTCTGGTCCCTGATCTTGCAGGATTTTAATTTTAGCATGCCTGATGCCAAAACGGAGTTTATAATCAGCCTTCTCGAGTGCCCCTCTGCTTTCTTCCGTGATCCTCAGAAGGTATGAAGTGCTGGTCTTTTGCGGTTCTTCCGCCTTGATGACGACCCAGTCGTGCATGGGGACCAGCGGGTTCAACCTCTGAAGACCCCGGATCAGCTCCAGTCCGCTCGGTTTGATGCCCATGAGGGGCAACCAGATGCGGGCCTTTGGTTGTCTAGGGATCTCCTTAGCTGGGATAAGCTTGAGCTTCAAGCCCTCCCAGTCATTGCTGACCTTAGCAATGCTGTCTCTAAGGAAGTCCCTTGAAAACGCGTCCTCGCATTTGATCACCCTGTATCCCCTGAGCATTTCCCCAGAGTCGAAGCTGGGGTAGGGTCCCTCACTTGTAGATAGGGTGTATGTGAAAACCATCTCAGAGAGCTTGGCTTCGATTGAGCTCCACACCGACAGCAGACCTTTGCTACAACCGCTACCTGGAGGTCATCCCTGACGACCTCGCTTAGAGTAGGCGGTTGCGCCGCTCTGAGAGATGTGGCTTTTTTCTTCTTTATATTGTCAAGTTTCGTCTTCTTTTGGGAAGGTAAAGTCTCTTCCTGAGACCTGTCTCGCTTGACGGCTTTTTTTTTTTTTGTCAGAAGGTTATTGTATTCGTCAATAACCTTCTGGTACCTGATTTTATCCTCGGCATCCCTCTCGTGACAAGTTCCCTCCGCCTCATTCTTGGCAATCTTGCTAAGGATAAACGAGGCATGCAGGAACTGGTTCTTTCGAAGAACGCCAGGAGATTTCTTCTTACCACGATTAGCATTGCTATGGCTGGCATTGCTACCCGATGGCTTGGCAGTATTGATCGGTTTAGGGAGCAAAGGAGTACTATGGCTGGTACTCGCTATGCTCCCTGAAGGTTTGGAAGTTATCTCAACGGCTTCTGTGCCGTGAGAGCTTCCTGTCAATGTCTCTTGGCTAGAGGCCAAGAGTTCGTCTTCGTTGTCAGTTGTGTCGCTATTATTTGTCGTTTGTTTGTTCATTTTATAGTTTTTTAAATTTTGGTCCCACGAGTAGGTCGGAAAAGAAAGGTCAGCCCCGGCAGAGCCGATATACCGGGGTAAGGCAAGTATTAAGACGGACCCGGCCAGGGCATCCGAATGAGCTCGTTAGTGACTGGTTTTCCCCCCAGCCTTCCATTTCTTCGGCACGGATTATGAATAATCGCTCACACCACCACTGAAAATTAGGGACCTGTATCTATGGTAAAATCGCATTGTTGTGGGTTGAACTATTGAGGAGTAAAGGAACCTTACAACATTGCGACCTGACCTTAGCTGATCCCCATCTTGACAACGCACAAGATTTCTGTGGTGATCATTACCGCCCGGCACCCACTAGGAGGGTTTGATACGAGGATTTATGCCGAGCCCGAAAAGTGAAACAGGGGCCAAATTACCGCTTCAGTGACCGAGTGAGTGAGTCCCATCAGTGATCGAATGAAAATGTCAAATTAGGGTAATCGATTGCTTGATGACGTAAGCGGTAATGCCAAACTCACATAATTCAGTAACGTATTACTCGAAAACTGATGCGGTAATTTGGCCCCAGGTCTTTACATTGTTAATGGTGAAAGTAAGATTATTGCGCTTCACATTTCTAAGGCATTTGATATAGTTTGGCATCAAGCTCTCTTATAAAAAATGTGGGCGTTTGGTATCAATGAAACCCTTATTCTTTGGATTAGAAATTACATTATGGGTCGTTCAGTACATGTTGTATTGGATGGTTTCAAGACTGATTTTCACAAAATAAATGTTGGTGGTCCTCAAGGCTCCGTTTTGTGCCCGACTCTCTTCCTAATTTTTATAAATGATCTTTTGTCTGAAACTTCTAATTCATTTCATTGTTTTGCGGACAATTATACCCTCAGCTTTTCATACTCGTTCTTAAATTCAAGTCCATCTCCTTCAGTACCAACAGTACCGTATATATGTATACAAGCTTCAAACTCCACATTATTGTTTATTGGGGTATGGAAAATCGTGTGCAGTTTAATGCTTCGGAAACTCAATGCTTCTTAATATCTTTGAAGCAAAATGTAACCACTATACTATTTTCCTTGAATGACACTTGCTTTGAAGTAATCGAATAGCTGTCGATCTTCATTGGAATGACAACATTCTCGAGACAGCCAAAAACTCTGCTAAATGCTTACGATTTCTCTATCGGTGTAAGAAAATCGTCACCCCTTCTGACCTGGCTACAATTTTTAATGCTTTAATAAGTCCAAAGCTCTAGTCCAACTTACAACTTTGGGCAGGTGCATGCGAAACTTCTCTTCATTTACTGTATTTGATTCATAGAGCAGATCGTTAAAACTAACAGGATGCAGAACTATCACGGAACCATTCCCATCTTTTGAACACCTTTGGAATGATTCATGTCTTTCTTTGATTTATCGCGTCTTTCAGGAGCAATGCTCACTCGAAGTACTCAGTTGCATTCACCCGTGCTACCCGTTTCGCTTGGAATGCTCATCAGTTTACCCTCGAGAATAATTTTAAAAGTACCGTCGAATACAGAAATACGTTTTTTGGTCGCAAAACACGATTATGGAATATTCTATCCTTTTCACTTGCAATTTAATTTTGCAAACATTCAAAACCAATGTTCATCGACTTCTCCTTTCTCGCTCTTCCTTATTTCCCCATCGCTCGTGCTGTATTTAGCATTATAATGCTATCAAAAAAAAAAAACATAAAAAAAAACAGTTAAAATCCTCAAATATGTAGCTATTTTATTTGTTAAGTATCGTGCTAACTTCGAATGACTCTTTGACATTTACAAACGTCAAAAAAGACCTGTTGCGTAGTTTTTTGCACAAACTGTCATTTATTTAGGCGTGTTTAGAAGCAATTTATTAAAAAAATAGTATGGTAATATACTATACTTAATTGGAAAATGTTTCAATTTAAGAATGTCAAATATACTCCAAAATTAGCAAATTGCCAAGTAGTATCATACAAATACCGTTACACAACGCTCATTTTCTTCGCCAATGTTTCCATGCAAACAAAGTTTTATATTTTATTTCAAAAATAGACATAGTTAAAAATATTGACGTCATGAGTCCTTACAGAGTGTATCTAATTTCCATCCTCGCACTTCAAATTGATCAATTTAGATCATTTAGTCTATTGAAACAGAAGCAATTGATAAAATCCAATAAACTGCCAGCAGATAACTAAACCAAGTCACTAAATATAAACGCTTCATTAATTTCATTCGCTGCTCTGATTTTAATTTGTTGTTGTTTTTTTTTTCTCTCTATTCGCAGAGGCTGCCGTCAACGAGTCCTGCTTCTTCAACGAGCAATGCGAATCGCAAAATTTCCAAACAGAATGCCGGGACGGTCGATGTGTGTGTCGTTTCGAAATGGTGCCGATTCTCAACAAGGATGGCGTATTCGAATGCACAGGTGAGTAGGATGCCTCTCGGCGCGGTCTTGCATTCAAATAAGTTTTAATTGAGGCAACTGGTTGACATTTTCTGTTTCCAATTCCAATGTAGGACATCATTTAAATTTCTTTTTTATTTTCGTCCTGGTTTCACTTGAATTTAATTTTCGATTTGTTTTTTTTTTTTTTTTTAATCTCGTTCAAAGCTGGCACCAATAACAAACACAGGGACGAAACTTATATTGACCCGGCTATGATTGGCGTTCTGGTAGGAATGGCATTGATGTTTATTATAATTTGTGTCGTCCTCCGATTATTTAGCCAGTAAGTAATTTGCAAATTGTAAATTAATTGCACGTTTTCTTTTTGAATGTCCCTAATGTCCAACCTGTTACTGAGTCCTTTAAAAATGGTCTGGGTAAGTTGCCAAATTGTGTGGGGAAAGGTTACAGTTTGGTCCATCCATTATGTGGTCAATGATCAAGCTATGTACAATTAAAAGTGGAGCTAATTTTGAGGGAAAACAATTTAAATAAAGACAAGTAGGAATATTTTAATTAAGTTTCCCTGTTGAAATGGAAATGTCGGCAAGGATCAAGGAAATTAATTTCATATTTTATTTTTGGTGGACTTCAAGAGAAAGTTTTTGTCGGTGCGGTGGTGCGGTGGGTGGTTTCTTTTTATTGAAGGAAATTTTAATTTATTTGCTGCCTTACCTTTCGTCTGCACTGACGGTTATCAAATCACCAGTTCAAAGGTGGAATCTTTAATGAAAAAGTTAATGAGTTTTTGATTTTGCAACAAAATATAAAGTTCGAAGAAAATGTTTCGTCTGTATTTATTTAGTTTCGAACCTGAACAAAATTAAAATAATTGGTCTAATGGTTTTAGGTTTGCTTGAAGAGGGAATATCAGTATCAGTATCGTAAATGAAACATTTTAAGTCAAGGTTCTTTTTGTAAAGGTTTTTTTTGGCGGCTTACGGCGATCATTTTGTTTCGGTGATGTCTGTCAAATCTATTGCTTATTATTCAGTTACTAATGCTAAATCACAATGACAAGTTACACGATTGACCAGCACGATCAAGTGATAAAACTTTATTATCAAAATGGGTAACTGTCCGCCATTTTATGGAAGACTTCGTGTCCCTTCACAGTCGTCTCTTCAGACGACCGGTTCAGTGATCAAACAGTATTACACGTCAACATTATTACGTCAAAGAAAAGCTAGACGAGGGCATAACTATCACAGCAGAAGCCGCGGTAGTCGATACAACGCCGGGCACAAGAATTCCGACTTCCATAGACTTCAACTTAGCGGATTTTTCTCCGGTATTTGGGCCTACACCTGTATAAAATTTAGCTGATCAAAGTTCATGACCATTGACAACGCCGTTTATTCGCTGAATGGGCCTAGGTGCGTTTGAAAGAAGTCCCCTGAATGATTTGATTGAATGGCTGTGCTAACAATCCAAATTTCCGTACTACACTAACCCACTTGAGGTTCACCAGGTGACAATCATCCTCAAAAAATTTCCGTTTAATGCGGATTTTGGGCCAGCTCGTGACATTGGATCGTACTTTTTCGAAAACGTCGTTGGTGGGACGGTCACCGTCAATGGCGAGCGCTACAGAAGCCACAATGAACTGGCAGAAACTAGCTGACTTATTGGAAACCCCTTTATATACACACATTATGTACATGGATTCACACACCTTGGCAGACTTATTTCTCCGGGTATATCGGCTCTACCGGGGCTGAAATTTCCTTTACGACCAGCCTGTGGGACCTTCTTTGTTTAACCTGCTATTGCTAACTTTGAGGATGAACTTTTGGCCTCCAGTCAACAGAACGTCGTAGGGCAACCTACACCACTACAAATCACAGAGGTTACCAGCTATAGTACCCCTGTAGTCCGACCGACCAATATTGATCAGCAGTGCTAGTCACAGCAATGCAGCGAGAGGAAATAACATAAAAGAAAGAGCGTTTGTTTCAAGTCACATTAAAAGAGGCCTCCCTTATTCTTGGGAAAATTGCTAAGAACTAGGAAGCTGAAAGTTTACTTTAGAAAGACCTCGCTGAGTCTTCTGAATGCTCAAGAAAAGGTCTTCGGTTATAAGAGTGCTGTTGGCGGTTAGAAACCAGACTAAAAAGATTCCATCTTTCAAAGCAGCGCAATCTCGTATTTTAAGTGAGGTTGTCATAGATAATCTCTAGGTATCGGTCGTACTATAGATGAACTCTCTACAAACAGCAGAGATCTACTGGCTGTATGGAACTGCATCGTGGTCAAGTTCTTGGAGATGGTATTTTCACATACAATTTCGGAAAGTGATCGTCTCTACCCTAATTATGACTCTATATGAGCGCTCAGGTGTGATCAAAAGTTAGTAGACGGGGTTTCCAGGTATTGTATATCCAGCATAGCTAAGATTAGCAATGACTGGGAGGACTTGAGACTCAAACTAATCCCAACTAAGGATATTCCTAGACAACCAAATGCTCACCACTCAGCAATATCAAACCAAGCGGAGAGGAGCTGATCCGCAGTCTTCAAACGCTTAATCCGTCTGCTGGTTCTAATGCATGACTGGCCGGTCATTAAAACGGTGCAGCCACAGGAGAACAATGCCTCATATTTTCTGACGATTAGCGAGGAGAGTTTGGGGGCTCTCAAAATGGTCAAATTCAAACATCCGATTTGGCATCAGGAATGTCAAGATAAAAGCTTCTGGAAAGTCAGGGAGCAGGCTTCGACAGAGTTGATGAAGTATTCAAGACTGACAACGTCATTGATGAAAACGAGGTCCCCTGACTAAGTAGAGCCTTCTTCTGGCAATTAAAACGTGCTGCGACTCGTGCAGATTAATTTGAAACACTCGAAATGTGCTTGAGATAATCTGAGGATTTTCCTGAGTCTTCGATATTAAGACATCAGCGTCGAACAAGAACCATGGGTAAATGATCTTAGTTAGTGGTCTCCAAAACATCCTAGATATATTACCTTTTATACAAATATCAAGCAGAGAACAAGTTAAAACCAGAGAAAATGCTAAAAAAAATACTTGAAAGCTGAGAATTGTTCTTTTAGAAGGACAAAATTCAGACAGCTTACTGTTGGCTAACTGTATACTAATACAGACTAAATTCAAGTCTTTCTTTGTGTCATCCTAATCACTGAAACGTATTTCAAGCATATCTTTTGGTGACATTCCATAAGCAAAAACCTGATGAAGTTTATTAACGCAAGCAAATGGGTTGAAAATGTCTAAGCTCTATCAACTAGCCGATAACGAGATTGAAAATCACCTCAATCTACAGTCAAAAGACATAAAAAGGGCCACGGACCACAATAATAGAACGAACGTTAATGACTGAACGATGATCGTGTTTTTTGTATATAGGAGCAGCAACGAACGGAGAATGGGCACCTCGCCTATACACCAGCAAGCGCCACTCCTACGTTGAACACGGAGCGTCATTGAGTTTAGTAAAATCCTCTTGAGGAAAAGGACAGCCCCTTCGACTTCTTCTGCTATAATGACCCTGGATATATTCACCAAACACTGACCTATAAATTCATCTTCCAGACGTTGCAAGGAGCCACATGCTCCTATACTTCTGGTGGAGGGATGATTTCTCGAGTGAGGGTAAAGAAAGGACTCAAGCCCCTAAGAGGGGCTTACCTCTCCTCAGCCAGGTGATTATGTGACAACAAACATTTTTTCATTGACTTAGAAGTAAACTGCGACATTTCAGGCAATAGCTTGATGAAAATCATCAATATCCTTAAAGGGCTTGAATGACATAGGATTATCATACATGAGTAAAAAGATCAACTGTCAGTCCTCATGGTCTAATTGTGTCGACTCTCCCGCTGACCTAACCTAACCTAACCTACTTAAACTAACCACCATTTTAATTTAATGGTGGATAATTGGAGAGTTTCAATTGTAAATTCTTTTTTCGATCACAAGTAGATTTTCTTCGATATAAACTTCGAGTCCGACAGCTCTCCACTTTACTGACTGAAAGAAGTTCAGTCAAATTTTTAATACTAAACTATTCAACAAACCGAATCTGAGTTCAGAGTCAGTTTTGAATCTGGAGCTGTAAGAACTTGATAGTTTTTTATTAAATATTTTTTTTTTTTTAGAAAATATTTGCATGCTATATAAAACTACACGCATGTTTTGGTAGTTGAAAAACAAAAATGATAAGATTTAACAATTGTCAAAAACCAAAGTTCTGAAGCATCTTTAAATTTATTTATAATCTATACATTGTAAAATATCTGAATATTGTTAGCTCCAGAATATAAAGCATAAATTATAGTTGGAAAAACAATCAACACACGGCAACTCCTTACAACACAGCAAAACACAAAGCAAAAGCTTTATTGATGAAGTTAAAACAAAAACAAATTTAAGTAAATAAACCTACCCAATTCAAATTGAAAACAAAAGAAATCACATGTATGTATACATTTCATCAATAGGGATGATGGTAAAGAATAAAAATATCTGTGCCTCATCGTATTCATCTGTCGAGAGACCTGAAAAGTTGCAAAGTTTTGTTTGTTCAATAACAAAAACAGCAAACAAAAACTGCATCGGTAATCGGCATGTGGAAAAGTTTCCAACTTGTTCAATGTGCAGTGTTTGTTGCACACAACAAAAACAAACAAAAGGATTCAACATGAAAGTGAAGCATACTTAAATGAATTTTAAAATGTTTATGTTTGTACTTATTATTTATTTCTGCTCCGTGAAATTATTTTATCATTTGTTTTTTCTTTTTTTGATTAATACTCATTCTATTTTTCGCTTATTAGCAATTTCAGTTGATGTTTTATTTTAATAACATTAATTTGTATAATCAACAAATCATTTTGAAATGCGCATTTAATTAAAAAAAAAAAAAAAATCACTAATACGCCACAGTGAATCCATAAAGGAAAAATATCACTCATACGCCACAGTTAATTGGGTACACAGAAGTATTAGTCCAGTCAAAGCGTCATTTGACCTTGCGCGCAGAGGCATGGTCTATTTTTTTTTTATGGATCGATAGATGCTTATGAGAAACGCTTAAAACCAAATTTGCACCACATGACAACTTTTTTTACCAAAGTTATTGGTAAAAATGTATTTTGTGTCATTTTTTGGTCATTTGCGAATATCTCGGCTCCACTATCTCGCACAAACAAAAATTAAACATGATTTTATTCCTTATAATATTATCTATTATGTTCTAAAAAAAAAACATTTGTTTAAACAAATGAAAAAAAAGTTATAGTAAGTTAAACAAATTTTTGTTGTTTAAAAATCACTTTTTCGTGATTATTAAGAAAAAAGCTCATCTAACGATGAAATTTTTATTTTTTATTATTAAAGTTCTTGTAATTCCCTACAATTTAAAAAAAAAATCAACACTCTACGATGAACAAAAGCCGAGTAATAAATTATTGAACATGTGTAAGTCAGCGCACCCACGCATTTTATGATTTTATGTTTTAATTAATATCTCAGCCCCAGTATGTCGCAAAGTGAAAATAAAAAACTGTATTGCTAATAACAATATTTTCTATCAACTTGCATTTAATTTAATATGTTTGAGCAAAAACATAAAAAGTTACCGTTGGTTTCAACGTTTTTTTTCTTGTTTTTAATACCTTTTTTTCATAGTTATTGAGAAAAAAACTGTATTTCACGGTAAATACTTTTCAGTTTTGGATTTTTGTTTTATAGTCCTGCTAATTTTCTTCAAATTGAAAAAAAAAATAATCCATTACGACAAACGGGACCCAAGATATTCATGATTTAAAAACTTAGGAAAGCTTACAATTTAGTATTTTAACCTTGTAGCTTGTAATTTTGGTGTCGCCAGCAACAAGATATTATGGTATCCTTCAAACACCCCACACATACTTACACATATTTGTTGCTTCTTGTTGCTGGCGACACCAAAATTACAAGCTACAAGGTTAAAATACTAAATTGTAAGCTTTCCTAAGTTTTTAAATCATGGATATCTTGGCTCCCGTTTGTCGTAATGGATTATTTTTTTTTTTAATTTGAAGAAAATTAGCAGGACTATAAAACAAAAATCCAAAACTGAAAAGTATTTACCGTGAAATACAGTTTTTTTCTCAATAACTATGAAAAAAAGGTATTAAAAACAAGAAAAAAAACGTTGAAACCAACGGTAACTTTTTATGTTTTTGCTCAAACATATTAAATTAAATGCAAGTTGATAGAAAATATTGTTATTAGCAATACAGTTTTTTATTTTCACTTTGCGACATACTGGGGCTGAGATATTAATTAAAACATAAAATCATAAAATGCGTGGGTGCGCTGACTTACACATGTTCAATAATTTATTACTCGGCTTTCGTTCATCGTAGAGTGTTGATTTTTTTTTTAAATTTTAGGGAATTACAAGAACTTTAATAATAAAAAATAAAAATTTCATCGTTAAATGAGCTTTTTTCTTAATAATCACGAAAAAGTGATTTTTAAACAACAAAAAATTTGTTTAACTTACTATAACTTTTTTTTCATTTGTTTAAACAAATGTTTTTTTTTAGAACATAATAGATAATGTTATAAGGAATAAAATCATGTTTAATTTTTGTTTGTGCAAGATAGTGGAGCCGAGATATTCGCAAATGACCAAAAAATGACACAAAATACATTTTTACCAATAACTTTGGTAAAAAAAGTTGTTATGTGGTGCAAATTTGGTTTTAAGCTTTTCTCATAAGCATCTATCGATCCATAAAAAAAAAATTGACCATGCCTCTGCGCGCAAGGTTAGGCCCTTTTTCATGAGGCTTTGACTGGACTATATCTGTAATGCGAAATATCATTATCAGGTAAAACTGCAGATTTTGTATTATACAGGGTGGTTTTATTTAACTTTGCAATAAATTAAAATTTTAATTATGATTTTGGAAATATGTCAAAATTATGTTTTAAAGATAATGGCGTATAATTTTAGTCGGTTAAGTACGATGTTCAAACTGTTTAAGTATGATACTTATATGTTAAAACGCCAATTTTGCTAATTTAAATTGAGTTGAGCATTATACTTTTCCTAGCATTTTATAGAATTTAAAATCATCTAATACCTATTTTATTTTATTTTATTTTGTATCCTGCTTACTTCACATGACTCTGCATTTACAATCGTCAAAAAAGGGCTGTTTACTTGGTTTTTCGCATGAACTGTCATTGTGTTAGGTGTGTTCAGAAGCAATTAATTAGAAAAATTAATTAGACACATGCAAAGTGAAATGCGAAAAATTGCTTATTAGCAATTAAATAAGTATAAAAATAAATGCTTTTATGGGAACATACAGGGACTGATAAACAATTTCGAAGAGTTTGAAAATTTAGCAAATAAAGAAAGGTTTGACTTTGTTATAGTTACGGAAACTCATGTAACGTCAAATATTGATGATAACGAAATTCGTTTAAGCAGTTATACAACATTGAAATGTGACTCTGTATCTTCCCATATATGTAGGTGGTGAATTATGGCAAGTTGTGGTATTAGAATGTGTTTCAAAAGGTATGGATTGGTGATATTTAGTGATAAAAGTGAGCTTGAGCACACAAAGTTTTATATTGGCTGGGATATACCGATCACCAAGTTCGTCCCTGGCCAGTTTTTGTGCAGGCTTTAAAGAATTAATGGAACGTGTAGTGTTGTACGGAAAAGATATTATTCTTATGAGTGATTTTAACGTAGACTGGATTGTGAGCAGCACTTACAAATTGCGTATTGAGAATGGTAATATTTGATAATGCATGCAAACAGTTAATATCTCAAACAACAAGGATAACTCCTACATCGCGTACTTTAATTGATTATGTCATTACGATCAATTTAAATGTTGAAGCAGATGTGGCCAGGAATTGGAAAATTGGTGATCATGAGAGCATTGGAATAACTATAGAATCTAAAAATAATATACCAACTACTGTTAAAAAGCTGAAAAAATTCAAATACTAAAATAAAACAAGTTTAAATTTTGTGGTAACATACTTGAGAATGTTGATTTTTTAAATAGTATATTTGACTGTGATAATATTAACGTAACTGATGAAAACTTTAGTATGGTAATTTCTCGTGCAATTAATTCTCTTAAGGTTTTTAAAACAATAAGCACCTGTGATAAAAGCGAATGGTTTAATACCGAACTAAAAAGACTGAGAAAAAATAAAATCTAGTTATAATAAAGCCATTTGGTCCAATAGCATTCAGGATTGACATTTTGTTATAAACTTGCACGTAACAAATTGAAATCAGAGATAAATAGGGCAAAAAATAAGTTTGTTTTAAATAAAGTTCAAGGGCCTAGAGACCAAAAGACAATGTGGAGAGTGATTAAGAACTAGTGTCAAAGCAAAAGAAAAGTTTAATTAAAAGTATTGCTTTTGATAATGTAATAAGGGTGACAGACAGTTGTTAGCAGCAAAACTTAATGAATTTTTCGTAAAGAGTGTTATTGAAATTAATAAAGTTATACCAAAAGAAACGTATCTCGACTACATTGAAGACAATGATAAAGCAATCGAATTTCAGTTTGTTACATTTAGTGAATTTTAGACATTTATCAAGGGCATGAAAATTAAAAAAGATTCGAATATGTTGTCAGTTAGCATGATAAGTGAATTATTT
The DNA here is from genome assembly GCA_963931855.1 of Philhelius festivus. Classification (NCBI taxonomy): domain Eukaryota; kingdom Metazoa; phylum Arthropoda; class Insecta; order Diptera; family Syrphidae; genus Philhelius; species Philhelius festivus. The sequence continues at coordinate 182,840,066 of OZ007555.1, forward strand.
CACATTATTGGAGATCATCTGTGTAAAATTATAAACGAATCGTTGAAGCAAGGTGTTTTTCCTGATTGTTGTAAAGAATCGATGGTGGTTCCAATTGCTAAAACTACAAAACTACAGACCGGTTAATATCTTGCCAAATGATGGAAAAATTCTTGAAAAAATTGTACAAAAACAACTCCAAAAATATATGGAAGAAAGTCTGCTTTTCGTGGAATCTCAATCAGGATTCAGAGAAGGGCACTGCTGCGAATCTCTGATAAACTTAATAATTGCTGACTGGAAGACAGAAATGAATCGAAAAATGAAAATTGTTGCTGTATTTGTTGATCTAAGAAAAGCGTTCGAAACAGTCGATAGAGAAATCCTTCTTAAAGAGTCTTCTTATTGAGTCAGAGGCAAAGAGTTCAGATGGTTCCAATCATATTTGCAGAGGAGAACGAGAGTTGAAGAAGCTGTTTCGGAATCTATAAATGTGAATTTAGGTGTTCCACAAGGATCCGTTTTAGGGACTTTTTTATTCAAAATGTATGTTAATGAAATGCCTAAAGTTGTGAAGTATTCTTTCTTAAAACCGATGATGGACTTTTATATGATGTCGTAGGAAAAGACTTAAACCAATGTATCGATAAAATTAATTCGGATTTAGTGCAATTAAGTATATGGTTTCGTATGAATAAATTAAGTTTGAATATAGGAAAACCAAAGTGTATAACGGAGAAACCGATGCAGAAGTTAAAGACCAAATAAAGAATATAGGAATAATATTTGACAAAAAATTAGATTTCAATACACACATTGATTACATATCAAACAAAATTGAAAAGAAGATTGTTTTTTCTTCTAGGATAAGAAAACGAATGTCAACTCTGTGTGCAATTAATGTATAATATTATTATAAAACCTCATTTTGAGTATTGCTCTACTATCATTTGTCTTGGTAATATAACAATGATTGATATAGGTTACAAAAGTTACAAAGTAAAGCTATGAGAATAATTCTTAAATGCCACTGGTTAACACCAATTATTTCAATGTTAAATATGTTGAAATGGCTAAGTGTAAACCAGATAACTATTATGAATGTGTTAATATATGTATGTTTTAAAAAAATGAAAAATGGACTGGTTCTTAAATATTTATGTGATAGAATTATATATGTTTGTGATTAACATGGTCATAATGTAAGAAGTAGTTTTGATTTCGTCTTCCATTTTTTAGAATACAGTCTACACAAAATATGCTTGTATATACAATGGTCTTAAAATGTTCAATGCAATGCCTAATGATTTAAAATCCGAAGAAAATTTGAATATTTTTAAAAAGAAATTAATAAACTATGTAAAAGACAAAGTGCGTTTAGTAATAAGTTTATTTACGATAATGTTAGTTTATACAAATAGCTAAATATTGCTTAATAAAGAAATTCACAAAAAATAATTGTTTAGTACGAATTTGGTACTATTAAGAAAATGTTTAAAATTTAGAGTGAATTAGTAAAACACTTTTAAGTCAGCAAATTATTAACTAGTATCATACTTATACCTTGACAATAGGCTGTTTTAAATTTTGCGCCAATATATCAATATATAAACGGTGAACATTGTTTGCTTCGACGTGCTTTGTCCAGAGTATTCTCCATTATCTTACTTAGAATTCAGTTCCCAGTGCCATCACTTCTTCTCGGATATTAGCCTTAAACTATTGCACAGTTCTTGGCTTATTGGCATACATCTTACTTTTTAGGTACCCTGAAACAAAACAAATCTGGTGGTGTTAAATCGGGCGAAGGAGGTGGCAAGTCAAAAATCACAAAAACGAAATATTATCCGTAGTTGGACGAACTTTGTGAGACCACCCATCTTGTTGGAAGAAACCACAACTCTGAATTGTTCTCTACCTCTGGCTTTAAGACATTTTCAATTATTGCCCGGTATTGAAAGCCATCCATATTAACGCAGCTTGTCTGTAGTTTTCGAAAAAAATATGGGCCAGTGATCCTTTCTGAGGATATTCCACACTATATTAGTTACTTAGGCGGCTCCAGATCCATGAAGGGTTTTGCTTGAGACACGGCAGATTTTCATCCTCTTAGAATCCGAGAACGCTGCTTTCAGTCATATATTCCAAGAGTTCTGGTATCCGCAATGGCTTAGTCTTCAAACCACATAATCGGTCTTCCTTGGTACTGCGAACATGAAAGCTGAGATTTGAAGACTCTCTTAGCTGAAGCATTGTTATCTATTTACTCAAATGCGGCGGAGGCAATGAAGGCGACGTTTTTTGGCTTTCTGGACTACATCCAAATCTTAATACAATTGATGGAGTTCGTGGACGTATCTTTTCCTCAATTCGCCCTCCTCGCGATTACATATCAATTTTTTTTTTCAAGAGCACAGTATCACCTTTTTCTTTCTGCTAAGCAGTACTGGTAGTAATTATAAGGTTTTTTGTAGATCGTGCACTTCGTGTAAAGTGTAAGTAGTTTTGACCCGATTTGTTTTGCAAGCAACAGCGGTTATCTAGGGTAATTCCTTGTCAGATTTCTACTTAGATGTCGTTCATGGAGTTAATATTATGTAACTCCGAGGTAGATAAATTATTTAACTACCTTAAAGCTTTTGCTATCAATATTGGCGCTTAACTCCAATCGGTGGACAGATGTTTGTTTGCTTGTTGATAGCATATATGTTCATTATTCGTCTTGTCCTCATTTACGAGACCAACAAAACTCGGCTGATGTTCAACAGCTGCGAAGGATTCTATTAGGGAGCGTTGGGAACTAGCAAAGATGTCGATATTGTTTGCATACCCCAACAGTTGGACAGATTTATTAAATATAGTGCCCTCCGTTTTAACGCCTGTCCTGCGAACAAACTACTTCAAAACTGAATTCGAACAAATCACATGAAAACCTGTGCATGCTTGGAATATTTTAGAAGAGTTGATGCCTACTTGCACATTGTAACCCTCATTTTCCAATGTCATGCGATACTTTTGAATCAGTTTTCCCGGGATTCCGAGTTCAGCCATCGCCATAAAGAGCTTCTGATGATAAATATTATCATATGAAGCTTTGAAGTCGATGAATGGATGGTGATGGTTTCCAGAATTTGCCTCAATGTGAATATTTGTTCAATGGTCGATTTGCCGCGCCGGAAGACATACTTGTACTTGCCGACTAAATTATCACAGAGACAGACTGGTTAAAGACGTTAACATAGCACGTTCGATAGGATCTTATATACGACATTAAGTAGAGATATGCTTCGATAGTTCTTGCAAGAAATAGGATCACTTTTTTTGTAGATAGTGCATATAGAGCTGATGGTCCAGTCATCGGGCATGCTTTCTTCCACCCATATTTGTTTGATGGTTTGATGCATACACCCTACCAAAACATCACATCCGTATTTGAAGAGCTCTGCAGGTAAGCCATCAGATCAGCCTTGTTATTCTTAACCTTATTTATAGCTAGACCTAACTCTTCTATCCTGGTTGGAACTGGTTCTTCATTGATTGGAAGCGGGTTGTCTTCATGCTCTACAGCCATTTAACAACTGCTGAAAATGCTGCTTAAAAGCATCTAAAATTACCTGTGGTTATGTGACTAGGTTACCTTTGTTGTTTCGAAGAGCCTGCGTTCCAGTTTTCAAATCAGCAGGCAGTTGCTTGGCTATTTTATAAAATTTCCGGGTGTTGTTTCTATCCCGACACTCTTTGATCTCTATGAACTGCGACGCTGTGTAAACTCTCGTCTTTCCACTCAAGATATTCTTTTTCTCTCTCCTCTTTGCTCGATACTTTTTCCTCGCAACTCTTGCTTTGCGCTGCAGCATATTCGCATGTGCATCTTCTGCGTTTGAATTGAACGCATTCATCATCATACCAAGGATTCTTCCTCTGGGGTGGTTTGTAGCCTAAAAGAGGTTTCGGCTACCTCTTTGATGAGATCGCGATACTGGAACCACTGATTGTTGGTGTCTGTGGTAAGTGCTCTTTGAAAGATCGGGTATCCTCGGGCGCCCAACGTTTAATTTCGTTTTCTGGACAGTTGGCAGTTTCTTTCCGTTTGACAGTTCAGCTCTGGATTTAGCCGCAACTAGGAAATGTTCAAAGTCAACGTTTGTCCCTAGAAAAGTACGCATGTCTAACATGTCAGATACGTGCCGTGCATCGACTAATATAAGGTCGATTTTTTTGGTGGTTCGACCGTCTGGAGAGCGCCAGGTTGCTTTGTGGATCGTATGACATGAAAGTCTAGTGCTACTTATCGTTGTCTGTTATCATTTCGTGGACAGTGTGCTTTCCAACTAATCCGCTAGAAATGTCTTCCTTTCTGATTTTAGCATTAAGGTCCTGAAGCAAAATTTTGACATCGTACACCGGACAAGCTCCGTAGACTTTCTCTAGGCAATAACTTTGCCTATTAGCCGATTTCCCAGAACTAATCCACACCTAACCTAACCTAACCTAGCATATGCATTCTCCTATAGTAGCTGATCCTATCATTGGTATCTCTTGGATCGCGGTAATATCTGCCTAATACCAAGTGAGGAAAGATTCAAGCTTTTGAGTAGAACCCGGGGTATAAAGTGTTCTCATGTTCCAGGTACATACTCTCAGATCATTGTCCTGTTACGATCGGGTCCTGTTGCTATTTGAGGGTATTATTATCCGAGGTTGTGACTCTCTCACCTACCACACCAAACTCTCTCTCATTATCAATTTGTGAATAAACTTGTTGTTTTCTCGGAACAATTCTTGAAAACACCGAGCATTGAATCTTATATGGAAAAAGGTTAACTGCACAAGGTTTTCCAACACGCGGAAGATCATAGAAAGCCCTTTGTTACTGAAAACGTTAGACCAATCGGTAAATTTTTTGAACACTGGTCGCATTTCGAACATGAAAGATATGATTCGCTTTGATTTTTGAGTCTCAATAATTGAATGTTGACTTTCAAAATAAAATTGAACAACTTTGGTTCTTTGTTCTGCGCTGAGTCTTTGCTATCATAAATTTTCAAAGTTTATTCTGAAGAATATACGTATCATAACATTACTAATGCGCCACCCTGCACAGTCAATAAAATACATAATATGTACTCATAGATGAGTAATGCTAATTATACACTTAACCTTTGTTAATTAACCCAACTTCGAGGGTTTTTTTGCAAATGAATGAATCCTTTTATCGATATTATGTACCTTTCATAGTCTGTGTGCAAATTATTAATTGTTTTCTTTTTCTGGTACTGCGTGCAATTTGTTTTTATGAGTTTGCATTTCAAATGGAATCATTAAAACTGTTTTGATTGACATTATGTGGTCATGCGATAGTATGTAGCAGCATGGAAACAGGCGCTAATAACCACAGTTTCTACATTAAAAGGATCTGGTTTTCTCTTTGGTAGTTTCTCATTTCAAAGCTTAATAGTCTGTTTGATTGATGTTACCACTTATGATATGACTTTTAAAAACTTTATACTTTGTGGTTTTGCATTTTCCAGATTCTCTTTAAAAATTCATGAGTCGGTCTCGGTAGCTAAAAACCATATTGATATTTTTACTTACGCATTTTAGAAAATTTGTTATGCGTATAATTAAACAACAAAATAAATTGGGTAGAATAACCAATATAATAAAGCCTCGAAACAAATTTCATCAAATGGTACACTAATGGGTCGAGAAGAATAGAAGGCACTGGTGCAGGAATCTTTTTGACCTGAACCAAATTGTTCATACCGATGGGGCAGTCCACCACCACCTTACAATGAGAGGTACGCACCATAGAGAAATGCGTGGATCAGTATATGCAAAGACACTATAGTAACGAGAACATTTTCATTACGTCAGATACTTAAGGGTAGGTCTACCCCAGAAGCAAACTCAAATCTCATGTAAAAACGTGTACATGTATTGGTGTACAAATATGGCTCTCTTAGTTAAGAATTTTTGTGTTAAGAAAATAAATTTACCTCGTCTCGTCTCTTCAGGATACCTCTTTTTTTCGCATCACGCATAGAGATAGAGGAAGATAGAATAGAATATCAAAAAAAAAAAATAGCAGAAAACGGGAACAAGGCACGAGTGGCAAACTGACAAGCCGCGCAGGCAGCGCACAAGCATTTGATTGTGAATTGACTCGGATTGCGCAAAAGATAAATGAAAGTTTTTTTTTCCTTTTGTATTTTGGGTAGAAAAAATAATTTTTCGTGAATCGTGATTGTTTGAGGTTTAGGAAAGGGAAATTGAGTTTTTTGCATTCAGCGCTCACAATTAGACACAATAATAGACGGTTTGTTTTCTGTTTTATTTTTGGTTGCAGGTGAATTGAAACTTTTCGCATTTATGTAGGTAGATAGCGTTTTTATTCTTTGCGTATTTATACAAGGTTAATCTGTTGGTTCTAGGACTTTTACTTTTAAGGATATTTTAAAAAATAAAGAAAAGGGAAAAGAGATTTAGACTTTAGGATATTTATAATTTATTTTTAATGTAGACAATTAATTTTAGGAAACAGTTCACAATTCAAAAATTGCTCAACTAAAAAAATTATTAAATTTCCTAGCCCAAGTAAATTAATACACTTTCAAAAATAATAATGGTAAATATGTACTTATACCTATAAAAATGTTCTTTTGAATCTTTTTCAAAGGGCTGTGATTCTGCGAAAAATGATCGTATTGGGATGAAACCAAAAGCGTTTTAAATATTTCTTTTTCTTGTTTCTGAGTTTCTAAAAATGAGAAATATCCATAGTCAAACATTTTAATTTTTTTTTTAAAGGGCTTCATTGTCTTGAGGTTATTTATGATTCAATAAAATTAATAAGTGCAAAATAATATAGCCTCAGATTAAAAAGTGGTTCCGTCTTTGACCACTAATTTACATGTTAAAATTGACAACATAAAAGGTAAATTGGGCAGTTTTGAAAACATGAATAAATTTGTTATAGATAATGGATTCTTTGAAACAATTTATGGAGATACATAATTGGCCAGTTGCGTTCTCCGCCTCAAACAATTCAACCGTAATACCCGTACTTCTAGGACTGCTCATCATTTTACCCTTGGGCCCTATTTCGGACGTACTGTCAAGTACAGTGATTCTTTTTTTAGCCGCACTAAACGAATATGGAATGCTTTACCCGGCTCAATATTTCTCACTCATTGTAATGTGCAGACATTAAAAACCAATGTGTATCGGTATTTCCTTTCTCATCCTGTCCTACTTTCCTAATTTCTTGCACTGTGTTTAACATTTTAATGGTATTCATAACCCCTTGAGTGCGCGTTTAATATAAAAAAAAATACTACCTAGAGTGAAATAGAGAAAAAGAAGTAGTTTTGGACTTTTTTTTTGTAAAATTGAAGTAGTTTAAAACAGAGATTTTTAAAATGAGGAAGATTTCAGTATTTTGCTGATAGTGCGAAGTAAGAAGTAGATTTTAAATATTTGAAAAAAAAAGTAGATATACTAGAATTGAAGTAAAATGGTGTCACTGGTTCCCATTAGCTGAAACAAATTTTGAAGAAAAAGTTTGTCAATTTTATTTCCAATACGAGTAACATCATTGTATTTTAATTTTACTTTGTATACTACTATACTAATCTTAAGCTTCTATTTTATTAAGGAAAAACTAAAAATGCATTTTATATAAAAACTGATCTCATTCAAAAAACAAAAAACCAATTTCATTAAGTAATTTCGAAATTATTCACAATTTGTCAACTACCAACGTAACAATTGGTGGTCGTAAGTAAAACGTGTTAGAAAAAAATGTTGATGGGCAGATATGTAGAAATAACCGGCTAAGCTTTAATAAAAACGAACTTAATATTGGTTTTTCAAAATCTTCATCGAAAAAAAAAAAAAACAAAAAATGTGCTCTTATTTTTATATCATTTTTTAATTTTGACATCAACAACATTATTGGAAAACTAATAATTGTTTTTTTTTTTTACAAATTAAAAACTAAGTGATAATGAATATATGAACATACATATGTTATGTATATTATATAAAGGTCGTTCTTATTAGAACTGGGCCAGACTTGCCTATTGTCCTTTGTTAAAAATTATCTCATTTCGAAATTATCAACGAAATTACATCATGTGGCCTAATGAAAACGAAGTAGGTATTACATATGTATGTATTTTCTATTTGCCTACTTTTTATCAATTTTTTTCCTTGGGTTTTTTGTTTCCTTTGTTTGTTCTTGGAGGCATTATATCTTTGCAGCTAGGTTGTTGCAAAAAAATATTTATAGGTATGTACAAAATAGATTTTCACAATAAAAACACAACAGAAAATAACAGTAACAAGAGTATTATCTATCACCATGACATATTGAAATAAAGGAGACAACTCTTCCTATGTAAAACCAACAAAAATACATAAAAGAAGCGCACTTCCCATATTCTTTCTACATACTTTGACATACCTCCCAATTTCACCATTCTTCTACCAGTGGAATACGTCACCACCAAACAAAATGTAATCGAATTTTCCTTCTGAACTTATTTATATAAATATGTACATAGGTATTTAGATTAATAGATACCTGCATACATAATATTTTGGCGCCTTCCACTTGCCATATCCCTCGGTTTTTGCGTATTCGCTTACAGTGAAACTACGCAAAATTAAAATAAAACAATCCTTACGATACCAAATCAAATCACGGCGTTGCACCTCTACATTACCTATGAACCTACCTATCGGAAAAAAAAACAACACAAAATCTATTGTATATATTTATATGCATATGTATGTATCTTATTCTATACACAACATCGCAAATTTCATTTCTTCCATCATCTACACACCCTTTGACAAAAAAAAAATGAAGATCACTATGCATCGCAATTTATTACTATGTGTGTACCTAAAATGGCTTTCCATAGAAGAAACAAAAAAAAAAAACAGTAGAAGTGATGATAGATCGCAAATAAAAAAATACAGAAAAACAAAATTTATGACAGCGAATTTGTGTAATACCTACTTATGGAATGGTCATTGCATCATATACCTACTAAAAACAATCATTTCTTACAGTTTTTTTGTTTATTTTTTCTGTTTTACAAACGTATTACAAACGAGATGCAAGATGACAAGTCATAAACAAGAATAAAAAACTAAATGAGCCCAGACAAAAAAAAAAAAAGAATCAAGAGAGCGGATGGGCGGACAAAATTCTTTTGCACAGAGAATACGAAACCTTCTCTTTCAAAGCGCTGATATTGCAGTGGCATTCTTGTGAACTGAAAACTTACTTGTGTGCGTGTGCAAAGGAACTTTTTGTTAAAAAATGCAAAACAGATTTCTTTTATAAAAATAAAATTAAATAAATATTGAGTGAAAAAAGTATTTTGTATTTTTGAATTTAGTAAATAAAATATCAAACAAAAATAAAAAAAATATGTGAGAACTGTATTATCAATACTTTTCTTGCAAATGCATTACAAATACTGTCATATTGAATTGCATTTTTATGAACTTTAGATGAGTTTTATTAAATTTATAAGACCGATACGCTGTTCAGGGAATATAAATCTTTGATTAAAAAATCATTTCCAAAAATTAAAAAATATAACTCTCAATTTCCCAGGGTAGAGAACAAAATATTTGTAAAAAAATGTATATTTTTTTACTTTTGTTAGTAAAAAGTTACTGTAAAAATAAAAAAAAAAAATAAAAAACATATTAACGTAATTGCACATACTTATTGGCTTTGTATAAGAGTGAATTTTACTTCGTTATCTTTTATACTTATGAAGTTTTATCCAGTAGAGCATTCATACCACTATGCAAATTTCCTTCGTTTTTCATAGTTTTGTATATTTTTTTTTGAATAAATAATACAACAGAATAAAAAAAGAAGACCGATACGTGATTTAGGAATATGTTGTTTCTATAAAAAAAATATAAAAAAAATAAAAAAGTAATATTTTCGGAATTTCCCTATCATTTGAATAAGGACCTTACTAAAATGTATGATTTTTCCACTTGTGTGGCAGTTTCTGGGCACACAATTTTTTTATATTTTTGCAAAACTGCAAAAGTATTTTGATTAACATTTTTCTAAACGATGACCGTTTATTTCATTGAAATATTCGTAAAATTGTGGAAGTTATACAGCTTAACGCAAAAGTCTAACCTATTTTTTCAATGGACACCTACCCTTAAGGCATTGAGGTACTAAACCATCAGCTCTTAATTGTGAAAAAAAGCACAACCACGCTGAACTAACTTGGCAAACAGAACAGTGTCATTCTTCAGGGGTTTAATTTCTATTGCGGATTAGAAGAAAACATTTTGAAAAACAAAATTAAACAAGAGGAGGGGGCAAGTAGAACGTTTCACAAACTGCATAAGCTTAAGTCGGAACAACCTAAAAATAATAACAGATATCCTCACTGGACTCTGCAAATAATTAGGCTTACGTGGTGTAGTAAGCAGTGAAACATGTTTGAAAACTTTGGAACAATACCAATTAGAAGAGAGCGACCTATCCTCTATGGAGGTGTCCCAAATAATAATTTTTTTTAAGTGCAATAGTTTTGGGGTGCAATACACGCAATATATAAATCATACATGTTAAATGATCAAAAACCATTGCAATAAAATTGACTACTTTCCTACCTACTATGTGTTTATGAAACACACGAACCCAAAAGACAATCAAGTTCTACCTATACTTATAATAAAATATTTATACATTTTAATTGAATGTGTGCAACTTAATCTACCATCATTTATTTTTACAGAGCTAGATGGCGTGAGAATCGAACAATCTTTAATACCCCTAATCCACGACTAATGAACGTGTCACTGCTACGTGATAGTAAATTGTTACATGGACAAGAACGCCGCGGTTCCAGGATGTCGGTCAGGGCACCGTCACGTCAGCCCAGCATGGCATCGCTGCGTCCGCACTCACCAAATCCGTCGTTAGGTAAGACAGGTTTGTATTCCACCACAATTGCACTTTTTTCTATAACCTATAATTTAATTTTGTTTTATTTATGTTTTTTGTTTTTTAATTTTCATATTGGTTTTTATGTGTTACAATATTGTTTTGTTGAATTTACGAATTGAAGCAGGTTTTTTAATTTGCTATGGCGTGTATAGGAATATTTAATAAAAAGCAACATTTTGTGCCAGTTCATTACTTGTATCTATAAATCTTTTTTCCAAGAACCTATCACTTGAAAGCAAATTATTGTTACATTTTGAAAAATTAAAAAAAAAAATTTATATTATTTAGATTTTCTTTTCAAACTATATATTATGTATTTAACTCACCGACGATGTCCAACACGTCTCAAAACGCTTGTAAATGTATGGCTGTACTCGACCTCCAGCAGTGTATATGTACAATTAGACATGAAAAATGTATTAGTGTTTTAAAGGGAAAGTTTGACTGAAATTAAAATTAAGGCGAAGAGCGAATAACTGATTTACTATTTAATTCCATAATCCAAGCAGGCCCGGATTAATAGGTGGCTAGGGGCGACTGAATCCCCGGGCCCCGCGGAAACGAGGGCCCCATCCCATTAAGAAATTTAAGTCGTAAAACCGTGATATTTAAACTGTACAATCTAATAAACCCCAAAAATAAAAACCAAAGTAAGCTGACCCCACAAAATCCAAACTCAAAAGCTATATACTCCAAAAACGTTAAGCCCATATAGTGAAACTCACAATTAATCCCATAAACCTTAAACCCACATAGCTCAACTCGCTAATATCTCCAAAAAGTCAAACCCACATAGCCCAAGTCGTTATTAACCCAAAACTGTAAACTCAAAAAATATTTAATCCATGCAGCCTAATTTAGCAAAAAGTTGCCAGATTGAAAAACAAATTGAATTCTATATACCTCGTATCTTTTTTTACGAAGTGTGGAAATATGCTGGACTAATTATCTCGAGTACCTTATATATATTCTTGATTAAGAGAGATGTGCGAATTAAGCGTAAGAGTACATTTCGATACTTGTGTGGTAAAATTTAGAATTGTTAATTTCCACGAGTCCGTTTTGAGTTTAACAAGCGAAAAATGGCGATACAAATTTTGCCGCAGTACGTACCTAAAGTTGAATTTTCCGAAATGCTCCCGTGTGCAAAATTCAACTTTAGGCGTATCTATTTTTTATAATGAATACTTACTCATTCAATCTAATAAATATTAATTACTACATACATAATTTGTTACTTTTAATTTTTAAGAGTTTTGAATAATCAAAAAGAAAGGTTCTGACGGTTTTGAGTTCATAGTTTTTGGATTAATTACGAATTGGGTTATGTGGGTTTATCGCTTTTGGGTTTCCGATTTTTTATTTGCGTTTGCGAAATGAACACATTTAATTTATCAAAAACGTTAAAAATAGGAGTCCCTGATAAAAAAATAGCCCCGGGTATCAAAAATTCTTAATCTTATCGGGGGTTGGAGCACTTGGGGGATAGCTTCTTGGATTTTCGATGCGTCAACTCTTCGACGCATCGTCTCTGAGAGCGTGGACTCCTAGAGCCCCGGGTTATTGGGGGTTGGCTCGCATGGAGCTTAGGACGCTCTGGCTTATGGGGGTTTGGCTTGCTTGGGTTTTATATCTTTTTAAGGGGCCTCAAATTTGAAATAGCCCCGGACCCCCATGTTCTTTAATCCGGGCCTGAATCCAAGACATATCTCGAAGAAGTAATTTCGTCATGAAGTCGTGTAATTAAGTTTAAAAAAACTCACATTGTCAAAACAGACAGAACAGACAGTGTTTGGATATCTTTCCTTGCATCATTTCAAAAATTTGTTTATATTTCCATTGAGAAGTTAAGTTTGGCAAACTTTAATATACTGAAGAATTTCAGGCATTTGAAGTTGGCTTTAAGTGGAGAATCGTTTAGTGGGAAAGTACATTTGAAATATCAAAAATTAATAGGGGAATTTGTAATTCTTGCTTCTTGCTTCTGGGGGGTGGCCGTGGCGCGATGCTCGCCTGTGAACCTCATGATCACAGGTTCGATCCCTGCAGTCGTCTATGTCGTTTTAATTCCATTAAAAACCTTCTAAAAATTGTCATCAATGGGTTGTTGGTTTACTCATTACATGTTGTTCAGGCATAACACTAACAACATGTAATTGAGTTAAACTAGTATGCCCAACAAGGATGAACACGAATAAAATAATGTGAATTATAAGCGACATATAAATAACACACGGCATTCTCCGCTTTAGTTCAGCCGCCATCCCTGGAGATAAAATATCTGAGACAACAAGCTTCAGTCTCAGAACATCGTGCCACACATCTTTCCTATCCTTCTTTCTCTTCCTTAACTTCACGCCCGAGCTGTGTTCAAACATTTAAAGGGTAATCATAACCCCTTGAGCGCGGGTAGATTATAAAAAAAAAAAAAAAAAATAGCGTGGGGCGCCATTCTGAATTCTAGGCAAATTTGTTTTTAATGAAATAATTAGCCCGTTTTCAAATTTAGAATAAAAATACACATACTTGAACAATGATTAACTTGTTTTAAAGCTATATCATAATATTTTAATTATTGCCGTTTTATTTTATTAAATTTTTTTTTATTATGAGTATAAATTTTTTTGAAAATAGGTCCTCCTCGTACGATTTTGTTCTGATCAATCTGTAAGGAAATATTACTGAACAAAAGTCGAACGATTCGACTAACTTTTCAACACAAAATAAGAAATACATTAAAAATGTTGCATATCTGTTATATTCTTATAAGCCCCATCTGAAAATTAAAAGTATGCTTTAAAAAAAGTCGTATGTTAACAATTTGGGGAATCCAATTTTTGAGTGTTTTGACGTTTCTCTAATATGCTTCTTATGTTCGGCCATTTTAACGATAACAGCGCCAATGCTCATATTTTCCATCCATCTTTATAAGATCCCGTTTCATTCCACCATCAATGACGTCGTTTTTGTCTATGAGAACCGTGAGGAGCTCTGTACGCTATTGAAAAAGAGTCTAACGGGCATATTGTTCATTCGATTCATCCAGATTAAAACTTAAATCCGGATTTAAATTATACAAATTCAATGTAAATACATCCGGATTTAAGTTTTAATCTGAATATATCAAATGAACAATATGGTGGTAAGTGTCTATTTTCGAATTCGTTTTTTATACGTAAAGAGATTCTACCCTCCAAAATCTACTGATGTGCCAGTTTCCATTAATATTTAACAATTCATCAAGTGAGAGATAGATTGATTTTAGGGGTGTGATTTGGAAATCACCATTTTCATAAGTACCGCACGTACATCTCTGTTTCGATAATCAAAATATATTTCCATAAGGCGTTTTTCTTTTTTAGTTCAGTATAGAGCTCCGAACAGAGTCCGAGCATGTCGAGCATGTTCCGAACATCCTCTGAACCAAGCGTGCTCTGAGCGCTCTGAGTATTTTTTGAAACACACTTAGCTGTCGACATTTTTTTTTTTTAATTTCCATCTGTCAAATGCCTGTGTTAAGCATTGTACTCTGTCTGCTCAGTTATTTTATTCGGAGCTTATAGAGCGCACTCTGAACACGCTCAGAACATGCTCAGAACGAAAAAAGAAACGCATTTACGAAGCTCTGAACGCTCTGAACTAAAAAAGAAACACAATTTATTTTTTGACAACTCAGGCTCTGTTCTGAACTAAAAAAGAAAAACGCCTATAGTGTCGCACTTTGATTTTGATAGATATTTGGCAATTGAAAATTTAAGTTTATTCTAAGTTGAAAAGCTATTCCTGATATAACTTGGGTTCAATTTATTTGCAGGCTTAGCTTAAAGTTACCACAAACACTGAACAAATATTTTAAACCCTCCAAATAAATTGAATTCTATTTAAAAGCAGCTTTTCAGTTTAGAATTTTAAGTTGTCAAAAGTTTTAATGTACATAAATAAGAGCGAAAGTTATATAAGCTATTAATACGTACGATCGTTCAACTCATGGATCGGAAATCTAATACAAATTGATTCTTAAATCATGAGAAAAAATGGCGCTGTACACGAATAAAAGAAACTTCAAAACGATTCTTCTCTTTAATTATTATGTGGATGTATGGATGAAAATGTTCTCTCTAATTGTAGAAAATGGGGAATACTTTGCATTTGACTTCAAAGGTACGTGTGAAGTTCCAGAAGATGTGCTTTATACTAGGAATTTATAATTCGTAATAAATTTTGTAATTTATACAAATGAGTGTGTTCAGTAAGAGTATAGCATGTCTTTGTTTATTCCATAAATGCGACAGATTGGCTTTTTATTCTCTTCAGCTAGATCTACCATAATTAATAAGATTCTCTATTACCTACTTTCACAAATAAGTCAAAGATAATATTTTTTTGTTTGAAAATATGATATTAAAGAAACGACGAGGAAACACAAGACGACGACAAAGAAAAAGTTTTAAACCATACCTTTTAAAAAATTAATGAAAAAAAAAATATACCTAACTTAAAAATAAAACATGAATACTATGTGTACTTATAATAAAATGAAATGTAGTTTAAACAAAAAAAAGTGTCATTTGGAAATTTTTCGATTTTAGATATGTATGTAATTTTGTTGCTTCATTTTAGGATCAGTTTGAGGATTGCCGATTGTACGTCATAAAGTTTTACCAAAAAAAAAAGCCCGAGCAACGCCAGGTATTATCGGCTAGTTTAAAATATTTTTGATATCTTTTTTGATAGTCAGTTAAAAAAAAAATCCCATAGTAAAATGACTACTTAAATTTATTTTATCAATTCTCCAAAAACTTCGTTCTCGCCAATTTTGAAGAACCTCTGGTTCACTCTCTATACGGTTAAGAAGTACCCTCCCAGGCTTTCACCTTCCCTGGGCGACCACTTCTTTTTTCTAATGCCCAAATGAGAAAGCGTGCGTCTCGGTTGCTTCTACATTTAGCTACAGCCCGCATATTTGCGGGAGTGAGCCAACGTAGTCGAGACCCCACCGCCTATTCTACTCGCATTTTATACCCAAGCTTTATGTACTCTCATCGGCATTGAATTCGCTGACCTCTGGTATGAATTCCAGTAAGCGGCAATTTAATGGGTGAATTCAGTCACCCTATTCACACCCACTTAATTTTAAAGAATTTAATAAAATATTTATGTTGGGCATGCAGCCATTCTTATCCAGAGTCAATTCAGCAATTGGGGACTAGGTGGTGCCCGTGCTTCTTTAAGATTTGCACGTGACCAGACCACCTGTCTACCACTTTAAGTCGTGTTTCTGTGAACCATCTGTCAAACACGCAATTACGAGTATGTTATGGATGGCAGTATTGGTAATCTACCAAACTAGAAGACCTAATTTGGTAGCTTTTCCAAAATACTTAAGAGTAGGACTCTGTTTGATGGGTACCAGGTTTCAACTGATCTCTACAAGCATTTTTGAGCTTTAAACGCAAAGGAAAGTTAAAAATGGATCGCGGAAGAAGAATGAATAGGTAGGTGAATAGGCAAAATCTTGAGCAGGTGGCTTAGTACACAATTTAACACTTTCACTGTAAAGAGATAGTAAGATGCTAAACTCGTTTACCGAAATCTTCTTTTTAACTTAGTTACTTACTAAAATGGCCTTAGCACTTTACTAAATCGTTTAGAAATTCGCGCACCTAGGTTTAAAGTATTAGTACTACCTAACAATTTTCTAACTTTGAAGTAGTTTACTAACTCGTTTTTAATTTTAACCATTTTCTAACTAGTATTGTGCTAGGACTATTTTTTTTAATAAATTGCTTCCGAACACATCTAAAGCATTGACATTTTGTGAAAAAAAAACACGAAGTAAACAGACCTTTTTGACGTTTTTAAATTCCACAAAGTCATATGAAGTTAAAACGATACTAAAAAAAATTAAATAGCTAGGTTTTTGATGATCTTAAATTTAATTCAATTCTAGAAAAAGTATACTGCTTAATTCGATAATAATTTGCTAAATCCTAGTTCTAACTTAGTATCATACTTAAACGGTTTTTTTAGACTTAAATTTCACGCCACTCTTGGTGTTTTATAAAAAGCTGAGGAGGTCTTAAAAGTCCAAAACCTTTTGTGATATGTTTCTAAATTAAAAAAAAAAAAACTGAGTTATTTTTTGACTGCAATACTATTTCAAATTTAAAGGAAAGTGATCACTCCCCTGGACAAAAGCTTAGATCCAACCTTGAGCACTGAGACCGACAAAAAGATCCTTACCTTTTAAACGCTAATTTGAACTTAATATTTTTTGGAATAAACTACAGGGAGGTCTAGTTTATATTATCCAGAATTCGACAGAAGAGAACATTTACATAACAATTCATTACATATTTAATGTTTTCATTATTAACATTTACTAATATTCAAATTTATTAACATTTACTTGATTTGTTAGATTTGTTGATATTTTCATCCCCGTCTCCTTATTGCTTGTAGAGAAAATATGAAAAGACACTTTTCGTGGGAAAATCAATTTTCTTACTCCTTCTAAAGTATACTCCTTCCAAATTAAGTATAGTTTCAAAAACATTAACGAAAAACCAAAAAACAATATCTCTCCACTCCCTCTGCAGCAGCATGCGGCCTTGTGCTGGAGACTTTTACTATTATATATAAGTCCAAGGACCGACAGCTAATTTTTGGTTTGTTGGTACATATAAACAAAATATGAACATATGGTGCCATTGGTGTGGGTGACGGGTTAAAAATAGCGATTTTTCTTATTTTTTGTTTCAGTAATATAACGACTTGGAATCCTTTATCAAGAACAGGAAATGGCGCTCTGCCATTTTCACTAAATTTAACCAACTTAATTTTGGCAATCCGATTAATAAAACTCAAGATATATTTATTCTATTTACGTGAACCTTATCGGATTTTTTGAAGACTTGTTTATGTTAATTTTTGTAAATTGTTCTTTTTTATAAAATCTCCAAAAAAATCCCGATAAGGCTGTCAGACTTTTTGTATACGTATATCATGAAGCAAGCCCAAGCACCTATAAACGCTTATACTCATATTTTGGTTATATTTCCAAACCAAAAATTTGCTGTCGGCTCTTAAACTATATGCCTTATGCTTTATTCGTAAACTGTAGGCTTTTGTTGCCAAAACTCAAGAAACTTAGGTACATTTATGTTTTTCTTTTTTATTATTATTTAATGTTCTTATATTTTATATTAACATTTATTTTTTGTTTTTAGAAACAAAATACAAAATTATCTGAGCACAAATTTGACAATTCAAAACAAAATTCTAGGTCGAATGACACGTTCCAAAAGTAATACCCGTTCAAGTGATTCACGCACGAGCGATGCATCAAATTGTTCAAAATTACTTCTTGAACATTCGCATTCACATTCGCATTCCCATTCGCATTCCTCGCATACGCATACCGTCCCTTCAACAAGCTCTGCCACCGCCGCCGCTGGTGCCGGTCTAACCTCACCAGGTTCCATAAGTCCAGCCTGTGGTGCTTCAGCTTTATCAACGTCACCTGTAATTGGCCTTAATCAAGCTCGAACAAATAAATTCTGAAATCGGGTGAAGAAGAATCAAAGAAAAATTTCATTTGATTTAAAGGTACTCGTATTTTTTTTGCCCCACAAATGGAAAATCAAAAATAGTATTTTTGTAGACTTCTACAGTACTCTATTTGTATGGGTTTCTTATTTTATTTTATCGTGAATTGATTTTGTTTGTAAAATATTTTATTACTATAATTTAAATATTTTTTTTTTTTTGATTTAATAGTACAAACTTGAACCTGTATACATAATACTTATGTCTGATTTTTTGGTTAAATCTGTCACTAGGATAGAGATTTCAAGAACTCTTGTGTATAATTTCTTGTGTATTATAAAGTGTTGAGTTGAGTTACTTTTGATGTCATACATACATAGTAACACGTTTTAGAAATAAACATATCTTTTTATCCAAACAAAACAAAAAACACACCATATTCACACTAAAACATAGTAACTTACCGTTAACACTTCCTCACGTTAGCTTTTTTCACTGAATAATAAAGAAACCTTAGGAATAACCCTCAAACCTGTCATTATAGAACATTGAATTGCCTTTAGCTCATTTACTGGTGTGAATATATACAAAATATTAACTCTAAATTGCGTTATTATATTTTTATTTAAATATAATTTTAAGCTTATTTGTATATTCTGAGTTTAATGCTTGATGCTAAGTTGCTTTTTATGTAAACAAAATTTAATATTAGTTTAAGTGTATATTTTATGTTCTGCACAAATAGTAATAACTAAGTTACCCTAGATAACTGTTGGTGTGAATATTTCAAGAATAATTTTGATTTAAACGTGAAGAGTTTTTTTAAACGGCTGAAAAAATAAAAGAAATATACAATCAATCGTAAACTTAATAGAAAATTGTTTTCAAATTAAAATAAATGTATATTAATATAAATTTTTGTACGCATAGTTTAAAAATTACAGTAGAGTAAGTACATTTCTGTTTTGTTTAAAAAAACTTCGAAATTTCAGGAAAAAATAAATGGTTTTAAGAATAAAAATATTATACACTTTAAACAACCTTAACAAGCAGTTCCTTATTCAAACAAGAACTATTGGAAAGTGAGTTTAATCCTTAAATTAACATGAAGATCAAGAAAAGAAATGACGAGACAAGTAAACTATAAGTAAAGAGAAGTGTACAAAATTTATGACTTTCAAAAGTCTCTCTCTCAATGCAATTAGCAAAAGCAAATTCAAAAATTTAATAACAAGGAAAATACCTACAAGGTGGCGCAAAATTAATCGAACAATTTCTTTTTTGAATTACTTTTTTACTAAATAAAAAAATAACGATTTTGGACCTTTACAATTTTACACGCCCTGTGCGTGTGGACGCATCGACCGTCTTGTTAAAATCACATATTCACCAAGTCCCGCTTATCCAATTTCGGCATTAAGTAGTCATTTATCATGGCCTTATAGCGTTCGCCAGTAACAGTGAACTTGTTAACGTATTGCGTATTGCGTTCTTCAAAATATACGGTCCCAGGTGAACGCCACACACAGTGGCTTTGAATAGAAAATAGATGATTCGTGCATCACCCGCGGATTTTCAGTGCCCCAGAAACGAAGATTTTGCTTATTGACATAACCCCTTAAGTGGAAATGCGCCTTGTCGCTCATCATGATTTTCGGCACAAAATCATCCTCTTCATTGTTGAGATTGAAGATGGCTTTACAGTAATGCACAAGCGATCGACGGTCAACAGGCATTAACTGAAGCACTGTTTGTACTTTGTACGTAAACATGTGTAAGTCTTTCTCTACAATTCGCTGTAGGGTCCGTCTGATGTTGTCCAATTGCCTGGCCCATCGTCTGGTTTATGTTTCTTCGTTCTCAGCGACATAAGCAGCTAAAGCCGCGATATTCGATGTCCAAAGAGAGCGTTACCACTTCCGGAAAAAAAGTCGAAGTAGATTTGAAGAAAAAAGTGAAGTAAATTGAGAAAAATCGAAGTAGATATCAAAATGACTTTTTATTTGCATTTAGAAAAAAATTAGACTCGAGATTTTCATCAGTTATTACTCAACCTGCCATCTAGAGGAGAAATTATGTATTTGTACTTGTGTTGACGCTCATATTTTTGTATGGAAGTTCTGGGCTTACATACTACCTTTGTATATAAAACTTATAGTACTATCAAGAAGACGAAAGATTGTGGCGACATCTTAAGGCTAGGGACTGCAATTGCTAGATTTGTATTTGCTAAATTTAATTATAAAATATTCTCTTTTTTACTACTTGTTTTGTATCTTATCCTACTCTCCACTGTAAAAGCGTGCGCTAATTTCTGCGCCACCACCAGGCTAGCGTTCGCAATACAAAATCACGCTACTTGATAATACTATAGGTTATATACAAAGATACTACCTATAGTAAAAATGAAGTAGTTTTGGGGTTTTTTTTTGTAAAATTGAAGTAGGTTGAAGCAGATATTTTTAAAAGGAAGTAGATTTCAGTATTTTGGTGATGGTGCCAAGTAGGAAGTAGATTTTAAAATAATGTGAAAAAAAAGAAGTAAATCTACTTCAATTGAAGTAAAGTGGTCCCACTGCCAAGGACCACTAAAAAGGTGTTCACGCCCAGGTTGGTCTCCATTGGGTCCAGTCTCTGTTCAAGTCGAGTAGCTAAGCGTCGGAACGTTTAAGCAGTTGGTACGACACGATTAGGAAGTTGAAGTCGAAATTCACGCTGCCCTAACACCACCGACCGATTATCAAAAATCGACACAATCATTCCATGCTTTTGCGGAATATAGCGCTCAATTGCTTGTCTGTTTATATACAACAGCTGTCTAGTTCACAAATGTCAAATATGATTGACGTACGAAGCCATTTGCAAAAATTATAACATCTTCCGATAGGTTGATTCATTTGCGCCATCTTGCATGTAGATTTCAAATAATTCATCAGCTTTAAAATTTCAATATTAAAATTGAATTTGCATTCAAACTGAAAACCTCTCGTGTTTTGGTCTGGCGAAATTCCAAATTTTATGAATAGGCAACTAAACTTAATTTTCACAACAGATCCCATCGTCTCTTCAGTCTCAATCAGTCTCCTTTTCTATCTTCTATCAACAACTATTATCCCCCACACAATCTAAATTTTTACCATAATTCTCCTATACAGACTTCTCCTACTACAAATTTATCTTCTCATGATGGCCCAGATGTTACCCGCCATATTTCTCAAAAATGTTATTCAACACTCTCTCGTCTGCTCTCAAAAATCTTCTATCTCAAGGAGAGTTCCCTCAGTTATGAAAGACCTCTTTCATAACACCAATACTCAAAAAGGGTCTAAAGTGTGAAGTTACAAACAATCGTCCGATGGCTAAACATTCAGAAATTACCAAAATCCTTGAAAGCATTTTGAACGAAGTTTCAAGTTTTTGTTGTTAGTCACTCATTTCTTCTAGACAACTCGGCTTTGTCAAAGGTAAGTCCACAACTACTAACCTCTTTGAATTGTTGGCCTCTCAGCCTTAGAGAATGGAAAGTAATTCGATGTTGTCTCAACCGATTTCAGTAATGCCTTTGAAAAAAATCATAAACTTATTCTATTAAAACTGTCCACCCTTATGGACTTGAACCCATCTTCTTAGGATGGATTTCTTCTTACCTGAAAAACCGTTACTGCAAAGTTTGACTCAGATATACCTTCTCTGATGATTTCATAGTTACCTATTGGGTTTCACCCATAATTCCACTTTTCTAAAACTTGATCCCAAAGATTTCTAGATGTGTCTGGTGTATAAAAATTGCTTACAGCTTAATATTTCGCATCGCATCCAATCTACTCATCATCTCCTCAACATTTTCCATTATCGATCCATAAATATACATTTCGCATTTCGCGCGACTTATCCTCAATGAAACTAAGAAAATAGCGACCACCTCCAGCTGAAGCTGTCCACAGATGTCCGTGTAGATCAAATCAAGAAGTCTCTTACCCCTAGTCTGTGATTGCTTAGGAAACGGCTGTTCATTTATTCTGGGTTTGGCGCAAACTACACATTCTAGACAATTTTCATTGCCAAGTTTTAGACCTAGCTTAAGCTAAGTGTACACGATTGGTAGATCTTACAATATTGTCAGATCTGTCAGTGAAAAACATGCTTACAATGTCTTACAATCGTGTAGTCTTACAATTAATTGTCAGAAAATTTGTCTGACAATTAATTGTTAGATCATTGTCTGACAATTAATTTGTAAGAAACCTGACAATCATGTGTACGCTTGCTGACAATCGTGTAATCTTCCAATTAATTGTCAGAAAATGTATCTGACAATTAATTGTAAGACGGTAAATTGTAAGGTATTTGATAATCGTGTACACACACAATTTATTGTCAGGCCTGCCAATTTTTATCGTTGTCTGACGTTTCTGACAATGAAGAAATTGTAAGATGTTCGTTTTTTAGCATCATACAATTTTTTCATTGTCAGAAAATTTGCAGCCAAGGTTTAATTGTCAGTTTCCATAACCAACAAAAACTGACAATTAATTGTGTGTGTACACGGTTGGTAGAAAATCTACCAATCTCTTACAATTAATTGGTAGGTATTAAGCGGGCTATCTGAAAATGAATTGTCAGCCAACTTCTGACAATTAATTGTAAGAGATTGGTAGATTTTGTACCAACCGTGTACACAGACAACTTATTTGTCAGCTCATTGGTAGATAATTGTCAGACATTGTACAATATTGTAAGATCTACCAATCGTGTACACTTAGCTTTAGATTCATGCGATGAGTCCATAAGCTCAAAGTGGATTTATATCTGATACCGCAGACCTCGTATAAACATTGACGTTTTTTAGCTTTTAAAATCCCTTTTATTTTGATTTCTAACAATTCCAAAGTTATGTCATCTGAGCTAATTCCAACCGTTCCTATACCACAAGATGCAACACACAAATCAATTGCAAATTCCATTGGTTTTTTAGGAACATCTTCTAGAGAAACAAACAGATTCCTATTGCAGCACATAATGAGGTGTGGCACCGCTAACTGTACACCATTCGTGTCTATCTTAAATTCCATCTCCATAGGTATTATTAGAAACTATCCCGAAAGCCGCCTCATTCCGATTGCTTTTTGATGAAATACATTGGAAGCAAAATGCCCTCAGACACCACATCTAAAACATATGCCAAGCTATTTTTATTGGTTTTTATGAAAATGGTTTCTTTATTCGGAGATTGAAGTGGACCTAGCCTAGCCTAGCCTAACACATTGTGCTGCTGCTACTAACGTTTCATCATTTGGACATGGTGTTCAATCCTGCAACTTGCCATGGTCATTTTCATTAGTAACTGAATTATAAACAACAGGCCTGTCAATGTCACCAAAACAACATGGCCGCCAAATTTAAAAATACTTTACTAGAACCTTGCAAAATAACCAGCATCCATTCACTATAACTATAACCCGGTTCTAATATTTTGGCTTTTTAATTCTAAAATGACTGGACTTCGACTATTTAGGATAACAGTATGACGTTTAGTAGAACTAAAACTTGATTTTCTAGTTTGACTAAGAGATATTTTTACTTGCAATATAAAGTCATTTGAAACTTCATACAAATTGTTTGAACAAAATATTATTACATTTCTCTTCACGTTTAAAATCCAAATTATTCAATCTAGCTCATTGTAGTGTTTAGTAAAATAAGGAAAATCAATAAAACCAATATTTAATTTTAAAACAATTTTCTTTAATTTAATTTAAATGCATTTAAGAAGGATCACGATCTGGAAGTGGAAGCAATGCATCGGCAACATCTATCCGATCAACTCGCAGCAACTCTGTAGCTCCTGGTGCTGGTGCAATCAATCATGATAGGAAAATTTCTTCAGCCACCCATCATCATTCGCAACACCATCAACACCAGCCCCATCATCAGCCACTTATAACAAATATAACATCTAATCCAGCTGCTGAAAATATTACTGTTGAAATAATTAAACCAGAAAAATAATCGATAAATTCAAATAGAAAATCATAGAAAAGCATTACAAGAATGCTCGAAAGAAATTATATATTTTTCATTAGATTAGTTACAAAACAAATACAAAAACACACCCTTAAAATGTCTCACTGCTACTACTTTAATTAAAACAAACAAAAAATCACACAAAACTTAATAAAAAAAAATGAAAAAAAATCCAATGAAAAAAAAAACTTGCATAACAAATTCATTTCCTTAGCTTATTTTTCTCTATTAGCAACACGACATGCAATGAGAAACACAACAAAAATATTTTCTTATAAACATTTAATGCAAGTTCTTAATTTTGTCATTAAAATTAAATTTATAATTATCTATAATTAAATTTAAATCGAAACATTTTATGGTTTTTGATTAATGAACGAGATTCAAGAAAAACAAAATCATACAAAATTAATATTAAGTATAATTAAACAAAATAAATAGAAAGCATTTGTACTCATATGCCATTGCGATAGTAAACAACTTAAAACAAAAAATTAAATATATATAAATTTATATCTAAAGTAAAATGCCTACTGTAAAAATTTTACAAAATAAACGAAAATAAAATGAGTAAATTATTAAAAGAAAATAAGTGATATATTATTATATACATACAAATAGAAAAAATTTATTCTAGAGTCTTAAATAAACAAAATAAGCTTTTTTTTAATTTATAAGTTATGAAAATATTTCAAATTTATCTATATAAAAATTTAAGAAAAATATGAAAAAACAATTAATAACATAGATTGTAAGTTTTAATTAATTTACACATACCCATCATTATCATACATTTATTAAAAAAAATAAGGGATATTAAAAACTTAAATTTTTAATTATAGTACATACATACTTAGGAGTTCGAAAATAGTGTTTCTTATATTTTGCTCACAAAACTTAAAAAAAAAAATAGAATTCTCATCGCCCTTAATTATTTCCACAAAATATTTCTTCATTTAAATTCACTTTTAAATGCACCAATTTTGCACTTTATAAAAACAAAAGAGATATTAATTTACTTTTACTTTCCATCTCAACTTAGGGACCATATTTTTGAACTAAAAAAATATGCGTTTCAATGATCTATTTGTACCATATAACAAAATAGAACTCAACAAAAAAAAACACATTTTAACCAAAAAATAAGCAAAATTTAAAAGTGCTTCGTGAAAATTAGACCAAAGTAGACAATTTAAAAAACATTTTATAGCCGATTTATTAAAATTTAATTAAAATAGTATTTTATTAGAGTGATGCCACGATTTCAATGTATAAATAAGGCTCGTATAGTATAAGACATTTGATTTAATCTTTTAACACGAAAAAATCACGGAAAATCAATAGGTAGCAATTTTATTACTATCGACTTCTAAATGTATTACTATTTTTTTTTTTCAAAGATGGCAACTCTTTTCCTAAATCGGAATTTTGATTTCCATCCAAAAACATATGAAACGACTGCGCAATATATCAAAACTATCTTCCATTTAATTTATTTAGTTGTTATTTAAATTGAGCGTTTTTAGTGTGTATCAATTAAGAAACAAAATATTTTAACTAAATAGTAAATCTACATGTTGCCATATATCTGGCCAACAAAACAAAATAACTGCGGTCGTATATTCGATTATTTTTATATGTCTGATGAAGAAAACCCTTAATGTGTCAATAATTTCGTTTTTGTTTCCAGATTTATCTGAAGAATATAGAATTTTCTAAAACCTCCATTTAGGAGGTATTACGCAAATTTTCATGAATATAAATTTTGCCGAAGAGATATAAAGTTCACAGTAATGCCTAGTTCATACCTGTTGTTTAATCAAAAAGACCGCATCCAAAAATCTTACAATGGACATTTTTCAATTTTTTTCGGTATGGCACAACATAGGTACGAGTTCGATTTTTTACGACTTACCATATAGTACCTTTATGTTGCAAGTAAAAATATGAAGCAGTGTGAAAATGTTTTACATTTGTTTAAGATATAATCCGTCGAGTATATAAAGTTGAAAATTTCACGACTGTATCAATTGGTACATATTTTATTTTCACTCATACGGTTAACTTTGAAAATCATTTTATAAAATTGGCATACACAAGATTTTAAAATTATTACAGAAATAAATTATTTCATTGAAAGAGGTTTTTGTTATAAACCAAACAATTTTTAACAGATGCTATTAATAATTACAAATTTATTAAATTATAGTAATTTTGGAACTTCTTTAAATTTTTAAACTCACAAAAATAACAAATTTGTCATGTAATTCTGAGAACTAGAAAAATATTTACAGATACCACGCAATTTCTCTTTCAAAACATTCAGTCATAGAAAAATATTGTGTATTTTTTGTTTGTTTTAATTTTATGTTTTTGAGGAATGATTGCCACGTAATTATGCTTGTCTCCCAGAATGTTAACTTAATGGGACATGAAAATGAACAAAAATACTGATCATTAATAGCTGAATCCCGAATGTAATAGTATTCACAAAATCGAAATACTGAAATCTCTGGAAAAGTTTAATAGGGACATAGTTGATGCAGAGATATCGAGCCTATTGTGCAATTTTATTGTAAGCGATAAAATGTAAATTTAAAGATAAACTAATTAATTGAAAGCTTTTTACGTTCCAAAAGCGTTACGGCCAGACATGACGGTCGGGCTCATAAGTTAGATGCTATCGTAACCTTCTAATATATTGATGGTTATTGGACTTGATGTCAGCTTACAATTAAAGTATTGTCAATAATATCTATTCCTGACATTTGTGTCTACGTACATTCATTATCAAAGTTGCTACAACGCTACGTCATAGTTTTGAAATACAAGAGGAACTTAGCTGGTACCATCCATCTTTATTAAGCATAGAAAGTCAAAATGTTCAAAATAAGGACCACCCTAATGTACCTACATATTTGTTTTTATCTCTTCATATTAGCATAGGGAATCAACAGATAACAGATTTCTTATTTTAAACTGCGGTTCGTGCCGTAGTACATAAGTTGTACACACAGTTCAATATTGGGGGCATAGAATTCCGAAAATTTTATTTGAGTTGAATGAGTTGTCAGAGGAAACTCTTGTTTTACTTTTCTTTTGCTTTCCATGAATGAATAAAGCAATAAAATAGCCGCTTTATATTATTAGAAGCGCGTTCTTTTTCTTCAAAAATTTATCTTTATGGTTCCTTTTGTTGAAGTGCGAACAGATAAGAGCTCCACTGTCAACAGAAACAGCGGCCACCATTATACTTTAGAACCAATGTATTTCAAATGTTTAACAGAAATGAACAGCAACGTCAATCAAAGTCTTTGGTTCGATATGTCAAATAGATGCTGGTCACAAATCAGAATTCACTTCAGGAATTTTTGCTTGTTAGCGTGCTGTTGATAATGCCGGATCTCTTACTGCTATTTCGCGCATATGATTTAGACGTCATAAGGTCATTCCTAAACTGAAACTTTAAGTAGTAAAAAGTTCATATTTCCAAATCATTTCTTTGATATTAAATTCAATTCTAAAATCATATGTATTTATAACGTACTAATAGGTACACATTTTTATAAGCAAATTCTATGCAACTAAAAGCTTTGTTAAATCTCTCTAGTGTTTTCAATGCACACTAATACTACGTTTTCACCAAGAGTAAATCCGGAATTTAAGTGGATTTACCATAAATCTTCTTTAAATCTCGAAGATTTACCATACAAATTTATTTCATAAATCTAGTAGATTAGAAATAAATCTCTACTAAATCTTCATAGGATCGATCGGTCGAAGTTCGAACTGACCTAACATCCATACCGTGCTAAGCTATCTCGATGATTTTTTATCGTTTGGCACAAATGAAACTTTCTTTCTCTCGCTTCTACTTTATAAGAAAAATTGAAACAACATTAGCAATTTGATAGATGCTGTCAAAGTAAATCTTCTTATTAATCTTATTAATTAAAACACCACATAAATCTCTTGCCTTAAATCTCAGATTATCTTTTGGTGAAAACGTAGTATAAGATGAATGGTTAGATTAGCTCTGACAGTACCTTTCAAATTGCAAATGGCGTTTCATTTATTTCTATGAAGTGGAAGAGAGACAGAAAGTATAACTTATAACAAACGAACCAAAAACCAAGTCGATTATGGAGTGAATGCGTTCAGCTCGATAAAAGTATAGGCTAGTTCGATTTTTAAAACTATTTTCCTATGAAGATTTATCCAGATCAATTTCTCAGCTACTAGATTTACGATTTAATCTTGTATTATGGTAGACTTACATGTATCTGCATTTGATTTCTGCAAAAAAAGGGATGCCAAATACAAAATTCAGTTTTTGTTAGATAGAGAGAAAAGAGCAAAATGCAGAAGAACTTCATTTCTGCTTTACAGGAAATTCGAGAAATGTAGAAGTCAAGATTATAGCAAAGACGAACATGTTCATCTTTATTATAGCATCTTCGTCTGCATTTTGTAAATTTGCGATATTTTCACATTTTTCTATAATTTTTGTTGACGGACGCATGATACGAAAAAAAAATATTAAATCGAAATGGAAGAAAATGGAGGTAAGTTAAATTTTCATTGCATATTTTCGCAACAAGTTTAAGCAATTTATAGGAAGTGAAAAAGAGTTACCACCTGTGTATTCTCTCCCACTTTTGGGTTTCGACATACATCTGCCTCTCTCTACTTTTCTGCATTTTGCAGATGCAGAAACATGTAAATCCACTTTTATTCTTCGAGATTTGCACAAAGTGAAGGGTAAATTTGATCAAATCTTAATTTAGTGGGTGGTGGAAATGTAGCATATACTCGTATTTATGTTAAAATCTATGTGCGTTTGTTTTTATTGGAAATAGTGTGACCGGTTTTGAGGAAATTTTTGTGGAATCTTTACATAAGCCCAAAAGCTGATTCTTTAAAAGTTAGTAGCGATTGGACTTACAGAGTTATGCGGATCGGATTATATAGTGCATCTCGTATGAGGCTGGGTGGTTCGCTATTGTGCAAAAATGAATTTTTGTTTAACCATATTTTTAACTTTTATCATATCATACTACATACAATGAAAAGATATGATTTGAAACTATGGAATTCCAAATTTTTTAGAGCAACACTATGGATGGGGGCTCTACCTCAAAGTGCTTAGTTTTTTTTTAAATCTAAGGGCGAATATGCATTGAATTATAAGAGTACTCTTCTACTTTTTGATTGGTTTTTACTCGTATTTACTTTGAACTAAAATATTTACAAATCTTACTAAGTATGTAACTTTTATTGGTAAAGAATAAATATATTTAATTTTGCTAAAAATACTTTTATTTTTGAATTTAACATTTTTTTTTTTTAATATTCAAAACAACTTGTTCACTCTGTTTTCGCACTTTGAGCAGATGTCTATAAGTTTACAAAAAAGGAGTGCATGTTGGTCGGTTTAATATGCACGGACAACTTCGTAATTTATCTACAGCTTGCGGGGTGATTGAGAACAAACCTCTTATGGGACTGAACTTCATTTAATATAGTTGGCCTCAATGGCTCGCTGTTTTGTCATATTATTAACTCGATATATGCCAATACAGTAAAGCGATCGCTCTGTTTCCTTATCCTTATGCTATGTTTCCTCTAAGCGATAATCTTTTTTTAGACAAAATTAATCTATGAAGTGTTTCCACCGGACAAAAAGATTAACTACCTTTCAAATTTTTTCCTATGAAGTGAAAATGAGACTTATAACACGCCAAGTAAAAAAAAATCGTTTGTGCAATTTGAGGTGAATGCATTCAGCTCGATATGCTCGTAGGATAGTTCGATTTGCAAACTATTGGCCCAATGAAGATTTATCAAGATTTATTATTATTTTCTAGACTTACGATCAAATTTTGTATTGTAAATCTTCGATATTTGTACAAGATAAAGGGTAAATCTTATTAAATCTAAGTTTAGTGGATGGTGGAAACGTAGTATTAACTTGAAATCACCGTCTCAGAATAATCTGCTGTTGTGCGTTGCGCCCACGTCTGTAGTATCAAATCACCTTTCTGTTTACTTGAAGCGACTGATTCATTAGTTGTTACGGTCTAAAAAACTGTTTACTATGCATGTTCGAAGCTGTTGCTCTATATAAAAAGCTAAGTAGTGAT
Organism: Philhelius festivus; assembly: GCA_963931855.1. Taxonomy (NCBI): domain Eukaryota; kingdom Metazoa; phylum Arthropoda; class Insecta; order Diptera; family Syrphidae; genus Philhelius; species Philhelius festivus. The sequence goes on from OZ007555.1 coordinate 182,870,765, forward strand.
AAAATGAAAATACAAGAGTCTTCTTTGTTAAGTGAAATTTTGAGCAGGTCGTCCGTTTTATTACAGATACACTATGTCACACCAAGAAAAGGTTGGGTGCGGTTGATTTTTGAAGAATGATATTCCTTCCAGAAATACCTGGACTTGGACACTTGTTTCAGAGCACTTCGGCAAAATGTATGTAGATATGTATGTTTTTTGAGCAATAACACTTTCTTTGCGGATTTGAAAATATTTCTTTCAGTGTGGACAGTGAGTGAATTCAAAGCCAAAGGCAACCGTAAATATCACAGAAGTGCTAATTTGTATTCTGATTCGCTCCGTTCGATTCGTTTATCACCATGAATGTGTTTATTAAGCATATTTATGACGGAAAATAACTTACATACAAACATTACATTGCAAAGCTTCTATTTTGAACTTACTCGTAAATTGACAAACTTCAATTAATTTTTTCTTATTTTATGTTAACTTAAACTTTGTTCACATAAGTGGAGTTTCGGATCTGTACTTAACTGAAAGTCTGACGATCACTTGATGTTTTCAGTGAGTTTATGTTTTAAAAGAATCTTTTTTTAAATACAAAAATTGGAAACAAAATCGAAGTTAAATGGTAAGAAATGAGAAAATAAGCGAAAATATGAAATGTCAAATTCAAAAGTTGTGTTCGATTAAAAAATGATTGAATCATTCAGTAGTTATTACAAACAGTTAAAAAATCGAAACATTTTCAACTGTGCAAACAATTTTAATTTAAAGGAGAATAAAATTAATTTTTAATACGATTATTATTATTATTAATACTCGTATTTTAAAAATTCTTAAAAAAGTATCGTTATAAATTTTTCGATTTATTCATTTATTCGGCGTTTGGTTAAGTGAAATTCTATTTTGTGTCACTTTATATTTAAATGTCATTTGCATATATTTATATACTTTTAACAAAAGTAAAAATCAAAATAAAATAATAAAATCTGCTATCCAGAGCCTATTTTAAAAATAAATTGGAAAAACAAAATGTACATGATGCTTGTCACTAATAATTGTTGTTGTTTTTATGAGTAGATGGAGAAGTTGTGAATTTTTAATGATAATAAATCAAATGACAGCTGGAGGATTGTAATTTGTCGAACAAAGAATTTTTTTTATTTCTGTTATTGTCGTGATGTTCCATAGGTATTATTTTCAACACAAATTCTTCACATGGAGTATGAAATATTAATATGATTCTCAATTTAAAATGAAATTTTCATATCAGAAACTAATTTTTGTTTCCAGGCGTGAAAAATAGAATAAAATTAGTTTCATTCCGGTTTGGCGATTGTGATGAACAAACATACGATGAAATTTAGTTTTTTATAAAGGAATATTGATATATGCGTTTTATTTTCATTTCATTTGCATTGACAAATAAAGTAGCCATCAGTTGAAATGTTTTTAAATTTTAAATTTGCAAACGCAAATCATAAAATATATTTACTAGGTATATTCTAATAGAAGCTATAATTTGGTACATATACAGTTCAAATGTTCAAATTAAAAAAAAAAAGACATCAAAACTTAAAAATGTGTAGAATCAATATAACTTATTTAGCTACAATAGCAGTTCAATATTAAAAAAAAATATATTAAAAATATGTTAAACATTTTGCTGATAGTACAAAGAATTTTCATTTATATTTTTATTGAAAGAAAAGAAACAGAAAATTACCAGTACATTTCAAACTTTTGTAAAAAAAATAGCACAAACATCTAACTAAATAATTGATTAAACTTAAAAAATAAATAACTATACGTCCAAAGAAAATTCCTAATAATTTTAACTGTACTTATATTTATTTTTAATTTTGTTGAGGACATTTTCAATTAACAAGTAACTATCATACAAACAATCATTATTTTCCCAAAAATTGAAAAAACAAACTACAATCCTTATTTAGTCCCAAATATACATAAATAATAATCTTACTTAAATATTAAAATAAAAAATGAAATATTTTTTTATATTGATGCACAAAATTTATCTATTTTTCACATAGAATTTAATTATAAAAGTAAATTCACAGAAACAAAATTAATTAAAAAAAAGTCAACAACTCTTTTAAATATTTTCCAAAAAATAGGGGAAGATTTTTTTGAAAATATTTAAATTTTTTGATAAATAAATTATGTTTATATTGCACGTTATTATTAAAATAAAATTAAAAAACAAAAAACAATATATAATAGTCACCTCCCGAAGTGTTTACGTAATAGAAACAAAGCAAACAAGAAAAATAAAGAAAACCAAATCAACAATCCCTCTCATACAAATAATAAACTTAAAGAATTTTTGTTCGAAATGCTTTTTGTGCTCAATCAATAAAGCTTAACTGTGAGAAAATTAAAAAAAAAAAAAGAAAAAAAAAAATACAGAAATAATGACAAAAACAGACACACAAAAAGATTCCATGAATATTACAAAAAAATCAATCTTTACAACCACAATCCACAGCACACAAAAATATAAATAAACATTTTTTTTGTTCTTATTTTTAATTACTGAAATAAATCGTTAATATTAAATTTAAGTAAAATTTTACCGTAGAACATAATTTATTTAAAAAAAAAGAACACTTAACAAAGTTGTATTCAAAAATACATCGAAATTTTATCAAAAAAAAAATACAAAATATTAAATTAAGCGCAATAAATATATTATTATGTGTGAATAAAATTTAAAATTAAATAACAACAAAAATAATTAAGGACGAAAACAGTTCTGGTCTTGAAGTTTGGGGAAGAATTTTAAAACCGAATTGTTTTATCCGAGCAAAAACAAAACATGTAAATGTATCTATAAATAGAAAATCGGACTTAGTCTCTATGAATAAAAATAAATCTTCTACGCTGAAAAAATCTATCTATTAAGTTTCTTTTTTTAGAAAAAAAAAATGCTTTAGATAACGAACAAAAAAAATATACATAAAATGAAGGTCTATGAGAAATAACATTTTATATAAATAAATACCTACCTGTCTACTTTAAGCAAAACCAAAAAGAACACACAAAATACTTCTATACAATAAATTATTTAAAGCATGCGAGGAAAACATTTATATATAAATTAATAAATTAGTTTAGCAAAAATCTAGTGATACATTTACTTAAAACAATTAATTTCTCAAAAAATATATATATCTATAATTTTTCTGTTTTAATGCTGTGTTATATAATTGTATATTAACGAAGACATATTTTCAGAAAAAAAAAATGCTTTAAGCTATTTACATTGACATTTATATCTAATTCTTTATTATTTTTAAAATTAAAAATAACAGCAAAGAAAAACGCATTCTAACAAATAATAATAATATCTAATAATTATATTTACTACTGTACTAAATAAATATATCTTTTAGAAAAAGAAAATAACTCGAGTCTAATATAGAAACTTTCGTAAATAAATAATAATAATTTATAGGAACAGAGAAAAATCTATATAAAAGAAAAGAATTTATGTAATGAAAAATAAGCAAAATATAATAATAATAAAAACAATAATAAATAATCATTAACATGGCAATTGTATCACTTTACAAAAAATTATATTTGAACATTTTATTAAAATATATTATTATATTACCATTACCTTTATGATGTTCTGTTTTATTTAAATCAATAAATTAAAGCGTTCACATGAATTTTTTCCGAACAGATACATCTGTGGCCGCAAACCATAACCGCCTAACTCGAGTTATGACGAAATTGAGTTTTTATCATAATCGTGCTGAGAATATAAAAATCTGTCCCCACTCAATTTTTTACGTCTGTATCTTTTTTTAAACAAAAGTTATAAACAAAAAACCTAACAACCTAACTCGCTTTTCAAAAATTATAATTAGCCATAACAACTTAACTCAATAAAAATACAACGGCAGTTTCATAACTTAAGTTAAGTTTTTATTATTCTGCATTTAAAAAAAAAATAATCGGGAATAACAACATAAGTCAAGTCAATCAATTTAAAATCTGCCGAGAATTAAAAATGCTTATTTTTCATTTTTCTTATATCAACATAGGCTCTTATTCCCTGATGTAGAACAAATATTTACTTTTCTTAACTTGAGTTAGGTTGTTATGGAAAACCACAATTCTATTTTTTGACCAACTTAACTGAACTTAAGTTCTTTTGGCTAACCAGACTATGATTGCATGAAAATCTTAAATCGAGTTAGGCCGTTATTCCGTGTTTCAATTTAAAAAATCACAAATCTAAGTTGACTTATGTTCTTTTGCCTTAATCAGTTTACTGTAAAAATGAGTCATAAGTGAAGATAGGTCCTTACGAACAGTTGCATCTGTAGTGTAAGTACTGTTTAAAATTGAAAGGTTTAATTAAAGAAGTGCGTAAGATATCGATTAGAGCTGTGCAAATAATGAAATTAGCAAGGATGCTTACAATTTACAAGATAATTATTATCTATTAATTATCATTCTGATTACACGATATAGTTATGTGATGTATTTAGGAGCTGATATCACATTGGGCAGTGCCCTACGAACAAAATTTGTATAGATATTACTCAATAAGAGAAAGTACCCATTACAACAACAAGCGTGGTTTCAGTGCTTTTCTATCTCCCCTTAAAAAAATTCCTATGTAAATTGGTGATCGAAATTAGAAAAACGGTTTATAAAAATATTTGTTTTTCATTTGTTCTTAAATAAATTTGGGGTGTCAAATTAAAACAAAATTCAAAAAGAAATATCAAAATAAGAAGTCGTAAGAATTGATCTTCCATTGAGCATTTTTTTTTCACTACGCTTGTGCAAACCTCAAAAACATTATTGTCTATTATTTTTTTTTTGCAGGACAATGTAATAATAGAGATCACCTTGTGCGTGAATAAAATGGAATGAAATTAAAGAATTCCTGTTGCCAATCCCTGTTTTCATGATTTGAGAGATACTTTTAGAAATGTATTTTTGCTTTAAATCAAAATATAATATTATGACTTTTGTTACAATTAAACCAAACAAAATTGTTTCCATATTTTGAACCGAGTATAACGAAATACAGTCATTAAAGAATGGCCAAACTCTTATTTTTAAGTCATCAGTTATAGCAACAAAACTTTCAATATTTAATAGAATTCTAAGGTTTATGTTAAGATATGCAAACAGTGTTTTGTTGTTCAGGTGAAATACATAATATGTACATGAAACTGAGAACGTTGAAAATGATCCCGAATTTGATGGTATTTTTTTAATAAACCAGAATAGATACACTTATTTAATAGGTCTAGTAATTCAATTTCTGAGAGCTCAACTAGAAGAAACATTTGCAAGACCTAAATGCAAATCTAAGAAAAAGCTATATATTAAACTTTCAATCAGCAGAAAGACTGTTAAGGTTAAGGCTTGCAAGCCTCTTTATATTTGTAGAAGTAAATACACCGAGAGCATTAAATTTTAAAAACTTGAACTGTAGTTCAACAGCTACTGGTCATTAGAAAGCTATTACCAAAGAATTTTATATATTGGTTCCCTCCAACACATTGAGGATACAAAATTTGACACCTTGGTGTATGCAGTTAACTGGAAGCCAAAACGCGACCGTAGTATAAAGAATACGAAAATATTTTTAATGTTTTTTATAAAAAAATATTTTCTTCAGTTCTTTGACGAAACTGAGAGCTTCTTTAAATCCGTCATCAAAACAAAAAACTTCACTGTCGTTAGTGTCGTTCGATTCCATTTAAGTATATCAGAGAAAAACGTGCTCCTAACAATAAAACGACATATTTCGAGGTTTACTGCACATGAAAGCCACGTTATTTGAAAAGACTCGTGTACAAAATATTTAAACGCCAGCTTTAATCTTACATCAATACACGGCCATTATAAATCATAACCTTTGAATCTGGCAAGCTTATCAAAATACTTAAAAATGTTTGGATTTATCGGCCAAGAGTTTAATGCCCCAAAAGTAGACAATTGTTCTTTTGCTTCGAAGAGAAAGGTTACCGAATCCGAGAATGAAAAGTTCGCATTGCAAGTGAAGCAAAACGCAACGAAAAAAAGAAGCAATAAAAACCAAACACTTTTAAATTAAAGCTTTTACCTTCATCGATCCTTGAACCAGGGCTTACAGATGTGATTGCGCCCATCACAAGCTCAATTAGCTTAGTGAGAAAAAAAAACGAAGGTCCAAATTGATTTTTATTTCGTCAATAAGACTGATTTAATTGACACGAAGAACAACGACAATGATTTTTCTGATTTTGCCAAATTTTATAGATCTAAAGTTTCTTGGAAACGAATAGATGAAGATGGTAACAAAATAACTTGGAACTCTAATCGATAGCTACGTTACTATAAAAACTGCATCAAATGAACTAGACAAATTTCTTGCACAAAGATGACTTTTCTAAAATTATAAAAAGTAAAAAAAGACGAGAGCTTCTTTAAATCTAAACAACTTTTTTCCCAAAAGAAAAGAAGATTTCATGGAGTTAAAACATCAAGTCTTGATTTTCAGTCTTTCTATGACAATCTTCCATCCAATATGGACGAGCAAAATACTTATCCTCATTTAACAGGCACTGACAACTCAGAAGATACTTAAATATCAATTTTGCTCAAAATTTAATCAATAACGTACAATACATAATTTAAACTTATGCATATTAAAAACTTGAACAGATAAAATATTCTTATTACAAAATGTTCCTTTACTTGTATGATACTTTCACGACCAAAAGAAAACAAACATGGAAAATTAACTTAAGTTAATAAATACCCTGGTTTATTGGTAAGGAAAAAGAACTTAAGTCAACATATGGAATTTTTTCCCACAGTCTCACACATGGAATAACGACCTAAGTCGACAAAAGAAATTTTAATCATTCTTTCTTAATATGCCATAACAACCTAACTCGACCTAAGCTTTTTATTTTTTTAAAGTTCAATAAGCCATAACAGCTTAAGTGTTTTTTTCCTTAATTACTCACTAAATATAAGACATACATTTTATTACTTCTAGTATATGAGAAATGTGTATTCTTTCTTCATATCTGCATTTAAGAAATTTAAAAATTCATAATTCCTGATTCATAGAGAGATTATGAAACTTAAAACTGCTCTCCTGAAAAATATGAAAAATCGACTTAAGCGGTTATGCCTTGTGACCACTGACATATGTATGTCTTCTACTGCCAATAAATTTGTATGTTTAAATGTGCCCTTACGATGCAAGTAAATATAGGTTACAAGTTCCAGATGCTGTTTTAACTTGCTATCTTACTTTACTGTACTTGTCCGTCTGGCTTGCCATTTTCAACAACTCTGCGACTCCAAACACACCCCTTCCAGTCAGCTAGGCCAATCGGAGGACGTTCTTCCAAGTCGCCTCGAGCATGGGGGTTCGGATTCTGGGACTCTCTTGGCTAGAGTGATTTTTGGTACAGGTCATAGGATTGCGGTTGTATCTTCTCCTCTATTCACCCTCCTCACATATTGACACCAGCCAACAAAAGTTTCTTTCGAAAGAGCTTAGTATCAGTTCTCCCATTCTGCTTATTGTCTAATACTCAGTATTGCAAAGCAGGGCTGGCGGTATAAGGGTTTTCTAGAACATGCACTTTATTTTGTTTAGCCAAAACAAAGAAGCAACAAGTAGCCAGAAGCCACACTTTCCCTGCCTTAGCATTGAATATCAGCAGGCACTTTTGACATCGTACCCCGGGCAGACTACAAAGAATCCATTCAAAAGTGTCAGAAGACACTTTTCCTTGATAGGTTCTTCAAAAAATCGTATATTTTGGAAAAGTATCTTTGATCCAATTCGGAGCCAAATTTTGAGAAGTCCTTACCCTAGAGTTTCAAAAATCTTGGGATAAAACCACACAAGGCGTGTCGTCACCCTACGCACCAAAATCCACTCCAACCATTCATTCCCTTCACGTAGTGAATTTACCTCTTACCTCTACTACCGATTTATATTCTAATAAGAACTGAAGAATAATGCGAAATTACTCTTGATTTTATAATTTTGATTGTTAAACTTATTTGGTCATTCGTCCTCCGTGATTCTCACCTTAAAGTGTGAGCTAAGCAAAATATTTTGTAATTATTGAAAATATAGACAGTGGAGTCAACGAAAAGTGGCGACGATAGCCAGATATGACAGAAGAACATTCGTCAAGGGAATCACCTAAACATGAAACATTGAATCATTTCGCCACCAACGTCAGCTTCGGCTTCGTCCGTCATTGCCCAACGATCTACAGTTTTTGATGGTTTTAAGTCTGAAATTCATCAGTTAAATGCTGGTGTGCCCCAAGGCTCCGTATTGTCTCCAACATTATTTCTTATATTTATAAATGTTCTTCTTTCTGAAACTGCTAATAAACTAAACTGCTTCCCTGTTGACAGCACCCTAAGTTTTTCATACTCCTTTCCTGGCTCACCTGCATCTTCTTCGAATTTCGAGTGGCAACGTCAGAATATGTTGAGCTCATTAAACTCAGATTTGAACAATAATCGTGTGGTATTTAATGCTTCTAAAACTAAAAGCTGTGCGTTACTGAACAAATTTTGTGCAATGGTCATATAACAGATTTTGCTAAAAATGCTGCTAAATGGTTGTTTTTTCAGACGATGCAAGAACTTTTTTTTCTTATCTGGAAACTATTTATAAAACATAAATACGCCCAAAACTAGAGTATAACTCTAATATTTGGTCAGAGGTATCCACAACACCTACCTACTGGATAAAATCCAGAGTAGAGCATTTAAACTGAGATCGCTTACGGAATCATTTGTTTCGTTGGAACACCGTCGAAATATCTCTTGCTTATCACTGTTTTATCGCTACTTCTCCAAACGTTTTTTTTTGCAATAGCCGGTTGCATTTCTCCCCTTAAACAATTTTATCGCAGTATTCGCTCGACTAGGAATGCTCATCAGTAAACCATCGAACGTAAATTCGGACGTACCGTCAAGTATAGATATTATTTTTTAGGCCGTACCACACGAATATGTAATTCCTTACCCAACTCTGTTTATCCTTATCATTTCAATATCCGCTCAAACTGAAGCGTGTTTTTTCAAGAAACTCAAAATTACGTAAGTTTTAAGTATACAGAACGTATTAATCAATAAAACTTTTAGATTTTCCTTTTGAGCTTTTCATACTATTTTTCTCATAATATTCCCTCCACACGTCAGCAACTAAAGTTAATGAAAATTCCTTAAAAGTAGATTTAATTACCCTCTCAATCATTCTATCAGTGAATAGAGTCCTTCAGCCGAAAGGGCAATTTGATAATACTCTTGTAGTACATGATAGTCCGGTCAATCTACACATTGCAAGCTACAAAAATTACCATCAACCTGAAATTGAGTAAACTTGTTCAAAACACAATTAAAAACAACTTTTCAAAATTCCCCATCGTTACGACCTATGGAAAAAAATTGACTCAAGGTCAAAGGTCAAAAAAATGGGTTTTTCACGATTTTCTTCAAAACGGTAAGTTTTATCGTAAAATTACCTCAAACAAAAATTGTAGATCATAAAATTATCTATAAAAAAGGTATCAATAATTTTTTTCCTAAAAGCTACCGCTTCTGAGATAAAACGATTCAAAAAGTTGTAAACGTCATTTCATGCACACGTTTCCACGCCACCTCTGGGGTAGTGTACTTAGCGCGTTTTTTTTAACGTGGTTTCCCCTGATGGCCTATTCCACAATTTGAAATTGATAAAAGCGATGGAAATGGAAGTTGGAATTGATAAAAGCGATGGAAATTAAAAAACAGAAGAAAAATGTATTACTTCTACTCGTAATCTTCAATTACTTCTTGTTAATCTTCGTCTTCTTCTTCTTCTTCTTCTTCTTCTTCTTCTTCTTCTTCTTCTTCTTCTTCTTCTTCTTCTTCTTCTTCTTCTTCTTCTTCTTCTTCTTCTTCTTCTTCTTCTTCTTCTTCTTCTTCTTCTTCTTCTTCTTCTTCTTCTTCTTCTTCTTCTTCTTCTTCTTCTTCTTGGGTCCAGCTGATAACCAAGCCACGTCTGAACTTGATAATATACCCGAAAAAGATGTTGATGAGCAGCGACTGAGGTTGGAGGAAGACAAGCTAATTGTACTTGTTTTTTAATTCCGAGTACTGTTTTTAACAAAACATGCATCTTCTTCTTCTTCCTTTGTTTCGGCGCTGTTATGATCTCGATGTCGAGGGGATCATAACTCTCCCACGTATCTGCTTCACACTAGTGATCCGCCTGTGGGGTTCGCCGGGTTGACCTCAGAAATCGGCGGCAAGCCTCCCGGTTTTGTATTGTTCCATTTCTGAGGCCAACTGAATGCTGGTGTTTTTGCATTTGTTTGTACCAGGAGTGTTTAGGCCTACCTTTCTTTTTATTCCGAATTGGAACGTTGTATGATATTGCCTTTTTGACGGGGTTCTCAAGATCTCTCCTTTGAACATGGCAATACCAACTGAGTCGGTCGTGTTCAATTTTTTGGGAAATGGTATTCTTAACATGAAGGCTTCCTCGGATCTTCGTACTTCTAATTCGATCAAGCTTTGTAACTCCTGCTGTCATACGAAGCATCTTCATCTCAGCTGCCGTTAGCTTACTCTCATACTTTTTGTACATTGTCCAACATTGTGAACCGTATGTGAGTGCTGGACGCACAACTGAAGTGTAGAGCTTTCCTTTCAGCTTAGGGGGCATTTTTCGGTCACAGAAGATAGCAGAATTTTCCCGCCACTTCATCCACCCTACGCTTACGCGATGATTGATATCGTCATCACAAGTAGCTTCGTTATTTATCATAGACCCCAGATATTTAAACTTTTCACACTTGGGAAGCACTACTCCATTCAAATAAATGTCTGGAATAGGCCTGTGTGGATCAGAAAATGGGCAGCATAGGTATTCTGTCTTTTTCGCGCTTATGCGGTACCCACTTCCTTCTAGAACATCCACCCATACGTCAAGTGCTCGTTGTAGGGATATCGGGTCTTCACTTATGATGGCTCCATCGTCAGCAAAGAATAACTGATGCACTTTTGGATCCGTCACTTTGCCTTCAAGCAGGTAATCAAGAACTGTAATAAAGAGCAGGGGACTCAAGACACTTCCCTGATGTACACCTACTGTGATTTCAAATTCTTCGGTGACTCCAGCTGCGCATCTTACTTTAGTAACTGCTCCATCATACATGTCCATAATTATCCGCACATAGGTTTCTGGAACTCCTCGTTGCCTGAGGGCCACCCATATTAGATCTCGTGGTTGCCGATCGAATGCTTTTTCAAAATCAACCAATACGACATGCAAATCCTCCAAAGAATCCCGATGTTTTTCCATAATTATTCTTATACTCTGGATTGCATCCGTGGTTGACTTACCCCCGACAAACCCGCACTGGTCATCAGATAGCCTAATTATTTTTCGCAGTCGGCTACCCAAGACTCGCTCAACGATCTTCATGGTGTGTGACATCAGCTTAATCGAACATGAACAAAACATGCATATCGATACTTATCTAAACAGGTAGTTTTAGGGGCTCCGTACATACGAAGAAGAAAGCAAATTCCGTTGGTGATACTTCTTGTGGCGTTGAATTACTTTTTTTGAAAACTTCAGCACATTGAAAGACTGTTGTTTTACCTCTCCTGTAAAATGCAGATGTCGTATCACAGCCTGTTATTGCATGTAAAAATAGTACATGATTTTGACACTTTCCAAAAGTCGATAAACTTTTGGATGTAAATATTTCAGATTGATTTTGAGCTTTTCCTGGTTTTTAGAAGAAAATAGTTTTGTCAGCTGGAGTTCGAGTAAGTGTAAGCCTACATCTTCACCTACAACAATAGTTGTATTGGTCAAATTAAATTGCTCTATTGCTGTTTCAATAATCAGTACGTCGTTAGTAGCTTGTTTAACCAATATATTTTGAGCAGTAAACTTTTCTTTTAACATTGAAACAAACCGAGACTTGTTGTGAGTATTTGCAAGGAATTTTTGTTGACTGGTAGGAACTGTCATAAGTTCATCGAAAAAAAATATCATCAAATGTAGATGTAGCTTAAGTTCGACAACGTTGTTCTGCTGCTTTAACATTCGTCATACAATCATTATAGCCATCAAATACGACAGTAACTTTGGAACCAAAATGTCGACGTATATACTGAACGTATTTATCAAAATAGCGTTGAAAGTTTCTTCACTATCCCACACAACACGGTGTAGTAAATATCCTCCGTCAATGACATATATCGCATTAGCGTTATTAATATCAATATTTACCTTTTTAAAACAATCGTAAATTGCAGACTTCTGTGTCTTACGCATTCCGATATCATCAAACAACGATAAAGGGTACGGAGCCAACTCATATTCAAAATATTTTTCTATTTCATTTTGAAATGCTGCAGTAACACTCATGCGCTGGAACAATAATACAGGGTCAACAGGTACTTTTTCTTCATGAACTTTAAGGGTACTACTCATAGCTAAAAGAGGAACAATTTTGTCAGCGCGTTTTAATTTAATATCCTTAAATTTCAGTCCTGTTATTTTCGCCATAGAAGCAAGTCCAACTCAGGGTTGCAAAAGCTTAAGTCACTTGTTAGCTTAAGCTTGGCTTTAATTCACAAGCTAGTGAGTGACTTATGAATTAAAAAAAATATAATTCAGTAGCTAGGAACTGACTTATGAATTAAAAAAATTAATTCAGAACCTACTAAGTGACTTATGAATTAAAAAAATTGAAGTCATGGGCAAGTAAGTGACTTATGAATTAAAAAATTTTAATTCCCAACCTACTAAGTGACTTAGGAATTAAAAAAATTCAAGTCATGAGCAAGTAAGTGACTTATGAATTAAAAAAATTTAATTCAAAACCAACTTAGTGACTTATGAATTAAAAAAAATTTTATTCATAAGTTAATGGATAAATTCTGATTAGAAAAATTATGAAATGGATAATTTATAAGCTAGCGTGATAATCTTATGATTTAAAAACTAGATTTGAAAGCTTTCGCTTATAATTATATAATTATGTAGTCAAAACAAGCTTAAAAATTTCCAATCTACCAACTAACTTATGAATTAAATTTTTTTTAATTCACAAGTCACCAACTGACTTGTGAATTAAATTTTTTTTAATTCATAAGTCACTTACTCCCTGATGACTTGATTTTTTTTAATTCACAAGTCACTTATTAGGTGGTGAATTAAATTTTTTTTAATTCATAAGTCACTTTGTTGCTCATGACTTAAATTTTTTTTAATTCATAAGTCACTTACTCCCTGATGACTTAATTTTTTTTAATTCATAAGTCACTTGGTAGGTGGTGAATAAATTTTTTTTTTTTAATTCATAAGTCACTTAGTAGCTTAGGATTTAAATTTTTTTTAATTCATAAGTCACTTTGGGGGTTGTGAATTAATTTTTTTTTAATTCATAAGTCACCAAATATCTTATGAATTAATTTTTTTTAATTCACAAGTCATCTATAGACTTATGACTTAAGGATTTTTTAATTCAAAAATTCGCAACCCTGGTCCAACTTCACGAGCTTTGTAAAAATTAATTTTGTTGCTTTAAGGTTACACTAGCGTATGAATTAAGGGACTGGGTTACATGTTACCTGATATTCTCATAGTGATACTTATGTATATTTTATATTTTAAAAATAAGTGGAATCTCCCATAGAAACATATTTTTACTTATATTACAGCTACAGAGGTATATACGTGGCGCGCTTATGCATGCAATGACGTTTACAACTTTTTGAATCGTTTTATCTCACAAGCGGTAGCTTTTAGGAAAAAAGTTATTGATACCTTTTTTATAGATAATTTTATGATCTACAATTTTTGTCTGAGGTAATTTTAAGATAAAACTTACCGTTTTGAAGAAAATCGTGAAAAACCCATTTTTTTGACCTTTGACCTTGAGTCAATTTTTTTCCATAGGTCGTAACGATGGGGAATTTTGAAAAATTGTTTTTAATTGTGTTTTGAACAAGTTTACTCAGTTTCAGCTTGATGGTAATTTTTGTAGCTTTGCTCTTGTTTTTTGACCTAATTTGACCGTACTGTACCTACTTTTGAAGATGGATTAAGGCCGGTTTTTTTCAATCGGAGTTGAACATGAAGATTTTTATTTTCAACTCGCGATTTTGTTTTTATTCACTCAAAGTTGACTTTTTCAACTGTCGATTTTTAACTCTATAGTTGGTCAATTTTAGATTTTCTCAACTCCCGGAATAAGTAGAAGTTGATTGAGCATGAGCAAACTAGAGAGTTGACATGAAACATTGTTTTTTTTTTAAATAAAATACGTGCATTTTGTTTGAAAAAAATGGCTTTGCCATATTAAACCAAAAAATAAAATAAAAATTAAAAATTTACATCTTAACTTACATTTTCTTCTCAGCGTCGTAACACAAAGTCCTTTTCGTAGGAAAAAAAGTAAAATTTCCATTTCATTTGGATTAAGGGATACCAAATATCACGAAATTCAAAATTCATAGCAGATTTTCCACTACGAAAGGGTTCTGTGATATTTATATATATTTTCACTTCGGCTACTATGTACTGCGAACATTGAACAGTTTAATTTAAACTCTTTCGTAAAAAACTTGATGTACTTAACTATACTTACAAAAAAATAAGTATTCTGATTATAACTTTAATTTTGACTTAAGATATAATGTTACTTAAGAACTAAAACTTAACTCTAAACTTTCATTTATTTAAGGAACGTTTTATCCGCGGTCATATTATTATAACTTTCTTTTGCAAAGTGCCTCAAAATTTTCGATGTGGGTAGACCCGTTTGCTCAACTAAGTTGTAAAATTGACTATTGCTATCCTGTAGCAATTCATGAGCGTGTCCCATTTCAACAGCTTTCCCACCATCCATCACCAGCACTCGATCACTTGCCATAACTGTATGTAATCGATGAGCTATTGTCAGAACTGTGCAATCAACAAATCTAGTCCGAATCGCAGTCTGGATTTGTATATCCGTTCTAGAAAAAAAAAACACAATATTTTAAAAGTTTTTCACAAAAAAAAAATAAAAAAATATAAAAATACTTTGGATCGACATTAGCAGTGGCTTCGTCCAAAATCAGGATTTTGTTGTGTCTCAAAATTGCTCTAGCTAGGCAAATAAGTTGCCTTTGACCCATGCTGAAATTTGAACCACCATCATGAACGATAAAACTCAAACCGCCATCCAGAGATGATACGTAATTCTTCATCTCCACCTCGGCAAGAGCACGCCACATATCGTCTTCGGTTTTTTGATCGAACGGATCCAGATTGTAACGAATTGTTCCAGAAAATAAGACTGGATCCTGTGGAATAATTGAGATTCTGCTTCTTAGATCATGCAGACCTAATTGACACACATCATGTCCATCAATTTCAATTATGCCTTCTGTGTATGCTAAGCGAAATATGGCCTGAATAATCGAAGATTTTCCAGCTCCTGTTCGTCCGACAATTCCTATCTTTTCTCGAGGATTGATGGTAAAGGTCAATCCCTTAAGGATGTAATTCCCCTTTTCTGCGTATTTCAATCTTGCATCGATAAAATCTATTCGACCATATTGAGGCCATGCGTCATCGGGCTTATGCATTGGATCTGATTCCAGGGGTGGTTCCGAAGGTAAGTCAGCGTACTCGATTATTCTCTCAACACTTGTCATTTGGTTTTCCAAATCAGCAGTTTGTCGCATACCCCATTGGCAAACAACCACCAAGGACATCGATTGGGTTATCGCTAAGCCTACGTCTCCACTCTCAAAGGTTAAATTCAAGACCAGAAAACTAAAGGTCACTGTACAGATGTAGACAACGCAAATCAAATCTGTCCAAAAGGCAAAAGCTCGATTAGCAGCTGTGTAAAGATATAAAGCTGAAGTATTGACATTCTGGAAATTATGAAACTCGGCCTCAACTATTTTTGTGGCATTCATTGCACGAATAGTTGTAAGTCCATGAAAGGTTTGATTTGTGTGAGAATAAACCGGACTTCGGGCTTTGGATATAAAATTATACTTTAGGTTAAATTTGATGGGACAAGTGAAGATCTTAAATAACTTACACATGCTTTCCATTCGCTTAAGACTTCTGCTTGCTCCGATATACAGTTTTCGACCGAAATATAAAAATATAAATAAGACCAGGGCTGGAATAAAAAGCCAATAGTTTGCCAGGGCCACTACCACGACCACAGAGAAAGCATACGTAAAGAACTGAAATCAAAAACATACAAAGGGTCTCTCAATAAGGGTTGTAGATGTTGAAATGTGTAACGTTGAGGTACTCGTATTAACAATTTCATGCATAATGTTAATCGTAGCGTTCGCTGTGTAGCACGTATAGCTGGTATCACGTATCGTCTAGGTCCATGTGGTTCAATTTGGGTTATAAGAAATTGGTTATCATAGTTTTGTAACGCTCGCCATTGACGGTTATCGCTTCATCAACGTCAAAAAAAAGTACAGACCAATTACGCCAAAATTCACACCAAACGGTAACTTTTTGAGAATGCATTGTTAACTAGTGCATCTCGTGTGTGTTGGTGTCTTCCCATATATGGCAATTTTGTCGTTCATCCAAAAATGGGTTTCGTTGGTAAAAATGTTTTCAAACGCTCTAAAACCCAGGGGGGTCATACCGTAACTCGATTATCGTCAAACGATATCGTTTGAACGATAGCGTTACCTTTTTTTGATTCACGTAAGTCAATAATCGTCAAAACGCTATCGTCAAAACGATAGCGTTTGGACGATAGCTAAATATGTATTGTCTTGCATTAATTTTGAATTTTGTAGGTGACTGTAGTTGAGTGATTGAGTTTCCATTGTAAATTGGCATTTTGTATTGTTTTCTATTGAATTGACAGATTGACTACAGTTTGAGAGTTTCTGAAATGCATACAAATCTCTAAAACTGTGATCGATAGACGAGACGATAGTAGTCGAGTTACGTGAAGCAAATCATGGACGATATCTTCGATGATTATCGTTTTGACGATTATCGTTTAGAAAATTACGGAATGACCCTTCAGTACAAATGGCGTTTTCTATGATCATAACCCTTGAGCTCCTTATTCAGTTGTTTAGTTCATGCACGGGTATAGGCCGAAGTCCCGACGCAAATTTCGCCAAGTTGAAGTGTGCGAGAGGCCGAGTTCATGTGCAAGGCGAGGAATGGAATGCCTTGGGTTCTGCTGTACAACTGCACGGAATCGATTTTGCCACCAAACGTTGAAGAGTCGCCGATGAAAGGCCACTACGTCTACCAGTAAATGGGCGCAATGCACCCAACGTATGCACTTGCAACAACTCGTTGTAATAGTAAAATTTTAATATTTTGACGTGCTTTCCAGTCGTGTTACTTTCCATGATGATTTGGCATCAGTCACTGAGTAATACACAACAGATTTGACAGGTGTCAAAAAAACCATATGGCCACCACAGGCTCCCAAAATTTACACGCGCCAATTTAGGAACCTTTAATTTTATTAAAATTACTTTTTGAAATGTACAAAACCAAAAAGTCTAGAATTTAAAATAAAAAAATAAAAATTCGGGGGTGGCCGTGGCGCGATGGATGTGTGCTCGCCTGTGAACCTCATGATCACAGGTTCGATCCCTGCCGTCGTCTATGTCGTTTTAATTCCATTAAAAACCTTCTAAAATTGTCATCAATGGGTTGCTGGTTTACTCATTACATGTTGTTCAGGCATAACACTAACAACATGTAATTGAGTTAAACTAGTATGCCCAACAAGGATGAACACGAATAAAATAATGTGAATTATAAGCGACATATAAATAACACACGGCATTCTCCGCTTTAGTTCAGCCACCTTCCCTGGAGATAAAATATCTGAGACAACAACCTTCAGTCTCATAGCATCGTGCCACACATCTTTCCTATCCTTCTTTCTCTTCCTTAACTTCACGTCCGCGCTGTGTTCAAACATTTAAAGGGTAATCATAATCCCTTGAGCGCGGGTAGATTATAAAAAAAAAAACATGTTTTCTTGAAGATCAAATTTTTAAAAATATAAAAGTTCGAAAGATTAAGAATTGGTACATAATTGCAAAGTACAGTGAATGAAGGTTTGCAATCGTTTTGAAACTAGGGTATACCTAGTGATGTCCCAACAAAAAGTCCCCAATAATCCGACTTTAGCGCTTGCGGCAATAAAGAGAAACATATTTTTCGGCTTTCATATTAAGAGACTTACATTAAGGCAATGCTCCGTACAATTTGAGGAACATTCTAATCCCTGCATTTGATATAGCCTCGTGACATGACGTCGGCGTCGTACTGTCAAAATTATCAGCAACACTTTGCAAAAATTTAGTATACTTTTTACATAAGTTAACTGATTCCAATTTACTTTTTCGGTATGATAAGGAAACGGAGTCACCATTGCCAGAATATATTGCTTTTTATCAGATTCGCGTTTTGCGAATCCTTTCTTAAATAAAGTTTTCTTTCAACATTTTCATGGCTTGGCTTGGCTTGTATGTGTAATGTGTAGGGATGGATCAAAAAATAATTGATAGGTAAAGTCGTTGATCTGCTAGTTCTTCTGATAGCTTTAACACCACCAGAAAGGGAAATAATATTCATCCCCATTTCAATCTGTATTCCGTGCTCATCATAATTGCCAGAATGCAATGATCAAGGTACTTGATGATATGCGAGTTCAATATGACCTGAGTTACGTGACTGCTCTCTGTTTGCTAGATTTTTCAAAGGCCTTTGACCGAAGTAATCATAAAATTATCTGCATTAAAATGAAGCGCTAGTTCGCACCTACTAATAGGTGCCAGAAGCAGAGGGTCAAAGTTAATCAAATGACTTCCGAATATAACTATGAATCTGCGGATGGGGGTTCCACAAGACTCTATTTTGGGACCTATATTATTTTGTTGTTTTATCAACGATTTACACAATGTTTGCTCCAATCTATGCTGATGATGTGCAAATTTTTTTTTGTCTCGACCAATTGGTTTAAAACAGGATCTTATTTGTAGAATGAATGAGGACTTTCAAGAAATCTACGATTGGTTCCTTAAAAATTGCCTAACCCTCAAACCATCTAAGTCCCAATTGATCGCGATATGTAAGAACCAAATTAATACCTTACTTTTACCAACTGGCGGTGTATCTCTCACGAGTGCAGCTTAAGTTCGTGAGTACTGTGATTAGTCTTGCTTAAAGGATCAACACTTCGCTTTCGCCTGAAAATCAGGTTAACCATATTACGTTGGAAGAATTTACGGTGGGTTGCGTAAGTTTTGGCTATTTTCAAATGTTAATCCTGGTAATATAAAATTAAGACCATTTAAAATACTGCTAGTTCCTCTAATTGACTATGCCAATTTTATATATATATTGTAAATTTGATTCTTATTCCCAACATAAACTTCTTGTAGCATTCAATGCCATGTTTAGATGTATCTATGGACTTCAGAGATTATGAGCACATACGAGTATATAACATTTCCATGAACTAGTTTTTGGGGTATCTACTCTTTTCAGCAGTTCCTTAATACAATATGCTGTATTTTTATGCACAAAATCATTCAAAGCAGAAAATCATTATACTCGTACATTTATGAAAAACTTCCGTTTACCCAATCTAACAGAACACCAATTCTTGCAATTTTCTGAATTCTTCACGATTGTTTTTTGTTCATGCAACAAGGTTATGGAACTCTCTGCCTTTAACTATTAAACAAATTATTTCTACCGCTAATTTTAAGCAAGCAATAACACTTCACTTTAGATAATAACGTACCATAGAAATAATGAAGGAACAAAATTAAATGAGAGGTGGAAGTTGGGAGGTGCCGGGAGGGGAAAAATTGATAGGAATCAAATAGCGAAAATCTTTAAAACAAATAAAGCGCGGAACAGATAAAGCCAGCAACAGCACCGTCAACAGCAACAGCGGCCGCCATTAATTTAGAACCAATGGCGCAAAATTTTAAACAGCTTATTATTAAGGTATTAGTTTGATACTACTTAACAATTTGCTAACTTTATAGTAGTTTACTTTTTTTTTTTTTTTTTTTTTTATAATCTACCCGCGCTCAAGGGATTATGATTACCCTTTTAAATGTTTCAACACAGCGCGGGCGTGAAGTACTAACTCACTTTTAATTTTGAACATTTTCTAACTAGTATCGTACTAAAAGAATTTTTTTAATAAATTGCTTCTAAACACACCTAAAACAATGACATTTCGTGCAAAAAAGTAAGTACACGAACATTTTTTGATGTTTGCAAATGTCAAAGAGTCATATGAAGCTAGCACGATACTAAAAAAATAAAATAGGTATTCGATGATTTTAACTTTAATAAAAGGGTGGAGAAAGTATGATGCTATATTCGATTAAAATTTGCAAAAATTCGTTGTTTTAATCTAGTATCATACTAAAACAGCCTTAGCATCGTACTAATTCAATTAAAATTTTACGCCAATGTATTTCAATTGTTCAACACACAAAAACACAGCAACGTCAACAGCGTCGTTAGGCCAAAGTCCTAAATTTGCTGTTGCTGGTGTAGTGTTGTCAACTTTTCCACTGCAATATTCAGTGGCACCACAATGAAAAACTTTTTTTCGATATGAAATGTCAAAAAAATTAAATGACGTTGCTGGTGGCAATGTGTTTCAGAAATGTTTGCTGGTCTGCGTGCTGTTTGCTGTTGACGATGCTGGTGCTGTTGCTGGTTTAATCTGTTTCGCGCATAATAATTTATTTTAAAGTGGGTAACACAGGCTTCCTCTTCTTTTTATTTATTTTCTATAGTCTTAATTTGTAGGTAATTATTATTTTTTGTTTTTAATATTATAATTAGGAAATATATTTCAGTAATTGATTTTATTCAAACATGTAACAATGTTTTAAGTGTAACCTAAACGATTGGTAGATCTTACAATATTAACAGATATGTCAGTGAAAAACTTAATTGACTTAATTGTCAGAAAATGTGTCTTACAAGTAATTGTAAGCAGATAAATTGTAAGATAGGTATTTGAAAATATTGTACACAAACAATTTATTGTCAGGCCTGCCAATGTATATCGTTGTCTGACGTTTCTGACAATGAAGAAATTGTTAGATGTACTTTTTTAACATGATACATTTTTTCCACTGTCAGACAATTTAAAGTGAATTTGGTAGTTGATTTGAGGTCAATGGGGATAGTGCACAGATTCTTTAAAATTTTATTTAACAATTAATTGCATTTATTTAATAGAAATATGAAAAGACCTCAAATATTTGCAAAAAGAAATACAAAAACCTATATGAAGAAGGTTGAAAGCGAAACACGACACAACCAAAATTAATTCAAGAGATGGCTGGCAATTTTACGGCAAGAAGTTATAGATATGACCATAGCTGAATGCAAGGCCAATGAGTGAATCAGCACACGACATTTAATTCGAATCGGGAAAAACAGCGGACAAAAAGTCGGGCCAAGGTGGAAATGAAGCAGTTTCCATAACCAACAAAAACTGATAATTAGTTATGTGTTTACACGGTTGGTAGAAATCTATAAATCTCTTAGAATTAATTGATACATATTCAGTCAACTTTCTGACAATAAATTGTAAGACTATATTGTAAGATTTACCAATTCTATATATTAAGCTTAAGTCTTTCTGGTACACCGTTTTGAATAAATAAATTGGAAATTGAATTGACTGTTAAGTTCACAAATTCTTTCTTTATAGCAGCACCATATCCACATGAAAATGGAATGAATATAGAAAGCTTTACCCGGATCAATATTTCAATTTATAACACTCATATGAGGATTTAGGCATTCAAAACCAATGTGATCGATTTTTTCTTTTAAATCCTCTCCAACTTGCTCAGTACAGACATTTTAAGGGTACTTAAAATTGCTCACTTTAATATTGACTCTTTTTTTTTATTCCAAATTCGCCGATCATGATAAATTCAGAGACATTTGATGTCAAAATCAATGCCTTATACATATGTCAAATTTCACATTTGTCTACAATTGAACTCAGCGCCATCTTAACCCTCAACAGTTCAACAGTTTAAATTCACTTTATGCTCAATCTGATTGAATGAATGAATTATGTATTGGTTGTATTGCACTGCGACCTGGAGTATTCAGTAAGGATACCTGTTATTATTATATGGTTATTTCTGTAGCTCTGTACAAAAGTTTTTCTCGAAATTATATTTTTTGATCATACCATCTCTTGGGATGTCAAGAAGGTATGTTACAGTGGACCTGCTGACTAAGTCTCTTCCCCTGAGACCAATAATTTTGTCTGTTCCAGATTCTTCTGTTGAGAATTTCATGATAAATCCCATTGCCACATTTCTAATAACCTCGTGTAGAGGGGATAAACGGAGAACAACCGACTATAGCTTCTATTTGCTTTTTCCAGTGGAGTTTACTTTCTACTGTAATTCCTAGATATTTTACCTCACTCTGCGTTTCAGTAACTTCACCAGCTACCTGTATAGGTTTCATATGTGGCAGAAGTCTTTTCCTGGTAAATGATATGATTGGCATCTTGGTGGGGTTTATTGATAGTTCTAAAGATAGACACCATTTCCTTGTAAGTGTTAGTCCTCTTTCGATAATATCAAAAAGAGTTTCTTCAAACTTACTTACTGCAATGATAACAATATCAACAACAAAACCAATGCAGCATATACCTTGGGAGATAAGATTGTATCTTTTTTCCCTATTTTGGGCATGAAGATTACCTTGGCTGTTCTCCATAAACTAGAGATATACCCAAGGTCAATGCTACTCCGAAGAATATTAATGAGATAGCGCATAAGGTATTCTTTCTTTTCCCTTCTGCAAGAAAACTAGGAAGATACCATATAAGTACATACACCTGGTTTCAGTCTGATTACTGACCCTAATTGAATCCACTTTTCGTTTTGTTTGAATTAAAATTTGCTGACCTATTCACTTTTCCAAAAAAAACACATTAAAAAAATACATTTAATATATTTACCGATAAAACTTCCAATAACGTCTGAGGCATTTGGACATCGACAATATTCATGTCATTAGCAAAACGATTTATTATCCTCCCAGATGAATTTGTATTGAAAAAATACATGGAAGTCCGAATGATGCCATTGAACAGTCTCTCGTGCAGTTTGAATGAAATTTTAAGACACACTTTGAAAAACGCATACGTTCGCATAACGTAGAAAATCAAAGTGAAAACTATCAATATTGAATAAAGAATAACTTTGCGCTGGCGTTCCTTATCAAAAGGTAAAGAATATACAAGGTTATCATTGGATGAATATGTAATATTTTGCATCGGCAATTCCTCTTCCCACGTGGCCCTAAAAGAAGAAATTTTAAAATTACAATTATGATTCTTTTAAATAAAAAATTTAATACTAAAATTTGCTTACCATTTCGATACAAAAATATCCAAACCAGATAGCTGACATCTGGAGGCAATAAATAGCAGCAGCACAAATGCAATAAGTGTAGAGTTTCCGAGAGACCTAAAATATTCTAAATAAGTCGTTGCTTTCACTGATCCCTGTGCCTTTTGTTCCTTCCTATCAACACCTTTATCGATAAGTTCCACCTTAACCGGCTGTTTTGTCCCCAGGGTACTTTCATTTCGTTGAAGATTGTTTTCTTCCAGATCTATATGAGGGGCACTAATTTGATAAATCTCCTTTTTCAGCACATGATATTGTCCTTGGCACTGAATGCTTCCATTTTCCATTATGACCAAATGGCTTGTATTCTTTAAATGCCTCAAATGATGTGTAACTAAAATACGAATTTTCGAATCCAAGAACTTCAGTATACATTTTTCGAGAATATGCTTTCCAACATATGAGTCTACAGCTGAAAGTGGATCATCCAGTAGGTATATATCTGCTTTCTTGTAGATAGCTCTAGCTAAGCTTATTCGGGCTTTCTGACCACCACTTAGACTTACGCCTCGTTCGCCAATAATAGTCGAATCTCCAAACGGAAAGGCATCAATGTCTCTTTGAAGAGAACACGCCTTAACAACCTCTCTATAACGGTCTTCGTTGAATTTTTCAATAAAAATTATATTGTCTCTTATACTACCCTCAAAGATCCACGGTTCTTGTGGTGAATAACTTAGAATACCATTAACTTCGATATTTCCTGCTGTGACATCAAGTTCACCTAAAATAGCATTGAGGAGGCTTGACTTTCCAGATCCGATACTTCCAATTATTCCCAGGAATTCATTTTCCTGAACTTGGAAATTGCATCCACTGAGATGCTTACGAGGATTCTCTCCCTTATCCCAACTGGCATGAAGATTATGAACTAACAATCCCTTTCTTATTGCGACAGGATTATGAATTCTTCCGAAAAAATTTGTGACTTCAATATCATGTTCTGCTTCATAGCCAAAGTTTTCTATTCCACCATCGGCTGGATCCTCGCTCTGCAAAAGAAAATCAACAGTTCTTCTGGAGATGACAAAAATTTCAGCCCAAGTTGTCATTGCCAGGGGCCAGAAATGCAATAGCGAGTCGTCTAATACTTCAAAAAAAGACGACACAATGAAGACCTTCTTGGAGTTGATCACACTTCCGGTGAAGACATATGTGACCAGGCACAAGAATAAAGCAAAGTTCGACACCATGGTTGTGCATTGGAGGGCTGCAATTATAATCATAGAACCTCTAATTGCTTTTAATTCAGTCTTTCGTACCGCAGCTACAAGTCTTGCGAACGATTTCTCCCAGGCATACATCTTGATCACTTGAATCGCATGAACGATCTCATTCATGAATTTAACACGAACATCAGCGTTCTTTGCTGTTTCACCTCTGTAGTGCGCAGCTGCTTTGGCTGACCATATTTGCAACGGAATAAATAAAGCCAGGAAACCAATTCCCACCAAAGCTGCCCAGCCAATCTCCTTATACATAAGGTATCCAAATATAGCTGCTTCGATGGGGCCCTTCCAGAGATCATGGAAGAAATAGAATCCCAGGTCTAGCTGACTGAGATCATTTGATAGAAGAATAATTGCTTGACTGCTAAGTCCATCGTTATATGCTGTTATCGAAGACCGTAAACACTTTCTATAGACCAATCCAGAGCAGGCTAATCGAATCTTAACTCCCACCTCGAATATGTAGAACATAAACGGATGGAATGCAAGTGTGTTAATTAAGGAACATAAAACGATGCCGGTGGCATAGAGATAGGCTTGTTTTGTAGACACCTCTTGGTTTCCGCTTTCGGAAAAGTGTGATATTAAACCACCAAGGAATAGGGGTTGTATTGAACTGTGAAACATTAGAAATTTATTGTACGTGGTCTTAAAAGCTTTAAATATTTTTAGGTACCTTATTGAGATTTCTAAAATAGAGTAAAGGATACATATCGGCACAAAAGACCAACCGTATGCTCGAAATATCATGTGCAACAAGCTAGGATTTTTCTGTTTCATTTCTTCTTCCCAATATCTGATAAGGCCATTTGTAGTAATTGTACTATCAAGACTGGGCTTGTGCTCATAAAGATCTTCTTGTTCCAATTTATCATGGAGACCTTTCCTAAAAATCTTATGAAGCCACCTAAAATGAAGAAAATAAATACATATATACATATGTTAAATCTAATAATCTCGCAAAGAATATTTTTTTTATTTTTCCGAAAATTGTATTACTAGTTTTGGTTAATTTTTGTATGCAGAAGTTTCAAAAAATTAAGGAAGCAGATATTGTAGGTATACCAACACACGAAAAACATACATTTTTTATTTTGTTTGTTTTTAGAAACTCAAAATTTATTTCGAAAAAAGCACGATCGATTTTGAAAATTTGGTTAATGGTAGTTTTTATACACTATCAAAAATAATGAAAGGCATTTGTGCACCATAGGCAATCGTCTTAAACCATCAAGGAAAATCTCATTTTTCTCAAAAATTGCTATAACGATTTCGATAAAAAATTAAATGCGAAACTGGGTCGCATAAACTTGCTCTTATGTATTAGAATGTTTTAAAAATTAATGCTATTATTAGGGAAAAATTTTCATAACCATAAAAATCATTTAATAAATGGCTTTAGCAACTTCTTTATTGGTTGGAGTTAAGGACAGAGTAACAACGCGCAACCAAATATAAATCTATGCAAAAACACAAATTTTAAATCGTTATAGCGGTTTTTTTATAAAAATAATGTTTTGTATAAAATTGTAAAAATATTTTATAGAACAAATTTTGGTACAGCACCCTTAAAGGTGTTTTAAGTTTTTAATATTGTTCAAATAAGATCTAAATTAAAAAAAAAAAAGATATCGAATTTAAATACAGAACACTATTCAAATTTTAAGGAGCTTTAGCATGAAAAATTGATCGAAATCAGTTGTAACGTTTTTGAGGTAATCGAAATAAAAAAAAACATTTATAGCTTTTGTTTGAAATATTGAAAAAACTGTAAAATTTGGAAAAAATTTGCATGTTAAAAAAAAAGAAAAATCGTGTCAGGGGAAAAATTTTATAATGTTATATTCTAAGTTTAAAAAAATCGACTGAGCCATTTAGGATGTAACCAAACAGAAAGAACTGCGAGACCCAATTATTTCGTGTTCCCAATCATATGAGTCTGATCAAAATATCGAGTTCTATTTTTTAGGAATGCATAACTTCCTATATAACTTCCTGCATTAATCAAGACTGGTTTAAACTATTATTACTCCCCACGGAAAGGGTGGGCCATCTAGTGGTTTCATTTTAAACTATATAGGTTCTTTGATACTGACAGCTGTTTCCCGCTAGAAATCATGACAGAAAGTCGCTTTACGCTTGACTTTGGGACTTAGCATGGGCGCTCGACCATCCGCTTTGTTTGGGCCTTAGAGCAGCTTGATTTAGACAACGATTTTGGGCGAAAAATCATCTTTTCTGACGAGGCGCATTTTCATCTCGGAAGCTACGTTAACAAACAAAATTGCGCCTCTGAGAACAACGTTTCGGTCAACGGCGAGCGTTACAGAGCCATGTTAACCGAGTTTTTTTTTTACTGAAATTTAAAACATGGATTTAGACGACTTCTGGTTCATGCAGGAGGACGCGCCATGCCAAAAAGATCTTTTGAGCACCAAATTTCCCAATCGTGTTATCAGCCGTCTTGACGATGCCAATTGGCCGCCTTGGAGCTGCGATTTTAAGCCTTTGGGTTTTTTTTCGTGGGGAACTGTGAAGGACCAATGTTATGCCAACAATCCAGAAATGTAAGGACAATATCATCCAAGTTTACAGCCCGAAACTATCAGCAAGGTCTTGGAAAATTAGAGTGACCAGCCGATTGAATTACAATAAGTCGTACTGAGTTATTCAATTTTCCATTTCCCTGTACCCTCAAACCAAAGCCCTTATTACGGGCGACTTCAATGTTCAGGATTCAAGTTGTCTCCGCTATTATGACAGGCAACACATGAACAAATACCTACATATATATGTACTTCGCGCACTCGAATACCAGTGGCCTATTTCACCAACTTACAAATTGTAGATTACAAGCACTTTTTTAACAAATTTGTGCAAAAATCGTTTTTTTATGTTTCACAAAATGGTTGTATTACAAAAATGTGTTTGTTGTTTACAAAGGGTAATTTGTAGAAATTTCATTATTTCAGTTTCACCAAAACTAAATTTTTTTGTTGCTTACAAGTACAAATTTGTTAAAATTTATATTTTTTTGTAAGTTTCTGTTTCACGGAATCACGAAATTTTACAAATTTGTTCAGTTACTGAAAATTTTTTGCAGAAGAAAGATCGTCTGCCGATTTGATAACAATTTGTAATTTTCGGAAAAAATCGCATTTTAAACCCAAAAAACCTTACGTCGAAGGCATAGTAGCACCGATAGTGATATAAGTGTAGATGTTTAAGATGTTTAATAGACGAAGAAAAATATATTGACCGCGAATTAACTATGAAATTTCAAATGCTTTTGTTTTCAACGAAAAGTTTCGGTTAAAACGTTCTAAAGCAGAGGAAATAATAAGTCAAATAGGACCTCGTATTGCAAAGAATAACACGAAAGCATTCGTGAACGGTTCTTTGATATTGCCGGTAAATATAATCTACCTAACAAATAATTTTTACTTACCACAGTATTTCGTCTTAAATTTTGCCACACGACATCTCTTAGGTATTTCCAATTTTTATCTATTAAAATACCATTAGATTTTATATTGTTGAAAATTTTTTGCCACTCGCTAACTTTAAGATTATGTGTTATGATATCGGAAAATTTTTCGAATAAAATATCTTTCTTATCACGAATTAAATCGGCGATAAAAATTTTATCTTGTTTATTCATTTTTGTTATGATGTGTCGAATGCTAACAAACTTGTACAGAAACAGTTGTTATTTACAACTTTGCAAATAAAACGGTGAAACGGCTTTTTCTTCTATTTGTAAATAACAAATACAATTTCCCTTAATCTTTTCTCTTTCCAACAAGTTTGTTGGAATTGTGTTTGTAGTTTGTGAAACAGAAAATCAGTTTACAAATTTGTAATTGTAGGTAACAATTACAAATTTGTGATTGTAATTGTAATTTGGTGAAATAGACCACAGGGGCCTGTAACACAAAACTACAAGTACTTGTAATACAAGTGAATTAATACAAGTGTAACAAATTTCTGTAACACAAAGCTACAAGTTTGCTGGCTCTTCTACAAGTGTAATGAGCGAACATTACAAGTGGGAAATTATATGATTTCCCTCTTTCTGTAACACAAAGCTACAAGTGTAGAAAAAAACTAAATCCTACTTGTGAATAATCAGCTAAATCTTACAAGTGATTCAAAACTTGTAGGATGAAGAAGATGTATTTAAATGAACGAAAGAAAACAATATTTTTAACTAATTAGCATTTCTATAATTTTTTTCTTCGTAGTTATGATATTTTTAACCAAAAAACAATATCAAATCGTGAATATATTTTTGTGTAAAGTGTATATTTGTGATCTTTTTTCAATAGTAAATTATTTCGGTAGTAATTGTTATACAATTAGAGAAAGAGAGTGTTAAAGGTAATTTGATCGTAATATACCTATACTTTAAAGGGTTTTGAAAAGTTAAACATTTTTAAATCTCAGTAAACTAAAAAATTAAACATAACACAAAATAATGCATTCTATTACTTTTCTTAGATTAACTTAGAAATAATTGAATTTTTATTTAATGATATATGTATTTAAAAAAAAAATAGTACTAATGGTAAAGATATGAAATTTAAGTAAAATGATCCAGGAACATAACATGCTGAATTGTATTAAAAATACAGTTCCAATCCAAAAAGGACCAAAAAGAATGTTTTTTTTTCATGGATTTTTACCAAGACGGCAATTACATATTTTCGAACGGATTCTTTATCCTTTTTACTTGCGATATGGGTATTATAGGGCAAGTTCTGGATTTGGAAAAAAATGGAACTCGAGATTTTGATCAAAGTTGAATTAAGATGATAGCGAAGACGAATAAAGTGGGTCCGACAATTTCGTCTGTCTGTATGTATGCACCTCGAACTACAGCTTAGGCCACTGGAGCTATTTTCTTAATGTTCTTCAGTGATTCTCTAGGGGGGGAATTGAAATTTTTGTTAGCTCTAAAACTAACGGTACACCCCATCATATAAGCGTAGTGCAAATTCTTATTTATCTCAAAAACGTCTCTAACGATTTTAATAAAAAAAAATAGGTGTGATATTGCACACAAGGGCTACATTTTGGTCAACAAAATTTCGAGGCAAAATGTTATTAACGCGTATCTGTCATAGAACGGCTTTTTGATTTTCGACTTTCGCATTAAAGGCTCTAACGATCTTAACCTAAAATTTTCAGCAGGAGCCCCCTTAAGTTTAAAATAATATTGTATATACAAATATTCCAAAAAAATATATTTTGGGTTTTAAAAAAATTACTTTAATAATAAAACATTTTTAAACTTTGTTTGCATCAAGGCATACTTTTGCGGAAATCAGACGGCAATTTCATGCATTTGAACATTATTATCTCATTAAGTCCATATTTTATATTTACACATGCATAATTTTTAAATTCCAAAGTACATTTACATAAGAGCAAGCTCGTGCGATCCAGTCATGCATTTTATTTTTATTTTAAGATGCGATCACGTTGCTTATCTTTCTTTCAATGAGCACTTGTAAGCAGAATGCCTACAAGTGTAGGGAAATTTTCGTTTTCTACAAGTGTAAAGTTTTTTTTTGTGTTACAGAAATAATCTACAATTATTGTAAGATTAATATAATCCTACAAGTGGCTGTTGACTTGTAGACTTGCAGCTTTGTGTTACAGGCCCCAGATGTTGCAAGACAAAATGTCCATATTCTCGACTTGTTTCTTGCCTTTTACCCTGATAAGTTTACCATTAAGGTAACTTCTCCATTTGGCACTTCGGTACATTGTGTAATATCACCCAATTTCTGATGTTCCATTCCTCCAGATAGAGAGAAATATCCCACTTTTTCAAATCTTTAACTGTTTCCTCGATAGTGACGTTGATGCCTGTAGAAGTGATATGGCTTGGAATGCGTACTTTTATTCCTAACAGATTTAAGAGTATAAAACCTAAAGAAAAGTCTTGGTTCGATGCAAGCTATCAGGTTGCGAGAAGTAAGTTTCCGCTCTTACAAAGTAAATCCAAATGAGGGAAGTCGCAAAGTCAGAAACAAATGCAACGCTAGTATGAAAACAAAAAAAAAAAACAAATTCTTAAATGGCCAGAAATTAAGGCAAAACATCATGCAATGTTCCAAAGACAGTAAAAATGTCTGATGATTTGTCAAGAACGTACCAAATTCATCATTCTCTTCGGGTCCAACGCTAATCTACAACGACAACCCAATAACTATCTCTTCGGATAAGGAAAATGTATTCGCAGGCTCATTTTGCTGTTAGCTCTGTATTGCCAGACAAATGCATTCCATTTCTGTACTTGAGAACCTAAATCATTCAATGGGACATGTATATTTCGGCACTCGTAAAGTTGCAAGAGACTATCGAGATCTTGATATAAACATA
Organism: Philhelius festivus; assembly: GCA_963931855.1. Taxonomy (NCBI): domain Eukaryota; kingdom Metazoa; phylum Arthropoda; class Insecta; order Diptera; family Syrphidae; genus Philhelius; species Philhelius festivus. Next base: position 182,901,904 of record OZ007555.1, read on the forward strand.
CCAGTTGGCCTTGATGGTTTACCCGTCATTCTTTAGAAGAATTGTTTAGCCTATTACTATAAAAGGTGACACTTCCTCGCCTCCTTCTACCAACTAATTACACTTACGTCCCGTCATTCAAAGATTATGGAATCGCTGATCAATCATCAGCTCAAGAAATATCTAGAAGATCGAAAGCTTCTAAATGACCGACAATACGGCTTTCAAAGTAATGGTTCCGCTAGCGATCTGAAGGTATATCTCAGCGAAGAGTGGAACAAATCTTCACATTATTTTGGAGAAAGTAAGATCAGACCAAAAACATAAATGTTAAAAAGGAGCCAAGTAGTTCTTCTATACAAAAACCTTTGTGTAACAAGTCAGCCGTGAAAAGTACTGAGATCTAAAACAACGCAAAGTTCTTACTTCATGAAGGTTTAATAGCGAATATTTAAAGTAGAATAATATTGAAACAGTTACAATGTAATAGATAAATTTTATTATTTAATGATTACTGACTAAAATTTGATGGGTTCACTGGTCAAGTTTTTGAAACCTTTCGAATTGAGCATAAAAAAAAACTTGCCAAGTAATAATAAAAACACACTTCGAATGAAAAATTTAAATTTTCTACTTTTCGCTTTGAATGTACATTAAGCTATTCTAAAGCAATCGGAAGTTCTCCATATAAATTGAACATTTTCTCAGAAAGTGGGCGGATACCACGCCCCCTGAATGGGAACCTCAATTTTTATTTTTGGTCCTTTATAAGCAGTTTGAGCCCTACCGTTCTACCAAATTTCATTGTTCTACTGCAATGAGAAGTGTGCCATATAATTTACATCGGTTCTGAGGAAGTGGGCGGATACCACGCCCCTGAATGGAAGACATCAAATTTTATATTTTTTTCCTTGTATGCTATTTAAGCCCTACCACTTTACCAAATTTCATCGTTTTACAGAAGTCGGAAGTGCTCCATTCAAGATTCAACCAACACCAATTCGGAGAAAGTGGGCGGATACCACGCTCCCTGAATGGAAAACCTCAAATTTTCGATGAAGTGTTTCATAATTTTGATGGTCTGTCAGTCAGTCAGTGAGTCAGTCAGTTACGGTTTTTGTGATTTTTGAGGCCTTATATCTCAGGAACCGCTTATGCTAGACAATTGAAATTTGGTACCTGACTAGCTTAGCAAATATTCGGAATTTTAAGTTTATGACTTCATTGGTACTGAAGATAGGGACGGGTCAAAAATCGCCTGAGTTTGTTCATGTAAAAAGAGTGTAGTGCCAGAACTTGGCTGGGCACTACCGTGCCCTTTGATTATTGCGCTTGAAATTTTGTAGCCATTTGATAGTTTTTGACACCAGGCTCTCTTATCGAAAATGTGTCCGTTTGGAATTAATAAAACCCTTATTTTTTGGATTAAAAATTAGGATCATTCAATTTGGTTAAAATGTTGTATTAGAAGGTTTCAAGTCTGATCTTCACTGGTGTTCTCCAAAGCTCCGACTCTTTTCCTCATTTTTTTTTATAAATGAGCTGCTGTCTGATTCCTCTAATCCACTTCATTGTTTTGCCCACGATTCTACCCTCAGATTTTAATACTCTTTCTCAAATTCAAGTCCATCTCCTTTCGCAGTGGATGATAAGCTCATTAAAATCCTATCTTTACAGCATTGCTACATGGGATGTAAAAAATAGTGTGGAGTTAAATTTTTCCAAGAAAAATTGCACCCCTCCTGCCACTGGCCTTCAACCACACTTGCATTTAAGGCACCAAAAAGCTCTAAGTACTCGGTACGTGCGTCAATGACGATCTTCGTTTGAATTATTGGTCCTTATTCGGAATTCCCCCCCCCCCACCAAAATGCACTTTTTTTTAATGAATCGGTAAAAAAAAGTGTGCTGTTGATAAAAAAAACATCAAATTATGGAGGAGAAACACTTTTTTATGGTAAAAAAGTGAAGTATAAAAAAATGAATATAGGCCATATGGTAAATTCAAAGTTTCTTTAAATCCAGATTCTGTAAATGCAAAAGAAACCTTGCATACACCAACCTCGCACCTACCCCAAAGCAGGGGGGTTGCAGGGGTACAGCAAGCAAGCAAAAAAAGCAAATATCCCATAAAAAAGTAGTTTTAGTTATAGTACTGTGGGTGGTCCGCTTATTCTTCACTTTTTTACCACAAAAAAGTGTTTCTCCTCCATAATTTGATGTTTTTTATCAACAGCAAACACTTTTTTAGCGATTCGTTAAAAAAAAGTTAATTTTGGTGGGGGGGGGGGGGGAATTCCGAATAAGGTCCGAATTATTTTATTTTGGAGACCGCTTAAAAACTCTGCTACGAGTAAATGCCCAGAATTTCTATATTGGGGTAAGAAATTTTTCAGTTTTTTGTTTTAGATTTTCCCAAGTATCATAAAATGAATGGGTTTTTGGGTGCACTTATTAATGATTTTTTTTATTGTCTTGTTCATCAGATAAAAATAAGAAAACTTTATGTTTATTACGCATTTTTCGAAAAAAAATTTACCTCAAAATCAAAATTTAAAATTGAATATCTGGCAACCCTAAGAACATATTAGTTCAAATTAAACGTAGTTTTAAAGGCTGGTATTTCTACTAAAAAAAAAGTCTAAAATGAGGTAGTACTGACAGAGAAATTTACCTTTACATGGGTACACCAAAGCTAGCCTTTTTAAAATCGTCAAAAAGTGATGTCAAAGTTGAAAATCGGACATCCCAAAGTATGGCGCACGAATTACCTGATACCCTCTATATAAAATCTGTTATATTTATAGAAACAAACTGACACCCCTATTATGATTGTCAACTATCAATTTGATAGTTGATAAATTTTTAATTCAATGTTTAAAAACCCAACTGTTTAAAGTTTTGATCATTGAGAATGATTCAGACCATTGCGAAACACAAGCAAATTGGAAAATTTAAAAGAAAAATTGATTAGTTTTTTAATAAATTGAGTTTTGTTACCCAATTTTCAAGGTTTATCAACTATCAATTTGATAATTGACAATCGTAATAGGGGTGTGAGCTTCTGGGTTAGCTGAAGTTTGTATCCAAGTCATGACACAAAATTCGCGAAGTTGTTCTCTACGAAAGACCAAAATTCTTGTGTTCGGTGCGGAATTCCACACTCTCATTTACTTCGACGATATTTTCAGCAGATCTTCTGTTTCACTGACGAACGGGTGTTTGCAGACTCTTTTCTGAACCGACTTAAATGTATCCACCACGTTGCGAATAGCCCTCCCAGTATATGCGTGGACTTAAGACCATCAAATGGGCGAAGCTCGCAAAATGTCGCTCGAACAGAAGAACCCTTTTCATAAAACAATTTAAGCATTTGCACATATTGTAGAACTTTCTGCATGTTGATTTGGCAAAACAGAATAAATGAATGACAGATTTTTTTCTTTGTGGTTTAGTCTCCATGTTGAGTGTATAATTTTGATTTTAAAGAATTAAAATAAACAAAAAAAAGAATGACAGATGTATGTACACGGAGAGAACTGATAAATCGCCGATTACGAATTTAACGGTGTCAATTCACGAACTCCATTTTTTTCTTAGATTAGAGCACTTTTTTCGTAGAACTATATAAAATATGTCAATTTAGCACACAATTCATCAAAAACCACAAAATTTGTGTACTGCCAAATTAGTAAAAAATGTCTTAATTTACAATTTCAGTAAAAATGGTGAATCAAAGACATTTTTGCAGCAAATTTATAATTAATTTGTCAATTTTATGTTTTTATTACTTTTTGCCACTCATAATTTGTAACATACAGAAAATGCTTCATAATTCATAAAAATATAAAGATAAACTCTAAAAATATGGGGATGAAATGCGGAAATTATTAATTCACCATTTTTTATTTGCAATTTAACAAAAAATATTGTGTGATTCAACACAAAAGAAAGATCAATTCATTATCCAGAATACTGATTTGGAAGTGACGATGGGAAACCTTAATTTGCGAAGTATTTTTCGTATTTTACCATAACAAGCAAGGTTATAAAATATTAAAGAGATGGTTTGATTTTTAAACCTAAATATAAATCGTAAACTTCCATACAAATGCGCAAAACTAAATTTTAATGTTTGCAATTTAAGAGCAGTAATAGTTGCGATCTTAAAATAGTGTGTCAATTTGGGAATGACACTGGGAAACCGTAATTTTCAAAGATTTCATACTGTTTTACCATTTTGTAACGTTTAAAATTACTGAGAAAGATTGCCTAATTTCCGGACTGAACAAAAATCGTAATTTAAAATGTTTTTTTACGTAAAACTTAACTTTAATTTTGCAATTTAAGAGCATATTCGTTGAAAATTTATAATCAATGAAAATATGGAAATTAGCGCAGAGGAACATGACTTTAATTCATAACTTTTGTGGAAACTGTTTAAAGTACTAGTACGGTCTAGAATGCCAAAAAAACGCACGATTTTTGGGAATTTTTTTCTCAGAAGCCTTATTAGGTAATAACATAATTTTTTTTTAAATAATGAATACATGCGTCAAGAGTACACAAAAATTAAGTTTTTTAATTTTCGAATTTTGGCCGAATTATAGAGGGCGCAAACGTCGACTCATCAAAAAATACATGGTCCCATGGCGGACAGTTAATCTCCGGATCTACTGAACCGATTTTCAAAAAACTTGCAACTTGATTGTTCTTATGTTTTCTAGAACAATTTACCACATTTTGTCCAAAAAATTATGAACAAAAAAATGGCAACCCAAAAATGGACAAAAAAAAATGTTTGTTTTCAAAGCTCGATATTTTTTTTTTTTTGATTTTTTAAACAAATTGTGGGAAATTGTCTCGTAAGAAGCCTTCCTTTAAATAATCCACTTTGTTTTTTTTGTTTCAGTCCAGCCAATTCTGAGATTAACTGTCCGCCATGGAACCATGTATTTTTTGATGAGTCGACGTCTGCGCCCTCTATAATTCGGCCAAAATTCGAAAATTAAAAAAAATTATTTTTCTTTTTTACTCTTGATGCATGTATTCATTATTAAAAAAAAAATATGTAACTATCTAATAAGGTTTCCGAGAAAAAAATTCCCAAAAATCGTGCGTTTTTTTGGCATTCTAGACCGTACTAGTATACATTAAATATAAAAAAGTATTATTTTGTTACGTCTCAACCTTATTTGAGATAAGATTTCAATCTTTTAAGAAATCTTGTCTACAAGTTTCTTATTCATAATTCAGTGCATTTAAATCTGGCACAGTTCCATTCAAAACAGTACCCATATTCCGCTACGCGGGATGATATATTACCTCCGATTCCGCTAAACTTCAAATTTGGTACACATATTTCTTGATCCTAGAAGACTGATAGTTTTTTGTTAGTTATGTACCTAATGCACTAGCAAACAAAATATTCAATGCCAATAAAAAAATGTGTCTTATATAGGAAAGGTATATACATAGGTTCCAATACCTACAGTAGATTTGTTACTTGGTAATTCAAAGTGGCAAAACGCAGCAAACGTTACATTTTATGAAGTTATTAATTAATATGTGCATTTGTGCATGCCATATGGATTCTATAACAAATATGAAAGAAAAATAACAAAACTACTACCTCTAACTGTAAACCGAAGATAATACAGTAAAACCCGCTTAAGAGAAACGGCAAAATGTCACAGTCTTTTTTTCACTTAAGCGGGTTTTTCACTTAAACGAACCCCGCTTAAGTGAAAAATAATTTCACTTAAGCGGAGTTCGGATAAGTGAAAAAAAAATTTCACCTAAGCGGATTTAAAAATTCCATTAAGCGGAGATTTAATGCTAGAAACAATATTTTTTTTATCTTTTGAACTTGCCTTGAAAGAAGTTAAATAAAACAACGATTAAATAACGCAGAAATAATTTATTAAAAAAACGAAAACTAGAAAATTTTTGTTCTGTTCGATTCAATTTTTTTTTTCACTTAAGAGAGTTTTTTTCAATGAAGTACAGTATTCCCCGCTTAATTGCGCTGACCATTTTGTCAGATTTTTCGGTTAATTATCCGGGTGGTTCAATTAACGAAACCCCGCTTAATTGACCGACCTGTTCAATTAAAAGAAACCCGTATAATTGCACGAGTCGGTCAACTAAAAATTAAAATATTCATCCCAGAAATTTACTATGAACATTTCATTGTCAACTTACGAAAACCTTGAAAAAACTGAAAAAGAATACACACACAAAAATATTTGAACACGTTTTATTTAAAAAATAAACATACATACATAGTAATAAATGTGAAATCGATAAAAATTTTTTATAATTGTATATAATTTATTTCATTTATTTAGTTTTCGACAAAGTTTTACACACAACATTAATTTTATATTTAATCGTAAGCGACGCGTTTCGGATCTTATGTATCCATCTTCGGGCTTGATTTCTTTACTTGTACAAATTTTTATCGATTTCACATTTATTACTAATAAACACACAACATGGAGACTACTAAACCAAATAATACATACATAATACTACATAATTGAAACAGAAATAAATTATTCTTAAAAAAAGTCACTTTTAGCTTCGAAAAAGATAAAAAAAAATAATAAATACGATAGTAGGTATGTATGTACCTCGAAAGGCTCATAATGGTTATTTGCATACATTGGTTTGGAAAAATTTGTGATTTGATTTTGATTGATTGTTTTGTTTTGAACAATGTTTTCTTGTTTTTCAGCTCAACTGTAAATTTATTTAGTGGTAAGAAGTATAAACGTAGAATTGCAATGTCCTGAAGAATTTCGAAAGTAATATGGCTTCAACTTCTTCTTTTTCTTAAACCGTTTTTAAAATTTCGGTGTCTGTTAAGCATTGTACTTAAGTATGTTGTCTATGGCCACGATATCATTTTCCAGCTGCTCTTCATCTTGAATGATACCTGTCTTTTAAAAAACCACTTCAGACGTAGGTTAAGTAATAAAATATTTCTAATATTTGTGTCATTATAATTTTTTTGTACAATTAACCGAGTAATTCAATTAAGCGGGGTTCAATAAACCATCTGAAAAGCTATGCTACTAATACGGGAAATTTTGCAATGCAACTTTTTCGGTCAATTAAGCGGGATGTTCAACTAAGCGAGGTGCAACTAAGCGGGTATAACTGTATATTAAAAATTAACTGAAAATATGTTTCAGTTATCCCGGTTTTTCACTTAAGCGAGTTTCACTTAAGCGGAGTGTTTTAAGGGAAATTAGTCGGAAAATACTTGGGGAAGAAAGAAAGTGTTTCAGGTAAGCGGGTTTTTCTCTTAAGCGGTTTTCTCTTAAGCGGGTTTTACGCATGACAAAATTTTAAGTACATATAAGGAGGTACAGCTTTTAGTTTTTATTATTTTGCTTTCCTTTTCTCAGAATCCAGATGGCATACACACATATTGATAGCGTTGTTAGCTGTTGGAATTGCTGTGTTACCAACTTCCTTTCATATTCATATATGTAGGTATTTTAAAGGATTGATTGACTTTTTTAAAAATGTATTTATTTTTTTTTATTATTTTTGATAAATCGACTGATTTTAACCAAAATATGCTATTTATTTAGTAAATTTTCATAAGAATAGTAATATTTAGTACTTTACACGTTATAACGATTCAAATGAATTAAATTTAACCTCAAATATTGTTGAGAACGATAGAAAATTCATTAAGTTTAACCTAAAATATGGTTAAGAACGATAAAAAATAATACATTTTATATTTTAAACAGTGTTTCCACAAAAATTGTAAACTTAAGTTCCCCCACTCTAATTTGCATATTTGTGTTAAGGTCAGGCGATTTAATAAAATAAAAAAAAACTGTTTCCAAAAGTCACTTTACTTCATTGATATGAATTTTTGGTAGGTATAGGTACTTATAGCGAATTGGAGTTTTTTTTTTACTAAATTTGCTAAATCGACTAATTTTAACATGAATTTGCAATTTACAATAAGCGAGCATTACTTAATTTATATTTTTCAAGAAAACACTTTAAAATATAAAATGTATTATTTTTTATCATTCTCTCTCAACCATATAATAGTCTAAATATAATTCATTTGAATGGTTTTAACGTGTACAACACTAAATATCAAAGTGATTTTTAAATTGAATATTTGTTACCTAAAATCAGTCAATTTAGCAGAAATAATAACAAAAACAGGAACAATTTTTACCAAACCACACTCTACGGAATAATTACCAACTTGCTTTTATGCGCAAATTGAAACAAAATCAATAAAACGCATAGTTACGAACGTAAACCACAATTTATTCAGTCCTTTAAAATACCTACCTACATATATAAGAAACGAAGTTGGCAACTCAGCAATCCCGACAGTTAACGACGATGTATGCGCAATGCGCATATGTTTGTGCGTTGCGTCGCTTCGTTGCCTGTTGTTTTTGTGTAAGATGTAAGTGTGTGCATTGGCTATAACTTTGCTTTCGCGCGCAATTTTTATTTTAATTGTTGTTGGATGAGTTCCATTCGTAACGTTGAAGCTGGTATTTTTTGGAGTTTTAGGCAAATAACAAAACTACTTGCTGTAAACTGAACCTTTCTATAAGACATTTTTTTATTTTCGTGAAAAAAATTCAACGCATATGACTAAAATTTGACTTACATATAAGGAGGTACCTACAGCTTGTAGTTTTTTATTTTGCTTTCCTTTTCTCAGAATCCAGATGGCATACACACATATTGATAGCGTTGTTAGCTGTTGGAATTGCTGTGTTGCCAACTTCTTTTCATATTCATATATGTAGGTATTTTAAAGGATTGATTGACTTTTTTAAAAATGTATTTATTTTTTTTTATTATTTTTGATAAATCGACTGATTTTAACCAAAATATGCTATTTATTTAGTAAATTTTCATAAAAATAGTAATATTTAGTACTTTACACGTTATAACGATTCAAATGAATTAAATTTAACCTCAAATATTGTTGAGAACGATAGAAAATTCATTAAGTTTAACCTAAAATATGGTTAAGAACGATAAAAAATAATACATTTTATATTTTAAACAGTGTTTCCACAAAAATTGTAAACTTAAGTTCCCCCACTCTAATTTGCATATTTGTGTTAAGGTCAGGCGATTTAATAAAATAAAAAAAAACTGTTTCCAAAAGTCACTTTACTTCATTGATATGAATTTTTGGTAGGTATAGGTACTTATAGCGAATTGGAGTTTTTTTTTACTAAATTTGCTAAATCGACTAATTTTAACATGAATTTGCAATTTACAATAAGCGAGCATTACTTAATTTATATTTTTCAAGAAAACACTTTAAAATATAAAATGTATTATTTTTTATCATTCTCTCTCAACCATATAATAGTCTAAATATAATTCATTTGAATGGTTTTAACGTGTACAACACTAAATATCAAAGTGATTTTTATGAAAATTTACTGAATAAAATCGCATTCACCCACCTTAAATTGAATATTTGTTACCTAAAATCAGTCAATTTAGCAGAAATAATAACAAAAACAGGAACAATTTTTACCAAACCACACTCTACGGAATAATTACCAACTTGCTTTTATGCGCAAATTGAAACAAAATCAATAAAACGCATAGTTACGAACGTAAACCACAATTTATTCAGTCCTTTAAAATACCTACCTACATATATAAGAAACGAAGTTGGCAACTCAGCAATCCCGACAGTTAACGACGATGTATGCGCAATGCGCATATGTTTGTGCGTTGCGTCGCTTCGTTGCCTGTTGTTTTTGTGTAAGATGTAAGTGTGTGCATTGGCTATAACTTTGCTTTCGCGCGCAATTTTTATTTTAATTGTTGTTGGATGAGTTCCATTCGTAACGTTGAAGCTGGTATTTTTTGGAGTTTTAGGCAAATAACAAAACTACTTGCTGTAAACTGAACCTTTCTATAAGACATTTTTTTATTTTCGTGAAAAAAATTCAACGCATATGACTAAAATTTGACTTACATATAAGGAGGTACCTACAGCTTGTAGTTTTTTATTTTGCTTTCCTTTTCTCAGAATCCAGATGGCATACACACATATTGATAGCGTTGTTAGCTGTTGGAATTGCTGTGTTGCCAACTTCTTTTCATATTCATATATGTAGGTATTTTAAAGGATTGATTGACTTTTTTAAAAATGTATTTATTTTTTTTTATTATTTTTGATAAATCGACTGATTTTAACCAAAATATGCTATTTATTTAGTAAATTTTCATAAAAATAGTAATATTTAGTACTTTACACGTTATAACGATTCAAATGAATTAAATTTAACCTCAAATATTGTTGAGAACGATAGAAAATTCATTAAGTTTAACCTAAAATATGGTTAAGAACGATAAAAAATAATACATTTTATATTTTAAACAGTGTTTCCACAAAAATTGTAAACTTAAGTTCCCCCACTCTAATTTGCATATTTGTGTTAAGGTCAGGCGATTTAATAAAATAAAAAAAAACTGTTTCCAAAAGTCACTTTACTTCATTGATATGAATTTTTGGTAGGTATAGGTACTTATAGCGAATTGGAGTTTTTTTTTACTAAATTTGCTAAATCGACTAATTTTAACATGAATTTACAATTTACAATAAGCGAGCATTACTTAATTTATATTTTTCAAGAAAACACTTTAAAATATAAAATGTATTATTTTTTATCATTCTCTCTCAACCATATAATAGTCTAAATATAATTCATTTGAATGGTTTTAACGTGTACAACACTAAATATCAAAGTGATTTTTATGAAAATTTACTGAATAAAATCGCATTCACCCACCTTAAATTGAATATTTGTTACCTAAAATCAGTCAATTTAGCAGAAAGAATAACAAAAACAGGAACAATTTTTACCAAACTAAACTCTACGGTATAATTACCAACTTACTTTTATGCGCAAATTGAAACAAAATCAATAAAACGCATAGTTACGAACGTAAACCACAATGTATTCAGTCCTTTAAAATACCTTAAAATACCTACCTACATATATAAGAAACGAAGTTGGCAACTCAGCAATCCCGACAGTTAACGACGATGTATGCGCAATGCGCATATATTTGTGCGTTGCGTCGCTTCGTTGCCTGTTGTTTTTGTGTAAGATGTAAGTGTGTGCATTGGCTATAACTTTGCTTTCGCGCGCAATTTTTATTTTAATTGTAGTTGGATGAGTTCCATTCGTAACGTTGAAGCTGGTATTTTTTGGAGTTTTAGGCAAATAACAAAACTACTTACTGTAAACTGAACCTTTCTATAAGACATTTTTTTATTTTCGTGAAAAAAATTCAACGCAATATGACTAAAATTTGACTTATAAGGAGGTACCTACAGCTTGTAGTTTTTTATTTTGCTTTCCTTTTCTCAGAATCCAGATGGCATACACACATATTGATAGCGTTGTTAGCTGTTGGAATTGCTGTGTTGCCACCTTTCATATTCATATATGTAGGTATTTTAAAGGATTGATTGACTTTTTTAAAAATGTATTTATTTTTTTTATTATTTTTGATAAATCGACTGATTTTAACCAAAATATGCCATTTATTTAGTAAATTTTCATAAAAATAATATTTAGTACTTTACACGTTATAACGATTCAAATGAATTAAATTTAACCTCAAATATTGTTGAGAACGATAGAAAATTCATTAAGTTTAACCTAAAATATGGTTAAGAACGATAAAAAATAATACATTTTATATTTTAAACAGTGTTTCCACAAAAATTGTAAACTTAAGTTCCCCCACTATAATTTGCATATTTGTGTTAAGGTCAGGCGATTTAATAAAAATAAAAAAAAATTGTTTCCAAAAGTCACTTTACTTCATTGATATGAATTTTTGGTATAGGTACTTATAGCGAATTAGGGTTTTTTTTTACTAAATTTGGTAAATCGACTAATTTTAACATGAATTGCAATTTACAATAAGCGAGCATTACTTAATTTATATTTTTCAAGAAAACACTTTAAAATATAAAATGTATTATTTTTTATCATTCTCCCTCAACCATATAATAGTCTAAATTTAATTCATTTGAATGGTTTTAACGTGTACAACACTAAATATTAAAGTGATTTTTATGAAAATTTACTGAATAAAATCGCATTCACCCACCTTAAATTGAATATTTGTTACCTAAAATCAGTCAATTTAGCAGAAAGAATAACAAAAACAGGAACAATTTTTACCAAACTAAACTCTACGGTATAATTACCAACTTACTTTTATGCGCAAATTGAAACAAAATCAATAAAACGCATAGTTACGAACGTAAACCACAATGTATTCAGTCCTTTAAAATACCTTAAAATACCTACCTACATATATAAGAAACGAAGTTGGCAACTCAGCAATCTCGACAGTTAACGACGATGTATGCGCAATGCGCATATATTTGTGCGTTGCGTCGCTTCGTTGCCTGTTGTAAGTGTGTGCATTGGCTATAACTTTGCTTTCGCGCGCAATTTTTATTTTAATTGTAGTTGGATGAGTTCCATTCGTGACGTTGAAGCAAATAACAAAACAAATAACAAAACTACTTAGGTACTGTAAACTGAACCTTTCTATAAGACATTTTTTTATTTTCGTGAAAAAAATTCAACGCATATGACTAAAATTTGACTTATACAGCTTGTACAGCTTGTAGTTTTTTATTTTGCTTTCCTTTTCTCAGAATCCAGATGGCATACACACATATTGATAGCGTTGTTAGCTGTTGGAATTGCTGTGTTGCCATCTTCCTTTCATATTCATATATGTAGGTATTTTAAGGGATTGATTGACTTTTTAAAAATGTATTTATTTTTTTTTTATTATTTTTGATAAATCGACTGATTTTGACCAAAATATGCTATTTATTTAGTAAATTTTCATAAGAATAGTAATATTTAGTACTTTACACGTTATAACGATTCAAATGAATTAAATTTAACCTCAAATATTGTTGAGAACGATACAAAATTCATTAAGTTTAACCTAAAATATGGTTAAGAACGATAAAAAATAATACATTTTATATTCTAAACAGTGTTTCCACAAAATTGTAAACTTAAGTTCCCCCACTCTAATTTGCATATTTGTGTTAAAGTCAGGCGATTTATAATAAAAATAAAAAAAATTGTTTCCAAAAGTCACTTTACTTCATTGATATGAATTTTTGGTATACATAAGTACTTATAGCGAATTGGAGTTTTTTTTACTAAATTTGCTAAATCGACTAATTTTAACATGAATTTGCAATTTACAGTAAGCGTGCATTACTTAATTTATATTTTTCAAGAAAACACTGTTTAAAATATAAAATGTATTATTTTTTATCATTCTCACTCAACCATATTATAATAGTCTAAATTTAATTCATTTGAATGGTTTTATCGTGTACAACACTAAATATTAAAGTGATTTTTATGAAAATTTACTGAATAAAATTCACGCATTCACCCACCTTAAATTGAATATTTATGTTACCTAAAATCAGTAAATGTAGCAGAAAGAATAACAACAACAGAAACAATTTTTACCAAAATAAGTACACTACGGAATAATTACCAACTTGCTTTTATGCCCAAATTGAAACAAAGTTAATAAAACGTTTAGTTGCGAACCTAAACCACAATGCATTCAGTCCTTTAAAATACCTACCTATAAAAGAAACGAAGTTGGCAACTCACAGCAATCCCGACAGTTAACGACGCTGTTAATGTGTGTGTGTATGCAATCTGGTTTCACAAAATATATCGAACAAAAATAACAAAAGGCATATTATTGCGTCGCGTCGTTAGCTGTTGGTGTGCTGTGCGTTGGCTATAACTTTGGTGTCGTTAGTTAGTTAGTATAGTAACGTTGATTGAAGCTGGTGGTTGTTCGGATTTGGTGGTTTATTCGCGGTAAAACTAAATTTTAAAAAATATAAAACAATTAAAGAAAAACGTATTAAGTTAATACTTGTACATATTTTTAAACAATATTATTCATACCCACCTAAAAGGACAATAAAAGGAAAAAAGGTAAGAATATTTTTTTGTTTGAAAACAAATTTTAGTGGGCATAAAGAAAAAAATGTGAATAATTTAGGTACTATGTGTTCATTCAATATATGACAAAAATGATATATGTACCTAGTAATGAATTTATATCAGGAAAATTAATACAATTTTTTTTCGAACAAAATTAGTTATTTGTCATCTATTAATGTAAAATTTGTGTCTCAAGTCAAATAAAAACAATAAATTATATTCATTTGAAAATGTTTCATGGTTCCTGATCATTATAACTATTCCCAAATGATTATCCACAACTTGGGGAATAAAAATAAAATCCAAACCGATATAATTCAGATCACAATTTTTCTTGCGATATATGTATACATATGTATGTAGGTACTAGGTATACATATAGCAAGTTATGCATTCCTAAAAAAAATTGAACTCAATATTTTGATCGGACTTGAAATTACGATGAAAAGAAGACGAAAAAAGTGGGTCTCGCAATCCTGTCTGTCAGCCTAAACGGCTCAAATTATTAAAACAAATTGCATTGTAAAAGCTGGCTTTTTGAATAAAAAAAATTATTAAATGTACCGCCTACCGCCCATAGAACGTTTTTTTGCATTCGATTTTCTTAAAAACTACATCCCTAAAAGTCTAAATAATATTGCGTATTAATTTTTTCGAAAATTATATTTTTTAAAACTCAATATTTTGGGAACCACTCGCTATATTTTTTTGAATCTTGGCAATTAACAGTTTTTTTCACAATATCTGCAAAATGTAAAAAAAATATTTTGTCTTAAAATAAAGGCCCTCCAACATACCTACAAATTAACAAATGATTTTTTAAAAACGTATTTTTATCGAAAACGGCAACTAGAATTTTGCCATTTGTTTCTTTCGCTCAATGTGTACGGTATATGTATATATTACAATAAAAAAATTGACATTGAAACATTTCTGACTGTACGTACGATAAAACTATTTTTTCGAATTTTGACTATCTCATTTCTCGTATAACGGCCTTAAATAAAATTTTTTGTACAGAAGCTTCTAAAAAGTTTAAAAAACATTGCATATCAAAAGTTAAATTAAAAAAAAATTGAGTTGGAATATCAAACTTTTTTCTCAAAAATGTTTTAAAAATATTGTAGAAAAGCATATTTTCTTAAAAGAGATACAACAATTTATAATTTTTGTGCATTGTGTTAATGAATGTGTATTTGTTTGAATTATCACATGGTATTCTGTTTTTAACTTCAACTACTACAGTAGTCGTTTTAGCTATTTTGAAAATTAATTTTATGCTTATGAATATTTTTCTCTAAAAGATCCCTTTTTATAATACTTGATCTTTTACATAAGTGCGAATTTGTACAACCAACTCGTGCATTTTATTTTAGTTATAAACAAAAAACGGTGTGCTATACTTGTATGTACGTATTGTGATGAAAACGGCAGATTTTTTGCAAAATAATTAAATTTGAGATAGGCCACCGGCTTTCGATATCAAGAAAAATGATTTTTTAAATCTTTTGAATGTACATTTTAAACAACATCAGGAACTATGATTATAACTTTTTAATTTTAAGTTTGAAAAATCTTATAAAATCGTCTGTTGATACTAATAATAATTACATAACAATTTTTTCCTTTTAATTAATTAGTGTTTTAATTACAAAAAGTATTAAAATGTTGGATGCGTCAGACGACTTCGTAAATGAGACTAATGACGACTATAATAGAAATACAAAAGAAGTGTATAATATTCTGAAAAGTTGGGGACTTGAAACTTTTTATAACCATATGCTTTGTAAGTAGAAAATATTATAACACTTAATATAATCTAACTTTTTTATTAAATTTCTTTATAAAAAAACGTGTGTTATCTTTAACAACCCTTTAAGTGACAGTTTTTTCTTATAATAAAAGGTTAAAGATATCACACAGTAAATAATACAGGGGAGGGTGTTAAAAATATAAATTTATCTGAAAAAAATAGTAATTATAGTGCAGGGTATAACCTTTTCAAACAATTTTTATCTGCTCAATTAAACAAACTTCTATTGGCTTAGTAATAACTAGTAATCATGAATTTACAATTTCTAAGCTTTCAACATATCCGATCTAGAGTCAATAAAACTTTTATCGGAAAATGATTTAATAACATTATTTCCAACTGATGTGGGCAATCGCGCTAAAATACGTGCAAAAATTGCAGAATGGCGAATTGGCATTGTAAATATATACTTAAATTCACTTCTATATTGACTTATGTTTTCAAATTAATTAATAGAAAGCCGATACAGTTTTTCTCCTCAACTACGAGGATCGAAATTGGACTCAGTCATTATCCTCTTGTCCTTCAAGTCCATCATCAACATCAGGCACAACTGGTTACAATAGCCAATCTTTTGTAAGTGAAATACTAAATAGAAAATTAAATAACAACATGAAATCATTAAATAAAATGAATAAAAAAAACTAAATTGAGCTCACAGGCAAAAAATAAATTTTGTATTTAATAAATTTCAAATAAATTAAATAAATTTCAACAAGTTACTTGTCTTCATCAACAACACGTCGAAAAAATTAAATTGAAAATATCGATAAAATTAAAATTATTTTAATTTCTGGTTATTTGGAAAATCTTTTGGAGACTTTTCAAAGTTAGAAAAAAAAATAATAATGTTTTAAAGAAATAAAAAATAATACAAAGAAAGTTTCTTAAAAAATCAATTCAATTTTTAGCTTAAGCTTGTATTTAATTCACAAGCTAGTGGGTTACTTATGAATTAAAAAAAAAATAATTCAGCAGCTAGGTAATGACATGAATTAAAAAAAATTAATTCTTAAGTCAGTTGGTGACTTTTGAATTACAAAAATTTAAATCATAAGCCTCTTAGTGATTTATGAATTAAAACAAAATTAATTCACAACCTACTAAGTGACTTCTGTATTAAAAAATTTAAATCATGAACAAGTTTTCGACTTGTTAGGAGCAGGTTATTTTTAATTAAAAAAAATTAATTTACAATCTACTAAGTGACTTATGAATAAAAAAAAATTTATAATCTAGCATTATAATTTTATATTTATTAATTATGTAGTCAAAACAAGCTTAAAAATTTCCAATCTACCAACTAACTTATGAATTATTTTTTTTTAACTCAAGTCACTAAATAGGTTTTGAATTAATTTTTTTAATTCTTTAGTCACTAACTTGCTCATGACTTAATTTTTTGAATTCATAAGTCATTTAGTAGGTAGTGAACCAAAATTTTTTAATTCATAAGTCATTTAGTAGCTTATTTATTTTTTTTTTTTTATTTATTTTATTTACGATTTGCTTACACTGTAAGATATAATATCTTATTTATAGTAAAGCATTTTAAATTTACAGAAGCTACAATAAAGTTTAATTTAGTAAATTCAATACATGATTATAGTTATAAAGAGATTATAACATTCATTAAAACAATATGAAGATACAAAATATTCAATTATTTCTTACATTCATATTTACAAAATGAATTTATGAATTAAATTTTTTTTAATTCACAAGTCATCTACAGACTTATAACTTAGTGTATTTTTAATTCAAAAATTCGCAATCCTGTTAGACCTGCAGAAGAATGTAAGCACGTACGAAACGTCGTCAAATTTAAATTAATTTATATAAAAAAAAAACAAAAACAAAAACAGATCTGAAGCAGACGCAGGATTCAATTACAATATATTTTATTAGCTTGTGAACTCAAATAAGGTGTTTTTATTTATTTTATTTGATTCTATCGGAACTTCACGTTTAAATTTTTTTACTTGATCAATATTTAAATTATACAATATTTTTTTAGGATTTGGAAAACTTTTTGGCAGCAAACACTAAGTTTCAATTTGCATACGAAGCAAATAATATTTTGCCAGAATATCTGAGAACGGATTTAATTGAACAGTGCGTCAAGTACTATATAGATGCGCAACATGTAATGAGGCATGACGACTTTGTCTCTATATCAAACAAAATTTGTTTATTTTTTCCGAATGAGCCAAAAAATGTTTATTATAACGAGCATACCAAAAAAGGCCGTATTTACTCCGTCTATAGAACTGTTCTTGCCAGGCTTCGTCGAAACGGGCTTCCTACCTTTATAAAAAAGAAAAAGCTTGTGGACGTAATCAGCAAACAAAAAACAACAGAAGGTTTGTACAAAACATATTGTTTCATTAATATATTGATGGTGCATTGACTGTCTTATCTGTAACATTTCAATGGAGTTTCTATAGTAAACAAAAATATGGATTGAGAGTCATTTTAATGCATCATGATATTAAAAAAAATAAATGTATGTTTTTTCTAATTTACGAAATCAAATATTTGTTTTTGTGTTTCATTAATTTACTTAATGTTTTTGTATTTATTTTCAGATCCAGAAATAAGTTCTGATGATCAGAAATGGCTCAAAAGCCACACAACTCCATTCTCCACTTTAGAAGCCAAGTGGAATGCAACTATAATAGAACGCGCAAAGATAATTGAAGCAAAACTCAACGACATCTCAACTATTATCGAACAGTGGCCATCGTTCAAAATTCCCGAAGGTCCCCGATTAGTAAGATTTATTAAATATTTATTTATGTATGGCTGTTAGCTTACTGTTTTCTGGTTTATAATTATAAGGATTAAAATAGTCTATAGTTGTACTCACAACTTTATTGAGACTATTAGTTCGAAAATTCAGATCTTATACTTATATATATATCACTTATACATATAAAACATGCTATAAATAAAACACACTGGCGCAAAATTTTAAACAGTTCTCAACAACTACACAAACAAACAAAAAACTAAATGCACGACTGAGTCGCACGAACTTGCTCCTATGTAAAAGACTAGGAATTTTAAAAACGAATGTTACTAGAGAAAACTGTTCATAAAGATAAAATTAGTTTTTTAGACTCCTTTAGTAGTAAGAGACAAAAACAGAATGCTATACAAACATGAATTTATGCCAGAACAAAAATTATGAGTCGTTGTAGTGGATTCTTAAGCTTTATATACAAAATTTAAAGAAACATTTTTAAGAAAAAAATTTAGTACGCCAACTTTAAGTTTTTATTATTGTAGGAATGAAAATAAAATTTCCAAGAAAAATGCTGAGCCTTTTTTTTTTTAAAAATTCGAAAAATATTTTTTTTTTAAGTTTTGAAATGCAATGTTATTTAAACTTTTTAGAAGCATCTCTTATTTCATTAAAATTCCTGTGTCGATAATGAATAATTCAAAATTTAATAAAACATCAGTAAACATTTATACTTCGATTTGCTTTGGTATGAAATGACCATTGTCAATATGGATAAAGTATACCTATAAAAGATAAACTAGCTATTTGCTGCTGTTAAAGTTAGACGAGCTCTTTAACGTTAAAGTATAGTTAATGTCCTCTAAAATTAACAAAAAGTCGGTTCTGGTTTTAGAAACAATATTTAGAGTCGACTCCCATTATAAAATTGATTTAGGGCAGGTTTTAAATGTTTAAAATTTTGCGCCATTACGATTGATTTAAAACTAGCGAGCTCATTATTAACATTAATAACATTATAATGTATGTAATTGAAATAGTCATCACTTTTTTCTCTAATTTTTTTAGGTTGACATCGATTTCGACCATAAACATCCAGGTAAAGACCTAATTTTGCTGGAAAAATGGGAAAACGTTATAAGAGAAGTAGTCCCAGTTATGAAAAACAAAATCAAAGATAAGCTAAGCATCAACCAGCTGTCGCTATTCAACTCGTTCAAGGGAATACAGCGGGATATACATTTTTCCCTTTTACTACATGCTCTTCTCCCACCAGGAGGTCATTTAAGTGACGCCGCAAAGAAGGTATGGAAATTTAGTATCGCGGATAGCCAAACCTCTTTCATTTTAAGAATTGACTCTGCAAATTTGTTTAACGAAGCAATTCAAAAACGTTTAACTCACTATAAAAAATTTAATCTACGCATGCAACCTTTTTTATTGATTGTTGCTAATGAAGACTTTTCAAATTTGGAAAGCATTCAAGTTATTTACGATAGTATCATATATAAGTTTGACAATTTAATAAAAGCGTTATCGTGCGCATTCAAAATTCATTGGGTGTTTGACCTTGAATATCAAAAACAGTGCCAATATGTATGGCAGTTTTTACAATGTTATATTTTTGATATGCATGTTCCAAATGTGGCCACTAATGTTAATTCCCTCTTATCCATTCTTAAAGATTAAGAAAAATACTTTATTAAAAGAAAAATGTTTTTAACATTATTATTTTATTACTTATTTTTTATATTATTTTATAACTTTTTGAACACTATTGTTCTATCACTTTTTTAACATTATTATTTTATCACTTTTTTTAAAATGTATAAGTGCTTTAGTTGTAAATTTGATTGCAAATCAGTTCAAGCCCTGATTGTTCATTATAAATGCTTGCATTTGTTTAAACCAAATCAGCATTACAAATGTGCACAGATTAATTGCGCATCTGAGTTCCACAATATAAACAAATTAAAGAGGCATTTAGATCAAATGCACAAAACAGAACATTTTGAATGTCTCGATGAATTTACTGAACTTCATCCACCAAATGTTATTCCTGTTAAAAATACTGAAATCGAGTTTAGACCTGACTCTTACCATGAATCTAACATGTTTACAGATGAGACATTTCAACGAAAAAGCATGCAAGATATTTCCAACTTCAGTCTTAACTTTGTTCTGAAGTTAAATAGTTACAGTCATATGACTACAAAACAGATAGAGGAAATAATATTTGATACTTCCGATCTATTAAATCTTATATTTGATTCGCTGAAACCGATTCTGCCACACATAAATAACACTGTTAGACACAATTTTACAGAATTATTTGAATTCTGTTCCCAACCTTTTAAAAAAATTTCCACTGATTTTAAGCTGAAAACACATTTAAAAGAATGTAACTTAATTGAAGAGCCACAACAATTTGTTATAGACCAGTCAATAACTCTCGTTAATGAAAAAGGTATATCTAACTTTACTGAAAAAAAAATTTCCGGAACCATTCTTCCAATCCAGTTTATTTTCAGGAGTTTATTTGAAACTTGTAATACTCTTGAATTGGCTAAAGAGCATATTCAATCATTAGAGCTTAGGGAAAATTCTAAAATATCAGATTTTTTGCAAGGCCAGTTGTGGAAAAGCAAAAAGGATAAATATCCACATGATTTTTGTATAAATTACAACTTATATTACGATGACTTTGAAACTGGAAACCCTCTAGGAAGTCATTCAGGTGTTCAAGCAATGGCATCCTTTTATATTAATTTCCCATCACTTTCCCGAGAATTAAGCTCGCGCCTAGATTACATATTTCCTGTTATGTTTGTAAGAACAAGAGATTTTAAAAAATTCGGATGTAACAAAAGTATCCAAATTCTTGTAGATGAATTGATTAAGCTTGAAACGGATGGTATGGATTTGAAAATGAAAGATGGGAGGACTTTAAAAGTTAGATTTATTCTAGGCTTAGTTGTTGGCGATAATTTAGCTGTCAATCAATTGTTAGGGTTCACTTCATCCTTCAGCCATAATTTCTATTGCAGAATTTGCTTAAGTTGTAAAATTGATAACCAAAAAAATACTCTAGAAAATAAACTACTTTATAGAAGTATTGAGAATTATGCAGAACAGAGTATGAATCAAACATATTCCAAATCTGGAATTAAGTTTGAATCCGTTTTAAATACAATTCCATCGTTTCATGTGGTTGAAAATTATTATTCTGATTTGATGCATGATGCGTTTGAAGGTATCATTAAATATGGTTTGGTTAACAGCATTTTCAGTTTAATAAATCAAAATTTGTTCAGTCTTGATGAATTAAATGATAAAATTGAATTTTTCGATTACGGTGAAATTCAAGCTCGTAATAAATGCCCAAAAATAAAATTTTCACACTTAAAAGATAGAAAATTGCATTTTAGTGCCAGAGAAACTTTCTCGCTTTTGCATTTTTTTTCTTTGATGATGGGTCACAAAATTTCGAAAAATAATAGAGTTTGGAAATATGTTTTACTTCTAGAAAAACTTGTTCAAAAATGTATGTCATCTTCGTTTACCGAAACGGAAATATGTGAACTAGAACTTCTAATTTCCAAACATCATTCGCTTTATATAGAGTTATTTGACGACACATTAAAACCAAAACATCATTTAATGACCCATTATGGTTATATAATAAGACACTCTGGTCCTTTAAAGTTGATATGGTGTATGCGATTTGAATCTAAAAATAAGGAGATGAAATCCTACACAAATGTAACAATGTCTCGGCGAAATTTACCATATTCCTTGGCAAAAAAGTGTTGTTTAAAGCTTGCTTCTTTTCTTCATTCTAATACATATAATAACGATAAACTCAAATTTTTAAAAACAAAAAAAAGTACTGACTACTTTCATGAAATTATTGACAATCCAATCCCCTATGACTCTTTCGATAAATGTTTCTTTTACTATGTAATTGAATACAAAGGAACTTTATACAAAATAAATTATTTTGTTTTTCGAAATGATATGTTTTTTAAAATTATTGATATACTTTCATTTAACAGTAATCTGTATTTAATAGTTAAAGAAACCATAATTGAAAGTAT
Organism: Philhelius festivus; assembly: GCA_963931855.1. NCBI lineage: Eukaryota > Metazoa > Arthropoda > Insecta > Diptera > Syrphidae > Philhelius > Philhelius festivus. The sequence goes on from OZ007555.1 coordinate 182,924,599, forward strand.
TGATAAACATTTTGCATGCTTTGTTATATCTCACATGAAAGACAACTACGAAATGTACTTAATTGACATTTTTGAAAATAAACCATTTCTTTCGTACAAACTAGCTGATGGGCGGGACATATTTAAGCTATCTAATATGTAAAGTAATTAAGGCCCATATATTAAAAAAGTATAAAAAAACAGTGAAATCGGTTTAGTTACAAAATATTTCTCAGTTTCACTTGAGCAGTGTCAATTTTTTTTTAATAATAAATTGGCTTATAAAACATTTCACTGCATTCTTTTTCGAAATAGCGTTTCCCATTTGATTGATCTAGCTCTAGCGATAGTTTGACTTAAGAATTCCTAAATATAGAACCTATGAACTGAAGCACTTCTTGTATATTATAGATTTTATATAATTATAATAACTATTGGACTAAGTAGCTGAAAAAGCAACAATATACCTAATTAAAAAAAAATATGTTATAAAAATTAACATCTAAAATTATAAGATACCTAGGTACTTGATTGTAATTTTCTTTTTTTATAAAACAATTTTTTCCATAATCTTTTGATATTTAAAATTAAAAAGTAACATTTCTTAAGTTTTAATAATAATAAGCACCTATCAAATAAATAAAACCTTGTTTTTTTTTCCAATTGTCTTGTAAACAAATTACTGAACATATGAATATGTAATATATCTACAATTGAAATGAGAATTTTGTCAATGGCTCTTTTTGTAGAGTAAATTTTTATTTGTTGTAAGCAAAAGATTTTTTTATAACTATATAACTGTTAATCTTTAAATTGAAGCACTGTCAACTTTATTTTATAATATAAAATAAAACTTAAGTATACAACTTTTATGAAATTTTGTAAACAAACAAAAATATTAAATTTATTTATTTTTAATTATAAGACTATTATAAATGTTAAATACTATGCAGGTAATATCTGTTCAAAAACAAAAAAAAAATAAAAATATCTTATAAACATATAACTAGTATTTCCTTTCTATTTGATTTAACAGTTTTTCACAGGAAGAAGACGACAATAATATGGAATGTTTAAGGTGTAAATAAAGATCTAAAATATTTAAAAAGGTTCGTATCTGAAATAAAAACCTTGCAAAGCCCTCTTGACGAATCATTTACAAACAAAATTACAAATTAACAAACGCATATTTCAAAACTAATCGCTTTTTGATGGGTAAAACACAAAAATTCAAATTATTAATTGAGGATTTTGTTTCCTCAGCTTATGGCGACAATTTTGTGAAATGCTACGTTTGAATCATAAATTAAAAATACAAAATTCGCAAAATCATACACGTAGATAGCAAAACTACGCTTATTGGTTCGCAAAACATAAAATTTAGTTTGTAAATTGATCATTATGATTCCTTAAATCAGGACGAAAATTTTGTAATTTGAATAGAAAACGCTGCCAAATAGCTGGCAAATCGATCTTTCAGAATCATAAATTACAAAAAAAAAGTCGCAAATTAACAAAAGTAGATAGTAAAACTACGCTTATTGGTTCGCAAAATATAAAATTTAGGTTGTAAATTGATGATATGGATTCCTGAAATCAGGACGAAAATTTTGTAATTTGAAAAGAAAACGCTGCCAAATTGCTGGTAAATCGATCTTTCAGAATCATAAATTACAAAAAAAAAAGTTGCAAATTAATAAAAGTAGATAGTAAAACTACGCATATTGGTTCGCAAAACATAATCTTAGGTTAGTAAATTGGGAATATGGGTTCTTTAAATCACGACGACCATTTGTAATTTGCTAAGAAAACTCTAAGAAATAGCTGGTAAATCGATCCTTCAGAATCATAATTTGAAAAAACAAAATCGCAAATTAATAAACGTAGATAGCAAAACTACGCTTTTTGATTTGCAAAATACGAAATTAGAGTTGTAAATTGAGGATACGTATTTCTTAAATCATGACTACACAGTTGTAAACTGCTTACGAACACTGCAAAATAGCTGGCAAATCAACCCTCGCAAACGATAAATGACAAAAACAAAAGACGTAAAATACAAAACATAGATAATAAATTAACGTAGGTTTTTGTGATTTAGAATCAATAATAACATAAGATTGACATAATATTTGCCAAATTGCGATTTGTTAGTTGCAATATTTTTCGATATTATTTTTTGAAAACCAAGTTATTGATGATAAAAAGTGGTGATTCATGACTTTTTACTGTTGATTTCATCAATTTGCACATTTTTCTCAATTGCAAACAAAATTTTTAAAATTAGCATAACATGGGCTAAGGTCTAAAACTAGATGAACTTTTCGTGAATTGAAGCTCATTTTACATGATCTGCTCACAAAATTCTTTCCGTGTAGCTTCAACAATATGGGCGCAGTTACCCGTTAAAATTCGAAATCCCTTTTCCGAAAACGCCTTACATATAAGATTCTGACTTATTTAACCAAAATTTAAATGATTGACTTAAGAGTTCTACAAGGAATTTATAGAATTCGAAATGTTTAATGAAACTTCGAGTCTAAAATGGGCGTACAAGTATGGACTTCAAGCAATTACAGATTTTCAAATTTGGATTTGAATTGAAATGGTTGATTTACTTATCTGCAACAACTATTTTTCACTTGCTGAGTATCTTAAATCTTGTACTGTGATTTGGATTTTTTCAATGTGCACTTACCAAAAACTCCATTTTGAAAATATATTCGCTTCTAAAATAGGATTCGGAGGTCTTTTGATATTTCTTTTCGAACGATTCATTAGTCACAGTTTTTTTTTTTTTTAAATCACTTATAGAACTATAAACCCGCTCCCACTTTCTTATTTACTTATCCACTCTTATTGGCCACCACATCGAACGACACCAACCGAACATGTGAATATTTAATTTCAAGACCGCTTAAGTCTAATTGCATAGTGACCATTTCATTTGAGTTCACTTCTGTTATCTTTTTCAAAACTGAATATCTAGATTGAAAAAACAATATTTCCTCAAAAACAAAGTGGCAAGTTAAGACTAAAAAATTTACTGTCTCCAAAACAGGGATTTAGACTGGACATTGACGAAAAATCGGCTGTCTGTCTAATTGAACATTTTGTGTGTTCAACTGAAGTTTTAATAGCCCTTCAAGATACTTTTATATGACGGATCTAGTCAATAGATAAAATAGATAATACATCAGACATTTACCTAAACTCTTGTGTTGATGTGTGATATCTTATCGAATGTAAGTTATCAAAAAGTGTATTACCATTAAATTGTAATTCAATTAAGCATAATTATCTCTGATAAACAAAATTATTGAAGGTGATGTTGGTTGAATAGCAGTGATTTTAGTAAATACGAAATTTGGTTGGTTTATTTTACTTGCAACAGAAGTTATGGTTTTTTAATCTTTAATAGATAAAAAAGAGGGTTTTTTTATTGTCAATCAAATCATTCGCAAGAATATCGATTTCTTTTAAATAAATTTGCATTTGATTTTATCGTAACATTTTTGAAATTTTGAATATTCAATCATAAGCTATGAAGGATAACTGAATGCAAGAAAAATAAATGACAGTTACCCAGCCAGAAATTCTAATTGTTATCTATTCTATCATAGACCCTTCAATTGAGTACTCATAGTCAAATTGATAAACATTTGATACTCTTCACATGTAAGTTTAATCAATTGAAAATAAATTTAAGTGTGCATTCAAATGTCTGCTGAAATAATTAAGCCGATATGATCCCCTTTAGGTTGATAAAGTCAGCGTCGTCACAACTTGAGCTTTTCATAAGATTCCTTCATAAAAGCAACAGAGAACACAATTTAATACCAATTAAAAAGTATTGATCAACGTTGTCTCACCATGGTCTAGACATAAAATTCGCATTGTTATATTATAATTAAAGCTTTTCAAAGCCGCAAAAAAAAACAAATAATCTTTTCATTTTCTAAAATGGTGGTGTGAGCGTCCTTTCATTATCCATGTCGAAGAAATTGAAGGCTGGGGGTAAACCACTCGCTAACGAGCTCATTCGAACGCCTCGGCAGAGTCTGTCTTATTTTCTACCTTGTCCCGGTATATCGGTTCTGGCGGAGCTGACATTTCCTCTTCAACCTGCTCGTAACTCGTGAGACTTTACAGACAATGACATAGCAGACTTTAGACCATCCGCCAAGTTAAAGGATAAACATAAGTTTAGGAGAAACGTAAGTCAGGAGAACGCTGATCAATCAGCAGCTCAATAAATATCTCGAAGATCGAAAAATTCTTAATGAACGGCAATATGGCTTTTGCAGCAATCGTTCCAATAACTTAATAATCAGCCCTATCGCCAATATCATGGGAACTTTTTTTCCCCAGAAATAAAATGTTACCCGCGAAAAAAAGTTTCCCATCGGGAATCTCCCAAGAAATATTTTTTCCCACGAAACAATTCATACCAACCTTCAACTGTTTAAATCAATTTCGAAGTTATCTTGACAGCACCAAATCGTGTATTTTTTGTAAAAAAAAAATTGTTTTGTGTCCTAAAAGGAAGAAAATATCAATTAAAATGATAAATAATATTGGTTTTGTGGTAGCAATCGAAGATGTAATGCAAGATAGAGAAATAGGCAAATATCTTTCAGAAGATACTTGAGGGATATCTCAAATCCTCTTGAGTTCCCAGAATCCATGTAAGTATCTCCGCAATTGAAGTTTCAACTCATATTTTTTTCATTTTTATCCTTAAGATTCCATCAATACTATCGCGTTAACAAGCCAATGTTTAGGTGTCTGCTTGATACCTTGATAGAGTCGTTACCAGAATCCAAAAAACCATTTGCAGTACCCCCTGTTGTGAAGCTAAGCGCATGCAAAAGGTGTAGCAAAAGACTACGAAGTTGGCTTAGCACAGTCTTCCTTTTCAGAAGTTCTTTCAGAAGTACTTCAAATTTTTGAAGCTAAGCTTTGTCCAACATGGATTCTTTCACAAACAACTGCTGAACAAAAACGACGTACCAAGTTACGATTTTATGAAAAAAACAATATACATACCTGGAGTAGTAGGATGCATAGACGGAACGCACATTCGGATTATTGCCCCTAAAGAAAACAAGCATCTACACTACAATCGTAAAGGATATTTTAGCTTAAATGTTATGCTTGTAAGTATTAAATCTATATTTACACTGAATTTTGAAAACAAATTAATCATTCGTAGGTTTGCGACGATGAAATGCAAATTAAATTTGTGGATGCTACCCACCCTGGTGCATGTCATGACTCTCTGGTATGGAATGTGAGTGAACTAAGAACATGGATGGAGCAACAGTATTTGAATGGTGAGAGAAACACATGGCTGTTGGGTAAGCTTTAATCGCCTTTTTGTTCAATTCCTGTATTTTTGATTCTCCTAGGAGACGCCGGATACCCATTAGAACCTTGGCTCTTAACTCCACATAGAACACCAGAGACAGGAACACCTGAAAGTAAATTTAATGATGCTCATTCTAAAACCAGAAATATTATCGAGAGGACAAACGGCGTGCTAAAGCAAAGGTGGAGATGTTTGCTGGGCGCAAGAGAGTTACATTATCATCCAAGGAAAGCAATCACAATCATTAATGTTTGTTGTGCCTTGCATAATATGTGCATACACTTTAAGGCTGACACTGATATTCAAATTGCACCTGGTCTACAAGAAGATGAAAACAACTTTGCATTTACGACTTTAAGCAGCTCAGAATACATGACTGAAGCCCAATGCATTCGAAGAGAAATAGGGAACTCTCTTTAAATAGTTTATTAACATTTATTAAAAACATAAACAAAAGTACTTGTAAACAAATAAATAAAAATAAATACATATATTCATAAAAAAATAAAGTCTTAGAATTCATTTGTAATCAAAATTTATCTTTGAGGAACTTTCGGTTAGTATGTTGATTTAGATACTAATACTTTTCAAGCTTTGCAAGTTCAATGTCTAGAACTTTCTGCTTGTTCGATTTCATGCTTGCGGATTTTTTCCATCTCAAGGTCATGACGTTTTGTTTCCTTAAGAAGCAGTTTCTGTTGGTCGTGAATTCGATCAATCGAACGATAAATCTTTTTGACACTAGCTTGAATTTCATTTTTGGTGATTTTTCATTATTAAGACAGCTTCACGAACTTGTTCATACATTTTTTCCTGCAAACTTAACTCCTTCTGCAGAAACTCAACGGAATTTTTTACTTTGGGGCAACTTTTATTTGACCTCTTGAGCGTTTTCTCGCCAATGCAATTATCATCCAATGCTTCGTTAAAAACATTGCACGCAGTGTCATCTTCCTCAATCAAACTTTCGAAAATTGCATCTAGTTCTTTCGCTGAATTATCTTCTTGGTCCTTTTGCAAGTTATGAGTGTTGTTTACATTCAATTCCCCGTCACAAGGAGATTCCAGCTTTCGCTTTTTAGAACAAGAAGGCAGTCCAAAACGTTTAGAATCAGAGTGGCCTTCCACAGACTCACTTATTGCACATATTTGTATGATCGATTGTTCTAAGTTCGAGAACTTATATTCTTTGCTGGGTCCGCCACCTGTTGCACTCTTGAATTTAATGTTTTCAGACATTTTCTTTTTTACATACTTTTTCTTGTCACTCCAAACCTGACGCAGCATACACAAAAACACACTTTATTATGAATAAAATAATTGATTATTGTCGTTTTTAAAAATTTACTCTCTTCCACTCAAAACTAGATTTCTTTGGAGGACCGATGCAATTTAATTCGTTTTCGACTGTCTTCCAAATATCGTGAACCTCTTCTTTTGTTTTTTTTGTGTACTCCGTAGCAATATCTGGAAATTTTTCCATTAAACCAACGAGGTTAGGTTAAAGTGGCTGCTGACCGGAAAAGGTCAGCACACTTAGACCAATATTTGGTCCGTTGTGATACAAAAAAAAAAAAAAAAAAAAAAAAAAAAAAAAAAAAAAAACCAACGAGGACCTTAAGCTGTTTTTTGTTTGTTGAGTTAGACCTTAAAAAAATATTTTTTTTATTATTTAATTTCACATTTTTGTAAACAAATTCTTACAAATTCTGGAAAAAATTATTCACGATAGCTATTTGCCAAAAGAAATATTTTTCCCTCTTTTCAAAGATCATTCACGATAGCAACTTTCCCAAAATGGAAAAAACTCCGGTGGAATTTTGTTCGCGATAGGGCTGAATGATAGCATATCTCACGAGTGGAACAGAACTTTATATTGTTTTGCAGAAAGGAAGATTATTGCGCTTAATATTTTTAAGGCATTTGATAGAGTTTGGCCTCAAGCTCTCTTATCGAAAATGCGTGCGTTTGACATCAATTACATTCAATACATGTTGTTTTAGACGGTTTCAAGTCTGATCTTCACCAAATAAATGCTGGTGTTCGCCAGGGATCCGTTTTGTCTCCGACTCTCTTCCTCAATTTTATAAATGATCTCTTGTCTGAAATTTCTAATCCACTTCATTGATTTGACGACGACTCTACCATGAGCATCTCATACAGTGCACGTCCCTCTCATTCGGAAGTGGAATTGCAATGATATCGTATGATAAGCTCATCAAAACTCGGATCTTAGATGGGGTAAAAAAAATCGTGTGGATTTTAATGAAAATCAATCCTGTGTCGTTGAAGCATAATATATCCCCTGACATTGTCCTTGAATGACACTTGCATCGAAGCCGAAAAGATCTCAGTACTTGGTATGTACTGTCAACTATGATCTTTGTTGAAATGACCACATTCTCGCCAAAGTCGCTGCTAAATGCTTAGGATTTCTATATAGATCTAAGACATTTTGCACGCCCTCTTATATATCTACAACTTATATATGTCCAAAACTCGAGTATAACTCACATCTTTAAACAGGTGTAGCCCAAACTTCACTTCATTTCTTGAATAGAATCCAGAACAGAGCGTTTGCTGTTAGGACACAGAGCTTTCATAGAATTATTCCCATCTTTAGAACACCGTCGGAATGTTTCATGTACTTATTTGTGTTATGGTTATCCCTTCTTGGAGAAGCAATGCTTACTAGAAGTAGCCTGTTGCGCATTCCCCCCTCAATCAGTTCACTCGTGATACACGTTTCACTAGGAATTTTTATCAGTTCACCCTTCTGTGATTTGGACAGTGAAGACAGATATATTTATTTTTCCTCTTCTGGTGGTACAACTGCATCATTGAAATAGCATTTATACTGATATCAAGTAAGTGCGAAATGGAAACAAAATAAGCAATGAAAAAATCTAGGGGAACAGCGACCTTTAAATACCTAACTTTACCTATCTCTAAAATTGGTTTAAGCTCAAACCTCAGAATACAATAATGAAAAACAAGACATTCCATTTTCCATCGGTTAAATGGCAGGTACCCTTAGATTTGTTTTCAAAAAAAATAAAAACTGATTAGGAGAAGGTGTGAACAAATTAAAGAAAATCGTTCTACCAATTAAGCTCGAACGTACGTTTTTTATGATAATTAATATTTAGAAAAAATGTGTAAATTTAAGTATATGTTTATTTCGTAACCTATTTGAAATTTGTAACTAAAATCTAATACATTTAGATTCCGACAAAAAGTTTCAACACAAAAATTACAATAATTATTATACGATATATTTTACAAAATATATTTTTTAGTGCTGTAGAAAAATACATATTGCTATATTGACTTTTTTGTAATTCCTTCTTTATAATTACAGTTTAAGTACAATAAATTAAATGAAAAATTTAAACTTAATTCAAATAACGTTGTAAATAAAAATTCTCGATAAAAAAAAATCAAAAATTCGACATAATTATAACAAATTAATACTGCTAGCGATTGATACAGCTAAGTACATGATCTCTTTGAGCTGAAATGAATGACCACAGTTATATTCATTCGCTTTTGCTTTCCAACTTTTTACTGTATTTGTCTTTATAATTTTTCTGAGCAGTTTCTTTAAGTATAGAGGCAGTTGCATAACCCGTTTGATCAACTAACTGTCGTAGATACCCTCCTGATATCTGAAGAAGATCATACGGATGGGCTAGCTCTACTACTTGGCCAGCATCCATTACGATAACCCGATCGCTGTCCATAACTGTGTGCAATCTATGAGCAATAGTAAGAACAGTGCAATCGGCAAATTTGGTTCGAATTGTTTTTTGAATTAACTTGTCCGTCCTGAAAACAAAAAAATTATCGCATTATTTACGTTTCATCAAAAATGGATTACAAAAATTTACTCAGGGTCCACATTAGCTGTTGCCTCATCCAGAATAAGGATTTTGTTGTTTCTGAGAATAGCCCTAGCCAGACAGACAAGTTGTCTTTGACCCATGCTGAAGTTTGAGCCACCATCGTACAGACGACAATTTAAGCCACCGATTAGTGTCGACACATATGAGCGTAGCTCAACATCTTCTAAGGCCTTCCACATCTCGGCATCACCCTTTGCTTCGAACGGATCCAAATTATAGCGGAGTGTTCCGGAGAACAAAACGGGATCTTGTGGAATGATTGAGATTCTACTTCGCAAATCATGAAGTCCTAGAGTTTCGATATTAATCCCGTCGATTATGATGGCACCTTCATTGCAGGCCAAACGGAACACTGACTGAATAATAGATGATTTTCCAGCTCCAGTTCGACCCACAATACCGATTTTCTCCTTCGGTTCAATTATAAAGTTAAGATCTTTCAGGACCTCTGGTTCTTCGGCAGAGTAACGTAGTTTAAAGTCGTTAAACTCAATCTTGCCCCTGCTGGGCCAGTCTACAGGTGGTTTGAACTTTTCGGCAGTTTCCAAAGGTGGTTCTGATGGAGTTTCGGTGTACTCGAGTATTCTCTCTACGCTGGTCATCTGATTTTCAAGTTCAGCAGTCTGACGCATTCCCCACTGACACATCCCAACCATACTAATTGATTGCATTATCGCAAGGCCAACATCTCCACTATCAAAATCTTGACTAAGGACCAAGAAACTGTAGGTTACAGCTGTAATGTACACAAAGCAAATGCAATCCGACCATAAGGCAAAGGCACGTGTGCAAGCTAAAAAGAGGAACCAAGATGATGTATTTGCATTTTGGTATGAATGGAATTCCTTCTCAAGGTCTTTTTGGGCTTCTAACGCTCGAATGGTAGTAAGGCCTTGGAATGTTTGATTGGTAAGTGAGTAAATAGGACTTCGAGCTATAAGATTTTAAAAAGAAATATCAGCTGTACAAATAAAACAAAAAGTTTTTTTTTTGCTTACAAATTGATTCGATTCTTTTAACGCTTCGACTGGTATTAACATATAGAAAACGAACTAGATATAACAAAGTCACAACGGCGAAAGCAGGAACCAGTAGCCAGTAATTTGCTATAGCAACTATTATAAGAACTCCAGACACATCCATGGCGAACTGAAATGAAAACAAAACAAAAATCAATTCAAAAATGAGTTTGAAGAGGCTTGTATGCGATGCTCTTGCATCTTGTAGAGAAACAAACGCAAGTTCTGTTGGTAGCTTTATAAAAAGGACCCAACTCGTGGAACGGATTAGACATTCAATCTGACTCGTTTTTAGTTTGGATTAGATTAAGAATGTTTAATTGTATTTATTGACATAAAACCGTAAGCACGACATACACATGTTTTCTTAGATAGGCTGGACCAAAGACCAGCCGCATACACAAAAAATTGTTGTTTAGAAATTTTGTATTTAAAAGTAGGCACAATAAGAGCTTTTCTTTTATGAGGTAGAGGAAAATTGTTGTTAAATGCAAATTAAATCTTCCTTTTACTCACACAATCCAAACAGCAGAAAATCAGGCTGCCATAGAACAAAGCGGGAAAGACAAGGGCTTTTAGCAATCTTCATTTTGTTTGCAACTGGAAAACAACCAGACAAACAGTTGTAATGTCCCTAGGGCATAAATGTTCTACAAAGTGCACAATGCTAGATGACTATCCCAAGTTAGGGAAGTAACACCTAAAGCTAAGAGCAGACGGCATATAAAAGCCGCAAATGTTTGCGGTTCTGACGTCATTTTTACGTCATCATTTGCGACTATTGACGCTTATCATCTGAACACTCCTTTGGGACATTCCACAAATGCACGCAAATGGTTTGCGGACGATGTGCGACGCCGAGATCACCCTCGCACATTTTTTGTGACAGTTTGCGAGCATGTGATGTTAAAAAATCCACTTCACGTAAGTTCCACCACGTAAGTTTTTCTAAATCTGTAAGTTTTTCATTTTAGACAAACAGTTTTTTTAATTTGCAGGAATTTGCTGCACATATCGATGACGCGATTACACATGATTTACCTTTGTCAAAACCTGTAGTCGGCCAGAGGCGCAAACATAGATGTGAAGAGTCAACAAAAAGATTATCACCTTCGCCATCATGTTCGCCTCCCGCTCGGTTGGCCATTTTAAACTCGGCTGTCTCCGCTTTGCAATCAAGCGACAAAAATTCAACCTTCTGCGATTATTTACTGTCCCAATTAAGACATCTTCCAGAAAACCAAGCCAATTGCTTACGAAACGGGATGAATAGCAATTTATTAGAACTCTTAGACTGTATACAAGCGGATGACTCGCGTTCATCATCGCTTTGTTTTATTGAGGATACTGAGGAGGAAGTCGATATAGATGCTTTGGAACCACTCATCGTTGATTACATCTGCAACTAATTGCAAAGCATGTGCTTCGAATGAAGAATGAAGAATTTGAAATTGAATCTCTTCCCATTTAATGGCCCCCATGGTGTTAATTGGTATTCGCTGTAGACTGTTTTTGTGTTCCTGTATACAATACATACTGAAATATAGATCTCTTGAGTTTTTTTTCAAACTTGAATATTTATTTTATTAATTTTTAATTTTTGTTTCTGTTAATAATAAAAGCAATAAACAAATTGTTTGCAAATTAAAATTTTTTTTATTTTGCTTATGTTTAAATGTGGGCATATTGCCATTCGATATCGCCTTCTTCGACGAAGTAGTGCGTAAACTCTTTTTGGATTTCTTTTGCCTCAGATTCATAGTCCCGAGATCGTAGTTCTTCAAGCGGATGCATTGTTGAACTTTGAACGTCGGCACGCCACTCACCAGGACTTACTATATTTCCTTCGGCATCGTATTGGTCAATGATGTGTTAGGTGCATATTTCGATTTATTTGTGGAAATTAAGTAGTTGTGAAGTACACAACAGGCCAGCGCCACTTTTGTCGTTTTTTGAGCATTCAAATGGATTGGTTTCCGAAGGACTCGAAACCGTGCCGACATAATGCCAAAGACATTCTCAATGATACGTCGTGCACGACTCAAACGATAATTAAAGACCCGCTGTACCATTGTCAAACCACGTTGTGCATACGGCTTCATTATATTTGATCGCATAGCAAAGGCATCGTCCGCAACGAGAACATGCCGAACGGGAGTCTCTCGTCCAGGCAGTGCTTGAGGTGGTGGCAAATGCAATTGATTTGTAGACAATGCATGACCAAAACTGCAACGGTTGAAAACGCCACCATCCGAATGTCTTCCGTTGCGACCGACATCTACATACAATAATTTGTATTCCGCGTCTGCCACTCACATCAATACAATGCTATGCGTTCCTATACGAAACAAGAATTAAATGTCATTTAAAAGTTTTGGAATCTAGTAATACCCTTGTATTACCACCAGCATTCGGTGGTGCGACCATCACAACATGCTTGCCATCTACTGCCTCGATGTAGTTGGGAAACTGCCATCTTTGATTAAACTCCTCTGCTACTGCTTTCCATTCATTTACACTTTTCGGTGTCTGTTCAAAAATTAGTTAGTTGCTTACTTAAAATTGAGTTATGGTACAAACACTCACTTTCAAATAATCCTTGACAAGAGCTTCGTAAATTGCGTCAAGCACTTCTGGGATTATTGTTGAAATTGTGTTTGATGGAATCCGAAAAAGGTATTGCATAGACCTGAAATTGTCGCCCGTAGCCAAGAAGCGAAGTGTCAATATAAGTCGGTCAGAAGCGGGAATGCTTGGTCGCATATTTGTGTCAGCTTTTTCTATTCTAGGCTTTACCAAGCAAAGCAAATGATCAAATTGATTCGTACGAAACCGTGGAACAATTGTGGTTCACTCCCACGCAGTTCCATTAACAATTTCGCGCAGAATCCTTCTGTCTGGCGATGCAAAATCCAGTCCTTTGTCCACACACTGCGCACCCGTAATTGCTCCACACCAGATTCATCGCGACTTTTTTCAACTTCATCTTCTTCAATATCTAATGCTAAAACAGCAATAGCAGCCCACTTTCTTTTCGACATTTTCAATTAATTTCAGCACTTTATTAAATAATTCACATATGTACGTTCGCCAACAATCACAAACTATATTAAACACAATATTAAACTATCTATTAAATTATCGCAAACCTGCATATGATCACAAATGGGTGATGTGCGGGTTTTTCCGCATATCGTGGGAACACGTCGCACATTGATCGCAAAATTTGCGCACTCATTTGCCTACACTTGATATGCGAGTAAATCAACGCAAACAAATGTGCGGCTTTTGGGACAGATTCTGCACATCGTCTGAACACCCTTTTGTGCGAGTTTGCGTACACTGATTTACGTATAACATTTGCTCTGCTTTTTAAACTTTTTACGTGACGTCAGCACCGCAAACGTATGCGACTTTTTATATGCCGTCTGCCGTCTGCTCTTAGTTTAAGTCAAAAATCCCTATATAGTTTTTTTAATTTGCTTATAAATGCAGTTGTTTTACAATCACTAAAGATACAACACAACGCAAAGTTTTATTTAAATCGTTTGAGCCGTTTTTGAAAAATTTCGAAAACTAATCAAATTTGTATGGGTGGGAACCAGCGTTGCCACAAAGTGCCCGATCGGGCCATTTGGCCCCCTGTTTTATATTTTGGCCCTTTGCCGGGCCATTTAGAAATGGCCCCCAAATCTAAATTTTAGAAAATTTAACATCACATCATGTCTTGCAATAATAATTAAAAAGCTTTACAAAATTAAATATAAACCATCGCGATGTATCGCCACTACAATATGTTTCCACCATATACAAATAACCATACTTAAAATGGAACTGAATTCATTTATTTATCTCGTTCAATGATTTAACTTTTCTCACTTCAATTTCGTCCAGCGTGTTGACTTTTCTCACGTCATTTACTTTCGTCATTTACCAAAGCGTTTATGTAACTTAAAACTTAAATAATAAAAAAATAAATCCTACAAATTATATCGTAAATTTCCCAATAATGAAGATCTTCCGATAAATAATTTGCGTTTGCAAAAAGAATTTGATTTTTTAAATAAGTTTTAATATAAGGACTACTTAATTTGAACTGAATCGAGTTTAAAACTTTTAACTTTTTGGTTTAATAGTTCTCTTGAAAAGGGTTATTTTCTTAATGATTGGAAAATGTCGTACGTTATTCCTATTCATAAATAAAGATTCAAGCAAGATGTTTCTAACAATCGCCCCATTAGCAAATTATCAACGATACCAAAAATGTTGGAAAAAATTGTCTCTGATAAGCTTACTTTTGTTCTTAAAGAAATTATTTCTCCATTTCAATATTTATTGCTGGAAGGTCAACAACGGCCAACCTCGCAATATTTAGTAATCAGATTGTTAGTAATTTTGAAGATGGTTTCCAAACAGATGTCTTATATACCGAGTTTGCTAAGGCGTTCGATAGAGTAAACCGCCATATACTAATAACAAAATTGGAATCCATTGGCTTCCACTCCAATATTTTAAAGTAGTAGTTTGAATCCTACATAAACGGAAGAAAATAGTTTGTGCGTATTAATGACGTACTATCAGATGCAAAGAGTACCACAAGGAAGTCACTTGGGCCCTCGTCTATTCGTGCTGCCGATCAATGATATAACTGATTTCTTAAAAAATGTTTCTTGTTTGATGTTTGCGGATTACATTAAAATATTCCGACGTGTTACGTCAAATAATGGTTGTCATTTACTACTATGATTTTCATCGCTTGTCTGAATGGTGTTTAGCTAATCAGATTTTTTTGACCGTATCAAAGTGTCAATCTTTATCATTTTTTAGGAGCCTATCATCTATTCCTTTTCAATATTCTATAGAAGGTACGGAACTCTCAATACTTAACGAAAATATAGATCTCGGTATCATCTCTGATTCGAAACTCTGCTTTAAGGCTCGTATTCACCGAGCGCTCCTAAACGGCTCTTAACTTTACGAGGCTCTTAACTTGAAATTTCTGTGGGGTATTCACCAACCACTCGCAAGTGTTTTTCGAAGTTCGAAAATGAGAGCCACTCGCTCTTGTTCAGGCATACCCAAACTGTGAAATGTTGTGGAATGTTGGTCTTGACAGCAAATGGACACTCTTCTACTTGGCATTGCTCACATGGATTCGAGTCAAATGCGTGCGTGGCACACGCACAAGCGAACAAACTTTCGAAGAGAGCGCTCGTAAGTTAGGAGTGGTCGGGACCACTCCTAACTTTTAAGAGCGCTCGTAGATCTTCACTAATATTGCTTGGTGAATAGGTTTATGAGCTTCTTAAGTTATGAGCGCTCGGTGAATACCGGCCTAAATCCCATATAGACTGTGATTGCTAAGGCTAACTCTAAGTTAGGATTCATTAATCGGAAATCTAAAGAGTTCACTGATCCTTTTGGAGTATTGCTGTGTAATTTGGGATCCATTTTTTTCAAATTCATTCTAATAGGATTGAAAACATACAAACAAACAATATTCATACCCAAACTTATAAAACTCGGTGTCAACTTCTTGGCCTACAATCTCTTGTCGTTCGTCATAAAAATTTGTCGTGTAAATGTGTATCCGTAGTACAGTAGGATTTTATGTGAATAACAAATACAACATCCGCAGTAGGATCACTGCCGATACTCGAATAAACGTCCAATCTCTATCCGCAGCAGGATTTCACTTCTCCTTTTATCGGCAGTGATCCTACTGCGGATGTTGTATTTGTTATTCATATAAAATCCTACTGTACTACGGATAACTTTTCCAAAAAAACACGGCTAATGATGATTTTTGATGTGTAAACATCTTTCCCGGCGGTAGAGTGAATCCAAAACGTGGGTAAAACTTGTAACCCGTTACGGTTACACGTTACGGTTACACGTTACGGTTACACATTACGGTTACACGTTACGGTTACACGTTCTGTGTAGCAACCTACCTTACCGACGATTGCATTTAACACCATGTTTACATTGGAAATATTGCGAACTTACGACATCGTGTTTACATTAGCCGTGTTTTATTGGTTAGTGAATACACTACATATGAAAATTTAACATTGAAAACAACAACAAACCATTAGTGAATAAAAATAAGCTAGTAATTGAAATGGATAATTTAGTGAAGATAGAGTTTCGGATGTTGAAATGTAGGAGGTGTTTAGGTGGTGTCCGAAAAAGTATATGTGGCATACTTGAGGGTATGTTCGTTGGTATTTATTTTGTTATACTTTGCCGTTACTAATCCAAAGTGTGATCGCTCCGAAATTTACAGAACAAATATTTTTTCAAATACAAAACTTTAATTCATACCATAATTCCGGCTTTACACTACTGCCATTAATTTTGTCATAAAATATTGAATCAATTTACGCGAAGGCGATTGGTTTCGACTGATATATTTTATCAGTTCACTGGCATTTGTTCAAAAATGTCATGTAATTGCGGCATTATGTTGAATTTATATAACAACTGAAAAAATTGCACATTTTAGTTTAATTAATACGATGTTAGGGCTGTTTTAGTATGGAACTAGGTTAAGACAACGATTTTGCAAAATTTTAATCAGACACAGCATCATACTTTCTCTACACTTTTATTGAAGTTAAACTCTCAGAATAGGTACCTATTTTATTTTGTTAGTATCGTTCTAACTTCATATTGTAAGACATTTTCATACACTTTAACATTAATGTAAATATATTATTTTGTATTACTTAGTAATATCTTTCATTCAAGTATTGACTACATATATTATTAATAAAGTTTTTGCTGAAAGAAGAAGTCATTGACTTTTAATTAATTTAGAAATATTGCATAAAATAATTCAATATACTTTTCTTGTGTTCAAATCAATTTGAGATTTTTTAAAATAATCTCTCATAATATGACTCTTTAACATTTAAAAACGTCAAAATAGGTCTGTTTTCTTAGTTTTTTGCACGAACTACCATTGTTTTAAGGTTGCTCAGAATCAATTTATTAAAAGAAATTGCCTTAGGCTAGGCGGTTTCTTAACTGTTTGGTTCAAGAAACTAAAAAGTTTGTGTTTTGACACAAACAAAATGATTGCCTAAAATGAGTTCGCTATTTTGTGTAACATATAATAATATGCACCTGCGCGGACATTCAACCAAATTGGTCATCTGTTTTCTATAAGTATCCAAACAGTTGTGCAACTAAAAATTGAATGTGCGCTCCTAGCCTTAGGATGATATTAGTTAAAAAATATTTAAAGTTAGAAAACTACTTTAAAGTTAGGAAATATATAAGAAGTATAATACTACTACCTTAATAAGAGGCTGTTTAAAATTTTGCGCCAATATTATTTTATTGAGTACAATGTTTTTTTTCTCCAATACTCCAATACATATATGTGAGAACATTTTGAGTAGATTGTAGAAAAAATATATATTTTCGCACTTTTGTAAGTTTTAAATCAAATTTAACAGTGAGAAAAACTCTAAATCAACTCGATCTGCATTTTCATGAATATTTCAACTCCACCTTAAAACGAGATACAGATCTTTCGAACACATCCGTGTAAGTTAATTCAACAAGTAGGAAGGAAGAGTGAGTTAAAGAGTGAATAAAGCGTTTTTTTGGTGCTTGTATTACTGCGCTAGATATAGATTACCAATAAAACGCGCCTATTGGAAACTTTGAGTACTGCAATCTCGATTTTATTACTTTCCATTGCTGGCTAAAACTAAATTCAATCCATTAACGAAAGATTTCATAGTGTGTTCATTCAATGTTTTTTAAACAAATCCAGTTCACGTTAGTGATGAACAATTAAATTTTATTTTATGCTCCCAAAAATTTTTTTTCAGAATTGACATTAAATAAAATGTACGATTGGGTCGCACGAACTTGCTCTTATGTATTTGCAAAATCGTCGTTTTAACCAAGTTTCATTGTAAAACAGCTTTAATATCGTACTTATTCGACTAAAATTTTGCATCTTTGTCTTTCTAGAAAAAATTTGGAATTTTGTTTCTAAATACAAAAAAAATAATACTCAAACTTTTGAGGAGCTTTAGCATAAAAAAAAAACGATCAAATTCGGTTGTACCGTTTACGAAAAAATCAAAAACTTAAAAAAATGTTCCAAAAACCATTTAAAATGTTGTTCAGGGCAATCAGTTGACATCTACAACGAAATATTCTCGATACGTCAAAATTTAATTTGTCCTCTATATCTGTCATATACCATATAATTATTTTAATTATCGAATTAAATATTCTTTATTATATCAAAGTATACTTTTGGCATTCACTATATCAAAATATAGATCGTTCTCCATCTGTCAAGCCATGAACTGGATGATGACTACGACTTCTATGGATTAAAAAAATTAGTTTTTGCCACTTATAATTCCATTACAAGGTGGGAATGATGTCAATTGGTTTGTAAATCTCTGACAGAGGGAGAAAGATAAAGTACAGAAACCTAAAACAAAAAGTTAAGGGATTGGTTTGATTTTGATAAGGTGAACGCTCCATCTAGGATTGTCAAAAAAAAAGTTTTGACATTTTCGCTGCATGACAAGTATATTTGTTGGCGGCGTTAAGCCAGATATACATTGTTCAAATGCATGAAAATCACGTACAAGTCTATTATTTCAGTGGCGAGAGAACGTTGCCCTTTGTGGTTTTTTTTTCAGCAAAATTTTGTTTTTACGAATTTCTTTGGGATTTTTGTAATTTTATCCGAGTAATTTGTTTTATTTTGTCTGTCCATTTCATCGTATAATTTTCGTTTGGTGTTTTAATATTTTAATCAGTGCTTATTATGCTGTGTTCTCATCTCTTCGACGTACTATACGCAAATGAACCAATAAATGCATTATCAATCATCAATCTTGCATATACAATATTTCTATGCAGTACGCTAGATTGAAAGGATTTGGATTTTTCTTCAAGCCTACATCCGATCTATATGTGTGACTTTTTCAATAATATACTTACACGCGTGCTTGTCATGCATTTGAACAATGTATATCTAGCTTTAAACGCAATTGCTGAGGTTGAGAAAAAGGCGGAGTTATCGTTCATTCTTCTTTGTGGTTTTCTTTTTTTATATTTGGCGTTCGCTCAGTGAAATTCACTTAACTGAGTAGAGTAAGGAGTGTGAAAAAATGTCTCCTTTTTGCATGAACAAAGTTAACTTACATTAAAAATCGCTGTGTTTAAAAGCACTGATGTACTCGAAATTAAGCCAAAAGAGAAACAGAGATTAAAATCGGATTCGTGTAAAAACAGTCTATTTTCTATCAGACAACATCCCTGTTTGAATATATGTAAGTGCAAAAAGCAACATCCCTGTTTAAACATAAGTCAAACAAACTTTACGTTACGCAGCGGAGTCCACATACTCCTAACACACGCCACGAACTACTTTATCGAAGCATATTGTCGATAAGGTTTTTGGGTTGTGTGAAATGAATAAGTGCAGACACGGCAGTTCACAACTGCTTGGCTCAAGCAACTAAAAGGTTTGTGTTTTGACTAAAAGGCTCTGTTTTTTAATAAGGAATAATCATAGATGTCTATAGTTTCTATGTGTAAAGCTACATATGTAGATATTTTTAGATTTAAGTACAAGTGAAAGGGTTAAATTGTGGGAAAAAAAGTGGCTTCCATTTGAATATATTATGTATATACATATCTAAAGTCACAAATTAAATAGTACGATTGCATTGTATGTTTATTGAGTACGTTCGATAACAAAAATTTGGCACTCGGACGAACGTTGATGTTTACACATCTTAACCGTGAGTCCTGGCACTCACACTTTTTTTTTTTTTTCTCAACAAAGTCGAGAATATTTTAAGAAGCACATATTGCTTATATTATATCTGCTTCGTAATCTGGTGGTATTAAGTTATTCTCTTAGATTAAGTTTATAATTTTATTTTTTTTACTCCAGTAATTAATTATTTGGTTTTTTCTATTTTTCAATAAAAAAAATTTTTCGGCGCTCGTTGTTTGTTCGTTTGTTGTCCATTCATTATATTGAATTAAAATATGGAAAAGTAATATAAATATTTAAATAATATTACTGGTGTGATATATATTTTTTGAAGATATTTTAATGTCCGTCAAGTTAGCACTACCACTTCAAAATTTAAAAAATGTAATAATTGGATTAATTGTCGTGAATTTGTCGTAAATTTTTCGTGAAACGAAAAAATTTGTCGCGCTTGTTTTTTAAAAAAATAACCCCTGGTAATGCTAACATGACAGTGAAGTTAGCACTACCACCCTTAAAAATAGGGAAAATGTACTCGAAAAAGAAAAAGGACAGCGTAAATAACATTCGTAAATTTGTCGTAAATATATCGTAAAAGAAAATATATCGTAAGAGTAAAAAATTAGTTATAAGAGATTGTTTGGTATGGTAGTGCTAGGTTTCATGGCATTTTTTTTTTAGAAAAAATGATGCGAACATTTTTTTTCTTTTACGATATATTTACGACATATTTACGACAGTTATTTACGCTGTCCTTTTTCTTTTTCGAGTTCATTTCACCCTATTTTGATGGGTGGTAATGCTAACTTGACTGTCAAGTTAGCATTGCCAGGATATATTTTTTTAAAAAACAAGAGCGACAATTTTTTTCGTTTCACGACAAATTCACGACAATTAATCCAATTATTACAATTTTAAAAATTTTGAAGTGGTAGTGCTAACTTGACGGATATCATATTTTAAGGTAATTCCCAAGAAATCAAATCAGACGACAGAGTTAAGATCTGCTTCTGCTGCCTACTACATAGATTTCAGAAAGGCATTAAATAAATAAATAAGAATAAATACAAATATTAATAAATTGTAGTTTAATGTTTTAAGGACGGATTTGTAAGTAAAATATTTGGCCCCAACTTTTGTCAAATGGCCCTCAAAAAATTTCGAAATGGCCCTCTCTGCCTTT
This sequence comes from Philhelius festivus, assembly GCA_963931855.1. Lineage (NCBI taxonomy): Eukaryota > Metazoa > Arthropoda > Insecta > Diptera > Syrphidae > Philhelius > Philhelius festivus. The sequence continues at coordinate 182,945,825 of OZ007555.1, forward strand.
TCCTTCGCGGCAACGCTGGTGGGAACCCTTAAAATGCTCATGGTCATTAGAAATTTTGACTATGTATCAGTAGGATTTGTGCCAAATTTCAAGTTCCTAGCCCTGTTGGTTGATATAATGCAAACTTTTCGACATTTTGCACCAATGTGCGTCGTCAGCGTACATATAAATTTCCGAGGGTGTCATCATTAAACATTATAAAATGAAGAGAGCCTAAGATTTAACTGTAGGATACATCAGCATGAGCTGTGATGAAGAAATATATCGGGCCTGCAGGGCTCAATGAAAAAAACTTATATTTGTGTACTCTTTTGTTGGTTTGATAAACAAAGTGATTTGATATTTTTCCACAGTTTTTTGGAGGTCAGATTATTAAATTTGAATCTTTGTTTGGAATTTTTTATTACAATTGGGAATAGAATTTCAATCACAGAACATCTTCTCGTGATTTAATTGATTTGAATTGCTTAACTGATTTGGACACCCGAGCTCGTGTTGTTTTTTTATAAACGCAACATCCCTATTAATCCTAAATCACTTTTTATACAAATAAAACTTTTAAAATAAACACTCACATATAAACAATCTATTAGTGTGTGAGGCAAATCTCCATCCACCGTTCTTATATCCTTCGAAAAACGATTCAATATTCTTCCTGAGGAATTCTTATTGAAGAAATACATGCTTGCCCGAGTTATACCACGAAACAATCGATCGTGTAATTTCAGTGAAATTCTAAGGCACATTTTAAAGAAGCCAAAAGTTCTTATAAGAAATACCACAACTGTTGTTGCCAACAACACTGAATAAAATATCACAATATCTGTCCTACGACTTGATTCGTCTGTCGATTTAATAAGATCCTCTTCGATAGCAGTATTATTTTGACTAAGAGTAGTTTCGTTGAGATGAGCGATCATGTCCTGACGAGTCAATGCCACATTTTCTTCCCAAATTACCCTACAAATATAAAGAAAATTAAAAGTTTTTCGTTGTCAAATAAAAGAAAAAGTATAACAAACCATCGTGAGATGAAGTAATCAACTCCAGTCAGCATAACTCGAGACAACACGAAGAGTCCAAATATGAAACATAGAGCCAACGTACTCTCTAATGCCTTGAAGTACGATGCATAGACACTGAACTTAACGGAACCCACCGTTTGGACCTCTTTATTATCATCGGCTAAGTCTGCAGTAGGCATCTGTTGGTGCAAATGCTCAAGACTTTTCTCACTGTCACTCTTCGACATCTTGCTGTGTATGCTGATAGAGTCTCCTCCTTCATCATGATTTGTGCTATGCGAAAGAAAGTCGAACTGTTTCGATTGCTGGAGCTCTTGAAAACTTCCTTGTGCAACAATACGACCAGCACCCATTAAAATCAATTTCTCAACATCGAACAGGTATTGAATTTGATGTGTCACCAAGATTCGAATTTTACCCGAAAGGAAGTCCCTGATGCAATTTTCGAAAATGTGTTTTCCCACATGGGTATCTACGGCAGATAAAGGATCGTCCAAGAGGTATATATCGGCTTTTCGATAGATTGCTCTCGCTAGATTCACACGAGCCCTCTGACCCCCGCTCAAACTCACTCCTCTTTCGCCAACAATGGTTAGATCACCGTATGGCAGGATTTCCAAGTCTCTCTCTAAAGCACAAACCCTCAAAACCTTATGATAACGTCTCTCGTTGTAATTTTCGATGAATATGATGTTATCCCGAATGGTTCCTTCAAACACCCATGGCTCCTGCGAAGCATAGCTTATCTTGCCATCCACATTTACTGAACCTTGATTCAATGAAACTTCACCCAACAGCACATTTAACAGAGTAGACTTTCCAGCCCCAACGGGTCCAACTACAGCTGCCAATGTGTTACGCTGAATGTCAAGGTTAAAGTCCTCGATAGCAGCATTCTTATTGTCGTCCATTTTGTTCCAAGACGCATACGCATTCTTGAGAATTACACATTTCTTATCGGCGTTAGGGTTAAATTTCCTATTTATGACTATGGGACTTGAAGGAGTTATGATTGCATTTCCATTAATTTCACTCTTCTTGTCTATCACAATTGTGGGTCGCCGAACCTCATCTTTGGTTTTTTTAGGTTTTGATAGATTCTCAGCTTCGAGCAAAAACTCTTTACAGCGGTTAGCTGATACAACAGCTTCAGCGCAGAATGTTATGGCCAGGGGCCAAAAGTGCACCATCGACTCATTTAGCATGCTAAAGTATGAAGACACAGTGAAGACCCGTTTCGCTGTAATCGCATCTCCCATATACACATAAGACACTATACTCAAAAATACAGAAAGCTTTGATATCATCGTGGTGCAACTCAGAGCCGCATAGATGTACGACGTTCCACGAATGGCATTGACCTCCTTCAGTCTAACCTGAGCTATTACCTTGGCAAAAGACTTCTCCCAAGCATACATTTTGATCACCTGGACTCCCTGAATGATCTCATTCATAAGCTTCACCCTCACGTCTGTCCGCTCAGCCGTTAAACGTCTGTAGTAAGCAGCTTTCTTAGCGACCCAAGCTTGAAGAGGTATAAAGCTGAGCATGAAAGATACACCCAGCACAGCTGAGAGACCGATTTCCCGGTACATTAGATAACCAATCAGCAGAGATTCCAAAGGACCTTTCCACAGATCATGAAGAAAGCACAGAGCAACGTCAAAACGCCCAAGGTCATTTGATATAATATTAATAGCCCGGCCACGCAATCCGTCATTGGAGGCACTTTTCGATACTTTAAGGCATTTGCGGTATACCAGCCCCGAAAGGGCTAGTCGAACTTTTGTGCCTACTTGGAATATGTAGAATATAAATGGATGGAATGTCATTATAGGCAACAAGGAACAAATAACAATCCCCAGAGCGTACATGTAGGCATCGTGTTTCGTTAAGATGGTTTGTTCTGCTACAAAGTATGAAACCAAGTTTCCCAGAAACAGTGGCTGAAGTGCTCTAGAATAGAAAAATATTTATATTTATTTATGATCATGGTAAAATCAGTGAAAACTTACTTCGTTGTGGATTCCAATATCGAGTACAAAAAACCAAGAGGCACAAATTTTGTTCCATACACACGAAATATCAGCTTGACAATGCTTGGATTCTTTCGTAGTTTTTCATCCTCCCAGAGACTTCCGAAGATATCAGTAACACGTTCACTATCAAGATCTTTTTTATGTTCGTAGAGTTCATCTTCGACAAGAGGGCCCTTAAGTCCACGACGAAACAAATCCTTCATCCACCTGCAAAACGAAAAAAAAAATATTAAATTTATCCTCAGCGAAATCGTTAAGTTAAAAGGATCAATCAGAAGGTTATAAGCGCAGCTAGCGTTGGCATGGAGTTATTCTTCTACACAGAAAGGACTTTGAGGGAAAACGTTGTGATGAGAGATTTCGACACAAGCATTTTTCTGATGGCTCAAAGGAGGAGTGTGATGTCGGCTCGAAAATTTTATCTGAGTCTTTAATTGTCTCTAGGTCTTTTCGGCTATCTAATTTTGCCAGTGTCTTTCAAGCTGAATCACTGTCAATAAGGAGGGAAGCATGCAAAATACTTAAAGTAGATCTGAATCAAAACCGGAATATAGACATTTGTATAGACAGCCAGACGGCTGTTGAAGCCATTGGTTCAGCCTTTCATTCTCCAAATTGGTTGAGCCGGGATGAGCTTGCGAGCCTGAACATCAACCTTGATTGCACTCTTTTCTAGGTTCCGAGTCACAGTGGAAAAGAGGGATATGAACGGGCAGACGAGCTGGCCAGTCAAGGACCAGTCTTTTATAAGTAATTTGCGGAAAGAGTTAACTTTACTCTTGGTGTTATAAAAGACAAAATATTCTCAATTTTTCTCACGGAATCCAGCCATAGGTGGGGCAGCTTAACCAATATTCATTAAGATGTGCGATGTGGCCTATCTTTAAATAGTTCCGAAAAAATACCTAATATTCTGACTCAGGCAAGACATAACCAGGTTAGTTGCAACATGGACCGCAATTAAAGAAGAGCCAAGAATTCCGGTTCATCAAAGAAACTCAAGATCGGCCGAGAATATCGCTGCGGTCTGTGAAAGTGTACAGCTGAACCAGAGGCAGTCGATTCCTCGCCGTGCACAAGAACTCGGCCTTTCGCAGACTTCAACTTAGTGAATTTTGGGTCGGGACTTGAGCCTACACCCTTCAAAAATCTAACTGACCTAGGAGCTCAAAGTTCATAACTATAGACAAAGCCGTTTCTTGACTGACTTGGGCTCGTATATAAAGAAACTGTCTATTCACAGTTCTTCGGGTGACGACGTGGTAGATTAGCAAAATCGCCATTCTATCTTTAACTAGCCCTTAACTGTCTAAGTACAGGAATGCATTGGGCGGGATAGAGCTGCTTACACGCACATGCAAAAATTAGTCTGTTAGTCGAGAACATCGCTGTTGGAATGTGATCACCTTTAACAAAAAATTATAAATTCTGCTTAGGTTGGCTCCGTTGTATAGAACATGGTTGGAATAATAATAGCCGTGTTTTTTTCGCAAGTCCATATAGAATTGTAAAAAAAACGACATCGGGACTTAGGAAGTTCTATCCAAAAAGTTGGAAGCACTGCACGCTATGGAAATTGTCAGCTGTATTGACGACTAGCATCAACCAGCATTCAAAAACCTCACTTTTGACTTCTCTGAACAAATTATGGATAGCATATAGATAATATAATTTTGGCATCACCGTTTCTTTCAGGACTTAGGTTAAGTATAGAAAATTATCTGGACTTAGCTAAGTCCATATAGACTTAAGTAGTTGTGGTATTTACATGTAAGCGCTAAGTCCCGATGTCTTTTTTTTCTACAATTCCTTATGGACTTTCAAAAAAACACGATTAATGTTTGTACTCCGACGGTAGTGTTCTGTGTAATGCAAGGCAACATCTAAGACAATTCGTCTCAAACACAAGAATCTTTTCCATTTGAGATGCGGCAACGTTGAATTACATTAGGCAATCATCGGCCGGATAAGGTCATGTAGCAAATCATCTTCACCCTATTATCAAGCCGGCTTCTGCAAAACAACCTTTCGGTCAGTTCAGTATTTATATGTCTATCGAAATACAAGAACTGATCCAACCAGATACCAAGGTACTTTACTATACTACTTAAACTGACCTGTGTCGCGTGTTTGTTTTTTCACTACTCTGCTTTATATGACGGTGTTCACATTGGACTCACTCCGCCGACTTATTTTGACGTCTCTGTGTTTTTTCTCATTCGCACTTCATGGTAAGAAAGATACGAGAAAGTGAGGCAGGATTTTTATAGGAGAAACAGATTGGCACAGCAACTTTGACAGCAACGACAACTTCGACTTCAAAAGTTCTGTGAAATAGATTACCACATCAACAGCGATTTTGTGAAATTCAAATTTATTTGTATTTTTAATTCATTTGTTCAAATCACTGAACTTTAAATGTAAAAGATTTAGACGTAAAGAAAATTTACAATTTGTATCTAAGTGATTTCCTTCTTGCGTATAAAAACAAGTTGGCCTTGCAACACAAAAACATCGTATATCATAAAATCAAACAGAACAACACAAGGTTATTGTCACAAAGAAATGTGTATTTGTTGTGAAACTAATTTTAATTTCATTCCAACAAAGCTATTAATACAATCTAAGAGATTTGAGTTCACTTTGTTCTCTGAGAACTATCAATCATTGCGCGAGATTACTCTGTTTTTTTTTTTTTGTAATATACTATTTACACGCCATCTATGCGCACGTCATGGCATTCCTAAATGATAATAATTTAATTCTCCCAAGATAAGAAAAATGCGATATGAATGATTTAAATAAACAGTTTAGTAGCTAGACTCTCTTGAATTTGCCTTATATTTCGAAATAATTTAGAAAACTTTCTTAATTGCAAACCAAATAGAATTTTGTCAGAAATATGTTTACATACTATGTACTTTTGTATGTTGTAAGCTTATTTCATATTTTTTTTTTTCAAGTCCAGAATGAATGTCGAGTTATTTTAAGGCAACAAAATATGCAAAAACTAAATTTCAGCATGAAACATTTAATCGAAATCGGATGAAAAAAAATTATTAGAAATGTAATTTGTAACGATTTCAAAAAAAAAAATTATGTTGGTTTTCTCCGAAATGGATAAAGTACACATAGATAAAGTTTTATTAAAATTCTTATAGAGCCGTTTTCTAGAACTTATCTTTGATAGGTGTACGAGTTACTGAGTCAAAATAATATCAAGTTTCAATTCTTATATGTTATGTATTTATGCGCAGTGGGTAAGATTTCCAAGAGCAAGTTTTGAATTCCTAAAAAAAACTCCAACACAAGATTCCAATCAGATCGAACACAAGCATGATATAAAGGATGGGCCATCTTGTGGTTTCTTTTTAAAATCAAAGGTTATTTTGACACTGATAGCTATTCCCCGCTCGAAATCTTGACAGAAAGTCAGTATCATACCTCCGCAGAACAAAATAAGTTACTTTACGCTTGAACAACGTTGAGAAATATTGAAAACTTATTTCGAAAGTGAGTTCTGTGGAGCCCAAACAGTGCGTTTTTTTAAAAGAAGCTTTGGCCGAATTGAAGCACCCAACGCAACTTCTGTACACAAGTTTGTGTAAAAATTTTGTGAGACTGGTATGCTAGCTGAAAACACTCATGGTCCCCGTTGTCGTACGGTGCATTGCGCACGGACAATAATGTCGCTGGTATAGCCGGGAGAGACTCAATTCACGAATCTCAACATTTCACTCACTAGCCGGAAAAGAATTCTGCCCAAAAAAACTCGGATAACAAGGTCCAATTAACTCAGCAATTGAAGGTGCGCGGCCATCCGCTTCGTTTTCGTTTCGCAGCTTGGTCCTTGCAGCAGCTTTAATTAAACAACGATTCTGAGCGAAAATGATCTTTTCTGACGAGGCACATTTTCATCTCAGCGACTATGTTATATACAAACAAAGTCACCGCATCTGGGGCTCGGAAAACCCGCATGTTATTGTCCAGAAGTCAATGCATCCACAGAGAGTGACAGTTTGCTGCAGATTATGGAGTGGTGGTACTGGACTATTTTTCTTCGAACATGAGGCTGGGAACAACGTTTCGGTCAACGGTTAGCCTTACAGAGCCATGTTAACCAACTTTTTTTTACTGAAATTGAAGAAATGGAATTGGACAACCTCTGGTTCTTGCAAGATGGCGAGCCATGACACATAGCTCATGCCACAGTCGATCTTTTGCGAACCAAATTCGCAAATCGTGTTATCTGCCGTCTTGGCGCTGTCAATTTGTCATCTCGGAGCTACGATTTGGCCGACTTTTTTTTTGTGGGAAACCGTGAAGGACCGATGCTATCCCAACAATCCGGAAATGATTCAAGCACTTAAGGCCATTATCATCCAAGAAATCAGTGAGCTCCAGCCCGAAACCATCACCAAGGTCTTGGAAAATTGGAGTGACAGATGGTGCTACTGCGAAGCCTGCCGAAGCAGTCACTTGAACGACGTTGTGATCCATAATTAATGGGAATGTTTGATCTTTCTAATAAAGCCATAATACATGGAAAAATATAATTTTGTTCATTTTATTGCATTTTTAAAAATAAACTTATATTTGGTCTACCCTTTACATTGACTTATTAGATATGGACTGGTAGTCATTTTTTATTTCTATACATAAGGTTCAATGAATATGCTGAAACCGATGAAGCGATTGTCTACAAACTTAAGATTCTGGGTGATTTCCTAGAAAGGAATTTAAATTTTTATTTACATATCTCCAAAAAGTAATACCTGCCTAAAAAATAAATTACTTAATTTAAGGAGAAACAGCTCTTATAGCGAACATGGTCCTAGTGATTTACAACTCTCAGTCGTCTCTGTATACCTAAGTTAGTGTTGACGACAGGAAAGGGGAAGCCTGTCATTTTTCACGGAGAACCACACGACAAGAAATGCTCTTGAAGGATTTGTCACTTTCTCACAAGAGGCAATACCCCTCGAAAAACATGTTTTTTTTAGTTGACAATAAGATGGAAATCGAGTTCAGACCTTCGAGTTGAGTTGTTTATCTCAAAAACTGCTCTAGTTATTTTGATTAAAACAATTCAATGAACTATTAAAGGAACAGTCAACATTTTTTAAACAGAATGTTATTTTATTTTTAGCTTTCTCCTTTCTCTTTACCGACTTCATCAATGTTTATACACTGGAACTTCCTAAAAGTATCAATAATATTGCATATTAAAAACGTTTTGCGCGCACTAAATTTCTTGTCATGAAAATGTGCGTCTAAACTTAGACGTTCGGATTCGATAGTATGCTGCTGACTTACAATAACACGCACTTGAGAGTTGTTTTAGTGGTTGATAGTTGTGTCACCTTGAGCTGTCATACTACAAAATTCATATATTTAAATATTTCTATTTACTTTCGAAAGACATCCTAATAACTATATAAATACATACATAATATGTAAATATTTCCCGCTGAGTGTTAATAAAGGCAAACGATACTGTAGCAATATTGAAAACATATTATAAAGATAAAATTGAAGATAACATGGCAGATAGGAACACTTGATGGCACATTACACGATAATAGAAGTCAGATCTATGTGCTTTCGTCATTATATGTACTTTTTGTATTATCAAAAGTACTGTCATTCCATTAACAAGTCAAATCTCTTTCTATTTTTACTTCCCCAAATTCCATACAAAGCATATTTAAGTGATCTGCTAGGGTAGAAATTAGAATCAGAAGTATTACAAGTGGAGCTCTTCAAATATGGAGAGAATACAAATATGATAGGACACATGATCAAATCATCAAACAAGTATGGTTACTTAATAAATAGGTCCATGCGCGCCATCTGTAAACAAATCCATGTCCAATGTCACACGGGCTGCGTGGCATGTAGCACCACCACGCTGCCGTACTGTTGAAACCACATGTCGTCGCTTTCCATATCATCCAATTCGTGCCAAAAGAAATTTGTTATCAATATCATCGACTGATAGCGCTTGCCATTGGCAGTGCTGAGCTGACCAACGCCGGTCGTTCTCAAAGAAGTATGTACAGCTATTTCCCTGCAACCTGGAAAACTGCAAAAGTCGTCCCCACCCCGAAGAAACACATATCCGAAAATGAGGAAGGTTATCGGTCGATTTCGGTGCTCTGCTCTATAAACAAGATACTGGAGGCGTTAAAATTGAAGAAACTCATCGCTTTCTGCAGAGAAAGAGATGTCATACCGAAGTTCTAAAACGGCTTCGAAATAAACACTCTACTCTACTACTGGGACTTCATAGTTATGTTACACTTGGACTCAACAAAAATGAAATGACTATGGCGTGTTTGGTGGACATCGATCCAAAGATTTGACAGCGTTTGGACTTTGGATAAGAAGATTTGTATTCAAACTCTTGGAACTTGTACTTAATCACTTGGTAAGAATAATAAAAAAATTTCCTAACCCATAGATTTTTTTTTTCAGGTAGAAAAACACGTATAACCAAGGCAATCAACGCGAGTTCCTCAAGGATCAAAACTTGGGCCGCTGCTATTCAGGTTTTATACTGCTGATCAACTAGTTAACATACCAGGTACATAGACGAAGCTTTATGCAGACGAATCCATCACATATTCCAACAGTTTTCCACCTCCGATTTTTGTTGCGAGAAGAGAGCAAAGCACATTAAAATTCCGAACACCAGTGACTGTCATTCGAATACGAGCGTTTGCAACACGCTGTGATGCGATCAAACTAAAGTTTCCAGACAACACTAAAGTAACAGTCAAATTATCAACGAAGTAGTTGGGAATCAACTTTTTCAACAAACTGAAATTCAAGAAGCATACAGAATTGCACTTGGTCCATCCGTTACTCAAAAGGTGAAATAGACTAAGTAAGAAGACCAAGCTGCTTGTGCACAAACAACTTATTCGACCTGTTCTGACCTAAGCCTTTGCCATCTGATTTCATATATCACCTACAGCAATGAAGAAGATGAAGCCTTTTGAAAGAAAGATGCTCCGAATTTGTACTGAGCTACACCGTAACCCACTGACGACGAAATATATAACAACGAAGAAGCTGTACGAGGAAGAAGAATTAATACCACTGGACCAATATTTGCTGCAGCTCTCCGTAAAAATAAACAGGAATCTGGAAGATCATCCCAACTCAGAAGGGCAACAACTCCTTTAGCATTAACTAGAGCATAGTGACCGAGCCATTACAAACGATCAATTTAAAGAAATCATCCTAAACGACAACGACACACTCTTCTTAGAGAAGAGCAACAATCAGTACTGAAGGCAGTGTTGCCATAAGATATTTTTGGAAATCGGGAGATTTCCACATCAGAAATCGGGGAAATCGGGGAATTAGAAGTTGAAATAATTTTACTTATTTAAAAAAAAAATTTTCTTCATCAATTTATTTGAGAAAAAGTTCTCTCAACATAAGTTGAAGAGTTTGGTAATGTTAATATCGATGAAATAAAGTTAGCCATCAATGGAAAGGCCAAACTTTGATTGCCCCTTTTGATTGAACAAACAATTTTCCAAAATATTTCAATTTTAATAGTATCAAAGCTTTCATATATTAAGCTTTTATAGTCAAGACTACTTATTTCTCTATATTCACAATCGATTCGCTGCATATCAGAATAATGAATAATATTAGGAAATAAGTTAAAAAGATTACTTAGTGGATCAATTTGTTTATTTACTGTTTGTTTTGGTTTTAATAAGGTCAAAGCCTGAAAATTTTTATTTTTAAAATCAAACCTATGTAATATTTGCTTGCAAAGTTCAACGGAAACGCTTATACAGCTATTTTTAAATCGTTCAACTTCAGAGCTTGAAATAAGATTTTTGTCCAATTGTAAGTTAAGATCGCTCCCGAGGTACAAATTATCATTGCTTATTTTATTCTAGGTACAGTCTGATTTTAACATTTCGCTAAAAGATAAAGAAAATGGATCTACATTTATATTATTAGTGTAATTGAAAATATTAACAAGAACTTAACTACCAACACGCATCGCCCCACACCAAATCAAACAAGATAAAGAAGAAGAAGAAATTTAATCTTGGTTGGGTATAGTTCACATTGTATTTTTGTCAAAAAATCGATGTAAGATGAATTGAATTTAACAAAACTTGCGTATTGACAAGGTCCTCACAGTCAACTGATGAGTCCATGTGAGATCGCCGGGACTAAACGCCAATTTTTGTGAACTAAAGGCCAAAAAAGCTATTTTGAAGAAGAAGAAAGACAACGACAACGACGTTAACAATAATTGCAAGGAATATGTTTTCATACTAAATTTATAAAGAGAAAACCGTAAGTTAGGCACTGCCATAATTTTTAATAAAATAATAAATTATGTTCATTCAAGAGCGGAGAAAATATCTGAACGTATTTTTAAATTGAAAATCGGGAGAAAGTGCACTATTTACATAAAAAATCGGTGTATCGGAAATAGGTCTAGAAATCGGGAGAAATACGATAAATCGGTGTTTCTGGCAACACTGACTGAAGGGGATAAATAGCCCATTCATCAAAAATTATTACACTGCTTCTATTAACAAAAAATTGGGCCACATGGCTAGAATGCCGGTGGTCGCCATTTCTGTCTACCAATTATAAAAAAGATTAAGAAAACATTAATATGATATTGTAAGCAAATAGCATTTTATAAAGTCAAAAGAAGAACGTTGGGCCCCTATTGTTGAGCCAATATAATTCAATTTAGTAATAATAATAATTTGAAATCAAATTGTATATAATTAAAACAAACTGAAAGATAGAAATTCTTAATTTAATGATCGATTGTTGAGTTGACTCCATGTTTACTCGAGATTGAAAATGACTGAAAAACATGTTCCAAAAGATAACTGGAGTTTAAGCGTGAAACTCGAACTGAAACACTGGGTTTAAGCTAATTAATAACAAGTTTGTAGATTTCATAATGGTCCATCAATTTCTAAAGCTGAGTTTCTCTAAAAATAATGAGTAATGATATTACAGATGGTAGTGCATTTCTCAAAATATTATTTCTAAGACAAGATACAATTAGGTTATTATGTTCATATTGTTATAATCTTTTAATGGATCTGGTGATGAATTAACTATTATATGATTTGTATACATAAATGCGGTCTGTCCATAATTATCCACATTTTAATGAAAGTGTATTGGTGTAAATAAACAAAGTAAAATACTTGTTTATCATATTAACAACGCATACTTCTTTACACTCCACTCCGTACACGTATAATCATCGATTGAAATGGGACTCACAAATTACAGCCCCCCATTAATTGTTCTCTATAATTTGATGAATTAAAATGTGTTCGAGTTAAATTGATAGTAATTGATTTTACAATACAAAAAGAACAAAATAGCAAGTTGGAAGAAGTATCGTTTTTGTTTATTGATTTCATTCTTTCTACAACTTGAAGTCTTAAATTATTATTGTCGCCATCCATCAGAATTTACAACACATTATACATATTATAGATTAATGATGTAATAATAACGAGTGATTTTTTTAAGTGCTATCGGAAATTCAAAAAAAAAAACAACATTCAGAAAAATGCATGAAAGCTTTATTTGAATCGATAGTACGGTCGATAAAATTTAATGTTTGAAGATCATTTCAAGCAAATGGTCTATCCGCTTAGTCCAATTTTGGCAAACTCTTTCTAACATTTCGGCCGGTATCTCACGAATAAATGCTTCAATTTTGGCTTCCAGTTCGAAAAGGGCTTGTCGCTATAGACATGAGCCTTAACATAGCCCTACAAAAAATAGTCTAGAGGCGTTAAATCGCACGGTCTAGGCGGCCAATTGACCGACACCAAACAAGAAATAAACTGTTCACCTAACTCGCCTCTCAGTTGGTCTATTGTACGCGTGCTGTATGGTAGTGGCACCATCTTATTGAAACCACATGTCATGCAATTCAAGCTCTTCCATTTTGCGCAAAAAAAAGTTTGTTATCATCGCACGGTAGCGCTCATCATTCACAGTAACGTTGCGATTCGCATCATCTTTGAAGTAATACGGCCCAATGATTCCGCCAGCCCATAATCCCGCACCAAACATTGGCTTTTTCTGGAGGCATTGGTAGCTCTTGCAATGCTTCTGGCTGCTCTTCACTCCAAATACGGCAGTTTTGCTTGTTCACGTATCCATTGAACCATTAATGAGCTTCGTCGCTGAACACAATTTTTCGACAAAAAAGTGGATCTTCGGCCAACTATTCAAGACCCCATTCACCAAAAATTCGGCGTTGTGGTAGGTCGTATTTTGAAAGGCTTCACACCTAAATCCTTCGCAAAATTTTGGCGCCGTATCGATAATTCACAGTCATCATTAACACTGGCCAATAGAGCTCCGATTTTTTCCTCAGTTCGCACTCTACGTAAGCGTGTTGATGGTTTAATGTCCAACAATGTAAATTTGGTGCAAAATTTAGTCACAATAGCTCGAATAGCGGCCTCAGTAGGTCGATTAAACTGACCATAGAATGGAAGAAGCGCGCGATGAACTTTCTTAACAGAGCACGCATTTTGACAATAAAATTCAATAATTTGCAAGTGTTGTTCGTTTGTAAAACGATTCATGGTTAAATTACAGACCAAACTGAAGATGTTTGGCGGTAACACAAGACACGAAACGTGCGTGAGCTGTCAAAACCAGTGTTGCCAAAAAGAAAATGGCAAAAAAATCACCCATCAGGCTAGGCACGCACATTCAATTTTTAGTTGCGCAACTGCCTGGTTCGAGCAACTAAAAAGTTTGTGTGTTTTACACAAACTAAACAATTGCCTAAAATGAGTTCGCTATTTTGTGTAACATATAATTATTATATGCACCTGCGCGTATAGTCAACCAAATAGTTCATCTGTTGTCTATAAGCAACCAAACAGTTGTGCAACTAAAAATTGAATGTGCGCGCCTAGCCTTACAACTCAGTAATTTAGTGTAATTTTTGTATTCATCCAATTTTAGAAAATGGGATATCAAAGAAAAATCAATTCTCTGATTTGTAATAGTTTGGTTACATAATTACATTCGGCCTTATCGAGGTAACCGTCGGAGCGGAATTCTCTCCGATTTCCTCCGAATCGGAGACATTTTGCTTCAAGGTATTTCTCCGATCAGCTGATCGGAAATTCTGTCCGACGAAATTCAACGCATGCCATTTGTGTGCGATGAAGCACTTCTAATGGTCTTATTTTTGACACATACAAACAAAATTATCTCCGAAATCCTCCGACAAGTTCTTGTTAATTGTTAATTAAAATGTAAGTAATAAGGAAATTAACTTTATTTGATTTAAATTGTGTTACCTATTTATAATAAACGTTTTGTTCTTAGGCAGAACCAAAAAACAAAGTTCGCAACAATATGAGCGGATTACACCAAAAAGACACCAGAAATTGTAGCTGTGTTTGTGAAGATCTGGCCCAATCAGTTAAATTAATTGGGACCAAGACAAATGGATGTTTGAATGGAAAAAAAGTTCGTTCGTGATCTTTCGTTTCGTGCATTGATTAATTTCCATTGTGATTAAAGTACCTATTAGTCAAATAAATATAAAATATTGTTTTTCAAAATTTTTTTTTTTTCAATTTATTCTTTTTTTGACACTTCAAATGGAAACAAACAACATGCGTTTGGAAATAGGGAGGGGACTTTATTCGATAGTTTTGATTTAAAAATCGGTGCATCTAATTACATTTCTTAAAAACGCTAGCGCATTATAATTGAAAAAAATACTTTTTATAAACAATAAACTAAACTCTCTCACCGGTTTTGTATGGTTTAAAACGCTTATGGTGTTTATTTTATAAAAAACTATCGAAAATATATCGCATTTTCGATATATCGGTTAATGAGCGCATCTCTGAAATTTATATCCATCGCAATGCGTCGCTGGATTTCTGTAAAATTTTTTCCGATGAAAGCTACTTCGAACTGAAATTGAATCTCCGACGAAGGATGCGCTGCGGAGAGAGTTTCGCTCCGACGGCTACCTCAATAGAGCCGATTAGGTTCCTTGCACAAGTTTAGAAGCAATTCTTCGAAAAATACTTGCTTTAACTTTCTCTATGAGACGAGTTCTAGTACATTAGGAATAAATTACATCTTCAATGGATCATTTGTTCTATAGTTCGAACTGATACACATATCCATATCGTGCTAACTAACATCGATGATTTTTCATCGTTTGCCACAAGTGAAACTTTATTTCTCTCTTTATAAGAAAAATTGAAAGACCATTGACATTTTGATAGGTGCTGTCAAAATTAAACCATCTTTTTAATCTTTTTAATCTTTTAGTACGGTAGAAGCACCACATAAATCTCTTGCCTTAAATCTCGAATTATCTTTTGGTGAAAACGTTTTATTATACAACGTTTTCACTAACCACTAAACCGAGATTTATTGAGATTTGAACTAGAATCCCGTGAATAACCATACAAATGAAGATTTAAAAAAAAATTCAAAATAAATCCCTTCGAAGAGTGATTTGTCAAAACAAACATACTTTATTTTATGGAACTCGTCCATTTAAACGTCATATTGACAAACAGAAATGACAATCAACAACAACAAAATTCTTTCAATTGGAAATCATTAGGGTTTGTGCGGATAATAAACTACCGTATGTATATGTATGTAGTCTGTATATAAACTAAAACTACATATGCTTATAAATTGAAATGTTTTTTCGGGTTACCGAAATATTAAATGAGCGCTGCTGGCGTTTTTATGTATCTATAAAATTGATTTTTTCCTGTCCAACCACTTTTCAATATTTGTGGAAACTCAAATGATGCTATAATAATAGCTTAAATTTACTTACACTCATATTTTAACAACTTTATTATGAAATAAATATATTTTCTGCTCAGAAATTATTTTTCATTCTTGATTACAAAACCAATAATTACATTACAACGTCAATTTTATCTTTAAATGATCGTCATTTGAGGCAGATATTGCTATCATCAAATATGCAATCATCCTGATCAACGTCAGTCAATTTTCGTGCAAAGGCATTTGACATTTAAGAACACCATCTCTTGCTTATCAATATTTTTGTAATCAACCCGATTTTCTTACAACAGAGTTGCGCCGCAAATGATGTTATCGAACATATGTATGACTGCGTTATCGAAAATAATGCTTTTGCATAAAAATGCATATAAATTTCATTTTGAGTTTTTGAACAGAGCCGAATTTCGTTTAGCATGGACACCTGCCAGTTAAGGCTTAATTCCACGGTGGGCCTACCCACATCGGGGTCAGATCTAGCGCTGACCACCGCTCTGAGCTAGTAGAAGATCACCTCAGTAGCGAACATGTTGCGGCATGTCCACATCACTTGCTAAGGAGCGAGGTCTACCTAGCACCTCTTTAATCCAAGTAAACTTGGAAACTACAGCCACCACGATACTCCCACAAGGGGAGTCTGATAGTCTGATTCAGAGGGGCCAAGTGTCTTGCGACACGAGAACCACCTCTACCTCCCATGGTACCAGAATATAGCTTCTGGTGGAGCTTCGCAACCGTGAAGTCACTTCTAGATGAGTTCCACAAAACTTGAGACAACCTCAGATGCACACACCCAGTTATCGACCGAGGTAGAAACCAACAGCTAAGCGTGTACACCCTACTAGTAAATTGTTACACACTTCTTAGCGGATTCCGACTTCTATGACTACCGTCCAGTGAGTTTTCGAACAGATGACTTTTGCAGTTTGCGTTTAAGAGCATCTTGCAATAATAGTATTTTTGACATAAATGACGTTTTCGAAAACTACTATATATACGCTTCCGTCGTTGTACTCGTCGCTCTATGCGCTTGGGTGTTTATTCGCCCCTGTACAATCGAGCCTAATTTGATTCAAAATCTTTTACAAAGCATTTTAATGTGTTTATGCTCATCTACATATGTAAGTGTAAAACGAGTACTTGCCATACAATTTTCATTTAAATTTTCTCGAAAACGACTTTAACGATATTGATTAAACTTACATAAGGGTAAAAGGATTTTAACGAGTTTTGCTAAGACTGTGTTATAATTTCGTTAATAACTTGACCAATTTAGTTTTTATTTTAGGAGTCAAAATCTTCAAAGCAATTCAACTACATATTTATAAGTTCAATGCGCTGTCTGATTTCATTTTTCAAATTGTTTCTCTGTACCCTCACACTGATGTTATTATTGCGGTTCACTTCAATGTACATAATTCAAGTTGTCTCCACTATTCGGGAAAGACAACTTCCGAAGGAAGATATGTTGAGATATTTACCGAGATTCACCATCTTACTCAGCTTGTCGATGAGCACACTTGAAAACCAGATGCTGCTGGACAAAACGCTCACACTCTCGACTTGTTTCTTACTTCTCACCTTGATAAGTATAAACTCTCCATTCGGCACTTCGGAATAATGTGTAATATCAGGTATCAGCCAATTTCTCGTGTCCCATCTATCCAGTTAGAGAGAAACATCCCACTAGGACCGTTTGGCAATACGAGAAAACCAACTAGGACGGCCTTAATAATTTTTTTCGAATCTCTAACTGGTCACTATGTTTCCTCGATGGTGACGTTGTTGTCAGTTCCGATATGATCACAGAAGTGATTTTCTTGGGATGCGTTCTTCTATTCCTAACAGAATTAAAAGAATAAAACCTAAAGAAAAGTCTTGGTTCGATACAAGCCGTAAAGAAGCTATCAGGTTGTGAGAAGTAAGTTTTCGCTCTAACAAAACCAATCTAATTAAGGAAAATCGGAAAATACACAAACAAGTCAGAAACGAATGCAACGCTGTTATAAAAAGAAGCAAATTCTAAAATGACTAGAAGTTAAGACAAAAAATCTTCCAATTTCCAAAAGGCAATACAAATCTATGGTTATTTATCAAGAATGTAAAAAATTCAACTTCATCTTCGGATCCAACGTTCATCTACAACGACAACCCGATAACTAGCTCTACAGAAAAGGCAAATGTACTCTAAGCTCATTTTGCTGATTGATCTACGTTGCCAGACAGCAACATTACCCTTCCTGTACTTGACGTACGTAAATCATTCAATTGGACAGGTATATTTTCGCACTTTTAAAATTGCTAAAATAAAATTGAAATAAATATATCTACTGGTCTTGATGGAATATATCCTCTATTCTTCTGAAGAGATGATCTTCCTCGCTGGAAAACCGTTGCGTAAGCTTTTTAATCGCTCTGGAATTTTCTCTGGAAGATGGAAAACAGCATTTGTCCAGACCGATTCTAAAAAAGGTGACCTTTCTTCCTCCTCCTCCTATCGACAAATTGCACTAACTTCTCTTCTTTTGAAGATCATGCAATTGCTGATCACTCATCAGCTCAAGAATTATCTCCAAGAATGAAAGCTTCTGAATGACCGGCAATACGGCTTTCGTAGCAATCCTTCTTCTGATGATCTGATGGCATATCTCACCAAGCAGTGGAACAGATCTTTACATTGTTTTCGAGAAAGTAAGATTATGGCACCTGATTTTTCTAAGGCATTTGATAGCGTT
The DNA here is from genome assembly GCA_963931855.1 of Philhelius festivus. NCBI lineage: Eukaryota > Metazoa > Arthropoda > Insecta > Diptera > Syrphidae > Philhelius > Philhelius festivus. The sequence goes on from OZ007555.1 coordinate 182,964,467, forward strand.
TGGCACCAAGGCTATCTTATCGAAAATGTGTTCGTTTGGTATCAATGAAACCCTTATTCTTTGGATTAGAAAATACCTTCTGGATTGTTCAATACTGATCTACACAAAATAAATGCTGGTGTTCCCCAGGGCTCCGTTCTATCTCCGAATCTCTTCATCATTTTTATAAATGATCTTTTGTCTGAAATTTCAAATCCACTTCATTATTTTTCCGACGACTCTACCCTCAGCTTCTTATACTTTTTTCTCAAATTCAAACCCATCTCCTTCAAAAGTGGAATTGCAACCTTACCGTATGATAAGCTCATTCAACTTCGATCTTTACAGCATTGTTAAAAGAAGTTATAAAAAACCAAGTGGAATTTAATTTGGCAATTTCTCGTGGCATGTCTATCTTTTATATTATAAGGGTCTCACAATAAACCCTTGGTTGTGTGTTAATTTATAAAAGAAAAAAACAAACAGCGAATTAACAAAAAAACGATATGCAAAATATAAATTTGCGAAATGTAAAATGCCAGATAAAATTCTGCCCTCAATTTATCTATAGTCTAAACTTTTTTGTAAGTAACTTCTGTAAGACATAAGTACACAAGTGGTAGGTAAAATAAACATGTACAGCCCTATTAATAAGCACAAAATAAAGGCGAAACAACTTTAATACGTATTTTAACTTATAATTCTTACTAATAAATGTGTGTTAGTCTTAAATGACGTTTGACAATGAGAGGATAACTTGTCTCACCGATTTTGGTGATTAACGAGCGGATATCTTTAACTTGCTCGTCAAATTTGATTGAAACATTTTATTTAATAATACACATTCCACCAAGTGGCCAAGTAATGGTTGCCATACGCTATCGTGTTAACTAACATTGTCGCCAGAACTCTAATTTTCAGACTTTTTTTCCTTTCTGGTATATCCATTTTTTTACAATTTTATTTGAACTTTGATACAAAAATTTAATAACCGTTTCGAATTTGTTTGACATCATTTTGTATGACTGAGATGACATGTCGGCTTTCAATAATGGAAAAAGTACTAGAATATTGAGTAGAATTTAAGGAAGTGATGCCAATTTTTCTTTGTTATTCAGTGAATAGATAAAATGAAGAAACGATAGTTTTATTAATATCTTAATTTATCAAAGAGATAATTTCATTATCCGTGTGTTGCAAAAAACGTGTGTTAACGAGCAAATTGTATGTTTTTAATAATACGGCTGGTACAATCTCGGCTGAATGATATTTCTGACCTAGAGTTAGAATTTTGTTTTCCCAAGCAATGCTTTTTTACAAAAAGAACGGTTTATTTTGCGTTTTATATGAAAAAAAAACTCAAATCCTTAATATAAAACTAGGTTCCGAGATAAGGAGACTCACTGACTCTACTATCAGCAATACGTCCTATTTTTGTTTATTGTGTCAATATCAAGTTACATAATAGCAAAAGCATGTCACTGGGTAACATCGCAATTCAAGATAAAGCACTCAATCAGATTGCACGATCTTGCTCGACCGATTTCAATGAAATTCGATTTAAGTTCTCTGTCTAAAAAACATTAAAAGAAACAGTACATGTTTTTCTCACGTCAGAACTGATAAAACTCTATGGCGCTAAATTTTAGTAAAATTAATAGACGCTGTTCACATTGGACTTACTCAACCGATCTATTTTGACGAAAGGCCACCCTGTCGTGTTCAGACACAAAAGTAGTGTGAACACTCCAGACTCACTTTGAGGTCTTGTAGTTGTCATAATTGTTGGCCATTTGATATGCCACTACAAATATACAGTGAATTACAAAAGTAAGTAAGCACCTCTTTGTTAAAAGATCATTTCCTTCAAACAATCGATAGTAATATAATGTTAAAAAAAAAACTTAATATTTTTGTCTATAATTGATATGTATTTTGAACTAAAAAGTAACATTTGAAATAAACCAACTGTGTTCTAAAATTCTGCTTGTTTAGATTCATGGGTTTTTTTAAAGAAGAGTCGCTTTTGGCGATTTATTTTACTTATGTAAGGTTTCTTTCTAATACTTCGACCATGATAACCGGATTGGTAGAGCACTCGTCGAATAGTTTGAGGGTTATATGACTTACCTGTTTTATTTGGTTATTTCTGCTGATATCTTTGATGGGCTTACTTTGGGATTCCTCTTCACTTTCCTAAAAATAATACGGCATTCCTGCTTGTCATTGTCATTGATCGAGGGTCATTTTGCAGACTTCCAATGTTATTTTATTTGGTTATTATTTTGTGTATAGCAGATGGACTTTTTTTTAACAATTTTACCATTCTCGCACTTCGATTTATTTTCCAAATAGTGTTTGATTATAATTTTTTTTTAATGAGTGCTTACTTACTTTTGTGATACACTGTATCTTCGTGTGTCATATTATGTCACAAGACAAATGTCAAAAAAAATCCATTAATTTTCAATTTGTTTTAAAAATGCTGCCTCACTTTGCCGTCTCTTTCTTACCATAAAGTGCGAACGAGAAAAAACACAGAGACATCAAAATAAGTCGGCGGAGTGAGTCCAATGTGAACACCGTCATACGATGTTTAAACTGTTTTAGTATTGTACTAGATTAAAACGACGATTATTCAATTTTTAATCGATTTTACATCGTACCTCCTCTGACATTTTATTAAAGTTAAAATCATCGAACATCTTTTTAGTATCGTGCTAACCTCATATGACACTTTAATACTTTCAAATGTCAAAAAACTTCAGTAACTTCATGTGGCACTTTAATGTACCTACTCAAATGTCAAAGAACGTCAGTTTACCTTATTTATTTTTTTGCACGAACTGTCATTGTTTTAGGTGTGTTCATAAACATTGAAAAAAAAATACTTAGCAAGATACTAGTTAAAAATGTTTAAAACTTAGTGAGCTTAGTAAGCCGTTACAATTTTTGAGTCGTAACGAGTTCGTCGAAATAGATTCTTCTTTGAATTGATTTTAATAAGTAGCTTTCAAGCATTTGTCACAAGTGATGACATACCTAGGTATAAAGAGAAATTAATGGAACAAGTATTTGCAAAAAAAAAAATGTTTAAACGTTTTTTGTTCAGCTGTTCCACATGATGACATATAAAACGTGTTTTGTTGAAGATTATTAACAGCATTGAAGTGCCAGTATACTGTTAACATGTTATTCGCAGCAGTTACAACTGAAAAGTTGACTTCATGTTAATGTAAAACTTAAGAAAGTTAGCAAAACACGCTTTTTATTAGAATGATGTATAACTTCCCTACTTGACCGACAATTCGGGAGAATACATCGAAACTATTGTTTATCAGATTAAGCATTAAGCACTTAACCAATTGGGCTCAAAAATATTACATACCTATAATTACAAAAGCTCTTAACATCTCACTTTTTTTTATGGATTCTAAAATTTAATCCAGCTAAGTCGGATTAATTAAACTGGGTATGTGGCACAGTGAAAACTCCTCTGTACAAATTTGGATGTAAATCATCGGTGAAAAATTACAGACTTATTGTTAAACTTCAGCTTATCTTTAAAGTATTTAAAGCAATAGTTAAAAACAACTTTATAGTTTAGTTCGAAATAATATCTCTCAGCATCAAAATAGCTCTATGGTCACAAGACCAACAAAAACTTATTATCAATAATCATTGTCTTGGTTGTTTAAACAATCGCTTGCCAGTCGACGTTATTTACACCGATTTCTTAAATGTTTTCGATTAAGTATAAAACAATATTTTGCTTAGAAAATTTATTGTTATTACATATACCTTGGTATAATCACAGGCTCCAGTCGATGCGTAATAAGAGAAATAAGCTTTGGTCAATTTTCCTTCATTCGCGGCTCCTCTAATTATCTTGGTCTATCTTCAATTTACGGAACTTTACAACTCCCTCTATCAAAGCTATTTAATTCAAACCCAAAGCAATCTTATTAAGGACCCTAAATTCTTCTTCCAATTTGTAAACTTTGAACGAAAATCCGATGGCTATCCCCCCTCTCTCTCTCTTTCAATAACGAAATTTCAAACGAACCACAGACTATCGCAAACTTTTTCGCTAGTTTCTTTAATAAAAAGTCATTTACCGACGACTCCTTTATACATGATAGTAATTATTTCAATTATTAACCAAATTTCTCCCTCGGACCATTTCTACCTCATACCATTGACTCATTAGTCATTACTCATCGAAAATAAGCTAAATCAACTCAATGATGAGTATATTCTCGGCCCAGATGGTATCCCCGCCACATTTCTCAAAAAATGCTCTTCAACACTCTCTCTTCCCCTTTCAAAAATCTTCGGTTTATCTCAATCTCAAGGAGTATTCCCTCAGTTATGGAAGCTTATAAGCTTATTCTATTCAAACTGTCAAGACCGACTTCTGCTAATCAAATTGAACACGCTCGAAGAACGAAGAGCAATAAGCGACATTCTCTGCATTCATCGATTACTTTCGGGGTCTGTTGAGGTTGACTACACAACTCTCTACAATTCCATCTCTTTCAACACTAATTTCCGTAATATAAGAAATCCTCGTCTCTTCTATGTACCTACCCACCGTACCTCTTACGGCTCCAACGAACCTATTACTCGCATGCTTCGGAGGATTAATTGTACCATTAACTGTTTCGACTTTAACCCCAGGTTCATCCTGCCTTAAACTCCGTCTTAATCATCCTTCTAGGCCAAGAATACTCAAGAGTGTTCTAAGTTTACAGTGACCAGTGAGGAGACCCATTACTATTCGTATTTGCCTGGACACCAGGCACGAGGCGTGATTTTTTCGATAGCGGAAGCACTGAACATAAAACCAAAAATGAAAGACCTTTGAGATCCAACCTTTTAAATTCCACTTTATGGTAATACACATAAAATAATATACATAAATAATATATTACAGTAAAGTCTTATTAAAAAAAAAAGCTTGATGCGCAAAGATTTGTCCTTTTTCTTTTAAGGCAAAATTATCTAAGTACGATTTGATAAGAACTAAGCTACGAGTAGATAACCTTTCTTGTCCACATTTCTTTCTAAAAAAATATTTATTTCTCTTAAAACATGAATATGATCTCTCTACAGATGCCATTATTAAGGGATATTAAAAATCTTAAGATTCCTTGAAGTTTTTTTTGATTTAAAATTCTCATAATTGAAAATAACCTTTAGTTATATTTCTGCTGGAATGTCAAGAAACCTCAGATATGAATATAAGAAATACTATTTTTGACCACTTTTTTTATAATAACAAAAAATAAACAGAAAACAGGTGGATTGTATTTATCGCCACGAAAATAATTAAAAAACTACCACCTTTTAAATTCATATTTGTTTGTTTTCTGATAGTTTTGAATGAATTGCACCTAAATTTGCACACACATTATGTTAAAATAAAACTTTTCTACCCCTTTTGTCCACGAAATTAAACTCATTATCAGTTTGAGACAATAAGCAACTCAATAGATACATTTTTGTTTTTCTATCTCTCTTGTAGGAAATTCTCGTAATGCATTCACTCAACTCATTCTTCACACATTGTGCAAAAGGCAAGAAACGAGACAAAATTATTTTGACTTTGGGTTGAGATCTAAGTTATGTATGAGAAATAATGGAATGCCCAGCTGTTGTGCATTCTATATTGTTTGAGAATCATTTTTGTTTGAGCATTTTGTGAATATTGGTGAGTGATGTTGTAGGTATATTTTCAGTTGACTTGGAGTGGAAGGGTATTTTGAAATTGAGTTATGGAGACGATAATAAGGAATGCATAGCTGTGAAGCATTTTAGTAAGAACTTTCATGAGATTGAGCATTATAAATAATGGAGTGATGTTGAGCATTCTCAGTTGGTTTGCAGTGTGGCATTTTAAGTTGTAATAACCAGAGAGATCTTGATTTCCTTTAGTAATTTTAGTAAAAGATGATAATGTTGTCATAATGATGTTGGAATGTAATTTACAGAGTAAATGAAGATTCATTAATAGACACAAATAAAATAATAAAAATATTAATACAATTTGGAATTTTGAATTTAATTCCTTGCTAGGTACGATTTTTTCAAATGGTTTAACGGAAGCACTCATTCCACTCAATATATGGACGCTTCGTCCCTGCTGGACACCTACCCTACATGTTCAGGTACCCAATGAAGTGAGACATTATTGTTCTTGCAAAATTCGTGTAGCCTGCCTACACATTTCCACAACAACTTAGACGTGATGGCCTAATGAGCTTAGTGCTTTGAATGCGGCTTGGCTATCTGACATAATGACAATGTTTTGGTTTCAGTAATTCCTTTCGAGATTTCAACTTGCACATTCCGCTATGGCATTGACTTCCGCCTGGAAAATCCTAGTGGATTGTCCAATTGGTATGGAAAGTTTAGTTCAAGGCCCGAAAATTCCAACACCCACCCCTCCTGTCGTTCTCGAACCATTCGTGTGCCACTTAATAGCATTGGCGCAAAATTTTAAACATCCTATTGTAATACTTAACTTAATTGTAAACATTTTCCAACTAGTATCCTACTAAAGCAATTTTCTTATTAAATTGCTTCTGAACACACCTAAAACAATGACAGTTCGTGCAAAAAACTAAGTTACTCGTAACAGGCCTTTTGTGGCGTTTGCATTAATAGCACCACACTTAAAGAATAAAATATCTATTCGATGATTTTAACTTTAGTAAAAGGGTACTAATTCGACTAAAACTTTGCGCCATTGTTCTTGATTTAATTATTTTATATAAGTTAATTATTTAAACTTATTAAACATCTTCTTTATCTTTGATCTAAATTGTAGTATGTTTCATAATGGCATGTGACTTGATAGGCATTTACATAAATAAATAATTTAATGAAATATTAATTATTAACTTCCCTTGTAAATAATTTTCAGACAGACAGGCGAAGGTGTGTAGAGTGCAGTGTTATTATTTTTTTTTTTTTGAATTTCGAGTTCAATTTTTTGTGGAGAAATAGCTTACCCTTTAAGATTTATTTTGCGAAATAAGTACATATACACTTAATTACGAGCTGTGATGTAAATATTTTCAATAGAGAAATAGATAAGATTATCATTCGCGCTTAGCACCAGCTAATATATAAATAAAGATGAAAGCTACACAATTCTCATGTTGGTACTAAGCGCGTATGATACTCTTATCTGTTTGGTTTCTTAAACGGGCATACCTCTATAACGAGGTATTAGAATGTACTAATTTCGAAAAATTAATAAATATCTTAAAAATATTTCACTATTTATGTCGACAGAAGGCAGTAAATTAATTTCAGCCAAGGTTTTGATTGTTAGTTCTGTATTCTATGGCAAATATTCGTTCAGGTGCATCTACATTTTGAAGTGCCTTTTATCAGTGGATTCGAACATGCTTGTGAGAACGAAAAAATATACCGCACGCGGGATTTTATTGCTTCGTTCACTCTTGGTTATTTATTTGTTTATTTATTATTTTTTTTTTTTGAAAAATGATTTTCTATGATGAAATACGATACAAGGGAAAAGATCTACTACCTATAAAGGTAAGGAAGGATTCAAACTGTATGTACAACATGTCAACAATACCCAGTCAAAGAAAACATTCATAAGAGAACCGTTTGGCGATACTACTCGTAGAAAGCCAACTGTGACGATCTCAACGATTTCGTCAAAAAATTCAACTGGGCACGTGGACTCCAAGTGCAGATATGATTACAAATTTAATTCTCAAGAATGAAAGATTATATCCGGAATAGGGAAAAATCTATCAGACCGAAAGAGAATTCATGATCTGATTCGAAGTTTGTAAAGAGGTTATTAGGGTCAGAGAAGTAAGTTTCTGATGTTACAGTCAACCCTACTCAGGAAAACCGGAATAAGTTTAAACCAGCTAGAAAAATCTGTAAAGATTATAATTGAAAATTGACGAACGAAATAAAGCAAAAAACTACAATGTCCAAAAGGTAGTAAACATTTTTGGTCATTTGTAAGAAAATGTACGAAATATTACTTTGACTTCCGTTCCTACGTTCGTCTTCAATGAGACTCCTTATGTCAGCTCACAAGAAAGAAGAAAGTGTCAGGATTACTCCGGTAACTAAGATCGTAAGCGATTTTTTATTTCCCCGTCGTACAGTTGCAAGAATACTGAAAGATCTCGATATACACAAATCCGTTGGCGCAGATATTATAACCCCATTGCTCTGAAGAGCGATTTTTCAAGGCTGACACAACCATTGCGTAGGCTTTTCCGTCTGTCGTATTCTACTGATCTCTTTCTGAGTGGATGGAAAACAGCATTTGTCCAGCCTGTCCCTAAAATCTTCTTACCCTTATAACCATCATCCAATTGTACTTACATCCCTTCTCTCCAAAGTTATGAAAACGCTGATTAATTATCAGCTCAAGAAATATCTTGAAGAATGGAAACTTCTAAACGACCGGCAGTATGGCTTTCGTGGTAATAGGTCCACTGGTGATCTGATGGTATATCTCACCAAACAATATGGTACTTCGAAAGCATTTGATAGAGTTTGGCATCAAGCTCTCTTATCGAAAATGGGTGCATTTAGTATCGATGAATCTCTTCTTCGTTGGTTTAGAAACTACCTTTTAAACCGCTCAATACAAGTTGTGTTGGACGGTTTTAAGTCTGATAATCATAAAATAAATGCTGGTTTGCCACAGGGCTCCATATTGTTTCCGACTCTCTTTCCCATATTTATCAATGATCTTTTGTCTAAAGCTTCTAATACATTAAATTGTTTTTCTGATGACAGTAATCTTAGCTTCTCATATTAGTTTCGAATGTGGATTTAGAACGACAGCGAATGATAAGCTCATTAAATTCTGATCTCGATAGCATGGTCAAATGGGGAGCGTGAACCAGGTAAGAATGAATAGCATAATGATCATTAATGCGTCAAAAACTCAATGTTGTCTTCGTCGATAAAGTGCAACCCAGAGCCCTCATGCTGCTATCCATGAGTGGCACTTGCATTGAAGAAACGGAACAGCCCTCAGTTCTCGGTATGTATATTACAGACTAAAACGCTGCCAAGTGCTTAAGTTTCCTTCGACGTTGCAAGACATTTTTACGCCTTCTGATCTGACAATTCCCATATTTGGGCAGGTGCTCCAATAACTCAATTGATTCTCTTGGATAGAATCCAAAAAAGAGGTTTAAAAATGAAAGGTGATAGAATTATAACAGAAACATTTGAACATTTGTTATTTTTATAGACAGTTGCATTCCTGTCCTTAAACATTTTAACCGTAATACTCGCGTTTCAGGGAGAGCCCAACAGTTTAACCTTAAGCCCAATTTCGGACATACTGTTTAATTCTCAGATTCTTTCTTTAGCGGGACTACACTCAATATTTCCCTCTCATTATGATATTCATACTTTCAAAACCAGTGTGCATCAGTATCTCATTCTAAACACTCCCCAAACTTTCCTAAAACGTTGGCATTGTGGTCAAACATTTTAAGAGTAGTCATAATCAGATAAATTTTCACCAAAAAGTGGCTACCATCTTGAGTTTCATCAATTTTATAAATGATATCAGTTTTCTCGAAACCTAGTTTACCTTCTTCAAAAAAGAATAATATTTCAAAATTTTAGCGATATTCAGTGAAGGAACACTAATTTCAAATAAATCGTCGCCACCAATCAAATTAACCATATGCTTTTGGATATGAAGGAATTTTGAGGCAAAAAGTCGACTCCGTTCCTTATTGCAGATAAAATAAGAGCTCGACTGTCGAACGTTGCGAACCACCCAGAAAAATGTTTCCTTACAAATCAAAACCCAGGTTTGACCCTATCAGCCTTATTTATTATTTTTTACTAATACTGAGTTCAATTTCGGAATAGTTAAACCGAGCCGAAGCACTTACTTCGAGTTTACGCCACGTCAAACAAATCCTTATTTAATATATATTTTCTTTGCCGTATTAGCTACGCCTTCTTTATGTCAAATATACTGGGAAAAAAAGTCACCAATCTAAAACTCTGGTTATTATACACAAAAAAAAACCCCAGCAAACCCCAGCTTATTTCCATTTTTATTCATTTTATTATCATTGTGACATTGTATGCATATTGGAAATTGGATACATTTAAAATTGGATTGTATAAAGTTCCAATCCAAAAAATGAATGTACTAACCAAACCACATTGTGTTCCCAATACCGTACAACTGTTAGAGCGTTTGGAAAATATAAATAATTTATGCAAAATATCTATCCTTTTTGTCTTAGTAAGAAACGAAAAAAAAATTGTTTACACTCCTTTTTGTAAATTTCACAAGATGTCATCTCAAAATGACATTTAGATACTAAAACGGCCTTAAACCTCCTATGAACCAGTTTTAGCTTATTCCACCGCTATTCCTCGTGCATTTTCATTATAAATAAGGTTTTCAGGATTAGAGCCGTTGTAAAGTCGAAGTAATATTACTCTGTCGCGAAAACGAGTTAGTAAATAAGGCTGTATATGTAGACCCAGGCAAGACATAGCCAGGATCGTTGCTACCTGTAACGGACACTGGCCAATAGGAGAGCAGGCAATCCGCTCAGCACTCACTGTCATAGCTGTGAGGAACAACGGGAAAAAGGAAACAATAATTCATTTCTTTTGTAAATGCTCTGCTTTGGCCAAATTTAGAGCACAATCATTTTTTTTTTTTTGGCGAAATTCACGAACTTTCGGAAATGAAGATCAAAGACTTGATCTCTTGTCCCAATAGGACAAAATGGCTCTAGGACGAACTTCGGTTACCCTCCGTTTGAACTATCCACAAGTTCAAACGGGTTATTGTATCAAAAGGGCCACAGGGCTTGACTTCCAGTTCTCTCTAATTCTACTCGTACCTACCTACCAATAGAAAAAGTATACTTAGATGTAAAAAGCTTAAGAATAACAAGCCTGCTTGTTTTGATGGATTACCAGTGGATCTCTTCAAGTAAGAAGGGAAGCATGGATTGGGCACAAGCTCAAACCAGCAACCAAATATGAATGGAGGACGCATGCCCGGCAACTGGACTCCATATAACACTAAGATCAGGAAGTAGGTATCAGTGTGAGACACACTCAGCCTTATTGTGAGTTTCGCGCGAACAACATTCCACCCGGAAAATTTGACATTTCACTTTTCGCCTATTGTGAGTTTCACCCGAAAAATTATTCATGTTCGAAAAATTCCCCTTATTGTGAACAATCATTTCGGGCGGAATGATATGCCATTGACAGCCATAATTTTAATTTATTCTTATTAGGCGAACGAGAGCACAATAAGGCGGAAATGTAAGTTTTGTTTATTTTTTTAAGATAAGAAAATTTAAAATTCATGTTTTTTGTTAAAATGCAGGAGCAAAAAAATAAAAAAAAGACCAAAGCGATATGCTGCTTAATAAAATGCAGAAGAATCCTAAAATTGCCAAGGGCTTCACTTAAAGCAAATCGGGAGAAAGTGGCCGAATTTTGGAAGAAGTGAAGAATGAGTTTGAGTGGAAAAAAAGGAGAATAGTACTGATGAAATCTGGGAAAAAAAATTAGGATTAATTCCTTTTCACATTCACGAATCTCCAAAGGATTAGAGTGATCCCTCAAATTCCTTCGAAGTGCTCGCTCCTCAAACATTTGTTCTTCCTCAGACAAGATATGTATGTAGCGCTATGCTATGCTTTATTTATGATAATTATCCTTTCTTTATTATAAAATAACTATTTAATTTTATATCCTGAAATTTTTATTTAACAATTGTCAAAACAAACATATGTTTTTTCAAACACAAGAAGGTCTGTTCATTTTCCGAACGCGATAAGTCCGCTGTTTAAAAATAGGTGTGCAAATTATTCGTTTCAAATAATCCAATAAAAAATTGGCAGCCACAATGAGTGGCACTACTAGCGTAGCCACAATTTTATCTCTTTTGCAAGTAATCTCGACAGATAACTGATGCCCGAAATTTAATTATAGCACTATTTTAGTTAACAGAGAATTTGAAGTTGGCATTTCATTCTCCGTTTCCATCACAGTGGAGTGAGAATTTATTGCGGGCCTCATTTTTCTGAACATGTCTATTTTTCGAACTGTCACTCCTGATTCCTGATGTTTTCCGGGCGAAACTCACAATAAGGCTGACTATCTTTTCTTCAAAGCGTATATGATTTCATTCATCGTCAGGAGCTCTATATGGCGATGGCCGAACTAGGAATCCCGGAAAAACTGTAACTTGCAACTAAGGTTTAGATAATGCTCCTTCGAACTACTCAAAACTTGCTAAAGCTCTTATTTTCAAAAAGTAAATATAACGGGCACACTGCTAATCTCAGGAAGAAAGCCAGTTACAATGTTTTGAGAGAACTCTCTAGATATCAGTGGCGCGCCAAGGCGGGCGTGGCATACAACACTATTTCTAGTTTCTACCTTCGCTTTCAAATTTCCACGAAATAACACAAATTGTAAGTTTTTGCATACAAGTCCATAAATAAAGTAAAGATACAATCTTGAAGATACGCACTCAACTTATCTGCTTCTTTCTCAAACCTTATCAGTTTTATGTGAAAATTTTGAAGAAAGTTACTACTCGTAGTTCAAATAATACGGAAGCAAACCCGTGTTATTTCGTCTTATCAGTTGCGTGTGCTGAACAAAGCCAAATCAAAATACTTGTGCTAAGGAAAAAAGCGATCCAATTCGTTGCCACTTTAAAAGACGGAAACAAACGTGCTAATATCTATTATTGCACAAGATTGCGATTGTTGAAAAAATGGTCGTTTGAAAATTTAGAATTAGAATTTCGTTAGATGACGTCGATAATGGTGACGATTGACAATGAAGTGAAGATCGATAGCAAAATTTATTTGAAAACTTACATGTTCACGTGTGGTCATCTATGAATAGTAATTAAGTGTGTTTGTATGTGTTATCCGTACTATTTATTACAACAACAGGTACTTTGTTCGGATTTAGAATTATGTAACTTAAGTTACCAGGTTTCAAAGGTCTCGAAAATGTTTTTTTTTTTTAATTTTTCAAAAACGTTTTGTTTTAGAAAAAAAAAATAAAATTGTTCTAAGAAGTAGAAGCTAAGTTTGTAGACCAAAATTGTTCTTTAAAATAATCTGTTTTTTTTTTTAAACCTATTTTGATTACCTTTTAACCCCTTCTAACTACCTACCAATAATCGAATGGTGAGGAACTCTCTCAGTTTATAGTCACATTACGAATGCTAATGCCGAATTTCAGCATTTAAATAATTTGTTCCTGGTAAAAAAAATTATTTTTCCTGGACTAAGAAATTCAAATCTGTCAGCCAAAAAACTCTTGCCCTAAAATTTTAAAATATTGTCACCAGCAGCACAGAGTTTTAATGTTTTCAAAAATGTCATTAAAACTGGATTTACATGTTTCTGCATCTGCAAAATGCAAAAAAGTAGAGAAAGGCAGATGTATGCCGAAACCCGAAAGTGAGAGAGAATACACAGGAGGTAACTCTTTTTTACTTCCTATAAACTGCTATAACTTGTTGGCCTGTTGATACGAAATTATGCAATGAAAATTTAACTTACCTCTATTTTCTTCCATTTCGATTTAATGTGTTTTTCCATACCATGCGTCCGTCAACAAAAATTATAGAAAAATGTGAAAATATCGCAAATTTACAAAATGCAGACGAAGATGCTATAATAAAAATGAACATGTTCGTCTTTACTATAATCTAGACTTCTGCATTTCTCGAATTTCCTATAAAGCAGAAATGGAGTTCTTCTGCATTTTGCTCTTTTTATCTCTATCTAACTAATATGAGTTCTGTATTTGGCATCCCTTTTTTTTGCAGAAATCAAATGCAGATAACTGTTCCATAATTCGAACTGGCATATATATATATCGTTCTTAAATATCTCGATCATTTTCCATCGTTTGGCACAAATGAAACTCTCTTCCTCTCGCTTCCACTTTATAAGAAAAATCGAAGAACTATTTTCAATTTTTTTTATAAATTTTAATAGGTCCTGTCAAAGTAAATCTTCTTTTCAATCTTTTAGTTTGTTGGCAACACCACACAAACCTTTTGCCTTATACATACAGCGTTTTCACCAAAAGATAATTCGAGATTTAAGGCAAAAGATTTGTGTGGTTTTTCCACCGCACTTTAGGATTAAAAAAAGATTAACTTTGACAGCACCTATCAAAATGCAAATCGTCGCTTTATGCCGTTTTTCGAAAATACATAGAAAATGACAGAGATGTTTGTGAAAATTGACAGCGGCGCTTTTTCATAACTCGGAAACTAAAAGAAGTAGGTTAATAGAAAAATTACATAGAAAAATTGTGTTTTTTTTTCAGCTCAGTTCTGTGTTCTAAACTAAAAAACGACAAATTTCGACTTATGCCACTCTGCCGGAAAAGCGACGAAATGGTATTTCAATTTTTCTTATAAAGTGGAAGAGAGTTTCATTTGTGCCAAACGATGGAAAATTATCGAGATAATTTAGCACGACATGGATATTAGGTCAGTTCGAACTTTAGTTCGAATTGATCCAATGAAGATTTAGCACCATTTATATCTAATCTATTAGATTTACGAAAAAAATTTTATTGTAAATCTCCTAGATTTAAACAAGATTTATGGTAAATCCACTTAAATCCCGGATTTACTCTTGGTGAAAACGTAGTATAAGGCTCATGCTCAAATTGTTTTAGATTTAACATCAAGATGTTTGGACGACTTTTTTAATTATATATATGGATAACCCTCTAACAATAGAATTATAATAATTTTATCAACTGCTATACTTTTATGACAGTTTCGCATGCATGATATATTATAGAGAGTTCCTAAAGCCTTATTTACATAAACTGAGACAGAATCACAGATTGGATCAATAAACAATTTGTGTAAATACAGGCTTCAAACAAATTATATTTTTGTGTGGCAATGAAAACATGGTTTTAATCCATTAACAAATACGAGAATGTAGATAAGTATTTTTTAACTTGTGGTATTCATTCTTTTTAAAAATGCAATAAAAAATGAACAAAATTAAATTTTTTCCATGTAGGTATTATGCCTTTATTAGTAAGACCAAACACTCCCATTAATTATGGAACACAACGTCGTTCAAGCGAATGGTCGTGGACCTTCAATTGCTGAGTCAATTGGACCTTGTAAGCGAATAATCCGAGATCTTTGTGCAGAATTCTCCTCAGGCTAGTGCGTGAAATGTTGAGCTGTTGAGATCGATGGCGAGTTGATATTCGTGAATTGAGTCTCACACTCTTGACTTCAGCAGCCAGATTCTCGTCTATGCGCACCGTACAACGATGGGGACTATGAGTGTTGTCCACTAGCATACCAGTCTCACGAACTTATTGCGCACGAGCTTGTGTACAGCAGGCGCGGTGGGTGCTTCATTTCGGCCAAAACTTCTTTTCAAAAAACGTACTGTTGGGGCGACACAGCACTTACTTTAGAAATAAGTTTTCAATAATTCCCAACGATGTTTAAGCGTAAAGCGAATCATTTCGTTCCACGGAGGTATGATACTGACTTTCTGTCAAGATTTCGAGCGGGAAGCAGCAGTTAATATCAAAATAGCCCCTGATTTAAAAAGAAACCACTAGATGTCCCATCCTGTAGGTATAGGTACTACACTAATGAGATAGTGAAATGGTTCGTTCGTTCAACTTTATCTAAGGGTTATCCCTGAGAATTGTCAAAAAACTGGGGTTTTCGGTTTTAGAAAAGCACCCAAGGGCTGTTAATTGTTTTGTTGACAACTAAAAGCAAAGCAACTTTAAATTTGCTATAAATTAGTTTTAAAAATAAACAAAAACAATTTTGCATTAATAATATTTTATCTGATGAGGATGATGAGTACAACAAACATTTAATTGCAAAAATAAACAATAACAACATGCGAATCGACAAACGACAGTAAATAAATAGATATGAAATTTCATGTCACTTTTGACAGTTTGGTTTTATCTACTTTAGGGCGAGTTCAGGTCTCAGAAATATCAGCGTGAGTACATGTTCAAAAAATGATGTAGGGCGACTTTGTTTCATTAATACGAATTTATCTTGTCTGCTGTGTGGCACATAGTGACGTCTTGCTGGAACCACATGTCGTCTAGATCTATATGGTAATATTTGGGTTCAAGAAATTACGCTTGCCATTGACGGTGACAGCCTAACCAACTTCGTTTTCGAAAAAGTACCGACCAATGACTACGCAGCGCCCAGAATCCGCATGAAACGGTAACTTCTTGAGGATTCCTTGTCACCTGGTGAATCTCGTGCAGGTTGATGTCATCCCATAAACGATACTACATATTTTGCTTCTTAAGATAGCCATTCACCCAAAATTGCTCATCGTCGCTAAAGATAATTTTTCGGTCGAAATTGGGGTCCTCTTCCGAACGCTTCAAAGTCCAGTATGCAAACAAACGGCGTTGTACGGATGTAGGGCCACGTCCCGACGTAAGATTCGCCAAGTTGAAGTCTGTTGACAGCTGTCAACAAAAAAAAAAAAAAAAAAACATGGCCACCACCCTCACCAATGGAAAACCCCTTTATATACTTATACAAAATTAAATGATTTATATGTATGTTGATTTCCTGTACATACTTGCGATTTCTATATTCTATCCCGGATCGAAAATTTTTGTTTGGTGGGTGTGCAAGTACGTGTTTCATTGACGGTGTTCACATTGGACTTACTCTACCGATTTATTTTGACGTAAGACCACCCTGTCGTATTCAGACACAAAAGTAGTTTGAATACTCCAGATACACTTCGACGTCTTGTAGTTCTCACAATTGACAATGTTTACAAAATTTAATAATATTTAAAATGAATTTCAACTCAAAACACAAACTAATAATAAATAAATAAATAAATAAATAACAGTGTTGACTGCCGTATCATATGTCACCAAAACAAATGTAAAAAAAAACTATTAATTTTAAATTTCTTTAAAGAATCTTGCCTCACTTTCTCGTCTCTTTCTTACCATGAAGTGCGAATGAGAAAAAAGGCAAACGTCAAAATAAATCCATTAATTTTCAATTTGTTTTAAAAATCGTGCCTCACTTTCTCGTCTCTTTCTTACCATGAAGTGCGAATTTCATGTAAATGCAAATCTTTCTTCAAATAAAAGGTTCGTTCGTTCGTTCAACTTTACCCAGGGTTGACCCAGGTTTTCTTGACAACCCTCAGAGTTGTCAACAAAATTTTGTTGTCAATTTTGATGTGTTTCAACTTTTCCTGATACTTTTTCCTGATCGCCATATAACTGACGCCTAAGTAAAAGAAATGTTCAAAACGTAAACTGAATATAGAGGTGAAATTAAGATCCAAAACGCTGGTGGATACTTTAAGAATTGTTGTGTCAATGTCTTAGATTAAATCCAGAAGTAGACGGGGAAGAGAACCACTTATATGACCCCTACGATTGTGACAGGATGTCAAACCAACTTATCGAACCCAATTGGAGACAGCTAGCTAGAGCTGGCTGGAAGGTGCTTGTTTGCTAAGGCGCGGCTTTAACATCTTTTTTGCAAAGATTAAATGTTCCGAAGTTTATTTTTTTTAATTATATTAGTTTAGTTAATCTTAATGTATAGAAGGTTTCTTCATTCATACACAAATATTTAACTTATTATGTAGTTTCAATAGCGCAAAATTTTAAACAGCCTATTATTAAGGTATAAGTATGATGCTACTACTTAACAATTTGCTAACTTGAAAGAAGTTTACTAACTCATTCGGAATTTTAAACATCTTCTACCCTTCTTCTGAACACACCTAAAACAATAAGTAAACAGACCTGTTTTGATGATTTTAAATGTCAAAGAGTCATATGAAGTTAGCACGATACTAAAAAAATAAAATAGGTAGGTATTTGATGATTTTAATTTTAACTTACACCCATAAAAGGGTAGAGAAAGTATGATGCTATATTCGACTTCAATTTTCAAAATCGTTGTTTTATCCTAGTTTCATAATAAAACGGCTTTAACATCGTGTACTAATTCAACTAAAATTTTGCGCGAATAATTTGGTTAATTTCACTCAGTTCTAATTTAATTATAAATTTAAATAAAGTGGCATCACTTAAACTATAGCTCCCAATTTTTCGTCAGTATAAAATCTGTGCAATTACACAGCCGAAAACAGTAATGACAAAAACCACCAAACCACCCCTCTACGACAGCAATCAAATTTAGTTATACGTAATCGGAATGAGTAGGCGCACGTGATAAAGGTTTTTATTTATGTATACATAAATCGGCAAATAATTCGCTTTCACAGACAATGATTACATCATTCATCAAATTTGATTGAAGAGGTTCCTTTCCTTTAAACATTATTGAATATTCAAGATGAATGTTTACCTACTTGAGCTTGATCCAGGTAAAAATAAAAAAGTTCCTTTACGCTCACACAAAATTTCAAATAGACACGTTTGTCAGTTGTCATAGGAACATTCTCTTTCTCACATTGTTATGATCCGAAAACTGTGTGTTGTCCAGGGGAATTTACCACACACACAAAATTCGATTTGATGATGCCATTGTAACGGATTCAAATTAGCCTATTACATAGAAAAGAACAACAAAAACAAACCACTCGTTCTCATCACATAAGAGCGCTGGCAAAACTCAGACCGCACACAACTTCTAGCCAAGGTTAAAGTGATAACAATTACATTGAACTTATGTTCTACTTTTAGGTTTGAATCGTACAACGATGGCCATGGAGCAAATCAATGCAGAGCATTGCATAGCCAAGACAGTTCCGTTAGAATAGTAGTACTCCAATACTAACTACCTATGTACATCGCAAGAGCTAGCTGCACCTGTAATGCTGTAATTTAAATATAGAATATTCTCACTCACCAGAAACTCCACTTTGAGAAAAAATTCGCCTTCAGCACCGGATTTGGGGGTTTCACAACTTTTCTTTTCGTCCGATTCATGTTGAATAAATATTGCTAAGATACCTACTTCGGATTTTCTATGCACTTAACGTTAAAATCTGCAGCTAGACAAAGAACACTATTGACAAAGAGAGAGTAAAGCACTGAAGATATGGGCAGCCGCATGCAGGCAGTTTCACTAAGTTAAAAAAAAAAACTAATAGGTATGTAAATTGCACCTTTATTTAATTCGAGATTTGTTAATCGTTTTATTCAAAGCGTTAACTTAAAACATTCGCTTCATTCTAAAATGAGGTTACTGACTGGTCGTTGAATACCTTATGTACATTTACACCATAAAAGGAAACACGAATGACAAAGGTAGACGACGTAGATGAGGCAGAGAGTTTGGTAGAGATTATGTTTTATTTTACAGATAAATCGATGCCAGACTTTGTGACGTCACACAATTGTATTTATAAAATACTCAAATGCACTTTCGAGTGGATAATTGCCGTCTAAGATTCGGATAATTTATAAAATCAACGGTGGGTTGTCAGTCCAAGAGTGGCTTTAAGGTATAATTTGGCCGAGAATCGAGAATACCGTAAATTTGACAATCACAGTGAGTTTTTCTAACAACCGACAGAATAAAACAAATGTGCTGCCGTTGCCCCCAACAGTCGGCAGAAAACTAAAAGAAACAAGGAAGAGTTCTTTTTGCTTTACCCTATTGGATTTTTTGTTAAGAGAATTAATTACAGTGTGAAACAAAAGTCAAGAACACTGTTTGAAGAAAGGCAAACGTTGTAAAAATGTATTTAAAGTTTGGAACTAAGAAAATAGAGTAGGACTTATTTTTAATTATATCTAATAATGGAATATATAATATGTACATAAATATTCATCCCTTATAATTAGAATTATCTAAATGGGAAAGAATAGTTAATGCAGTGCATAAGGAGATAAAAATTCTTATTTATAAAACATTTTTCTTTTTTTAGTATCGTGCTAACTTCATAATGACTCTTTGATAGTACGCAGATCGAGACAAGACAAATTTTATCTCTACAATTTTAATCTCTAGAAAACGTTTCCAAATCTCGCGCAAAAGTTTGAGTTTGGAGAGATAAAATCTAGTTTAATGTGTTTTGTAGTGTATCTCTGGAACGGGTTGTCTTACAAAAGTCGTTCATACCTTTTTGGAATCTCCTCTTGATGCTTTAAAGAGAAGTATCAGCACCTTTTACATAAAACCAGTTTTGACAAAAATTACTTTCGGAAATACGGTGGCTGTCAAAATTTATCCCGCAAAATGTATCATTGGCCGCGTTCACTTCGTAGACCGATAGGGTATCTAATGTCGTTTTTATTTGGCAATCCGGAAGCCTTCCGGACTCTTCTGAAAGTGTTCAATTGGGAAAAAATGACAGTTCTGATTCTGAAAAGAAGAGAAATTTGCTTCTGGATTTGAAATCAGAAGCAAAACCAGAAGCACTCACACATTCATATACTTAAACGTCAACCTCAACAGCTGTGATTTTTGGTATTCAAATTGTGCGAACCAGGGTTGGCCGAATTAACTACACTACATTTTCTACATGATTTACTACGTTTATATGAGGTGTTGAATCGAGCTTGAAGCTCGATTCGAACCTTCATATACCTGAATTGAGTTGAAATGAGCTTCGTTCAACTCGATCCCAATCGCTCAGCGGTGTCGAGTAGAAATGTGAGTCGAAAATCCGACCCTAATCCAACTCGATCTTTCGATACTGCATATAAAAGTAGTATTTAACCATGCGTAGCTTATTGAAGAAACTACATGCCTAATTTACTACAATTTGTTACGTCTGCTACATATTAGTAGTAATAAATTCATAAAAATTAATTCATAAAAATTCAATATAATAAAGGAAAAAAAAAAACAATTTTGCACTTTTATGATCTAATGAAGGTTTGTAAAAAAAAAGTTTCATTTACCATAAGGATGAAGAATTGTAGGAATAACTGAACGTTTAATTTAAAAATTAAAATTTCAAATGCATAACTGACAGTTAATTGACAGCAATTAACTACATAAAATACGTAGCAGACGTAGCAAATGTAGTTATTTCTAAAAAGTAACAATTCGGCCAACCCTGCTTTCAACAAACATTTTTCTTGATTTTGATTATTGTACGCATTTGATGTTTCACATATACAATCAAACAAAACTTCAGAATCATCAGAAGCAAACAAAAGTGTTCAATTGGGATTCCGGATCGGAGAGAGATTCCGGATTGCCAAATAAAAACGACATAAGATACTTTAGTATCCGATACGTTGGCAAACGACCAAAACCGGATAGGTACTATTTACTGTCAAAGTCAAAAAAAGACGTGAATCGTCCAGGGTTGGCCGATTCAACTACATGCCTAATTTACTACAATCTGTTACGTCTGCTACATACGTAGTTAATTCATTAAAAAAAATACAATAATGGAAACCAAACAATTTTGCACATTTATGATCTTATAAAGGTTTGTACAAAAACTGAAAATGTTTCATTTACCATAAGGATGAGGAATTGTAGGAATTATGCATGATAGATGGGAAGATTATTTTTGGAGACAAACAATTTTCTTTGGCATAATCAAAGGATTTGGATTATGAACATATGATTTAAAGATATTTTTTAATGCTGAATTTATTGTACAAGGTATGTTGCGACGATTTAGTTGCAGCAAGAGACCATTTGCTAATCCGCAAAACAAACAATTAATATTATACATATGCACATTATGTATACTGGATTACAAATCCTATGAATTTTTTTTTTATTATAATAATTCATTAAATATTTAAGAATATAATATGGTATAGCCCTTATAAATATATACGAGTACAATACTGACAATGTCTCTATTAAGTTTTTAGTTCAAATTTTTGATAATTTAATCCTGCAATGAGGAAAGGTAAATTGAAAAGGGCAGATTTTTTAACCACAAATTATCTCACGCCAACGAGGTTTCTTTTTTTTGAGATTTTAATTAGCGGTGAGCTTTAAGCCGACAGAGTTAAGCTACGATTTCTTTTAGTGCTTGTTCGCATTTGGTGAGCGGACGCTGTCGTTTCAAGGTACGTACATATAAATATTACCAAAAAAACTTTTTAAAAATAATAAAAACCAAGAACTGGTAATTATATTGAAACTGTTTATTTTTAAGGAGCGCAGCACACTTGTCGATCATTTTCCATTTTAATTGTGTTGTAAATCAACCTTCAGCCCAATAATTATGTAGCTTTTTGACCAGCCATTTTCACTTCGCTTATTAAAAATGAATAAGCCCAACTAACATACTCTCCAAAGCTAAACTCTTGAAATCTGACAACAAAAAAATCCCATTGTTATACCTATGTATTAATATCTTGTTATGAAACTAAACTGGATTTCATAACATTTTTATTTTAAGTGGTAAACACTTTTGCTGCTTAAAACTACTTAAATCTTATAGCAAAACTATTTTTTCTTCTTGCAATAAGATTATATAAGCTTATAGTCTTAAAAGAATCCTTTTCTGAAAACTCAGCTCTAAATATGTCCATATAATCCCATAACAAGTCATGTTTAAGAGTTAAGATCATTTCATATTTCTATGAAAACCCTAAAAGAATTTGAGTTTAATACCTCCTATATCAAGAAACAATCTGAAGTTCAAAGAATAAAAGCTTTGCAGTAGGATCCGAATGAGATCTTTAAGGCTAGCCGCGCACTAGCAATTTTTAGTTGCGAAACTGCTTGGTTACTTATAGAAAACAGATGAACTGTTTGGTTGAATGTCGGTGAATTTGCAGATAATTATATGTTCAATAAAATGGCGAACTTATTTTAGGCAATCGTTTAGTTTGTGTCAAAACACAAACTTTTTAGTTGCTCGAACCAAGCAGTTTCGCAACTAAAAATTGCTAGTGCGCGGCTAGCCTAATGCAACAAACTTCACTTTTCTCAATTAGTAAATTAGTACTAGACGTAACAAATGTTAAAAAGTTACAGTTCGGCCAACCCTGTACTCGACACAAAAGAAAATAGATCAGCTGAATTGTCAGCTGTTCTTCAAAATTCCTCTTGGATAGTTAAGTATACCAAAAATTTTTGGATAGCTTTAGATTTCTGCTTGACATCAGCTGTTTCGTTAATCAGTTGTTTTTTCCTATGGGATTACAACAACACCAACAAATCCGGATACCTTTGGATACGGATTATCTTTTGGTGAAAAATTTGTATTAAATTGAATAATTTCCTGATAGTCAAACAATGAAGAACCAGTTCCACCCAGTTTAAGAACAACAAGGCCGCAGGATCTGATATGGCTTACCTGCAAAGCTCTTCAAATTCGGGTTTTGGTAGGGTTCATGCTATCTAACGTGCTATCTTAAACTATTTTGCAATGAATTTAGTTGGCAAGTAGAAGTGTGGCAGATCGACCATAGACCAAATATTCACATTAAGGCAAATTCAACGAATTTTAAGTCGAGACTCACCATCTATTTATCAACTTAAAAACCGCATAAAAAGCATTATCTTCGTCAGGAGCTCTATATGGCGATGGCCAAACCCGGTATCCCTGGAACACTGATCTAACTGTGTCCCGTTACCAACGTTCTGTAACATAGTCCTTCATGGCTGTTGAAAATCAGGCGAGATTTATTGGTCTTGAAAAAAATTAGGACAAAACCAAGTATATGCTTTCATCAAACAAACGATTAGGACAAAACGTCACCATTAAAAACTTCGAGGTAGTTAAAGGAGTTCATCTACCTCGAAGTTTATAGAAACAGCTGCTACTAGGGTTTAGTTCTTTCGAGAGAAAAATTCTTAAGATGGATAGTTGCTCCTGTTTGCGAGGAGGACGAATGGGTGAGCAGATATAACGGGGAACTCTATCAGATGTACCAAGATGGGGATATAGTCCGAAAACCCAAAACACGTCGACTACATTAGCTTGGCCACATTAAGCGAATGAACAATAATATCCCAGCTAAGAGCGTCTTCGAATACCAGCTCCCAGGTTCAGAGGGACAAGAAATAACGAACTTGATTTAAAGACCACGCTATCGTGAATGCCACAATAGTATGATTTAGTTTAAAAATAAACTACTCAATATTTACATTATTTTACTAGAAACTATGAAATTTCTCAACAAAAAAGACTGTTCTCTTGAAACCTTAGCGTGAAATTTACTAGGCAAAACTTCGAACAGTAAATCAATCATTATTGATAATTATTTTATGAAACATTGGTACAGTAAATACTGTCTTTTCAGTCATTTCGTTCATAACCAGATAGTTTTTATGGAGACTGCGTGAGAGTAGACTTCCCCAGTAAGCTAATAATCCAGTATATAGAAATACAGTCTACATACAATTCTACGAAATTCAGTCTCCAGACCTTGCCCCGAGTATGGCATAGAGCAAGCAAGTTAGATCTATTTAAGAAACACAATCGAGTGCCAATCTATGTCTGTATTATTTTTTAATAAACTGTCAAAATTATTGGCTTTGCTTGTGAAATTTTTATTTTCAAGATTCTTTTTTTATTTTTGATTGATGTGGCGTTAATTCTAAATGGGAATAAAAATGAATGAAGTTTTGCTCTATGCTCCATTGAGTAAACCGAGCAATCTCCAAACAAGCTAAAAAAAGATATGTGTCGTTTAAAATAAACAAAAAATTGCTTCTCGTTTTAAATATGCTATTTAGAGTCGACTCCTATTCTAAAATTAATTTAGAGCGGGTTTTAATTTAAATGTTTAAAACTGTGCGCCAATCATTTTTGATTGATATTTCCTATAATTTAAATTTAACAAGACCATGAACACTGCTAAAAGACCAAACGTCATTTTATTTTACGATAATGTCACTTTTGACAATTGACTCACCGCTGCTTTATATCGTAAAATGAAAACTAACCAAATCCAACCAACTCTTCAGGAAATTCTGTAGTCAAGGCAAGGGTGGTCCTATACCACTGCTTTAATATTCAAGTGTTTTCCAAATATAAAAAAAATAAACCATCCTCCAATAATGACTGAAGGTGAAAAAGTTGCTGAAGCCGTTGAAGCAATAACCCTAAACGGAACCGAAGCCGACGACGATTTTGTTGACCCATGGAATGTTACTAGTAAAAGCGAAGCTGGCATCGATTATGACAAACTTATAAGTGAGTTTCTAAACTAAACTAATCTCCATAAATGATTCTAAAATGCTTCTTCGTTTGTAGAAAGATTTGGCTCATCAAAAATCGATGAAGCGCTAATTGAGAAATTCGAAAAGGTCACTGGCAAACCCGCACATCACTTCATTCGACGTGGCATTTTCTTTTCGCATCGGGATCTTCATAATATTCTTAATTTAAAGGAACAAGGCAAACCATTTTACTTATACACTGGTCGTGGTCCAAGTTCGGATTCATTACATTTAGGACATCTGATTCCTTTCATACTTACCAAGTGAGTTCTCAGAGTTATATCGAAGTTGGGAGTTTTTTTTTGCTAAAACGAATACAATTTTTAGATGGCTGCAAGAAACATTCGATGTTCCTTTAGTTATTCAGCTGACAGATGACGAGAAAGTCTTGTGGAAGGATTTGAAAATTGAAAATGCCATCAAAATGGCCAGAGAAAACGCCAAGGATATCATTGCAATCGGATTCGACGTCAATAAAACATTCATTTTCAATAATTTGGAATTTATGGGGTAAGTTTGAATATTTGTCTACCTCGAATAGTGTTGCATTCGATCTTCTTGGAGGCAATTGTGATTCTAAACTATCCTCTTCACACCGTTCGATGTTGGGTATTCTCTCTCACCCTAGTCTATGCAGATGGGGAAAAAAGTCACCCGAAGAATGGTCTTTTCAAAATAACCTTACGCGTTCTCATCATGTTCTATACCCCTACACCATTTATCAGGACCGAGACTGTTCGTGTCTTATTATAGAACACTTTGGTTGCTGGAGAGTCAGCTTTATTGCTCAATTGTTTTCTTAGTCTCAGCACGGTTTATTTACCTCGAAGTTATAAATGTTTAAGTTAACGTTCTGCCCAGGGTATTGAGGTTGTCCTCATTGGCTGTTAAACCCATTTTCATTTTTTTCTCAATATTAAAAAAAGCGCCACTGACATCAAGATGTCTTCTGTAATTTACTGGACGAAATTTTGAAAGAATTTTCCTCTAGTGTTGAAGTGAGAATTTTGCGCTATTACCTTAGGAACGATGTTAAAAAAGTCACATGACCTTTTTGACAATAGAGGTAATGGTAAGGTTTTTTCTGACCTTAGACCTTAGTCTAGAACTAGAAATTGGTCTATATAGCTCTTCGGCTTCTTGCGAGGAACTGACAAGTCCTGCAAGAGTTTGTTTTGCCATGAAAAGTACTTATCATATCATCCGTTCAGACTCGGAGAAAATTTGCAGATCCCCTATTGACGATACGCACACAAAAATGGTTGAAAGTTGATCCCATTTTTAATGATATGTTCAGCATTAAATTTATTTTTAACATTTAACAATTCTTAGCCGCAAATTCTTCGACTAGACGTTCGACTCCAAGGGACCTTAACTGCACCTGCACATTTTAGATTCTTTGCTTTACGTGGAAGTCATCCCAATGGCACGACTCCAAACCTGGAGAACCAGCCCCTTAATAAAACACCGCGTTGGATCTC
This sequence comes from Philhelius festivus, assembly GCA_963931855.1. Classification (NCBI taxonomy): domain Eukaryota; kingdom Metazoa; phylum Arthropoda; class Insecta; order Diptera; family Syrphidae; genus Philhelius; species Philhelius festivus. The sequence goes on from OZ007555.1 coordinate 182,991,116, forward strand.
AATGTCCATCCGCTTCAAATATGTAGTAGTAGCCCATTCAAGATATTCTCTTAGTAGGTAATCGAATTATGTAGATCTAGAAAAACGATAGAAAAAGTCCAAAGGGCTCGCGTGTATTTGTCTTGCTCGAACAATGGGAACCTGCCCTACCGCAGTTATGGAGGTTGTCCTTCATCTATCCCCTTTCTACGTGGTCATCGGAAGTACAGCAATGGGAGCTATCATGAGATTCTCAAAGGAAGGAACTGGGACATGCAAAATTATTGGTCTCAAGGAGTCTTAATCAGCAGGCCCACAGTAATAAACCTTCGTGACATCCCAAGTGATGGTATGATCAAAAAATATAATTTGTTATAGACCTAAGCAAAAAAAAGATTGGGTAGGAGAATAAGTAAACAACACCCTCGAAGCAAATACCATCAAATGGTACACTCATGGATTGAGAACAAGCAAAGAGACTGGTGCAGGAATCTTTGGGCCTAGAACCAAGCTTTTCATACCGATGGGGCCGTCTATAGGCATCTTCCAAGCGGAGGTACAGGCCTTAGGGAAATGCGTAGATCGAAATCTCGACAGAAACTATCATAACCAGAATATTGCCATCATGTCAGATAGCTAAGCTGCACTGAGCTAATATACCATCAGCTCTAAATTAGTGTGGGAGTGCACAAACAGGCTAAACGCACTCGCCAAACAGAACAGAGTCACACTTCATTGGGTATTATTGGTGGCAGACTTCTTAGCAAAAATAGGCGCATAAATCCCTTTAACATATTTTGAATCCTATTGCGGAATAGGACAAAATGTTATCAAAAACAAAATTAAACAAGAAGAGAAGGCAAGACGATCCAAGAATTGGAAAGAACTCCCAATTTCAACCAGGAAAATTTCACAAATTGCATAAAATTAAGTAGGAACTAAGAATAATAACAGGTATCCTAACTGGACACTGAAATCTTAAAGACACATAGGTTTACTCGGTGTGGTAAGCAACGCCACATGTAGATTCTGCAATATGCATAACGAAACATCGGTCCACATATTAGGAAAATGTTGTCCACTCATGCCCCAAAGGAAAAACCATCTGGGACAATACCAGGTGGAAGAAAGCGACCTATCCTCTCTCAAGGTACCCCAAATACTAAGATTCCTAAGAGCAATAGATTTGGAGGAAGAACTTTAAGATGAGCTAGCTCATCCATTCAGATGAGCTAGCTAATCCAGGAGGCACAATACCCCCAATACATAATTCATTCATGCATTCAAGTAGGTCATTCTGGCCTTAACTGTTGATTCTATCTTAGGAATTCTACCTCTGTCGCCTCAATAAAAAGAGAAGTGCCTTAGTGAAAATAGTTCTTCCAATCTCTATTTTGCTGAGATGTGTAATCTACTTCAGGATAACAAACAACAAGAGCGGTTTCAGATCAAGCATTGGCCAAATCTGTTTTGCCATTAGACAATCGCCTAAATTATTCCATTTTAAGTTTTTCTCCTATAGCATCTTGTTTCCGCATGAATGTACATGTAGCGATGGTTATACCTATATTAGCCTTGTCAGGTAATATAGGTAATGTTGTACTACTTTTGGCGAGCTCGTGAGCCTAACAGTTTCCGGCAATGTCGCTATGGTACCCAACAGAGCTGAGTATAGAACTGCTGTGCCTTCCACATAAAAGATAAACGGCAGGTTAGGTCTGTTGAGTTAGAAGAGATCGAGGCCCGAGATTTAATAGCTCCATGAATATCCCAGAAGATGCGGATATCAGTAGTTGGTAACATGTTTTCTTTGAACCAAGACCGGACTTCTTTAATCTCCCTAAGTTCCGTCTGAAACACGCTGCAATAATTACTTTCTTACTTTAATTGGCGCTACAGCGGGGGGTGCGCCTGGACCTCAAATAGTAGACCCCGCAAGCAGTCTCGATCTCTAGCTTGCTGTCTCCAGTTTCGACTCCCCAGTTGCCTTAAATCTCCCTCAACTTGATCACGCCACCGGAAATGAGGTCTGCCTCTGTTTCTCGTACCCTCTGGCATAGCGTTGAATACCTTACGGGGTTGGAGCGTCGATGTTCATTCGCATGTTGATGACAGCATATACTTCGTCTTCTCCTCATTGACCACAAGACCCATTTTGTACGCTTCTGACTCCATACTAAAAAAGGGACCCGTGACTGCTCGCTTGGATCTTCCCATTATGTTAAAGTCATCCGCGTATCCAAGATATTGAGTGGACTTTTGAAAGATAGTGCCATTGGTGTTGGCGCGAGTATTGCGCACTACTCTCTCAAGGACAATATTAAAACAGCTACATGAAAGCGCGTCACCTTGTCTAAGTCCTCTGGTGGTTTCGAAGGTTTCGGTTGAATCTCTCCCAATTTTGACGGAGCAACGGGCATTTTCCAACGTCATCCTGATAAGGCGTATCAGTTTGGCAGGGATACCAAAACTCGACATGGCACGGTACAGCTCTTCTCTATTAACGCTGTCATAAGCTGCTTTAAAATCGATGAATAGGTGGTGTGTATCGATATTAAATTCTTGGGTCTTCTTCAGGATTTGGTGTAGTGTGAAGATCTGGTCGATGGTACACTTTCCAGGCCTGAAACCACACTGATAGGGGCCAATCAGTTCATCAATAAAAGGCTTCAGGCTTTCACATAATACGCCAGACAGGATCTTATAAGCGATGTTTAAAAGGCTAGTAAGGTTCCACTCGTCGGGCATACTTTCCTCCGACCATATTTTGTTGAAAAGTTGGTGTATGCTCCTAACCAGATCATCTCCAGCGTACTTAAAAAGTTCCGCCTGTAGACCATCAGAACCGGCTGCTTTGTTCGATTTTAATCTGGCGATGGCTAATTTGATCCCACTTAGGTCGGGTGGGTGGAACTCCAGATCATCAACCAAATTTGCTTGACGTAGCTGCTTGCTGGCGGAATTTTGGTCATCATCTCCATTAAGCAGCTGGTTAAAATGATCTCTCCAGATTTTCAACATCGACTGCGTTTCCACTATGGTGTTTCCTTCCTCATCCTTGCAGGCACCAGGGCGACTAGTGAAGCCTGTTGTTTTCTTTTTGACTCTTTTGTAGAAACTCCGCACCTGTTTTCTGCTAAAACATCTTTCTATTTCCTCGACTTCACGCTGCTCATGGTTTCTTTTCTTTTTACTGAGCAAGCGGTTTTTATCCCTTCTCTTTTCAACGTAGAGCTGACGGGAGGCACTTGTCTTCTTTCGCTGCTGTTTTGGCTTTGTTTGCCTGAGCACATTCGGAGTCAAACCAGGGGTTCTTTGGCGGCGGCTGTGATAATTAGTAAGATGGAAAACCCCCCACCAACCCCATCATCAGTTTTCGATCCGTGGGTACAAAAATGGATTTCATCATCTTCCAACAAAATCATATCCTCCCAGAAAGATCTTGAAGGAATGATTAACTTGGAAGTTTATGCCGAACTGTTGATTTGTGATAGTGTAATCAATGTGACTTGGGAGTGATCCGAATGAGTTCAGAATGATAGAATGGCCAATTTTGTTATTGGTCAATTGTGAAGAAGCTTTTAGGCCGGCAGCTTTGCTCGCCACTATCTGTTTACTGAAAATCTCGAGAAGTGGCTGATAGAACCGAACACCTAGTGTGGCAGAGGGGTCGTTCGTAGTGCTGCGCTTATGCACAGACAAGATGATCGTTGGACCTTGCTTAGCTTGTCCCAGCCTTTTCTAGAGCGGTCCACCATACTGCTACACCATAAGTAAGGATCGGTCTGACTACCAAAGTATGCAGCCAGAGTAATGCGGGGTTGGAAGCCGCATCTGTTCTCAATAGCCTTTTTTACATGAGAAGAGTGAGACTGTGGCCTTTTTTACTTAATTTTTATTTAGAATAAGACCGAAGTATTTTGCTTCGTCTGAGAAAGCGAGTGGAATACCTTTGATAGATATGAACATCTATATGAAGAATATTATATTTCCTAGAGAATAGGACAAGTTCGATTTTATGAGGGTTGACACCTAGCTAGGTCACACCGCTCTGCCCAGTTTGTTAGCTTGTTTAAAGCGTTTTGATGGAGTTTTTGTAAGATGTTTAGATACTTTACTGATACGGAAATAGGAACACAATGTCCACATAGGTAATCACTGCAGGTCTCCGCTGCCAGGCATGGCAGCAACTCATTTTTCTACCAAGTTCCAAAGAAGGGGGTAAGAAAAACGCATTGTGGCGTACCTTGCCTGACAGATCTTCTAGAAAAAAAGCCGCCCAGTTTTGAATTGATAACTCTGCTAGTCAGCAATTGGTTAATCAGTTCATGAAGCGACCCATCTACCTTCAGATATGAGAGTGCAGATGCGATTGCGAATGTGTCGACGTTGTTAAAAGCGCCTTCTACATCTAGAAATGCAACCATCCTTTGCGTAGAAAAGTCTCAGGTCGATGCTTGTACGTAAATGGATATCAATCAATCTTTCAAGCCTTTTTAGCAGGAATGATGATAGTCTAATAGGTCTGAGATCTCTTGGGTTTACTTTTGGGACATTTATCGGCTATGGGTATGAACACATCTCGACAATGTGTTAATAAAAACGGTTTATCTTTTTTGAATTTTGTATATTTCTTTCAATAATTATAATTAATCAATCGTGAAAATTTTGTTGTGTTCTAACAGATTTTTTACTCTTGAGGTTGTTTACCTTAATCTACTTGATACCGAAATTTAAACAATTCCGTCCATCTGTTTGCCTTGAAGTTCTATATGCAGGAAATATAATAGTTTGCTTATGTTTTTCATTTTTAAGGGACTTCCATAAAGCCGAGCAGAGATAACACAATACAAATTTAAAAATGAATTTCTTATTTCAGAAAATGCCCCGCCATGTACCAGAACATAATCCGTATTCAAAGGTGTGTAACATTTAACCAGGTGAAAGGCATCTTCGGCTTTGGCGATTCAGATATTATAGGTAAAATAGGCTTTCCAGCAGCACAGGCGGCACCAGCTCTCTCGTCGACTTTCCCTTTTATATTTGGCGACAAAAAAGTACCTGTGCTCATTCCATGCGCCATTGACCAAGATCCATATTTCCGGATGACCCGTGATGTTGCACCTCGGCTAGGATTTCCAAAATGTGCTCTTATTCACTCAGCATTTTTCCCTTCGCTGCAGGGAGCGAAATCTAAAATGTCTGCCAGTGAACAAAATTCGACACTTTCTCTAACCGACACAGCGAAACAAATCAAGAACAAAATTAACAAATATGCCTTCTCTGGTGGCCGAGCCACAGTGGAAGAGCATCGCAAGTTAGGTGGTATTCCTGATGTAGATGTGGCATACCAGTTGTTGAAGTTTTTCTTGGAAGATGATGCGAAGTTGGAAGAAGTACGAGTTGCTTATAGTAAAGGAGAACTGCTGACTGGGGAAATTAAGAAGTTAGCAATAGAGGTGAGTTTGATTAAGATTTTATTTTTAATAAACAAGTTAATAAATAAATCGATTTACAGACAATAACTCCCATTGTTGAAGATCATCAAACAAAAAGAAAAGCTGTTACGGATGAGGTGTTAGATCAGTTCATGGAAATAAGGCAGCTTAAGTTTGGAAGTTAGAGAAAAAAGATTCGGAATAAAAAGCGCATTTGTAATAAAAAAAAAAAAATTAAACGCTTGTATGTATTTCTGTTTATATAATCCTTTTTTTATATAAATGTCCATTAATTTATTACATCGCACCTAATTCTGTTTGAATTGTTGACCATTTTATGCAATGAATAAAGCTTTTGAATTCAAAATGATATTTTAACGTTTTGGTTTTTGTAAAAGAAGAAAACAAAGAGTTTTCCTGTGCACAACATTTCTAACATTTCCTTGGACTTTATCAGGAGACACCCAATTGCTATATGTAGTTTATTATTTATACTTTTATTAACAGGTAATAAATCTTTAAAAATGCTTTAGAGGCTAGTTAAATTAAAAGTCCCAACGATTTCACTTTCTCAAATAATCCCCATTCTTCTATACCCAATATCTGGAATAAAATCAAGCAGTTAAGTGGGTCATATTAAACAATTAGATGTATTGACACCAACTCGGGTCCGCTTATCAATCTTTCAAATAAGCAGCTCCAATCATTCGGATGACACGAATTTCCATTATGACTTAAGGCTTAAAAAAGATGAAAGTCTCCGCAACTCAAAATCTGCTACCTTCCAATTCTGCAACTATTCATCTTGATTAACCCATTTTAGAATAGTGTCTCAGCAAACTGAAAGGTAATACACCAGATAGAGGTGTCATACCCAATGTTTAAAAATCTTTCGACTTCGAACTCTACAATTTTTGATACATACATACATATGTGATACCGCAATATTGAAAAGTTGCCCCCTTCCTAAAACCAAAAAGGAGATAAATAAAATCGGGGGAATATAGAAGACCTATTTCGATGCTACCATGTATCTCAAATATCTTGGAAAAGGTTGTAGCAAAGCGTCTCCTCTGTTATACAGAATAAAATAAAATGCACGACTGGATCGCACGAACTTGCTCTTATGTAAAAGTACTTTGGAATTTAAGATACATTTTATAAATATAAAACATGGATTTAATGAGATAATAATGTTCAAATGCAAAAAATTGCCGTCTGGTTTCCGGAAAAGTATGAATTTATGCAAATAAACTTAAAAAAAACGTTTTATTATTATGTAAATAAATTTTTTATATAAGAAATTTCTCTAAAATTTTTTAAGAAAAAAATGTGGGATGCGAATTTTAAGTATTAAATAATATTGATTTTAGGAAATAATTTCAAAAAATAATCGTTCATAAGTTTTGAAGATATTGATTTAAAAAAAAAAAAAATTCAAAAAAACCCAACAAATATTTTTTCGAATATTTTTATATACAATATTATTTTAAACTTAAGGAGACTCCTGCTGAAAATTTTGGGTTAAAATCCTTAGAGCCCTTAATGAGAAAGTCGAAAATAAAAAAAAAAACGGGTCTATGGCAGGTACCCCTAATAACATTTTGCCCCAAAATTTTGTTTGACCAAAATGTAGCTTATGTTCATAATATCACACCTAATTTTTTTTATCAAAATCGTTAGAGCCGTTTTCGAGATAAATAAGATTTTGCATTACGGGTGTATGGGGGGTACCGTTAATTTTAGAGCTAAAAAAAAAAATTTCAATTTCTCCTCTAGGGAATCACCGTAGACCCTTAACTACCGAGTTTGAAGAAAATACCTCCGGTAGTTAAGGCTGTAGTTCGAGGTACAGACATACAGACAGACAGACGGAATTGTCGGACCCACTTTTTTCGTCTTCGCTATTATCGTAATGTCAACTTTGATCAAAATCTCGAGTTCGATTTTTTTTTCCAAATGCAGAACTTGCCCTATAGTACCTATATCGCAAGTAAAAACTGGTAACGTTAAACCAAGTTGCATTAAAGTCAAAAAGATGATGTCCAGATGCTTTACTTCATATTGACAACATATATGTATTTCAAACGCAATCTTACCTAAAAATCACGTTTCAATACTGCAGATAAAAATCATGTCATAACTGAAAATTAAGCTTAAACAATGCTTAATTAATCACTTAAGTTTGAATATTAAGACTCATGGTATAGAATTAAAAAGACACTAGCTGCAAGGCTTAATTTTATTAATTTAAAAATACCATTATATAGCACCTTGGCATTTTTAGAGATATATCGAGTTTTCCAATAGGGACTCGACAACTTTGAATTTAATTTGTGAACACACACTTCCACAGCTTTAAGAGCCAATTTCATCGCAAAATCATATTCATTGACGAAGCTCATTTTTGGCTCAATTGGTTCGTCAATAAGCAAAATATCTCGAAAATCCACATTTGCTTCATGAATCACCACTTCAACCACAAAAAATAACTGTTTGGTGCGGGTTGCATGCCGGCGGCGTTATTGGACCATATTTTTTCGTCGACAATAACTGCGTTAGACCAGCGTTATCGCGCCATGATTACCGATTATTTTTGGTCCGAATTGGAAGATATGGACTTGGACGACATGTGGTTTCAGCAGGATGGTTCCACAAGCCACACAGCACACCTTACAATCGATTTGATTTATTGAAGAGTAAGTTTGATGAGCGTGTTATCTCAAGAAATGGGCCAGTCGATTGGAAGCCTCGTTCGTGCGATTTAACGCCTCTAGGCTATTTTCTTTGGGGCTACGTTAAGTCATTGGTTTATGCCAACAAGCCGACGATGGACGTTGGAAGAGCTCAGAGCCAACATTGAACGCGAAATAGCGGCTGTTTCGGCCGAAATATGTGGCCGAGTCATCGAAAATTGGGTCCAACGAATCGACCGCTGCAAACGTGCTCGCGGTGGCCATATCATCGAAGTCGAGTTCCATTCATAAATATTTTGATTGTACTTCAAGCCAAGTCCTTATTGGAAAACCCTTTATTTATCGGGTAGATAATTTTTCGAACTTGAGGGTTGATTTGAGAATAATGATGGAGATATTCTTTCAAATGGTTTTTATTTTGGATTTTGTATGCATCTTTTTTATTGAAAATGTTAAATTGTAGAAGTGCTAGATGAGGCTTACGGCGGAATTGTTCATGGTGAGGAATACAACTGGCTATTGTAATTGAACGTTGTTGATAAAAAAAGCGATGAAACAGTGGAAGACAAGATAATTTACGACGGTGTTCAAGAGAAGAGAAGTTTCCGTAATTGATGTGTCTTCTATAAGTTTTAGTACTCTATTCTGAATTCTATCCAACAGGCTCAAATGAGTTATGGTGGCACCAGCCATATCGTAGCCAGATCAGAAGTGGAAAAAAATTCTTTCATCTTTTGGAAGCCTTTGAAGGTTTCTGTTTATAGAGTCAATTTGTTTTTTCCATGGTGGCAATATTGTATTCGTTTAAACTGTGTGATTCTATTCTATTTAAAAGTTTTTGCTATTAATTAGTATTAGTATAGTTCTATATAGAATTGTTGGCATTAAAAGTTAAATAAGCGTTTTTTTTAACAGTTGTATGTTGTATCGAAGGTACCGTTATTTTTGGAACTAAGAAAATCAATCTTTCATCTAGGGAATTACTTAAAAACTTTATATACAGGGTGTCCCAAAAGTCAACGTCGAAACGAAAACGGGTGATAGGGTAGGTGGTGACAGTTATCAGAAAAATAATAAAAAAAATCGTAGCCATGTATTTTAAGAGTTATAGGCATTCGAAAAGAAAAAATGAAAAAATGGTCACCCTGTGACGGTCTTTCAAGCGCCGTGATTACAAATATCAACTTTTCTCAATTTTTGTTGTTATTATGGAACCTTAAATAACCCTGCTAACAATTGCATTTAAAAATTTAAACACATCTGCATTAGTCTTAAAGAAAATATCACTTTTTTGCCCAACTAAGTACTCAAAATTTTTACATGACCCTAATTCAATGGACTGTAGTGTAAAAAAAACGTACTACGAAATTTTGGCAAGTTACCTTAAAAGTTGGCGCGTTCTATTCTCATTTCAAAATGGTATAACATTTTTGATGATATTTCATAAATAACGGAAACAAAAATGTTTTTCTCAAGTAACCCGGTCTTAAAATAATTCTTTTTAATTCATTAAAAAAAAAAGCTTTGAATGCACTCTAGGCTTCCTCGTGTCTAAGTTTATGTTCCAGGGGGGTGAACAGTAATTTAAAAGTAATTACTACCAGGTCCAGAGTACCGCGGGCTATCAGAAAGTGATTCATTTCTATTATTTGGTTTGAGTTTTTAATGAAATTCAATTTTTCAACAAAAATTACATCAAAAGTTTATTTACATTAAGCTGTAACAAATGTTCAAATTGTTTGCCTCCAACGGCAATGCAAGACCTTCACCTTCTTAAAAAAGATCGGTTTATAAGACGGGTGAATCTCTATGAGTTGATGTCTGCAACAGCCTCCGTGATTTTTTGGCGCAGCTTGGCTAAGTTTTGGACCGGTTTTGAGTATACTTTTTCTTTTACTACCCCCAAAAGAAAGAAATCCAGAGAGTTTAAGTCAGGTGAGAACGGGCTGGCCACGAAATTGCGCCAGACCGCCCTATCCACCTGCTTGGGTATTCTTCATCAAGGATTTGTCTCACTGGGCGAGCATAATGGGCATCCGTCTTGTTGAAACCACATATTTCCATAAATGCTAAGTGGCACATCTTCCAATAAATTTGGTTAGTGGTTTTGAAAAAAAATCTAAATACACCTCGCCGTTCAAGTTATCTGGTAGCTCGAATGGTCCAATAATTTTACGTTTAAGAATTCCGGTCCACATATTAACTTTGAAGCGATACTGCGATTTCTCTTCCCCCATCAAAGGTGGATTTTCTACATGCCACTCGTGCAAATTGTGAAGGTTCATGTTTCCATCCTTTTTAAATATTGATTCATCGGACCGCAGAATTTTGTCCAACAATAAAAACCGATCTACTCGAAACCAATCCAAAACTTAGCCGAGATGCGCCAAAAAATCACGGAGGCTGCTGCAGACATCAACTCATAGAGATTAACCCGTCTTATAAACCGATCTTTTTTAAGAAGGTGAAGGTCTTGCATTGCCGTTGGAGGCAAACAATTTGAACATTTGTTATAGCTTAATGTAAATAAACTTTTGATGTAATTTTTGTTGAAAAATTGAATTTCATTAAAAACTCAAACCAAATAATAGAAATGAATCACTTTCTGATAGCCCGCGGTACTCTGGACCTGGTAGTAATTACTTTTAAATTACTGTTCACCCCCCTCGAACATAAACTTAGACACGAGGAAGTCTAGAGTGCATTCAAAGTTTTTTTTTAATGAATTAAAAAGAATTATTTTAAGACCGGGTTACTTGAGAAAAACATTTTTGTTTCCGTTATTTAGGAAATATCCTCAAAAATGTTATACCATTTTGAAATGAGAATAGAACGCGCCAACTTTTAAGGTAACTTGCCAAAATTTCGTAGTACGTTTTTTTTACACTACAGTCCATTGAATTAGGGTCATGTAAAAATTTTGAGTACTTAGTTGGGCAAAAAAGTGATATTTTCTTTAAGACTAATGCAGATGTGTTTAAATTTTTGCATGCAATTGTTAGCAGGGTTATTTAAGGTTCCATAACAACAACAAAAATTGAGAAAAGTTGATATTTGTAATCACGGTGCTTGAAAGACCGTCACAGGGTGACCATTTTTTCATTTTTTTTTCGAATGCCTATAACTCACAAAATACATGACTACGATTTTTTTTATTATTTTTCTGATAACTGTCACCACCTACCCTATCAACCGTTTTCGTTTCGACGTTGACTTTTGGGACACCCTGTATATGTGTATCAGTTTCAAGAAAATCACCTTTGCGCTGTACAAACAGACATCGTAATTATGTTTGATTAAAATATCTTGCCCTAGAACACCTACCTAATCGTGAGTATTTATTTTATTTATTTACTAATTTAATCCCTCTTTTATTGACCTGGGGCCCACTATAAAAACTTTTGGTTATGTAAAGTTAAGGTCACAAACAAATTCCCAAATGGAATATGATTGTTGTATTTGTTGTCCTTCTGCACAAACTGTGCAGATGAAGACAAAATTACAAGGATCGCTCTATGAGAACTTAATTGTACCTTTTGTCTTCTTATGAAGTTAGATGTCAACTGGTTGACAACACAGCATCACAGCTTGTTCCAGCACAGATTTTATCACTGAAACGATCAACTCAGAAGCATACGAATCTGAAAATTCTTTCGAGTTACGAGTAATATTAAGAAAACCTAATAAACTATTAGATTGGTTATTATGTACAACAACAGGCAATTGCTTATACTGAGATCAATAAATACTCGTAAGTGCGTTTTATTATCTACAGATCTGTATGGATCCGGATCTGGATTAAGTTTTAACACGTATTACAAAAACAATTCGGGATCCTGTTCTCTATCTGGATTTATTTTAAAGATCCAAAAATTAGTTCTTACTCTGGTGTGTAGATGGCTTTTTATGGTAAGGTAATGTAAATTACAGTGTAAAGAAAAAAGACAAGAAACATTTGAAAATCAAAAAACATAAGCAAAAGAGAGATGAGCATACAACACTACTGCCACTATGATCTGTATCGTTTTATTTTTAAGGGTTAATCTATATGGATCATTGGCGATAATAAAAGGCGGCTACTGTTTTATTCTTACACCAATCATATATTAAATTTAGACCAGACTTTAACAATTCATCGGAACTTGATTTAATAAAAATAATTTCAAGTCATCAGCATAAGGTAAACGTGAAGAAGACAAAGCAATCCTGGTAAAATCGTTGAAAATAGGAGAAAAAGAAGAGGGCAAAGATGGCTACCTTGAGGTACTCCAGAATAGTTAATAATTTTAGATAATATTAGGTGCGTTTTATTACTCACAAAACTATCTGGATCCGAATCTGGATCATCCCTTGAAAATAAAACGATGCGGATCTTACTCACAGCAGAGTTATAAGCCCGTCTCTTTTTATCCTTGGGTTTGGAAATTTTAAATTATGTCTTGTCTTTTTTCCTTACACTGTAGTTTACACTATCTTACCATAAAAAGCCATCTACTCGCCAGTGTAATAACTAATTTTTGGATCTTTGAAATAGATCCCGATAGAAAACAGGATCCCAAATTGTTCTTGTAATACATGTTAAAACTTAATCCAGATCCGGATCCAGATAGATTTGTGAATAATAAAACGCACCTAATAATTTCAACTGCTACCTATATCCAATTGCTGTGTATCTACATCTGATGACATTTCAATGAAACTTTTAAAATTTAATGAGCCAAAAATGGTAAAATTTAAGGGGATTTTTGTTAAAAGGGTGTTTAAAAGCTTGTTTAATTTAAAAGCTCTTGGTGAAACCAAAACATCTTTTAAAGTTTTAGAAGCCTGTTAAATGTTTAAAAATCCTTCGTGAAATCGGGCATTATGAAATAAATTTGTATGGTAAATTTTCAAAATTTGAAGAAGATTTATTGTAAATTTCTTGGTGAAAACGCAGTAGCTATTATACTAAGCTTTCACCAACGATAATCCGGGATTTAAGACAAAATATGCTTTTTTTCATATTCCATATTTATTCATTTAACCATAAACTGTCCATAGAAGATATTTTTTATTATATAGGCATGTGTCTCCGCCGCACTAAAAGATTAAAAAGAAGATTTACATTGACCACACCATGCTTATGTGTGTGAGAGAGAAAGTTCCATTTTTACCAAACGATAAAAAATTATCACTAATATTTCATCGGTTCGGAAGAAAAGTAAAAGAACTCAACAAATAGAATTTTGAAATTAACATTTTAATTCAGGATCTACTTCAAATTTTGATAAATGAGATTGTTTGAGTTGTATTGTTTTGCTTCCTAGGTGGCACACGAACTAATTATGGTTATAAGCAAAAATATGAGGGCTGTCTATTTTTCAGAAATTAAAAAGAGCGAGCTCCCTCAACGAACCCCCTCGATCCGCTCTTGACCTTTCTTTGTATTATTTCGTTCTTCCAACCATGAGTGAGTGTCGGCAGATAAAAGTGAAACTCGATATTGTTCCATTGTTAATTCGAACGCCCTAAGCCCGACTCGTGCCATACATTTAATTCAAAGCTAATGTAGGTAGTCGGCTTCTGTTTCTTCTGTTGGTTCTTCTCTTCTTCTTAACATTTATCCAAAGTGTTTGGTCCTAGGTGATGCATGTTTATTTAAGACAATGTAAACATATTCAATAATGATACATACTTTGAGATAAATTTAACGAGACATTCATTAAATGATATGTGATGGTGCATCATTACGAATTGATCCGATGCACTAGAAAACACAATGCCTGTTAAGGAAACAGCAACTTCAAAAACCTAGGAAAGTGTTACACTCGTATTAGACATAGGTACCACATTTGTACAAATAAAGGTATTGGCTTATCGTTAGTACCTATTTGTATTAATTCAATTATTAATTGATTTAGTTTTTTTTTTTCGAAAATAATGCTTTTGCATAAAAATTTCGAACGGTTGGCCTTGGGCTGTTTGCGTTTAAGAACATTTTGTAAGTAAAGGATGGCCAACGATGTTAATTGTGATTTGTGAGTCACACCTTAACGTCAAGTTTTTTGCCCAACTTAATTAGACATTTCTTTGTTTCAGTGTTTGACAAATTCAAGATTCAACCACAGAAAGGTATACAATTGAGCAGAGCGTTAAGATTGTTGAAGCCTTTTACGAAAATGGGCGTTCAAATTAAAATGCATTTCGTGCACTTCGTGATTTTTTTGGTCAGCATATTTCAGCAAACCGGGTCTGTAGGAAATGTTGAAACACGTGTGCATGCTCGCCCAGTTCTGCGGAAAAAATTGCGCGATAGTGTTGCAGAAGAGCGGTGAACCTCGACTTGTCGTCGTCTCGTCGTGCCCAACAATTGAACATCTCACGAATATTACTGATGCGAATTTTGAATAAAGATTTGAATATACAAGATTACAAGGTTCAATTGACTCAAAAACTTAATCCTACTGACCATTTCAAGCATCAGCAATACGCCGAATGGTTGGTTGATCAGACAGAAATGGTGACCTTACAAAGAGGTCGACCGAGCAGTGGTGTTTGCTATTGCGAGATGATAACGGACTTCTTGTGGCTAGAAATTGAGGATATGGACCTGGACGATATGGGCTTCCAACAAGATGGTGCCACTTGCCATACAGCCAACGAAACAATGACTCTTTTGCGCGAGAAATTCAATGGCCGTCTTTTCTCATGTCGTGGCGATGTTAATTGGCCGCCACAATCATGTGATTTGACACCGTTGGCCTTCTTTCCTTGGGGATATTTAAAAGAAAATGTGTGCGTCAATAAGCCAAGAACAATTCAAGAGCTAAGGGATGAGATAATTCGGTACACTGACGACATTGAATCTTAATTATTTCTCAGATTCATTGAAAATATGGACCATCGGATAGAGGTATGCCATCGAAGCCATGGCGAGCATTTGGCTGATATTTTGTTTCACACAAAATTATTGTCATAGATCATATAATCATCTATCATAATAAAAAATATTAAGATTCATGCTTATTTTAAGATTCGAACGAATAGCTAATTCGATAGAATAGATATTTTCATTCGAATGAAGTTTGGATATTTTTACATTCGAGCGAAAAATGTTCATTGTCGAATGATTGAATAAAATGAACCTCAATGAAATTCATTTCCGAAATCAGCTGTTTGAAATTTACTGACATTTCTATCTGATTTAGTATGACCAAACTGTTTTTTTTTTGATGATTTTTATTTAAAAAAAAATATGGTCTAAAAATATAAAAATAATAATTTATCATTTAAGAAAAATAAACTAATGCTAACGGCCCGGTAAAGTTTAAATTTGAAAAAAAACAATAAAACCGACATTTTAAAAATTGGGAGCATTTAGAAAACAGTATGGTAAGTTTATTGATATCAAAAAGAAGTAAAATAACGGTACAACTTCTCTGTAAAATAAAATACTTAATTTATGTTTTAATTTTCATGTAAACTAATTTTGTTTTCCAAATTGATAAACAAAAAAAGAAGGCAACTTCAAAGCCTATTTAATTTACACAACTATGGTAACACTTGAATTTTGAATTACCATTTGTAAATTGGTTTATGAAAATATTGATAAATTGAAGCCAGACGTTAAAAATCAAAATGGCATTTGTTTTACGAGTATGTATGAAAAGAGAAAACAGTGAGGAGCAGTTGTATAGGAGAAGGATAATGAATGCATCAAATTCATTTTATGCATCCATTACTACTAACATTATACTAAACTTACATGTTTTATGAATCTATTCGCCAGAAAAAATTGAACGAGAATGAAATGACATTTCTTTCGAACGATTCGAAAGCGAAAATTTGTTTAATTTTCGAAAGATAAATGAACTTTCCATTGATAAAGTGAACTTTCGAATCGTTCGAATCTCAAAATACAAATTTTTCGAATTCGAAATACTTTCTAATGAAATCGAATGTCAAAATAAATTATTCTCTGAAAAATTTTTGTTTTATTTACAATTAACATCGTGCGTTTTCGTTGGACCACCCTTTACATTTTTTACCCAAATGACGTTTTCAAAACAACCATAATCACCCTTTAGTTTAGGGAAAAAAAATAAAAAGGCAACACTTTTGACATTCAATCATATAACAACGTAATCGGGCCTAATCAGTTGCATCTTTAATAGAACAACTAAGCTAAGCTTATTTTCAAATTTCGGGTCTTAATTCTTAGTCCGATAGTTTGTATGAAAACGTCAAAGTATTTTTGAGCTACAGATAATAAGACAGTAGTAGTACGCCTTGTCATATCGGTTAGTGTGTTAAATTGGGATGTCAAGAAGAAGGGCAGTGCTCGATTCCCAGCAGGTACAAAAAATGTTTTTCAAGCGTTTACTGCCTCTTGCAACAAATCTTACAAACAGTATCTCTCTTCATGAAAATTGTTTCTTATCTTAGCTGTTCTGATTCAGAAGTGGTTAAAAAAAAACCACGACTTTTTTAACAATAAGCTTAAGTTTGTTACTGGTAAATGAGAAGCTTCAAATACAAACTCAATATGAACTACATACATCTAATGTCGATTTCCTTTACTCATGAGAAATCAATTTCTGTGGGAAGATTTCGATTTCTCGACAGATTTTACGTTCCTTCACACAAAAAAAATCGATTTTTTTTTTACAGAGATCAAATTTTTCGAATCCGTATTTGAAGAGGGATTTACATGCATACAAAATACGAACAACAAAAGAAAAAATTTGACAAGGGATCGAAATCCCTAGTGTGTAAAGGAAATCGACATAAGAAAGGCGGATTCAACTAGGGCTGGTATTCACCGAGCGCTCATAACTTAAGAAGCTCATAAACCTATTCACCAAGCAATATTAGTGAAGATCTACGAGCGCTCTTAAAAGCTAGGAGTGGTCCCGACCACTCCTAAACTTACGAGCGCTCTCTTCGAAAGTTTGTTCGAAAATTCCTTGCCCCATTTTCCAAAGAGTGGGGAAGTGCGCTTCCTTCCAAATTCAACACTCCCATACGGCCACCCTCACCACGCAAATCGGTGGATTAACGTACCTCCAAGTTCAAAAACAGTTTAATTTCACAGTTTGGGTATGCCTGAACAAGAGAGAGTGGCTCTCATTTTCGAACTTCGAAAAACACTTGTGAGTGGTTGGTGAATACCCCAAAGAAATTTCAAGTTAAGAGCCTCGTAAAGTTAAGAGCCGTTTAAGAGCGCTCGGTGAATACCAGCCTAGGAATGACGTAATTAATCAAAAAATGACATATTTTCTACAGAATATTCCAATTTCCAGAGAACAATATTGGTGTAAAGTTAAGTGTACATGCTTGGTAGATTTTACAATATTGTCAGATTTGACAATTATCTACAATTAAGTTGTGTGCTTACAGGGTTGGTAGAAAATTTACCAATATTTTACAATTACTTATTATCAGATAGCTGACTTAAAACCTACCAATTAACTGTAAGAGATTGTTAGATTTTTTACCAACCGTGTAAAAACACAACCAATTATGGAAACTGCTTCATTTGCATTTTGGTCCGACTTTTTTTACAATATTTTTCCAGATTCGATTGGATTGCAATTGCAATTAAATTTCGTGCTCAGATTGGTGGTGATAGTCGGGGCATCTATTAACCCACAAACTGCGTCGCATCTCGATCTCTTGTATTAATTTCAATATTTTTTTATTCTATTTCAACCTTATTCATCAAAGATTTTTGATCTATTTTTATTTTATTTTGCAGATGGCTGAGGCGATGAGGCGACTGCGAAGTTGATGGAAAAATAAGCCGAAATGTTGCATCGGTTGATAGTATTATTTCTAAAAGTATTTCCATGTTGTTTTTTTTTATTAAATAAATACAATAAATTGTTAAATAAAATAACTTCTTTATGATGTTACAAACATCTGACAATTTCTTCAGTCAGAAACGTCAGACAACGATACAAATTGGCAGGCATGACAATGAATTGTGTGTTTACACGGTTATCAAATACCTACCAGTTTATCGTCTTACAATTAACTGACAGATATATTTTCTGACAATTAATTACAAGATAACACGATTGTCAGCTTGCATATATACATGTTTGTCAGAAAATGATCTTCCAATTAAACAGTATTGTGTTTTCGAAGCATTAGATTCTAAACGGTTTTTGAATCCCAATTGGACGATGCTGTCAAGCTGAGGTTACGGTCGTCAGCGAAACAATTTAGTGGATTAGAAGTTTCAGACAAAAGATTATTTATGAACGTAAGGAAGAGTGTCAGAGACTAAGGGAGCCCTGGGACACACCAGCGTTTATTTTGTGCATATAAGATTTGAACCCTTCAAATCCCACTTGTAGTCCTAAAGGTCCTAAAGATAATTTATAATCCATCAAAGAGGTGATTCATCGATTAACAAATGCACGAATTTTTTTATAAGAGATCTTGATGCAAAACTTTATCAAATGCTTTTGAAAGCAAGCCTTTCTAAGGATGTTTTTCACTGACAGATCTGACAATATTACTTGTGTTTTATTCACAGCTGTATAGCTAGCACAGCAAAATTTCCCTCGACAAACAACAACAATTTGATTGCTGGTGAAAAAGAAGCCAGCAAAAATAGTGGCAGTTATGCTGGTGATAGAACTTTAAATTATTGAAATGAAAATGGCGCTATGCATTAAATTTTAGAATTAAACATAATTACAGTTTTGACGTCAGATTTTGATATTTTTTATAAAATGGCCAAAATTGAAATATAAATTGATATTGACATATGGAGTGAGTTTGATCGTTTTATTCGCACTTGAATGCTGCGCTGGCTATGCAGCAATGAATAAAACACACCTATTGTTAGATATACCAATCGTGTACATTTAGCACAAGTCATATAAAATCCATTATTTCATGCACGACAAGTTTAACACCTAAGTTTAAAGATAATGTTGCTTGTTATGCCACAAATGAGGTTCAGTAACTCTAGTTATAAATAGAAAAGAACTAATACAAATGCATTTTTAGCTTCTTTCGTCTATCTCAATTGGTGCATTTTGGGGTTACGCCACGACTCCTCTCAATTCCTCATTTTTGAAACATGTTACAAATTTGCAGCCACAATGATTTTTTTGAGTGTATAGGTATTTTGAATAGCTTAAATTCTCAGACAACCTTTTATTAACAAAATTGAATTAAATAATTACTCAGAAATATTCTCTACAATCTTCGATTTGAATCCGGTCTTCTGTCTTAAGCTCTTTCTCATTCTGTTCTTAGTAAATTCTTTTCCCAGTGTTTTATTAACCTTTTTGTAAACGCTTTAAATTTATCTGAGAAAGTCCAAACGTACATACAATGTATTTGTTTTATAAAAATAAATTATTTTATATTTCAAAAACAAATTATGCTCGAAGTAGTTAAACTAGATGTTCTTTTATCAATCTATTTCTCGTTCAGAAACTTTTTTGTATCTTGATAAAATTCGAATTTTCATCTCACACAATCCTAGATTTAACGATTCTTGGAAATATGAGAGAGTCTCAGAATAATTTGTCATGCACTGGAAGTTCTAAGATTATGTGTTCCAAAAAGAGCGATTCAAAGCTCTCTATCTGTATGCCTTGAATTACAAATGCTATTAAATATTGAAAAACACTTGCGTCTTGGTCGATAAGCTAAGACTGAGATAAAAAAAAAAACAAAATACAATTAAAATTAAAATATTAAACTCTCTCTTCTCGTTTTTGATATCCAAAACCAAACCAAACGCAAAGTGATCGAGGGAGGTATAAGCCTTTGCGATGCTATTGCTTCGCTTCAGTATTGCGACCAATAGCACTGTTTACTGTCTCGAGAGAACAAATCAATCAAGAGACCGCCCCACATGTCCCGATATATGTATAATGTCACCGGTATCGGTATAAGTAAGTCAATAAGACAGGTATACTCCGTCGGCGGCGACGTCGACCGGCTGCGTAACCGTATTCCCGTGTCTTATACGTGATAAATGTTGTAGGTGTTGACGGAGTCTAATGTTCTTTTCAGTCAGTGGATGATATCTACGCGGACAGACCAGTAATATTTCTAATAAGTGCGATTGAGATTCGAACGTGGTACCTATTCTTTTTAAAAAGTTATAAAGTTCGTCCTTGAAGTATTATTATGAATTCTGAGACGCAAGGTGTAGATAAAACTTATAATTCTGATTGTCATTCGGAGGACGAGCGTGGTGAGGATAATCGAGTTATTTTGGAAATCGGTGTTAACGTCCCCTACTCATCGGCATCATTGGCAGCTATTGCACCACCCGTCCCGGTACCATATCCGCCGGATATACGCTTTGCTCCGAGTAGCGCTTTTCATTCGTCTTATCCATACCTGCAATCGCATCCTTGTGCAATGAGCATTCCACAAACTGTGTGCAATTGGTCGATTCCAGAAGTGGTACGACCACCCCTTTATCCACATTACCCAAACCTGCGAGAGCACCCTATTGTTAAGGAAGAAAATCCTTCATGGAGGGAGAGGGCTTTACAATTGGAGAAAGGTGAGGAAAGTTGTAAGTTTTTTGTTGTAAATTTGAATATTTGTGTCAAATTTTCAAGTGTATTCTCAAGAGTTTTGAAGGAAATTTACTTTAATATTTTTATTGGTGTGGTATATTGTTTGTACAGCTGAAAAGTAGACTTGTAGGTATTGAAACGATCCAATTTGTTTCGTATAGAAAAGTGCATAGATATAGGTGTCTTAATAAAATTTATATTGGAAGGTTTTACACAACAAATTCCATATACTACTGAGATAGATTAGACAAGTTTTAAGAAGACTATTTAATTAGACTAACAACAAGTCAATTTTTGATAAATAAATATTCTATGTGTACATACATATGTACAATTGCAGATACCTTTAACGGGAACGATAAATTGCTTTTTTGTTTCAAAAAAAAAACTACATTAGACTTAGTTAGGAAGTAATTTTTAAAAATGAAACAGTATCTATACTGTTCTAGTGTTTTACAATTATTTTATTTAAATATTTTTGTAAATATATATAGATACATACGTATATGTATCTATATATTTACATGTGCAAGAAGTTTCCAAAAAGAAAGAAATTGTAACCGTGCATAATTGGTCATAATGGAAAATATGAGTCCTCCTTAAATTTGAGATTTTAAAACCAAAAAATTTTGTTTTCACTACGCAAGATCTCTAAACATCAGTATTTAAGCTTAAATTTGAGGAGGATTCATGATTTAATAATAGGTAGAAAAATGTTGAGACCTTGATTATGAATTTTGTTAACTAATCTAGGTACAGAGGGTGGGCCAGATAAGACAACCTAATGTTAAACACTTGAAATAATCCTTTGTTTTAATTATTTTTGTCTATATAACATTTGCGAAATAAGCGAGGGTTGATTTTGCTGGCCTGTGGCGGCCATGTTGTTTTGGTGACATCTGTCAAACCATGACATCTGTCAACACCATGATACACCATTGAACAGCACATCCAAATAATGAAATTCAGTTATCAAAATGAGTGTTTGTTAGAGCAAGCGTAGGGCTCATTGCGCACATTTTACGGTAGACGTGGTGGCGCTTCAAAGTCCACTTTTCAACGTTTGATCGCCAAATTTTAGACAAACGATCGGTTTGGTATCAATCAGCCAAAATTCGTCCGTCTAATCATCTGAGTCGATTCATCGCCGCCCTTGCACAAGATGTCGGCATTTCGTAAACTTCACCTTGGCGAATTTTGCGTCGGGACCTGGGCTACACCTGTACAAAATCCAACCGACCCAGGAGCCTAAAGTTCATGACCATAGATAACGCCGTTTGTTCGCTAACGGGGCTTCGGAGCATTTGAAAGTGGACCCCAATTTTGGCGGATAAATCATCTTTTGCGACGAGGCGCATTTTTAAATGAATTGCTGTGTTAATAAGCAAAACTGCCAGATATATGACAACATCAATTCCCAAGAGGTTCATTTGGTGATAAAGCATTCTCAAAGAGTTGTCGTTTGTTGTGGATTTTGGGGCGGCGGCGCAGCATCATTGGTCCGAATTTTTTTCGAAAACGACGTTGGTGAGGCGATCACCGTCAATCGCGTAAATTGAACCATTTGCACCTAGATAATATGAGGATCCACTAGGAAGGTGCCAAGGTCGTGCGATTTGACCCCACTAGAATTTTTCTTGTGATGCTGTTTCCTAAAGTCGCAGGAATAAATCCCAATGGACCGATGCCAAACTAAGTTGGACATAACACAGGCCATCGGTCGAATTAACCCGGATCTATTGGAACCACAAGCAAGGATGGGCCAACAACTTTTTCGACACTAAACATTGCATCTGTATGGGTGTAACTGATGTTGGTTTTGAAGCCCGGATTTCTACAGTCTTCGGTTGGTCAAACTCCTAATCATGAAGGCTGCGGGAGCTGATCTTGAATTAAGTATTGAAGATATTTTCGCTGCGTCATCACAATTGATCGTACTGTATGTATCAATTGTAAATTCAATAGTAACATGAGAAAATACCAACAATTATATTGGTAAATAAAAAACTTATTCGTGTTAAACATTGGTAGGTCTTGTACGAGCATAGTATATTCAAAATGAGAATAAAATATAGTCTTATTTTTTAACATATCCGATAGTCGCTGTTAAGGGTTAAGGTTACATCGCTTTTTTCTAATGTCAAGGAAACGCTGATAAACTATCACTTCAAGAAATATCTTGAAGAACGAAAGCTTTTTAATGGCCGGCAGTATGGCTTTCGTAGCAATAGGTCCAATGGTGATTTGATGATATATCTCACTGAACAGTGGAACAAATCTTTACATCGTTTAGGAGAAAGTAAGATTATTGCACTTGATATTTCAAAAGCATTTCATAGAGTTTGGCATCAAGCTCTCTTATCAAAAATGCGAGCATTTGGTATTGATGAATCTTTTCTTCGTTGGATTGGAGACTACCTTTCGAACCATTCAATACAAGTTGTATTGAATGGTTTTAAATCTGAAGTCCATAAAATAAATGCTGGTGTACCACAGGGCTCCGTTTTGTCTCCGACACTCTTTCTGATATTCATCAACGATCTTTTGTCTGAAACTTCTAATCCATTAAATTGTTTTGCTGATGACAGTACCCTCAGCTTCTCATATTCATTTCCAGATAGACGTCCTTGTTCTTCGGATGTTAATCTAGAACGGCAGCGTATGATAAGCTCATTAATTTATGATCTCAATAGTATTGTAACATGGGGAACGAAAAACCGTATAAAATTTAATGCTTCAAAAACTCAATGCTGTCTCCTGTCCTTAGAGCAGAACCCACCATCTATGCCGCTATCCATGAGCGGCACTTGCATTGAGGAAACCAAACAGCTCTCAGTTCTCGGTATGTGTATCACAGACCACCTTGTGTGGAATGACCATAATTCGACGTCGCCAAAAACGCTGCTAAGTGCTTAGGTTTCCTTCGACGTAACAAGACATTTTTTACCCCTTCTGATCTGGCTGTCATCTATAAGGCCTATATTCGTCCAAAGCTCGAGTATAATTCCCATATTTGGGCAGGTGCTCCAATAACTCACTTGAGTCTCTGGTATAGAATCCAAAAAGAGCTTTAATGATAGGTTATAGAAGTATAACAGAAACATTTGAAGCTCTTTGGCACCGTCGCAATGTTTCTTGTCTTTCACTAGTCTACCGTTATTTTTATAAACACTGTTCTAGTGAAATAGCCCGCTGTACTCCTCCCCTCAAACAATTTAACCGTAATATCCGCGCTTCAAAGAATGCCCATCAGTTTACCCTTGATCCTCAACTTCGTATGTACAGTTAAATTCAGAGATTCTTTCTTTAGCCGCACTACACGAATGTGGAATGCTTTACCCAACTCTATATTTCCCTCCCATTATTCAGACATTCAAAACCAATGTGAATCGGTACCTCCTTTTAAATTCTCTCCTACTTTCCTAAACCACTCGCACTGTCTTAATTCGCATAAGATACCAACACTTTAGGGGGTGTAGATTGGAACCATGCAATACAAATTGTATGGGAGATGGTCTAGTTTTAACTAATTTTTCAACTTTTTATTAATGAATACATGGTCTTCTAATGTTGTCCGTAAGCACGGAGGTTCTGGTTGGAGTATTGATCTACGCATTTTCCTTCAAGTATCCCAAATGAAGAAACCGGGAGGCGTTAAATCAGGGGATCGTGGGGTCCAGGCGATATCAGTACTTTTTTACATTATTTGGCCGTGAAAAATGTCTAGTTGTTTTCTCCGCGTATTTACAGTTGAACAAGTATTTAAATATAATATTTTGATACACTTTGCTACTGAATTAGATACTTGATAATAAATTAATATCGACCAATTTATACGACTTTCAAATGCCAACCAAATAAAATCGACTGGAACATAACGTACCCTGTATGTGTATATACCTGTATATAGTGTTCAAACGAGTAGTAGTTTTTCAGCAGTATAAATGTTGAACAGCAGTGGTCCCAGTTTTGATGCTTGGGGGTGTCCAGTTGATTCCCTTGGTTGATGATACTTCTTTTGCTACCTGTACATACATAGTACAAATGTCTATGGGTAGGGAATTTCTGATTATTCTTACAAAGTAATTAGGAAGTCCAAGTTTCAAAAATTTCGTCC
The DNA here is from genome assembly GCA_963931855.1 of Philhelius festivus. Lineage (NCBI taxonomy): Eukaryota > Metazoa > Arthropoda > Insecta > Diptera > Syrphidae > Philhelius > Philhelius festivus. The sequence goes on from OZ007555.1 coordinate 183,015,885, forward strand.
GCCGGGCGCGGCGATCCTACTTGGACTCGTTCGTTGTAAGGTTCGATTTATCTTACATCGATTGTCCAATTATATCAAACAGGATCGTACAGTGATAACTGACATCATGTTGATGGTGCAAAAAGTCAAATGTCATTCATCAAATCTTCAGGCATTGAATTCATTGCTACTGCATGAGCCATTGACTTTTCTATCTTCAAGAACTGTACAACAGCTGACAAGAATTAAAATTCCAACACTGAAAACACTGACATCATCAATGATTGTATATTTTATTGAAATTTCAAGCTTGTAATGATTTATGAATTCAAAAATTAGGATGAGAAATTGTATTTCTGCAAATTTGTTTATATAAAGCTTAAAAATCGCAATACAAGATTTATACAGAATTAAAAATGGCTTACAATCAGTCTGTTGCTTTATAAATTTTACTTTAAGAAATTATAAAATAAAAAACATATTTAAAATAAGTACAGCCAGTAACAATAATAAATGCTGGTGTTCCCCAAGGCTCCGTTTTGTCTCCGACACTCGTTCTCATTTTTATAAATGATCTCTTGCCGACGACTCTACTCTTAGCTTCTATACTCATTCTCAAATTCACGTCCATCTTCTTTGGAAGTGGAATTGCAACGGTATCGTATGACAAGCTCATTAAACTCAGATCTTTACAGCATTGTTTAATGGGGTATAAAAAACCGTGTGGAGTTTAATACTTCGAAAACTCAATGCTGTCTCTTGTCGTTGAAGCAAAATGTCCATCTTATGCCATTGTCCTTGAATGGCACTTGAATCTAAGAAACCGAAAAGCTCTCACACCTCGGTATGGGTGTCAATGACGATCTTCGTTGGAATGATCACATTCTCGAGACCGCCAAAAATGCTACTAAATGCTTAGGATTTCTATATCGATGTAAGAATTTTTCACCCCATCTGATCTGGCTACCATTTTTAGAGCGTTTATACGTCCAAAACTCGAGTATAATTCAGACCTTTGGGCAGGCGCAGCACAATCTTCTCTCCACTTATTGGATAGAATTCGGAACAGAGCGTTAAAACTGATAGGAAACAGAGCTATCATGGATTCATTCTCATTTCTTTAACACTGTCGGAATGTTTCATGTATTTCCTTGTTTTATCGCTTTTTTCACAATAAATGCTCACTCGAAGTAACCAGTTGCATTCCTCCCCTTAACGAATTCACCCATGATACCCGCTTCACTAGGATTGCTCTTCAGTTCACCCTCGAGCCTAACTTTGATCGTACCGTCAAATATAGAGATTCGTTTTTTAGTCGCACAACACGATTATGGAATACCTGGCACGGTTTTTCCTTGCTATTTCAATTTGCAAACATTCAAAACTAATGTTCATCGATACCGCATTTCTCTCTCTATGTTGATGTTTCAAATATTATAAACCCTTGAGCGCTTGTGAATTATAAAATTAAAACAAAAAAGTTAATTTAGACGATTGTGATTGCGAGGATGACTGTTTAGCTGAAATCCATTTAAATCTTTGAATAAACAAGACTATAAGTATAAGGTATTTTACTTACTTTATATCTATCAATAATGCTATACTCTGTCCAACAAAAATTGTCAGTACAGGGAAGATAGGACGTTTGTCTCTCATTCTGGTTGCATTGCCATGCATAAGTGTGTCGCTTTTTAAAGCTCTCACAGGGATTCCGTAGTTTACATTATAAATCGCCGCAAATGAGAGTAAAAAAACGCGTAGGGCTACCGTCTGCCGATTCAAAACGACTGAAAACAATATTCAATTTACCTTTTCCCACAATGCCAAGCGGTAAGGTACTCGTAATAGGCGCGTTTTTTTTAAGTTGAAAAGCAATACGACAACACTCAACATACTCATCTTCTTAAAATGTGTTCTCAAAAGCTTTAAATCCCAAAAGCTCCTTAATAAAACCACTGAAAAAGCTCCTTGCTTGCAATTGAGAATGCTAATGGTAACTATGTTTTGATGTAGATAAAGAGCGCACGATCGTATTGAGTGAAACTTGACACTCTTGATCTTGACAGTATCTCATCAGCAGTGGGATACAACGGTCGTGTTGGGGTGTACAACTTTTTTTTTGACACGAAACAAATACAAAGATTGAAATATTGATGTTTCATTTTAATAAAAAAATCATAATATTTAATTGAACAAAAGTATCGTAGCGAAATTAGAAACATAAAGATACAATATATAAAAACTAAAACTTTAAAAAAATTTAAAAGTATCAAGTTAAAACTTTTTTTTTGTTGAGTACCTCTAGATTTATTTTCACTTAACTTCAATATGTTTTCAATTTTTTTAAAATTCTTTTCCTTCTACTAATTACATCAGACTACAAAAAAACAGCATGCGATCGTGAGCGCACAAGAATGCGGGACATGAATAGATCTTTTGACTTGCTGAGACTGAAACTGCCTATATCAAAACCAAGTGGTAAGAAATATTCAAAGATAGAAACATTAAGGTAATTTACAATAGAGGATTATTTTCTTGATCAAAACTAAGATTGAACTTCTTACAGAATTGCCATAGGATATATTCGTCATCTTCAAGAGTATTTGAAAAAGCCACCCGAAAAAAGATTATCATCACCTGTGAACTTCAGATACACCGAGCCCATTGCAACTTGTTCCTATGAATCTCAAGAATCAGTCAGACCGTGGCAAGGAAGTTCTTCGGCTTATGATGTAGATAATTCCCCGGGATATAATCTAGAAAAATCTTGGGATTAGCTGCAGGTACATAGAAGGCCATCATCCATAAACCTTGGGTATAGACATAAGATCTTAGAAATTATAATAAAAAGAAAATACCTACCAAAATAATATTATTTAATTTTTAAAGAAAAATTTAAATAAGCAAGGACTACAATAATTGGATAACTTATAGTCTGATATACTAACTAAGTATGTGGGTTGTCTTGTGCAAGTAATAAATCAATTAATTTATGAGTCATCTCAATAATAGGTGCGTTTTATTATTCACAAATCTGTCTGGATCCGGATTAAGTTTTAACATGTATTACAAAAACAATTTAGGATCCTGTTTTCTATCGGGATCTATTTCAAAGATCCAAAAATTAGTTTTTACACTGACGAGTAGATGGCTTTTTATGGTAAGGTAGTGTAAGCTATAGTGTAAAGAAAAAAGACAAGACATAATTTAAAATTTACAAACCCAAGGATAAAAAGAGACGGGCTTATAACACTGCTGTCAGTAAGATCCGTATCGTTTTATTTTCAAGGGAAGATCCCGATCCAGATCCAGATAGATTTGTGGATAATAAAACGCACCTAATATTGAAATACATTTTTTATAAGGAAACTTTTGAAGTACACATACATCTAAGGTTTGATCACAATTTGTTTTTTTTTTTTTTTTTTTATCCGATGGAAATCTTCAAAAGACACTCGGTTAGAATCGGTACCGAGTAGTGTGGGACTCTTACCGCACTAAAACCACCGGTGAATCAGGACCAATCTATGAAAGATCGACAAATGTTTTTTATTTCTTAATTTTTAAATCGCATTGGGGGAAGTTTAAGGTAATAAAACACTTTCCCATAGCTTTTAGACCATCAGCTCATGAGGCTTGGTTCTTCTCCGAACATTGTCTCGTACATTTAATACGGTCTCCATTTCGGAGTAAGTATGACTTTGCAGTCACTGATTGTGTGATACAGCGTGTTTCTTAACCACTTCTGTAACCATTTCAATTTGAAGGTCACGATGTAGATCGCTATTTCTTATATACCAAGGGGTATTTATTATTCCACGAAGGACCTTGCTTTGGAATTTTTGGATGGGTTCAGCATTTGTTTCCTTTGTACAGCCCCATAGTTGGATGCCATATGTCCAAACGGGTTTCAATACTTGCTTATATAACATTTAGGCCTATTCTGCAACATCTGTTATTCTGCTATGGATTTTCTGTTATGAATCGTAAAAGATTTCCATCTTAAAACATCTTTTATAATTGGTATTCAGGGGCTCGAACTTTTATAAAAGTCTGTTATGCAACTTCGAAAACGAAATCTGTTATGAAACTGAACTAAATCTGCTATCATAATCAGCTGTGATTAAATAAAATAATTCATCTGACAAAATTAAAATGGATGACGAACAAAAAAGTAATCTCTTCTCTTACACATTATTGGTGTCCTCTACTCTACTTACATATACATATGTTTATATAATACTCGTATGTGTGTAAATATATTTTCTTTCATTTGTCTCATTTTAAAAAGATTTCGTTGAGGAAATAAAAAATATATCGTCGTCGTTCTATGAAACGTCCATTCTTAACAAAAATGTAATTTAATTCTTATTTAATTCATTCCGGATCAGCCATATTTGCAAAATATTGTATTGCACAATGGTATATCAATTTTTCATTGATATACTCGTATCTGTGTATGTATTGAAATCTTTTATGATAAAAGTCACAAAAGTTTGTCTTTTATTCTTTTATGATTTTTAACAGATTTCATAACAGATTTTGGCATGCTGAATACCAAAAATGCTATTCGTAAAAGATTTTTTCTATGTTCGAACGTTTGACAGTTCATAAAAGTTTTCTTAGCAGATTTTATAACAGATTTTAGCGTGCTGAATACCAAAATTAAAATTCATAAAAGATTTGTTGACAGCTCAAACATTTGTATGGAAATTCATAGCAGAATAACAGAATAGAAGAATAAAAGATCTCGCCGAATAGGCCTAATTAGTTTGTTCTGGATAGATAGGTCAGAGTGCTACACTACCTTACCATAAAAAGCCATCTACTCGCCAGTGTAATAACTAATTTTTGGATCTTTGAAATAGATCCCGATAGAAAACAGGATCCCAAATTGTTTTTTTAATACATGTTAAAACTTAATCCAGATCCGGATCCAGATAGATTTGTGAATAATAAAACGCACCTAATACTACTGATTTTATAAACAAAGCTGATTTTACCCAAAAACCAACGAAATGACGTAGTAAAGTGCTTTGCACATGAGCCGCGACCTGCGAATGTGAATAAATCTTTTTAAGCAATTTTCACAGCTAATATCAATTTTTATTTTGTTTTAACTTTACGACGAAGTGAATTAATGATCGGATCAACTATTTAAAAGGAAAACACTGCATAAAATAATTATAAATTGAAATATTTTGTATTTTAATATTTTTTACGCGACCAACAACGTATCTTCTGCGAACTGTCAAATGTAAATTCGCAATCCACAACTAGTGAACGCATTCCACAAACCGGCGACTAAAAAATTCGTTCGAATCTAACCTCAAATGTCAAACATCGCAATTGTGTTGTGTTGCTCGTTGATAGACGGAAAATTAAAAAATTAGTGAATCTATAGAAAAAAGGGTAAAATAATTGAAAATAATAGGGGTATTCCCGATTTGGTGCAACGAGCCTAGTAAAAATGCGAAATTTTATTATTTTTTAGTAGACCGTGAACGCACTTTTTCTCACCTGTTTGCAACACTGAAGTAAATGTCAAAATGAGTTTGGCATTTGTTTTTTGTTTTGAAAATTTAATTTTTATAAGAATTGAAGTTTGTTCAAGTTTGTTAAGGATGCCAAAAAAAAAAAAAAAAAACAGAAAAAGAAAATATCACAGAATTTTTAATAGAAATTTTAATAGAAGATGCTGCAGATAAAATCGAAGGTATCAAATAAAATTCAGGCCGAAAATCATGAAAAAGCTACATACATAGATGCATGTATATTTTATTTTCAGAAAATGGGTTTTCCCTCCAGCGGCGCTTCTTTTTTTCTTTTAGGTCTATTTAATTTAATAAAATAAAAAGAACAATAAGATGTTTCTTTCGGCTTCCAAAGACTTTTAAATTTTAAAAGCTAGTGGCTCTTGCTGAGCTGTCAAAAATGCGACTGTAAATCTTACACCGTTGTATTTTACTGTTGCAATAGGTTTCGGGTATAGCTAAAGTGCGACGCTATTGCAAAATTGCACTTCGTATATTTTGTTGTTGTAGTGTTGTAAGATCTTACACTTTTGCATTTTTACAATGATACTAGACCTGTTGCATTAGATCGTGAATACCCCTAATATAATTGGTTTCTAATAGCACTTTATTTATCAAGGCCTTTGATGAAAAACTAATAAAGCTACCTTTTCTTAAAATAATTTACCTTATCACTCATTTTACTTTTAATTTATTTACTTTTTTTTGACAATTCGCGACCATTCGCAATTCGCAGTTCGTCTCTCATGTGCAAAGCACTTAACTGTCAATGAAATTCGAAATAGAATCTACCTATCGTGTATGTTCAGCCTTAACAATCGGATAAGTTCTTGCCTGCCATCTATTCGCCAAATCATCAAACTTCCAATTTAGCAGCCATCTTATAAGCTTACTGAACTGATTTTCTAATTGAACGAAACATTTTTTTGTTTTGTATTTGATCGAAAAAAAACACTTCAGCTGTCAGTCTCAGTTTCAAGTTTCAAATAAACATCAAGCCGAAAACGAAAGATAAAAACCGAAAAATTTCATCAAAGCGATTGAATTTGTTAACAATTTATTGTTTATTCGGCGGTTTATTTTTGCTAGCGGTATTGAAAACTTAAAATTAATAAATAATAACAAACAAAAAGTGAATATCAGTTAAAAGTGAATTTATATTTTGATAAAATTTCCAACTCCAATTAGAAAAACTTAAAACTTGATGAAAGAGCAAAACAATACTTACGGGTAAAGTGAATTATTGTTTTATTTAAATTTGGCTCTTAAATTAATATAATTACTGCAAATCCATAAAGGCTTTAACTAGAAATAAAGTTAAGTAAATTTCTTAATTTGCACCAATCAGAGTCTGAAAAAACCGGACATTTTAATGGTGTTGCCTTTTGTTCGTGGTAAATAGCAAATAGTGAGTGGTATTCTTCTTCTCGTGCATGACCTACCTGGCTTGAAGATATTTCTTGTTTGTTTGACCTTTATAATTTAGGTTTTTAATCTTCTGTCTAGAATATTGCTATCTTCTTATCTCGCATTTGTTGGTATTGAAAAATATCAAAATTAAACTTTTATTTTAGTTAAATGAATAAAAAAAGACGAAATTTACTGTTCCGGTTTTTTTTCTTCGCGCCTCTGAAATACAGGCCCGATGAGAACGCATTCTACAATTGGTTAAACTTTAAGATCCATTGCTTGTTTTGGTAGACTTAAATACTCAGGAATAAATCCAGCCGTAGAAATATTTAATACCAAAAACCTAGAACGTAGATGCTTTTATTTATTTATTTTTTCGATTGAAATTTGTCTTCTGCTTTCATGTTTTAAGTAGTATACAAGTTATGAGAGCCTTATTACAATGCAACGGGCAACGATCTGTGTATGATATGATTTCAGCCCTAGGCCGATCCAAATCCTTTAAGTCTTTCGCAGTTATTTGTATGACTTTTTAATGACCGCCAATATGGTTTTCGCAGTAATAGATCCACTGGTGATTTGATGGCATATCTCACTGAAAAGTGGAACCAATCCTTACATCTTTTTGGGGAAAGTAAGATCATTGCGCTTGATATTTCTAAGGCATTCGATAGAGTCTGGTATCCTGCTCTTTTATCAAAAATGGGTGCGTTTGGTATCGTTTTGGATGGTTTCAAGTCGGAAGTTCCTAAAATAAATGCTGGTGTCCCTCAAGGCTCTGTTTTGTCTCCGACTCTTTTTCTCATTTTCATAAATGATCTTTTTACCGAAACTACTAATCCACTTAACTGTTTTGCTGATGACAGCACCCTCAGCTTTTCATATTCATTTCCTGATTCAATTCCTTGTTCTTTGAATGTTGAATTGCAACGGCAATATATGTTGAGCTCTTTAAATTCCGATCTAAATAGCATCGTTAAATGGGGTATTAAAAATCGTGTTGAATTTAATGCTTCTAAAACTCAGAGCTGTTTTTTGTCATTAAAGCGGAATATTCCCCCTATGGCCCTATTCATGGATGGAGCTTGCATCATAGAAACTGAAAAGCTATCAATTCTTGGTATGTGTATTACTGACCACCTTTCGTGGAATGACCACATATTGGATATTGCTAAAAATGCGGCCAAATGCTTAGGTTTCCTAAGACGATGTAAAAACTTTTTCTCCCCCTCTGATCTGGCCACAATTTATAAGGCTTATATACGTCCCAAACTAGAATACAATTCTCATATCTGGGCTGGTGCTTCTAAAACATCTTTACAATTAGACAAATAGACAGAATCCAGAATAGAGCTTTAAGGCTGATAGGTGACAGAGTAATTTCAGAAACAATTGTTTCGTTAGAACATCGTCGAAATGTCTCTTGTCTATCACTGTTTTATCGTTATTTCTATAAACAATGTTCTATTGAAATAGCGAGTTGCATTCCCCCCCTAAAAAAATTTCACCGTAATACTCGTGCGGCAGGGAATGCTCATCATTATACCCTTGAGCCAAACTTTGGACGTACAGTTAAGTACAGAGATTCTTTCTTTTGCGGTACGACTCGAATGTGGAATTCCTTAACCGACACTGTTTTTCCTCCCCATTTCAATGTCCAGAAATTTAAGACGAATGTACATCGGTTTCTCCTACTTAATCCTCCCACTGTTTCCTAAATGCTCGCACTGTGTTCAACCAACATTTAAAGGGTAGTCATAATCCCTTGAGTGCGCGTTACTTATAAAAAAAAAAAAAAAATGGGTATTGCGCATTCCTCAAAAGGCGGCAAGAACAGGTTAGGTTAGATCAATGTAGATCCATTGTGATACGCTAGGGATTCTGACTCCCATGTATTGAAACCTATGATAATACATTGTCATTCAAGCCCGTTAAGGGTGTTGTTGAGTTTCAGCAAGCTATAGTCTGAAATGTCGAAGGCTACTCCTAAGTGATTGGAAATGTCTGTCGTCATATAATCACCTGGTTGATGAGAATCAGACGCCTTTTAAGGGTGTGATCCTTTGCCTTACCCCCACTTGAGAAATCATCCTTCTACCAGGCCCGTAGGAGCATGTGGCTCCTTGCATTGTCTGGTAGATGAGTTTGATAGGTCACTGTTTGGTGTATATGTCCGTTTTTTTGGTCAGTATTGCTAATTGACTCGAAGGAGCTGTCCCTTTCCCCAAGAGAATTTTACCAATCTTAGGGAGATGTGGCGCTATCAACTCACCGACGCTCGTGTTCACCGTAGGACTGGCCATCACAGGTGTATAAGCGAGGTGCCTATTTTTCACTTGTGCAACTCCTTCAAGGCAAAAACAGAATATAAATAAATTAGTATGATACACGTTACCGCCTAAAAATTGTGAGAACTTGAAAATTTGTTAAGTAAGCATCTGAAGTAGCTATATACAGGGTGTTCCATCTAGTGGTTTCTTTTTAAATCATAGGTTATTTCAATACTGACAGCTGTTTTCCGCTCGAAATCTTGACAAAAAGTCAGTATCTGTACCTCCGCGGAACGAAATGAGTTTCTACACGCTTGGACAACTTTCAGAAATATTGAAAACTTATTTGCATTTATTTGAGTACTGTGTAGCGCAAACAGTGCGTTTTTTTCGAAAAGAAGTTTTGGCCGAAATGAAGCACCCACCGCGCATGCTCTACGCAAGTTTGTGCAAAAAGTTTGTGAGACTGGTATGCCAGTTGACAACACTCATGGTCCCCGTCATTGTAATGCCTTATCGTACAGGATATTTTTTTTTTTTTGATTACCTGGCGCGTAAATAAATAAAGCTGTTGGTTTTCCGACGCGAGAGCAGGCAACATAAAACTGTCCATGAGAGAAGCATGGGTTTTCCAGATTGACGCCGCAAACACTCAACGACTGACCCTGTGATTTATTTATGGTCATAGCGAAAGCAGGCTGCACTGGAAATTACAGTCGTTTAAATTCAAACGGTACGTCAGTTGGTACCATTGGGATGCGGGCTATCAACACATCCTCTCCCTTATATTTTCCCTTTAGAAAGGTTGCTTCGATCACATTGTTCAGTCATTTTTTCACTGCTAGCCGTGAAAGTCGCGGTTGGTTGACAATTCGTAATATCACCACCAGGTAATCCTGGCAAATCCAGTGACTTCAAAAATTCTGTTGGATAATTGACGATATCATCTTGGTTAGTTGCGCAATCAACTGGTTTGTATGTCCTTAATTCACCGGCAATTCCATTTTGGATTTTGAAATTTATTTCATTTACATCCGTGTTTTTGGCAGCTAATATAGCTCATTCACTCAACCAATGATTTCTGTAATTTTTAGTGACTTTTGGGAACATATTTTCTATAAACTCAGTTTTTGATTCTGTAAACTAACAAAAATTGACAGGAAATGTAATGGAGCCTGTCATAATATCTACAGGGATTTTACCATTCGACATGCATATTCTTGCTCAAATTTAGAATCTCAATTTGTTTCCAGAAAATGGAGGACTTCTCCTGCTAACAAAGTCATCGCTCAACCCAATCGGTTTTGATTGTTTCGCAGATATTTCAGAGTTCTGTCTAATGCCTCCAAAGATTTCTTATGTGCCATCATGCATTCATCCCATACTATCAACTTGCATTTCTGCAAAACCTTTGCCATTGCAGAGTTCTTCGAAATGTTGCAAGTCGGAGTTTCGTTGCTTTGAATATTCAATGGTAATTTTAGCGCTAAATGGGCTGTTCGACCGCCTTCCAACAATGTAGCTGCAATACCAAAGGAAGCAAGTGCGAGTGCAATTCTATTCTGTAAGCGAATTGTTGCTAAAATCAATGAAATTAAAAATGTCTTTCATGTACCACCAGGAGCATCCAAAAAGTAAAACTCTCCAGTGTATCAAGGACATACTTTTGTTGTTGGTTCAACAGCGGAACATGTATTCGAACCGTTTCCCTTAAAGCATCGAGATCCAACAGTTTTTCACATTGCAACTCCTGATTAAAAACGTCGTGCATTGGGCGCTTGGCCTAATTGAGATATTACAACGCCTCGTTGTAAATTTCTTCTGTGAATTGTAAATGTTGAATTCCTGTTCGAATGCGTATTTGATGCAAGATATCATCACACATATCATCTTTGTATTTGCTCCATAAATCAATTGGGTTTGACGGAAAGCATTTTTATATAATTTTAAAAACCAGTGTTCGTATTTGTTGAGCTTTTGAAAAAAATTACAGCATCATTTAAAGTTTCATCCCAATGAGCATCATTTTCTATCAGTTGCAAACGCTGACAGGCTTCTCTGTAAGAGCCACATAATTCACCATGAACAGTTCGTAAATGTTGGAATGATGTTGGGCCTCGAAAATTGACTAAAAGTAATCTATATATGTAAATAAAAATGAATTGCTAAATGTGTTGCTAAGCGTAAAACTCCAGAAAGTGTTGTTTTTATTATTTTCCTTGTAATTTTTACGTTTTTTCTCTCCATAAGAACCTTCCTTATACCTTAACAAAAACGTTAAAACAAATTAGCCGAATTTCTCGAGCCGTTTCGAGTTTTACGTATAAATTAGATATGTCTAAAAAGGATGTTATTGTTTAATTCAACTATTCTGTTTTGTGCCAATTTTACTCTATGGTCAGCAGCACTGGTGGCGGCGACGGGTTTCGGCATAGTACGCGTGTTTGCCGGGATACGCGCTTAGTTTTCATTTTGGGACTACGCGACGTGTTAAATTGCAAAAATTCCCAAAAGCACATTACTGGCGAACCTTTAGACGATTTTAGAGTTATTTTGTTCTAAATTTAGAGTAATTTCAATTTTTTTACATGGAACTAATACCTGCAATATAAAGCAAGATTAAAAAACAACTTTAATGATATGTAAAAGAGATTTGGTCGCATATTTATGTACATATGTATGCTTTTTTATTTAGTATTTTTTAACTATTTAGTTACAAAAAATATATCTTCTGTGTAAATTTGTCTTTTTAGATATTTTCTTCGCTATAAAGTCTATATGTTTATTAAATTTTAATTTGTCTATAAAAATACCCAGGTACCATTCCTCCGAAAATATTTCAAGGCTTTCGTTATCTACTTTAATGTTTATCACAAAATCACTTAAAACATTGTTACCAAGAATCATCATTTTAGTTTTTGAAACATTCGACACTATCAATCAAGTTGCGTTTATGAGACACCCTCTACCAAATTGTTCCAACTAACATATAACAATCCGTAATAAGAAAAGAATGCATATTCACACTGTGGATATGGATGCACAGACTTTCAAGACCAATGTGCATCAACATCTCCTTTATAATCCTCTCAACTTGACCTAAACGCTCGCACTGTGTTACACCATAACATTATAAGGGTAGTCTTAATCCCTTGAGTGTGTGCAAATTACAAGTTACAAGAAACTACCAAAGATAGAACCCTGTGGAACTCCAGTGTCAATTAGTATTTCTTCTTACGCAATGTTATTCACTTTTGTCTTTTGCTTTCAGCTAGATAGGTACGAATTGATTCATGATAGTGATTTTTCCCGAAGAACCATATCTTTCAAGATTTTCAAACAAAATCACTGTGTCAACTAACACATGTTAAACAGTTTGCTGTAACTATATTAAGTGCACCTTCAGAAGAATGCTGGTTCATTAGCCCCGACCGATTTCCAACTATCAACTTATTAAAGTCAAAAAATGATTGGGAAAAGTTGGGAACTTTTTCAAGAAGCTTCTCATAGACAGGGAAAGCATAATTTGGTCGGAAATCTTCAATTTTTTGTTTGTAATTCACACGCGCTCAAAGGTTTATTGTAATAAATAATAAATAAGAAGCCATGGTATCTCATAGAGTGCCTAAATCTTGTAACTTACAACTCTTAGTCATTCCTATGGGCGTGTTACCAGGGGACCTACAATTTTCTGCCGATTCCAACCGGCAAATGAGCAGCACTTCTCATGACAAGAGATACTCTTGGACGATTTGTCAATTCCTCGCAAGTTGGTGTACACCTCTGAAACACTTTTGCAGCGTTTGAGAATCGAACCCAAGACCTTCAGCTTGACAGTCCGAAGCACTAACCATTACGCCAAGGTTCACTGCAAATAGTATTGCAAACCGAAACTATGTTGAGACTTGAGACAGACATAAAATCGCAACTTTTGTAAATCCGTAAAAATAAGGAAAGTTAGCTCTCTGAAGTGTTTCTTTTGGTGTGAGTATAAAGTTAAGTTGGAAATAGTCCTTGTCACGTAGGCATGAGATTAGTTTGTATAGGAATTTATATTATTTTAGGTAAGTCAGTAAAATAATTATATAATATATATAATATAAATGTCCTAAAATCTGAATACTACTCGATCACTGTACATAAAGGGTGGGACAAACACAAGTTTCTTTTTAAAAATGCAATAAAATGAAGAAAATGTAATTTTGCCCATGTATTATGGCTATATTAGTAAGAGCAAATATTATACGTCTCAAATTGAGCTCAAGGGTAAACTGATGAGCATTCCTATAAGTATGGGTATTTCGGTTGAAATGTTTGAAGGAGGAATGCAACTCGCTATTTCACTAGAGCACTGAATATGAAAATAGCGGTAAAATAATGATAGAAATGAAACATTGCGGCGGTGCTCGAGAGAGAACAAATGTTTCACTAGGCTGTAGTTCATACTGGAGAAGTTGTTGCACTTCTGAGTTGACTTGATCTTTCAGGTTCCTGATGATTTTTTGGCGGAGAGCTGCAGAAAATACTTGTCAAGTAGTATTAATTTTGCTTCCTCGTACAGCTTCTTATTTGGTATTATTTCTTCGTCAGTAGGTTATAGCGAAGTCGTGGCATCTATCTTCCAAAATGCTTCATCTACTTCATTGCTGTAGGTGAGAAAGGCTTAGGTCAAAAGAAGTCGGATAAGTTGTTGTACATAAGCAGCTTGGTCTTTTAACTTAGTCCATTTCTCCTCCTGGGTAGTGGATTGACCAAGTGCAGAGAATAATTGGCTCTCTTCAACATCAATTCTGCATGTCTTTTGTATTTGAATTTGTTGGAAAAGTTGATTCCCAAGTACTTCGTTGATGATTTGACTGTTATTTCTGTGTTCTCTGGAAACTTTATTTTGATTGCATCACAGCGTGTTGCAAATGCTCGTCTTCGAATGACAGTCACTGGTGTTCGGAAGCAGAGATCGGTTTTTTCGCTGTTTATCTTCAGTCCCCATTTGGCACAGTATTCCCATAGGTTTTTAATGTGCTCGTGCACTCTCCTGACAGCAAGTTCTGGTGAAAAAGCGGTGGCGTATGTGATGGAGTCGTCTGCATAAAGCTTCGTCTTAGTACCTGATATGTTGGCTGGTAAATGTTGGACAGCAGCCGTCCAAGTTTTGATTCTTGAGGAACTCCAGCGTTGATTCTCTTGATTGATAATACTTGTTTTGCAACCTGTACATTCAAATATCTATTTTGATTATTGCAAGTTCCGAGAGTTTGAATAGTTATCCTTTTATCCAAACGCTCTCGAAAGCTTTATCGATGTCCCACAAGCACGCTACAATAGTTTCCCCTTTTGATGAGATCAAGTGTAACATCAGTATGGAGTCCCAGTAGTAGATGTAGAATAGAGTGTTTACTTCGAAAGCAGTACTGGAACTCCGTTTTCCATGGCTGCAGGGAAATAGCTGTTCAGACAGTTGTTGAAGATTATAGTCAACAGGAAAACAGCAATATTTGGTAACTTTTTAAGTACGTAATTAGAGTTTCCAATGTAGATAATGCAGCCATGATGGGTTTTCTTTATTGAACAAGGTCACGCTTTTGGTGATTGCTGATATTTTCTGGAAGAGAGTTTGTAGTTCTTCAATAAAGTCAGGAAGGTGTATGGGAGGCCGGTCTTTGAAACTATTATGAACGCTGAAGTTATTGAAACTTCTTATCCGTGAAGGATGGTGTCTGGAATTCAGTTTGCTCCTCCAGCAATCAGATTGATATTTTTAAACTTCTTTGGGCAGGTTTGATATATACGAGCCTTTTCCTGCAATCCTTTTCCTGATAAGATTTTGTGTTGGTACACCGAAGTTCTGAAATCTCCGGTATTCGTCACTTTCCCTGTTAAAGGTTCTTTGGTAGATTCTTTGGAGGCTTTTGTGGAGTCTCTGCCAGTGAGCATATATTGCTTGTATATGCTGGGGCAAGTTTGCGTACCTATCTCTGCTTAGTACGATCTCCTTGTCAAAGCATTATACTTTCACCCTTTATATTATATCTTACACCCTTTCTCACGAAGTTCTACTTTCGCATTTAAGTAATGATTAATTGACTTATATAATTTTTGGATTATTATTACAAGAGTCTTAGGAGAGTTATAGGCAATTTAAGAAGAGAAATCTATGCACATTGGTTTTAATGCTTTTTAATGGTACCCGTGGAAAATATCGAGTTTCGCATGTGGTGCGAAACTGTATTCATATACCAATATTTTACCATCCCAAATATAAAGATACAATTTTAGACTTTTCATTGGGTTACATTCCGATTTTACAATTTTTGTGTTAAGTCCCTTTGACCGCCAAATACAAAATGTTCACACCGTACTCTTGGGCTCACTAGAAAACAACCGATGAGTACTTTAACCCCAGTTATGTATCCCCATTTGCAACTATGTTTGTCCTCCGTTTAGTTATTGAACTAACCCTTTATTTGTGGTCTGAATAATTCCCGGTTTTGAAACCAATGATGAAAAATTAAATTTCTACAAAATTCTTTTTAAATATTTCGCATTTATTCTTTTAACGTAATAAAACAATTTTATTTTATGAATAAAATAAACAAATTTTTTTAATATTCTTTTTTTTTATTATTTTATCCAGACTTTCAAATACAGATATCAGCGGCAACACTTACTGTGTGCGCACAACCCACGTTATAAATCTACCAATACAAACTACACCACAGAGCCAGAGCTCCAACGATTACTGCCGAGAGTGTCTCTATCCCCAATTCACAGCGCAGTCGAATTTTGTCGTCTGCCATGAAGAGTGCACAGCAGCACACGAGACGAATGAAAAACCCGATTCCATTAGTCATTTATCAATGAAATACAACAACAACAAAAAAGTATTGAATTAAATTGTTTATCAATTTAAGTGTGACCGAAGAAGTAATCAGTTGTCCAGTAATAATTGTGTGAGAAAATTGAAATGAATCGGCCATCCTAAGTGAGATTTAATTGTGCTTAGCTAACTTTTTTTTCTCTGATTCAGTACAAGGGCTGTGTACCGAAGTCCCTAGCTCCATACGATCCAAGAGAAAAAGGGCGGTGTCGTCATTGTGTTCTGTTTATTCTTTCTTTGTTATTAATTTTCTGTGTGTACAATCTTTGTTGCGGATTTGAAAAGAAAGAATAAACCAAATAAAGAGTGCGTGGTGCAAAGATAGCAAAAGATATCGTTTGAGATTTTGCGAAGAATGAAAAATGCAATTTTCTTTGAAAAAATCGAAAAATTTAGAAATCTCACAAAATCCCTTCCTCATCCCAAATAACAACTTCGTCAACGTCCTCGTTCAAGTCGTCGTCGGTGCCGCGTTTGTGTTGGTGTGCACTGTCGAAGTTTTATGTATTCAGTGAAGAAAATTCACTCCTGCTTCACGAAATAAATTTGTTTATATTTTTCTTGTTTAAATTCGATTGTTGTCTTTTTGAATTAAAAATTGTATTTGAAATCAATTTAAATGCGCCTCTCAACAAATACAACACCATCGAACATGGCTGAGAAATCCAGTAAGTTGGAAAAGTTATCGTCTTCGGGCAACATGAATGTCGGTGGCAGCAACACTGGAGGTGGAGGAGGTGGTAGCAGTGGAAAACCGGTGCCAATGAAGCTGTTTGCTGCCTGGGAAGTGGATCGCACACCGCCGAATTGCATACCAAGGTAAGTTTTTTTTCAACAATCTTCTACAGATATACACAATAAAATAAATCTTTTTTTTTAATTATCGCTGCTTTCTGTCCACACAATCGTATCGTGTCTGTGCCAAGAGAAATAAATAATCATAATGTGAACTTGATTTTATTTCACCAAATGTGTAAAATCCGACTGGGGCTTAGGAGAGCAAGCAAAAGGATAGCGAGAAGGTTTCATTTCACGTCTCTTCATCTCCGCCACGAGTCGAACATTAATGACTTATTTTTAGAATTTCTATGCATATTTTATTAATTATTTTTGTGTTGGCTTTTTGTGTAAAAACAAAAACATATATTCTAAGGGCATATGCAAACCCGGTCGAATCGTCTTTAAAATTTAATAATTCAACTCAATTTCATTCCTTTGAAGAGTTTCTGCTCTCTTTTTTCATTTTAATTTAAAATATTATCCTTAAAGGGAATGTTACGTACATATTTGCATCTGCGCTTGCACAGAGTAATTGGAAAAAACGACACTGCGATTTGTTTGTTTTTATGATCATCGTTTTGTGCATTGATTTTGCCCTTAAATTCCCAACAAATGTTATTTAAACAACGCACCACACCCCAGAAGCAAAAAGGAACACATTAAGGCGGCTGCTGTTGAATTTGTAAAAGTAGGAATATTGGAAGTGGGCAGTTGTGGTGATCCCTAGGGTGAGTTTTGATATTGGTCAGTACTATTGCGCAATAAGTTGCTATAGAGATGCATTGGGGGATGTATTTTTGTGAGTAAGATTGTAATTTATGCAGCGATAAGAGGTTTTAGGTATACCATTAATGATTTAATGACATTTTTGTGTTTCTTATTTTTTCAGTTCACTTTTACGATTTAGTTTATTTATTGAATCTTTTTTTGTCGTGATAACACTAATTACCATACACATTTGGTAGCTTTTGACAACAAAGTTGTTTGGGATTAATTTTATGATGACCATACACCACAAGTTGTTCTAGCTTAGGTGCATAAAGTGTACGTTTTATGTATTTAAGAATTCAGTGTTAATAGTTTTTAAATCTAGACTAAATGAGGGCTTGGAATTTAGGAAAACATTGTTGTGAAGAGAAAATAATACTGTTGTTTTACCTACATGGATACATATCAAAACGAAAATAAATTTCAAGAAATACATACTCATCGGTGTGTTTACAAAGATGCAAAAGTTAAATTATTAACTCAAGACCATGACTTATTCTAGAAGTGGAACATACATACGTATGATGTAACTATCGCATTTGGATAGCTGAAATACGAAATAAACACGCCTATAAATTAATGCTTTTCCAGATATTCCGTAAGCGCAGAATAAATGGTATACACTACCATCTGTTTTTTAATAATAATATTTTAAGGTCTTAAGCTTGACGATTTGTAAAGAATTTTTTTTAAATTACGTACTTATTCATGAATGCAACCATGTAGAGTGTTTTTTTTTTTTTAATAAAATGGTCCTTTCTGTCCATATGCCATACAAAATACCGACCATACCGGCTGTCCTGTTGCATTTAGCATATACCACTCTCTACTCGCTAACATTTGACTAGAGAAGGACATAATACGACTCGGTACCCACGATATAGGATTCTGTTGATCAGTGTGACTTAGCTTTAACTGCAGCCCTAATTGGATTTAAGTACACTTAAGTCGTTGTTGTTTCAAAAATTGCTTCTACACCAAAATGTAGCTTATTATAAATTAGTCTGAATTTTATGACCTTGATAACTTTTAAATGAAACGAAATGGTTATCTTTCTTGATTGTTTTCCAGGCCGGTCGACACATACATACATACATATGCGACTAACGAGTCAATTTATTTTTCGACTTAAATAAATATTTCTGATTTATTTTCTCAATAAAACGAAAATTAAATTTTGAGAAACTTGTGTGGTATCTATGTATGCATTTACACTTAAGGTCTGATATTGGATTTTGTTTCATTGAGAATTTTAGTAAACCAGAAGAGTAAAGTAAATCACTTACTTAGGAAGAATTAGGTGCAGCTGAAAACCACCGATTTTTTTGTTTTGCTCAACGATATTTTGGGAATGCAAATTTTGGCAAAAATATACTACAATCTGTTTTAAACAACTTAAAATACACGAGTTCGGACACCTCCATATAGACACTTCCTGACGATAAAAAGAGCTGCATATAGGGCTTTGAAGTCGATAAAAAAATGGTGAGTCTCGACTTGGAATTTGTTCGTTTTTTTCCGAGATTTGCCTCAATATGAAGTTTTGGTGTAAGGTCCATCGTCCGGATCGGAAGTAACACTGGTACATGTCGACTACAGTGTTGCAGAATGCCTTAATATACTCCAACAGTACGTTGGGTATGGTTTCATAAAACCAGGAGAATGCAAAATCATTCACGACATAACCATATTTATATGTGAACAATTAATTTTTAAGAAAACCGATCTTAAGATTTAAATTTGTTGTTCGTATAGGGTGGGCCAAATACAAGTTTCTTTCTAAAAATGCAATAAACTGAAAAAAATTATTTTTTTTTTCCATGTGAATGGTTTTATTAGTAAGAGCAAACATTCCCATTAATTATGGAACACAACGTCGTTCAGCAGTAGCGCATTCTGTCACTCCAATTTTCCAAGACCTTGTTGACTGTAGCTCACGGATTGCTTGGACAATATCAGCCTTAAGTGCTTGAATCGTTTCCGAATTGTTGACCTTACATCGACCTTTCACCGTTCGCCACAAAATTAAGTCGAAAGGGGTCGAATATGCGCTCCGAGGTGGCAAATTGACATCGCCAAGACGGCTGATAACACGATTTGAGAATTTGGTGCGCAAAATATCGATTGTGGCATGGACTGTGTGGCATGGAGCGCCATCCTGCATGAACCAGATGTCGCCCAAATCCATGTCTTCAATTTCAGTAAAAAAAAAGTCGGTTTACATGGCTCTGTAACGCCACCGTTGACCGAAACGTTGTTCCCTGTCTCATTTTCGAATGCCACCACTCCACAATCCGCACCAAACTGTCACTCTCTGTGGATGCATTGGCTTTCTGAACAACAACTTGCAGGTTTTCCGAGCCCAAGATGCGGCAATTTTGTTTGTTAATATAGCCGTCGGGATGAAAATGCGCCTCGTCAGATGATTTTTTTCCCAAGATCGTTGTCCAATTCAAGCTGGTCTAAGGCCGAAACTGCGAAGGTACAACGAATCGGATAGTCGTGGGCCCTTAATTGCTGAGCCAATTGGACTTCGTAAGCGAATAATCCGGGATCTTTGTGCAGAATTCTCCTGAGGCTAGTGCGTGAAATGTTGAGCTGTTGAGATCGATGGTGAGTTGATGTTCGTGAATTGAGTCTCACACTCTCGGCTACAACAGCTACATTCTCGTCTGTGCGCACCACGGTGGGTGCATCATTTCAGCCATAACTTCTTTTCAAAAAACGCACTGTTTGGGCTACACAGCACTCACTTTGGAAATAAGTTTTGAATATTTCCCAACGTTGTTTAAGCGTAAAGCGAATCATTTCGTTCCACGGAGGTATGATACTGACTTTCTGTCAAGATTTCGATCGGGAACCATCGGTGAGAGACAAAAATTCAAATACAATAAAAAAAATGAACATAAATAAAACTTTAGATAATAAATTCAATTAAATCATGTTTTTGGAATTTAGTTGAACAATTAAACAACAATTAACACAAATAAATTGAAATGATTTTAGATTCAAAATATGATAGGTACTTTTTTAAATAAGTAAAAATTTTTATCATAGAAACTCCAATACTTTATTTTACTTGAATATTCTACTTTAATGCTTTTCATCGGTTGTACGTGCATGGCCATCATTGGTAACCAATGCAGTTCATAGGAAATAAATTTAGTTTTTTTTTATTAATAATTCACTGGAAAAGAAATGTTTGCTTTGAGTACGTTAGGGTTCAGAAACTCAGATGTATATTTTCGACCATCAATCTTTGGTAGGGTTGCCAAAACTGTTTATATTATATTTTTCCTTATTTTAGGAATAATAACAAACGATAAATTAAAGAAATTTTTTGCTATCCGATTTGTTTAATAATTTGTTTATAACTCGATAAATATTTCAAATATAGAATAATTATTATTTACACAAAATTGTAAAAGCAGAATGTTATTAATATTTGCAAAAAAGTATTTCAATAGTTGATGGCAAAAGTGTATTAAATTCGGGGGTACCTTGAAATGAAAGTCTTTATAATTTCAGTCCGTTTTATTCCGAAAAAGTGAAATGCACAATTGCCTCACAAATGTTTGCTGTAAAGACCGTAATGTGTTCAACATTTTGAAGGTATTCAAAACCTTTTAAAGTTCGGCAAAAAAAATATTTATTAAAATTCAAAATGGCAATGAGAAATTTAAGACAATATTAAAAAAAAATTATTTTTAATTAAAATTTGAAGAAAGATATATACATAGTTAGATTTCGACTCAACTCCAACTGAGTCAAATCAATCGAGTCGAACTAATCCCATTTCAACTCAATGCAGTTATAAATTCGGTTCGAGTTTAATTCAAGCCCGTTTTATCTCTTAAAATGAACAAATGAGTTGCAGAAAATATTTTGTTTGTTCGATTATTATGTAGAAATGAAGAAAATAGGCGTGGTTAGCTGGAGTTATGATTTAAAGATGCAGACTTGCAGAGACTTTTATGTAGGTGTTGATTTTCTTAAAATTTGGTAGATAGGATTTTTAAATTAATTTAAATTTTTTTCAAAATCGTATAAAATATTTTTTTTTCTCAAAAAGTGTTCCACAGATTAAAACAAAACCTAGCTACTGGTTAAAAAATAAAATGCACGACTGGGTCGAACGAGCTTGCTCCTATGTAATAGACTAGGAATTTTAAAAACGAATGTTATTAGAGAAAACTGTTCATAAGGATAAAATTAATTTTTTAAATTCTTTAAGACAAAAGCAGAATGCTATGCAAATATGAATTTATGCAAAAACAAAAATTAAAAAAGTTTTTAAATACAAAATTTTTAAGAGATTTTTAAGAAAAAAATTTGGTATGCCAACTTTAAGTTTTTATTACTGTACGAATGAAAATTAAATTTCCAAAAAAATATTAAGACGTTTTTTAAATATCGAATTTTCCAAAAAAAAGTTATTTTTTTTTTCAAAATTCAAAAAATATTTTTTTTTAAAGTTTTCAAATGCAATGGTTTTTAGACTTTTTAAAAGCAGCTGTATCAAAATTCTAAGCGCCGTTTTCTAGAAAAATACGATTTTTGTTATATTTGTTGTTATTTTCATACATCTTGTAGATTATGTTGAGAAACTTTTATTTATCAAGTTTGAAAAAAATCTAGTATAAGGTTTTCGAAATATTGAGTTTTGAAAAAAAAATGTTGAATTTTTTTTGAAAATTTTAATACACAATTCTATTTGAATTTTCGGGGAGCTTTAGCAAAAAAAAAAAATGATCAAAATGGGTTGTACAGTTTTTGTGAAAATCAAAAACAAAAAAATGATTCTTTGGGGGGTACCCTCAATAACCATTTTTCGTAAAAATTTTTTCAACCAGTGCCTAGCTGTAAGAAAAATTAAAAATGATATCTACCAAGTTTGAAGAAAATCGGCCGAGCTGTTTAGGCTGTAGTCGAACCGACAGATAGACAGACAGACAGACCGACAGACAGAATTGAGAGACCCACTTTTTTAGTCTTCGCTATCATCGTAATGTCAACTTTGATCAAAATCTCGATTTCGATTTTTTTTGCGAATACATACAGTGGTGGAAAAATAATTAGAAACGATGAAATTATTGTTTTTTTTTCCTAAATTTTGGCCATATTAACTATTCAATACAAACGGCAATAGGTACTTAGAAAAATAATTAGAAACAACTTCAATTTTGTTAAATAACTGCAAACGTGGTGAGTGCTTCGATTCGAAAAATTCTTAATTTACCTTTCCGATGGTTAAACTTACATCTCCAGTACGCGAAATGGGTAAAAACAAAAGCTGAACACCTGAAATGCGTAAGCTCATTGTACAGAAGTACTGCTCAGGAAAATCTTCCATGGGAGGCTTTGCATGCCAGTTAAAATGCTCAAGGAAGATGGTATATAATGCTATAAAGGTTTACAACGAGACTGGCAGCCTTGAAAACCGCAAGAGGAAAGAAAGAAAAAGAAAAACAACTCCAAGAGAAGATCATCTCATAGTGCGACAGGGTCAATCCTTTCGCTACCAGTCAAGCAATTCGTGATGCCATTTCATCCCAATAAAGCCATGAAATAACAGTACGGACTATAAGGAATCGTCTTCTCGAAAGTGGCTTGCGGGGATGTATTGCTCGTCAAAAACCATGCGTTTCAAAAAAAAACCTTAAACGTCGTTTGGAGTTTGCGCGAGAACATTTGGAAAAACCGCTCTCATTTTGGAAAACAATCTTATGGAGTGATGAATCCAAAGTAAATGGAAGCTATCGTTAACAAAATTTCCCTCGGAATTTTCCCCATCTTCGAAAATTGAAAAGGTCAATACTTCTGCACTGTTCATTGTAAGCTGGCGACTGGCCTTTTTAAATGAGAACCAAAGTCACTATGAAACTTAATTCCCAATATCAATAAATTCCAAGGGAAACTTTAGAAATTATTCGAGATGACAATTTTGAAAGTTGGGAACAATTCCCAGGGAAATTTTATTCCTGATAGGCCCCAATATATTTGGATCAGATGGCAAATGCTATGTGCGACGTCCAATTAACCAGGAGCTAAATCCCAAGTACACAATTAAGCATGGCGGCGGAAATGTGATGGTTTGGGGAGCGTTTTCTTGGCGAGGTGTGGGTCCTATAGTGCGAATTGAAGGACGTATGGATCAATCGCTTTATAAAAATATACTGGAAAATTTAATGGAGCCGTATGCGTGAGAAAATTTGCCTGTTTCTTACATTTTTCAACAGGATAACGATCCAAAACACACTTCACGCCTAGTGAAGTGTTCGTCTGAAAAAGAAAAAAATAAAGTTTTGGATTGGCCAGCTCAAAGTCCGGACCTCAATCCAATAGAAAATTTGTGGGGCGATGTAAAGAGAGCTTTAGATAAGACAAAATCTAAAAATGCATCTGAGTTTTTCAAAAACATTGAGGAAGCATGGAAAAAAATTCCCGCGAAGAGATGTCAGGACCTGGTAGCCAGTCTTCCAAGGCGTTGTACAGCCGTGATTAAAAATAAGGGTTACCCGACCAAGTACTAACGTTTCAAGTTGGAAAATTTGGTAAATTTTATTTGGATTAAATCAAAATGCAATAAGCACATGCTAACTACAAAATGTTTCTAATTATTTTTCCAGCTAAAAACACATTTTCTTGTAATTAATATCACATGCAGCTTTTATTTGTAAAAAAAAAATTATTTTGTTTATGTTAAAATGAATTTAAAGAACCAACAAATGAAACAAAAAATATTGTTTACCAATTACTTAAAATAATATATAGATACATTCTGTTTTAAACAAAATTAAAAATCGTTTCTAATTATTTTTCCACCACTGTACATGACTTGCCTTATAGTACCTATAAGTCGCAAGTAAAAATCAAAAATGGTTATCATAGTGATGCCACTTTTTTACTTGCGACTTATAGATACTATGTATAAATTCGTAAAAGAAATATAACTCGAGATTTTGATCAAAGTTGACATTACGATGATAGCGAAGACGAACAAATTCTGTTTCGAAATTCTGTCTGTCTGTTCGACTACAGCCTAAACGGCTCGGCCGATTTTCGTTACACTTGGTGGATATCGTTTTTGAAATCCCCTCCCCCCACAAGCTTTTTCAACGGTGCTTTCCATAATGTTAAGAAATGGTTTTCGAAAATTATATTTTCTAAAAAACGGCTCTGACAATTTTGATACAACGTTTTTTCTTTCAATTAATTCTTGTGATTTATAATAAAATAAAAACAAATTAAATTGTGATATTACTAATTTTGAATTTCTCACTATCGGAATAACGGATTTTAGTGAAATTTTTTCTTAAAAGTTTAAAAACATTGGATTTCAAGACTTAAAAAAAAACTATTTTTTGAATTTAAAAAAAAAAAGAAATCAATTTTTTTTTTGAAAATCGATAATATTATCTTGAATCACTTAGCATCCTGTTTTAGCTCCAACTAATAAAGAAGTTGTTTTAGTCATTTAAAAAATGAACTGCTTATGGGCAGTTTTTCTCTTATAACATTAATTTTTGAAATTCATAGCCTTTTACATAAGAGCAAGTTCGAGCGACCCAGTCGTGCATTTTATTTTATTTCGATTTTCTCAAAAAACGGTGCAACTGATTTAAAAAAAATGTTTATAAGTTAAGAAGCTCCTGAAAAGTTTGAATAGTATTGTGTGTTCAAATAAAAAAATAAAAAATGTTGACTTTCTCAACGAATTTTAATTATACTTTTTATGCAGAAGCTTCTAAAGAGTTTGAAAAACATGCTATGTTCAATATATCAAAACGTAAAAACAAATATTTTTTAGTTTTTTGTTTTTGAAAAAAATCAAAATTTTTTTTGGAAAATTTGATATCTCAAAAAACCAGTCACTATTTTTGCCGCGATGCCCTTCACAGTCGACTTTTCAACTTTGGTGGCCAAATTTGAAAAAAAAACCGTTTCGGTAATCAATCAGCCAATATTCGTACGAGGCGGTTGATTTCTCACAGTGCACAAGAACTCGGCCTTTCGCCAGACCTCAACTTGGCGAATTTTGCGTCGGGACTTAGGCCTACACATGTTCAAGATCCAACTGACCCAGAAGCTCACAGTTCATGACCATAATTATGGCCGTTTGTTTGCTGACTGGGCTTTGGAGTGTTTTTTTGTGGACCCCAATTTTGGACGAAAAATCATCTTTAACGACGAGGCGTATTTTTTGATAAATGGCTGTGTTAAGAAGCAAAATTGCCGTATATCGGAGGACACCAACCCACATGAGGTTCACCAAGTAACTGCATCCTTTAAAAGTTACCATTTGGTGTGGATTTTCGGTCGGTGGCGTCAATGGTCCGTACTTTTTCGAAAACGAAGATGGTGAGGCGGTCAGCGATAATGGCGAGCGCTACAGAACGATGATAACCAATTTCTTATGGCACAAATTAAACCAAATGCACCAAGACGACATGTGGTTTCAGCAGGACGGCGGCGCTACGTGCCATACAGCGGATGCCACGATTGACATTCTGCATCAACGATTTGAGAGTAAGGTGATCTCTCGCAGACTCTTTCTTGTGGGGTTTCCTGAAGTAGCAGATCTATGCAAATAAACTACAATAGACCGATGCCCTTAATGTGAACATAACACAAGCCATTGCTCAAATTCAACTGGATCTATACGAAAGAGTCATTGAAAATTGGATCACTTGGATTTCCACCGCGCCGTCCGAGTGGATTGATTAACTTTATTTTTCATACTTGACAGTTTCCTTAAAATCCAATAAATAATCGCACGAGACCCCTGCCAGTGTCTCTCCGTATCACATGGCGTTAGGTATGTTTAAACAATTCTCCAAACATAAATTCCTTAAGCTTCCTTCTTGCAATTTGAATTAACATTCATTTGAAATTCCACTCCCGCAATTGTATGCGCAAGCCAACACCATCTGTCGCCAGTAGATATAACCTGCTAATAGCTTTTGCTACATAAAACCCGTAAATTCGCACAATTTTAAACACTTTAATTTGACAATTAGTGTCGTCCAGGAGAAAAAAATGTGGCAGCGCATAATTATTGCTGCTACAAACCATCAACACTACATAGTCGACAATTAGCTACGAGCTCGTATCTTGTAAGCAACACAATTGTACCAAGTTATTAGACTCAAGACTCTTATTCCATATTTACAATCGTCGTCGTCTTTTTGTTTGTCGCCGTCGTCGTCCGTCGTTGGTGTAGTCGCAGACGTTGACATAATTATTGGCGATATAAAAAAGTGCAGAGAATTGCCATGTAAATGTAATTAGCAGACATCCATAAATTAACACAATCATTGCGCAAAGTTAATTCGGGTGAATGTTAATTATTTAAATGCAATTAAGCAAGCTTTTCATTTTCACTTTCTTTGGTCTTTTTGCGAGATTCATTTAGCCACGAAAGACGATAGAACCTCGTTAATGAATCATCATTAGAATAGGATCGAGTGAAATTGATAATGCCACGACAATGACGACGATTTTAAGCAAATTAAATATTCGAAATAAACTTTTAAAGCTTCCTCTTCGATTGAGGAGATTGAAAGATCATCGAGTGGGAGAGATGGCGGAATATGGAAATGATGAGGTGGTTCCAATTAACTGGTTGTCAATTCACGTGAACCATATGACTAAGTTGTGTGTTTTTTTTTTAAGTATAGAGTGACTTAATTTTAGTTGATGCAAAACTGATGTGATACATCAGTGTACATTTTTTCTGAATTAGTCAGATAAGGTCTTTTTTTTGCTCAACAATTTAATTACAAATTGATGACAAACATCCATTTTTATGAATCAATTACAGGTTATCTACTTCAACTTAAACATGATATTTTTTTATAAATTTGGTAAAATATTTTAAACAAACCTTTGACAAAGAACCTTAATACATTTTGGAGTGGGAAACTTATTCATTTGTCTAACCATGTTTCTTAATGTCAGACGTGGAAAAATTTTGGAGCGCAATTTTCATTTTTGGGACCTAAAATCATGCCTAAAAACAGGGCAAGCCCTGTGGGTCTCAAAAATGAGCAGTCCACATTCGTGTAGTCCGACTCAAGAAAGAATCAGACTTAAGTAGCAAAAACTCACTGATCTGCCATTCTGAGATAACCCCAAATCGGTAATGAAGCTGAGGAGCGAAAAAATAGGAACTGTCATTCCTAACTCAGGGTGTAAAGTGACCCATGCCCATTGGACGGTTTTTTTGAAACCATCAGGAAAAATCAAAGAGTAACTTAGACCTTACCATTTTATGCGAAGCTCTGGTATGGTAGACCTTATTATTTCTCTATAGCTACTCATGAGAAAAATATGCCTAAAAATTATTAACAAAAAAATTAACAAGAATTATAAAAAATTATAAAAAGTTCAACACTCCGCAAGTGAATATGCAAATCGTATGGAGAACGAGTACCTGAAGAGGATGCCTCACGGGAATTCCCAAGACCTGGCAGCAGGAGGAGCGTCTACCTCTAGTCAAGGGAGAATACCTCTTAGACAAGCGTAAATCGGTACTAAAGTCACATTATCCACTTGCACAGGGAGAATACCTTCTAAGCAAGTGAATGTTCCGATAAAAGCCAAGGAAGGCAATAGTGGTGGGAAGTTACTTACCAGCATCTAGGACATCAAGTCCATCCAAGAAGCCATATAGCCGAACGGTCCGCACAACTTACGTGCTTCCAAAAACGCGTAAGCCAGGAGGTATAGACGACCCATTTAGAAAAGCACTAAGTGTGGCAGGCACAAAATGCTACTTCCGGTTCCTTGCAGAGGAAATGTCCCCACTAGAAGCTAGGAAGAGAGTGGATCAAAAAATGGATGACCCGAAAAGAATGAACAAAAGTCTAGGACAGGGTAAGAGGAAATGTCATCAACTAACTCTTCCCCTAAGGCGCAAGAAGCCAAGACACTTAGGACGGTGGGAACACCACCTACAGCGCTAAGCATCGATAAGGATAAACCCGTCGAACAAAGGTTTTCCTATGCTAGTGCGGAAATTTCTATTCTGCCTAAGGGATACCCACAGGTCGCCTTGAATGCCGAGGAATTATCGGCACTCGAGGAGGCAGTCATTGAGGAAGTTTTTTGGGCTGGAAGCATAAACTGAAGTATAATAGACTGCACTTCAGAACATGTGTGCTCCTGGTCGATTGCGCTGGATCTGAAACAGCAGATTGGCTAAGAGAGAGTGTACACAGATTGAGCACTTCTTTTTCTCTAGGAAGTAATGAAATCCCGAAAATGCACACTATCACAATGTTCTTGCCAGGAAGTATACGGCAAGAAGATAAAACTCTTTGCTAGCTGTGCATATCCAAAATGAGGGAATAAACGTCCGAGAGTTGTGAAAAGTTCGTCCGAAAGTAAAGAGCAACTGGTGGCTAATGGTATTGACGCCAATTTAATTGAGACAGTAGTGAGAGCAAACCATAAGCTTTACTACAAATTCGGGAAAATAAATGTTTACGGTTTCCGGAAAACAACTTTTCCAAGCTCTTCCTTTGAACCAGATCAAGAGTCCTCCATCAGGCTAGATCAACTCCCTGGAAGTACACCACTTTACCGAACTATCCCAACTATCACTGCCACTCCTATAATCGCGTTAATCCTTAAAACCTCACCAACAAGAGGAGGTAAGAAGATCCAAAACCTGGAAAGAACTCCCAAA
Source organism: Philhelius festivus (assembly GCA_963931855.1). Lineage (NCBI taxonomy): Eukaryota > Metazoa > Arthropoda > Insecta > Diptera > Syrphidae > Philhelius > Philhelius festivus. The sequence goes on from OZ007555.1 coordinate 183,045,195, forward strand.
GCTAAGGCAGCTGAAACTACTACTGGGCAATTACAACCAAGAACGTTTCACCAACTGCATTTGCTTAAGTAGGAGCAACATAAAAATAAAAACTGCAGGTATTCCCACTGGACACTGCAAACTTAGAAGACACTCCTAGGTTTACTTGGTGTAGTAAGTGGTCTAGTAAGCGGTGTCACCTTTTTGAAGAGAGCGACTTTTCCTTTCTAAAGTTAAAGATTTGGAGAAAGAATTGTAAGATAAGCAACCCAAGCAACACATAAACTCTTAGAGAGTACTTCAATAAATGTATCAGCTCTTTACAAGCTGTTAGTTCAATCTTCTTAATACCATTTCACTTTATGACCTCCTAATTTGCTCTTTAAAATGTTCTTTTTGTTATAGTATAATTAAATGCTCTTTAAAACATCTTAGAGATAATCATGACAAATGTCACCATATTGACTCTCTATGTACCCTCTATAAAACCTCTTTAAAAGGAGTAGTTTTAAAATGCTGAAAGAGGTTTTCATTTTAATCTTTCGAATACATCTTGAAGATATTCTGTGGAAGTTTTCACTAAAACGTATTTATGAAAGCTTAACATCAAGAATTACTATTTTCCTCTTTGGTTGAAAAAAAATGTTTTGTTTCGCCTAAAAATTGTGAATTGTGAAACCAAGCGAATATCTTTTTTTCTCTCTTCTGTTTAAAGAAAACAACTCAACTATTTAGTTGAATGTGCGCGCCATTGCATATGATTATGTTTAACAAAAACTAAGCAAAACTGCACACTTGTTTGGTTGCTTATAGAAAACAGATGAACTACGAGTATTTGGTTGAATGTTCGCGCAGGTGCGTATATGTTACACAAAATAGCGAACTCATTTTAGGCAATCGTTTAGTTTGTGTCAAAACACAAACTTTTTAGTTGCTCGTAACAAACAGTTGCAAAACTAAAAATTGATTGTGCGCGCCTAGCCTAATTGTTGTGAATTTGTTATCTTTTTCTTTTACTCTTTGCTTACACTTTGTTTGCTCTTTTTTTCTTTGAATTTGACTGATTGTAAACAGCTATATTCTTCCTTTACTCTTTGCTTACACTTTTTTCACTCTTTGCTTTGAATTTCAGTTTCGATATCTTATTGTGAAGTGCTTAAGATATTTTAAAGAGTTCTTAACAAATGGGTGGCGTATCTGTATAAAATACATATATTTTGTAAAGGGTGACATTGTTAAACGTATATTGAAGATAAAATTATTATTTACTAGATTTTTATGTTTTATCGTTTACTATACGAAGTCATCAGTTTCTACGGATGTAAGTAAATGGAAGAATGAAATGTTGTTACTTGAAGAACTTTGGCAGAATATAAAAGAAATATTGAAACCAAATTCAAATCAAATTGATAATGGGTATTATTTTGATTATGTATAATATCAAATTTTCTGAATTTTCAGTGATTTTTTGAAAACATAAAATAGAAATTTTAATTTTCTATTAACTTTACTAAAATTAATTCTTTAGTCGGTTGACAGTTGAACTCAATATTTTGTATCTTGATAGAATGTTGACGCAACAATTAAATGTCAAGTTAGCATATCTTTCTAACAGATTTTTAATCCAGGGATTTTAACACTTTGTGAAATAAAAATTAAGGAATGACATATATTTTTACTTATTTTCATATAGTATGTCTTTTTGTATGTTTTCTCTGTAAGATGTATAAAAGCTGTCAACTTACATTTAAATTTTGAAAAAAAATGCAATAAAAATCCAGAATCATTCTTCAAACAATTATTATGTTTCTTCGTGTTTTGTAGTATAAAGGAGATCTTAGCATCACCATATACAATAAAAAAGTTGATTTAATTTTATTTCATACAAAATTCTAAGTGCTTATATCTCGCTCAGTTTGTAAACCTTTTAAGTTGTATTTAATTGTTGAAATTATTTTACATTTTAAAATTATTCAGATCGAACAAAAAAGAATTTTCATAAAATAAAACACCCTGTAGGTAGGAATATCTTCGATACATTCACATACATGAATCGGCCATATCTATTGCATACGTAAACGTCATTTCTTTTTTTATTCTGAGGGCATTTTATTATTATAACATTATTTTTCTGAATATTTCTTTGTAAATACTATTCTATTTGAAGGCGCGTTAATTTCAAGTAGGGTAGAGTATGCGGTTTCAAATTAAATCTTCTCTCGCAAATCAAAACACACAATCATAAAAAGGGTATACAATGAATATCGTAAATCCAGTCATAAATTATTGAAGGAAAGAATTCGCCATGTTTGTGTATTTATATTAGTCAATCTATTTTATTTGAATTGCATTAAATTTGTATTTGTGTGAAAGAGAAAGATATTTTTTATACATTTTTCTTCTTCGCAGTTCAATATTTCTACTCAAAAATATAAACATCTTGAAAACCACTTGAAAGTGTCTTTATAGATTAATCAAAAAATGATCTTTATGAAGTCTTACAAATACTTTACTTAGAACTCTTTGTTCAATACAATAGACTCCTCCCCTTTAGGCCTTTTTGGGTATTACAGACCTCTTTAAGATTGTTCAAAGAGTTGAAAACACTTGGAAAATAACTTTTCAAGATATCTGTAAGAGGCAATTGTGTTGCTTGGGAAGCTCATCTATATTTAGACAGGGGCACAGCATGTCTCTAGGTCGCAGTGCAATATCCCAAGTATATGTCATTCATTCAATGAAAGAATCTCTACATAATAGTACGTTCGAAATTGGTCTCAAGAGCAATTCGATGGGCATTCCTTAAAGCGCGAGTATTACGGCTACATCGTTTTAGGTTAGAAGTGCAATTGGCTATAAAAGAGCAAAATTTACATTGCCCTTGAAATCCACTTCCTAAATACAGGGATGTGAATCGTCAAAGAATATAAAAAGCTGACAGTACTACCTTTAGCAACACAATTTAATGGATTAGAATTTTAAATAGAAGATCATTAATGAAATTGAGAAAGAGAATCGGAGACAAAATGAAGCCCTGGGGCACACCAGCTTTTATTTTGTGGGTATCAGACCTAGATCCGTCTTGAATACCACTTGCATTGAACTATTGGAAAGGTTATTCCTAGTCCATCCAAGAAGAGATTCATCAAAACCAAAGTCACGCATATTCGATAATAGAGCTGGATACCAGACTCTATCAAATGCTTTTGAAATAGCATGTGAAATAGACGGTGAAATATCAACAGTGGACCTTTTCATTATAAGTAGCCTTTGCATGACTTTGGAAGAAGGGACGTAAGTGAAGTCGGTCAATAGGTAGAGGGTGCGGAAGATTCGCCTTTTTTTAAGGACTGGCTTGACAAATTCAGTTTTCCATCCATTCGGGAAGAGACCTGTAGATTAGGACAGATAGAAAAGCTTGCGCAGTGGTTTTTGTCAGCTAGGAAAATACCTCTTCAGAACAATGGTGGGGATTTGTGTATGTCAAGATCTTTCAGGATACTTGAAACAGCATGATTGCCAAAGGAGATTGGTACCGGAGAAGTCATGGCACTTTCTTGCAGCCTAGAATATGTAGAGAACTGCCTCGCCAGAAGATTAATTTTTGCGAAGGAGCTTAGAAAGGGAGTGTTATTGAAGACAAGTATTCTAACATTCTTCTTACTATCTTTTGGTCTTAGTATAGTATTTTTTGCCTTGATTTTTGGTCATGTAAAAATGTTGACCATCGCTAGAAGATTATTATATGGACTTGAGCGTTGCCGTCCTTCCGTGCTTGTTTATACTTATTCCGGTATTTATCAGTGGTGGTGGCTTTAAAATTTTGGAAGCTTACTTCTCTAACCTTGATACTTTCTTTACAGCTCGAATATAACGATGCATTTATTCGGGATAAAATTTCTCGTATTCGAAAGAATTAAATTTGTAACAATACCTGAAACAGTCACTATCGAGGAAGCATTGTGACCAGTTAAAGTTCTTGAAGAAATTGTTGAATTGTTTCAGTTGGCTTCCTTGTATTGCCAAACGGTTCTTAATGGAGTTTTTTCTTTAACTGAATTTTATTGGCATGAAATATCTGCAGATATGACACAATGGTCCGATGTATAGCTATATCTTTCTATAGGTATGGACCTCCAAGATTGCTGTATAGCTTCCTAAAGGGCTGTGTTAGTAGTTGGCTTACAACTAGCAACATACTTCTTAAAATTGCACCAAGGATTTTCTATAGGATTGAGGTCTGGGGACTCCGCAGGCGACTCCATGACATTAACCCTATTTTCTTGGAACATCTGCTTCGCAAGTTTACTTGTATGCTTTGGGTCGTTGTCTTGTTGAAAGACCCATTTCAGTGGCATTTCATCTTCAGCATATGGGAACATAGTTTGCTCCATGATCTCCACATAAAGATACTGATACATAATGCCTTGAATCAGAAATATGGGACCAAAACCATAGAACGAAAAACATACCCAAGCCATTATGCTGGATACTCCATGTTTTATTGTCTTGGCGGACAGCGTGGATTATATTCAGTGTTTGGAGGCCTCCATTTCGAGAGATCGCTTTCCACCACATAACACAATCTTGGACTTGTCTGACCACAGAATATTCTTCCACAAAAACATGAAAATTTAGGAACTTACCAATGATTTTATTAACACTACTATTATTTTGACCGAACTGTACCTTGAAGAAAATCTAAAATCCGACTTTCGGCAACTGGAATCTATCCGTGAGATAGACAACAACTTTTAGAAAAAAACAAAATGTCAAAACATCTTCAAGCACCCTTGAATCCGATTCAACTTCAATCAACATTATAACCCTTAGCGAATAAGTTTTAGACTATGAAAAGCCCCTGAACCCCATACATTACCAATAAAGAGCCAACAGAAAAGAAAGTCAGCCCTAAACCTCAAGCGAGTGTGGACGATTTAGGCAGTATTGACTTCACTGCTAGGCAAAATCAATAATTTATGAGTGATGCAAAAGTAACCGGTCACGAAGATTCTAATGTCAAGAATTATCTAACAGTCTCGCTGGTCTAGGCAGTCTCAATAAAATGCATTTTTAAAATTGAATATTTCCGACACATTCGTTGATGGAGATGATAACGTCTGTCATCTAAAACTCCTTATTCTAGAAGAGTAATAACGCTGAAAATTTCATAGAATAAGAGGTTACTCAAAACATATCTTTTGCACATCACCCGATTTTAGTGCTCAACATTATTATTTTTTTTTTCTTTTTTCAAAAATTTAACTTTTGACCTAACTAAAATAAACAGTGGCAACACTGAAAACTGCAGCTTGTAGATTTCAATAATATTTCTTTTTTTTCAAAAAAACAACCTAAGTGAAACAACCTATGCCTCGAGCTCAGTAAGTAGATTTTCATTAAATTAAACATCAAGAACCAAACTCAGTATGACAGTTCTTTTGACAGTTAATAGTTCTGTTTGCTTACTCTAGTTATAAAAAAAACAGCTCTTGCATTGAAATAATTAAGTTATTCATTTACCCACAGCATTCATTGTTTGAAAGTCAAAGCAAACACCCATTCGTGCCTACATTGTAGAATATAACAATAAGCATTTGTTTTTGTGGAAAGTCTTGCCAAAAACCCCTTGCAACACAGAACACATGATCAATTTATTTATTTTAAATTCTCTGAGCCAAATATACACCAAAAACAAAAAAAAATAATAAATATTAATTAATTTTGATAATTTAAAATGTTAAATAACTGCCAAAAGTCGGTAATGGTCGGTTGCCCGGGGCTTTTAATTAAAAACGTTTCTGCGACTCATTTTGCGTGAAAAGTTGTTGTCGTGCTTATTTTGTATTTCACAATAAACTAAAATTAAATGTCAAATTTCAAGCCGATTGGTGCGTGTTTTTATTCGATTTTATTGGAGCGGCTTATACCATCTGGTCAATGTCATAAAAAATATTGAAAATCCCTCTAACTTTACCGACAATGCTTCCCCAAAGATAAGAACTGCGATCAAATGTTTTTATGACCTTCAGAGTCGTATCTTTGCTTTCTATTAATACAAGGGTACATTTTTTGTTTGCTACAAAATATTAAATGTACGATGAAGTATTAATATTTTGCTTATTTGTTTGTGGCGTTATCATCAAAAAGGTCCTGACTTCTAATTATAAAACAAACAGACTTTACGATTAGAAGTCGCAAATTTGCTCACTATCAGATTCACAGAATTTCGACATTGCAGTAGTTTAATCGCATGATCTAGTTACGTAGCTTTGGACAAACTTAATAATAACAAGTACTTGACATTTGGTTTGGTTGTCAGATATGGACCGTCCGACATGCTTATGCCATTGTGATGGACATGAATCTTAGAATTTTTCAGTCGGTTCGGGGTCAGTTGCAAATGTTTAATCATCATCGGCTTGTAATCTGCGTAAATTGCAATTTTGTATGTCTGTTTATTGCAACTGTTTTAAGTATTATCGAATTGACTACTTCTTTAAATACAAAATCGTAAGTCGATTCGCCAATTGCTTCCATTTTATCTGGCCTTCTGTCGACCACTACCTTTGCGAATTACTGGAATATCAGCTAGATTTGATGGTATCAGTTAAACATTAAGGTTTGTCCAGATCCATAAGCTTGTTTATCAAACCGAAACTCTTAGTAAAAATTCTAAAAAACTATCTTACTATCTTACCTTTTAGCTCGATACACTTGATCCAGCGATGCTCCAACTTCTTTAACCTATCCGAAAAATAGGGTTTCTCGAGGTCTGCAAAGTGGGCTTCCGTGGCGGCGCGCGATGACCTACTCATTCGACTAAAATTTCTGCCCGGCGAGTGAATTTTTCAACCTTGCAAACAAAAAAAAAAAAGTCGCACGGGGCCAAATTTGGATAATACGGTGGATGAAGCAACAGTTCGTAGTGCAATTCGACCGATTTAGCCGTGGTTCCACGGTTGCGCTTGTTGTCCGGAGTGAGCAAACGACAGCCGACAGCTTTCTCATGCCTAAAATTTCATGGAGGATATGACCCACGCGGTCTTTTGAGATGCCTACTTTTTCAGTTATCTCGCGCACCTTCAATCGGCGGTTTGCCAATAAGAGATCGTGGATTTTTGACACGTTATCCTCCGTGGTATCCATTTTCGGGGCACCTGGACGGGACTCATAAAAAACCGATGTGCGACCACGTTGAAACTCGTTATAGCAATTTTTAACGGTCGCCATCGAAGGAGAGGAGTCATAGTACATAGCATCCAAGCGCTCTTTGAATTTGCTGCTCGATTTCCCTTCCAAAAACAAGAATCGAATCACAGACCGACATTGCTCTTTTCCCGTTTTTCTAAATTTCGCGGTTTCCACACGTGATCAAAATAAAACTAGGAGTCCGATTCGGCTGACAGTAACCGACTAAGAGAATGTACTAGACGATAGTAAATCCCTCTTGTGATACTGGCACCATCGGGCGGTGAGGCTAAGTACTTATCAGACCGCCCTCGTAAACTGCTACTGACACGTCCACTTCTCTAAAGTGGGTACCCATTAATAACCAATTAATTAGAACTTTTTTTGAATTACTCCTACTAATAATTCTTAGCGACTTTAACTTAAAGAACAACATCAACAACAACGATTTTTGCTAGCATCTCATTTTTTACAAAATGAAAAAAAAATCCTTTCTAGTTATTTTAGACCTTAAGAACGTATCAACAACAATAGTCGTTTCAAATTTTGTTGAAAATTTTAATCTCTAACCTTAAAAACCTTACCTAAAAAATAGAGTACACTTTTTTTTCATAAATGTCTCGAAAAAAAATAATTGAGTTAATTGACCTAAAAAACACTTGTATTCTCGTGTCCAAAAGCAAACTTTTTGAACCGCTCTATTTAACTTGTGTTGCAAGGTGTTAAGTCTGTTATTCATAAAATAAATGTTGGTGTGCCTCAGGGATCCCTTTTATCTCCGACTCTCTTTCTCATATTCATCAATGATTTTTTGTCTGAAACTTCTTATCTCTCAGTACAGTCCTCTCAGCTTCTCATATTCACTTTCAGATTCACGTCCTTGTTTTTTGAATGTGAATCTAGGACGGCAACGTATGATAAGCCCGCTAAATTCTGATCCCGATATCGAAGGGGGGTCAAAAAACCGCGTAGAGTTTAATGCTTCCAAAAGGCAATGCTTTCTTCTGTCGTTAAACCTGAACTCAGCGCCCTTGTCTTTATCCATAAGCGGCATAGGAAACAGAACATCTATCAGCTCTCGGTATGTGCATGACAGAAAACCTTGTCCGGAATGGCCACATATTCAACGTCGCCAAAAACGCTGCTAAGTTTTTTAGGTTTAATTCGACGTTGCAAGAGATTGTTAACCTCTTCTAATTTGGCCTTAATCTATAAAGTCTATATTTGTCCAAAACTTGAGTACAACTCCCATGTTTGGACAGGTGCTCTAATAACCAACTTGAGTAATATAACAATAACAGAAACATTTGAACCGCCGTTATGTTTCTTATCTATCATCTTATTACCGTTAATTTTATAAACAGATTTCTAGTGAAATATGCAGTCGCATGCCTTCCCTTAAGCAATTCAACCTTAATACTCACGCTTCATTGAATGGCCATCAATTTACCCTTAATCCGAACTCCAGACGGACTATTAAATTCAGAAATTCTTTCTTTAGCCGCACTACATGAATGTGGAATGCTTGACCATGCCCAATATTCAGACATTCAAAACCAATGTGCATCTTTATCTCCTAATAAATTCTCTCCAACTTTCCTAAACGCTCGAACTGTTCTCAAACATTTTTACTATAAACATAATCCTTTTAGTGAGCGCAAAATTATAAAAAAAAATTGTTCAGTCGACTCAACTTTGTTTTTGTCCTTCCCATTTGTATCGGGTTGAGTTCGAGTCAACAAAAGTTGATTAGCGCTGTTGATCAGCACGTCTAAACTTTCTCTACAGACTTTAGTTTTTAACAAGAATGCATCGTGTTAAGATGGAAGCGCCCTGTCCAGTGAAGTAGTAATAAAACGCCATTTTTATATAAAACTAATAGTACTCTCATAAAGACGAACGATTGGGGCGACATCTTAAGCATAGCGATAGTACTTGTTAGATTTGTCCCTGCTAAATTTAATAATAAAATATTCTCTTTTTAACTACTTGTTTTCTATCTTATCCTACTCTCCACTGTAAAATTGTGCGCTGAGCTGATTTCAGCGCCACCATCAGGATAGCGCTGGTACCACAAAATCATGCTTCATGATTATACTATATGTTATATATACAATGGTAGTAGTGACAATTCGTATCAATGTGAAAATGACATCCCTGATAAAATGTGCGTTCTTTTTAATAATCGAACAACCAATCCAGTCAGGCCTTGACATTGACGCAAATCGGTTATGGAAAAAGTGGCATAGTTTTTTTCATATTTGCATTGGTGGCTACACATATTTCACGTATGGTGTCTCTCAATTCAGTATGGTGAATTATATACTGACGTAACTGAATTTAAAAAATTCTCCCATAAGGAATGCACTCACTATTTTTGTGGTTAGATACTTTCTCGATTTTTTTTTGTATTTTGCGTCTACGAAGTTTTGACAGCTAACCGTATAAAAAGCTTGTGCAATGACAGTTGACATGATGTGTTTTTTTTTTTTAATAAAACTAGAAATGTCTGTTAAGAGCACGTTATGAACATTCCCGACGTGCTTTAAGTTCTTGACGTGCTTATGCACTCTTCAGTGCTTTGTGCTAAACTTAACAAAAAAAAAAAAAAAATTCTAAAGAACACAACTATGAATGGTTTAATTTCTGTCCCCTTATATCTCCAACAAAGCATACGTAATATGAAATGTTTTTACTCAGCACAATAGTTAAACCATTAAACACCCACTTATGTAGTTTATGGCATGCGAATTGGAAAACGCCATCTCTAGGTCAAGAATAAAAAGACACATTGGCAGTGACTCGACACTCAGTTTTGTTTTGTTTTTAACTGTTGTCGACTGTATACTGGATTTTACCATAGAGGGTGACACATTTACTTGTTTTTGAGTTCAAGGACGCACAAAACCCAGCCGAAACTAAAAATAACTCCCACCAATCGCTGCTTTTTTGGGCTCTCGAACAATTGAAATTTTTATTTGGTTCTGAGTACAAAATACCTTGTCAAATGTAAATGAAGATGAGTTAGGTTTTTTTTGAAATGAAGATTCTCCGTTAAGATGCTCAGTCCATAAGAGCATCAATCTCGCATGTTTTATTCGTCGTAGCCAAATTTTGGATAGTAACTCGACTTCTAACGAATTCGATGGGTAATCCGACTCTACCTAAATAATTGTTTCTCATTTTCTGCCCCGTGAAATCGTTACTACGGGCGATTTCAATGTACACAATTCTTCGTGGCTGCGATTTTCTGAACAGACAACACCCGAAGTAAGGTATGTGGAGATTTTATCTGAGTTGAACAGCTTGACTCAGTTCTTTAACGAGCCTACTGGAATTCTTGACGTTGCAGGTCAATTCGGCAACGTTTCTTACCTCTGACCCTGATAAATATACTATCAGTGTATAATCGCCTCTAGGCACATCAGACTATTGTGTCATATCTGCAAATTTCTCATATCAAAAAAACCCAATTAGAGTTCCTAGAGAACCGTATGACAATATGAGTAATCCAATTGGAACGTTCTTAACGATTTCTTTAGGAACCTAAACTGGTCACTATGCTTTCTCGATAGTGACGTGGACTCCAGTGCAGATATGATTTCAAATTTAATTATTTTCGGAATGAAAAAGTTTATCCCGAATAGGGAAAAATATATCAAACCGGTAGAAAATTCTTGGTTTGATTCGAGTTATAAGCAGGTTATCACTGTCAAAGAACTAAGTTCCCGGTGCTATAAAGACTTGTAATGATCATATTTTCTGAACCAAATTGTTTCATGACCAACAATTAAAAATACCACAATGTCCAAAAGGTACCAAAAATTGTTGCTCATTTGTAAGAAATGTACCACATACTACTTCGTCTTCTGTTCCAACGATCATCTTCAATGAGACTCCTTATGTCAGCGAATTTGCTTGCAGTACAGTTTGCTGTCAATTGGACGCTGTCAGATAGTGTCATGATTCCTCCTGTAATTGCGAGCGTTAATGATTTTATGGGACAAATCTTCTTTCGCATTCGTACAGTTCCAAGAATACTAAAAGATCTTAACATATACAAATCCGTTGGCCCGGATAGTATCCCACTCATTGTTCTGAAGAGGTGTTCTTCAGCGCTGGCAAAACCTCTGCGTAAGCTTTTCCATCTGTCCTTATCTACAGATCTCTTTCAGAGTGGGTGGAAAACAGCATCTTTCCAGCCAGTCCCTAAAAAACCAAATCTTCTTACCCCTTCTACTATCGTCCAATTGCACTTACAGCCCTTCTTTCTTAGATTATAAAAACGCCGATAAATTATCAGCTCAAGAAATGTCTTCAAGAACGAAAGCTTTCCCAATGACCGACAATATGGCTTTCGTAGTATTAGGTAAATTTCGTATTGATCAATCTCTTCTTCGTGTGATTGGAAACTACCTTTCGAACCACTCAATTTAACTGGTATTAGACAGTTTTAAGTCTGATATTCATAAAATAAATTCTGGATTGCCACAGGGCTCCGTTTTGTCTCCGACTCTGTTTCCCCTATTCATCAATTACCATGGGAGTACTTTCGTACTCTTAAGTTCCCATATTCGTTTCCAGATTCGCGTCCTTGTGTCTATTGTATGTGGATATAGAACGGCAGCGTTTGATAAACTCTATAAGTTCTCGATAGGTTTGTCAAATGCGGAACAAAAACCTGTATAGAATTTAATGCCTCATTAATTGAGTGATGTCTTCTGTCGTTGAAGTGGATTTCTGTCTCCATGTCGCTTTCTATGAGCGGTACATGCATTCAGAAAATCGAAAACCTTTCAATTCTCTGAGACAACAACCTTCAGTCTCAGAACATCGTGCCACACATCTTTCCTATCCTTCTTTCTCTTCCTTAACACACTACTAAGCTCGAGCTGTGTTCAAACATTTAAAGGGTAATCATAATCCCTTGAGCGCGTATATCTAGATTATAAAAAAAAAAAAAAAAAATGGGCATCACAAATTACCTAGTGTGGAATGATCATATATTCGACTTCGTCAAAAACGCTGCTAAGTATTGAGGTTTCCTTAGACGATGGAAGACATTTTTCACTCCATTTTAAAATTTCGACTCACTTGAATCCTTTGGATAGTATTCAGAGAAGAGACTTTTGATTGGCGATATAAACATCATTGAAACATTTACGTCTCTCTTGAACATCCTTGTCATAATGATTATTGTCTCTTCTTATTTTATCTTTTTTTTAATAGTCAGTGCTTTAATGAAGTTGCAAGTTGCATTCCTCACCTTAAACAATTTAACGGTAATACTCGCGCTTCAAGAAATACCGTCAGTTTATCCATGGGCTCAACTTCAGATGTTCTGTGAAATTCAGAGATTCTTTTTTAAGCCGTACTACACGCATGTAGAATGTCCTACCTGGCTTAATATTTTCGTTCTATTACATTATTCAAGTTGGGCTCTGGAGTAGTGCGGATGCGTGCCACCCAGTGAGAACGCGGGGGACATTTGAATGGCTTTGTATTCCATACATAATGGCATACATGTACCATTTAAATAAATAAAAATTTCGATGATATCTCACTTACTTTTATCAAATATAAAGTAGGAAATGCTTAACGTAAAACCCTTTGTGCTGGTTGGGTTGCCTGTAAAGAGTACATGTTTTTGTATTGAGTACATCTTCTATGCTCCTTTTACATAAAAATCAATATTTCATGGGCTCATTACAATATGTATAATGTACTACATACTTATGTTATGAGTCCATGTGTCTATGTATTTGCTACATATTTTTGTATATCGCTATCTTTATTTCGCTGATTATCTAGCTGCTTGCTTCTCTCTTCAAGCGAAAAGTGTACTGAGTACATGTTTGATTGATTTAATTAATAGTCGTGAATTGTATTTATTAAATAACATGCTGTAATGCACACACCTATTTTTCAGGTTTGTGATTTTTCAGTATTTATGTATAGTGATTTCATTCTTCACTGAAGCTGGTCTATATCTAGTTATTGTAATGAATACAATATAATCTGTATTCCATACACGGCACTTGAGTGGCATTCGCTACATAAATTGAAATGTAAACTGTACAACATGTCAACTGTACTCAGTACAAAAGGCAATCCCATACAACTCAGAAGTGGTACATTTAAGATAAAGGTCTCTGTGCTGAGTACATATCTTTTCCTTTTAGTGTAGACTTCAGCCGCGAGATAATTTTTTTTTCTCGTCCTAAATATTTTCATGAGGGTGTAACATCTCATTTTTATTAGATATAATTGTCTTCTTCGTTAATAGCTCAACCTCAACTTTCTTTTTTTTCTTTTTGTGTGTTGGTAATTTCATTGCCACACCTATTTCATAACACTTTGAAAGCTAACACCCTCAAGATCTCTAAATGTATGGCAATTTGAACACACCGCACTTTTAATCTGAGTCATCTCAAATTTCTAAAAAAAAAATAGTCTTTTTTGCTTTAAAATGCTGTCAGATTGAAAGGAAAAGGAGTAACTGCAAAAATAATATACAATAATCCGTATATGCCAGAGGTTATGCTTAAAACACACGAACGCCCGCCACCATCGCGCCATCGCCAGTGCCGCATTCATCGTCATTCGTTGTGTGTGAAGTAGAAATGGAAGGTGAATATGGAAGAGAAACAGTTAGTGTTATGTGCGGTGAAATCGAGCCATTTAACACCCACTGGCCATTGGCCACGACATACAGCGACAACGACAACGACAGCCTTCAGCTCAGCCACCATAACCATAGCTAGCAATTTTATTTATTTCTTTTTCAAAATTTATTTTCATATTGCGCTTCGGGTGGCTTATTGGGCTCATAAATTTGATACAAATTGTAAGACAAGTTAACGATTGCCGGTCGAGTTAGTTTGTTTAGTTTATTTATAGAATTATGTTTTTTTTTTTGTTTCTTTTTTTTTCTTATGAGTCATATGTCTGTGCGTTGTGCCTGACCATGTTTCAGTATCGATGTTCGAGTAAGGTATTTATTTATTTTTTTTTTCTTTAAGACCTGATACACTTTGAACTGGTGAGACTAATTTACTGTCACAAGTGGATATGATGTTCTTTTGCGGCACATTACAACTTAATTTGGCTATTGAACCTGCTGAATTTACTGTTGTTGTTCTGAAAGGAAGTTAGTACTGAGGTATTAAAATATGAATAGAAAAAGGTTTCGGTAAGTCCTCTTTGGAAATTAGTATGTAATAGAGGGAAGCTCATATAGGAAACACGTTTAAAAGCCTGCCTCACCACTTAACGTGTATTTACCAAAGCTCACAAACTTCACGACCATAATCAAACAAATTACCAAGAAAAGACTTATGCAACAGATTAAATCTATTCAGTTAGCTGGTGAAGTAATTCGAACGCAGAGGGAGGTAAAATATCTAGGAATTACAACAGATAGTAAACTCCTCATTTAGTCGGAAAAGCCACAAAAGCCGTAATGATTTGCAGGAGACTTGCAGGCAAATCAGAGACGGACTGCAAACCGAACATCCTCAGGTAAATGTATACACGATGTACGGTTGCATGGCGCAAGAGACCAGAATTATCACCAACTAGGCAAATCCTGGAAAAAGTCCAAAACCTCGCGTATATTTGTATTACGGGAGCAATGAGAACCTACCCTAACGCAGCTATGGAGGTTGTCCTATATCTATTCCCTTTTTATGAGGTCATCGGAAGTGCGCCAATGGAAGCTATCATGAGATTCTCAAAGAAAGGCGCTGGGAAAGGATATTGCGGTCTTGCATTTCGAGCTCCCTCCAGTCGTTAGGACCAAGCGCTCTTGCGTCTGTAACCGCCTGGTCCCTGTAGCGGAGGTTCGGTCTTCGTCGTCGTCTCGAACCTGGGGACTGGGATTCGAAGATTTTCGTGGCTGGAGCGTTGTTGTCCATTCGCTCGTTGTGACCGAGCCAGTGTACTTATCGTCCAGCACTCGGTGCCGTAGAGTAGAAAGGAGTTTTTCGTGGATTGACGTTTGTTCCGAGGTAGGTGAACTCCTTGACTACCTCGAAATTACTGCTACCAACAGTGACGTTTTGTCCTAGGCGAGGGACAGCTGAGGCTTTGTTTGTTGATTGCATATACTTTGTTTTGTCTCATTCACTTCAAGACCAACGCGTTTTGCCTGTTCATTAATAGCTGTGAACGCTTCTAGCACAGCTCGCTTGAAGCGGCCGATGATATCGATATAGTCCGCATAGCCAAGCAGTTGCGAAGACCTGTTGAAGATAGTGCCTTCCAGATTAATACCACTCTTGCGCACTATCTGCTCCAGGACTAGGTTGAAGAAATCACATGATAGAGCATCTCCTTGTTTGAACCCTGGACATGTCTGGAATAGCTCGGATGAGCTGTTAGCTGTTACCCATTTGCACTTTGCACCGCGTATTTTGTAACGTCATGCGGCATAGCTGGATCAGTTTTTTCGGGATCCCGAGTTCCGACATCGCCAATAGAAGCTCTTGGCGACTTATGCTATCATATGCGGCTTTAAAGTCGATGAAAAGATGGTGGGTCTCGTCTTGAAATTCGTTTGTCTTTTCCAGGAGTTGCCTCAATGTGAAGATTTGGTCTATCATTGATCTGCCTGGCCTGAAGCCACACTGGTACGTGCCGATTATAGTGTTGTAGAAAGGTTTTAGACGCTCACATAGTACGGTGGATAGGATCTTGTAGGCAACATTAAGCAGGGATATGCCCCTGAAGTTTTTGCAGGACATAGGATAGCCTTTTTTTGTAGATTGGGCATATGGAGCTATTTGACCAGTCGTCGCGTCGGGCATACTTTCCTCCTCCCACACTTGGTTGATGAGCTGATGCATGTACCCTATCAGGACATCTCCTCCAATCTTAAAGAGTTCCGCAGGTATTCCATCCGAACCTGCGGATTTGTTGTTCTTAAGCTTGCGGATTGCTTTCTTAACTTCTTCAGTACTGGGTAGTGGGACTGGATCTTCATTGACTGGTCTTATGCTTCTTTGCTCCCCTGTGGTTTCCTCTAAATAATGCCCATTAAGCAGCTGCTGGAAATGCTGCTTAAACACGTCTACAATTCCCTGTGCTTCTGTGACTAGGTTCCCTTCGCTGTTACGAAGAGCTTGCGTACCGGTCCTATAACCAGATGTCAGTTGTTTGGCTGTTTTGTAGAACCGGCGGGTGTTTGTGGCGGTGCTAGACTAATCGAGATACCTGAGCTGAGAAGCTGCGGCTGCTCTTTTGTTTCTGCGCAGGGTTTTTTTCTCTTTCCTTCTCTTTTCACGGCACTCCTCTTTTGCTGCTCTTGTTTTCCGTTGCAGCATTTGCTTTCGTGTATTTTCCGTCTCCTGCTTCAATACCACGCATTCATTATCATACCACGGGTTCTTTTTCCTAGGTGGTTGATAGCCTATGGTGGTCTCTGCTACCTCCTTATTGATGTCGCGATACTGGTTTCACTGGTTGTTGACGCTTGTGGCTGGGGGTACGGCAGAGAGTTTCCCTCCATTGCTCACTGTAGTCTCTGGCTTTCTCAGGTGTGCTAAGGCATGCAATATTAAATTTCTTCCTTTGGGCGGTCCTCATTTTCTTTTCGTTGGACAGTCGGGCTCTGAACTTTGTGACATTAAGAAAGTGGTCAGAGTCCACGTTTGAACCTCGGAAGGCCAATTAGCACGTGGTCGATTTGATTGGCGGTTCGACCATCTGGAGATCGCCAGGTTGCTGTGTGTATCCTTCGACTGGGGAACCTAGTGCTACTTATCACCGTATTCCGAGCTGCAGCAAAGCCGACTTTCAACTTTCACGGAGATATTTTATTTGAATACGAAAAATTGATCACAATAAGTTGAAACATCGGTTACATTACCAATTCCCGAGTTGAAGTACTATTTGCTTAGCGTAGACATTTTTACGATATTTTGAATGTTTACGATATTTTGAATTGTTGCTCCCAAAAGACCTAGCGCTTGATCTGGCATTCCTCCCTTTAATCAATTTAACAACCATACTCGCGTTTTAGGGAATGTCCATCAGTTTACCCTTGTGCGTAAACGTACTGTTAAATTCAGAGATTACTTTTTTAGCCGCACTAAGCGAATATGGAATTCTTGATCCGGCTAAATATTTCCCTCGCATTATGATATTCAGACATTCAAAACCAATGTGCATCGGTCTATCTTTTTTAAATTCTCTCCAACTTTCTAAGCGCTTGCACAAAAATTTTAAAGGTGGTCATAATCAATTTAGTGCACGCAAAATTATTAGAAAATATTGTTAACTTTCAAGACTTCCCTGGAAGAAATCTGTCGCTTTTAGATCCGGCGATCTGGATAGAAGTTCAAACCTGTGAAATGGGAGATCCCTCCGTCCGGAAATCGGTGTCTAAACATCCCCATCTTTGTCCGAGCTGTGTTAGCAGTTGCTCCGTCCTGCTGGAAACAATGCTTGAGTAGGCTCAAGTAGGTTGTTACGGTTACGGTGTTTCCATCGGAGGCACACAGTGCGGTATTTTCGTCTAAAACCTGGCCAAAAATATTTGGGCACATTTACACATCAAATAGGTACCAAATGACTCAAAAGTTTGGAAGGATACATTTTCATTTTTTTGATACAGTAAAACCCCCTGAAGTGCCCTTCCCGGAGGGGAAGTTGCTTCATTTAATAGTTTTCGAGAGTTTTAAAGTTGAAATTAACAAAAAAAATATTTTTTTTTTTCGTTTTTTAATTGATTTTTTATAAAATTTTGCATTATTAAGAACACTTTTTGTCAATATTCAATGGCCTGATTAATTTTTAGCCAAATACTAAAAACCTCATTTCAGTAAATATCATAGTTTCTAAGAAACTAGAAAAAACTAAAAGATACTTTTTTCCCAGAAAACCTCTTTTTTCGTTTTTCTTATGATTGGTTTTACAACCCGAAATTTTCTTAACCCGGGTGTTCAAATTTCAATCAGAAATTTTCTGTTCCGGTATGCAGGTAACCAAATCTTAAATACCTGCCCGGTGCCGGTCACTTTTTTCTGCAACGCGACCCTTATGCACTTCCGCTTGTAGTTTGCACGACAGATGCAGCAGAAATTCAAAAAACCTAATTCTGGCGTGTTATATTGGTAGCCCAAATCTGAAAGTCTCTGGATTCTCCGGTTATGTAGAAGCCAAGTCGTTTCCCTGTTCTGGTTGCAAATATTTACATAATCGCGATGGTGTGTGATCCATTAAATCTTGGAGGTTCACCTCGGCAACTGTCTCACTTACGCTTTTTGGTGGGTAAGAATCTTGTTTGTTAGCCCGATGAATCACTTCGTGTTCGTATTGACTAGCAGTTAAATTATCTTCGAAGAATATCCTCAAAACGTTTTCAGGTGTGTGCTTATTGGTGTTCAGGGTTTTACTGCATATCGCAGCTGCTTTCTGGAACTTCATAGCCCCGGTTGGAGTTTTGGTCACAACCTGCATCAATTTTGCTATATCAATATTTCCCGCCGCTCTTTGACTCATTTGTGCTGCGTATGTCAGTTCATCAACGGACATGATTTTTCGAAGTTCGCCTGTTTTTCGACGTTTTGTTCGGTGACTTGATTCACCGAATTATTTGCTTGGGCAACCTTTAGACTTTCCTGGAAGTACGCCAACAGGAAGTGGTATTTCTTCGCTTAGCCACTCTTCATTCTTATCCAAGGAACGCCTTTCTGTGCTACTGCAGAGTTGCCATCTCCGTTTATAATTCGGTTTGAACGCCCTGATAATATTGTGAAGTAAATATTTAGTTTTTGCTTAAAATACTATTCTCATACATACCTTGATTGACGATATATATATAAAATTTTTTCACAATAGTCACTTTTAAGATTAAAAAAAAAAACACTTTTTTTTTAAATCGCAAACAAACTCGTGCTTATTCAACTACGAGTATATTGCTAGTTGCAACTGATGGTGTCACGAACGGGTGCGACCAATTTATAGATCGACTTCACTAAAGAGTAGCCTGGTTATCTACCTGTTATGGGACAATCATCCTTGGAGGGAAAGTTGACAAAATTGAATTTTGGACACGGACTGTGCGGCATTCACAAAAAAATAAGGAACAATCATTTTTTCACTGCTAATGCCACATGCAACAGTCACTTTGAGAGGATGCAATTCGGATTGCGAATGGGCCATCTACTGTTCATGTGGTAGGAAGTATTGGATGAAGGCGATGTCTCCTTCTTTTAAAAATATTTCACTGAGTAGTAAAATACAAACCTATGAAAAACTATTCAACATTTTAGTTTTAAATTATTGTTAGGGGTGTGATAATTTAACATTACCGAAGTTATAGAGTATGACTTTTCCCCTTCACAAGATTACAAAAACCGGGGAACAAACTTGACATATTTCACACAAGGAGCGGAAAACACAAGTGAAAGCAAAGTTTTTCTTATTTCTTGTCGATATATTTTAAGTGGATTTCTTTTGTAAACACTAAAAAGTTTTCTACTTCTCACATAACATAAATCTCTTAGGTCTATAATAAAAAGTTTAAATACACTTTTTAGAAATCGAAAATCTACTCGTATAATTAGCAAAATAATAAAAAAAAAAACAAATGTTGTTTAAACATCAACAAACTAATGCCTTACATTTTCACTCAACAACAAAATGTAATCAAAACCTTAAACTCATCACATAGGTTTTATAGTAATAAATATCTTTTGTCAATTTTTCTTGTTTCAAATTATTGAACTAGACCCAAAGCCATGTGTTTGTATGTTGGACAATCTTATGCACCGCACCATGAAATTACCAAGTACACTCAATTTTCAACAGTCTTGAGTTCATTGAGCATAAAAATACGTGCCTCAATCACCATCAGTGTCTGGTCTTAAAAATAAATAAGAGTACCTACAAAAACTTTGAGGGAAACGGTCTTTCACTTTCCTTACTAATAATAATAGTTCGGAAATGTGAGTTGTAAATTATATTACGATTTTCTTTTATTAGAAAAACGTTTTTCTGTTAAATTATTAATATGCAATATTATTGAAACTGACTAAGACTCGCGTCTACGGTTCAACTTCGAACGTATTGTTAATTTCAGAGATTCTTGTATTTAGCCGCACTACACGAATTTGGAATGCTTTATCTGGCACAAAATTTTCCTCCCATTGCGATGTTCAGCCAGAAAAAACAATGTGATAATTTGACATCACGCGTAACTGTGTTGAAAGGGCTCAAGATGGTACTTTCAAGTACTTTCTAAAAATGCATGTGGCTAAGATCGAATATTCACCGAAAAAGCGTCCTTTATATTCGATTACTTTTTCTTATAAAATTCTTTGCATTAAGTTTTTGAATTGTTACCATAACGTAGATATCGACGAACGACGTTGATCCCGAATCCTTCTACTTAGCTCTTCACACAATAACTCTATAGGGTTTATATCCAGTGATTGCAAGGGACATGCAAGATTTGTTCGTCTTCTCTCTGTTTGAGGTAATCTTGGCAAGTGTGTTTAGGGTTGTTGTCCTGCACAAATACGAATCCTTCGGCAATCAATCGTAGTCCAGAGATCAAAGCGTGTTCTTTCAATATCTTCTTATATACCTCATTGTTAATTTTTCCAATAACGTAAGTCAAATCTCCCACTCTACTTGAACAGAAATATATCCAGACCATCACAGCACCACCTACATGCTTGACGATAAAGACCATACAGTAGGGTAGCATCTTTTGTTCAGCGCTTCGTCCGAACGAAATCCCTTCGTTTTGTGCCAAATACTTCGAACTTATATTCATCGTTCCATAGAACTCTGTTAAAATCTTCTCCCGTCCAGTCTCTGTGCTTTTTGGTTTCACCCTGTTTTGTGGTCGAAGAAGAGACTTTCGAACAGCAACTCGTCCAAAAAGTCTAGCATCTCTTAGCCTCCGTTTAACTGTTGTCAAGGTCAACGGCTTAGTCCGTGTTCATTTTATTTCAGCACGGTGATCTTTTTCTCTTTTTCCGGTGCTTGTGGCTACTTTCAGCAGACCCTCGTGTTTAGTTGTAGATCTAGGCCGACCTGACAGTGGTTTATCACAAATAACTCCGTTAAATTGCACATTGAAGGCTGCTTTTCGATATCTTCAACTGAAAAATAACATCCCGCTGCGAATTGTATGATTACAGAAGAAGTTCACGACCGCATTTCCCAGCAGAGAGGACTGACTGATCAAAAAGCCATCAACTCGTTAATCGATGATAGCAATATATACCGCCTGCTCAAAGATGGATACTGGTGTTGGTGCAGGATTCATTTCAGAAACCCTCGGACTAGCCAACTCATTCAGACTTCCTGATTACAATAGGGTCTTCCAAGCTGAGTTCCTGGCAGTGACGAGAAGTTAATATATCACCCTTATCGTTTATAGTCAAGCGGCAATAAAAGCTATTTTTGCAATTGAAATCGAATCGAAACTTGTAATTTGCTGTCGCGAAGAGCTAATGGGTCTTAGTACAAATCAGAACATAAGGGTCGGTTGGGCTCCTGTAAATGAAATCGCTGACGAGCTTGCAAGAATATGATCTACACTTGATCTTTATCAGGCAGACACCATAGTTCAGGTGCCACCCTGTAATATTAAACAGGTAATCGAGAGCAAAGTTCTAGCTTGTTGTAGTGTCTCCGATACCTGCGTTATAACCAGAAAACGATGGCCTTGTTTCAACAAACAAAAGACCGACATTATCATCCAACTGAGTAAACAGTCTCTTTCTCTTCTCGTGAGCATCACCGGACTCAACCAACTGGGTAACCACAAGAAAAAGATGAAACTCAGTATGGACGACTTATGCAGAGGATGCGGTGACGAGGAGATACATAAGAATGCTCCTCACTATCTGTGTCACTGCTCTGCACTATATCGTCTAAGAAACGGGCTCCTAGAGAGACATTTCTTCAAAAACTTGGAGAAACTCTCTGAAATTTATTTATTAACGCTATCAAATTGCTTGAAAGCTCTATCAACCAGCCGACCACGAGATTGGAAATAGCCTCTAACCACATTCAAAAGACATAGGAGGCCGGTCCGTTAAGTACTTAGCGATGGTGCCAGTATCACAAGAGAGATTTACTATCACATTCTCTTAGACGGCTACTGTCAGCCTAATTGGACTCTTAGTTTTGTTTTGACCACGTGTGGAAACTAGCTTGTCCGCGAATTTAAAAAAAAAATGGAGAAAGCGCAATATTGTCCGGTGATTCGATTCTTGTCTTTGGAAGGGAAATCGCGCAGCGAAATCGAAGAGCGTTTTGATGGGTGCCGTGAAATAAGGCCAAGTGAAATAAGGCCAACTTTCAAAAATTGGCCTTATTGCACTTAGACAAAGCGAAATAAGGCCAAGCATAAAATGTTTGGTTAAAAATAAAAAAGTAGTTTTTGCCCTTAGATTCGTATAATACATAATTGTTTATCGGGGGCCGACGTTCTTGGTTTTCTTGGCCAAAAGTACCTTGGGTGGCCCGCTTCGCGGGTTTTCAGGATTTTAACTCCCTTTTCGGGGCTCACACCGGCTCACGCAACTCCGTTGCGTGAGCGGGTGTGAGTCCCGAAAAGGCCTGAAAACCCGCGAAGCGGGTCACCCAAGGTACTGTTGCCCAAGAAAACCCAGAATGTCGGTCCCCGATAAACAATTATGTATTATACAAATAAATAAAACTTATAAATATAAATATAAAGACCAATTTGGTCTTATTTCTCAAAATCATTTGGCCTTATTTCACTTTGTCAAAGTGAAATAAGACCAACTACTGAAAATTGACCTTATTTCGCTTTATCAAAGTGCAATAAGGCCAATTTTTGAAAGTTAGCCTTATTTCACTTGGCCTTATTTCACGGCACCGTTTTGATGCTGTGTACGGTGACTTTTCTCCTTCGATGGCAATCGTCGAAAATTTGTATAACGACTTTCAACGTGGTCGTACATCGGTTTTTGATGAGCCCCACCCAGGTGCCCCGAAAATGGCTACCACGGAGGATAACATTACAAAAATCCACGATTTCGTATAAGTAGACCGCCGATTGAAGGTGCGCAAGATACTCGTAGCTGAAACAGTCACTCGCCGGGCAGAAATTTGAGTCGAATGAAGAGGTCATCGCCGCCACGGAGGCTTACTTCGCAGACCTCGAGAAAACCTATTTTTCGGGTGGGTTAAAAAAGTTGGAGCATGCCTGGATCAAGTGTATCGAGCCAAAAACAAACTATGTTGAGAAATAAATCACCACTTTTCCAAATTTTTTGTTTTTCTTTTGTAGGCTAAATACTTATCGGACCGCACTCGTAAAAAGGGTTCAGGATGATAATGATAGAACGGACGAAAACGACTGAACAGAGTATACGTGTTTCTGGTTTAAGAACAGCAACAAACGCAGAATGGGCACCTCGTCTATACACCACTCTTACGGTGAACACTCTTCCTAAAATTTGTAAAATTATAATGAGGAAAATGGCAGCTTTTTTTGTTGTTGTTTTGGTTTAAGAAATAGAAAATATTTATGTCTAACATATTGTTGAATTTTGACTTTCATTAGTGAGTCATAAACGCACAATGAATAATCCAGAAGTGCATAGGGGAAAATTCACAATTCACAATGTTGGGTTATAAATTCACAGTTCATTTGTGGATTTGATATTAACCATTATTTTTGGTCCTATACAAAATTGGTACTAGGGAACAATGTTAAAAAAAAAGACCCTATGTCTTAAGGATGTCAAATTTACTCAAAATCTACAATTGAAGCTTCAACTGTACCTTGCTTTCTTTGTAATCTGTTTATTATCTTGTCAACAGTTTAAAATCCAATCGATTGGTTTAAACACAACTTTACACAAGCGTTACAACGTAACGCCCCAGACTATTTATAACAAATGACGATAGCGAAAGAAGAAAGAAGAACTAGTGAGCTTGTGACGGAAATTTCACCCGCTGTGTTGTCATTCTCCTTTCGTTCGATAGTGTATATTTACGGGTATATACATATAAGAACCAAGCTATCAACTTTGATTGCAAACAACATAGATTAAAGTCTTTTTTGATTGGCAGCACCGATAGACGTCAAGATGACATGCCCACGTACAACAACAAGAAACATCCATCAAAGTGAATGCCAAAAATCCGGAAGATGTTCCAATTCATATGCAAATTACAAAATTGATGAGATCCGATAACTGTTTTTTTTTTTGGAAAATAGAGAAAGTGTTATGATGATGCACACGCGTCAAAAGGAAACCAACAACAAAAAAGAGGGCGAATCAACGTCGAAAATTGTAAATTGGAATTTCCATTTTGTATATAGTTTGTGTAGCTGCCATCGTAAATATGAAGAGGCACGAGTGGTATGTTTTTATGGAAATTACTACAACAAAGGGAAGGGGAGGGGAGGTGAAGCACATGGAGGTAGGTTAGTGTAGGCTTTTTAAATCAATTTTCCAATATTGCCTAATGGCCATGAGGCTAAGTTGATGAGCTTTTTGCGGACAATGACTCCTAAAGTGACTGTACAAAGAAAAACTGACGAAGGCTAAAGTTATTTTTGGAAATCGCTTTGAGAAAGTTTTTCTTTTTTTGTTTTGGTTTTTGATTGAGATTTTAAAATCCTATTTGTATCTTTTTTGATGAAGCTTTTTGTTTCTGTTGTTTATGTTGAAAGATCGATGGCCACTCGGATTTAATTGACAAATAAAATTTAAAAATTGAGAGAATTATTGGTTGACTGATGTAATTATTAAATCTTACCCGATCATTTAAGGTGTGTTTTTGTTGTTGTTTTTTTTTTTTTTGGGCAGTTCCATAAAGCCGGGTCGTTTATAGCAAATAGAGCCTTACGTTACGAGGATGGTTGGATTTTGCAGAGAAGGGTTTTAGAACTTGAGTAAGCTCAGCTCCGATTTTAGGCCTTAATTTGCTGTCTAAGACTGGCTAGGAACCTATGTAGTTCAATCTCATATAATATCGATGAATCTCTTCTTCGTTGGATTAGAAACTAGCTTTCGAACCGCTCAATACAAGTTGTGTTTCACGGATTTAAGTCTCGTATTCATAAAATAATTGATGGTATGCCACAGGGCTCCGTTTTATCTCCGACACTCTTTCTCATATTCATCAATGATCTTCTGGCTAAAACTTGTAATGTATTAAACTGTTTTTTCTGATGACAGTACTCTCGGCTTCTCGTATTCGTTTCCAGACTTACACCCATTTCCATCGCAAGTGGAATTGCAACAGCATCGATCTTTACAGCATTGTTAAATGGGGCATACAAAATTGTGTGGAGTTTAATGCTTCGAAAATTTAATACTGTCTTTTGTCGTTGAATTAAAATACACCCCTTATACCATTGTCCTCGATCGGAACTTGCATCGAAAAACCCGAAAAACTTTTAGTACTAGGAATGTTCGTCAACGACGATCTTCGTTGGAATGTCCACATTTTCGAGACCACCTAAAAAGACTGCTAAATGCTTAGGATTTCCATATCGATGGAAGACATTTTTCACCCCTTCCAAATTGGCTAGAGTTTATAAGGCGTTTATACGATCAAGACTCGAGTATAAATCATATCTTTGGACAGGTGCAGTCCAAACTTCTCTTCATTCATTGGATAGAATACAGAACAGGTCGTTAAAACTAATGGGAAACAGAGATATCGATGGAATCATTGCCATCTCTTGAACACCGTCGGAATGTTTCATGTTTTTCCTTGTTTTATCGCTCACTAGAAGTAGCCAGTTGCATTCTTCCGCTTTATCAGTTTAGCCGTGTTACCCACTTCGCTAGAAATGCTAATCAGTTCAGCCTTGAGCCTAATTTTTGTCTCACTATCCAATACAGAGATTCGATTTTTAGTCGCAAAAATGCCGAAGTTATTCTGCTTTTTAAAAAAGGAAACCCCAAAAAAAAAAAAAAAAAAAAAAACAATTGATCCGCCTCATTGCTTTCTACGTTTTCCATATTGTTTGAAAAATCAAAGAAAACACAAATGCTATTAATTTTTTTTTAGAAGAAAACTTACTTTTTTCAATGATCAATTTGGCTTCAGATCATGAAGATTGGCTGAGGATGCAACCTTAAATATATGCTTTGTTCTGTATAAGGGAATAAATGACAACCAATCAATCAATGTTCATTGATATGACGAAGACGTTTGATATGATTGATCACGATATACTTTTATTTTTTACATAATCTGTACAATGTGGGTTTTATGGAAATAATGCTTGATTGGTTAAGATCTTCTTTGACTTGAAGTCAACAAAAAGCAATTGTTAATTGTATACCCAGTCTCATTCTAATGTTGAAAAATGGTGTCCCGCAAGGTTCCGTGCTACGTCCATTTTAATTTTTAATTTTTATTAACTCACTATTCCACCAAAGATTTTCTGGTAATCATTTAGCCTTCGGTGATACTATAGCTTTCACGTATACTTTCTTTTGTCGATCGAAATTTTCAGAAGACACTTGGTAATATTCGATACCAAGCAGTGTGGGACTCTTACAGCACGAACACCACTGGGATCAGAACCAATCTATGAAAGATCGACAAATGATAACTTTTTCATAATTTAAAATCACATTAGGGGAAGTTTAAACTTTTAATACTTTCCCATAGTTTTTGTGCCATCAGCTTATGAGGATTGGTTCTTCTAAGTTTCCGAACATCTTACGTTTAAAACGGTTTCCATCTAGGAGTTGGTATGACTTCGCAGTCGCTGATTGTGTGACACAACGTGTTTTTTAACGACTTCTGTAACCATTTCTATTTGAAGAGCACGATGCGATGTAGATTGCTATTTCTTATGTATCATTTTTCGGAGTTCTCCATAGTCTTCTTCAGTTGGAGAGCGCCTTGGTAGGCAATATATAGCTGCTAGCTTCAACTCTTTCTTTTTTATACCAATACTAATTGTTATTGCTCGGATATTTTCATTAGTGAACTTTGGTGCTTCATAGTGTTTCAATCACTCCTCTGTCCTCTAGCTTTGCTGGACACTGAGCGTGATAACTTGCATAGTTTGGTAATTTAGTATCAAAACTTTGCGAAGTGAGTTTCGGACACCAAACAATCTTTGTCTAAAAAGATGTTTAATTCGGATACATGTTGTAAAAGAGATCAGACCAAAAACATAAATGTTAAAAAAGAGCCAAGTTCTTCTATACAAAAACCTTTTTGTAATAAGTCAGCCGTGAAAAGTACTGAGATCTAAAAGTACGCCAAGTTTTTACTTCATGAAGGTTTAATACCGAATATTTAAAGTAGAATAATATCGAAACAGCTGCAATGTAATAGAGAAATTTTATTATTTAATGACTACTGACTAAAATTTGATGGGCTTACTGGTCAAGTTTTCAAAACCTTTCGAATTGGGCATAAAAAAAACTTGCCAAGTGAGCTCATCAAATTTTAGTCAGTAATCATTAAATAATAAAATGTCTCTATTACGAGTACATTGTAGCCGTTTCAATATTATTCTACTTTAAATATTCGGTATTAAACCTTCATGAAGTAAGAACTTGGCGCACTTTTAGATCTCAGTACTTTTCACGGCTGACTTATTTAACACAAAAGTTTTTGTATAGAAGAACTTGGCTCTTTTTTTAACATTTATGTTTTTGGTCTGATCTCACTCCTTTTTGCAAAGATTTTAATGTTTTGCCATGTAAAAATCTCTAAAGATACGGAATAATAGAAGGGTGGAGTCTACCTTATAAAATCAACTTAGTTAATAGCTTCCTATTTTTTTTTTGTTGGTATATTTTCTTTTTGTTATTGGTTGTTTTGATTTGCGCTTCAATTGTTTCTGCTTGTCCTGGCAAGATACCACTAACATACCTACATCCGCTCAAAGCCATAAAAAAGGAATAATTGTTGAGGATGCGATGATGTTTTTGTTGCAATTTTAACTCCTTTTTCTAAATGAAGGTAGACCACCAATTAATAGCCTAATTAGTAGTTTTATTATAGTTCACATCACAGTTAAGAGTTTTTTTTATGTAAACTCATAATTTTTTCAGGTATGCAAATGTTTTCTTTTTTCATTCATGTTAACATAACATAGAGTACCAAATCGAGCACTCTAGTTCTAACAAAAGTTATGAAATTTCAAAATGCATGTATAGTTTCAAAATTACAATAAAAAGACACTTCGAATGAAAAATCTTATATTTTCTTTTTTTCGCTTTGAATGTACATTAAGGTATACCCTTCCACCAAACTTCATCATTTTACAGCAGTCGGAAGTGCTCCATATAAATCAAACTTTTTCTCGGAAAGTGGGCGGATACCACGCCCCCTGAATGAAAAACCTCAATTTTAATTTTTGGTCCTTTATATGCAATTTGAGCCCGATCGTTCTATCAAATTTCATTGTTCTACTGCAATCGGAAGTGTACCATATAATTTACATATCAGTTCTGAGGAAGTGGGTGGATACCACGCCCTGAATGGAAAACCTTAAATTTTATATTTTTTTCTTTGTATGCAATTTAAGCCCTGCCACTTTACTAAATTTCATCGTTTTACAGCAGTCGGAAGTGCTCCATTCAACCAACACCAATTCGGAGAAAGTGGGCGGATACCACGCCCCCTGAAAGGAAAACCTTGGTGTTTATTTTTGGTTCTTTATATGCAATATAAGCCCTACCGGTTCACCAAATTTCATCGTTTTACAGCAGTCGGAAGTGCTCCATAATACGATGTCGGGAAGTGCTCCAAAATTCGGAGAAAGTGGGCGGATACCACGCCCCCTGAATGGAAAATTCCAAATTTTCGATTTTTTCTTCTGCTTGCATGACAAGACCTACCGTTGTGCAAAATGACAAGATTCTACGATGTCGGGAAGTGCTCCATAATTTTGATGATCTGTCAGTCAGTCAGTCAGTCAGTTACGGTTTTTGTGATTGTTAGAGTACAATAAATAATAACTTACCCTATCTTAAATTACATAACAAAACATACATACAATTGAATTCATCTATGTATATTATAATCTATATTACACTGTAAATCTTATTTGCTGAATTCCAATACATTCTTAAAACCTATACTATATAAGAAATTACATAATATGAATAAAGTTCATTCCATTATTATAACATTTAAAGTACGCTTTGAGTTTCAATTCTCCAACAAAGGTTATGGGCCCAGTGTTCGCGTTATTTTTAAATTAAAGTCATAGCTTAAAGTTTTTTTTTTTTTAAAGTTAAAATAAAAAGTTAGCAATTTTTTAATATTCATTATGAGTTCGTTCCTTAATATTGAGAAGCTGGATGGAGAGAACTACGATGGATGGAAGGTCCAGATGCGAAGTGTTCTCATCCACAATGATCTTTGGTCATGCATCAGCGAAAGCAAGGGTTCGAAGGTGAAAAATGATACGTTGAATGAGGCAGTCGAAGAGGAGAAGGAGGAAAATGATACGCAGAAAGAGGCAATCGAAAAAACTCTGGCAGCATGGAATAAAAAAGACGAGAAAGCTTTAGCAACTATTTTTTGTGCGTAAAAGTTTCACAGCTGAATCATATTCGCAACTGTAAAACTTCAAAAGAAGCATGGGAAATGTTAGAAGCTCTATATCAGCCCACTGGACCTGCTCGAAAAGTCACGTTATTTCGAAAGCTTCTATCACTACAGATGGAAGAAGGTTCTCAAATATCCGAGCACATGGATGGATTTCTGGACGTAGTGGAAAAGTTAAAAGAGATAGAAATAGTTTTACAAGAAGAACTTTTGACCATCATTCTTTTATCGAGCCTACCGAAGTCGTACGAAAATTTCGTTGTGGCGATAGAGACGAGAGACGATCTCCCGAACCTTACTTCCCTAAAAGGAAAACTGGTCGAAGAAGGACAGCGAAAGGATAGGGATAAAAAGAGTGGTGAAATTGCCTTCGTAGCTAAGGTAAAAGGGAGACAAGATAATTCACATCGACAAGCTTTTCATAACAAAAAGCCTATGACTAGAGTGAGATGTTTCAAGTGCAAAAAGAAGGGCCATCTTGCATCTCAATGCACCGAACGAGTGACTAGGCCGACAACATCATTTGCACTTTTAAATGCAATGGAATGTGGTGATTTGAAGCGAGATGAATGGATCCTTGACAGCGGCGCGACGTCTCACTTATGTTGCGAAAAAAGTTTTTTCATGAACATAAATTCACATGTAGAATCCATTGAGCTAGCTGCAAATAACTTCATAAAAAGCTCCGGCAAAGGAATTGTCCTCATAAAAAGTGAATTTTTTGATATACAGCTCCGCGACGTTTTATTTGTTCCCGAATTAAAAACAAATTTCATATCAATAAGTAAAGCCACTGATAGTAAAATGAGCGTGAGTTTTTTCCAAAATAAAGCTATAATTAGTGACGAGTTCGGTCATTCTATATTGAGTGCGGAAAGATCCGGAGACTTATATTTTGTGAAAAATGTTTCGATTTGTAAAGTTTTAATGTCAAAGGCCGGTAAAGACAACAATTTTTATGACTGGCATACAAAATTCGGGCATTTAAACACGAAAAGTATGTCCCGTCTAGTCAAAGAAAATATGGTTCGCGGTTTGTCTTTAGAAAATTTACCCGACAACATTCGGTGTCATATATGTTTAAAGGGCAAAATCACTCGACAGCCATTTTCTAAAGAACCTGTTCAGAGAAGTGAACATTTACTTGACCTCATTCATAGTGACGTTTGCGGGCCTATGCGCGTTCGATCTCTTGGCGGTTCGGTTTATTTTGTAACTTTCATTGATGACAAATCGAGAAAAGTGACTGTTAACTTCTTAAAAGCAAAATCCGATGTTTTCAAGGCTTTTCAAAACTTTAAATACAGAGTCGAATTAGAAACCGGTCGTAAGATCAAAATGTTTCGTTGCGACAATGGTCGCGAATATTTGAGTAGAGAATTTCAAGAATTTTTCGATAAACATGGCATACGAAGACAACTCTCGGCTGAATATACACCGCAGCAAAATGGTGTTGCCGAGCGTGCAAATCGTACTTTGCTGGAAATGGCTCGATGCATGATGTTGGAGTCTGGTCTTCCTGAGATGATGTGGGCAGAGGCCATAAATACCGCCGCGTATATAAGGAACAGATCACCAACTAAATCTGTTTCATCGATGACCCCATATGAGGCTTGGAGTGGTATGAAACCTAATGTTTTCCATTTTAAATCTTTTGGTTGTTTAGGTGTTATGCTGGACAAGAAACCAGGCAAGTCAAAATTTCAAGCCAAGGGTGTGGATTGCGTGATGGTTGGGTATTCAGCTGAGGCGAAAGCCTATAGAGTGTATATTCCTGAACAGAGGAAAGTTTTAAAGTCTCGTGATGTTAAGTTCATTAGTATGCCTGAACATAATCCGAACCGTGATATGCTCCAGTTATGCGATACTATAATGATCGATGACAATAGTGATGATAACGATCTGAGTCATGGGGCTGCTGTTTCTGATGTCGTTGTTAACAATGGTGGTAATTCCGATGCGAAAGTTGCTCGTTCTGATGATGTTTACGATGTTGATGCTTCTAAAGTTGTTGTTGACAATTTTGTTGTTGAAGATGTTGCAGATTCTAATGTTGTTGTTGAAAATGTTGCAGATTCTAATGTTGTTGAAAATGTTGCAGATTCTAATATTGTTGTTGACGATGTTGCAGATTTTGATGGTGCTGTTGGCAATGTTGCTGGTGCTGATGGTCATGTGGCTGATGTGGCTGGTGGTCTCGGTTGTGTTAATGACGGCAGTGATGAAGATTATTATGAAGATGCTGAACAAGAATTTAAGTCCCAACCATTGAACAACATGACGAAAACAACAAATATTCCAAGACAATATGGAGTTCTTACAAGAGCCCAAAAGAAGAAGCAAAATAAGTTCTTTTTTCACGAAAAAGCTCAAATAATCCCTCAAACATTTGATGAAGCAATACATTGTAAAGAAGCAAAGCATTGGGCACAGGCAATGGAATGTGAGTATAAGATCTTAATGTCAAATGAAACCTGGATACTTGTAGATCTTCCACCTGGCAGGAAGGCTGTTAGCAGCAAATGGGTGTTTAGTTTAAAAAGAGATAAAAATGGCAAAATTGAAAGATATAAGGCACGACTGGTTGCCAAAGGCTGTTCCCAGAGGCCAGGGATTGACTTTTCAGAAACATTCTCGCCCGTTGTCCGCTACTCCACGGTGCGTCTCATTTTCGCGCTTTCCGTCAAATACAAACTTTACCTTCACCAGATGGATGTGACAAGCGCATACCTAAATGGAAAATTGAAAGAGGAAGTTTTCATGTTCCAACCTGAGGGTTTTGTTAATGAAGACCATCCCAGGCGCGTCTGTAGGCTGAAAAAGGCACTTTATGGGCTGAAACAGTCCGGCCGAGAATGGCACAACAAGTTGAATGGTGTTTTAACAAATATTGGTTTCATTAGATGCAGCTACGATTCTTGCGTCTATACACAAAATAAAAAGGGAGAATACAATATACTCGCAATCTATGTTGATGACATCTTACTCGCGTGCTCAAATAAGACAAGCTTGGAGGAGATCAAGAATAAACTCAAGAATGAATTCGTTATCATTGATAAAGGCAAAATGAGATATTTCCTGGGGCTTGAAGTTCATCAAAACGAAGAAAGGAATTCCGTCAATATATCACAGAAGCTGGCGATTTCATCACTTCTCGAGAACAACCATCTGAGCGATTGCAAAGGACGATATACACCCCTAGACCCTGGATTGAAGTTAATAAAATGTGAAAGCTGTGTGAACTGCGAATTGACTAATGAAAAGGAGTACCAAGGTTTGATCGGTTCTCTCTTATTTATTGGGCTAGCAACGCGACCTGATATTTTGCATTCGGTCAACAAATTATCGCAATTCAATGCGAAACCACATGTGCAACATATGCTTGCAGCAAAGCATATACTAAGGTACTTAAAAAATACAATCAATTTTTCTTTAGTTTACAGTAAACCAGATGATGTTCTCTGTGGTTACTCTGATGCTGATTGGGCCTCCAATTTTGATCGCAGATCCTACACGGGCTACGTTTTTCAATTGTGTGGTGGAGCTATAACATGGGCAACAAAGAAGCAGCCAACAATAGCTCTTTCCAGTACAGAAGCGGAATACATGGCGCTTACGGCAGGGGTGAAGGAAGCTGTATATTTGAGAAACCTCGTTTCTGAGATTGGTTTCGGAATGTTGGTATCTCAACCTATGACGATTTTTTGTGACAACCAGAGCGCCATTTGTCTGGCAAAGAATCCGTCCCATCACGAAAGGAGTAAGCACATAGATATACGTTTTCATTATGTGCGGGAAATCTATGAAAAATCACTGATATCTCTGAAATATATTCCAACGGAAGATATGAAAGCGGATATTCTAACAAAAAGTTTAATGAAGATAAAACATTTAAAATTAGTAAATCTTTTGGGAATTAACATTTAAAATCATTAATTTAAAATTTAAGTTTTTGCGTTTATATTCATTGAAGGGGAGTTTGTTAGAGTACAATAAATAATAACTTACCCTATCTTAAATTACATAACAAAACATACATACAATTGAATTCATCTATGTATATTATAATCTATATTACACTGTAAATCTTATTTGCTGAATTCCAATACATTCTTAAAACCTATACTATATAAGAAATTACATAATATGAATAAAGTTCATTCCATTATTATAACATTTAAAGTACGCTTTGAGTTTCAATTCTCCAACAGTGATTTTTGAGGCCTTACATATATCTCAAAAACCGCTTATGCTAGAAAATTGAAATTTGATGAGGCGCCTGTGCCTGACTACCTTAGCAAATATTCGGAGTTTTAAGTTTCTGGCTTAATTGGTACTGAAGATAGGAAGGGGTCAAAAATGGCCTGAGTTTGTTCCAGTAAAAAAGGTGTAGTGCCAGAACTTGGCTGGGCACTACCGTGCCCTTTGATTTTGCACTCCTTGTTGCGATTCTAAGTGCTCTGTCTAACATTGATTCTTAAGAGCGACTCCTTTGCTTAACTGTTTGATATTCTAAAGGGCGGCCAGATACAAGTTTCTTTTTAAAAACGAAATAAAATGAACAAAAATAATTTTTTTTTCATGTATTATGGCTTTATTACTCGTAGTAAGAGCAAACATTCTCATTAATTATGGAACATAACGTTGTTCAAGTGGCTGCTTCAGATGGCTTCCCAGGAGCTCATTTTGTCACTTCAATTTTTCAAGATCTAGTTGATGGTTTCGAACTGTAGCTCACGTGCTTCGATGATATTGTTCTTAAGTATTTGAATCATTCCCGGATTGTTGGCATAACATCGGTCCTTCACGGTTCCCCACAAAAAAAAGTGCAAAGGGGTCAAATCGCAGCTCCGAGGCGGCTAATTAACATCGTCAAGACGGCTGATAACACGATTTGGGAATTTGATGCGATCGATTGTGCATAGGCTATGTGTCTTGGCGCGCGATCCTGCATGAACCAGAGGTCATCCAAATCCATGTCTTCAATGTCAGTAAAAAAAAAGTCGATTAACAGTAGGCTCTGTAACGCCCACCGTTGACCGAAACGTTGTTCCTAGCTGCATTTTCGAAGAAAATGGTCAAATGATGCCACCATTCCACAATCCACATCAAAATGCCACTCTCTGTAGATGTTTGCCTTTTGGAAATTGATGATGTATTAAGAAAGTTTTCTCTAAATTTACTACATTTTAAATTGTCATTAATTGAAGCAATTAAAAAATTATGCTTATTGAAAACTGAAATCAATTGATTTAAGAGACTGTTCACACCATAGTTTGTTCTGCTAAATATAGGATATAGAGACCGTTGATTTCTCAAACTAGCTTCACTAAAACTGAATTTCAAGCGGCATAGAGCTAATTAACATAGTTGTAGATATTGCCTACGCTTCGAGAGGAAGATTTATTAAGATGAGTCTATTGTTATAGGGGGGCAGTGTCGATTTTTGTGGCCAAGGAAGAAAACGAAGACAGACTCATTTCGTTCCGCGGAGGTATGAAACTGACTTTTTGTCAAGATTTCGAGCGGGAATCAGCTGTCAGTGTCAAAATGACCTCTGATTTATAACGAAACCACAGATAGCCCATAACATTATATATATACTCTTCACCGTTTTTGAATGCATTGTGAAAATTAAGGAAGGTACTCGTATTCAGATCCTTAGAACCTGGTATGCGTTCCAAAAATTAATTATTAGTGACAATGACAGGAAATATCGAAAATCTAGATTTTTCGCTCTCATATGATTGTTACAATTTATCTTTATCGTTAAAAGCTTTAGAAAAGACTCTCAATTCTCAGAACGCGTTGGTTCTTTTAAATATCCTGTAGTCCAAATCGACCGGAATCCAAACTGGAAGATTCTGTTTTATTGGTATTGAAATTTAATTTAGTTTGGCAAGTTTGATAGGCGAATGTCAGAACTTAGTTGAGTACAACCGTGTCAAAAAAAAATGTATAACTTGAGTAAAGAAAAAGCCTTCTGCATGTGTCTTATCTATCAAGAAGTGCGCAAGGGTGATAGTGCTTCTGAAGTCCAGCGATCGGGTCAGGACTAATCCTAGATCCTATCGTGGCATCAGCCTCCTTCCGGTGCTTGGAAAGGTGCTGGAGAGGGTCTTGGTGGATAGATTGATGGAGACTATCCCTGAGCAGTCTCCATTCCAGTTTGGCTTTAGACAAGGTCGCAGTGTCGATGATGCATGGTTACTCGTGAGAGACACTGTCGATGGATCAACCGCTAAGTACGTGCTCGGCATCTTCATTGATTTCAAGGGTGCATTCGACTACCTTGACTGGACGAGTGTCGAGCGGAGGTTGGGGGAGGTAGGGTGTCGCGAGATTGCTATCTGGAGGAGTTACTTCTCTGGCAGAACTGCTCGCGTCGAGAGTCCTGTGGATTCCGTGACAGTTGGTGTTGAGAGGGGATGTCCACAGGGGTCTATCGGGGGACCGTATATATGGAACCTGATGATGGATCCCCTGCTGCAGCGGCTTTCGTCTTGGCGTCCGTTCTGTAGGTGCGTCGCCTATGCTGATGACCTCCTGGTCCTAATCGAAGGCCAGTCTCGTGCTGAGCTGGAGAGCAGGAGCACGGATGTCATGGGCTTGGTGGGTGCTTGGGGCGCGGGTGTTGGGGTGGAGGTTGCTGTGGAAAAGACGTCCACTATGTTGCTCAAGGGCAAACTGTCCTTGAACCGGCCGCCACTTGTTAGGGCTGGCGGTGTGAGCCTGAGGTATGTGACGAAAGTCAGGTATCTTGGGATCACTATCGGGGAGAGAATGAGTTTTCTTCCTCATCTCTTACAGGTGAGGACGAGACTCCGATCTCTTGTGCCGGCGGTTAGCAGGGTTCTCAAGTGTGACTGGGGCCTGTCTAGGCGGGCGGTGCGTATTGTGTACAACGGGCTGTTTGTTGCTTGCGCTGCATTCGGCTCTTGTGTGTGGTATGACGCCGTCAAGACCGTGACAGGAAGAAGCAAGATTATCTCTTGTCAGAGAGTCATGCTCCTCGGCACGCTTAGGGTTTGCAAGACCGTCTCTACGGAGGCTCTACAGGTGTTGGCTGGTGTGCCTCCACTTGACCTGGAGGTGATACAGAGAGGTATTGCCGGCAGGTTGGTGAGGCAGCGGCATCTCTCGGCATCCGATTGGAGCGAGGCCAGGCATGCTCGGGGTTTGAGCACTCGGGAGCGTAAGTTATTGCTGAGGGAATGTGTTTTCTCTAGGTGGCAGTCTCGTTGGACTGATAGCGGAAAGGGTAGGACTACCTTCCAATTTCTTCCTGAGGTAGGGCCAGCTTGTGATAGGGAATACTTGGACTTTTCGTTCCGCATGGGCATGCTTCTGACTGGTCATGGTTCCTTGAATGCTTTCTTGCATGAGAGGACCTTGGCTAGTTCGGCTGACTGTGCATGTGGAGCTCCGAGGGAAGATTCGAGGCATATGCTAACTGAGTGTCCGCGATACGCTCACTTCAGGGATCTCCCTGCGATGGGTGTTGTGTGGGTGGATGGTGCTTGGGATTTCAGTCGGATCCTCTTCACGAGAGAGACGGCTGATAATCTGGCCGACTTTGCCGACAGAGTCTTTCAGACTCGAAGGCAATAATGGCATCTGTCTGTCCTTGTTGTAGATACCGCGGCGAGTTGGGGTTCACCCAGTATTGGCACTCGTTGGCGGGACCGGATTCCTTGTCGGCATGGTTGACAGGCAAATGCCTGGAGACTGTGTTGGCATGGGAGACGGGCTGATCGCCTGAATGTCAATCTGGGGCTAGTGTGGGTCGCGGCTGTGGGCTTTGGGGGGGCGGGGTGTGCTGTTAGGTTGGGCTTTCATGCCCGCAACCCCTTGGGTTGGGACCGGCGAGTGTTTGGGCGGGACAGGGGCCTACCCAGGTCTCATCCGGACTCACTCACCGTCCGTCCTATAACCATGGCTGGGGATGTTTGGGCGGGACAGGGGCCTTCACGGGTCTCATCTTGACTCACTCATCGCTGGTCATGGGCCCACTCCCTGCACCACCATCTGTGGTGATTGCGCCCTTTGTCCCGAGTCGTTGACTTGGTGGCATTGGGGCATGATCCGCGGTGGGGGTGTCCGGAGCTGGGGGTGCCTAGCATGTGCGCCTTGTCTGCTCTGGGGTACACAGCGACATGCGGCTCGTGCGTGTTCCCACCAATTCAAGCTGGTGGTGGTTGTTATGTGTCCTTGTAGTAGTTTTTTGGCTGTTTTTGCTTTTGGTTTGGCTGACTCTTAGGTAGGGTTGTCCAACAGGTACCGTTTGCGTATGCCACTTGTTTCAGGTGGGTGAACTGCTGTGTTGTGTTGACCGACTTGGGTGGTGCTTGTCTCCATCTGATCTCGGCGAGAGGTTTCAGGTATTCTGAGGAGCATAGGTAGGGGTGTGGGTGTACATGCCTGGTTATTAGCTTCTGCCTTGGTTGGTGGCTGGGTGTGTGCATCTGAGGTTGCTAGGCCTCGAGTTTTGTGGAACTCATCTAGAAGTGACCTTCACGGTCGCGAAGCTCCACCGGAAGCTATATTCTGGTACCACGGGAGATAGTGCCCAGGAGGTAGGGGTGGTTTCTTGTGTCGCAAGATGCTTGACCCCTCTACTTCAGACTATCTATGAGGTAGGCCCCCTTGTGGGAGTATCGTGGTGGCTGTGGTTGCTCCAAATCGCGGAAGCATATGGTTTTCAAGTTCTGCTTGGATTCAAGAGGTGCTAGATAGACCTCGCTCCTCAGCAAGGTGTGTGACATGCCCCAACATGTTAACAGAATTGCTACTGGGTGGTCTTGTACTACTCAGGGCGTTGGTCGGCGCTGAATCTGACTCCGTTAGTGTGGGTAGGCCCGCCGTGGAATTAAGCCTTTAATTGGCAGGTGTCCACGTTAAACGAAATTCGGTTCTATCAAGAACAAAACAGTAATCCAAAAACTTTCCCATTCATTAAGTCACCGTCACACTAATAATAAGCGCGACGGGCCCCCTTTATACATATTGCTTGCAAATTGAAGTGACTTAAAAACTAGCACGGGTCACTGCATTGGATACACAAAACACAACAATGCAATCACTTGAACACACACAATAAATTCTGCTAAAAAAAAACGAACAACTCTGAATACTTAAATACAGCTTTTGTCATCTCTGTGTAAAGGTTATAAAATGAAAGAGAGAAAAATGTCATTTAATGGAATTACTTTTATTGTGTTTATACTCTTATGTAGCTGACATCTGACTGACTGAGACCCATTCTCCATTGCTGGAATATTGTTTGTTCAACGGACTGAAAATTTTAAATTTGCGGGGCTCATAATAATGGACTTGTGCGGCGGCGGAAGGTGGCAGTAGGTACTATGGATATACGAGTACCTATGTGTATTAGTTGTAGTACTTGTTTATTTAATGTGATGCCAGAAGTATTTTGTTTTCTGTAACAAAGGAAATTCAGGAAATTCTTCAAACAAAAATACTTAAATATGTACTTCAAATAGTTTTCAAATGAGGGCTTAGAGAACATTCAGAGACTTTAGCATATACAAAAAAAACACTTGATCCATTTCTTTTTTAATTATTAAAGTTTTAAACTCAAATTCAATAATCTTTTGCATTTCAAGGTGAAAAATGAACAGGCTTTTGTTTTATAACAAGTTCCATTTCGCTTAATTTCTCCCTCTTGAGCTTATCTTTTACTTTCGACTTATAGGTTCTATAAGGCAAGTTATGCATTCGTAAAAAAAATCGAACTCGAGATATTGATCAAAGTTGACATTACGATGATAGCGAAGACAAAAAAAGTGGTTCTTGTTATTCTGTCTGTCGGATCAGCCGATTTTCTTTAAACTTGGTAGATATTATCTTTATTTTTTTCGCCTCAAACGTTTTTTTTTGTAAGACCAAAAATCACGGTACCTCGGGACCTGCCATGCGAATTTTTTTCGAAATTTTATAAATATTTTTTTTTTCTCAAAAGCTGGGACAGATTTAAAAAAAAAAAAAAAATACAAAAAAAAATTCATTTAATTAAAGCTAGGTAATGGATGAACAAAATTTTCCGAAAAATGGTTATTAATTTTAGGTACCCCCCTTGGAACCATTTTTTTGGTTTATGATTTTCTCAAAAACGGTACCACCGATTTTGATAATCTTTTTTATGCTAAAGCTCCCCAATAGTTTGAATATTATTGTGTATTCAAATTTTCAAAACATTTTTTTTTGGATTTCTAAAAATAACGGTACCCAGCATACAAATGTTAGAAAATGGTTTTCAAAAATCGTATTTTTCTCGAAAACTGCGCTTAGAATTTTGATAAATTTCTTTTCATTTCAATTACTTTTCATGATCTATAGTTTAATAAAAAAAAATTGAAATTAAGATATTAATAAAAATTAAAATTAAAGCTTCTTCTAAAAAGTTTAAAAAACATTGTATTTCAAAACTTAAAATAAATATTTTTTGAGATTTTGAAAAAAAAAAAAATATTTTTTTTTGGAAAATTCGATATCTCTAAAATGGGTCCATATTTTCTTTGATGTTTAATATTTAATCGTTCATAATAAAAAATTTAAGGTGGCCTATCAAAAATTTTTCTTAAAAATGTTTCAAAAATTTTGTATATAAAAGCTTAATTTTTAAGAAACCACTACAACGACTTATAATTTTTGTTCTTGCATAAACTGATATTTGATATTTTTAGCTCCAACTACTAAATGAGTTGTTTTAGTCATTTAAAAATGAATTTAATGCTTATGAACAGTTTTTCTCTAATAACTTAAAAGAGATGGGACTAGGTAGAGAAAACCGAATATGTGATGAAAACGTCAATGTTGACTCTTTAAATTAAGAATTTGTTACATTACCGTTTCCAGCACTCTCCGATACTCAGCTGACATTTCTTTCGAATTTAGATGTGTGAATAGCATGGACATTGTTGAAAGTCTTTTATCTATAAAATCTAATGCTGTAGCCTGTAGGCATTGACGGAATACATCCTGTGTTCATAAAGTCCATATTAACATTTATCCTGCCATATATAACTCATACATTTGATACAATATTAATGATTGGTTCATTCCCAACTCAATGGAAACATGCTAAAATATTTCCAATACCGAAAGATGGGAGGAGAAATGAGCTTAGACCTATATCTATACTACCTTTTTTGTCAAATTTATTCGAGAGGATTGTACAAAAACAACTCAGCACTCACCTCAGAGCTCAAAACATCCACTTATCTAAACAGTATGACTTTCGTGAAAAGTATAGTCGCACTACTGCTGTTATCAACACATTGTTGAAGATATTCGACTTGCCTTATTCCTTGTGCTGCTTGATTTTTCTAAAGCATTTGACACTGTTGACCACAATAACCTAAGTCACAAGCTTGAAACCTTTTATAGTTTTTCACCTTCTGCAGTACTCCTATTATCATCCAACCTTCGGGGTAGAAAACAAGCAGTTTCAATTGGCAATATCATATCAACATACCTTCCTACAACTAGAGGACTCTCTCAGGGTTCTATCTTAGGACCTCTCCTTTTCTCTCTTTATATCAATGAACTTCCCGAAAAGATTAATGGATCATGCATCCAAATGTATGCTGACGATGTACAACTATACAAAAGTTGTCCTCTTGGGCTCATTGAAAATTGCGCATACTTAATAAATAGGGACCTCGAAGTCATTTCTCACTGGTCAATAGCTAATGGTATGTTTTTGAACCCAAAGAAATCGAAATCCTTGGTTATAAGTAGGAAGACTCTTAACCTTAAATATTTCCCTAACTTATACTTAAACAACTTACGCATTGATTATGTTTCAACTGCAAGAAATCTTGGTACGAGTATGTTATTCAATAGTACACTGTCTTGGGATGCTCATATAAATGCCGCCGTTGGTAAGGTATACGGAGTACTCCGCAAATTATAGTCCTCGCAATATTACACCCCTATTACAACGAATATAATAAGTTTAGAGTACTATCGTCAGCAAAATAATTTTTTAATTTAATGATTAGAAAAATCATTGATCAATATAAGAAAAATATCGGAAACACTACGGAGCCCTGTGGCACACCGGCGTTAATTTTATGAATTTTACACTTAAAATCGTCCGTTTCTAATCGAACGAATAAGAGATTCATCAATACCAATTGCATCAATACAATTTTCGATAAGGGAGCTTGATGCGAATAATCTTACTTCCTCAAAAATAATATAGAAATCTGTTATACAATTCAGTGAGACATACCAGTAGATCACCAGTGGAACGATTACTGCGAAAGCCATATTGCCTATCATTAAGAAGCTTTCGATCTTCGAGGTATTTCTGGAGCCGACTAGGAGCCGGGAGGAGGAGGGGGTGGAAGGGAAACCTTTTCGAGTTACAGCCTGTACAAATGCTGTTTTTCATCTTCTATTGAAAATTACAGAATGGTTTTGGCAGCGAGCAAAAACACCTCTTCAGTAGAATGGGGATATAACATCATGACCAGCAGATTTGTTTATATCAAGATTTGGTAGTGTTCTTGCAACTGTACGTGTACGGAAATATACTCGTACCTGTCCCATTAAATATTTACGTTCTCAAGTACAGGCGGAGCAATGATGGATGAAAACCTATGGTAAAGTATTAGAAGTTTAATATTACTTTGTGGAAATAGTTCCATGTCCGTGGCCGTGGCCGTGTTGTATTTATTTCGACATATTTCTGTTTTTCGCCTATTTCTTATTAGGAAACAGCATTAGCTGCTTTCTTAGGCATAGAGGGAGCCTTTGGAAACACATCCCACTAGGCTGTAGAGTAGATAACGCTCTTGTTGGGAAATTCGTACCCATCACCATAACCAGATGGAAATATTATAGGCACTAGAAATGCAGAGGCACAAGTAAAAAAAAATAATCACAACAAGAGGCTGTCCTCAGGGTGGGGTACTATCACCCTTGTTGTGGAGTATTTTAGTGGATGAATTGTTAGAAAATCTTACCTCCCAAGGTAAAGTTGCATTGGTTTTGCTGATTATATCGCTATTATAGCCGGAGGTAATTTTAAAGAAACTCCTTGCGATATAATCCAAAGAGGACTAACAATTAACCGGAAATGGTGGCTATATGTGGGACTATCAATAAACCCCTCCAAAACGACAATCATACCATTGTTGTCCTCCATCTACCCCTCCTACACGAAGTCATCAGAAGTGCGGCAATGGAAGCTATTATGAGATTCTCAAAGGAAGAAACTGGGATGTGCAAAAATATTGGTCTCAGAGAAAGAGTTTTAATCAGCAAGTCCACAGTAATAAACCTTCTTGACATCCCAATTTTGAGACAATATTTCGTATAGAGTTAGGCAACAAAAAAGATTGGGTAGGAGAAGCAAAACTGATGGGCTAGTGCAGGAATCTTTGGGCCTAGAACCAAACTTTCCATAC
Organism: Philhelius festivus; assembly: GCA_963931855.1. Lineage (NCBI taxonomy): Eukaryota > Metazoa > Arthropoda > Insecta > Diptera > Syrphidae > Philhelius > Philhelius festivus. The sequence goes on from OZ007555.1 coordinate 183,088,343, forward strand.
CGATGGGGCAGTTCACCAGTATTTTCTAAGCGAAGGTACACGGAAATGCGTGGATCAAAACCTCGAAAGGAACTATCCTAACAAGAACATTCCCATCATGTTAGATGTTATCAAGTTATACACACAAGGCCCTAAACTCATATAACATCAGCTCTAAATTTGTGTGGGAGTGCATAAACAGGCTAAACGAACTTGCGAAAGACAACAGGGTCACACTTCATTGGGTATCTATCTGGTAATGTAGGTGTTCTTGTAAACGAAAAGGCAGACTCCTTAGCAAATATAGACAATATAACCTGTTAAGTCCTGAGCTTTATTGTGGAATAGGAAAAAATGTCATCAAAAACAAAATTAAACAAGAAGAGGAGGCAAGCAGATCCCAGAATTGGAAAGAATTCCCAAAGCTGAGGCAGGCAAAAGTACTACTGGCCAATTACAACCAGCAACGTTTCGAAAACTGCATTAACTTAAGTAGAAATAACCTAAGACACATGGTATGAAAATGTTGCCCACACAACTCATGCACTAAAGGAAAAACCATCTGGGACAATACCAGGTCAAAGAGAGCGACCTATCCTCTCTGAAGGTGCCCCAAATACTAAAATTCCTAAGAGCAATAAATAGCAAGATGAACAAGCTCATCCATATTCAAGTGAATTCACAATTGATCTCCAGGTCGCAGTGCAATACGCCCAATACATTCGTCATTCATTCATACTATTAGAAGATCCCCATTTTTACTGTTAGATCTAGGCCGTCCTGACCGTAGTTTATCTTCAAGAAGTTTGGTTTGAGGGTGCCTCTTGATGGCACGTTGAACGCAGCCCTTCGATATCTTCAACTGGGAAGCAACTTTTCCCTGCAATTTGCTTTCTTAAACAAAAGTAATGATTGCAGAACGGTTTTCAATTCTGATTTCTGCAACTTTTTCTATTTTGAACTAATTGTTTTCTCAATCGCTTCGGACTCGAACTTTTGGCCAGTGGATAAAAAACACAGTGTTTGAAATAATTTTGTGGTTAGAAAAATTCTTTAGAAGCATTTATCCAAAGCTTCAAATAAGAAGGCAGACTTACGTAAATTCAGCCAACAATCAATTTTCCAAACTCTCACACATTGAGCACTTAATAAATTATTTCGACTTTCTGCCTTCAGTTTGAGGTGTTTTTTTTTTATTTTTTTATTTACTTTTCTCAAAGTGATAAACATGCGCGCTGTTCCTACCCAACAAATATTATAAATTTTAATCCTATACTAGACTATGGGCATTTAACTCTTTATTTATCTTTTGAACTTAAATATAATACATTCCTTCTGAGTGGCCCACTTAAATACATTGAACAACTTATAAGCTTGCTGTCAACTTACGAGCAAGTCAAACAAAACTTTTTAAACAAATAAGATAAAAAACGAAAAAAACTACTTAACAAGTTGAGATATTTTGATAATATTAAAATTACGAATAGGTATCCATCTACTTGTTTATTTTATGATAGGAAAATATTCTTTTATTTCGGTCTTAAAAACAAATTGATACACAAAGCAATTAAAAGGCTTTAAAAGTTCACACTTTAGAACATTTAAATATTGGAATATGGTATGATTGAAAAGATTGACTTGATATGCAATGATTTTTTAACTTTATAGAAAATTTTATTCAAAGAAGAACACCATGTTCAAAAACATATTTTAACAGTTTTATAGTGGGTATCGTTATTTTGCATAAAAAACAAAACCTTTTATCATACATCTTTAAGGAAGTGTTTAAAACAGAAGCTAGGAGCTAGAAAAAGAGACAGCAAGAAAGAGTGGGTAGGCGTAAGAGTGAAATACTCTCTTAATTCAAATGTCATCAAATGGTATACCAATGGATCAAGAAAGTTTTAAAGGAACAGGTGCAAGAATTTTTGGGCCCAGAACCAAACTTTCCGGACGGAAGTCAATGCCATAGAAAAATGTAAGTTTTGAAAGAATTCTGTTTTAATTGAACTTTCAACTTTGCATTCCTCCCTTTAAACTACGAGTATTTAACCGTAATACACGCTCTTCAAGGAATGCCCATCAGTTTAACCTTGAGCCCAATTTCTTACGTACAGTAAAATTCAGAGAATCTTTCTTTAGCCGCACCATACGAATGTGGAATGCTTTACCCGACTCTATTTTCCCTCCCATTGTAGTGTTCAGACATTCAAAACCAATGTGCATCGGTATCTCCTCTTAAATCCTTTCCCACTTTCCTAAAACGCTCGCACTATGCTAAAACATTTTAAGGGTAGTCATAATTCCTTTAGTGCGGGTCAATTATAAAAAAAAAACATAACTATCTTAAAGCTAGACAAAAAACTGTTTTTATATTGTTTTCTTTAGAAAATGTAAAAAAACTCGGATTCTTTAACTTTTTTTAAATTTTTTTTATAAAACTTACAAACTACAGGATAACTACGAGTAGTTTAAAATTTCCTAAAAACGACTTGAAGCTACTTCAAATAAACTAAAAACTAAAACTATTTAAAAATGGGACAGCCACAGCAGCATTTTTTTTTATATGTACATACATATGTATGTAATGTATGTACAACATGTGTATAATTTTTTTTTGTGGTACCACTCTGACTATCTTCCTTGGGGCTCCAGCCAAATTTCTGAAAGTTGATTGAAAGAAATTGCTGCAACCAAAACTTTGTCATCATTTTGAAAAATGTTTATTAATGGTAACCCCTGAGAAACATTTTTTCTGTTTTTGATTTTTCAAAAACAAAAAAAAAAACAATCGGTTTTGATTTTATGCTTAAGCTTCCCATAAGTTTGGATCGTATTTAAATTTTCAAAACATTTTTTTTTTAGATTTAAAAAACAATTAAATTTGTTTTTTCAAAACTTAATATTTCGACAACACTGTTCGATTTTCTTAAAACTTGAAAATTAAAAGATTTTTTAATACAATCTACAAGATGTGAGAAAAAAATATATTTTATCTAAAAATAACGTTACCCACAATACAAAACTATTTTCTTTCGATAAATTTTCAGGAACTACCCTGATATTAGAATATTATATGACTGCTTCTACCATAGAAATTTTTTTTCGAATTTTGAATTTCTTTTTATCGACATAACGGATTTTAATGAAAAAATAAAAAAATATTTTTCAAATTGAAAAAAAATGTTTTTTTCGATAAAAAAAAAATGTTTTTTTTTGAAGATTCGATATCTTATAAACGGGTCAATGTGTTTTTTTCGAAATTTTATTTTTATTCGTACAGTACCAAAAATTTTAAGTTGGCTTTCCAAAGGTTTTTCTTAAAAATGTTTTTAAAATTTTGTATAAAAAATTTGCTTCAGCAATCAAATGGCATCTCATATTCTTAGATCCAACTACTACAGAAGTTGTCATTTAAAAAATGAATTTTGTGGTTATGAACATTTTTTACTTGAGACTTATAGGTACTATAAGGCAAGTTATGCATTCGTAAAAAAAAATCGAACTCGAGATTTTGATCAAAGTTGACATTACGATGATAGCGAAGACCAAAAAAGTGGGTCTGGCAATTCTGTCTGTCGGTTCGACTACAGCCTAAACGGCTCGGCCGATTTTCTTCAAGCTAGGTAGATATGGGTTTTAATTTTTTCCCTCCGGACGTTTTTTTCTGTTTTTTTTTAAGACCAAAAATAACGGTACCTGCCATACGATTTTTTTTCGAAATTTTATAAATATTTTTTTTTTTTTCAAAAACTGTCGCACAGAATTTTTAAAAAAAAACTTGAAAAATTTCATTTGGTTAAAACTAGCTAACGGTTGAAAAAAAATTTACAAAAAAATGTTATTTTTGGTAGCCCCCTTGGGTCCATTTTTTTTGTTTTTGATTTTCTCGAAAACGGTACAGCCGATTTAAGTAATTTTTTTTATGCCAAAGCTCCTCCAAAGTTTGAATATTATCACATATTCAAATTTTCAGTTTTTAATTTTTTGGATTTAAAAAAAAAAATTCAAAAAGCGAAAACCACATGCTCGATTATTTTCATACTTGGCAAATAAAAGTTTCTTAACATAATCTACAAGATTTGAGAAAAAAAAAATAGTTTTATCTAAAACTAACGGTACCTTCCATACAAATTTTAAAAAATGGCTTTCGAAAATCGCATTTTTCTCGAAAACGGTTCCGAGAATTTTGCTAAAATTTTTTTCTGTTGATTAATCTTTACGATTTATAGTTTAATAAAAAAAATTAAAATCTAGATATTACTGACTGTACCTACCATAGAACGATTTTTTCGAATTTTGAATTTCTCATTATCGACATAACGGATTTTAATGAATTTTTTTATAAAAAAGCTCCTAAGAAGTTTAAAAAACATTGCATTTAAAAACTTAAGAACTTAAGAAAAAATATTTTTTTTAATTTTTAGAAAAAAGTCATTTTTTTTTTGAAAAATTCGATATCTCAAGAACGGCTTAGTATTTTTTTTGGAAATTAGACTTCTATTCGTTTGGCCGTGGCACGATGGTTGTGTGCTCGCCTGTCAACCTCATCATCACAGGTTCGATCCCTGCCGTCGTCTATGTCGTTTTAATTCCATTAAAACCTTCTAAAATTGTCATCCATGGGTTGCTGGTTTACTCATTACATGTTGTTCAGGCATAACACTAACAACATGTAATTGAGTTAAACTAGTATGCCCAACAAGGATGAACACGAATAAAATAATGTGAATTATAAGCGACATATAAATAAGACACGGCATTTCTCCGCTTTAGCAAAGCCGCCATCCCCGGAGATAAAAATATCTGAGACAACCACCAACAGTCTCAGAATATCGTGCCACACATCTTTCCTATCCTTCTTTCTCTTCATTAACTTCACGCCCGCGCTGTGTTGAAACATTTAAAGGGTAATCATAATCCCTTGAGCGCGGGTAGATTATAAAAAAAAAATAATAAAAACTTAAGGTTGGCGTACCAAAATTTTTTCTTAAAAATGTTTTAAAAATTTTGTACATAAAAGCTTATTTTTTTAAGGAACCACTACAACGACTTATAATTTTTGTTCCTGCATAAATTCATATTCGCATAGCATTCTGTTTTTATCTCTTACTACTTAAAGAATTTAAAAAAATCATTTTATCCTTATGAACAGTTTTCTCTAATAACATTCTTATTAAAAATTCCTAGTCAATTACATAGGAGATGTTCGTGCGACCCAGTCGTGCATTTTATTTCTAATAACATTATTTTAATTTTTTTTTATTTTTTATTCTTTTACATAAGAGCAAGTTCGAGCGATCCAGTCGTGCATTTATTTTTAAAAAAAGGTTAAATTATTTTCAAAATTGTTAGTCCAACTCGCCCCTTCATACAATATGCAGTTCTGTGCAAATATTGGCAGGGTAACCTTCCGATGGACAATAGAAATACCCCTGCAGAAGCTAATATATGATCAATTAATTACACCATTCAACTACTTTTTTTTTACTAAACATTTTTTCTTACGTTTCAAAAAAATGCTCTTAAGCATGTCCGTCAAGTTAGCACTAGCACTTCAAAATTGTTAAAATGTAATAATTGGATTAATTATCGTGAATTTGCCGTTAATTTGTCGCGAAACGAAAAATTTTATCGTGCTTGTTTTTTAAAAAAAATAACCCCTGTTAATGCTAACTAGACAGTCAAGTTAGCACTACCATCCCCCAAAATAGGGCAAAATGAACTCGAAAAAGTAGAACTTGTTGAAACTTCTTTTCCGTGAAGAATGGTACCTGGAATTGAGTTCGATCTTCACCAATCAGATTGATCTTTTAAACGTGTCACGGTTGCAGGTTTGATATCTTCTAGCCTCTTCCTAAAATCCTTTTCCTGATGATGTTTAACTGCATGGGCGCTTTTGCGGAGTCTGCCGATGAGCTTATATCGCTTGTATATGCTGGGTCAAGATTGCGTACCTGTCTCTTCTGGTGCGGAGAGTTTTCTGCTGGTCCAAAACATTGTTGACCACGGTTGATGAATGGTGTTATCGATCTCGATGTTTTTGAGGTTTAGACTTAAATTGTAGTCACAAATAATTGTACTGTGCATTTTTGGCCAGCCATATTTATCGGACCAGTTGGTGAACATGTTTTGAATCCCATTTCATGCAATTCCCACAGAAAAAAAAATCTAAAATTTGATTCTCTATAAAAAAAATATCTACTGGATTTAATTCAACCAGAATTTTAACTCAATTACTATTAGGATTCTAATTAATCAACAAAAAAAAAAAAAACAAAAAGAAAAGAATATTCAATAATATTCAATATCAATTAACAAGTTGATTAATTGTTTTTAGTTTTTTTTTTCTACACATAATTTGCATTCAGAGAACTTTTTTTTAATGCTTTACCTACCGAGTTAATCTAATGATTGAACTTAAATTTATCACATACGAAATTTTACACGCATGCATTTCAAATGTTAATTATTTTAAACAGTAATGCTTCAACTTATACGAGTATTATAGGAAACAGAATTTAAATTTTTGAAATTAATTAACATTTAATGAGAAAATCAACATGAAAAAGAAAATGACTTTGGATACGAACAAATCAAATACTTCATCAAGAGTTAAACTCCGATGAACTTTTTTTATGTCATTTGTTTATCGTTGGCGGAAGTGTCATAATTTATTGAAGCACATCCGCCGCGTCGTTGCATGCGCTTGGCACATCCGAGTTGCTGCATATCTATTTAATGTTAATTATATGAAAATAAAAAAAAAGAGACTTTTTTGATATCATGGGATCAGTATTCAAGTACCAGATGGTGTTTTGTTTTTTGTTTTCCTCATTTTGTGTCCCAAAGGGAAACAGGAAGACAAAGCAAGGGAATTTTAAATGGCTTATGAACAAAATAAAAATGTTTATAAAGACTTTCTCGCATCTTGATGCCTTTACAACACTTCTACACCTATGGTATTTTTTATAAAGTCGTAGTTTGAATTTTGAAGGAGGACAAAGTGACTCCCTGTTGGCGATGAAGGTTTTGTAGAGTTGAAGTTCTATTAGGTGAGAATGAGCCGTTCTTTGAAATAGTCTTATCTATCGCATTTGCCATTCGAAAAAAAAACATAATTCTGATGTTTCTTTGATGTTGCTTCGTATACAAAAGACATTCTTTTACCGGTTTCTTAACGAGATATTTTGAGATTGAATCTCTGTTGAAAGAACCTAATAAACTTTTTAATAGAAGTCCATTAACTTTTGACCTAAATATATATTTTATATGTGAATTTTATAGAACCAAAACCAGTTTCGTAATTTACTTTTGTTAAGTACAACAGTCGACTCCAGTTACCTGTTACCTAGCGAACGAAAATACATTTTTTTTGCAGTCTTTCAAATTTTATGTTTATTTTATTTATTTATTTATTTATCTAACATGTATACCTACATTAGACTTTTATAGACAATGATATCTTAAATATATCAAAGGGCACGGTAGTACCCAGCCAAGTTCTGGCACTACACCCTTTTTACAGGAACAAACTGAAGCGATTTTTGACCCCTCCCTACCTTCAGTACCAATGAAGTCAGAATATTTGCTAAGCTAGTCAGGCACAGGCGCCTCACCAAATTTCAATTTTCTAGCATAAGTGGTTCCTGAGATATAAAGCCTCAAAAATCACAAAAACCGTAACTGACTGACTGACTGACAGATCATCAAAATTATGGGGCACTTCCCAACATCGTAGGATCTTGAAATTTTGCACAACGGTAGGTCTTGTCATGCAAGTAGAGGAACAAATTTGAGGTTTTTATGCCCAATTCGAAAGTTTTTAAAAACTTGACCAGTGAACCCATCAAATTTTAGTCAGTAATCATTAAATAATAAAACAGTATTCTAGGTTTAAGCGAACCAAGGAGATGAACAAGGATTTGAGGGTGTAAGAATCACTAAACTCCTTAGAATTACGAAAAAGAAAATCAAGCCTTAGAGATTAAAAAATCCATATGCAAACCAAAATTTAATTGGGTATCAAAAACAACCCCCAGATTTTTTTGTGCCGAAACAAGTAGAAGATTACAGTTAGCTATTTTGTACTCAAAAATAATAGAATTCTTAGAACATTAATTTATATTAAGGTGTAGGGAGTTCTTTACGCACCATTCTGAAAGTCTGTCAATTCTTGAAGTTTAATACAATCAGACAATGATTTCACTACCCGAAAAAAAATTTAAATCGTCGGCAAGTAGTAAGCCGATAGAATCTAAGATACATTCGGGTAAATCATTAATAAAAAGAAGAAATAAGAGTGGTCCCAAGTGGCTGCCTTGAGGTACACCTGAATGATTAAAAATTACTTTGGAAAGATGAGACTCTATTTTAACATATTGCTTTCTATTTTTTAAGTAACTCCTTATCCATTTCAACAAAGTAGAGTGAAAGCCTAATCTTAATAACTTGCGCTCCAAAATGAAGAATTGAACACTGTCAAAAGCTTTAGCAAAATCTGTGTAAACCGTGTCAACTTTATTGTGATGTTCCATGGTTCAAAGACAGTAATTTGTGAAGATAGCTAAGTTAGTTACGGTGGACTTTCCACCAATAAATCCATGTTGGGAACCAGATTTCAAACCACGTACTACCGAATATATTTTTCATTTAACAATGGCCTCAAAAATTTTGAACATAAGCTGAAATTACGCAATAGGTCGACAGTTTTCAACAACTTGCTTCGAACCAAATTTGTGGAATTTGAGTGACAAAAGAGTACACATCCAAGAACACACCTTTAAACAAGGAGAGATTGGAAATTATACTGAGAGGCATAAGCAAATTTGTTCGGCAAAGATTATTATCATCCTCTGTGATATGAAGAATTTTAAATAATTTTAGTCTAAAATCATTAAGCCTGGCTGAGTTTGAACTCTTTACAATGTCAATGTGTAATTCAAAAATACTATCTCAACGGATCTTAGTAAAACATTTCACAACACTTTCCACAGAACTTTCTTTCAAATAATTCACTATTGATCTTGAAAATATATTCTTGAGTTGAATATCTTCTTAAGTGAAAGACAGTGTTTGTAGCAGATCTGGCTTCTCTTCAGCTTTTTTTTTTATACTTTTCGTCGGTGTTCCTCAAGGCAGCCACTTAGGGCATCTTCTTTTTACTCTCATTTATGCCAGTATTGAGATGTTTATTGAACAACATTATTACGTCGTACAGTTTTTTTTTTTCAAAATCATTTCTTCGGCACTCTTATTCAACTAGATTTTAATAGTTTCCTAGTGTCGTTGCCAGAGATGTGAGGCTAGAGTAATAGTTTGGGGAGCAATCTAATTTTATGGAGCCTCAGAATACTTTCGTGCGTTGAAAAAGACTTTTTCAAATTTTCGAAATTTTTTTTATGATTTATTTTAGACATACCAATAACATAATGCGCCTAATCATACCACTCAAGTAGTTCTGGAGTGGATTAAAGGTCAAAATGTTCTTTGAAAATGTTTGTGGTTGGATGACAACCAGGATCTATGCGTTAGAATAATAAGAACAAGTTAATTAATGCCATCAAAAAGCATATAATGACATTAAGTTTGATAATTTTGTCAAGTAGTATGATTTTATACCTTAAAGACCTTATGAAGACTTTTAACCTTTTTTTTCAAAGGGATTATGACTACATTTGAAATACTTAAGTACATTACGAGCGATTTAAGAAAGTTGGAGAGGATTTAAAAAGAGATACCGATGGACAATTGTTTTGAGTGTCTGAATATTATAATAGGAGAAAAATATTGAGTGAGCATTCCACATTCGTGTAGTGTGGCTAAGGAAAGAATCTCTGAATTTAACAGTAAGTCCAAAGTTGGGCTCAAGGGCAAATTGATGGGCGTTTCCTTATAAACGATGCAACTTTCTATTTCACTTAAACATTGGTTATAAAAATAATGGTAAAATAATGAAAGACGCGGACGTCCTCCAGAGATTCAAATGTTTCTGTTATAATTTTATCACCAATCATTTTCAAAGTTCTTTTTTGGATTCTATCCAGTTAACTAAGTTATTAGAGTACCTGCACAAATATGGGAATTGTACTCAAGCTTTGGACGAACATTTATGCCTTTTAGATTTCGACGAGATCAGAAGGGGTGAAACATTTCTTGTAACGTCGAAGGAAACCTAATAGTCATTCTACACAAGATGGTCTGTGATGCATATACCGAGAACTGGGAGCTGTTCGGTTTACCATTACATGTATAATAGCATTTGATTGGGTTGTACTGCAACGACAGAAGACAGGATTGAGTTCTTGAAGCATTAAATTCTACGCGATTTTATAAAACTACCGTGATCAGAATTTAATGAGGTTCTTAATCAACATGAGAAGCTAAGGTGCTGTCGTCAGCAAAATAATTTAATGGATTAGAAGTTTCAGACAAAATATCATTGGTAATGTGAGAAAGAGAGTCGGAGACAAAACGGAGCCCTGTGGCATACCAGCATTTATTTAACAAATAATGAAACCATCTAATACGACTTGCATACATCGGTTCGAAACGTAGTTTCTAAACCAACAAAGAAAAGATTCTTCTTCATCGATAAGAGCGCTTGATACCAAAGTGTATCAAATGCTTTTGAAATACCACGTGCAATAATTTTACGTTCTCAAAGAATTCTTTTCGTTCCACTGTTACGTGAGATATACCATCAGATCTATTGCAATGGGGACCATGGCGCAATGACATAAATTCCTATTTTTTTTCAGGACTTATGTCCCACTTTAAAGGGACATAAGTCCTGAATTCGATTCGACATAATTCGACATAAATCCCGAATTTTTTTTTGTTGAAAATGGGTTATAAGTCCCAAATAAAACAAAAATAATTGTATACACATTATTTTGTTATATATGTACGGTGGGACATAAGTCCCGAAAAAAAATTCGGGACTTATGTTCCGGGGACTTATGTCCCTGCGCCGGGGACCATACTGCCAGTCATTAGGAAACTTTCGTTCCTCAATATATATTTTGAGCTGATAATTTATCAACTTTGTTTCTAAGCAATATTATTGTAAAAAAACAAGATCAAGGGGTCAATTCCCGATCTATGAAGCTGTGAAGTGATTCACATTCTTGACTCAATTCAGATCCTCGAAGAATGAAAATGAAATTTCAAGTGTCAAATTTTGTTCATATGACACATCATTTAGTGAAGAGCTCAATTGATAAATGATGGCTGTGAACTACAGCCAAGTTGTTCATAGAATTTCGCTTTTATCTCTAAAAATTCATCCCTCGTAAAAATCTCTGTAACAAACCGACTCACTAATGTGGCAGAGCACCTAACACTTCCAAATGACGAGAAGGCGTATTTCTAGGGTAAGTAGTGTTTAGGTATGGTTTTCATTCGTTAATTAAATCCATGCATAAGTGTTTCGAGAATCTATTCGCAATCAAAGAAAAAAAGTCCAACTGCTGATAAAATGAGCTCATAAGCTGCTGTAAACACTTTTTCTCCCAATAAATCTTACATTTTGCTCTAGAATTCACATCAAATTCACACTATCAGTCGGCTCTTCATCTAACAAATAAAATTCTGTTCGATTACTTATGAGGAAATGTTAAATTATGGTACTCGACTGTTCGATGACATGAGCGGTAATGTCAAACTCACATAATTCAGTCACGTATTACTCGAAAACTGATGCGGTAATTTGGGCCCCTGTTTATCATTATGAGTTCGAGAATCACCTAAAACGTGTTCATGAAATGATAAAATGACTCGGTGAAGACTGAAATTATATTCTTTTTATTACTTCACAGCTTCACAGATCGAGAATTGACCCCAATTTTTATGATCTATCCTCAAACAGAATTAAATTTCAAAGAAGCAATGCCGCCATTGTTTTTTTTTTAAATACTGTTTTATTAGCCACACTAATCGTTTATCAAATAATATTTTTTTTAAATGCCATCGCATGCTGACACGAAAAACTTTGACACTCACAAACAACCAAACAGAATACTCGGTTTTTTGTTTTGGATTTTAATTAAATTGTTTGTTCAGTTGCCAAAACAATAAATATTTTCCGCTTATTAATTAATTAAAAAAAAAGAAGTATTATTCGGTGAACGAGTGATAATGTTTCGGCTTTGACAAAGAGATGAATTCATAGTTAAATCGGAATAGAAAAAAAAATATTTTCTCGAGGCAGAAATTTTGAATTCTTCTTATTTATTCGATGGAAGAGAAAGCATGTAACACAGTATAAGCTTAAGCACATATATTTACATAATTCAATGACCTTTAAGACATGGCTTAATTTTATCACAGGCATAATTGGTCACAGTAGCAGTGTTTCATGCACGTTTTAACACTTAAAACACTATTTTAATGGATATAAAGATCATCTATATAAAATTTTAAGCTTCTAAACAATCGTTTTGTATTTTTCAAATCTTGTCGAAAACGGCTATTAATGTTTCATATTCCTGTGATGTCCCATGTGTCTTGTTTTTGTAATATTTTCTCACTTAACGAAAGTAGGATTTTTTTGAATTTTTATGTGTAAACGTCTATGCCCGTTACAGTTACACGTTCCGTTTAGCATATTATCCGAAGATTGCATTTAAGACCCTGTTTACTTTGGGAATATTAAGTACTTACTACATCGGGTTTTTATTGAAAACTTTGAGGTGCCTCAAAAAGAGTTCGCATATGGTGTCAATAAATTGAAGTCTCGATTTTATCACTTTCCATGAATAGTTCAACCTAAATATCTTCATTTCTTCACCTCTCACCCAATATGTCAAAAAGACGAAACACGAAACAACTGGTATCAAATTTTTTTGCAGGTTCTTTCAATCTTTTCAACAGATCCCCTAAACGTTGGTGATGGACGATTGAATTTTCAGAGTTGTAATTCAAAAAATTCGAAAAGTGTTGTTTTTTATCACCTATTTGGCGGGAAAATGCATTTTCAGGACAATCGGTTACATTTACTACAAAATATTCTCGTCAAAATTTAATTTGTCACTTTTTATAAATCGCTCTCCATCTGAATTGGATGATGACTATGATGCCAGTGGATTACAATTTTTAGTTTTTCCACTGGTATTTGATTTGACAATTTCCAATACAAAATGGGAATGATGTGAATCGGTTTATAAATCTCTGACAGAGGGAGTGAGATAAAGTATAGAAAAGTCGAACAAAGGGCTGAGGATTTAGTTCAGTGTGAACACCTTTAAAGGGTGGGCCAAATACAAGTTTCAATTTAATTTTATCTCTTTATTAGTAAGAGCAAACATTCTCATTAATTATGGAAGACAACGTCTTTCAAAAGACTGCCTCGTCTGGTTTCGCAGTAGTAACGCATTCTGTCACTTCAATTTTCCAAGACCTTGTTTCGGGCTGTATGTCTCATGTCTGCAATTTCAGTAAAAAAAAGTCGGTTAACATGGCTCTGTAACGCCCACCGATGACCGAAACGTTGTTCCCAGCGGCATTTTTGAAGAAAAATGGTACAATGATGCCACCACTCCAATCCATGAATGCATTGGTTTCCGGACAATAACGTTCAAGTTTTCCAAGCCCCAGATGTGCAATTTTGTTTGTTAATATAGCCGTTGAGATGAAAATGCCCTTCGTCAGAAAAGATTATTTTTCGCACAAAATCGTTGTCCAGTTCAAGCTGCTCTAAGGCCGAAACTGCGAAGAGATAACAAAGCGGATAGTCGTGTACCTTAAATTGCTGAGTCAATTTGACTTTGTAAGAGAATAATCCGAGATCTTTGGCAGAATTCTCCTCAGGCTAGTGCGTGAAATGTTGAGCTGTTGAAATCGATGGCGAATTGATGTTCATGAATTGAGTCTCAGCTCTCAGGTACAGCGGCCACATTCTCATATATGGGCACCGTACGACGACGGGGACCACGAGTGTTGTCCACTAGCATATCAGTCTCACGAACTTTTTGCACAAACTTGCCTACAACATTCGCGGTGTGTGCTTCATTTCTGCCAAAACTTCTTTTTAAAAAACGCACTTTTTGGGCTACACAGTACTCACTTTGGAAATAAGTTTTCAATATTTCCCTACGTTGTTGAAACGCAAAGCGACTTTTTTCGTTTCGCGGATGTATAATTTCGAACGGGAAACAGCTGTCAGTGTCAAAATAACCTATGATTTAAAAAGAAACCACTAAATAGCCCACCCTGTACAGTAGACTGGGCCAAAAAAATTGACTATTTTTTTTTTTTGAAAGATATATCGAGAATATCATTCAGAATGACAAAAAAAAATTTTTCGTAAAAGTTTGAGCCCTTAATATCAATTTTAAGAGGGCTATCATCGCTAATTTTGATTTTTAGTCATAATTTCATGTTTTGCGTCAGAACTGACAAAACATTGAAGTAAAAAAAATTCATTTTGACTTACTTTTATATAAAATTAAATTCCCTACAAAAAAGGTCTAACTGAAAATTTTCGTCAGACAAGCCGTTTTTGAGTAATTAAGCTTAATAAATTGTTATTTTTCTTCGATTTTACTTTTTTAATTTGGAATTTTGTAACTAACGAAAAATAATACCTTTCTTTTAAGGTAAAATAAAATTTTTTTCTCACATCTTGTAGATCATATTGAGAAACTTTTATTTATCAAGTTTAAAAAAAATCTAGCTTGGGGTTTTCGAAATATTGAGTTTTGAAAACAAAATTTTGGAGCTTTTTTTAAAAATCCAAAATTTTTTTTTTGAAAATTTAAGTACACAATTCTATTTATGTTTTTGAGGAGCTTTAGCAAAAAAAATTTATCAAAATCGGTTATACCGTTTTTGTGAAAATCAAAAACAAATAAAATGGTTCCATGGGGGTACCCTCAATAACCATTTTTCGGAATGGTTTTTTTCAACCAATGCCTAGCTTTAATTAAATGAAATTTTTTTATGTTTTTATTTTTAAAATCTTTTTTAAAATGTCGAAAAAAAATTCGTATGGCAGGTACCGTTATTTTTGGTCTTAAAAAATGAAATCAAAAAACATCCGGGGGGAAAAAATTAAAACCCATATCTACCAAGTTTGAAGAAAATCGGCCGAGCCGTTTAGCTGCAATCGAACGGACAGACAGACAGACAGACAGAATTGCGAGACCCACTTTTTTGGTCTTCGCTATGATTGTAATGTCAACTTTGATCAAAATCTCGAGTTCGATTTTTTTTTTCCGAATGCATAACTTGCCTTATAGTACCTATAAGTCGCAAGTAAAAAACATGTAATCAGGCTCTAAGAAGTATCATATTTTCATAAATAAGAAGCCTCATAGAGAGCCTAAACCTAGTGACTTACAACTCTCAAACATTCCTGGGTTCGTATTACCAGGAATGGAGTTGACCGTCAATTTTCTTTCGGCTAATGAGTAGCACTTTTGATTACAACTGGAAAATGTAATGTTGTATGAAATAACATCCCTGGTTAAACACAAGTCTACCAAAATCTACGAAGTAGAGACACTGAAAGCACTGGTAACTCAGACCATCGGCTTATACAATACAACAGAGAGAGACATACTCGTACAGAAAGAAAGAACAATGTAATGTAATTTAACAACATTGAACTTTTAACTTTTGGAATAAATATTTCGTTCCTTTACTTTAAAATACTGTGATCTTCGGTGCATTTCTGGGAATGTCAGTCCAAAGTTCTGTCAAAGTTCATATACAGAAAAAATAAAATTCTACTAAAGTGCACAGAAAATGTTTTCAGTATTTTAAAAAGAACGTTGATGTTTACACATCTTAACCCTGAGTCCCGGTACTCACAATTGTTTTTTTTTATGTATTAATCTATCATTAATGTGAGTTTCATCAGAAACAAATTTTACCTCAAAAAAGCTATTGCAATTTTTGCTTGAATAAAATTTGACGTTTCGCACAAACATTGTGAGATATGGAACTGTGATGGTATATCAAAATAATAAAAAAATTTACTACGCAATAAAAATAAATATCCCTAACATTTCCCTACTCTGATGGAATGGACATAAGAATTTGGTTGTTTTTGTTTACTTACTTACCATTTGCTGTGGGAAAAAAAATAAACGCTATACAAAATTAGCTATTAATTATTCAAAAGCTTACTTCACAAATGTATAGTTACCTAATGGTTTTGTAAATATTAATTTTGACACAATATTGTTATTTTTGGTTGAAAATAGAAAATAAGGGGGGCTCCAATGACGCTTTAAGCATTAGGATAAATAAATTTAATACAAAAATCAAATAATATTAATAATATTGACAAAGTGGGATGGATATATACATGGATAAACACTGCCGGTCACTTGAATATATCCAGTGCTTTGTAATAGTTCCAGTTTTGTTTCATTTGGACACATTGGTAACACTTGGTTCAAAACAACAACATTTTTAAGATATAATATTCAGCTTTATTCTTTAGAATTATCAGACTTTTAGTAAATACCATTCCTTATAAAAACACACTTACGTGCTTGAACAACGCTCATTTATTATATCTCATCAGAATAAATCCAGTGACTTGAATATAAAATAATGCAACTTTAACTAACTGAATACGTTAATATAGGCCTTTAACTACATTGTCTTACAATTTTTAAAAATAAAATAAATTGACTAACGCAGTGAGCGGTAAATTTCCTTCTTTATCCTTCTCCCTTCATCCACAGTTTGCTTTGGTTTTATCATTGAATACATTATTGGGGACAAGCCATGCATTTTGTGTAACTGACTGAACCAAAGAAATATCAGATAAATCGCTCTTATCTGTTTCGGGAATCCAGGAGCGGATGAATACATTTGCTATGAAGGTATAACACCACTAGTAAATTGTGAAGATATTTTGGGGACCCAAAATTTGATTTGGTTTTTCGTAATGTTGAGTGTATTTGGGGCCAATTGGAGGCTTAGGAAGAATTCCTGCATATGTGTTTGTTTCCATGCTGCGAAAAACATGCCAGCGGATTTTGCACTTAGCGAAACACAGATGGGTGAAAAATCCGATCACTCGGAATTCAGCCCGCCTGGTTATAGTTAAGTGCCCTATTATTCCCATACCATGGCTTCTCGATTTATCTAAATCTATCAAACCGAAAGGGAATTCATTATTTGATTCGAGCTGTAAGCAGGTTTTTAGGGTCAGAGAAGTAAGTTTCCGTTTTTATACAGTAAACCCTACTGAGGAAAAAAAAAAAAAATAGAAAGTCAATCCAAATTTTTGCATGACCAAAAATTAGGTTAAAAAAATGTCCAAAAAGAAATTTGTAAAAAAATTTACGAAATACTTCTTCGCCTCCGGTTCCGACGCTCGTCTTAAATGACAGTCCTTACGTCAGCTCACAAAAAAAAAGCCAATTTGCTATACTCTGTCCAACAAAAATTGTGAGTACAGGCCTTATGGGAGAGCTTTTTCTAAAGCAGTGGCGCCTGATGCACCCTCACTACATTGCGTTAGGAAAAATGCCACTAAAAAAAGAGCAAGCCACTGACTTTTCTTAAGGAATTGTTGTTGTAATTCTTTGCAAAAAGTTGTACACCCCAACATGATCGTCGTATCCCACTGCTGATGAGATACTGTCAAGATCAAGACAAGAGTGTCAAGTGTCACTCAGTACGATCGTGCGCTCTTTATCTACATCAAAACAGAGTTACCATTATCATTCTCAATTGCAAGCAAAGAGCTTTTTCAGTGGTTTTTATTGAGGAGGTTTTGGGATTTGAAGCTTTTGAGAACACATTTTAAGAAGATGAGTATGTTGAGTGTTGTCGTATTGCTTTTCAACTTAAAAAAAAAAACGCGCCTATTATCTTACCGCTTGGCGTTGTGGGAAAAGGTAAATTGAATATTGTTTTCAGTCGTTTTGAATCGGCAGACGGTAGTCCTACGCGTTTTTTACTTTCATTTGACGCGATTTATAATTTAAACTACGGAATCCCTGTGAGAGCTTTAAAAGGCGACACACTTATGCATGGCAATGCAACCAGAATGAGAGACAAATGTCCTATCTTCCCTGTACTGACAATTTTTGTTGGACGGTTTGCTGTCAATTTGACGTTGCCAGAAAGTGTAATGATTTCTCCTGTACTTGAGAGCGTTAACGATTTTATAAGACAAATATTCTTTCCCACATACAGTTGCAAGAGTATTGGAGGATCTGGATCAGTGTTGGGACTTCGCAGAAGCCAAAGAGTGGTAGAAAGGTTGTCAAAAAAGTGGTAGAAATTAAAAGCCATTTTTATGTAACAAATCGTATATTCAATAACTTTGTTGAAAATAAATCATATACAAAAATAAAGTAAATAACATTTCAGTTCTCTATGTTTCAAATATGACATTATATCTGGAAGCAAGTCATATACATACGTATACAATTTCATTTTAGATTCGTTCGAAACCAAAAACTTAAATCTATAACAGAATAAATAATAAAATTAGTTAAGACTTCAAAAAAGTATAATTATTTTTTTTATATAAACCCTCAGAAAATCTAAATCTTGAAGCATATTTTACTTATGCTTCTGTAGGATTAAAATTTTGATCATTGAATAAAATATCCCTTGCAGCTAAAATGTTGTGAACAGTTGTTGTTTCCAATTTATTTCTTTTTTCATTTTTTACATTTTTCGGAAAATTTACGTCGTCCCGCAACAGCATTGCTATGTGGTAAGCAACAAAGCTCCAACACACATATGAAGAAATGTTTTCAAATTTTTTAAATTTTTTATCAAACGCTATTGTGAAATAATGTCATCAGTTTTAAAAATTTGGAGTGATTTTCTGCAATTAGTTTTCTCTACTCATTATTATTACTCAATTCTAGGTTCGTTATATTTGGGGGGAAAGGTCTCGTCAGACCTTAAACTAATGGCATTGTTCCATCAATGACGTTTTTTGGATTTAAATATTTTAATAATTTTAATTTATCGTTTAAAAAGTTAAATCTTTCTCCAATTTGAAAACATAATTCGACATAATAGCTACACAGGACATTTCTTAATTCCATTAGATTTTGTTCATCAATGTCATTTTCTAATGAGTACCTTTTATTAAAGGCCAAAATACATTTGAGAATATGGTAAATAGTTTCTTACATTTGTATTTATATTAATATTTTCGGACTTTACAAAATTTTTCATTATATTTAGTTTTAACGTATTCATACTTTCGATCAAAAAGTGTATTTTTGTGTTCTCAGATTGAAATATTCTGTTTAACTCATTTATAATTTTCAGATTTATTGACAAAAAATTCAAAAAATAATAAATTGTCTTCATTTTTAAAAAAAATCAAAAATCAAAATTTGTGAAGCCTTAGAAGTAGGTTCTTTAAATGAGTGCAGTATAAAAAATTAAACAAGTGATGCAACTACTCTATGATTCTTTTTAAGACAATTTCCAATAAAAGCCATTGAGATAAGCAAACCTTTAAAATTTGATACTTATTAACCCCAAGTGCTTTTTGGAAAGTAATGAAATTTTTTGATTTTTTCGAGCTGTGGCAAAAATAGAAATATACATATATCCCTTTATAATTTTTCTATTTGCCTAGGTATACATTTAGCAGCATAAGCAGAGCAGAAACTTAAATTATGACATGAACATCCAATCCAGTGGAAATACCACTTAAGTGGTAGAAGTCCCAACACTGATCTGAATGTTCACAATTCCGCTGGCCCGGGCGCTAGCCAAACCATTGCGTAAGCTTTTTCACTGTTCCTGTTCAACTGGTCTTTTTCAAAGCGAATTTTTCCAGCCTACCCCTAAAAAAGGCGAATTTTCTTTTACCTCTTACTATCGTCTAATTGCACTTACGTCTTTTTTCCAAGGTCTTGGAAATGCTGATAAGTTATAAATTATCAGCTCAAGAGTTATCTTGAGTAAGGAAAGCTTTTCAGCCCTTGTAATTTAAGGTATTTCAAGGGGCATGATCGGGGTGGTCAATTGATGTACGCTCGCCCTGAGATGACCCAGACTTGTTGAAACGACACTTTGGATATACATATGTATATCGATGTAGTCGAGCTCAAGCTCGTCGTCTGACATCACTGTACCCGAGACCATTGATGATATCTGTGTCTCTGTGTTTACGAACTCACATTGTTGTCTACGATCGTCCGGATGAGATGGCAACCCTTACCGAATATTTTGACAGCTGGATGTCATTTGCAACTTTGACAGCTGCTGAAACATAAGTTCTGTTCAACCAGCTGCACTGGACTACTCGGGGCAGAAAAGTGTAGCTTTTTTGTGTTCATTGAGAAAATTTCTGCACTGACTTACACTGATAAGCGTTCTTTGAGCTGAACTAGTGTACACTAGTTCAGAATATTTTGCACTAACTTTTGAGCTAGTGCAAGTTGGTGAAAACTGTCAAAATCAGTTGATGTCATTATTCGATTATATTTTGTTAACGAATAAAGTTGATTTTTTTCCGCGCTTTGTATTTTTGATCAAAGTTTTTAAATAATGCATAGATTAGAGCCAACTTTGAGTGAGGGGCAATCTCTGGTGATTCAGTGTTCTTCAATTAATCCAATAATATCTTAATTTAATCTATGTATGTATATTTGCACGAAGAATTCCGAACGCAAGTGTTTGAAAGTTCGATGAAAAAAGGGTGAACACGAAGAAGAGATTTTGTGCCTAAAAAGCCAACAACATCGTCGCAGGCACTGGGAATGAATTTCTTCCCTTTGCCATCGACTTCAGCGCAGGCATAAGGCATTTTACTTGCGCCGAATTTAATTTGTTTTCTTTTTTTTAACATCTGACGTATGACGTTTCTGCTTGAGTTTGCTCTGACAGTTTTTATGAACCTGCACTGCACTACACTACTCTACACTGGCCTTTTCCTGGTTGAACACAACTATAATCAGCCTTATTCCGATAGTCGTTTTACTAAAACGCCAGTAAAACGACAAGGCTCTAGAAACGAGAATTGGAATTTTATTGAAACGACTATCGTTATAATGCTTAGAAAAGTGAAGAACATAGAGAACGCTGCCCTTTTCGTATTATTTAAACACCAAAATGTGGTCTTTGGACCTTCTCGTTTTAAAGTCGTTTTATTAAAACGACTATCGGAATAAGGGTGAATAACTAGGAAAACTCTCATTACTATCTAGTCACCCTCTGTATATAGTATGCGCACACTAAAAGGCCTTTGACTGGCCATTAAGATGGTTGAACACAATGCTAGATTAAAGAAAATAGAAAAATATTTATAAGAATAAAAGACATTAAAAATTTTAGTATGTGTGTGTTCGAGAGTGTGTTCCTTTATTGTTCTTTAATTTTTTAGCTCTTGTTCGTATAATTGTATTCAGGATTACTGTTTTTTGAAACACATTTTTTTTATTTTATTTAAACTGTACCGGTACAAATATGAGATTTCCTTTCGCAACCGCATTAACATGATAAAATTTAGAAAACTATAAAAAATGAATGAAGGCATGAAAATTTGCCAGTTATGTAAATTCGATCTCCGAAAATGTACCATAACTTTTTGGTCACCTTAAATTCTAACTTAACCTAATATGTATATGTTATCCGATCTTATATAACCATAACTATGATAGACTATTAAAATACAAATATTATAATGTTTTTTTTTTCTCTTGCAGGTAAGCAACTTTCTCTAATTCTCTTATAAATTGTGAAGTACGTGGAAAAGGTAAGAAAAATGTAGTTTTAATCAACACATCTTTCAATTTTATATTTGAATAATCATTGTTTTAAGAAAGTAATACTTGGATGAATTTCTCACTGCTAAAAAAAAAAAATAAATAAAAAGAAAAAATATTTGAATTATGTAGACGAGGCTAAAAATAGTCTATGAACTTTGTCTCGAGCTTAAAACTGAAATTCCCCCACCATAAAAAGGTAATAAGCTTGCTGAAAATTTAGGTAACCCGAAAAATTAATGAAAAATAGTAAATGATTTTCTGAACAGAAACAAAACAAAACAAAATGATTCTTTTCTCAAACAGTAGTGATAATTTAGCTAATTTTTCATATTTTGAAAATACGTGGTGTTGTAAATGTAATAACACTGGCGCAAAATTATAAACATTTAAAACCAGCTCTAAATCAATTTTAGAGTCGACTCTAAATATTGTATATAAAACTAGAACCGACTTTTTGTTAATTTTAAAGAACATCAACTATACTTTAACGTTAAAGAGCTCGTCTAACTTTAACAGCAGCCAATTGCTAGTTTATCTTTGAAAAGTGTACTTTATCCGAATTGACAAATCGAAGTAAAAATGCTTACTGATGTTTTATTCGATTTTTTAAAAGATGTGCTTTATAAATAGACTCAATCACTGAATATTAGAAATTCGAAACAATCGTAAAAAATAGTTCTACGATCAGCAAATCTGTACATACAAGTGTACATATTGTAAGATTTTTGCTAGGTTCGTTAGTATTTCTTCTTTATTTACACTTTCCAAATCAAAACAATAAATCTCAATTTATAATCAACTCAAACACTTTTATTCAAAATTAAATCACACTTGTTTAATAACACTTTCCACAATCCAATAAGAAAAGCTTTTGCACACTTTCATAATCAAAAATAAACTGTCCTCTCCTCCGCTCACGTGAACACTCCCTTATATACTCAAATTGGTTGTTCTCGAAACTAAATCGCGAAGGTTCTCGTCTTAGAATGTTCTAGTTGGTTGAAATAAGGGGAAATACATATAACATTGGAAATGAGCTTTTTGTTCCTTCCATAAAGTAGATATGCAATTTTTTGGCGCTGTAGGAGTACAAAGCTCTGTGTCGATGTTGTGTGGTGAGCGTAACAATATGTTATGTTTTCATGCCGAGACGAGTAGAGCCAAATGAATTTGCACCTTGAAAAAACAAAATTGAATTTTTTAATTAGCTGTATATACTTCAATTTCATATAAATATTAATGTAAATAACTTATAAACAATCAAAGTCTGTACCGAGGTGTACTTTTTTCGGCGAAAAACTATTTGGTTTAAAGTTGGCTTTTTATTTTTTTTTTATTTGTGTTGTTGTGTTTGAGTTATGTATCTGTCAAATTAAGGACTGTTCAACGTAAATTCGCTTAGGTTCTGTTGTAAAACCTAGATTAGTAAGAAGATTGTATATAGTGTTTAAAATTATGAAAAAGTTAGACAAAGCCTCCACGCTAAACGACTGCGTTAAGTAGAGCTGGTTTTATTGCTTAAACGAGAACTGTTTAAAATTTTGCGTCACTATAGGTGTGTTTTATTCATTGCTGCATAGCCAGCGCAGCATTCAAGTGCGAATAAAACGATCAAAGTCACTCCATATATACGTCAATTTCAATTGATATTTCAATGTTGGCCATTATTATTATGTTTAATTCTAAAATTTAATGCAAAGCGCTATTTTCATTTCAATAATTTAAAGTTCTATCACCAGCACAACTGTCATTTTTTACTGGCTTTTTTTTCGCCAGCAATCAAATTGTTGTAGTATGTCGAGGGAAATTTTGCTGTGCTAGCTATGCAGCAGTGAATCAATCAAGTATTTTTTCCTTTGTTAATTTTAGTTCGGAAAAAAATACATAATATAATAATATCATTAAAAAATTCAGACTCTTTTTCTGATGGCTTGATTTTTGAGTACAGGGTGGGCCATCTAGTATTTTGTTTTTAAATCAAAGGTTATTTGACATTGACATCTGTTTCCCGCTCGAGATCTTTACAGAAAGTCAATATCATACCTCGGCGGAACGAAATGAGTCGCTTTACTTTTGAACAACTTTGGGAAATATTGAAAACTTATTTCCAAAGTGAGTCCTGTGTAGCCCAAACAGCATGTTTTTTGAAAAAAAAAGTTTTGGCCGAAATGAAATACCCACCGCGCCTGCTGTACGCAAGTTTGTCCAAAAAGTTTTTGAGACTGGTATGCTAGTGGATAACACTCATGGCGCACGACCATTCGCTTAGTTATCTCTTCGCAGTTTGGGCCTTAAAACAGTTTAACGGTCAGACGAGGCGCATTTTCATCTCGGAGGCTACGCTAACAAACAAAATTGCCGCATTTGAGGCTCGGAAAACCCGCACGTTGTCTAGAAGCACAGAGAGTGACAGTTTGGTGCGGATTGTGGAGTGGTGGCATCATTGGACCATTTTTCTTCGAAAATGAGGTTGGGATCATCGTTTCGGTCAACGGTGGGCGTTACAATGCCATGTTAACCGACTTTTTTTACCTACCGAAATTAAAGAAATGAATTGGGGCGACCCCTAGTTCATGCAGGATAGCGCAACTTCCACACAGACCATGCCACAATCGATTTTTGCGCACCAAATCGTGTTATCAGCCGTCGCACAGTGCGGTATTTTGGTCGAAAACCTGGCCAAAAATATTTGGGCACATTTTTCATATCATTTAGGTACCAAATGACTAAAAAGTTATTTTGAAGGATAAATTTTCATTTTTTAGGTACAGTAAAACCCACTTAAATGCCCATCCGATTAGCCGAAAGAAAAAAAATTATTAAAAATCAAAAAAAGCTAATATTTTATTCTTTGTTTTGTTTTTTGATTCAAGTTGTTTAATTAAATAGTTTTTGAGAAATTAAGTTTTAAAGTTGAAATTTAGAAAAAAAAATTTTTTTTCGGTTTTTAATTAATTTTTTTTTTTAAATTTGCTTATCAAGGACATTTTTTTTGTCAATATTCAATGACCTGATATATTTTTAGTCAAATACTAAAAACATCATTCCGATAAATGTCATAGTTTATAAGAAATTAGAAAAAAATTGAAAGATACTTTTTCCTAGAAAATCCCTTTTTTCCTTTTTTTTATGAGTGAAATTTTCTTAATCCGGGTGTTCAAATTTCATTCCAAAATTTTATGTCCTAGTATGCAAGTAACCAAGTCTAAAATACGTGCGACCCTCTTAATCCAAAATATGAGTACAGGTCAATTATTGAATAAACAGATTAATCCTTTTTTGTTTTTCCTTCCGCAACTTTTGTTTTATAGCAAGTAATAAAAAATGACCAGGATTAATTTAATTTTATAGTTTTTATTTTATTATTTATTGTTCATCTTTCATCACAACCTCCATCACTTTTGCGACATCAATATTTCCCGCTGCTCGTTGACTCATCTGTGCTGTGTATGTCAGTTCATCAAAGGACACACTCTTTCGAACTTCCTCTGTTTTTCGGCGTTTTGTTCGGTCTCTTGATTTCCCGAACTCTTTGCTTGGGCGACCTTTAGACCTTCCGGGAAGTATGCCAACAGGTAGTGTTACTTCTTCGCTAAGCCACTCTTCATTCTTATCCAAGAAACGCTTTTCTGTGCAGTTGCAGAGTTGCCATCTCCGTTTATAGTTCGCTTTGAACGCCTTGATAATTTTTGTAAGTTCATCTATTTTCTCTGGGGGACAGTTTGTGATATCCATACATTTTTATCCAAATCTTAAAGTTTACCGTCAAGGAGTCTATGTGAGCTTCCTCTTACCAACTCATGGAGCTGTTTCCTGGTGAGAGACAAGGTGGAATTAGAGTCATCTGGAATATATGGTCGCTTGAAAGGAGTTTTTTTCAAATGCTTTGTTTTTTCTTAGGTGAAAACTTGTGAATGGTTCTGAAATGCAGGATTGTTCTACATATCCAGAAGTTAAATAATATATATGACAAACTTTGTTGCGGGGTGTTGCCAATATTCAAAAACACTAATGTTTGGTAAAAACAACGGAAAAAGTGCAAATTTTGTAAGTACATTCTTTAACTCATCGATATGAAGAATTTAAGTTGAATATATAAAAATGTATTTGCTTAAAATATTGTACATACCTTGATTTACGATCCATATCAAATTTTTTCACAAAAATCACTTTTAAGATTAAAAAAAAACACACAGAAAATACACTTTTTTTTAAAAAATCGCAAACAAACTCGTGCTTATTCAACAAGTGCAAGTTGCAACTGATGGTGTCGCGAACGGGGGTGACGAATTTATAGATCGACTTCACTAAACAGTAGCCTGGTTATATACCTGTTATGGGACACATGCTTAATCCTGAGAGTGAAAGTTGACAAAATTGATTTATGGCCACGTTTCAGGTCAAAATACCACACTGTGCGTCGTGGCGATGTCAATTAATACGAAGATAAACATTCAAATATCTGATAAAAATAAAATAATGAATTTAAACAATTTATTTATATTGTGCTCTTTCCTAACCTACAAATTTATTCATTAAAGATGAAGGTGGTATACCCATTGTCGAAACCTCAAAATTATCTATCATAAGGTCTTGTTTTTATAATACAAACTTTATTTAAACTACTCAAATAATTCGTTAAAGTAAAAAAAGCGTTTTGTCATATCGACAATCTCACTTGAACTAAAGACCAATAAAAGCTATTTGGAACCATTTTTATTATCCTCATTAAATTTTCAACCAAACGATTTATGTGATATAGTTTTAAATTCCTTAAATTTTGAGTGTGTTTTCCCAACACTTACCATGTATTTCAGCAAAAACAAAAAAACATTTTTGAAAAAACACATGAATTAATCAATACCCTGGGTGTGACTCACAATTTCCAAAAATAAATATTTTTTTAATAATTGGAACAATCGCACTTTTTTCATTTACTTTTTTGTGCTCTAAAAAAAAACATCTGAAGTCGTCTTATTATTGTTTTCTTTTTATTTGTTGGAATTACATTATCTTGTTTAAGTTTTTGTAGATACAAATATTGCACTTGACGCATGTTTTATAAATTTATGGAGATAGATTGAGGTGAATAGCTATGAGGCAAACTTATTTTTAAATAATTACTAATTGAAGATAATTTATAGAAGTGAGATATATATTTGCGTTGAATTCACAGGAAAAAGTAGGCAAATGTTTAATGTTTATTAAATCAAATTGTTTTAATTAATTATCAAAGATTGAAATTGAAAAATATGCACGAAGTCCAGTGAAAATAAGTTTTTACAAAGGAGAAATTAATTAGATGCTAAAATTTGGCATAAACTTTGGTAATGGTATTGTTTATAAAGTGAGAGAGAGAGTCCCCCACCCACCGTTCCGATAACCTCTAGATCAGTCACTATGTGTCAAAGGTTATGGAAATGGGTTCTTGCAGTTTATTGATTTATTCGTGATTACTTGAAACTGTAAGATACAATATCTTATAGAACAAAAAAGAGCAAGCAATGACAAATAAAATGCACGACTGGGTCGCACGAACTTGCTCCTATGTAATAGACTAGGAATTTAGAAACGAATGTTATTAGAAAAAACTGTTCGTAATGATAAAATTAATTTTTAAATAACTAAAACAACTCCTTTTGCAGTTGGAGCTAAGCACAGGATGCCATGTGTCTTAAGCAAAAATTAACTTATGCAAGAACAAAATTATAATTCGTTGTAGTGGTTTCTTAAAAAATAAGCTTTTATATACAAAATTTTTAAAACATTTTTAAGAAAAAATTTTGAAACGCCAATTTAAAGTCTTTATTAATGTACGAATAAAAATTAAATTTACAAAAAAAAATACTGAGCCGTTTCTGAGATATCGAATTTTTAAAAAAAGAAAAAAATGATTTTTTTTTTCAAAAATTCAAAAAATATTTATTTTAAAGGTTAGAAATGCAATGTGTTTTAGACTTTTTAGAAGCTTCTCTATAAAAAATTTCATTAAGATCCGTTATGTGGATAATGAGAAATTCAAAATTCGAAAAAATGGTTCTATGGTAGGAACAAGCTGTAATATCCTAATTTCAAATTTTTTTTTAATAAATTAAAGATCAAAAAAATTTATTGAAAGAAAAAAAATTTTATCAAAATTCTAGGTGCCGTTTTCGAGAAAAATACGATTTTTGAAAACCATTTTTTTAAATTTTTTAACATTTGTATGATCGATAGCTTTATTTTTAGGTAAAATGAAATTATTTTTCTCACATCTTGTAGATTATTGTAAGAAACTTATATTTATCAAGATTAAAAAAAATCGAGCATGGGGTTTTCGAAATATTGAGTTTTGAAGAAAAAACTTTGAAGTTTTTTTTTAAAAATCCAAAACTTTTTTTTTGAAAATTTGAATACGCAATTCTGTTAAATTTTTGAGGAAATCGGTGGTACCGTTTTTAAAAAAATCAAAAACAAAAAGTGGTTCCATGGGGGGGTACCCTCAATAACTCTTTTTTGGGAAAATTTGTTTCAACCATTACCTAGCTCCAACTAAATGAAATTTTTTTGTGTTTTTATTTTTTAAGTCTGTCGAACAGTTTTTGAGAAAAAAAAAATGTGTATAAAATTTCGAAAAAAAACGTGTGGGGGGAAAAAATCAAAACCCATATCTACCAAGTTTGAAGAAAATCGGCCGAGCCGTTTAGGGTGTTGTCGAACCGACAGACAGACAGAATTGCGAGACCCACTTTTTTAGTCTTCGCTATCATCGTAATGTCAACTTTGATCAAAATCTCGAGTTCGTTTTTTTTACGAATGCATAACTTGCCTTATAGTACCTATAAGTCGCAAGTAAAAATCGAGGTTGAATTAATTGACGAGACCCGTGCGAGTATGCTATTCTAATTCTATCGAAACAGTATTGAGGTTGGTGAGTTTGCAATATGTCATAGTGTAAACAATTGAGTTACCCAGAAAGTACGTAGTACGTCTTGCAACGAGTTTATCCGAAGTTAGTTAGCGATTAAAAGCTACCCCAAGATTTTTTTCTGTTTCAACATGTTCGATGAGAGTACTTCTCAACACGATCGAAGGAAAATGTGAAAGATATAAATTATTTCTTCATATTATTAGACATTTACACTTCTTTGGGTCTAAAGTAAGGTCATTTAGACGGGGCCAGTGTACTATGTTCTCTAAATCTTCGATTACACTTATCGCACTATGCTTAGTGAGAGGATAGCTAAAGTACAATTGAATTGTACAGCATACATATGCAATGAATAATTCTTAGTCTTAGATGGAAGCTCACTAACGCACATCGAAAACAATAAGGGCCCAAGAATGGAACCTTGAGGGACGCCAGTAACAATAGGTGAAAAGTCAGATAACTTATCACCAACTTGAAATGCCTTGCAGCGCCTTATGAAAAGTTGTAAGATTGACTGCATCGAATGCCTTTGAAAAGTCCAGAAACATTAGAAAAGTTATTTCATTCCTACTCAGTAACGCTCAACAATGCTATGATACACGAAATCCAGATAGCTTTGGATTAAGCATATTATTTAACGTAAGATAATCTCTGATTTGTTTTTGAAGAATTCTTTCAAAATTTTGAATAAAAATGGCAAAATTGAAATTGGTCTAAATTCAACACCTCTTGGGTTTTTCGGGATAGGTACAATTTTAACCAATTTCTATTGAGCATCATTGTATTGAAAATGAATGTTATATAAGCTAGGGTAATTGGTAAGATCATTTTTAAAAATGAGGGTTGAACTTCATCCAGGCCAACAGAGACCTTAAGGAGATCACACTTTTAACAATATCAGCACTATCCACGAAAACCAAAATCATCAGGACTATTTGACTTATACGCAGACGAAAATAAATATTCTGTACTTAACAGAGGTTGCAATGATAAGAAGAAAAGTTAAGAATATTGCTATCAACATTCTCAATTCGTTCAACTCTCGACTTACCACTACACACTAGCCATTATGCCAAGTTGAACTACTTAATTATACCCATGCATGATTTCAATTCGAAGAATCGGAACTCTCACCTACCTTAGCGCCAAAACGTCTGGCCTGTATCACGGGATGTTGATAAAAGCAATTTTGGTTCGTTTTGAGAAAATTTGTGGACGATAGTTTCATCTTGAATTCACATATCTAGCCTTTGAAGCCGGAAGACTAGTGGGTAACTTATGGGTAGGTTAAGTTCTTAAGAAACAGATATTGTTTATTCAAATTTAAAAAAAGAAAAACGGTGTGTGTACTGACGAACGCGCACTACTCGTATAAGTGAAACTTCTTTTCCCTCAAGCAAAGGCTCTGTAATACTCGTATTCTAACCTATAAGTGTAAAAAAATTGCGTACAAACCAATTTTCAATTTTGTTTCATTGAACATACTATTTTCAATTTGGCTTACAAACTAATAAGATACGAGTACTACATATGCATGAAAATTTACATTTGTTGGCTCATAGGGGGCCTAACTATATACAGTGACTCAAGTTTAATTTTGTTACATTTTGTAGAAACCAACATAAGAACTAATTGTTATTGCGATTTCTTGAGTAAATGTAAGAAGCTTTGTTATTTTTGTGACTTAATTCAAAAAATTCACGTGTATCCATTTTTTTTAAGTATTTGTTGTTGTTTTCTAGCAATTTCTTTACTTTTTTTTAGTATAAATTGCACAGGATTAATTATGTTTTTGATATATTTTCCACCTGATTTAGAAATAAACACATATTATTATTCTGTTAAAATCATAATAGTGATACCCGTTCATATAAAATTGATTAGTTAAATCAATGTTTTTTCGACCCTTTTTTGCTTTTTTCTTATGGGAAATACATTGAACGTCAAATCGAAAAAAAATCTATCTCCAATTGAAGGTTCACGCGCTGACTGCCAGGTGCCGTGACTCCATGTGTCAATAACGTGTTTGTTACCAAGGTTGAGCAGAATGGATGGCGCTCTTTTTGACACATAGATGGCACTTTTTATGACGCACAGATGGCACTTTTTCTTAACACACATGATTACTAAGCTGGGTGCACATCATAAATCTTGAAAGGACACTGACATCTATGATATCAAAATTTCAATACTAGTCGTTTTTTTGTGATTTTTATCTCCGCTTAAATTTGTCAGATGGTGACACTAAAATTCAATTAAAAACCACATACAAAAGTTTTTATAATTATGTCCGATTCATAATGCGATGAAAACACGAAACGAGAAAGAGATATGATTCACTGTCACCTTTTCGTTGTTATAAAATCGTTCCGCAATTCCTTAGGCCTGGAGCGTAAATTCAGTTTTTATTTTCGCAAGTGGTGAATGATGGTCAGTGGTCAGCAACCAAACAGGTGTGAAACAAAAAAATTGAATGTGCGTGACTGTTCCTTCATTTACTAATTTCATTTAACGTGACAACGAGAAATGTTTTATCACGTACATATATGTATCCTCGTCTGTTTTCATAGTTTGAAACTGATTTTACAACAACGACGATGTTTCATCACGCTCAGATCTCTTTTTACTTTTGCAATATACTCGTACATATGTATGTACATATGTATGTATGTATGTACTGTGGTGGACACAAATTTAGCACACTGAGATGGGTACTACCATATTTTTAATTTTCTCTCTTGTTTTGTTCCAAGCAACGGTACATTTTGAACTAATATATATGACAACAAATCAGAGAAAACAAAACTATATATTTTCATATGCAATCCAATTACATAGTGAAAAAATCGTTGATAGTTTGTCATTTGCACTGTTTTTGGTTGGACATCAATTTAGCACGCGTACAAATTTTGGTTATTTTTTTTTAATTTGTAGGATTTTAAGAGAACAAAATTATTTTCGAGGTAATTTTATATCTTCTTAATGTTATATATTCAAATAAAATTTAAAAAAAACATTAAATAGTCATGGCATAAGGGCAATGGTGTTCTGAGGACAAAAGGAGTAGGTATTATCATTAAGATGAAGTCAAAGGGTCGCACAGTAACGGAGATTTCTGAGCTTCTAGAATGTTCCAGGAAGATGGTCTACAATGCTCTTAGACATTTTGAAAAGTATGAAGTGACAAAACATGTAAAACGAGCCTCTCGCACACGAAAGACAACAAAGAGGAAAGATAAAGTCATTTACATATTATCAACAAAGGATCCATTTAAGACCTCTAGTGTCATTCGAAATGAATTAATGGAGAATTACAATGTCAATGTATCCTGAAGAACCGTGAGACGACGCCTGAATGAAAAAAATTTGAGAGGGTGCATTGCGCAAAGAAAACCATTGGTTTCGAATAAAAATCTGAAGGCTAGATTAGAGTTTGCCAAATTACATCTAGGCAAACTACTAAATTTCTGGAAAAATGTACTTTGGAGCGATGAAACAAAGTTCTGTCGATTCGGATCAGATGGAAAAAAATATGTGTGGCGTCCACAAAATAAGGAACATGATCCAAAATACACCATTAAGACGGTGAAGCACGGGGGTGGAAACGTGATGGCCTGGGCTGCCTTTTCTTGGCACGGTATTGGTCTAATAGTGAAGATAGACTCCAAAATGGACCAGCACCTGTACAAAGATATTATCTTGAACCATATGATACCATATGCCGAAGATAATTTGCCGGTTTTATGGCGCTTCATGCACGACAATGACCTTAAGCACACTTCAAAACTAGTGAAAAGTGCCTTAGGGGTCAATAAAGTGAATGTTTTAAAGTGGCCTGCTCAATCTCCCGATCTGAACCCGATCGAAAATTTGTGGAATAACGTTGAGCAACACATTGAAAAACAAAAAACGAAAAATTTAACAGATTTGTGGCAAGAGATACAGAATGCTTGGTATTCAATACCTAAGCAACGCTGTGAGGCCTATACGAGAGCTTGCCAAGAAGACTCAATTCAGTATTAAAGAACAAAGGATTTCCAACAAAATATAAAAGAAAATATAGTTTTAGTAACGGTAAATAACATAACTAAGCAATTTTAATGAAATGTGCTAAATTCATGTCCAGACAAAAAATTATGTTTTCTGTTATTTTTTTCATTTTTTTTCTTTGATATATAAAAAATATAAGATTGTATTTTGGAAAAATATACTTATATCCGTAAATAATGTAAATAACTTAAAAATGAAAATATTGAAATAGAAACAAATTTTGTAAATATAGTTTAATTTTTTCTTTTATTAATGTGCTAAATTCTTGTCCACCACTGTACATATATATGTATGTCTTTACTGTGCTCTCGTATCACACGGTTATATATAATTTCTTTCTATGCGCCTAGTACAATGCCTTTCTCTAATGAATGCTTTATTTGCGAAATTAAAACGACCGATAGTGATTATGTGTCGTGCGTTATTTGTTGCTTAACATTTCATATACAATGCTTAAAATTAGAACCAAATGTGATAAATTTGATAAACCAATATGAAAACATCTGTTGGAGATGTGATCTGTGCAGTAATTATAATTCTGTCAATTCTGAAGCAAAATTAAATGCATTAACAAAAAAGCTTAATAATCTGCGTGATGAGTTCAACTTGTTTCGCGATGCCCATGAAGCTAGCACAAGTAAAACAAAAAAACCTTTGACCACCCGTGCTAAAGCTAAATCAAATCTCAATGCCCCTGCAAATGTCATAAATAAATGCTTTTCCTCACCTGCATTCCCTCGCCAAACAATTAAGCCTATAAATGTAACCCCCATACCCCCTCGGATTGCTGCTTCAACTTCTAAACCACTTTCGCCTTCAAACAAAAAATCTTTGACGATTCCTTCAACAGCGGGAGTCAAAGCAAAATCAAAAAAAAATAATTCTAATATAAATGTGTCGCTTAATTCCGACGTTGCTAATTCCAATAACAATAATGCAACCGTTGATGTACATGCACAAAATAATTCTTGCTCTCTTGTCGATGTATGAGTGAATCTAATATCAGTGTTGCCACTGTAAATAACGCAAACAATGTTGCCACTGTTAAATCCGATTATGATACTATTGCTACTTATAGTAGTGTAGTAAAAGATTCTAGTGCTGTTGCTGCTACCGATTTGGTTGGTGTTGGAGGTGTTACTCTTGATGGAGTTCCTGTGGCTGCGAATGTTGCGGTTGTTCCTGATGTTCCTGGTGTTGCTGATGATGCTGGTTTTGTTCTTAATGATAAAAACCTTGATGGAAATGCTGCCAAAATCACGGATGAAAATCCAGCTGAAATTAATAATGCATACAATCGCCCAACTACCGAAAATGTATCTTTTTCACGTATGGGTGTTCATCGGAATAATATCCCTAGAACTGTTAGAGGCTCTTGTGAAATCCTGCAAAATGATGTTTCTTTTAAAAAAAAATGGTTCCATCTTGGTAGTTTTCGACCTTCTGTCGCCACTGAATCTATCGTCAATCATTTAGCTGCTGCTCTTGATATAAGCCCCGGTGTCATTTCGTGTTATAAGTTAATAAAACGAAGTGAACCTGAAGAAAATATTAAGTTCATTAATTTTAAAATTGGAGTTCCAGCTGAGTACAATGATGCAATGTTCATGGACAACATCTGGCCTATAGGTACAAAGCTACGTGCTTTTCAATTCATTTCAAAAAACGAAGAAGCACGGCTTCATTCCCACAAAACATAAGTGAAGAATCTGCCGAGTCAACGAACGTTTCTATAAATAGCTCAATATCATGCGAAAATTCCCAGCCTCCGAGTGTTAAAAAAGACTTTCTTCTCTACTACCAAAATATTGGTGGTCTTCGTACTAAAACTTGTGAATTGCATTTTAATTCTTCATCTTCG
This sequence comes from Philhelius festivus, assembly GCA_963931855.1. NCBI lineage: Eukaryota > Metazoa > Arthropoda > Insecta > Diptera > Syrphidae > Philhelius > Philhelius festivus. The sequence continues at coordinate 183,122,856 of OZ007555.1, forward strand.
TATTATGACATATTTGCTTTAACTGAAACGTGGCTAACTGATAAACATTTAAACTCCGAAATTTTCAATGAAAATTTATACTACGTTTTCCGAAAAGACAGAAGCTTTGCAAAAACTAATCAATCTAGAGGAGGAGGTGTCCTTATTGCTGTCCGCTCATCGTTTTCATGTCGTGAAATTGAACTACCGTCTCTTTCATCAGAAATTGACGTTGATCAACTAGCTGTGTGTGTCAACTTAAACAACTCGACGAATATTTTTATTATATTGAGTTATATACCACCAGGTAGTTCTATTGATTTATATAATTCACACATTGAAAATGCTCGATTTGTTTTAAATGCTACAAATTCTAATCAAAACTTAATCGTACTAGGTGATTTTAATCTTTGTCACATAAATTGGATCCTAGATCCAGATGAGTTGTGCCTTATTCCTTTTAATGTTAGTAATGTTCATGAATGCTTAGTAATTGATTCGTTTGCTGAATATAATCTTATTCAAATAAATAAATTCTATAATGATTTAAATCGTACTCTTGACCTTGTTTTTGTCGATAGAGAATTTTGCACTGATATTAATAAAAATATTTGTCCAATTTTTCCAAACACTATTCATCATTTGGCTTTATGTATTAACTTTAAATGTTATGAATATTTCAAACCCTTTAGTAATGATTTATGTAAATATGATTATAAAAACGGCGATTACAACTCTATTAATAATTATATGAATATCTTTCCTTGGAGCAATATTGTTGATAACTTTCAATTATGTGATGCATATAACCTTTTTCATTGTTCTTTAACTGAGGCAATGAACCTTTATATACCAAAAGTAGTCATTCGTAATAACTCCAAACCAGTCTGGTACAATAAAAGATTGTGTAACTTGAGCAATAAAAAAAATAAAGCATATAAACTTTTCCGAAAGTCTAATAACAATAATATTTTGCTATGCAACTACGTACGACTTCAAAAAGAATTTGATGTACTAAATAAGTTCTTATATAAAGATTACTTATATCACATAGAATCAAATTTGAAGCAGAATAGCAAGTGTTTTTGGAATTTCGTCAAAAGTAAGAAATGTTCCAATGGTATTCCAAATTGCATGCAATTTTCAGGGACAATATCAAATGATCTTAAAACGATATGCAATATGTTCTCGAATTTCTTCCAATCGGTTTATTCTCCATCTAATTTGCCTAATAATTTTTCAACTACCACACCTAAGAATCAAATCAATATCAGCTCCCTACATTTAAATTGCACTGATGTCGAAAAGGCTATATCGGAGTTAAACCAGGACAAACAACCAGGTCCTGATGGTATTCCTCCTTTAATCTTAAAATTTTGTGTAGCCTCCCTTTTAGATCCGTTAACTCGACTTTTTAATGCTTCTTTAAATACGGGACTTTTTTTAGATGATTGGAAGGTAACGTATATTATCCCGATTCATAAATCAGGTCCTAAGCAGATTGTTTCAAATTATCGTCCAATAAGCAAACTTTCAACGATTCCTAAATTACTTGAAAAATTAGTTTATGAAAAGTTATCGTTTGTTGTTCGGGAACTTATTTCGCCTGCTCAACATGGTTTTGTCTCTGGTAGGTCAACTACCACTAATTTAACAATTTTATCCAATGATTTAATACAAAATCTTGAAAATGGTTATCTAAGTGACGTGATTTATACAGATTTTTCAAAGGCGTTTGATAAGGTAAATCATACAGTTTTAATTAAGAAGCTTTTTGCCCTTGGTTTTCACTCAAATATATTGAGATGGTTCGAATCTTATTTAAAAGGGCGCTCTCAATATGTGCGTATTAATAACATCATATCTGATCCCATATTTGTGACTTCTGGGGTACCTCAAGGAAGTCATTTAGGCCCGCTTCTTTTTTTGCTTCTTATTAACGATATTCCCGATTGTATAATTTCTTCTCAATGTCTTATGTTCGCTGATGATATAAAAATATTCCGATGCATTAAATCTGTCGAAGACTGCCTTCTTCTTCAGAATGACCTAAATAACTTAGCTGATTGGTGTAACTCTCATCAGTTGTTTTTGAATGTTTCCAAATGTGATTTTCTATCTTTTCGCCGAAACTTGTCGCCTATAAACTATGTTTATAATATTAATGGTATTCCATTGCAAAAAATTACCGAAAAAAAAGACCTAGGTGTCATCTTCGATCCTAAGCTAACGTTTTGCCTTCATATAGATTTTATTGTTGCTAAAGCAAATTCCTTACTTGGATTCATCTCACGTAACTCTAAGGAATTTTCTGACCCTTATACATTCAGAGCATTATTTTATTCCTATGTAAGGCCGGTCCTTGAATACTGTTGTGTAATTTGGAACCCCTACTATGCTATCCACTCAAATCGAATCGAAAGTATCCAAAAAAGATTTTCCAGAATAGTGATTTATAGACTACATTGGAATATACGAATGCCATCTTATCTTACTAGATGTTATCTGATCGGTCTTCAGCTTTTAGAAACTCGGAGAAAGTATTTTGAAATAATTTTTATTAGAGACATTCTTAAAAATCAAATAAATTGCCCTTTTCTTTTGTCCCTTATAAGAATATATGCTCCAACGAGAGATCTTCGAGTGCATAGTATATTTTTTGAACCGTTTCATAGGGTTAATTATGGTCTTAATGAGCCAATAACTAGGTGCCTTAGACAGGCCAACTCAGTTGCTTCGATTATTGATTTTCATAACAATATTAGTCGTGATATCTTTAAAAGTCATATTATTAATTTATTAACTGTTTTAAACTCTGGTGGTTAAGTCTTATATTATTTTTAAGTTATTTAAGGTATTTATTCAAAGTTGTAAAGTATCGCATGTTGCTAAAAATTTATTCAGTAGTCTTTAAGATTATATATTTTTTAATGTATATCTGCTTGATGAATTAAATTAAATAAATAAATAAATAAACTATCGGGCAAGTTCTGTGTTTGAAAAAAAATCGAACTCGAGATTTTGATCAAAGTTGACATTACGATGATAGCGAAGACGAATGAAGTGGGTCCGACAATTCCGTCTGTATGTCTGTACCTCGATCTAGAGCCTAAGTCACTGGACTTATTTTCTTCAAACTTGGTACTTAAGGGTCTTCGGTGATTCCCTAGGGGGGAAATTGAATTTTTTTTGTAGCTCCAAAACTAACGATACACCCGTAATGAAAAATCTTATTTATCTCGAAAACGGCTCTAATGATTATGAACATGGACTACATTTTGGCCAAAATTGTGGTTCTGTGGTTGAACCGTTTTTTTCATTTTCGACTTTCTCATTAACGGCTCTAACGATTTTAACCAAAAATTTTCACCAGGAACCCCCTTAAGTTTAAAATAATATTGTATATAAAAATATTCAAAATGATATTTTTTGGTTTTTTTTGAAAAAAAAAAAAAAAAAAAAAAATCGAATTTATTTTTTGAAAAATCAATATCTTGAAAACGTGTGAACGAATATTTTTTGAAATTATTTCCTAAAGCACTTTAAATTGGCATCCCAAATTTTGTTCTAGAAAAATTTGAAAGAAATTTATTATATAAAAAATTACTTTAATAAAACGATTTTTGAGCTTTATTTGCTTAAATTCATACATTTCCGGAAATCAGACGGCAATTCCATGCATTTGAAAATTTTTATCTCATTAAATCCATGTTTGGATAAAGTATGATGTAGAATGAATTAGGATAAATGTTTTAAATAAATAAAAGCATAAAAAATATATTATTTGTTTGTGTTTATTGTACAAAGTGAAGTGGTTTTCAATCGAGAAATTGTTTGGCCACATAATTTATTAAAAAAAAAAACTTTTATTGTGTGGTTTTATAATGAAATTATGTTTTTATTGCTTCGTTGGTTAGTTGTTGTGGTTTTTTCATTAAAAGAACATTCTCTTTCGGCGATAAAAGGTGTTTTTAAAGTGTTTTAAATAACCTCGAACAATATTGTAAAAGCCATGTTGCTTTCGTTGTCGGATAACGTGTTGTTTTGACATGTCAATGACAACTCCATAGAACATTGTTTACCCCAACCAACGCCGGAAAAGAAGTTTTATCGTTTTTTGGTACTTAAATTAAGAAAATTGTAAAAAAAATGGTTTTCCAAAACAATTCTTCAATTTCACAGCAATGACACAAGGAAGGTCTCCATCATCATTGTTTTAAGTTTGATTTGCGTCTCCATTTTTACTTGCGACTTATAGGTACTATAAGGCAAGTTATGCATTCGAAAAAAAAATCGAACTCGAGATTTTGATCAAAGTTGACATTACGATGATAGCGAAGACTAAAAAAATGGGTCTCGCAATTCTGTCTGTCTGTCTGTCGGTTCGACTACAGCCTAAACGGCTCGGCCGATTTTCTTCAAACTTGGTAGATATTATTTTTAATTTTTTCCCCCCACACGTTTTTTCTTCTTTTTTAAGACCAAAAATAACGGTACCTGCCATAAGAATTTTTTACGAAATTTTGTAAATATTTTTTTTTTCTCAAAAACTGCACGACAGATTTGAAAAAAAAGATACACAAAAATTTTATTTAGTTAAAGCTAGGTACTGAATGAAAAAATTTTTCCGAAAAATGGATGTTGAGGGTACCCCCCAAAGAACTATTTTTTTAGTTTTTGATTTTCTTAAAAGCGGTACAACGGATTTTGATCATTTTTTTTGTGCCGAAGCTCCCCATATTTCTAAATAGAATTATGCATTCAAATTTTCAAAAAAAAATTGTTTTGGATTTTTAAAAAAAATTTCAAATTTTTTTTTTTCAAAACTCAATATTTTGAAAACCTTATATTATATATTTTTCAAACTTGATAAATAAAAGTTTATCAACATAGTCTACAAGATGTATAAAAAAAAGTTTTATTTTACTCAGAAATAAAGGTACCCACCATACAAATGTCAAAAAATGACTTTCAAAAATCGTATTTTTCTCGAAAATGGAGCCTAGAATTTTGATAAAATTTTTTTATTTCAATTAATTTTAACGATCTTTAATTTAATAAAAAAAAATTGAAATTAAGATATTACAGCTTGTAGCTACCATAGAACTTTTTTTTAAAATTTTGAATTACTCATTATCGACATGACGGAATTTAATGAAATTTTTCGTAGAGATGTCTAAAGCCAATTGCATTTAAAAACTTGAAAAAAAAAGATTTTTTGATTTTTTGAAAAAAAAAAAAAAAAAAAAAAAAAAATCTTTTTTTGTTTTTGGAAATTCAATATTTCAAAAACGGTGCAATATTTTTATTTGGAAATTAAATTTTTATTCGTACAGTAAGAAAAACTTAAAGTTGGCACACCAAATAGTTTTCTTAAAAATCTTTTAAAAATTTTGTATATAAAAGCTTTTTTTTGAGAAACCACTACAACGAGTTACAGTTTTTGTTCTTGCATAAATTCATATTTGCATAGCATTCTGTTTTTGTCTCTTACTATGTACTAAAAGAATTTAAAAAATTAATTTTATTCTTATGAACAGTTTTCTCTAATAACATTCTTATTAAAAATTCCTAGTCAATTACATAGGACCAAGTTCGTGCGAACCAGTCGTGCATTTTATTTGTCTTGAAACAATGAAGAAAGAAATATTACTACCATCCGAAAATGAATTGCATATTTTTAGGAAACAATTAATTAATATTTCACAAAACTTGACTATGTAAAGGGAGTGTTAATTCTATTTGGTTTCTTCTGTTCAATTTCCATTCGTGGATAATTCTATATTATACTACAAGTCATTATTGTCTACCGTTATTATTTACAATGTTTAATCTCATTGAATTGGTAATTGATGCAAAGAGTGTAAAAGGTGCGGTAGAATAATGAATGGCCATTCGCTAAACGTACAAAAAGGGCCCGGCAAAGAAAATTGCTCTCGACATCCTAATGGTAAGTACTATACGTAACTATAATATTATTCAAGGTTATGACAAGCCTACAAACAAGGACTCATGTTTCAACCCATTCCCACTTGTAAGAGCGCACCCTATAACCTTCAATGTATGTATGTATGTAATGGCCTAAAGAATTTTGTTCTCAAAAATTGTTGCTGCTCTTATTGGTAGACCCCTTCCTCCAAAACTACACTTCTGACAACTTTAAATGAAAATCAATTTTCTTCTGCTTCCATTAAGACTGCATACAATATAGCTCTACATTTCTGTTTGTCCTTCCTACCGGTTTTTCTATGCGATAAAAAAAAAACAAATCTACAAAAGTGAAATTCTTTTTGCCAACATACTCATACATACAAACCTACTTACATGCATTTATTTGTTCGTATACGTATAAAACCTTTCCCCAGAATGACAATAGCAAGTGGTTAATTACTGCTAAGCTATTCTATATTTAGAATTTAATTATAACTTTTCGTATAGAATAAATGATCAAAAAAAAAAAAGTATATTTAAATACCCAGGTTCAACCCTCGTGCCTGAATGTGGGCCAACATACTGCATGCATAATGTGCAGCGTCATTGTTGGGATGCCTTTCTTTCAGAATTTCACCAGAAAAAAAAAAATAAATAATAAAAAACTCGCTTGCCCATGCGAGAATTCTTGGGGATGTAATCAATAAAACATTCATAGTTTTATTTCAGTTTGAACACTAATGTTGGGACGGCAAATGACAGTTCTGCATCAGTCAAGCAGACAACGGTGGAAGCAGTCAACTATCAGAGCTTACAACATGAACCGAACTGTCATACTTAATCTTTGACTTTTTATTGGTCATTATCATTACCATTTACATTGACTTTACCACTTGAAGTTGTAGAAAAATTTCTTCATTACCCCTCTTTTCAAGTCAAGGTTTAAAATTAATTTAACCCTCCGATTCGCACATTATCTGAAATTCTTAAACTTTTTGGAAAAATTTGGTTTTTCTTTTAAAAAAGGTTTATTTCATCAGCATAATATTTACTTAATTTATGATAGATCTACCACTACTAATCTTGTTGTCTTTAAGAACTACAAAAAGGTTTATTAATGTAACGCACTGGTTTTTTGAAAAGGTTTTGGTCCCTATATCTTACCGGTAGAATTCAGTGCATCCGAATAAATTTATATTCTCTCTGATCCGTTGGTGTTAACGCATGGTGTCCCTCAAGGCAGTCATTTACGATCCCTTCTATTTATAATACATGAATAAAGTGCAATGGGTGGTATATTTGGCTTGGCCAACAGAAGATAGCTTTGTGTTTTCGAAATATTATATCACATGTGGTTCGTAATATCGCATCGTATAATGTTGTCTAGATAGGAATCTAATGAGTTCAGAATATGCTGACTTTTCAGTTTCACAAGCGAGGAACAGGGTTGTGACTTGTGAGTCTCAAGACGAATATGAAAAGCTTAGGAAGCTGTCGACCGCGAAATAATGAAGTCGATAACAAGTTGCAGACAGGAGGGTCATTTATGAAGATAAAGAAGAGTGTCGGAGACAAAACGGAGCCTTGGGGCACGCCAGCATGTTCTCTGAATTTAATTAAATAGTCCAAAAAAATATTTTCTAATCCAACGAAGGAGAGTTTCATCAACAGAAAATGCACGCATTTTGGATAAGAGAGCTTGTTGCTAAACTCTATCGAATAATTTTGAAATATGAAGTGCTTACCCTTGTGTAAGGATTGATTCTACTTTTCGGATCAGGTAACCAGTGGACTAATTGCTACGATAACCGTACTGTCGGTTTTAAAGAACTTTCGTTCTTCGAGAAATATTTTAAGTTTTTTTTTTTTTTTTTTTTTTTATAATACACTCGCGCTCAAGGGTATGTTACGAGACCCTTATAATGTTTTAAACATAGCACGGGCGAGAGGGAAATTAGGAGGGGAGAGAAAGGAGGTGTCGATGAACATTGGTTTTGAATGTTTGCAAATTGAAATGGCAAGGGAAAACTGTGCCGATTATTCCATAATCGTGTTGTGCGAAAAACGAATCTTTATATTTGACGGTACGACCAAAGTTAGGCTCAAGGGTGAACTGATGAGCACTCCTAGCGAAGCGTGTATCACAGGTGAATTGATAAAGGGGAGGAATGCAACTGGCTACTTCGAGTGAGCATTGCTTGTGAAAGAAGCGATAAAACAGGGAAATACATGAAATATTCCGACGGTGTTCAAGAGATGGGAATGAATCCATGATAGCTCTGTTTCCAATCAGTTTTAACGCTCTGTTTTGAATTCTATCCAATAAATGGAGAGAAGATTGAGCAGCGCCTGCCCAAAGGTGTGAGTTATACTCGAGTTTTGGACGTATATAGGTACGCCTTATAAATGGTAGCCAGATCAGAAGGGGAGAAAAATTTCTTACATCGATATAGAAATTCTAAGCATTTAGCAGCATTCTTGGCGGTCTCGAGTATGTGATCATTCCAACGAAGATCGTCGTTAACACACATACCGAGTACTGAGGGCTTTTCGGTTTCTTCGATGCAAGTGCCATTTAAGGACAATGGCAAAGGGGGTATATTTTGCTTCAACGACAATAGACAGCATTGAGTTTTCGAAGCATTAAACTCTACACGGTTTTCTGTACCCCATTTAACAATGCTGTAAAGATCGGAGTTTAATGAACTTATCATACGGTACCGTTGCAAATTCACTTCCGCAGGAGATGGACGTGAGTTTGGGAACGAGTATGAAAAGCTGACAGTGGAGTCGTCGGCAAAACAATGAAGTGGATTAGAAGTTTCAGACAAAAGATCATTTATAAAAATGAGGAAGAGAGTCGGAGACAAAACGGAGCCTTGGGGAACACCAGCATTTATTTTGTGAAGATCAGACTTAAAACTATCCAATACAACATGTATTGAACGATCTAGAAGGTAATTTCTAATCCAAAGAATAAGGGCTTCGTTGATGCCAAACGCACGCGTTTTCGATAAGAGAGCCTGGTGCCAAACTCTATCAAATGCCTTAGAAATATCAAGCGCAATAACCTTACTTTCTCCAAAATAATGTAAAGATCTGTTCCACTCTTCGGTGAAATATGCCATCAAATCACCAGTGGAACGATTGCTGCGAAAGCCGTATTGCCGGTAATTAAGACGCTTTCGATCTTCGAGATATTTCTTGAGCTGATGATTTATCAGCGATTCCATGACCTTGGAAAGAAGGGATGTAAGTGCGATTGGTCGATAGGACGAGGGGGAGGAAGGGTCACCTTTTTAGGAACAGGCTGGACAAATGCTGTTTTCCATCTTCTAGGGAAGATTCCAGAACAGTATGAGCGATGGAAAAGCTTACGCAATGGCTTTGCCAGCGATGAAGAACACCTCTTCAGAAGAATGGGGGGTATACCATTAGGACCAGCGGATTTGTTTATATCAAGATCTCGAAGGGCTCTTGCAACTGTACGAGTGCGGAAATATACCTGTCCCATTTAATGATTTACGTTCTCAAGTACAGGAGGGGCAATGTTGCTAACAGGCAACGTGGAGTTAGCAGCAAAATGAGCTGCAAGTACATTTGCCTTCTCTAAAGAGCTAGTTATCGGTTTTTCTTTGTAGATGAGCGTTGGAACCGAAGATGAAATTGAATTTTTTAAGTTCTTGACAAATGTTAATCAGCGTTTCCATGACCTTGAAAAGAAGGGACGTTTGTGCAATGGGCCACTGTATCGCAGTTCTCACTGTATCAGAACATTTTGCATTTTGTTTTCCTGCACGATTGTCTACCAACTGATCCGCTTCCTTTTTCACATTTGACCCTTGAGTACCCAATCAATTTTTGCGAATTTATCGTGTATAGATTTTATATAAAGGCACCTTGGCTAAACACGGTGAACAAACTCTAATTTAGTCTTTCCCTGTTTTATGTGTGTTCGAAACCTAATTTGTGGTGAAGTCAATATTGGAGGTCTGCTTCCTTTTATGTGAACTAATTTCGCTAAAGAAATACCTTTCGTTTTTTTTGCTTTGTCGTATTCTTACGTTTTTGCAGAGGCTTTTCAAAAATGTTTTCTAACATCATCTACATTCTGTCTGCTATAAATTACGGTCACATGCATGAAAGTATCTTGTTTGCTGATTTTTTTTTTTTTGTTAAAAAACATGTAGTGTGTAGATACAAGTAGATATGTGCACAGTACACATAAAAAGTGGCTCGCATAAAGTACGTTTTTTTTGGCTTTTTATTTTGGGAACATTGCCAAAGTTTGCATTGGTAACATTCAAGACATTGACATTTTATGAGTATAAATTATACATAAGGATATTGTTGCGGTAAAATTTACCACAACAAGTTTCACTTGCCTTTAATCATTTTTAGTTTCTTTTTCCGTTGCTGCTCCAAAATACTTATAGAGTTAGTAGATACCTGGTAGCCATCAGCCAGAGACCTGCTCTTAAAGTATTTTGGAAAAGTAACAAAAATAGGTTTCGAAGCTGTACTCGTATATGCAAACGGAGTGGAACAGTTGGTTCTAAAATTATAACGAAGACGGGCGGTCTCTTTTCGATGTGCCAGCGGATGAGCTGATGAAGTAATCGAGTCAGGCGGACTCTTACTTAGATCCAAACATGCCGAATTATAAAGATTTTTATCATTATCCAAATTAACGTAATTTAATATTTTTTTTTGTAAGCAAAATGGGTCGTTAACGTGCTTCAAAATTCTTAAAGCGCAATTTTTGTTAGAATAGAAAATCTTTCAGAATTGACAACGAAAGAAAATAACTAGGTAGAGCTTAAAATTTAAAGAATCGTTTTCCTCTCTCACCTCGGTTTTAGTTTCGGAAAGATTGCTTCGCGCTTCGAATTACTCGCGAATAATTAATAGTAACTAGGAGAATGCCTAGTAGAAACTTTTTCTCGATTTTTAATTCTTTTAGATTTTCTCGAAAAAAATAGTTGAAAGGGGTCTGAACTCGGTCATTTGGATTCGGCAAGTTTTGGAAAGACATCCAACAACTTGTTGAATCATTGAATGTGTGTGTGAGAGTAAAGTTTCGATGAGATTCGACTACGGAGGAACGGAGGTTTTCGAGGAGAGCACGTAGCTTTCCAGGAAGCCGTGATCCCGTGACTGAAGATCTCGAAAACGATTGGCTGGACGTATGAATGTGTGAGAGAATGGAATGGCCGAGGAAGACAATAGATTTAGCTTGGAGAGGCACTCTTTGGAGAACCAGTCAAGCGAAAAGTTGAATTTGGAGACGAGAAAGTTTAAGAAAAAGAAAATTGAGAAAAAGCTTTTTTTTTTTGGTTCTGTCGCTTTGAAAAATAAAAAGTTGTCGAGGAAATTTGGAAGGAAAAAGAAAGTTGTGATTCGAGGCGGAGAAGAAATTTTAGAGGAAGCAGGAGGATTTTCGAGGTGGCAGAGGAAAAGAAGCGGATAGGAGATCCGTAGATTTAAACAAAAAAAAAAAGATAAGTAGAGTGTTTTTTTGAGTGTCAATTTTAGAAGATTTTGTTAGGTTTGTTAATTATTCCGAGTTTTATTCCTGTAAATTGAAGGACACGGTTTTTTTTATTCGCTAACGGCCCAATTGCGTTTTTTTTTTTACTTGCGTTTCATTTACTTGCGGTTTTGTTTTTTTACGGTTTAAATTTGTGAGAATTCCTTGTTAACAAAATTCGGAAAAGATCTTGGGTTTTCATCCTGCTTGCAAGGTTTCCCAAGCAAAGATCGATAGAAATTAAAAATTGTTCCAAACAAATTGTATACTTTTTTTTTTTCAATCTATTCAAACAAAATTCTGTGGTTCCGCTCCAAAAGGTTTGTAATTTCCTTTAATTCAAAAAAAAAATTACTGGCGCCCATTTTCTTTTATTTTCGTTAATTTTAATTCTCCTATTTTAGGAACACCCTATTGCTATTTTTCCTTATCAAAAATAATTTTTGATATCATTTTGATTAATCCAACACTTAATCAATTTCGCCAATTTTAAATCTCTGAACCCACCCCATCGCTGAGCTAGTGGGTGGCAGTACTCTTGATACTGCTTGTTGCTTATCAAACGCACCCATTTCAATTTGACAAAAGTTAGTTTAGTTTGTCTTGTGTCATCTTCTCGGTTGTTATTGTCGCGGCGCGCGTCGGTTTCGTTAATTAGATTTTGTATATTTATTAAAATACTTAATTCTCTTGTTTTGCTATTAAATTTGCAGATTGAAAGATCTGCCAACATAAAATTGAATCTTCTATTGATACAGTAAAGATCGCGTTTGATAATTTTGTAACAATATCAATGTTTGTAAACTGCAAAGGTAGGGATATACACATGTTTATCGATTCACAAAATTGTTTTTGGTTCTAATACGAATGTAAGTTATTTCGAAAACTGGGTCAAATACAGGTGAGGATTTTTCAAAGAATTTTTACTTGGCAGCGTGTTTTTTTCTGTTTTAATATTTTATTTTTCTTTAAGTTAAAGTTGGGAAGATTTACGACTTCCAATTTTATTACCTAAAACCCTCTTATAATTTATTTCAAAATTACCAGTCCGATTGGAAATTTGGGAAAGCAAACATTTAAAAGGTGTTTTTTTTTGATTTTCAAAATGGGAAGTACCGTCTGTCTTAAAATTATCGTGAAACAAAAAAAAAATATAGTTAGGTATACTAACTTGACAGTCAAATGGGCACTACCAATCCTCCCGCGAATTGTTCTTCCAATAATGTCAACATCAGCCGTGTTTTTTTGGAAAAGTTATCCGTAGTACAGTACGATTTTATATGAAAAATAAATACAACATCCACAGTAGGATCACTGCCGATACTCGAATAAACGTCAAATCTCTATCCGCAGCAGGATTTCACTTCTCCTTTTATCGGCAGTGATTCTACTATGGATGATGTATTTGTTATTCATATAAAATCCTACTGTACTACGGATAACTTTCCCAAAAAAAAAACACGGCTATCATTAGTTTATCCGAGTTATTTATTTAGTCTAAAATCACATATCAGGCCCAAGGCTAAGTTATGGTTTGATTTGAGCTCCAAAGAGGTTATCAAGGAAAAAAGGTAAGCTTCCGGTTTTTTACAGCCAACCCAACTGATGAAAACCGGAAAAAGTTCAAACAAGCCAGGAAGGCCTGCAACGCCCATATTCGATGGACCAAATTTTTATTTTACTCGACCAACAATTAAGGCAAAAAATATTCCCAAAGGGTGTCCCACAGTCACCGCCCCAAATGAAAACCATGGATTCCTAAGGTCATTTTAAGTCGAAAAACTTAAGAGGTAATTATCTCGTTTTTATGATTTTTGCCTTAACTGGCTTTATCATAGCCAAACTACGTCCGATTCGTAAGATTTTTATTATAACCAATCAAGAATTTATTACAGTTTTAGTTTGTCCCAAAACTTTTTACTTGCGACTATAAGGCAAGTTATGCACTTGTAAAAAAAATCGAACTCGAGATTTTGATCAAAGTTGACATTACGATGATCTTTTGTTTCGGGTGGCCGTGGCACGATGGTTGTGTGCTCGCCTGTCAACCTCAATATAACAGGTTCGATTCCTGCCGTCGTCTATGTCTTCTTTAATTCCATTAAAAAACCTTCTTTAAATTGTCATCAATGGGATGCTGGTTTACTCATTACATGTTGTTTAGGCATAACACTAACAACATGTGATTGAGTTAAACTAGTATGCCCAACAAGGATGAAAAACGAATAAAAATAATGCGAATTATAAGGGACATAGAAATAAGACACGGCAATTCTCCGCTTTAGTTCAGCCGCCATCCCTGGAGATAAAAAAATCTGAGACAACCACCTTAGTCTCAGAACATCGTGCCACACATCTTTCCTATCCTTCTTTCTCTTCCGTAACTTCACGCCCACGCTGTGTTGAAACATTTAAAGGGTATTCATATTCCCTTGAGCGTGAGTAAATTATAAAAGAAAAAAAAGAAAACATACGAACAAGGCCGGATATTATGGGCTATTTTATATCTATCCCCTCTATAGACTTCGTAATCGCTATTGCAGAATTCGGAATTTGAAATATCACCGCCCAACCAAGTATCTGTGGGAGCGATGATAGCATAATCGTAATCAACAAAGGCAATATCAAAAGTATGTTTGGAAGTAGACTTGCAGGATGTATTCCAGATGAAATTTTGAAAGATTGCGTCTCTAGGGTTGCCGCGGGAGCTTTGCATTATTCTTTCCAGAACAATGTTAAAGAAGTCGCAAGTGAGATCCTTTTATGTTGCATTCAGCATCGGTGAGATCTTTTCCGACCTTGGTGGAGCAGCGTGCGTTCTTTATCGTCTTCCTGCACAAACGGACAAGTTTGACAATGATATCAAAACTAGGCATTGCCCGATTTAGTTCTTCCTTATACAGATGCTATTAGATGCGTCTTTGAAATCTATAAAATGTTGGTAGGCTGGTAGGTGTCATAATGTAAATATTTGGTCGATGGGGGATTTTTCGGTCTAAAGCCTCACTGATATGGCCCTATCAGGTTGTTGACGAAAGGTTTCCGACGTTCACATAATACAGCAGAAAATAAAAATACTTTTATTTGCATACGATGAATTTTTGAGACAATATTTCTGATGCCAAAACAAAGGTAATGGTGTTTAAACATTTTCGTTTGTACTTTTTTTTCGAAAATTAAATCATTCCATCAAAAAGTATTTACTCCGTAATCATTAAAATGTTATGTATAACAATGTTTGTCCTTAAGTGGGCGTAAGGTCAATTTTTGTTAATATTTTTTGACCTTAAGCCCACTTAAGGGCAAACATTATTTAATTAAAAAAAGGTCACGAAGAAAGGAAATATTTGTTATATATAACTGCCAGTAAAAATGTCAACAAGAATTTACCGTGTCCTTGGAACGCATTTACATAAAAGAATTCCATTTTAATGATAAATGTAAATAACAAAAATATCATAAACCCCATTTATTGAGATGTCGTTAGTTTTCGCAGTTAACACGTCCGCTGAGAATATTTTATAGTTTATGTATGTCAACAATTAACAATTAAATCATAAACAGAACAAAAAAAAATACAATTTTATTAAATAAAAAACACTACATCTCAAGTTTTTGAAAGTAAAAAGCTTACATTAAATAAAACAGAACCACAAAAATACTCTCAGGGTAGGGTATAATACTTCTTGCTGTTTAATTGTTTTTTTTTTTAGGTCAGTACGCTTAAGTGAAACAAAAGTGGCATTTACTATACTTAAGTCCCTAAACATATAGGTTTCTAACTCATAAAGCATTTATGAGGATAATAATATAGGAAACCTTGCCGAGGAAAATAAAACCGACTTTTTACAAGTAAGAACTATGCACACTAGGACGGGCGGCACAAGGTGTGCCAAAAGAAATCAACTGCAATTTCTCCGAAATACGGCTGGAAATTCATTGCTGACAATTTCATAAAACTTGATTTATGAGTGTAAGGTATGGGTTTAAAATTGGAAATTCAAAAAATACATACTATACCAAATACCAGATTTAAATGCCATGTTAATTTAAAGCAAATTACTTGTAAGATCAGCATGACACCTGGTTAACGTTACACTGTCATAAATTAGAAATTCTGTTAAACTTACCTACAAATCTAGGTAATTTAACAGAGTTTACTGTAAAACTGACAGCACTTGCGTACGTAATTTACACTACTCACACTCAATGTCGAATCAACCCGGGAGCCTGTTCCACTTGCATGCAAACCAGAATAAATTAACTAGAAATAATGTCATTTTAACCATTTTGTATTTATATATATATATTTTTTTTTAAATTGCTTTCATTCTTCGAAGCAAACATCAACAATGCTTAAAATAGTAGAACAAGTTCAATTTTGCAAAAATGTGAAGTGAATTTTTTAGGGATACCGAACCTAAGTATTGTTGTGAACAGAGCTTTATATTACTACAGCGCCATCTGTTGGAAAATTGCAAATCTAATTTATGGAAGAAACAAAAAGCTCTTTTCCAATGTCAAATGTATTTCCCCTCATTCCAACCATCTAGAACATTCCAAGATGAGAACCTTCAACAACTAACTTGAGTATATAAGGGAGTGCTCGCGGTGAGCACAGACAGTTGATTTTGGATTATGAAAGTGTGCAAAAGTATTGCTTATTGGATTGTGTTATTAAACAAGTGTGATATAAATTTGAATAAAAGTATTTGAGTTGATTATAAATTGAGATTTACTCTTTTGAATTGGAAAGTGTAAATAAAGAAGAAATACTAAAAAGAGTAATAAGTTTTATTTAACGAACCTAGCAAAAATATTACAGTATTTACGAACTTTAAGATATTTTTATCATGTAATTATCTGTTTTATGCATTTAAAAAGTAGATTAAAACATTTGCTTTAACACCGTGTCCTGTTTATAACCCAAATAAGCACACCAACATATTATTCAGTTTAAATGAAAAAGCATAGTGCTTGTTAGTAAAAGAGCAGGTTAAATCATTTTGATTTTTTTTTTAAATAACTATTGAACATAAAGACAGTGACGCAATTTTTAGTTGAATTAGTACGATGTTAAAGCTATTTTAGAATGAAACTAGGTTAAAACAACGATTTTACAAATTTTAATCGAATATAGCATCATACTTTCTCTACCTTTTTATTAATACCTATTTTATTTTGTTAGTTTTTTAAAGTTGGCAAATTGTTAAGTAGTGTCATACTAATACCTTAATAATAGGCTGTTTAAAATTTTGCGCCAGTGAGTCTTATTTTAAAATTAAAATTTAGATTTATAATTTATAAGAGTTAAATTTATAAGTGTTAAAATAACACAGCCTTGGTGAAAAAAAAACTTAGTCTTTGCAAAAATTTTTTCACTTAGAAGAATTTTATGTTAAAATAACATGACATCTTCTTAAATTAGCCATAATATGATAAAAATAACCACCAACCGAACTTGATCTTATGTCTTCTTTGACATAGAATTTTAAAGATGGATGTTATTAAGGAAAAGGTTCGGAAGTATAAAATTTTAATAAAAATCATAAAGATATAGAATTTTCAAAAACCCAAAAACTCTTTCTTCCCAAGTTTTGAAATGTAATGTTTTTAAACTTATTAAAAACTTCTGCTTACTTTGAAGATCTGTGGAGCAATTAAAAATAAAATGCACGACTGGGTCGCACGAACTTGCTTCTATGCATTAGACTAAGAATTTTAAAGATGAATGTTATTAGAGAAAACTGTTCATAAGGATGAAATTTATTTCTTAAACTCTTTTAGTAGCAAGAGATAAAAACAGAAAGCTATGCAAATATGAATTTATCAAGGACAAAAATTATAATTCGTTGTAGTGGTGTTTTAAAAAAAATAAGCTTTTATATACAAAATTTTTAAAACATTTTTAAGAAAAAAATTTAGTACGCCAACTTAAAGTTTTTACTATCGAGTTTTCCAAAAAAAAATGATTTTTATTTTTTTAATTCAAAAAATTTTTTTTTTAAGTTTTTAAATGCAAACGACTTAGAAGCTTCTCTATACAAAATTTTATTAAAATCCGTTATGTCGATAATGAGAAATTTAAAATTTAAAAAAATGGTTCTATGGTAAGTACAGTCATTTATATCTTAATTTCAAAATATTTTTTTGTTAAATTATAGATCTATGAAATAAATGGGAAAAAAATGAATTAAAATTCTAGGCGCCGTTTTCGAGAAAAATACGATTTTCGAAAACCATTTTTTAACATTTGTATGGTGGGTACCATTATTTTTAGGTAAAATAAATTTTTTTTCTCACATCTTGTAGATTATATTAAGAAACTTTTATTTATCAAGTTTTAAAAAAAATCTAGCATCATCTTTTTGAAATATTGAGTTAAAAAAAAATTGAAACTTTTTTTAAAAATCAGAAAAAAAATTGAAAATTTTAATACACAATTCTATTAGGAGCCTAAGAAGAAAAAAAAATGATCAAAATCGGTTGCGCCGGCTGTGAAAAAATCAAAACCAAAAAAATGATTCCAGGTGGGGTACCATTAATAATCACTTTTCGGAAAATTTTTTCAACCATTATCTAAGTTTAACTAAATGAAATTTTTTTGTATCTTTTTTTTTAAATCTGTCGTGAAAAAAAATATTTATAAAATTTCGAACAAAATTCGTACGGCAGGACCGTTATTTTTGGTCTTAAAAGAAAAAAAGAAAAAAAAATACGTGTGGCGCGAAAAAAATAAAAAGACTATCTACCAAGTTTAAAGAAAATCGGCCGAGCCGTTTAGGCTGTAGTTGAAAAGACAGACAGACAGACAGAATTGCGAAACCCACTTACCCACCATAATTTCGTTTTTAACAGGTCTGGTGCAACCATGAAATGCACACTTGAGAACTTATCCAACAAAGCTTGTTTTGGCTACATAATTATTAAATTATTAACGAAAGTAGATTTCAAGCTTTTGTGTGTCATAAAATTATCATGCTGGCTTATACATTTTTCAATTAATAATTTTTTAATCAGATTTCATCCATTAGCTTATGAATTAAATTCGTTTGAATTCATTAGTTATTAGGTAACTTTTGAATTATTTTTTTTAATTCTTAAGTCCCTTACTTGCTCATGACTTAAATTTTTTTAATTCATAAATCACTTAGCAGGTTCTGAATTAATTTTTTTTAGTTCATAAGTCAGTAACTAGCTGCTGAGTTACATTTTTTTAATTCATAAGTCACCCACTAGCTTGTGAATTAAAGCCAAGCTTAAGCTAAAAAGTGACTTAAGCTTTTGCAACCCTGGTCCAAATATTAATAGAAATATATACGTATATTATTTTTTTTTTTTAATAAATATGGTGTTTTATAATATTGATAACAATTAGGAAACAAAATATATTATACAAACAGATCAAATCAACTGCAATCAAATTTTCAAAACAGCACAAAATCTCCAGTGCATCTAATAATATGGCCCGGAACTGTATATCGCAAGAAAAAATGTTTCTACGCTAAGTACCATTAAACAAAATTTCTCGTATTTTTACTTGCGACTTATAGGCAAGGAAAGTTATGCATTCGGAAAAGTGGGTCTCGCAATTCTGTCTGGCTGTCCGTTCGACTACAGCTGAAACGGCTCGTCCGATTTTCGTCAAACTTGGTAGATAGTATTTTTATTTTTTTCCTAGCACACATTTTTTTCTTTTTTTTAAGACTAAAAATAACGGTACCTTCCATACGATTTTTTATTCGAAATTTTAAAAACATTTTTTTCTCAAAAACTGTCCCACAGATTAAAAAAAAAAATTCTAAAAATTTCAATTATTTAAAGCTAGGAAATAGTTGAAATAAAATGCACGACTAGGTCGCACGAACTTGCTCCTATGTAAAAGACTAAGAATTTCAAAACTGAATGTTATTAGAGAAACTGTTCATAAGCATAAAATTCATTTTTTAAATGACTAAAAAAACTTCTTTAGTAGTTAAAGGTAAGAATAGGATGCCATGTGATTCAAGCAAATATTGGTTTATGCAAGAACAAAAATTATAAGTCCTTGTAGTGGTTTCTTAAAAAAATAAGGTTTTATATAAGAAAATTTTAAAACAATTTTAAGAAAAAATGTTGGTACGCCAATTTGAAGTTTTTATTATTGTATGAATAAAAATTAAATTTACAAAAAAAATATTGAGCCGTTTTCGAGACATTGAATTTTCAAAAACCAAAAATTTGATTTTTTGTTTTCAAAATTCAAAAAAATATTTTTCTTAAAGTTTTGAAATGCAATGTTTTTTAAACTTTTTAGAAGCTTCCCTCTACGAAATTTCATTAAAATCCGTTATGCTAATAATGAGAAATTCAAAATTTTAAAAAATCGTTCTATGGTAGGTACAGTCAGTAATATCTTGTTTTCAAATTTGTTTTTATTAAATTACAGATATTAAAAAATAATAGAAAGAAAAAAAATTTAAGCAAAATTCTCGGAACCGTTTTCGAGAAAAATACGATTTTCGAAAACCATTTTTTAACATTTGTATGGAAGGTACCGTTAGTTTTAGGTAAAATGAATTTATTTTTTTCATATATTGTAGATTATTTTTCCAAACTTTTATATTACAAGTTTTAAAAAAATCGAGCATGGAGTTTTCGAAATATTGAGTTTTCAAAAAAAAATTTTGAAAGTTTTTTTAAAAATCCAAAAAATTTGTTTTTGAAAATTTAAATACACAAAAATATTCAAACTGCAGGGAAGCTTTAGCATAAAAAAAATGATCAAAATCGGTGGTACCATTTTTGATAAAATCAAAAACAAAAAAAATGGTCCCAAGGGGGGTACCAAAACTACTAATTTTTTTGAAAATTTTTTTCGACCATTACCTAGGTTTAACTAAATTAAATTTTTTTTAAGAAAATCGCAGGGACAGTTTTTGAGAAAAAAAAATATTTATAAAATTTCGGAAAAAAATCGTATGGCAGGTACCGTTATTTTTGGTCATAAAAAATCAAATCAAAAAACATCCGGGGGTAAAAAATCAAAACCCATATCTACCAAGTTTGAAGAAAATCGGCCGAGCCGTTTAGCTGTAATCGAACAGACAGACAGACAGACAGACAGAATTGCCAGACCCACTTTTTTCGTCTTCGCTATCATCGTAATGTCAACTTTGATCAAAATCTCGAGTTCGATTTTTTTTACGAATGCATAACTTGCCTTATAGTACCTATAAGTCGCAAGTAAAAATTTTTCCAAAAAATGGTTATTTTTGGTACCAATCATGGAACCATTTTTTTTGTTTTTGATTTTCGCAAAAACGGTACAACCGATTTTGATCATTTTTCTTATGCTAGAGGTCCCCAGCAGTTTGAATATTACATATTGTGTATTAAAATTTTCCTAATTTTTTTTTTTTGATTTTAAAAAACAATTCAATTTTTTTTTTTCAAAACTCAATATTTCAAAAACTCCATTTTCGATTTTTTTTAAAACTTGATAAATAAAAGTTTTTTAATATAAATTACAAGATGTAAAAAAAAGAAATTTATTTTACCTAAAAATATCGGTATACTCTCCATACAAATATTAAAAAATGGTTTTCGAAAATCGTATTTTTCTCGAAAACTGTTCCGAGAATTTTGCTAAAATTTGTTTTCTTTTGATTAATTTTTACGATCTAAAATCTAATAAAAAGAAATTTGAAATCAAGATATTACTGACTGTACCTACCATAGAACCATTTTTTCAAATTTGGAATTTCTCCTTATTTTTTGGAAAATTCGATATCTCAGTAACGGCTCAGTATTTTTTTCGTAAAGTTTATTTTTATTTGAACAATAATAAAAACTTTAAATTGGCGTAGGTACCAAATTTTCTTAAGAATGTTTTAAAAATTTTGTATATAAAAGCTTATTTTTTTAAGAAACCAGTACAGACATTTAATTGTTGTTCTTGCATAAGCTAATATTTGCTTGAATTACATGGCATCCTGGTTTAAGCTCAAACTACTACTATTTTAGTCTATAAAAAGAAAAAAATGTATGCTTATAAACAATTTTTCTCTAATAACATTCATTTTTGAAATGCTTAGTCGTTTACATAAGAGCAAGTTCGTGCGACCCAGTCGTGCATTTTATTTTCCAATCGCAAGATATCATTTACAAAATGAAGTATTTTCACTTGTTTTTTTCTTAAACATTTCATGAAAAATCTTATATCTCAAAAACGGTTCTAACGATTTTGATATTCTCAATAAATTGATTTTTATACAGGAGATCCTTCCAATTAAAAAAAAAATTATAAATTTTAATTGCTTTTAAGGTCTGGTGTACCATTCCTATGAGCCAACGAAATCTTGGGATATTGTTTCTAGTTTCCTTTTAAAGCCTCTTGTTTCAAAGTTAAATACGTGATTTTGTTCACTTCCTATAATTCCACTCAGTTTTGAGGTGTAAAAGGAAATACACACTACACACTCGACACTCCACAGGACATAATTTATCTTTGACATCGAATCACAACAAGAAATCAAATCAAAGATGTGACATATGGTATTGTGTGAGCCCATTAGATATTCTATGTTCTGATTTGTATCTTGTGGTGTGACGAGACTAACCATTTAGTACATTTTATTGCATAATGTTAACACTATTTTAATAATGATTTCGAGAATGTCATAAAATAAATGTTCCTTAAGTGATGAAACGAAAATTGTCTGTCAAAGCAAAATGATATTTTTTATTTATCGCTTGGACTTGAGATTTTGATAAAACTTGAAATTACGATGATAGATAGTAAGACGAAAAAAGTGGGTCTTGTAATTCTGTTTATTGAGCTTTTTTTATTTTTTAAAGATCACACATTATAGGTTTTAAACACTAGGAAACTAAATGATTGAAAAAATGGTTGCTTAATTCAAAACTACCGTTTTCGAAAACGGTCCTAAAAATGTTGGGAAATATTTTCTGTGTCGTACAAGACTTAATCAAAATTGCCAATACTTTTTGGACGGTTCAATTTTTTTTTGTTTTTTTTGAATTTTTTTATATCTGCAAAATTATACAATATAGCGTTAAAACGATTTAAAATGTGTGTTTTTGCATAAATTCATGTAGAGCATTTTTCAAATTCTAAGTTTCTTAAACATGAGAGCAACATGGGACCAGTTGAGCGTTTGATTTTTTATAAGCCACTAGCGAGGTTCAGGTCAGCACAAGATAGATTTTTCGTACGTAGGTTTTAAGAATACCCTGTACGTTTCTAAAAGTGTATAGTACTTACATACGTACACCTATTTCTATCTGTATATTACTTGAAGTGAATGGAATGCACATTCTGCACGTTGGAATTTTGTTTATTTTGGTTCTTTATTTCGTAGCACCATCACCGAACGGTTTGCTGCGCGTGGGATATAAAAACGTCCCAGCGAGTGGGAGCACAAATTGCTCAGTAATTTTGTGTGGCAAATAAAACTGCATTTACTAAAACTGAAGGACTTTGTAGAGATTTAATATTGACACTTGTCACATGCATTTATAATCAAGTTTTATCATATCGTCGTCGGTCGGTTAGTCGGGAAGTCAACAAAATAAATTTTTCAATTAACAACGCATTTTTCTGCAGAACCCTAGGAGCTCTTGTGTGGTTTTGATATTTAAACAAATTAGTAGAAAATCAAATTTGTATTTAATTTTCTTCTGTTGTCTGTTTTAAATGAATTAATTAGGTTTGTTGCGTTATATTGATGTTGTTCCATCTTAAAGAGAATTATATATATAATTTTACTCTAGGGATATGTTTATTCGCACTATTTCTTACTATGTTATGTACATTGTACACTGCGCGTCATTAGGTTAGCACACCTCCATACGTAAGTGATTCCACACTGAAAATAGATTCCTAGGTAATATTGACAAAAACGTTTTGTTGACCTTTAACAAAACAATTTTATCGTTTTGATTAAATTTTTGTCAATACGAAAGAATGATTTTGTTGATTTCACAAAATTTTTATAATTCAGCATGATTTTTTGTCAGTTTAGTAAAATATGCACTACAAATAATATTGTCAGTTTAACAAACCAAATTTTGTTAATATAACAAAATAAAACAGAGATTTTTGTCACATCGACAAACTTTTTTGTGATGTTAACAAAATGTTTGTTGTATCTACAAAAAATCTGTTTTGTAAATGTATCTCAATATCACAAAGTTTTTGTTAATTTTTTTTTTGTCAATTTAACAAAAAATGAAAACATTTTTATTAAAATGACAAATATTTTGTTTTGGGGTTGAATTATTTTGTAATATTGATAAAATAATATTATCAGATAGATAAAACTATTTTGTAAGGAAACCAAAAAATTCTGAGCGTATATTTTTTTGATCATGACATTTCTTTTGTGTATGATATAGTTCACATTTGGTTTTTGTTAAAAAATCGATGTAAGATTTACTGAACCTAACAAAAATTGTGTATTGTCCATACGCCCTCACAGATGGTTGCATGTGAGATCGTAGGGACAAACCGCCAATTTTTGTGGACTTAAATCCGAAAAAAAAAAAACTATATTGACAAAATTAATTTTGTGGATTCAGCAAAAGAAATTTTGTAAAATTGACAAAATATTTTGTTAATTTAACAAAATATAAAAAGACATTTTTGTTAATTTAACAAAATGTTTTGTTAATAAAACAAAACAATTTTGTTAATTTAACAAAACAATTTTGTTAATTTAACAAAACAATTTTGCTAATTTAACAAAACAATTTTGTTAATTTAACAAAACAATTTTGTTAATTTAACGAACAAATTTTGTTAATCCGATAATAATGAAAAAACAATAACACTAACAAAAAAAATTGTTAATAGTCAACGGCCTTGGCTTTGATGAAAGCATCGCTTCCCATCGATCAGCGAAATCAAGCATCATTGCGCATGGTTAGTACTTGGATGGGGGACCGTTCAAATACCAACCGTGTGCTGTTGACATGTGTTTTCCTCTGTTGTTCTTTCTTTCTGTCTGTCTCTCTCTGTTGTGTTGTCTAAGCCGATGGCCTCAGTTGCCAGTGCTTTAAGTGTCTCTACTTCGTAGATTTATCTACGGAGTAGTGTAATATGTAATGTAATGTAATGTAAAATTGTTAATACAACAAAAGAATTGTTAATATGACAAATTAATTTAGTAAATTCTACGAAATTTTGTCATATTGACAAAATATTTTTGTTATTTCAACAAATTAATCTGTTAGCATAACAAAATAATTTTGTGGATACAACAAAATATTTTTTGTTACCTCTACAAAATTCTGTAATTTCTATCAATTTGACAAAACTTTTTGTTGGACGTATATTGACAAAATTTTTATCAGATCAACCTACATTTTTGTCATATATACCTAGTTTTTGAACATCGTAAACGGTACATAGTTTCAAACAAATTTATTTATTGCTTAATAATTTTAACTATATAAAATACAAAAGAATTTTTTTTTTGAAATTAAGGTAATGCTGACCGAATCTATGATTGAAGTATTTTTTGCGATTTTAAATTTTCCCATTCTCAACATAAGGGATTTAAATAAGACGTCTTAAGTCTCTTAAGCGTTATGAGCAAGTTCGTCCGATCCAGTCATGAAGGTTGTTGTTTTCTAAAATAAAGAAAAATTTTTTTTCTCAAAAAACTGCTCAACAAATTTTTATTAAAAATCATCAAATTTAACCAAAAAACATACATATCAATTTGATATTTTATTAATATCTATCAAACTGTATATAATACATTTTTCAAACTATCATGCCAAATGTTGTAGTTATAACAATATCTAGTAGTAACAGGTTGGAATTTCCCTTAAAACAAGAACTTTTTTTGAATATTAATGTTTCTCAAATATTGTAATGATATGATCGTCATTGATATTTTAAATTTTGGACGACTTAAAGCACCCAAACATTTTATTTCACACTTGTCTTATTAGATTGTTTTCGATGTACTAAAATTGATAAAAAAAACTGCAATCAGAAATAAAAGTTCATATCAATTTAAAGTTAATTCTGGTGTACCTCAGGGGAATCTTCTTGGTCCACGACTGTTTGTTTTATTTATAATATGAATTGTCTTCCCCCAACATAACAGCAGTCAACGGCATTAGTTATACTGATGGTGTACACATATTTGGAATAATTAACTTCATTGCAGATTATGCACAACTTCAGGAAGATCCTAAAAGATTTTGGGAATGGTGCAATGACAAATGTTGAAAAGTGTAAGACAATTAGTTTTACCGGAAAACGAGATTTATTAATTTATAAATATCTGAAGAAAACATCACATTTGTGTAGAGTATTTTTCTGACTCAAAATTCCTAAACTAAAACGATTAGCTGATTGGTCTGCTCTTTTCAGCTCGAAAAAATATTAGATTTTAGATTCAAAAACTTGAAATTGTATCCGTAAATTCATATAGTTTAATCCTTAAAATTGACTTACTAAAGTTTTTTAAAAAAAATTTGAAGAAATTCTGCAAATAAAAAAATGATTAAATACATACATATTTTAAAATTTTGTTTGCATAAATTCATATTTTTTGCAGAAATTAAACAGCAATTTAAGTAACGAATTTTTTGCATTTGATCTTTTTATTTATTGTAATCCATGTTTTGACAAAAAAACAATTCTTAAATTCCAAAAAAAACCAAGCCCGTGCACTTTAATTAGACTTAAGCTTAGATATAAGAATTGTTCATAAATAATCAAATACTGCTCGAGTTGTGTTATTTTTAACATTATAAGGGTATTCATATTTCCTTGAGTGCGCACTAATTATAAAAAAAACAAGCACAGTACTGAGTTAGTTTAAAGTATTTCAATTGTTTTTTTTTTTTTGCTACGTATTTTTTTTGAAGTGAATGTCAGCAGAAGAGCCGATACACTCAGACCATGAGTTGGGCTCTGTAATACCACATTGAATCTTGGAGACTTTCTCCCTAATCATTAAACTTATTGGAGCTCCTTATGAAGTGAACGAGATTTCCTATATCTATATTTTCCAGATCACTTGTAGTAGACAGGTTTTTATATACAGAGACAGAGAGAAAGAAATTTCCATCCGCAGTAGCCTGTTTTTTTTTTTTTTTTTAAATTTTACATTTGGTATCCGTGGGGAATCCGCAACGCCATCGTGTTCGGTTCCTGGATATGAGTCGCAACTCCCTCCAACTTTTGCCTAGTTGGGCTGACTCCTCCTCGACTGTCCTTCTCCATGAGCTTCTCGGTCGTCCAGCTCTTCTGCCTTCTTGAGTGAGCGGATTCCAGTGCATTGCATGCGCCGCAATAGATTGTCGCCTTTTTGAAGCGTGTGTCCATCCACCGCCACTTTCGACGTCGTATAATAGAGTCAATATGTTCCTGACCCGTTTTTCTGAGGAGCTCTTCGTTTGATATACGATTGGGCCAGAAAATCCTAAGGATGTTTCGTAGACATCTATTAATGAACGTTTGCAGCTTCTTAGTGACACCTACTGTTACTTTCCAAGTGCTGCAACCATAAAGTAAAAGGGACTCGATGTTGGATCGAAACAGCCATAGCTTGGTTCTTAAGCTTAGAGAGTTATTCCTCCACATATTTCTAAGCATACCGAAAGGAGCATTTGCCTTCCCGATTGAACTGCTGATGTCCTGTTCGGTGCCACCCTCGGTAGAGATAATTCTGCTTCTCTCTCCACTCCTGTTGTCATTTGGTAGAGATCCATGATCCTATGAGAGAGCAAGCATACATCGTCCGCATAGTCAAGATGTTTCAGGTGAGACGTCAGAGTCCATCGAATTCCTCCGCAAAACGTGACATTTGGATCCATCATAAGTTACCTTAATAATAGCTATTAATTTATCCGGGATACCCCTCCTGCGTAAAGCAAGCCAAATAAATTCTCTATTGACGCTATCAAAAGCCTTCTCAAAGTCAATGAATAGCAGGTGAAGTGGTGAGAGTATTGATATGATCAATGCATGCGGATCCAGCGCGGAAACCTGCTTGTTTGGCATCGAGTGTGGCTTCTAGATGTTCCCTGATGCGTTCCAGTACTATTTTCGCTTATATTTTGGCAACGGTAGGCAGGACGCAAGTCCCTCTCCAGTTTTAGCACTGTGTTAGGTCTCCTTTTTTAGGGAGCTTGACTATCATTCTCTTTTTCCACTCATTCGGCAATTCTTCGGAGACCAAGCTTTCTTTATGAAGCTTGTTGGGCCAAAGCGTTTATGTGGTTAAGCTTGTCACGTCTTACACTGCGGTCAACCTTTCTCTTTCTCGTGCGGGGATTCCAGCTCTCTTTTTTCTACTCCAGTTGCAGCTACAATACGGGCCTTGTGTTTTTGCCGTTCGTCCATCCGTATCCAGGTTTCTTCAGAAAGCCAAGCGTTATTGTTTCCCCTCGCTCGGCCGACTATTCTTTCAGCACCTGATATATGAACATTTTTCACAGCCCTCCAGTGTTTTTCGATGGATTTAGGTTCCGTGCTGCTGATTGTCATCATTCCGTGTGAAAGGTGGTCTCTGGATTGTTGGCGTGTTGAGGGATCCTTTAGTCTGTCGAAGTTGAACCTGGGTAAGCGGGTTATGCCATTGGATCTCCGAGCTGCAGCTGTACGAAGTCTTGCAGTAGCTACCATAAGGTGGTGGTCTCAAGCAAGTCCCATATCGGCTCCTCTTTTATTTCGAACATCCAGGAGACTGCTTCTAAATCGCCGGCTAATCGCAAAGTGATCAATTTGATTCTAAGATGCTTGCCTGTCCGTCGACACCCAACTTATTTTGTGGCACGTCTTGTGCTCAAACATGGTGCCGCCAATGACGAGTCTGTTAGTATTGCAGAAGTCAATGAACCGCTCACCGTTATTATTGCAATTCCCAACTCCATGGTTTCCCATCACATGTTTGAGTCCATCGTTGTTGCTGCCAACTTTAGCATTCAAATCTCCTGTAACCATGTTAATATATCCGCACGGTGTGTTGTAGTAAGCGGCTCCTAGCCGACTGTAGAAGCATTCTATCTTCTCATCCATCGGATGCGAGCTCCGTTGGGGCGTAACACTGTATAATGGTGACGGGACGTACTCTTGTCCGGAATCGTGCCTTTATTATTCTTTATCCGAGGGGCTCCTATGAAATCAGACCACTGACGGCTGCAGCCCATCCCCAGCTTCACGTGTGCTTCCTGGAGCTTTTCCGGAGTAGAGCAGTACAGTGTTACGCGATTGTGACTTGCCCGAGCCCATCCAACGTATTTCGCTAAGGCCTAAGATGTCCAGCCTGTACCGCATGAATCCCTTCTCTAGTTGGAGGAATCTGGGGACCTTCACTGCCATCATCCAGGAGTGTCCTGAAATTAGCGCACGATTTTATAGTGGAGAGTAGGATAAGATGCAAAACAAGTACTAAAACAGAGAATATTTTATTATTAAATTTAGCAGAGACAAATCTAACAAGTACTATCGCTATACTTAAGATGTCGCCCCAATCGTTCGTCTTCATGAGAGTACTATAAATTTTATATGCAAAGGTATTAGATATTCGTGTAATACACGGCTAATATTAAAGGTCAAACGAATTAATCTTACAAACATTTTAAAACTGACAATAATTAAAGTTAAGTGCTGCGAACTGGTGTGGAAATTCTCAGCTTATAAGTCTAGAGCATCGAATTCAAGCCCCTAACAGCATGGACAAAAATAACTAATTAAATTCCAAATCCGTGTATATATTGAAAACAAATTAAAATCAAACAAAACAAAAAAAAAAAAAAACTTCTTCCGACAAATTTGCCTTAAATAAACACTCATCGACGAATAAATTGATCCAAAAATAGAACTGACAATTATTCAGAGGCAATTAATACTTTTCCAGTTTTCCCCCGATTTATGTTTCCTTAAGCGTTCTCCATCAAGTAGTGGGAATCGCACTTTGCAGACATCCATTGAGAAAGCACGTCGTGCTTCCATTCACGCCATCATACATCAAAGTCCCCAGCACGACCCCAGAAAGCAATCATTAGATTGTGCGGTTCTCCGGCTTTGTTTACATTCCAAATAATTATCTTGTGCCTCGTTGTGTCTTCTCTTCATCTGCCGCATGCCGCTGGTGCCGGTTGCCACTATACTACTTCTTCTGGCAGTTTATTCGGTTTCCCTAAAAATAGGTTCCCAACCGAATAGAGAGCATACGAGTGTACCTGTGTTTCCCGAGACAGCTGTGAGCTGTGACTCGTGACTGCGTTCTACACCTCCTCCTATTCCTGGTATTCGCTAGTTGTTTACAAACAATTCTTGGCAAACAATTAAATCGAATGCACGGTCACCAGCTAGTAACAAGTGTTTATCTTTTTTAAATTTTGTTTGTTTTTCGTAAATTAGACGTGAGTTATTTTTGCCCCACCCCTTTGCACACTACCACACGGTTTCCTATGCTAGATATATTGTTTAAGTGTGGGAGTAAGTTTATTTATAACTACTATTACCGGCTGTCAAGTGTTTTGTTTAATTTAGAAAATGTATCGTCGAGTTACATTCAGTTGCAAGGGAGTTCGTTATACTTCTCACCTTGGATTGGTTTTTGTTTATCTTATGGCACAGGATGCGATCGCTAGAGAATGCTGTTTAGTGGCGTGGAACTCTTTTAGACTTATTATTTGTTAATATTCGTGTTATGATCACGAAGCTCGGCAGGTTTGAGAGGTATTTACGCCTAATGATAAACATCGGTTCTATTGATAAACGAGGAAAAGTAACTGCTATTAATTATAATTGCTTAAAAATTATTAATGCCTAACCTCTATGAACCAGCCGACCACGAGATTGTAAATCGCCTCCAAACATAGACAGGGTCCTAGACGACAATATGAGAACGAACAAAACGACTGAACGACTTGTTGGAGCAGCAACAAAAAGGGAATTGACACCTTGTCAATACACCAGCGAGTGCAACTCTTACGGTGAACACGAGCGTCAATGAGTTGATTAAGCCACCTCTCCCTATAAGATTGGTCAACTCCTCTTGGGGAAAGGTATAGAGCCTACGACTTACTCAGAAATCCAAACAAACGAAGTGGTGTAGCGTGCCATCTCGGAGACCCATTTTGCCGCCCCATTCAATACTTAATTAAAATTAAATTTCGAGACATCATTTCACAGGCAATGAGGTATCTTTTATTAAAGGTAAAATAGGATCAGCGGTTTCACAAACGGATTCTACGGGCCTTACGAGCAGCGAAGTCAGAAATAACTTTCAAAATCAATATTTGCAGCCAATACTTGTTCAATCGCCAATATAGCCAAGTTTGATAGTCTGGTGGAGCTAATAGTGGATCTGAGATAATTTTTGATTAGCTTCAACTTCGAAATACTTCTCTCACAACTAAGTGACACTAATTGCCAAAGTCAAGATGACTATATTTGGAACCGAAATCCCAAGATTCAGTTTTTGAATTAACTGGAGGAGTTCTAGTGGTCCTTTGCCCCTTTTATCTTCCTCTGATTCAGAACTGGCGTCAAACTGCTGGAGACGCTTCCGCTCCATCTGAAACTCGTCCTTGTCGATGTCTTCTAATACATGGGAAAGATCACACTCGTACTTGCTGTCAAAAAGTTTTGCTGGCGTCAAAAATCCGAACTTGTCCGCTATTTCTTGAACTTGCTGGAATCGAGTCGTCATTTCTTGAATGATCTTGTCAAATGTTGCGAACACTTATCGGCGGAGTTCCTGCTCATGACAAAAAGCTGCATCTGAGGATTCATCGCCATGCGTGCCTTTTTTCCTGCGTATTCTTCTCGTTTTGAGTTCGATTCAGAGTTTTTCGCAGAGGGTCTTAACAAAGTTGATTGCTGCTTGGACGAAACGGTGTCTGCTCTCCACTAGTAGAGCTTTTAAAGTGCAGAGTTTCTGAACACACTTATCTACACTCAGTCCTCGTTGCTGCAGGTAAATCTGTGCGTCATCTACTTCAGGTATCAATGCAGCCCAAAAGCCAAGAAAAGTGAGGAAGTTGAATGACTGCATGGCTGTCAGAAGAAGACTGGCTCCCGATTTTGTGTCGGAAGTTTGAGATGAATCCGTCAATTCTTCCAGTACCTCTAGAACTTCCTCAAACTTATTTTTAAGCGTCTTGACAGTTTCATTTCTAGCGCTCCAGCGCGTTTCAGTGACTCGTTTCACTGCTTGCCCTGTGACGGCAACCAAAGCGTTTCACGGAGCAGTTGATGCAGAAAAGAAGGCAAATAGCTTCTCCAGAGTTACAAAAAACGTCACGAAGTTCACTGATTCAGAGGCATCGTGTACTCCAGCCAATTTGAGTGAGTGGTTTGTGCATGCAACGAATGTAGCTTTCGGATTCAGTACTTTAATCCGGGCTTGAACTCCATTGTGGATCCCTGACATTGTGCCAGCGTTGTCATAAGCCTGTCCTCTCAAGTTCTGTATGTCCAGTCTGTGTGATGTTATCTTCGCGATTATATCGTTGCTGGTTGATCGAACTTGCTGTCTCAGTAAGTTTATCAACTCATTCTGGGTTTCTGGAGATAGAAACGAAACTGGGACTCTTGCTTTCAGCTTTATCTTTGTCAGATGTTCCATTAGAAGAGGGTCATATTTAGCTAGGAGGTGCACTAACTCCAGAAAATTCCCGCAGTTGCAACTATCATCTCCTCGATGTCCTCTGAAGGCCAGATTCTGTTTGGCTAAGAACTGGATAATATTCAACAACCGGTACAATACATCCCTCCACTTCTTTTCCTCACTTACGAAAACTTCTTGTTGTTTCTGATCGATGGTTGCTTTACGGTTCCTTCTATTTCAAGAAGCTCTGCTCACGGTCCAGGCTGTTCTCATGGTCTCCGATTCTTGGATTTAGCTTCCACCATTTGTTGAATCCTTCTTCAGATGCGAAGTTTGAGCTGAAATTTCCAAACAGCTTGCAACAGAAACAATACAAGGATTACTTCAAAAGCAAGTACACAACCCCTGTTCGGAGAACCTTTTCACTGTTAGATAACGGTTTATAGAACCACTCTCTGGTTAGTTTTCGAGTACCGCCTTTCGTTGAAGTCCCTGAGCGAACAACATCGGCAAATTTGGAATCGATGTGCTGTACTGAGTTAGATCCGCGACGTACTAGAAGCGTTCTGACTTCGTCGGTTATAGTAGAAGGTCAGCAACCTACAGCGTCGAGATTCACATCTTTGCTTCGGCAGGAGCAGAAGGCTCCTCTTTTCATTTTCAAAAACAAGTTCAAATGTTGAGTGAAGTACTAAGTGTTTAGTTTTAGAAGACTCAAAAGTATTTAAACGATAAACAACACAATCGATATGACTTTCTGTGATGCGAGAGGGAGCAAAAATATTGAGCTGGCTGAGACTTGTTGCATTACACTAGTTGTCGCGCGACTCGCGAAACTAAAACGGAACGTTCCGAAACTCTCGCGAAACTGAAAGGGAGCGTTCCGAAACATATGATATGCGAGACCGCATCCGTTTTAGTTTCGTTAGTCGCGCGAGAATAATGGAATGCACTCTTACGGCCTTACTCACCGTTTACGAATTCACGGAAATCAGCCGAGAGCGTCAACGACGAATCACAGACAGGGTGGCAAATTTCAAATGTACGTCATTGTTGTTTATTGACTTGTCAAACGTTCTGTGATGAAACATAAATGATCGCTACTCTAAACGCTTCACCGGCGACATTTTGCCGCCCCGGCCTTCTGCCGCCCGGGGCGGGCCGCACCCCCCGCCCCCACTACGCTACGCCACTGCATACACCAACTACTGACCTATCAAACTCATCGACCAAACGTTGCAAGAAACCACATGTACTACGGGGCTGGTGGAAAAATGATTTCTCAAGTGGGTGCGTAAAGGAAAGGATCACCCTCTTCAAGTGCTTCTATCTCTCCTCAACCAGGTGATTATGTGACGACAGACATTTCTTCATTGACTTAGAAGTACCCTCCGACATTTTAAGGCTATAGCTTGCTGAAACTCATCAACACCCTTCAACGGGCTTGAACGACATAGAATTATTATAGGTTTCAATACATGGGAGTCACAATCCCCAGGTTATCAAAACGGATCTACATTGATCGAAGTGTGACTGTAATAAGATTAATGGTCAGCCCACTAACCTAACCTAACTTTTCTAAATCCCTACCTTAAAGAGAGTTAGAAAAAAATTTACCTTTAAGAAGTTAAGAATCAGAAATGTCACAAAATTGACCCTAATGTGGAATTTCTTCCAACCTTTACTTTAATTAAAAATGTTCCGATTTTAACTTCATAGTGATCGGAAGAGTTGAGTAACTGATTGAACCAAAGGAATATCAGCGAAATTGCTGTGATTTGTTTTGGGAGTCCAAGAGCGGAGCCTTAGAAAATGTTTTGGTTCTGTGCTGCGAAAAACAGGCCAGCAGTTATGGCACTTAGCGCAACCCAGGTGGGTGAAAATTCTGACCATCACATGAAATTCAGACTGCCTGGTTAAAGCTTAGTGTTCCTATTATTCATAACCTCACTATATATGTATGTGGTGATGCTGATTTTAAGCTTCAACCACAATATGGCATTTGCTTAAAAACAAACTTCAATTTCATGTGGTTTAAATTCACAATCCATAAGTGCCTCATTAATACATGCTTTATTTGTCTTAGCCCAAATTTGGATAATAACTCGACTTCTTACGAATTCGATGCGCTGTCCGACTCTGTCGAAAGAATTGTTTCTCATTTTCCGCAAAGTAAAACCGTTGTTAAGGGAGATTTTAATGAACACGATTCTTCTCGGCTTCGTTATTCTGCTCGGACAACACCCGAAGGAAGGTATGTCGAGTTAAACAACGATGTTTCAGATCAATCTTGTTTCTGACGCCTGACACTAGAAAATACACTATAAGTGTATTATCACCTCTAGGCACATCTGACAATTTTGTCATATCTGCAAATTTCGCGTGTCAACAAAACCCAGTTAGAGAAAAAAAATCCTAAGAAAACTGTTTGGCAATGCGCGAAACCCAACTGGGATGGTCTCAACGATTTCTTCAGGAACTCTAGTGCAGATATGATTACAAATTAAATTTTTTTCGGAATTACAGACTCGAGCTGTAAAGAGGTTATTAGCGTCAGAGAAGTAAGATTCTGATGTTCTAAAGCCATCCCTACTGACGAAAACCGGAATAAGTTCAAACAAGATAGAAGACCTGTTATGATCATATTCGATAACCAACATTTTTGCATGACCAAACATTAATGCGAAAAATGTTTGGTCGTTTGTAAAAACTATATAAAATACTACTTCGTTTTCGGTTCTTGTCGTCATTCTCAGTGACTCTTCTCTTCAATGACAAAGAGTGGATTTGCTGGCAGAAAGTTTGCTGTTAATGCAATGGCGGCGGCGGCGGTGCCAGATAGTGCCATGAATCCCCTTCTACTTAAGTGCGTTAACGATTTTATGGGATACATTTTCTTTGGCTGTCGTATAGTGGCAAAAGTACTGTAAGATCCAAGTCCGCTGGTCCGGATAGTATCCCTCCCATTCTTCTTAAAATGTGTTCTTCAACGCTGGAAAAACCATTGCGTAAGCTTTTTCATTTGTCCTACTCTACTGGCCTCTTTCCGAGTGGATGAAGACAACATTTGTCCAGCTTGTCCCTTAAAAATGCAAATCTTCTTCCCTCTGTAACTCCATCTATGTGCCATATTTCCGAGGTCTTGGAAACGCTGATAAATGGTCATCTGAAGAAATGTCTTAAAGAACGAAAGCTTCGCAATGAACGGCACTGGTGATCTCATGGTTTATCTCACCGATCATCGTTTTGGAGAAAGTAAGATTATCGCACTTTTGATATTTCAAAAGCACTTGATTGAGTTTGGCATCGAGCTCTCTTATTGAAAATGCGTGAATTAAGCATTGATGAATCTCTTCTTCGTTGGATTAGAAATTACCTTTGGAACCGCTCAATACAGTCGCAGAGCAGGTGTTTAATGGTTTTAATCTACTCGACAGTCTGACAGCTCCTACAGAAATTGGGTGCAAATGCACCCATTCTAGTGGCCATTGTGCTAATGGCGCAGTGACACGTTAGTACACCTATCAGGATTCTAATGTTCTTTTTACTCAGCGATAAAATATATCGAGTTTTCTTTTCATTAATTTTAGTCCATAAACTTCTAGAGATGACGCAGTCGTCCGTGGAGAACCAGGAGTTATTGATTTGCGTTTTCGTTATTATATCTATTTTCCCTTTAATCACGCTAATCGGGATTTTTGGTCCCATATTTAAATGGCTACTGCTGTTTTTATTTGACAGTTTCCTTGACAGTTCATCTGCTATTTCATTCCCTTCTATATTAATATGTCCAGGAACCCAGTAGGGATTGACTTAGTTAATGTTACAAATGTTGTTCATCATGTCTCGGCATTTTGTTACTTTCTTGGATCTTATAGTCTCACTGGCTAAAGATTTAATGGCAGCTTGGCTGTCCACGAAGAATGTGATCTCCGACGAGTTCATATTTTCGTGCGTACCAATTCTGCCACATTTTCAATAGCGTAGATCTCAGCCTGAAAAACACTACACTCATCTGGGAGTTTGAATGATTCTTTAACATTGAGAGCTTCACAGAACACTCCAGCTCCTGTTCCTTCTTCCATTTTTGACCCATTGGTGTAGAAGCAGAAACCTTGTTCCCTAATTAGTGAGTTGGGTTCCCATCCATGCCTTTTGGGTATTGTAATAGAGAAGTGTTTGTTGAAATCTATTTTGGGTGGTAAGTAGTCAGTCGTCATATTAAGCCCGGCCATTGTGTCATACCTTTGCAGGATAGACCCATGACCATAAGTGCTGTGCTTCCAAGAGCTCATTTCTTTAAGCCGAAAGCGCTTTTAGCTGCTGTGCATCTTACGTGCTCGTTCAGGACTGGAAGAACCATGTGCCCCCGTTATTCCTAAACAGGCTAGTCTCTTTACCTTATTCAGGTTTTTGAGATAGCTAACTTTTTCTACAGCCTTCCACCACACTATCGATCCACAGGTAATTATGGGACGGACAATCACCGCATCCACTGGATTACCTGCGGTCGCATGCCCCACCATGTCCCGAAGGTTTTTTTTTGCATGTGTAGACATTCTTTCCTCTGTGTTATGTTTCCATGCTAGCTTGGACTGAAGGATTACTCCAAGATATTTAGCCTCGTTGGAAAGTTTCAGAGGAACGTCGTTAAGCTTGGGAGGGGTAAAGGCCTCCAATTTCCTTTTCCTCGTAAACAGGACTAGTTCAGTTTTAGAAGGGTTAACCCCGATACCGTTTTGTGCTGCCCAAGAAGATATTTATGGTAGTAAGATATTTACCCGATATCAAAATGACTATGTCGTCCGCATAAGCTATTATTTTAATGTCCTGATTCTTAAATATTGTGAGAATTTTGTTAACAACCAGGACCCAGAGAAGAGGTGAAATTACTCCTCCTTGTGGAGTGCCTCTTGTAACTATCTATCCCCAAGTCGCGAGCTAATGATTCTGCCAATAAGCATGGTATCAGTCCACAATGGCAGATTCAACTCCAACTTCTTCCAGAGCAGATTTAATGGACTCCTTTTTTACGTTGTTAAACGCTCCTTCGATGTCCAAAAATGCTGCCAGGGTATGTTTTTTGTGCTCGAGACTTTTCTCAATTTGTGAGACGACCTCGTGCAACGCAGTCGGTGTCGGTTTTCTAGCTTTTGGAATAAAGACTACTTTAACTTTTCTCCAGCTGATAGGCCCGTATCTCCATTTAATACAACTTTTGAAGATTACCCTAAGCCTGTAGACCATGTTGAAGAAATGCCGGAATAATCTCATCTGTTCCAGCTGATTTATATTTTATTGCCCACATAATCTTCTGCTCTGTAATAACCTGTTCCAATTCTGGTAATGATTGTAAGATATCTAAGGTATCTGGTTGTGTAAAACCTGGTCCTTGATGACTCTTACAGCCCGGGAAATGCGTTTCCATAAACAGTTCAAGTGTTTCTTAGCTCGAGTTCGACCAAAGATCCATCGGGATACTTAAGATATCCCGGTATCGTGGGATTGAATGCAAGGATCTTTTGAAGTCTCGCCGCCTCACTTGTGTTCTCAATGGATTCACAGTGTCTAGCCCATGAATCCTTTTTGGCCCTTCTTAATTCTGGTGTATGAGTTAAGTTCGGATCTATATGAGTTCCAGTCCTCTTCTGATTTGCTCAGTCTGGCTTTGTTGAAAAGTTTTCTAACCCCAGTTCTTTGTTTCTTAAGATCACTGTTCCACCATGGTGGGTTAGTGGGTTTAATATAACGAGATATGGGTAGTGTTTTTCAAAGGCCGTTTTCATTTTACTAGTAAGGTTTTGAACAGCAGTGTCAATGATTGAGGTTGTTGAAAGCGTTTCTTCCTCTGGAGGTTCGATACGTTCGTTCAACCATTTTGAGTACTCTTTCCAATTTCTTCTAGTTAGATTCCTAAAAGGCTTTATATTATCATTAAGTTCCCTATCTAAGGTAAAGAGTATCCTTAAGTGATCTTAAAACGATTTCTCGGGAGAGACTCTGCAATTCCCTACCGAGTATAACAGAAACGTTTAAATCTCCTAAGCACCGCCACAATTTTTCTTGTCTTTTAATCTTTTGTAGTGAAATAGTAGTAGTAGGGTTAGTAGTACCACTTGGCATAATGGTTATTGCGTTGGACTGTCATGCGGAAGGTCTCGAGTTCGATTCTCAGCCGCTACAAGAAAATTTTTTTCAGGGGTGTGCAAGCAGTACGATGAATTGACAAATCCTCCAAGAGTATCTCTTGTCATGGAAAGTGCTGCTCATTAGCCGTTAGGAATCGGCAGAAAATTTTAGGTCTCCTCCGTTCCTGGTAACATGGACACAGGAATGGTTGACAGTTGTAAGTCACTAGGGCCTGGTTCACTCCGAGCTGTTGCACCACCAAATTTAATTTTTTAGTGAAATAGCCAGGTGCATGCCTCCTCTCAAAAGAATTGAACCGTAATAATCGTGCTTCAAGGATTCCATATCAGTTTATCCTTGATCCCAACTTATGACGTACTATTGAATTTAGAGATTTTTTCTTTAGCCGCACTACACGAATGTTAAATGCTTTACCGGCATTCTGATGTTCATACATTTAACACTCTTTGAACCCTCTCCAAATAATTTCGCTTGCATTATGTTCTAACATTTAAAGAGTGGCCATAATGCGTTCAGTGCCCGTATCATTTCCTGGACGCTTTTCCATCTTTGAGTTTATTAACTGTCACATCTACTTCCTAGCAGAATCGGTGTAAATTTAAAGACGCTTAAAAGTGTTTCAAACTGATCTTCCAATATAACAGCTGAGAATTTGATACTGATTTGTAGACATTTTTGTCTGTTAGGGTATTAACGGTTTTCCAAAATTCTATCCAATCCTTGTAATATATCAATTCAGTTGTTCAACTGTCCTTTGACAGATTAGTTTTTTTTCTATTTGTTAGCGTCAATGTGAAGCTAACTTAGCTAACAGGTATGTAAGGGAACAAATATTATAGTATTTTTTTTAATCAAAGTGATTAATAAAATAAAATTGGTTGAACGAACCTAATGTAACGAACTTAATGTTAATTTTTTCTATCTTCTCTAGTCATAAAACTTTGTATCTAAATTTAAAACTCAGAAAAAAAAGAACGCATCTATTATTCCCACCTTTATTACTCTTTGCCTAAAGCAGTCCTCTTCAGTTTCCAATAGGCACTATTCACGGTTTTATGAAACCATCCTAAGGTGGAAATCGCTAGTAATCAAATAAAATACCCTGAACAGTTTCATTTCGAATTGAATTACCTCAGTAAGAGGTCCTTCCGATTATCATCATCCGATGACTATAGCACAAACAGAAGAAGAAGATTAAGAAGAAGAAGAATGTAAAGGTGGAAAAGCAAGAAGGGTGTATAAAAATCCCTTATCATCGGTTTACCTTAAGTATGTACTATAAAAGTAGACGTTATATCGATTCTACTTCCTTCTTATGATGGGTTCCTGAGGCGAGGCGGCATAAAGTCTTGTAATCTGTAAACGTGTGGGCTCTGGGAGCGTTTATTACTGATATTCGACTTAATGTCTTAGGGTAAGGCAGCTTTAGTGACAAGCGGATATGGTATAATGGTGGTTCTATAATGTTAAAGTGATGGACAGTAAAAAAACAATGACGAACCACATTTTCTGCCACTCATGAGTTCTGAGCTCTCTCAAGCAAACAAAGAAGGAGTAATGTGCTGTTTAAGAGTCACAATCTTTATAAACAATGTGTAATGACTTTAGAATTAAGAATACTTATCCACGAATGAGTGTATGTGAGTCTTGTAAGTATTTTCCACTATGGGCACAATGAAACATAAACTTTTAATCATTGTTTCTTCCAACTTTTTTTTTTGTTATTGGTACCAAAAGGCAAATATAGATTCAGGAATGCTATAAGTACCTCCAAGGCAAGAACAACCAAATCGTGCATTTTTTTCCCCGAATGGGTTCGTTAGAATTGAGTTCAGGGAAAAGCTAGCTCTGATAAGTTTTAGAATTTCGGAAGTTTGCTAAACACAAATCACCAAGTCGTATATAGACTGCAGGCATTTAAAAAAAAATATTTATATTTAGTTCCTATGAGGCTTTATATATTAGAAAACCCCCCTTAAAGCCTACATACGAGTAAGTACTAATGGATTTTTTTTTCTTTCGTTACAGGTAATACGAGAACTTAAGTGACTTTTTTAGAAGTACGAGTAAGTATATAGGAGTAGCCTAATACTTCTTCTAAGAAGTTAATCGACCTTTACTCTGTCTGGCTAAATATCGGTGTGGAGAGAAAGTTGACGAATACAACTTAATTTGGTTCTATGTTGATATAGGGGGAATAATCGATTAAATAGAAACAAAAGAATATCAAAATAAGCTGATGATTTGGGGAAGACCATAATTAATTGTTTTTTTTTTTATGACGACCCCTAAATGCTTGAGCACATTGCGAACGTTTATGAAAGAGATTTGAAAGAATATATCTCTGTCAATTGGTTTTAAAATGTATGAACATCACAATGGGAAAGAAATAATAGGCCGGGTGAAGCATTCGAAAATCGGCTCCAGTGAAAACTTATGGTCATTCTTTGAAGCGTGAGTATTACGGTTAAATTGTTTAATGGCAGGAATGTTTATAAAAATAATGAAAGACATGAAACAAAGCAGCGGTGCTCAAGATATTCAAATGTTTCTGTTATACTTCTACCAACCATTATTTTTAAAACTCTTTTTAGGATTTTATCCAAGAAACTCAAGTGGTTTATTGTAGCACCTCCCCAAATATGGGAATTAAACTCGAGCTTTGGATGAATATAGGCTTTGTAGATTTGAAGGGGCGACAGAACTGTTAGGTATAGGTAGGTAAAAATGGGGACCTGGGAGTCTAAGAATTAACTCTGAAGTGCGCCCATAACTCGTGTGAATCTGTGGATGGAATTGATATGGGGAACTGTGGACATTCTTAAGGAGTCATCCAGTTTGGATTGAGTTCAAAAAGATGAAATGATCTATTAGCACAGAAGTAACCGAAAAAAGTTCGTCAATGTCGTCAAAAAATTACCTTCCTAATTATTGTCTTTTAAATTTCGCCAGAGCAGGACAATTGTAGAAGAAATGTTGTAGTGTCCGCTACAGGAAGCTACGATCCGGGATATGTCTTTTTTTTTTATTCTGCATATCAGATCAAGCGTTCGGGATTTATTATAGGCCAAATCTTTGTAGATATTATGTAGTTAGTTAAAATGCTCCACCTACGGTTTGATTCGTTAATAAAAATTGAGAGAATATTGCCCTTAATAACTCCGATCGGAATGTTGACTCTTTCCTCAGGTGAGTTATGAATCGATTCCACAATGACCCGGAACCAAGATAAGAGTGGCATTGAGGTTAATATTCAAGCTAGTGAGTTTATTCCGTCATTGCTGAACCAATTTGGAAGATGATGTACTAGAATTATTGGCTTTAACAGCAGCCGCCTGTCTGTCTTTGACAAAACCGTATTACGATTCTGGTTTGGATCTTGTTGGAGAACTTTGCATAATAGCAGGTAATTCAGCTTGAAAAACACTAGCAAAGTCAGGAAACCTAAAAGACTAAATATATTGATACTGTCAGAAAAGATCCCTGAACCAACACTACACTCCATCTTTGAGGCATCAGTAAAGATAGTTGTGTCGAAGTTTTGTAGCGATGTCATCATCCCATTTTATTTCTTTTTTGATGATAATGTAACCTCAAAATCTTTTCTGATGCCCGAAGAGTGCAGTAGTCGTGGGAGTCGAAAAATCTCTATAGGAATCAGCTTCGTAATATTGCTGTGGCCATAAGGTTTAG
The DNA here is from genome assembly GCA_963931855.1 of Philhelius festivus. NCBI lineage: Eukaryota > Metazoa > Arthropoda > Insecta > Diptera > Syrphidae > Philhelius > Philhelius festivus. The sequence goes on from OZ007555.1 coordinate 183,164,727, forward strand.
CAATTCAAAAGCCTACTAAATCATCACTTAATTTGTCCCTGTACCCTCACACTGAAGTTGTTATTGCACATATAATTCAAGTTGGATCTGCTAATGACGAGGGATAATATGATGAGATTTTCGTTGAGATGCACCACTTTACTCAGCTTGTAGAAAAGCCCAGTCGAATAGCAGATGCTGCTGGGCAAAATGCTCAAACTCTCAACTTTTTTTTTTGCACATTTCTCAGTGATAAGTATGGGGTATGGCTCTTACCGCACAATATAGTCTACTATCCGAAAGAATAAATAGAGTTTTCGTCTATGTTTCTTTAAGTATTTTATTTCATTTGTTTGAATAAAATTATCTTATTACGAGGAGCAGCAACGACCGATTTATACGAAGTTTTACAAAGGACTGACTCAACGTTAAAAAAAATTATTAAGCGAAACTGGTTTTGATGGAAGGGACGCAGTCTCCCATTATCCTGTCTTTCGTTCGTTAGTATGTGTATTGTCAGTGTTGTTTGTTTGGTACGCATAGTCAGTGCCGTCCGTTGAGTTCGTTTCTCCATCCCACATAAGTATACCATAAAGATAACCTCTATATTCGGCACTTCGGGCCATTGTGTAATATCAGCCAGTTTTTCGTCTCCCATCAAACCAGTAAAACCCACTAGAACCGTTTGGAAATTCTAGACAGCCAACTCGAGCGATCTTAATAACTTTTTTCGAATCTTTAACTGGTCCTCTATATTGATCATGATGCCAGTGCTGAGTGCCAAGGATATATCTAAGAACTAAGAGTTTAAAACCTATAGAACGGGTCTTGGTTCGATACAAGCTGTAAAGAAGCTATCAAGTTGAGATAAATAAGTTTCGGCAACGCTGTTACAAAAAAAAACCGAAGTCTTCCATGACCAGAAGTAAAAACAAAAACCCTAAAATGTCCAAGAGGCAGTAGAAAGTTCTGGTAATTTTTGAAGACCGTTAAAAATTCATCATCATCCTCGGTTGCAACGCTTATCTACAATGAAAACCCGATAACTTGCTTAGCATATAAGGCATATGTACTCGCATCTCATTTTACTCCTATCTCTACTTTGAGAACGTGAATATTCAATGGGACAGGTGTATTTCCTCACTCGTACAGTTGCAAGAGCCCTTCGAGATCTTTGTTGGTCCTGATGATGTACCTCTCATCCTTCTAAAGAGATGTTATTCACTTTTACTGTTCTGAAATCGTCCCTAAAATGGAAAACATTATTTCCAGCCTATTCCTAAAAAAAGAACCTTCTCAGTCGCTTCTTGTCGACCAATCGCACTCACGTCCCTTTCTTCCAAGGTCATAGAAATATCTTGAAGATCGAAACCTTCTGAATGACTGGTAATACGGCTTTAGCAAAAATTGTTCCACTGCTGATCCGATGACATATCTCACCGAAAAGTGTAACAGATATTTACATTGTTTGGAGAAAGGTTATTGAGCTTGATATTCCTGGCCCTGCTACTAGAAGGTCACAATGAACCAACTCATGGTCTAAGTGTGTGTGGCCAAGTCAACCTAACCAACCTTTGTACAAAAAAGGGATCCAAATTCTGTTATGTAACTCGATGTTAAACCGCCAATCGGAATACAAAAATACGCCTTCAACTTTCTAAAGTATGTTCATGAACATATTTTCTCACATTAAATCAATTTTTGATTAATAAATTTTGCAGAAAGCTGTAAACCTACAAACCGAATATAACCGACTAAACCTATAAAATCTTTGGCACCACACGAAAAAACAGAAACACAAAGAATTATGAGAGTGAGACCTCTCCTAAAACTTAAATGGATTGCTGGCTTGAGCAAAAAGATATAAATCAAACATCAGCTACCATAAAATTCATGCTAATCAAATACGAGTACTTGGGGTGGTTGTTTGCGAGATTCGACATTATTTAGAGCATGAACCAAATAAACGAATTTTGCCAAACGAAACGTCAACGCACCTCAAAAGATTGAGCTTAATCAATCGATTGACATTGTCAAGCACTTAGCGCCGATAATATAATTGTTGAGCGAATAATAAAATTCGAAATGCATCGCTTAATTATAACGAATTATCAACTCAATTACACCACATGCTGTATTGGACTGGACATGGACATACCCTGTTACGTATGCCAGACGATAATGGGGGTTTTCCCTCGAAATAACGAATGCATGTTTTTTTTTATAGTATACCTAACGAACGAACTGATAAATTAACAAAAAACACTAAACTAAACTAGACGGAACCGCTAAGTCAAGCTTGATTGATTAGCTTCTAAACAGGGGCAGGGCGCAATCTACTATAAAATTGCAACAGTTCGAAAACAAATCATAAGTGCACTAATTTTGGTTTGTACATCGGCATACAGTACAGTCCGTTGGGTTAGACTCATTTCAATAAAATAAAATACAATAAATATCTTTTATATTTTTCTTTCTTTTAACAAAAAAATAAATTTAATGTTAATTTAACTTGAAAGATAAGAGTATTTGATTTATTATATTATTTATAAAATTTGAAAAATGTGAATAACTTCTCAAAAATATTTTGTTTGTAAGAAGATTTCAGCCTATTTTTTTATTTGACTTGGGGTTTAATTTGGGAACTTGAAAATTGACTTTGGCCGTTTTAAATTTCGAGATTTTGATCACACTTGACATTACGATTATAGAGAAGACGAAAAAAGTGTGTCTTCGACGGCTCGGCCGATTTTCTTTAAACTTGAAGATATCTTTTTAACATTGCCCCCCACGCTTTTTTTTTTTCTTAAGACCAAAAATAACAATACGATTTTTTTTTTCGAAATTTTATAAAATATTTTTTATTCAAAAACTGTTCCACAGATTTTGAAAACAAAAATCATTTAGTTAAAGCTAAGTTTGAAAAAACATTTTCGAAAATTGGTTATTAATGGTACGCCCACAGAACCAATTTTTTTGCATTTGATTTTCTTAAAAACGGCACAACCGATTTTGATCTTTTTTTATGCTAAAGCTCTCCAAAAATTTGGATGGTATTGTGTATTCAAATTTTCAAAAACACTTTCGTCGACTTTTGAAAATAAAATTGAAAAAAAAAAAAAAATAGTTTTCGAAAATCGTATTTTTCTCGAAAATGGAGCCTAAGGCTAGGCGCGCACATTCAATTTTTAGTTTCACAACTGCTTGCTTCGAGCAACTAAAAAGTTTGTGTTTTGACACAAACTAAACAATCGCCTAGAATGAGTTCGCAATTTTGTGTAACATATAATTATATGCACCTGCGCGGGCATTCAACCAAATAGCTCATCTGTTTTCTAAATATAAGCAACCAAACAGTTGTGCAACTAAAAACTGAATGTGCGCGACTAGCCTAAAGCTGCATTTAGACTTTCAGTGTTGTGCTCTGTGTACGTTATTCGTACGCAGAACAACGAGAATGTAAATGATAAAAACGAAAAACGAACCAACAACGAATGAAGAACGTACAAATTCAAAGCAGCTCGGAAATTTCGATGTTGTTACCTGGACAACGTGTGTTTACATGCGAAAACTCTTTAAATAAACATGCAGCATCAGAAGGTTTCATTATAAATTGGGGTACCTATAGGTAAATAAATAAAATATTTTGTCTATGGGTCTTATCTTTCTACTACGAATAATAATACTTTAGATATAATAATCAGAGGAACATGCAAAAAAGCACGATATTATTGCGCTAGTTTAGAAAATAAAACAAGATTTGTATGCTACAAATTTTTCCGTTTCAGCAACCAACCATTCGTCCAGCAGGATCTTCTTTTTTCTTTTTTCTCAACTATTAATAGTGCCGCCACTGCCAAAAATGTGTTTGTTGTTAAGAACGAACTGAAAAACAAAACCGAATTAATGTAAATGATTCTTCTCTGTACGTTGTTGTGAGAAGAACGAACAACGTACAGCGAATGAAGAACGTCCTATACGCTGTCCAACAAAAATTGTTAGTACATGCCTTATGGGAGAGCTTTTTCTAAAGCAGTGGCGCCTGATGCACCCTCACTACAATGCGTTAGGAAAAATGCCACTAAAAAAAGAGCAAGCCACTGACTTTTCTTAAGGAATTGTTGTTGTAATTCTTTGCAAAAAGTTGTACACCCCAACACGACCGTCGTATCCCACTGCTGATGAGATACTGTCAAGATCAAGACAAGAGTGTCAAGTGTCACTCAATACGATCGTGCGCTCTTTATCTACATCAAAACAGAGTTACCATTATCACTCTCAATTGCAAGTAAGGAGCTTTTTCATTGGTTTTTATTAAGGAGGTTTTGGGATTTGAAGCTTTTGAGAACACATTTTAAGAAGATGAGTATGTTGAGTGTTGTCGTATTGCTTTTCAACTTAAAAAAAAAAACGCGCCTATTATCTTACCCCTTGGCGTTGTGGGAAAAGGTGAATTGAATATTGTTTTCAGTCGTTTGAATCGGCAGACGGTAGCCCTACGCGTTTTTTACTTTCATTTGCGGCGATTTATAATTTAAACTACGGAATCCCTGTGAGAGCTTTAAAAGGCGACACACTTATGCATGGCAATGCAACCAGAATGAGAGACAAACGTCCTATCTTCCCTGTACTGACAATTTTTGTTGGACAGAGTATAATTGGGCTTAAACGTTCGATACAATTTTTTTCTTTCGATTAATTGTTACGATCTACAGTGGCGAACAAAATAAATAGCACATCTACTCTTAAAGTTCTATGATGCAAGTTTTTCCCACTTTCTTAAACTTCAAAGAGATGTTTAACTTATGAGAAAGTATGACCAAATATACATATCTCTGATTTAAAAATAAAATGAAGTATATTGCACTCATAAAAAAACATCAAATTGATCTATAAAATTCAAAAAATACTATGACCAAATAAATATCGCATTTCATAAATAACAAGTAAAAAAAACATATTAAATAACAAAATTTTAACATTATTTAAAGAAAATATCTGGTATTTGGTCGGATAATTGTTATTTTTAATCACAGCGGAACGCCGGACTTTTATAGACGAATGAAGACATATCGTTCAACAGGTACTGAGTACCAGGCTTGCAGAGCTTCCCGTCAAAGTTTGTCGAAATTTGAAGTATCAGATCATTTATTGCTTCGTCCACGAATTTCCACAAGTACCCAATAGGATTACGATCTAGGGGCTAAGCTAGTTTATTCAGCTAGTTAGCTTAGTCATTAGACTTAGACAAATGGTTAGGATCGTTATCCTGTGGGAATTTACACTTCAAAGTAATTTCCTCCCGTATCACGTAGGATTTTCGTGTATTACTTATAAATGGTCCATAATACCCTCTATCTGATGAAGTAGCCCCATACCATGCCAAGAAAAAACATATCTAAACAAGAATAATACCCCTACCATGCTTAACAGGCTTTATTGTGTATATTCTGGTCATATTCCTGGTGGATTCCGCGTCGACCGTAGTTTTTACCATCTGACCCAAAGGATTAAATTTACACTCATCGCTCCATAGGATATTTCTCCACCAATTTTGAACTTTTGAAATATGCTCCCTTGCGAACTGCATCCGACTTGAAAGATCGCGCTTACGGACGTCTGCTTTTTTTTCTGGCAAATCGTCCAAAGAACTTGTTTCCACTGAAACAGTTTTTAATCGTACTTACAGATACATTAACACCAAGATCTTATTCATTTGCATGTTTAATTTTTGGGGCTTTTCTCAGACAGACAATGTCAACTTCAGTTCAAGAGGTGGTTTTTCTGGTCTTACTCTTAAGAATTTTGTTTTGAGCACTTCCTTCTTCTTCGCAATAGTAAAGAGCATTTATAACATTCTTATTCTTCCTTGAAAATTTCTTATTTCCGCTCTATTTCAGATTTCGTGTGGCCTTCTTTCTTAAAATCAAAAACCCCTAGCCTAAAGGTCTCTGCTCTTCAGCAATTAAAATTGAAGCAATTTAACTAAGAACTTTATAAAAATTCATAATTATTTCACTAAGCTTTTAAAATTGAATAATATTTGTTGAAATAGTATTAAAATTTCAACGGAAACAATGTGCACCTTGTGTACCATTTGACTTACATTTGACTTTTTTATAAAAGAATTTCTAGAGAAGTGGTATACCGTTATTTTATATTTGAAATCCAGTTACTTAACACTCAAAATCTAGAACAAAAATGGTCTTACAGCAACTGATTTCAAAATGCACTTATGTTTTAAGGCCTAGAAAGAATTTTTAACAGTAATGTGCTATTTATTTTGTCGCCACTGTACCTACCATTCTACAATTTTTTCGAATCTTGAATTCCTCATTATCGGCGTAACGGATAATAATGACATTTTTTAAAGAGAAGCTTCTAAAAAGTTTGAAAACATTTCATTTCAAAACATAAAAAACAATATTTTTTTTTTTTTGAAAATTCGATATCTCAAAAAACCGGTTAATTTTTTTTTAATTAAATTTGTATTCGTACAATACTACAAATTTAAAATCGGCGTACCAATTTTTTTCTTAAAAATGTCGTGACATCTGCTTTTTGGCATGTAGAGCCGTCTTGCTGGAACCACAAGTAGTCTAGATCCATATGGATCAATTTGGGCCATACCAAATTGGTTATGATTGTTCTGTAGCGCTTGCCATTGACGGTGACCGCTTCATCAACGTCGTCTTCAAAAAGTACGGAACGATGACGCCGACCCAAAAGTCACACCTAACGGAAGTCTGCGAATGGCAGTCTTGCGTTTTTTTGGCGTCAAACGTTGAAGAATCGACTGTGAACGGGCACCACGTCTACATTCAAATCAAGTCTACCGTCAAATAGGCGTAACGTTTACACTAATGATTACTTATTTTGATAGCAAAGTTTTATCATTTGGACTTGCTTTTCCATCGTATAACTTGCATCAGTTCGGTTACAAATGCCAAATGTACATGATAAATAAAAAACAAAAATTTGACAAATGTCACCAAAACAACAGGACCCCCAAAATATACCCGCAACAATTTAAATACTTTTTATTTCTAATAATTTTTTCGAAAGAATAAGTTAATGAAGTTGTCAGTTGGATGTCAAAAGAAAATGGCAAAAATGCATGTCTATTGAAGCAATAACTTGTTTGGATATATCTAAGCAAGTGAACCGCAGCGTATTTTAGCAGCTTAACGGTACATGTGACTGGCTGGCAGTTAAATGACTTCAGTGTAACATTGAATGGAATGAAGTGAATTTAACCGGACAACTTAATGACTTCTTATCATAGTCATTGATCAATGTGAAAGCAGGTTTGCCGATACTCGCTGTCGAATGGAACTCAACGGTCGACTTCCAATATCAAACCCGGCCGACATTTATGTTTTCTGGTTATTATACTGAAGTTTAAACAAATGTTTTTTTGTTGTTTGTTTAAGAAAACTTATCAGAAATTCGTTGAACGTTCAAAGATTAAATAGAAAAAAATGTGAGACAAGAGGCAGGCGGTTTGTTTGAAACGAGTACTGAAAGTTTTTTTGATTTGATAAACTGGAAATTCACTCAGACAAGAATGAATTTCGATGAATAGATATGTTAAGCCTATTATCCGGACGAACTTGTTGTATTTTTAGAACGGACTTTTTTATGGTAAATGAAACTCAAGTAAATTTTTCAATTTGCTTGTTAAACTTAGGAATTGTTGGTCTTTTTTTATATACATATATAAATATATCACACATGCTCAAGGATTTATTGAGGCTCTTATAGTATGTTAAACATAGAAGGAGAGATGAGGAAATTAGGGAGGAAGGAAAGCGAGGCGTCGATGAACATTGGTCTTGAAAACCGTGCCGGCTAAATTATTCCATAATCGTGTTGAGCTACTATAAAACGAATCTATCTTATTGACGGTACATTCCTAGTGAAACGGGAATCACGGCGCTGGTGTGCCACAGGACTCCGTTTTGTCTCCGACTCTCTTTCTCATATTTATCAATGATTTTTTGACTGAAACATTAATCCATTAAATTGTCTTGCTGACGGCAGTACTCTCCTACTTACTTACTTTAGATGGCGCTCACAGTCCAGAGTGGACTACGGCCTCAACCAACAAGCCCCTCCAGCTAGTTCGGTCCCTAGCTAGCTGCCTCCAGTTACGCACTCCAAGTTGGTTGAGGTCGCTCTCCACTTGTACGCGCCACTTGAGGTGGAGTCTTCCTTTGCTGCGCAGACCATCAGGGGTGGATTCGAAAATTCGACGGGCTGGTGCGTCGGTGTCCATACGCTCCACGTGTCCCAGCCATCTCAGCCGTTGTATTTTCAGCTTCTTGACTAGGTCAACGTCGCTGTAAAACCCGTACAGCTCGTTGTTGAACCTTCTCCTCCATACTCCATCGATACAGACTAGACCGAAGATCAAACGAAGAACTTTTCTTTCAAAGCACCCAAGCAGATTTTCATCCGTTTTAGACAGTGTCCATGCTTCTGCCCCATACAGCAGGACCGGGATGATGAGGGTCTTATACAAGGTCTCCTTGCTTCTTTGACATAGGGCTTTATTACTCAAATGCCTTCTTAGCCCGAAGAAACAGCGGTTGGCAAGAGTAATTCTTCGCTGTATCTCTGCACTGATGTCGTTTTGCGATGTTATAGTGGAGCCCAGGTAGACAAAGTCTTTGACAACTTCGAAGTTATACCTATCCATCGTGACGTTTTGCCCGAGTCGACGATGTTGAGATTCCTTTCTCGATGATAGCATATACTTCGTCTTGTCCTCATTAACAGCCAAACCCATTTTCGCCTCCTCCAGTTCAATACTTGCAAACGCACCGGTAACAGCTCGCTTCGTCCTCCCAATGATATCAATATCATCCGCATAAGCAAGCAGTTGAACTGACTTTTGAAAAATTGTACCTCTATTGTTGACGTTTGAGTTTCGTACAATTGCTTCAAGAGCGATGTTAAATAGGTTGCATGATAGCGCGTCGCCTTGCCTCAGACCTTTCTCGACATCAAAGGGATCGGTGGTTATCTTACCTACTTTGAGGGAGCAGCGAGATTTCTTCATCGTCATCCTGCACAAGCGGACGAGCTTAGCAACGATTCTGAGATGAGACATGTTTCTATGTATTTGTTCTCTGTCCACGCTATTATACGCGACTTTGAAATTGATAAAAAGGTGGTGTGTATCGATTTGGAACTCCTGGGTTTTTTTTCCAAAATCTGTCGAAGTATGAACATCTGATCTAGAGTAGATTTGCCGGGCCTAAAACCACACTGATAGGGGCCGATCAGCTCGTTGACAAACGGTTTTAGGCGTTCACACAGTTCAGACGACAGGATTTTGTATGCGACGTTGAGGAGACTTATACCTTTGTTATTGGCACTCGTCAGAGCATCTCCTTTCTTGTGGATGTGGCAGTACTCTCAGCTTCTTTTATTCGTTTCCAGATGTACGTCCTTGTCCTTCGGTCTTGGATCTGGCAGCGAATAATAAGCTCATTCAATTCTGATCTCGATAGCATTCTCAAATGGGGAACGAAAAACCGCGTAGAATTTAATGCTTAAAAAACTCAATGCTGTCTCCAGTAGTTAAACCGGAACCTAGCTCCCATGCGGCTATTCATTTTTGCAGCACTTGCATTTAGGAAATAGAACAGCTTTCAGTTTTCAGTATGTGCATCTCAGACCATCTTGTGTGGAATGACCACATATTTGGCGTCCGCAAAAACGCTGCTAAGTGTGCTTAGATTTCCTTCGATGATGCAATAAATGTTTCACCCCTTCTGTTGTGGCTGTAATCTATATAGCATATATTCGTCCAAAGTTCGAGTATAATTCGCGTATTTGGGCAGATGCTCCAATAACCCATTCACACATTCTTTCTGTAGCAGCACTACACGAATGTGGAATGCTTTACACGACTCTATATTTCCCTCCGATTATGATATTCAAACATTCAAAACCAATGTGCATTGGCATCTCCTATTAAAAACTCTCCAACTTTCCTAAACGTGCTCAAAGATTTTAAGGGTAGTCAAACAAAAATAAAATGCACGACTGGGTCGCACGAACTTGTTCCTATGTAATAGACTAGGAATTTTAAAAACGAATGTTATTAGAGAAAACTGTTCATAAGGATAAAATTAATTTTTTAAATTCTTTTAGTAGTAAGAGACATAAACAGAATGCTATGCAAATATGAATTTATTCAAGAACAAAAATTATAAGTCGTAGTGGTTTCTTAAAAAAAAGCTTTTATATTACATACTTTTTAAAAGATTTTTAAGAAAAAATTTTGGTACGCCAATTTAAAGTTCTTATTATTGTTCCAATAAAAATTAAATTTACAAAACATATATTGAGCCGTTTCTGAGATATCGAATTTTCAAAAAAAGAAAAAAAAAGATTTTTTTTTCAAAAATTCAAAAAATATTTATTTTAAAGTTTTGAAATGCAATGTGTTTTAGACTTTTTGGAAACTTCTCTATAAAAAATTTCATTAAGATCCGTTATGTGGATAATGAGAAATTCAAAATTCGAAAAAAACGGTTCTATGGTAGGTACAAGCTGTAATATCTTAATTTAAAAATTTGTTTTATTAAATTAAAGATCATAAAAATTAATTGAAAGAAAAAAAATTTATCAAAATTCTAGGCGCCCGCTTTCGAGAAAAATACGTTTTTGAAAAGCATTTTTAAAATTTTTTTAACATTTGTATGGTGGGTACCTTTATTTTTAGGTAAAATAAATTTTTTTCTTACATCTTGTAGATTATATTAAAAAACTTTTATTTATCATGTTTGAAAAGAATCTAGCCTGGGGTTTTCGAAATATTGAGTTTTGAAAAAAAAAATTTGAAGTTTTTTTTAAAAATCCAAACAATTTTTTTTTTTGAAAATTTGATTACACAATTCTATTTAAGTTTTTGGGGAGACTTAGCGAAAAAAAATTATAAAAATCGGTTGTACCGTTTTGGAGAAAATTAAAAACACAAAAAATAGTTCCATGGGGGGTACCATTTTTTTGGAAAAAAAAATTCAACATTACCTAGCTTTAACTAAATGAAATTTTTTTGTGTTTTTATTTTTTAAATCTGTAGAACAGTTTTTGAGAAAAAAAATATTTATTAAATTTTGAAAAAAAAAATCGTACGGCGGTACCGTTATTTTTGGTCTTAAAAAAAAAAAGAAAAAAAACGTGTGGGGGGCAAAAATTAAAAATGATATCTACCAAGTTTAAAGAAAATCGGCCGAGCCGGTTAGGCTGTAGTGGAACCGACAGACAGACAGACAGACAGAATTGCGAGTTCGATTTTTTTTACAAATGCATAACTTGCCTTATAGTACCTATAAGGCTTCGGCCACGCAATGAGCGACGAGCGACTGAGCGGCTGAGCGACGAGCGATAGAGCGACGAGTCTGAGCGATGGCTGGCCATTTACTGAGCGTCATCGCTGAGCGATTAGTTGCGAAAATGCAATTGTCAAGTGTAGTTCGTCGTAGTCTTTAAGTTGAAAGTCGCATTCATATTTAAAGAGCTATTATACGATCAAGAAAACGAAGGTTTGATGTATACCCAATAAATCGTATAAGGGCAAATTATGTTGAATCTTCGCAAATATCCAGACCTATTTTATCAATACTGTCGTATGTCAAAAGAATCTTTCAATTTGCTGTTGGAAAAAGTTCGGCAAAGATTAACAAAACAAAGGAAGCCAATTAGTGCAGAAAAGTGACTAATTTTATTACCAAAGTTAGGTACTATAGGGCTAGTTCTGCTTTTGGAAAAAATAATTCAACTCGAGATTTTGATCAAAGTTGACATTGCGATGATAGCGAAGACAAATAGTGGGTCCGGAAATTCCGTCTGTCTGTCTCTTCCTTGATTTGCACCTTAAGCTACTGGAGTTATTTTCTTCAAACTCGGTACATAAGGATCTTCAATGATTCCCTAGAGATAAAATTGAAATTTTTTTATCTCCAAAAGTAACGGTATGGCGGTATACACCCGTATTGCAAAATCATATTTAGGCATGGACTACATTGAATGAATGAATAAATGAACGAATGAACCGTTTATTTGATTTTTGAATTTCTTATCAACGACTCTAACGGTTTTAACTCAAATTTTTATGCAGCAGCTCCTTTGAAAAAATATGGTCTATAATGGTCTACAAAATTTTTCGAAAACATAGTTTTTGGGTTTGAATATCTTCAAATTGTTGTCCAATAAGTGTTAATTTATTTATGTGTTGTTTAATTAATGTTAATTTATTCCAATTTATTTATTATTTAAAGCATAATGTAAACACAAATCTATAAATCCAAAACAGTAAGTGCAATAGACCGAGTAAATAGTTTTTTTCAAATTTTAATTAATAATAAGTATCATCTCTTTGTATTTGTATCTTTAAAGATAATAAATATTAACCCCTGAAGAAGCCAACAAGTAATTGGCGAAACGTAGGGTGAAAAATGAATTAATTTGTATTGATTAATTGCATCCACTAAAACGATCATTAAGCCCAAACATCAATTTTAAATTAAAATTTTAACATATGATCAAAAATCAGTGTTGTTCCTCTACGTGTCGACTTTGATTGTCTACATTAATGCGTAGACAATTGTGTCGACAATGTAGACAATGTAAACAATGTAGACAATGTCGACTATGATGTCGACAATGTAGACAATGTACACAATGAAGACAAAGCATGCCAGCCAATCTGTCATTCTTGATTTCTCTGTCACATTATTTACTTCATTTAAGAAAATTTCAGGTGTTGATTTGAGTTTTTATTCAAATATTGGTCGACGAAAAAATAAAGGTTTCGATCAATTAGGTTTTCCTTTAATACAATAACAAATATGTAGCATATTCTACAAAATACTGGAGAAAGCCGTATTCGCAGCCACAGGTAAATAAAAATGTTAAAAGAAGCATATTCATATCCTAATAATAATGCCTTCACATTCATTTACGAAAGGAATGCCTGTAAGCAATCCCAATCACCTGCGACATCTAAATCCGGCGATGTCTCTATGATTGTTTTGATTGATGACAATGATTTTGGCTCGAGCTCTGATTTATTAGACGAAACATAATAAGAAAAATTGAATGTCTACGTTGTCTACATTGTTGACATTGGCATGTAGACAATCATGAATTGTATACGTTGAATTGTCTACACGTAGACAATCGTGTAGTCTACATTTTTTGTCTACATGGAACAACACTGTCAAAAATTTAAACAATCTTCAAAACGTTTATTTTCAAATCATGTCCTTGAATCTATCCAAAATATCGTTCTTAAAAAATTTTAAAGAAAGTTCTTGTACACAAAATTACTTTAATAATAAAACGATTTTTGAGCTTTGTTTGTATTAATTCATACTTTTCTGAAAATCAGACGGCAATTTCATGCATTTGAACATTTTTGTCTCATTAAATCCATGCTTTATATTTATTTATACAAACATTTTTAATTCCAAAGTATTTTTACATAAGGGCAAGTTCGTGCGATCCAGTCATGCATTTTATTTATTCTTTATTTTTATTGTTTACTTTTGCCAAAATAACATTCTGAATGTCGCTTTCCATCTCAAGTTTTTTAAAGCTCGTTAAATTTTGCCCTAAATGGCAAAAGACTTTTGAAAAATTTCATATTTTAAACTTTCTATGCTTACATATTTTCTCCATGGACTAACTTCGTCGCTCAGCGATCGACTGAAAAATTAAAACAGATTTGATTGCAGAGCGACGTCGCTCTGTCGCTTGAAAAAATCTCAAGTCGCTCAGGGTTTACGTGGCCACCTCCATACAATTTCATGTGTTTTAATTTTTTTGCGTCGCTCAGCGACTCGTCGCTCAATCGCTCGTCGCTCAGTGCGTGGCCGTAGCCTAAGTCGCAAGTAAAAATAATTGTGGCGAGGAAAGCTTAGTTTAAGCCAAATATAGCTCGTACACATATCTTATCTTAAAACTAACTTAAAATAAGAATACGGAGTTTCAGATATTATTAACCTAAGTTGAAGTAGAAACACTTAATATTTCAATTATGTAAGTTGAAACCAAGAGGTACGATGGGTGGGCAGATACAAGGCACTAGGATTTTTTAACTTACGGGCATAACGAGTTGTTTTGAAAGATATAGAGACCATATAAAGGAAGAATCAAATGCTTATACCAAGACAGAACACGAAGTGAAAATCTAAGGAAACGACGTTAAATTCTCTCGATTTTGGCAATAGGAATCTGTTGAGAAGAGGACCACATTTTCCAGGCGTATTCAAGATGAGGAGGAATAAAGGTTTTGTAGAGAGATTAGATAACTTAGGTGTTAGATAGTTTTTAGGACTATTCTTTAACTAAACCTATTGTTGAGTTTGCCTTAAGAAGAAGTAGTCAATTTGTGTGAGAATATTGAGCTCTCTTTCTCATAAAACGCCATAGTCGCGAACCTACTCAGCGGTGGGTATGGGTAAATAATGGTGAAGGCAGATACTGGGAGGAGATTAGATGCCTTTCAATGCAAAAGCAATTTACTTATAAAATACTTTTGTATCCTCCACGCAATATTGAGCTTTTGAGGCACCTGACAGAGAGACTGTCCAGTGTCCAGATCTAGATGATGTTGAAGAAGAGTAGAATCATTAGCCGACAGTATTATTGTCTTGGTAAAACTTGGTATCTTCAGTGTAGAGCAATATATAGGAATATTTTTGATGACCATTTCAATATCATTAGGTAGGTAGGTAGGTAGGTAGAGATGGTAGTCGCCAGCCAACTGGGCCCGCGACTCAATTAGCGCTGGGGTGCGCCGTTTTGATACCATTAAACTCGTGTCAACCTAATGAGGATTTAGTACGGAAGAAAAAGGCTTTTATATACTTTAGCGGAGCATTACTAAAGCCATTTTGTCGCATTCAGAAAGATAATCAGATCTTTGATTTTCTTCTCCGAAAGTTCGCTGGGGTCATCGAGGAAGGCTTTCCCAAAGGAAGCCATCCTGTAATTTGCTAAGGCGGGGCAATCGCAAAGAAAATGAACCACAGTTTCTTTTTCTTGTGGATCTTCACAACTACGGCAGTGTGGGTTGTAGGGGATGCCTAGCTTTCTTGCATGTTCACCTATGGGCCAGTGCCCGGTGCATATTGCTGTGATCCTGGCTATGTTGCGCCTGGGTCTGCATATTAAATCTTTGGAACGTGAGTTGTTGTAAGTAGGCCATATCTTTCTTGATATGACACAGTTTGTGAGACTGCTCCACCTACGGTTGGATTCGTTGAGAAAAATCGAGAAGATTTTTCTCTTCATAGCACCAAGAGGAATATTAACTTTTTCCGCTAGTGAGCTATGTAAGGCCGAGCCTTGCCGAGCTAAAGCGTCAGCCTGTTCATTACCAATATCATTAGTAGTTAGAATAAAAAGAAGGGGACTTAAGTGACTGCCCTGTGGGACCCCGAAGGTAGCTAAGAAATCATTGGAAATCACTATGTAATCAATCTGCTTGATGGTGGATTTATCAGCAGATCTTGATGTCTCATTGAGTATATTGATATGAGGAACTTTGTAAAAGCTACCACAGTATTTCGGCCGCAGGAAACTCAATCATTCTGCGCCTGATATAGAAGGAGGTGTTGTTCAGGCCTTACTTTAAGACTATGCCACCAAAGATGTCTCTATCTACCTTAGTGTTCAACCTCCATAATACACTTTTAATCTCATAGCTAGGGCACTATTTATATTTCATAGGCAAGAGCACGTAAAATATGACTTTGGTGTCATCATATTTTTCCTCTGTGAGAATATGAAGCGTTTGCTAAGGGAATTTAGTCTTGACACGAATTATCGCATAATTTCAAATCAAGACTTTTTCCAGGCATAATATCGCATGAAGCTATCTATAGGGGAGAGTACGATAACTTGGCCGCCAAGATTTGATTACGGGTTTTTGTAGAGGGGTCAAAAACAAGCACTTTTTACTATAGGAGGGGGGGTCTATCTCAACCCGTTTAGGAGGTAGGGGCACTTTTAGAAAAAATGGTTTAAATTGAATAAAAAAATATTAAAAAACAACGGCAACACTTACAATAAAGTGCTATACTGCGTTTGAAAGCCAGAAGATTGTTCTATAATCCTGCATTTAAATTAAATTACTCATGTCAATGGTTTTTGAGAAATTCCTATTTAAAGTCCAAATTTTGATAAAATAACGTGAACAAAAAAGTTTAGACCGATTGTTTTCAAAATTGTGAAATGAAATTGTAAGTTAGCTTATATGTGTTCCATGTATCTATCAGTTTTTAATCGAACACAAAAAACCGCATGGTTCTATGGCTTCTAGTTTTTGAGAAAATCGAAAATTACCAAAACTGCTTTTTTTGATTTTTGGCGGTGACGGTGATTTCATTTTAAGGATTAATGTTAATAAACATAATGAATCTTTGTTAGTTCAGTACCGCAATTCATTTAGCGCTACCCAGAATGCACCATGAGGAGGTAGAATTGCATCTGGGTCAGTTATTTTGTCAGTTAGTCAGGAGTTAGTCAGTCATAGTCAGTCAAAATGTATTAAAAAGGTGTGTAATTCTCGTCAATAAAGCCACCGTCCGTACTATAACTGTCGAGTTAGTTGAGTTACTCTTTTATGGTGGGAAGCCGAGGATGTTTTGGCGGTAAAACACTTTCTAAATTTTCGCTCTGAAGGGTGGGAGGATCGATGACTTTTAACTGTAAACCCTCACATATATCACCATCGGTATAACAAGGGTAAACTTTTTTTACATCTGATAAAAACTATTATTTGCGAACCCCAGTCGTCCTTATATTTCCTTTCTAGGCAGTATTTTCGATAGAAAAATAGTGCCATGTATTGGTGAACATGGTCGGAAGTTTGTTTTGGTTTTCAAGATCGTTTATTGTATTCTATATGTATTTAGTGGACATTGGATAAATAGAATAAATTTGAATTTTTTTAAATACAGATTCTGTGAATGCAAAAGAAACTTTGCATGCACCCAACCTCGCACCTACCCCAAATCCTATAGTGTGTCCAAGCAGGGGGGTTGCAGGGGGGCAGCATGCCCCCCCATACATACTTTACTGTTTATATATTGTAATGTTGGAAGCTAGCACTGATTTATTTATGTAAGGAAGCAAAAAATATCAAACATTTTGTAGAAAAGTAGTTTAAGTTATTTTCGATTTTCTCAAAAAACCGGAAGACATAGAACCATGCGGTTTTTCGTGTTCGATTAAAAACTGATAGATACATGGAACACATATAAGCTAACTTACAATTTCATTTCACAATTTTGAAAACAATCGGTCTAAACTTTTTTGTTCACGTTATTTTATCAAAATTTGGACTTTAAATAGGAATTTCTCAAAAACCATTGACATGAGTAATTTAATTTAAATGCAGGATTATAGAACAATCTTCTGGCTTTCAAACGCAGTATAGCACTTTATTGTAAGTGTTGCCGTTGTTTTTTAATATTTTTTTTTTTTCAATTTAAACCATTTTTTCTAAAAGTGCCCCTACCTCCTAAACGGAGGTTTTCTTAAAAACCAAAAGACATAGAACAATACGGTTTTTTGTGTTCGATTAAGAACTGATAGATACATGAAACACATATAAGCTAATTTACAATTTCATTTCACAATTTTGAAAACAACCGGTCTAAACTTTTTTTTCACGTTTTTTTTATCAAAATTTGGACTTTAAATGTGAATTTCTCAAAAACTATTGATATGTGTAATTTAATTTAAATGCAGGATTATAGAACAATCTTCTGGCTTTCAAACGCAGTATAGCACTTTATTGTAGGTGTTGCCGTTGTTTTTTTAATATTTTTTTATTCAATTTAAAACATTTTTTCTAAAAGTGCCCCTACCTCCTAAACGGGGGGAGATAGACCCCCCCCTCCTGTAGTAAAAAGTGCTTGTTTTTGACCCCTCTACAAAAATCCGTCATCAAATCTTGGCGGCCAAGTTATCGTACTCGTGCCTATCTATACATTTTTCAAATGTGAGAATGTTTTTTTTTTACAATTATGAAACTCCGCTATTAATCACAAATAAATTAAATACCTTGAGGAAAAAAATACTCAAAATATAAATTCTAACAATTCATAGCCACTTGAGCTTTTGAGCTAAAAAATACTATCACTCTTGTCGTACATTTTATTTTTCCTAAGTTACAAAAACACTTTGCCCAAGAGCTTGCTAAAACGTCATCTAATATTACTTCTCGACATGACAATCTCTAGTTAAAAAAAAAAGAAAACAGATATCAAACCATAAGTAGATATGGTTGATATGAGCACTCCATTTTGTGGTTAACCTGTTTGCGGATGACAGGCGACATTGCCGGTATTTCATTAGGATATTGTAGGTGACCTGTTACGTAGCTGTTACCTTTGTCGTGTGGCTTAACTGGCAACGAATCTATAGATATTACCGTCTATTTGCGTGATAATGGGTTTCGTTTTATGATTTATGAAATCAGAAATTGATAGTGAAACACACACCACGTGTCTTTATGGGTTTGTCCGAAAAGACGTTGAGATGAGAGATTAATATATGGGGCGTGTTTTAGTTCTAATTTTAAAGTACATATCTCTGAAATGTCAATGTACATAACTAGCAGTCTTGTACTCGTACAAAAGAAAGAGAGACACACTGCTAAATACAAGATGCACCCAGAAGACAGTCTACTCCAACGTATAAGATTAGTTGATGTTTACTCCAATTAAATAAGTTGGCTAAAGCAACCGAGTAAATTAGCTACTTTGGCTAATCCAATCTACTTAACAAAGTGGAGTGCTGCAAATCGAGTTGTAAGTGCAAAAAATGTCAAAAAGTGTCATATATGACTTTTTATTGTGTACGTAATTTTTTGGTCCAATCGACCAATCGATCGATTTGAAACATCGAAAAAGCTGCACACAATTCATATACCTCTGTCTGCTGCTACGTTGCATTGTTTTCGTAACACTTATAAAGGGCTAAGTTTCCTTTTAAAAATGCAATAGAATAAACAAAATTATTTTTTTCCCATTTATTATCCCCTTATTAGTAAGAGCCAACATTCCCATTAATTATGGAACACAGCGTCGTTCAAGCGGAGAGTCGTGCGCCTTCAATTGCTGAGTCAATTGGACCTTGTAAGCGAATTATCCGAGATCTTTGTGCTGAATTCTTCTCAGGCCAGTGAGTGAAATGCTGAGCCGTTGAGATCGATGGCGAGTTGATATTCGTGAATTGAGTCTCCCACTCTCGGCTACAGCAGCCACGTCGGGGACCATGAGTGCTGCCCACTACCATACCAGTCTCACGAACTTTTTGCACAAACTACTCACATGACCAAAAAATGTCGGTTCGTCTTTTTCGATTTTTTTTTGCACCGAAATTTAACGAGATTCTCGATTAACTTCGAGGTCACGACACAAAATTAAAAATATAAAATGTTTAGCAATAATTTTAATTAGTGATGAAGGTGATCCGAATAAATGTAGTTTATGTATTAGAGTTTCTCTCCAGATACTGCAGAATGCATTCTCAACATCTAGAAACCACCTGACGGTGGCAGGATGACTTTTGAGGAATATTTTTATGTCAGGTTGAAATTTTAACAGCGGATGCACGGTCGAGTCACACACAAGAAAACTTCTAGCGGGGACAATTCACATTACCTCTGGATTTACATGTCGCCTAGGTTCATATATGGTTCAATTTGAGCCATAAGAATTTGGTTATCATCGTTCTGTAGTGCTCGTCATTAACGGTAACTACCTCACCAACCTCGTTTTTGAAAAAGTACGGACCAATGACACCACTGACCCGGAATCCTTACCAAACAGTAAATTTTTAAGGATGTATTGTTGGTTGGAACTTGTACGCTCAGACGAAAAATTCCTGCGAATGCACGAGTTCTTATAAACGGGAAGGAATCGACTGCCTGACAGTTTCACGAACCGCGGAGATGATCTTCGCCGATCTTGCATTGCCTTGAAGGACGAATGTTGGATGATTAACTACCGAAATGGTTGTCCCAAATTTTGCCACCAAACGTTGAAAAGTAGACTGTGAAGTTGTCTATCGTAAAATGGACGTCTCGCGAAAAGTTTCCAGCAACGACCACACATTTTGATAATTAAGTTTTATCATTTGTAAGTGATGTTCAATTGAGTAACTTGCCATGGTGATTTGGCATCACTAACTGAATAATAAACAACAGATTTGACAGATTTCACTAAAACAACATGTCCGCCACAGGCTGCCAAAAAAAAAAAAAACCTTTATATAGGCTAGTTAGTTGCAAAACAAGTTGGCATCACCTTTTTTGGAATTGGCACAATCCTTGCTGGTTTCTACAGCAGTTAATGCTCAAGATTATGTAAGACAGAAAGCTATTCAGAAAGAATTTAGAGACTTCATCTGGTACAGCCGACTTTTCTGGCTTGGAATTGTCGATGATATCTACTATCATATATCATCTCCGGACATCGTAGTTTTGGACTATCAATTGTCACTTGCTAGATTACTGTCGTACATCGAATCTCGCGTCTTGGACGTTTGGCTGCAGAGTGAGTGGATGCTTGAACTTCGTCCAGAAATGCTGAATCGGCCGTGGGCTTGGATGTGAAGTGTCCTTCGAAGGAAATTGGCCAACTATACCGTGCCTTCCGTTTGATTTCGTAGATCACGAGCTAGCGGACTGAGGTTTATGGTGCACAGTAGCCGGATGATCACTTGATCGAATAAGTTGTTAGCGAAAACCTGCTTGGACTGGCACAGTATGGATGGTTTCGGATGCGGATGGTGATCTGGTTGAAACGAATTATGATATGAAAACGGCGTACTTCAGCGCTAGTTGAGCCACTAGGTCGCCATTTCTAGATATCTGGCGAACGCTTCTACTTTGTCCTATGTAGATTCTGCTTCTTAACTGTTGCTGATAATTCTCTCCGGGATTGGTGTTTTTTTTCGTCAAAGATTCTGTTGATTTCTTTATACGCAATCCGTTCTGGTATAATCGCTGGTAGTCTCTTCTGAAAACGCATATTATTCTGATGTTTGATGGACATTAATAAACAGATTCTCAATAAAACTAGAATAAATTTCCATGTGGTAGAATTTATTTCACTTAACTGCCTACACACTTTCCAATAAAACACAGCTATTGAATTAACCTTCAGACTCTTATACCCACATAAAAACATAAAAACAAAAATTAAATTTTTTAAAGCAACGACTTCCTCACGAATTAATACCCGTTAAATTGAATTTAATTATGCACTATGGCGTTGTCTTGTTTGAAGGTGCAAAAATCCTTATTTAATTTATTTATGTCCATTTGAATTGGAAAACTTTTCAAAGAAAGGCTCAACTAACTCTTTCAAGTAGAATTATCAAATAGTCGTTATTCTCGAAGAAAGTACCAAGTCGTTTTCTTGTTTTCCTGTCACATTTTTCTAGCACTCAATATCTTATAGCTTGCTGAGCGGTAGGACACCTGAGAAAATAGTAATGAAATAAGCACTTTCGTAATTAGTTTTCGGAGAGAAAAGATGAAACAAACAAAGTGAAAAGCTAAAATCCCACCCCAATGTAATTTATTTTCACTTTATAGTCCAAGACGTGATGTTGCAAGTGGGCTAAATAAAATATGCATCAAATACTGGGTAATTCGATTAATTAAAATGGTCACAAAATATGATTTTTCTGTTAAATAAATAGTAAGTCATTTTTAGTTGATCAAAGGAGAAAATGTATTTAGCATAAGAGATGGATGATTGATGAAGCTAATTTTACAAAGTAGGGCAAACAAAAATAGAAAGTGTAAACAATACAATTGAAGCTTGTAATGAAAGATAGCAATTAACAAATTTAAATCTCCAAACAAATTATAAATTTATTCAAATATTTACTGAAAAATGATTTTTTAAAGCCTTTTTAATACTTGTTGCGTTTTGAATTTCATTTATATAACGTGGTCAAGAGTTCCAAAGACGAACTGAATTTAATTTTTTTTTTATAATTCACACGACCTTGATGAGGGAAAAATGAGGGGAGAGAAAGGAGGTGTTGATGAACATTGGTTTTGAATGTTCGCAAATTGAAATGGCAAGGGAAAATCGTGCCGAGTAAATTATTCCATAATCGTGTTGTGCGACTTAAAAACGAATCTCTGTATTTAACGGTACGACCAAAATTAAGCTCGATTGATAACTGATGAGCGAAACAGGTATCACGGGTGAACTGATTGAGTGGAGGAATGCAACTGGCTACTTCAAGTGAGCATTTCTGGTGAAAGAAGCGATAAAAGGAAATACTTACATGAAACATTCCGATGGTGTTAAAGAGAAGGGAATGAATCCATTTTAGCCCTGTTTCCTAGCAGTCTTAACACTCTGTTCTGAATTCTATCCAATAAGTGGAGAGAAGTTTGTGCTGCACCTGCCCAAAGATGAGAGTTATACTCGAGTTTTCGTCGAATAAACGCCTTATAAATGGTAGCCAGATCAGAAGGGGTGAAAAATTTCTTACATCGATATAGTAATCCTAAGCATTTAGCAGCATTTTTGGCGGTTTTGAGAATGTGGTCATTTTAATGAAGATCGTCGTTGATATACATACCGAGTACTGAAAGCTTTTCGGTTTCTTTGATGCAAGTGCCATTCAAGGAAAATGTCATAAGGGATTTGTTATGCTTCAACGACAATAGACAGTACTGAGTGTTCGAAGCATTAAACTCCACACGATTTTTTACAGCCCATTTAGCAATGCTATTTAGATCGGAGTTTAATGAGCTAATCACATGATACCTTTGCAATTCCACTTTCGAAGGAGATGGACTTGAATTTGAGAACGAGGCTGAGAGTAGAGTCGTCGGCAAAACAATGAAGTGGATTAGAAGTTTCAGACAAGTGATCATTTATAAAAATGAGAAAGAATGTCAGAGACAAAATGGAGCCCTGAGGAATACCAGCTTTTATTTTTTGAATCTCAGACTAAACAACATGTACTAAAAGATCTAGAAGGTGAGATATGTCATCTGTTTTTCAAAATTTAATTAAAATTAAGAGCTAAAATCAAAACTCAATTTCTGGGACTATGTGGAAGTTAATTTTGTAGCTCGTAAAGCATGTTTGCATAATGCAACATTTGAAATATTGTTTGTAATCTTATGAACAAAACTTCAACTTTGAAGAGAAATAGCTTAAGTTGGGACAGGTGCCGTTATTATTCGAAAATCACATGTTTTTGATTTTTTATTATGTGCGTTCACAGGAACGTTTACAAATTGAATTAAATTTCTTGGTCTTAGAAATTCTGGGTTTCGACACTCACGTTAACTGACTCAATGGTTAGAAGTTTAAGGTTCTGTTTGTTTTAAATTTTAAATAACCTTTATAACTGGCTTCTTAACTTGTGCAACGTGAAATGTGATAGGGTAAAAACGTTTGAGATGGTGGCGCAGCGGGCGATGGCGGTGTCGTAATCATAGTGAAATAAATAATTGGAGAGATCAAGTGACAAAGTTTAAATCAAAGTTATCGAAACAATTAAATATGAATAATATTTGCGGTTTAAGCAGCTTTGTTTGTTTTTACCTCAGATTGTTAAATTAAGAAGAGATAAAAGTTTTAAATTTCTTTCTAGAGTTAATTGGATTTTAAAACAGAAACCAGAGTATGATACAAGTTTAAAAGAATATTGTGATACATGGAAACTTGTGCGTTAGTCGAAAAACAATAACTCTTTGTTTTGACCAGATTTTATATTAATATGATAGAGAAAACGATAAAAGTAGGTCTCGTGATACTGTATATCTGTTTGTTCGACGTCAGCCTAAACGACCCAGACGGGTTTTTTACACCTTGTTAGATAGTATTTTTTAAATTTTCCCCAAACAGGTTTTTTATTTGGACCCAAAATAACGATACATGCCATACAATTAAGAAAATATTTTTTTCTTAAAAAGTGTTCTGCGCTGCATATATGTTCATACTATGAAAAACAGACCTGCAGTTTTGACAGTGAATCCAAGGTGTTTGTAAATTGTGATCTCTGGACGCACTTGAATAACTTGACTCAGTTCGTTCACGAGCCTACTCGAATTTCTGACGTTGCAGGTCAATCCGCCAACACTCTAGACTTGTTTCTTACCTCTGACCCTGACAAATACACTATAAATGTAATAGATTTAAAATACCATATTTTCTTGGCCTTAAAGTCCACAAAAATTGGCGTTTCGTCCCGGCGATCTTACATGGACTCATCAGTTGACTGTGAGGGCCTTGTCAATACGCAGTTTTTGTTAAATTCAGTTCATCTGAGACTAGTCGCGCACTGGCAAATGTGGTCGAAATCAAATAATTTAATCACCAGTTGAAAGAGAACCGCGCACTGGCAACTCTTTACTCACGCTCACACTCTTTTCTCTCTTGCTCTTATAGAAAACAGCTCAACTGTTGCGAAGGCAATCGTTTAGTTTGTGTCAAAACAGAAACTTTTTAGTTGCTCGAATCGAGTTGCTCTAAGGGCGCGGTGTCCCATATAAGCCCATATGTTTCATTTTAGCAACTAAACAGTTGCGAAACTAAAAATTGAATGTGCGCGCCTGGCCTTACTATATTAATAATTTTGAAAAAGGATATAAATGAGACACTATTTAAATGGATTTTTCAAAAGCCTTTGATAATTTTTACAAAATTAATACAAAAACTTGAGTTGATAGGCTTTTATTCTGATTTGCTTCGGTGCTTTGAAAGTTATTTAACTGAAAGAATACAGTTTGTTGCAATAGGTTCAAAAATGTTAAAGGTTATATTCAATTATTCTGAAGTTCCTCAAGGAAGCCATCTGGCCCCCTTCTTTTTCTACTTTTTACTAATGATCTTCCCAATGAAGTCTTATTTTCGTCATGTTAAGACTACGCCGATAATTTAAAATTATTTCGAGTTGTTAAATCCTGTTCTGATTGTGAAGTTTTACAATCTGACCTAAATTTAATATCTCAATGATGCAAGGAGAACTGTATTGATCTTAACATAAACAAATGCCTTTTTATTTCATTTACAAGATCTCACAATTCAATTGGATTTACTTATTGAATATGTATGAGATACTGAGCTGAAACGAGTAAACACTCAAAGGGATTTAGTTGTATTCTTAGATAGAAAATTAAATTTCAATAGTCACTATGATTACATAATTTCTAAGGCTAACCGTTTATTGGGTTTCCTGAAAAGCGTTAGAGAAGTAAGTTTCCGTAGTTTTAAAACCAACCCTACTGAGGAAAACCGGAATAATTTCAAACAAGCTAGGAAGATCTTTTATGTTCATATCCGAGGAACTAAATTTTAATATGACCAACAATAGAGGCAAAACATACTACAAACACTACGAAATCCTTCATTCCAAAGCTTGTTGACAATCCTCTTGTTAGCTCGATAGATACCTAAAGCCAATTTGCTTGCAGCACAGTTTCCTATTAAATCGACGCTAGCATAGAATGGCCTAAGTTGCTAGAGTTTGTCATCAAGCTCTCTTATCGAAAATGCGTGCATTTAATATTGATGAATCTCTTTTTTGTTGGATTATAAAAACTATCTTAAGATCTGCTTAATTCAAGTTTTATTGGATGGTTTTAAATCTGGTATTTATAAAATAAATGCTTGTATGCCACAGGGCTCCGATTTTTCTCCGACACTTTTTCTCATTTTTAAAAATGATCACTTGTCTGAAACTTCTAATCCACTTCATTGTTTTGCCGAAGACTCTAATCTCAGCTTCTCATGTTAAATGGGCTATACAAAATCGTTTTGAGTGTAATGCTTCGAGCACTCAATGCTGTCTATTGTCGTTGAAGCAAAATGTAACCCTTATGGCATTGTCCTTGAATGGCACTAGCATCGAAGAAACCGAAAAGCTTTCAATACTCGGTATGTGTTTCATCGACGACCTTCATTGGAATGACCAATTTCTCAAAAACGCCAAAAATGCTGCTTTTTGCTTAGGATTTCTATTTCGATGTAGGATTCAGAACACCTTCAGAATGTTTTTCATGTATGTATTTCCTTGTTTTACCGCTTTTTTCGCAAGCAATGCTCACTCCAAGTAGCCACTTACATTCCTCCATTTTATCAGTTCACCTGTGATACTCGTTTCGCTATAGGAATGCTGATCAGTTCACTCTCGAACTTAATTTTGGTCATACCGTCAAATATAGGGATTCGTTTTTTAGTCGCACAACAAGATTATGGAACAACTTACAGGCACAGTTTTCCCTTGCCATTTACATTTGCAAACATTCAAAACCAATGTTCATGTTCAACCACACCTCCTTTCCAAACACCAACCCAAAAATAGTTGAGAGTGCAAGGGACTATTTACATGAGAGCGATGAATGAACGAATATTCGTCCATTTTGACTTTTCGTTCACATAGCATTTTTTTTATTCGTCGCGAATGACGTTTAATAGAACTAAAGAAACAAAAATGATTTTTGGGTTGGTCGCGCGCAAACAATTCATTCGATGCAGTGTGGATGGCATGTGGAACGCGAATAGACTTTGACAGTTTGTAGCAAGCAGATTGGAATTCGTGACGATCAAAGAATTTTTTAAAATGTCTCTTATTTTTTTTAGTAAATTTTAGTATCTCAACATTAATTAAGTTTTTGTGAAGAATTAAGGCTTGTTTTGTTCTTTTATTCATCAGCCACTGGTCGCTCTCATGTGAATAGTCCTTAAGTCACTAAGCCCAAACTGTAGTTCTTGATGAACTGACGCGTCAAAATTTTTGCTTCTATATAGATAAATCTTAAATCGTACCCAACTGACATTTGAGCTATACAAACGTGTTACTTACATCATATTATGAATGCAGCTACATATGTATGTCAAATATGTCATAAATGTCACAATTATTTTTTAGCTGATCCATTTTTATCGAATGAATTTTCACAAACAATGAATGCAACATATTTAAATGGAGATCTTTGCTACAAACAAGCGCTTGTCACGGAAACCTCCCAATTCGTTATGTAGATTCACTTAGGCTTTACGTTTTGAGTATACGCGACTTATAACCGCGTATTAAATTGAAATTCAAGAAGATTGGAATGTATTTTGTTTTGCGTGGCATTATGTGGAGTATTTATGTTCATGATCAACAGAGTAGAGAAGAGGCACACAATGGGGGTCTAGTTTTAAGGCTGTTAAGTGCTTAGTTGGTGCCTCACGCGAGTGTAGGCATATACATAATATGATATGGAGCACAAGCTGTACTTGGAATGCATATATTAACACCGGAAAGGCAATGGTTAGGTTATTATTCATTTTCTATTGATGCGATGCATATTAAATTATTTGAGTTATTAATTCAATGAACACGTTTTTTTCAATCAGTGTGTTGGGAAACAGTCAGAAATACTTGATGATTGAGGTTTAGTTCTTCAATTTGGGACACATCAACTTCGGGACTAATATTTAAGACGTAAGCTTGTACTTATTGTATCCAATTTTCTAACACAACTTCAAAAATAAGAACTTACATGTTTTCTTATTAAAAAACATACGCTATGTGCGTACTTACTACTTTCTAAATTTATTGTTTGGAGGGAAAATGCTGTGGGGGTTGGCTATATAGTTTAAGAAACCCTTAAAATGCATAATCCTTTTCCTCCATCAAAAGTTATCGGAAGCCCTGCAGGCGTATATCCTTTAATTAATTTGTTTTCTTTTTCGATTTAGTTTGCCTGGAAACAGATCGTTACGAACGAACTAATGTTGTGGCACTTGAAAGGGGAGATATTCGTCTTGTGCAATTGAATTGGTCATTTTAATGAACTTAAATAATTTCACATAAATCAATTTTACATAAATCATAAGAATTGAATCTTTAAAGCGTTTTCGAAAAATCTTAATTTACATAACGGGTTCCCGATATGTGAAGAGTCGCCATCCTCTTCCATCTATTTCATAATTTCACAACCGCATTCAAATTTTCTTGCATCAAAATAACTGCCGTTTCCAGAAAACTATTGGTCCTAATTTTAATCCCTGTATAGAACCCCAAAATCCACTATATATTTACCGTTGACAGCATCTTTAAACAAAATGTTCGAAAGGGTTCTCAAATGGCGTGGGGAGATTTTGGTGGCCTGTGGCGGCCATTCTGTTTTGGTGACATCTGTCAAATCTTCTATGTATTATTCAGGTTCTTATACAATGGCAATTTGCACGATTGAATAGCACGTCCAAATGATAAAAGTCAATTATCAAAATGAGTGTACGTTAGTGCAAATACAAACCGCTCTCAACAAGCTACTCAAATAGACAGATCGCTGTGGACTATAGGTGTTAACCCCCACAAGACTGAACTAGTCCTCTTCACAAGGAAATACAAAATTCCTAACTAGACCTTCCATCGATTAAAGGTGTTCCACTTATATTCTCAGATGAAGCTAAATACCTGGGTCTTATTTTAGATAAAAAGTTAAGTTGGAAACCTAATATACAGGAAAGAGTAAGAAAAGCCACAGTAGCTCTCTTTTCTTGTAAGAAAGCCGTGAAGAACAAGTGAGGCTTGTCTCCACAAATCACTCACTGGCTATATACTGCGGTCATCAGATTGATACTCACTTACGGGGTGATCGTATGGTGGACGGCCTTAAATAAAGCGACAAATCGCTATAAACCAAACAAAGTACAACGTTCAGCGTGTATGTGCATCAGCGGAGCTCTGCGCTCAACACCTTCCGCTGCACTAGACATACTTCTCAACCTGACACCCCTAGATATTTACAGCAAACAAAAGCCGCGAGCACAGCCGTACGTCTCAAACCCATCTCTCAATGGACCAATAACTCTATTGGCCACACCACCATTCTGAATCTATTCGGAACTTTCCAAAGTCACTCCGACTACATAACTCCCTTGTTGGTTTTCGATAAAAACTTTGAAGTCACCATACCCTCAAAGTCATCTTGGGAGGAAGGGGCTCTGATAGAAAATAAATCAGTATACTTTTATACAGATGGATCGAAGACTGAAAACGGAGTGGGTGGTGGAGTGTACTCAGATGGACTAAACCTTAGTCTCTCCTTCCGCCTACCAAACCATTGAAGTGTATTCCAAGCGGATCTGGCGATAAAGGAAGTACTGTCTTGGCTTAAAGAAAACGTGATATCTAGGACGGATATCCGCATCTTCTCAGATAGTCAGGCTGCTTTGAAATCCCTCGCATCAGTCTCTTTAAACTCCATTACAGCCCAGGACTGTCGATCGTCTGTGATGGAGATGGCCAAACAGTTCAATATTCACCTATTCTGGGTGCCGGGTCACAGGGACATTCATGGGAATTGCAAGAAGGACGAACTCGCCAGAATTGGAACGGAAATGCCTATCTTGCCCGATAAGGTAAATATATTTATACCTATAGCTACAAGTAAACTTATGCTGAAACGAGTTGCTCTGGAACAATCAAACACAAGATGACTTAACATTACCACTTGCATGGCGACCAAACAAATCTGGCCTAAGCTGGATTTGAAACGGTCAAAATGTCTATTGTCCCTCAGTAGATCTCAGTCAGATCAGCTCCGTAATAGGTGTCATAACTGGACACTGTCTCATAGGTAGACACGCTGCACGACTCGGTGTACTATCAAACGATTTTTGCAGGAGTTGCTTGGACGAAGAAGAAGAGGAAACAATTCCACACCTTCTTTGTACATGCCCTGCTCTCTCTTACAGACGCAAACTCCATCTAGAAGAATATTTCTGTAATGAACCAAGCGATCTCATGAACAGAGACATTAAAAGTCTCCTTCGCTTCATCAGAAGCTCCAAATGGTTTTTAACTAGTAGGGAACATTTTTGTTCCCTATTAGATCGTAGTATCACAATGGACCTCTACTGGTCTAAGTGTGTCAGACGCTTTAATGACAGCCACATTAACCTAACCTAGTGCAAATATTGTGTGCGTTGTGCCCTTTTTACGATAGACTGGGTGGCACTTCACAGTCGACTCTTAAATTTGGTGGCCAAATTTGAGACGACTGGTTCGGTAATCAATCAGTAGAATTATGAATACATGATCTTATGGGGCAAATCTTCTTTCGAACTGGTATATTTGCAAGGTTACTGAAAGCTCTCGATAAATACAAATCATCTGGCCCGGATTGTATCCCTCCCATTCTTCAGAGGCGGTATTCTTCAACACTGGAGAAACCATGGCGTAAGATTTTCCATCTGTCCTATTCTACATGGATGTCTAGCCCGTCCCTATAAAAGGCGTCCAGTTGCACTTACGTCCCTTATTTCCAAAGTCATGCAAACGCTGATAAATTATCACTCCAAGAAGAATCTTGAAGAACGAAAACTTCTCAATGACCGGCAGTATTTCTTTCGTAGCAGTAGGTCCTTTGGTGATCTGATCGTATATCTCACCAATCAGTGGAGAATGTAAGATTATCGCACTTGATATGTATTTCAAATCCATTTGAAAAAGTTTGGCATCCAGTTCTCTTATCGAAAATGCTTACACTTGGTATTGATGAATCTCTTCTTCGTTGGCTTAAAACTAACTTTTAAACCGCCAGAAAGTCTGAAATTCATAAAATAAACGCTGGTGTACCCCAGGGTTCCGTTTTGTCTCCGACTCTTTTTCTCATATCAGCTTTTTATATTTGTTTCCAGATGCGTGCTTATCCTTCGGATGTTGACCTTGAACAGCAGAGTATGATAAGAGTATGTCAAATGGGGAATTTAATGCTGTATCTTGTCGTTTCAGTGGAAGTCGCTAACTCGCTATCCATGAGTGAAACTTGCATTGAGGAGACCGAAAAACTCTCAGTTCTCGAAATGTTCATCGCAGACCACCATCATCGACGTCGCCAAAACCGCTGTTTAGTGTTTAGGTTTCCTTCGAAGATGCAAGAAGTTTTTCGCTTCTGATCTGGCTGTAATCCTTAAACCCTTATTCGTCCAAAGCTCGAGTAGAATTCTAATAACCACGTGAGTCTCTTGGATAGAATCCAAAAACGAGCTTTTACCTTACCGTTATTTTTATGAACAGTATTCGTCTACCATCTTTTCGAGATCGTCTTCGTTTCAGGTTAGTTAGTGATGGCAACCTTTGAAACCTTTGATAGCGAATGAACTATTTGTCTGAATTACTTTTTATATGAAACCTCTTGCAAGAAAACCATCACTTTTGTCCTTCGTTCTCTTAGGACTTAGGACACGGTTAGTCTTTGGGAAGCTTTGTCTTCATTCAACACATTTTGATTTTATTATAAGATATTTTCATGTCTATATTTTTTCGATTAAAGGAAAATTCAAAAAAAACTGATTCTTACAAATTTCAAAGACTGTCGGACAACAAATGTTCACCGAAATAATACGTGATAAAAATGTTTGGTGACTAAAAACAAACAGATACGAGTAGTTCATTAGGGATATAAGATAAACGCAGTATTTTTTGTGAGCTAAGAAAACGGAGAAAATTCCCAGCATTACCCATGGTGCATTGTACTAAAATCCATTTTTCATCCAGTTTTTGAAATGAAATTGTTTCTTTGTTTTCCACATCAAAAACAATGAAAACAATAATTTCTCGTTGTAAAACAATTATTTCATGCGACACCTAATTTATTTATCCATTGAATTACTCGACATTGTCAATAAATTAATAAAATACAAGTTCATCAACCCTTTGTGAATTTAATTTGGTATTCGCTCTGAATAAGCAATTACCACATTCGGCCGTTGATAAATTCAAATATCATCTCGCAAGAAAATAAAACTAATGAAAACACTCATTTCGCTTGATGACAAATAGGGTCTCACTCTCAAGATTTCAAGCCCCGCAGCCGCACCAAAGCCAGAGCAAAATATCTGCCAGAAGAAGAAAAGAAAAAAATCAATTGAAATCGTGAATATTTTATTTTAAAAAACAAGAGAAATGGCATTAATTGAGTTGACTTGGCTAAAGTGAATGAACCACCAGGGCAGTGCCATGCTGGCCGGCCGGGCGTGCGGCGCGGCGCACTGCGACGTACTATATAATGGACAGTAATTGACATTCGACTTCAATAAAAAATTACTTAGCTCGAACAATCGCATACTAGTCTTGTTGATCCAATATTAGCTTACATTATGTTGTTCTCAGTTATTGTTTGATGTACGAGTATTATATTTAGGAATTTTCTGGAGCAATTATTACCGCAGTGAGGATTGGTTTGTTTCCCTTAATTCTGGACAAAATGTTGTTTCCCAAGTTAATTTTCTGATCAATTATTCATTAATAGGTTATGTCCTTGAGGGAATTAAATTTGACATTTCGTGATTCTTTTATACGAGTGTACTTATAGACTTATAATTTCGGTCAAAAAACAAATCGGTAAGTGTGGTTGGATTTTAACAAGCTACATATGATTTGAGTATTTGTCTACGATGCTACTCTATAAAATTTTTAAAATCATTATTTGGTTTTTATACAATAATAGTTCCACAACGGATATTTACGAGTATATTATTTTTTTTTTTTTTACAATTGAAGTTAGATTTGAACAAAGAACCAAAACCAAAGAACTAATTTCTATTCTAATTCTAATTGAAAGTGGTAGCTTGTGTGTTGTTTATAAACAGGCTACCACTGGAACTACGTCAGTTCCAAGTGAACGACTTTTTACTTGCGATATAGGTTCTAAAGGGCAAGTTCTGCATTTGGAAAAAAAATCGAAGTCGAGACTTTGGTCAAAGTTGACATTACAATGATAGCGAAGACGAATAAAGTGGGTCCGACAATTCCGTCTGTCTGTCTGTACCTCGATGTAGAGCCTAAGTCACTGGACTAGAGCTGTAGCGAATCGTATGTATTCGTTACTGAGTAACGGGTATTCAATGAAATACCAAATAACGAAACGTTACTCACAAATCAGAGTCGTTACTCGCAAGATTTCGTTATTCGCACGATGTCGTTACTCACGCGATGTCGTTACTTTTTCTTGGCACAAATTCAGTATCTATCTATACACACAAGATGAGCTCGCGTTGGACGTTCATACTTTTTGCACAATTTTAATGAGCAAAAAAATCGATTTTTCGTTAAAAAAAAATTCAGATTTTGTAGATGTTATTTGATCCATCGAGATCTCAGCCATCCTCCAATGGAATTTGACAGTTTATGGCTTGGTTGATGGGTAATATACTATATTTTGACCTGCTTAGAGTATTTCTTTCTAGATGCTTCCCAAAAGCCCTTAAATCGCAATTTTCTTGAACAAAAAAAAAATCAAAAATTTTCGATTTTTCTGTGAAAAAATTTAGATTTTTTAGATGTTTTTTAATCCATCGAGATCTCAGCCATCCTCCAATGGAACTTGACAGTTTATGGCTTGGTTGATGGGTAATATACTATATTTTGATCAGCTTCTCTGAGAAAAAAAGATGTATTCCAGAACATCCCAGTACCAACCTTTCCGAAGCAATCATCGTAATGTCAACTTTGATCAAAATCTCGAGTTCCATTATTTTTTCAATTGCAAAACTTCCCCTAAAGTACATATAGCGCAGGTAATAAAATAATAATCATTATAGTCAACTAAAGTACAATAAACAGTTACCAAAAAGACTATTATTCATTTGCATTAAAGCCATAGTTTCCGAAAATATTAAAAGTATCATTTTTGGCGACCAACATTACAAGACATGACAAAAAATGATTTTTTAACATTTTTGGGCAAGGAGTAATGTTTTAATTAAAAGAATATTCTTATATGACTCAAATAAAACCAACCAACAATGCGTATGATTTACGTATTTCGATACAGTAACGATACTCATATTTGGCTAATACTATAACGTGATACATACGAATTATATTAGAATACCTAAAGTAACGATAGTAACGAGTAACGACATTTTTGTAACGGGTACTCATACCTAAAGTAACGTATGCATGCGGGTATTCATTTTGTCGTTACTTTTACAGTTCTAACTGGACCTATTTTCTTCATTGTCTTCGGTGGATTCCCTAGAGGAGAAATTGAATTTTTTTCTTTTAGCTCCAAAACTAACGGTGCCCCCATACACCCGTAATGCAAAATCTTATTTATCTCGAAAACGGCTGTAGCGATTTTGATAAATGTTATGGACATGGACTACATTTTGGTCAAAACAAATTTTGGGGCAAAATGTTATTAACGGTATCTGTCATAAAACCATTTTTTTGATTTTCGACTTTCTCATTTAACGGCTCTAAGGATTTTAACCAACAATTTTTAGCAGGAGTCCCCTTAAGTTTAAAATAATATTGTATATACAAATATTCAAAGAAATATTTGTTGGGTTTTTTTGAAATTTTTTTTTTTGAAAAATCAATATCTTCAAAACCTATGAACAATTATTTTTTTCTTGAAAAATTTTAAAGAAATTTCTTTTATAAAAAATGTATTTAATACTAAAACGATTTTGTTTGCATAAATTCATACTTTTCTAGAAATCAGACACGGCAATTTTATGCATTTGAACATTATTATCTCATTAAATCCATGTTTTATATTTATAAAATGTATCTTAAATTCCAAAGTACTTTTACATAAGTGCAAGTTCGTGCGATCTAGTCGTGCATCAGAGCTCGTTAATAATTAACGTAATCAGTGGGTCTCCTTCGTATTGAATATTCCAGTACAATAGTAGGAAACTTCGTTCTCGTTGCTTCTCATTGATTCGAGTCACCATTACAATTGTAATGAAAATCCATACTGTGCTGTCAATTTAGTATTGAAACGGAGGGATTTCGTGATTCGGGATTTTGTATTTGGAAAAAAATTCGAACTCTAGATTTTGATCAAACTTTTGACAGTCCGATGGTATAGAAAACGAACTCTAGTCCCGAAATTCCGGCGGTATGCCCTAATGGATGAAGGTTGTGTAACTTGCTCATGATTTTTTTTTTTTTTTGCTTTATTTTATTAGAAAAATTCTTAAGACTAAAAGAGTGAATAATGTGCTTTCTTGATTGTGGGTACTCTGAAAAGATAACTGGCTTTCACGCGTAAATTACAGTTGTAGATCCTCGAAGCATTTATACCAGGAATTTTCAAAAAAAAAACCTTGTAGAAATACCAATGCCTTAATGGCAGCAATTCTAGACTTTTAAAACACCCAAAGCTTGGAGTTAGTCGATTAACCTTACATAGAATGCGAACTACCTGCTTTTGTTTAATAAGTAAAGGTTCCAATTTATTAAAATGAGTTCCACCCCAGGAAGTTATCCCATACTGCAGCTTAGATTTAAAAAGACCGTTGTAAACTAATTTTAAAACTCACAAACCACAGTATTGGCTAAGCAGAAAAATCTTTCTTACAACATTAATTTGTTAAAAAAAATTTTACCGACAGTGTATGATCTTTCCAACGAAACCTAAAGTCTAAAGTTCCACTCAAGTATTTAAAACTGTCGACTCGCTCAATTGAAAAACAATCCGTGGCGCAACAAAGATTTGAATTGAAAGTAATCAAATTATGATTATAAAAACAGGAATGCATTAAACGGAATCTTTTGCAATTAGGGCAATGGTATTTTAAAGGCATGTTACTACAGATTTTTCCCATAATTTTATAAATCATGACCACTAATGACCAATTAATGAAGATTAAACCAATTACGCAACAGTTCTAAATCGTAGTTAACGTCTGAATAAAGTTTGAAATAGTTTTTACTACTGTACGTCAAAGCAGTATCATCGGCAAACGCTGTTATTGTGCCCTTCAGTGGTTGTAAGAAAAGTGAATTAAACAGAGAAACCACCAACTCCCACGCCGCCGCCGTCATTCCCAACACCAATTTCAATTCAATTTTGTTTTATTGAACATACTCGTACTATACAATTTGGCTTACAACTAATAAGATATAACTACATATGCATGAAAATTTACATTTGTTGGCTCATAGGGGGCCTAACTATATACAGTGACTTAAGTTTAATTATTTTTATATAAAATTTACATGACAAAAAAAAAGTTAAATTTAAAATGTTGGTTGACTGTATTGTCCTCAGGGTGTTCATTTCTGGTTGTCAGTGTCATTCCCAACACCGCTGCTACCGCCTTCGCCACCAACAACATTAACATTAGCAAATAAGCTCGCAGAGAGTTTAATTTTTTCATCATGTACCTTGTTCATAATTTTCATCTTTGTTGAAAGCGAAGAGAATTGAACGGTTACAATATCATTACCAGATTTGTTATTTTTGTTTTTTGCGTTAGATTTAAGAGTTTTCTTAACGTAGCAAGTCACAATCTCATCTGGCACAACAGTAAACAGCTTCATCACCTTCTCCTTCACATTTGCATTAGACACATCGGGAATTCCAATAATGTCAACACCCCATTGCTTGTCTTTTTGTTCAAGCAAATTAACTTTCGCTTCCAAAGCATCAACAGAAATTCGTTGTTTTCCTCAAGAGTTTTAATTTTTAAGAGCGCTTTAGTATTAAGTTGTTGTAAGTTCATGATTTCTGCGTAAAGTGTCTCCAAAGTAATCGACTGTTTGTCAGATTTTCTGATCGCAGTTACTCGTATGTTTTGATTGGAACTATGATTTGCATTCATATGGGTAAGACTAACAGGGGGATCCCTTGGTTCAGTGACGGGAGTTTGAGAGAGCAAGAGACTGATCATGCACTGAACATACACATACACAACTAGCACATTTGTAACCTAGTTCACTTTTTTTTATAGAAATCAATATTTGTTTTAACCAAATTGGCGCACTTTGCATGAAAATGTTCTTCACAAGTACAGCACTTAATTTTTAGATAAGATTTATTAATCTTTGTTTATCAAATATTGCACTTCATTATATAAAATGATTAATTTTATTTTAGAAAATAAAACAGTATTAAATTAAAGTTCTAATTAATTAATTTTAAAAACCAGTTCCAAGCGCATGTGTCCCCATCAACAAATGCTGAGCAACTCACTAGCAACTCTAGCTCCTGATCACTTAGTAGGTTTAATTTTATTTTTTTTTTATTTCTTACTAACTTACTAACTTTTGAAATAATTTTTTTTTTAATTCACAAGTCATCTGCACAGTGGCGTAGCGTAGGGGGGCGGGGGGTGTGGTCCGCCCCGGGCGGCTGGCCTAGGGGGGCGGCAAAATGTCGCCGGTGATGCGGGTAGAGTAGAAATCATATGTTTCATGACAAATCGTTTGACAAGTCAACAAACAACAATAATGTAAATTTGAAATTTGCCACCCTATCTGTGGTACGTCGTTGATGCTCTCGGCTGATTTCCGTGAATTCGTAAACGGTGAGTAGGGCCATAGGAGTGCATTCCGTATTGTCGGGCGAAACTAAAAACAAAACGTTCCGAAACTCTCTCGAAACTGAAAGGGAGCGTTCCGAAACATATGATATGCATTAGACTGGGCCAAAAAAATTGACTATTTTTTTTTTTGAAAGATATATCGAGAATATCATTCAGAATGACAAAAAAAAAATTTCGTAAAAGTTTGACCCCTTAATATCAATTTTAAGAGGGCTATCATCGCTAATTTTGATTTTTAGTCATAATTTCATGTTTTGCCTCAGAACTGACAAAACATTGAAGTAAAAAAAAATTCATTTTGACTTACTTTTATATAAAATTAAATTCCCTACAAAAAAGGTCTAATTGAAAATTTTCGTCAGACAAGCCGTTTTTGAGTAATTAAGCTTAATAAATTGTTATTTTTCTTCGATTTTACTTTTTTAATTTGGAATTTTGTAACTAACGAAAAATAACAATTTATTAAGCTTAATTACTCAAAAACGGCTTGTCTGACGAAAATTTTCAATTAGACCTTTTTTGTAGGGAATTTAATTTTATATAAAAGTAAGTCAAAATGAATTTTTTTTACTTCAATGTTTTGTCAGTTCTGACGCAAAACATGAAATTATGACTAAAAATCAAAATTAGCGATTATAGCCCTCTTAAAATTGATATTAAGGGCTCAAACTTTTACGAACATTTTTTTTTGTCATTCTGAATGATATTCTCGATATATCTTTCAAAAAAAAAATAGTCAATTTTTTTGGCCCAGTCTAATATGCATATGCGAGATATGATCAGATAACTAGGATTCGACGGAAAAGTTATTCTAGTCTCAGCCAGCTCAATGTTTTTGCTCCCTCCCGCATCACAGAAAGTTATTTCGATTGTGTTGTTTATAGTTTAAATACTGTTGAATCTTCTTAAACTAAACACTTAGTATTTCACTCAACCTTTGAACTAGATTTTGGAAATGAAAAGAGTTGAAGCAAGCGGTGCAGAATACCACAAGAAAAAGGCTAAGAAAGAAGCAGATGCGAAGAAGTCTCCAGGTGCATTACTGAAATATTTCAGTTCTAGTTCTGGTTCGAAAGCTACGTTAACGTCTTCGGTGGCATTCAGCAGCAGCGGAAGTGATTCCAATGTAAGTATGATTCCTCCATCTACAATCGTGAGTGGCCTAGAATTGTCATCCGGCCAATATTCATGGCAATGCATGATTTATTTTACAGGCAGAAGAAGAAGACGTGCCTGCCGTCGAAGTTGGAAGTCGTTCTGGTCCCACCACAGAGCAGGGTCAAGACGAAGTCGACTCAGCAGAAGTACCTCAAGCATCTAGTCACAAGCCTGCAGTATAAGTGAACCTCGTCTTGCCAAAGATATGAAGCTGTAAAGACGCTTAAGAATAAGTTTGTGCAAGTTCTTGAGGTACTGGAAGAATTGACGGATCGGGAGCCAGACTTCTTCTGACAGTCATGCAGTCATTCAACTTCCTCACTTTTCTTGGCTTTTGAGCTGCAGAGCTACCTGAAAAAGATAAAGTACAGATATACCTGCAGCAAAGTGGACTGAGTGTGGATAAGTGTGCTCAGAAACTCTGCGCTTTAAAAGCTCTCATAATGGAGAGCAGAGACCGTTTTGTCTAAGCCGCAATCGACTTTTCTAAGACTCTCTGTGAAAAACTTGGTATCGAACTCAAAACGAGAAGAAATCGCAAGAAAAAACAAATGCATGGCGATGAATCCGCAGATGCAGCTTTGTCTCACGATCCTCATTCGTAAGGCCCGTAGAATCCGTTTATGAAACCGCTGATCCTATTTTACCTTCAATAAAAGATACCTCATTGCCTGTGAAATGATGTCTCGAAACTCGAAATTTAATTTTAATTTAGTATTGAATGGAGGCGGAAAAATGGGTCTCCCGCCCCGGGCGCCGATATGGCACGCTACGCCACTGCATCTGCAGACTTATGACTTACTGTGTTTTTAATTCAAAAATTCGCAACCCTGGTTACCAGATGACGTTTGCAAACCTGCAATAGCAATTCTATTTGCACCATATACATAAGTTCTTTTCAATGACATTTGGACTAATGAACGCTGGAAAAAAGGTTGGGGTCAAAATACTGTATGGGTCATAATACCACCATTTAAAATACTGTATCTCAAAATACTGTATTTCAAAATACTGTATGTTCAAAATACTGTATGATCAAAATACTGTAAGTCAAAATTCTGTTTTCCAAAATTTTGGTTGGTCAAAATTTTGTATTTCAAAATTCTGTAAATAGCCTGAAAAAAAATCGTTTTGATAATGTAAAAAAGCGCACTTTTTAAAAATCCCGTTTTTATAATCCCTTTTCTTATTACGACGTATAAACAGAGAGGTGTGTAAGCTTTTGCACACTATAGGATTTGGGGTAGGTGCGAGTTTGGGTGTATGCAAAGTTTCATTCGCATTAAAATAATCTGGAAAATAACCAACATAAAATCAACAAGATATTTGTTAAAGAGTTATCAAGGTTGATTCTCATCGGCATATTTCTACAATTGTTTTGATTATAATTAACAATTGCATAATTAATTGCACCGAACTAATTGATCTGTCAAAACTTTCAGGTGTTCATCCTCATACAGCATTTTGAGATACAGTATTATGAGATACAGTATTTTGATCATGCAGTATTTTTTACATACAGTATTTTGTACATATAGTATTTTGAAATACAGAATATTAACCATACAGTATTATGACCATACAGTATCATACAGAATTTTGACCATACAGTATTTTAAAATACAGCATTTTGACCCGCTCCCCTGGAAAAACTTTTCAACGACTGATTGATGAAATGTTATTTGGACTGGACTTTTGTTTCACAAATATTGACGATATCCTGATTTATTCCAAATCCTCAGAAGAACATATGAGACACTTGCGCATCATCTTTCAAAGGATCGTCGACTACGGAATGGTTAATAACCCGTCAAAATGTATCTTAGGTGTTTGAGAAGCAAAATTATTGGGACGGAATTAAATCACCTCAAGAACATGTCAAAGCTCTTCAAGACTATCCACTTTCAAAAACAGTCAAGGGTGTTCGTCGTCGATTTCTTAGTATGGTTGATTTTTACCGAAGATTCATACCGAAAGCATCAGAACTTCAAGCACCACTTCACAATGCTATAAGTAATCCGCAACTGAAAGGTTCCCAACCTATTCCATGGACCTACAATTTTCTTCCGATTCCGAACGGCTTATGAGCAACACTTCTCATGACAAGAGATTCTCTTGGAGGATCTGTCAATTTCTCGCAAGAGGTAGTATACCCCTGAAAAAAATTTTTGCAGCTGCTGAGAATCGAACCCATGACTCTCTCTATGACTGTCCAACGCACTAACTATAGTAGTTAAGGGGTACTACTCCTTATTTTCTGCCCAGACCTTGAGTGTTGCTTGGAGTTTCCGATGGCTTTTAATGAACAAATTTCGAAAGGCAAAGTTGAATTTAATGGGAACATAGAGGAGACACCTTTTTTAGACACATTTCCTGGTTTTTTGGCCAAGTTCACCGAAACTGCCGTCCCAATTCTGTCCCAATTCTGTTTCTTGTGGGTTTGGCCGTGGCACGATGGTTGTGTGCTCGCCTGTTAACCTCATCATCACAGGTTCGATCCCTGCCGTCGTCTATGTCGTTTTAATTCCATTAAAAACCTTCTAAAAATTGTCATCCATGGGTTGCTGGTTTACTCATTACATGTTGTTCAGGCATAACACTAACAACATGTAATTGAGTTAAACTAGTATGCCCAACAAGGATGAACATGAATAAAAAATAATGTGAATTATAAATGACATAGAAATAAGACACGGCATTTCTCCGCTTTAGCAAAGCCGCCATCCACGGAGATAAAAATATCTGAGACAACCACCAACAGTCTCAGAACATCGTGCCACACATCTTTTCTATCCTTCTTTCTCTTCATTTACTTCACGCCCGCGCTGTGTTGAAACATTTAAAGGGTAATCATAATCCCTTGAGCGCGGGTAGATTATAAAAAAAAAAAAAAAAAAAAATCGAAAGAGCAGACCACTTACTTGAATAGATTCGAATTTTCAAGTCGTTTTCTTCCGGTTAAACACCTTTTTCTCATTATACGGATCCCATTGCTTTTGTTTTTAATTGCTCTATACGGCTGCTCCACTATCAGATCAATAGGATATTTTTTAATGAATTCATTTAGTGCCATGCTTATGGCATTTTCTGCAATTAAAATTGAAAAATAAAATCAATGAACCACACAAATCACAATCCCATGGCAATCCTGTGCTGCTGATGCCTCAAACGTGTCCTATAAGCTTCTTTATTCGTAATTCTTCTCTGTTCTGTTATCTTCGCCATCTTTGCTGCCGCGTTAGGTTGTTGTCAATAGCGCCGCATCCTTATGGAAAAGCAATCATTGTTTGACTTAATGCCATTGTCAGCACGACCTACATTGGTCGTGTAATCGCTTGGCTCTAGCATGTCCTTAATATATTTATATACAGTTTTGTTGTGGTATTTTGATGCTCAACTATTTATTTTTCTTCTTTGCAGACTCTGTTCGCTGACAATAACGAGATTATCAATATTGACACCCTTGCCAGGGGACATGACATCCTTGTCGTTGGCTGTCAAAATGCAAAGCTCCAAGCGTACTCTACGCTCTCATGAAATTCCAATAACGCAAAATTTCAGTGGATCTCAATTGGGCAATAATGTGACTGGCTCAAGTGGCGGGGGAGGAGGAGGATCTGGTGGTGCATCAGCACAACAGCAGCAGCAACAACCAGGAAATAATCAAATGAACTCCATGGGAGGTGGCGGCGGCTCGAGTGGTGCTATTGGTAGTGGCAGTGGTCCTGGAGGTGGAAGTGGTCAGATCAATTCATCACATGGACTTAGCAACAACGGCGGAGGGGTCAACTCGAATTCCAGCTCAGGATGTAACCTTGGCAACATGAACAATATCATGGGCGTCCCCCTAGCCGAGACCGAACTTGATTTGCACTTCAGTCTGCAATACCCACATTTTATTAAACGAGATGGAAATAGGTGAGTTTTGTTTAGGAGTTTGTCTTTTTTAGTCTTCTATTGTGGATTGTTGTTTTGTTGACTTAGATTGGTGATATTGCTGCAACGTCGTAAGAAATACAAATCACGTACAATACTGGGCTACAAGACTCTAGCAGAGGGTATCATTCGCATGGATGCTGTGCTTCAGAAGTCCATGGATATGACCGTTGAATTGATTGCGACGGGAAAGAACGGACGACCGGGTACGACTGTTGCCAGCTTGAGGGCCGAACGTGTTTCATCCATTCCAGTTGATCATGACAATAAAAATAATAATAGTGTGATGTTAGCGGGTAAGTTGCAAACTAGTTTTTTATCGATTGAATATGTTATCGTAGGAATTGTTTGCATATTTTTTTTTCAATAATCAAACTGTATCAACCTATAAGCTCAACCTGGCAGGTACCTATGACTTTTAACTTGTCTTGGAGCATTATATCCAAGCAATTTGTTGAAGTTTGTTCAATTGGGTTTTTGTATCGGATTTTTATTTAATTTCTAGTAGTAGACTTTCTTTGACTGGCTTTCTACTAAAAATTATCCTAGTTAGGCTTTTCTGTACCTTGCCAAACTGTTACTAAAGGCTGTTAGTCGCTGTATTTTCTTATCATTCTTGACACTTGTTTTTGGTTTTGAATGTCTGAATATCGTAATGGGAAGGAAATATTGAGCTTAAGGTACTAGTACGGTCTAGAACGCCAAAAAAACGCACGATTTTTGGGAATTTTTTTCTCAGAAACTTTATTACGTAATAACATAATTTTTTTTTAAATAATGAATACATACGTCAAGAGACAAAAAAAAATTTTTTTTTTAAATTTGAAAATTTTGGCCGAATTATACGAGTAGAAGGCCCAAAGTCGACTCATCAAAAAATACACTGTCCCATGGCGGACAGTTAATCTCAGGATTGGCTGGACTGAAACAAAAAAACCAAAGTGGGTTATTTAAAGGAAGGTTTCTTACGAGATAATTTACCACAATTTGTTTAAAAAGTCAAAACAAAACAAAAATCTCTAGCTTTGAAAAAAAATTTTTTTTTGTTTGGCCATTTTTGGGTCGCCATTTTTTTTATTCATAACTTTTTGGTCAAATTGTGGTAAATTGTCTTAGAAAACATAAAAACAATCTAGTTGCAACAAGTTTTTTGAAAATCGGTTCAGTAGATCCGGAGATTAACTGTCCGCCATGGGAAAATGTGTTTTTTGATGAGTCGACGTTGACGCCCTCTATAATTCGGCCAAAATTCGACAAACAAATTTTTTTTGTACTTTTCACACATGTATTCATTATTTAGAAAAAAATTATGTTATTATCTTATAAAGTTTCCGAGAAAAATTTTCCAAAAAATCGTGCGTTTTTTGCGATTTCTAGACCGTACTAGTACCTTAAGCATTCCACATTCGTGTAGTAGCGGTAAACAAGTGTTCTCTAACTTTAACAGTACGTCCGCAGTTACGTTCAAGGTTAAATGGATGGGCATTCCCTGAAGTGGCAATATTAAGGTTGAATTGCTTAAGATGAGGAATGCAATTGGCTATTTAACTAGAACACTGTTTATAAAAATAACGAGAGAATAATGAAAGACAAGAAACATTGGAGCACCTGCTCAAATACGGAAACTATACTCAAGCTGCGGACGAAGGTAGACCTTATAGATAACCGTCAGATCAGAAGGGGTTAAAATATTCCTTGCAACGTCAAAGAAAACGTAAACACTTAGCAACGTTTTTAAGGATGTTGAGAATGGGTTCCACTCAGACGACAAGAGACAGCATTGAGTTTTTGAAGCATTAAATTTTACGCGGTTTATGGTTCCCCATATACTATCGAGATCAAAATTTAATCAGCCTATCATAGGCCACCGTTCCAAATCCACATCCGAAGAATAAGGACGTGCATCTAGAAACGAATAAGAGAAGCTGAGAGCATTGTCGTCATCAAAACAATTTAATGAAGTTTCAGACAAAAGATCATTGATGAACATGAGAAAGAGAGTCGGAGACAACACTGAGCCCTGAGGCACGTCAGAATTATTTTTTTTTTTAATGTCAGACTTGAGACTT
The DNA here is from genome assembly GCA_963931855.1 of Philhelius festivus. Classification (NCBI taxonomy): domain Eukaryota; kingdom Metazoa; phylum Arthropoda; class Insecta; order Diptera; family Syrphidae; genus Philhelius; species Philhelius festivus. The sequence continues at coordinate 183,209,230 of OZ007555.1, forward strand.
GCGATTTTTGGATCAAAGACTGATGCCAAACTCTTTTAAATATCAAGTACAGTAATCTTACTTCCTCCAAAACGATGTAAAGATTTGTGCATGTGCTCTATCTGAGATATACCATCGTTAAAGAACATCTCAGTCGCTCAAATGTTTTGAGAAGGAATGCAGATCGACTGAGGTCTTTTGGCTGTACATGGAAACATTTGCCCGCTTTGGGTATAAATACAACTCTTACTTCTCTGCATAGCACAGGAATATGGACCAAATTTAGACAGCTATTAAAGAACATCTCTAGAATTGACCGAATAATCTTGCTTTTCTTTTGAAGTTTGGCCGTCTGGTTCTGCTCTTTTATATAATTTAAAGCTATTGATTGCCCACTGCAATTTTTCCCTTATAATCAAACCTTGTGGATAAGTTTAGGAATTGTTAGACACACTAATGTTAGTGTCATTCACAGTTTGAGAGCTTGCTGAGAAATAGAAGCAGGTTGAGCGATTCTTCGCGAGAGTTGGTCCATGAGCCATCAGCATTTTTCATGCAGATGCAGCTAGGCATCACTGGATTAGATAAGAGGATTTTTCTTAATCTAGATACTTCGGAGGTTTCTTCTGTGTTATCACAGAATATTCTCCAGGACGATCTTTAAAATGTCCTCAATTCTTTTTTATGTATCTACTTTTAAGGATTCTTGGAAGGAGTACCAGTTTGTCGCATTTCTAGTGCTTTTTGCGCTAACATGTGTATATGGACAGGAAATTGGCAAAGATTTATTCGGAGCTGTAGTGAGATCCTAGATTTTACTGTCAAGTTCGTGTATGTTAGGGGGAGGAAGGAGGACTTAGAAGTTTAGGTTTTCCGATAGTTGCGAAAAACTATACGACTAGGAAATTCCTCATTTAGGCTGAGGGGGACGGATAATGGAATATTGAATCCCCTTTGGGACTTATCTGGAGAGATTATCTTAAATGTGGTGGTTCGGTTGAGTGAGTGATGCAATTTCCAGGTGATAAGATCCTTTTACATTTTTGAACCAAATCCAAACTGAATGACTCCGTGAAAATTTCAAAAGTTTCCCATATCAATTTCATCAACAAGTTCATTCGAGCCATTTCTACCTTTCTCCAGAATATTTGACCCTACTTAGCTTCTAAAACTCGACAAGTTGGAGGCTCGTTTTGAAGAATTTGCTAAGAAATTATAGTACAAGGTTGCGTCAAATTAGTCATACAATTTTGTTTTTGAATTGCATTTTTACTAAATAAAAAAAATGATTTTGTAATTTTGTGTGATGGAAATCTTTATTTGAACCTTAACAATTTCTTCCGTTAAGTGGAAAAGATGATACCTATCCGTCTAGCGCCAGTGTTGTGCCCGTCTTATAGAATTTTGTATGACTTTCCACAAGATTTCCAGGGATAACTGTCGAATATTCTCCTTAAGAGCTGCGAATTTCAAAGGCTCGTTGGCATAAGCCCGCGACTTCAAGAAGCCCCAAAAAAGTCTGGGATGATTAAATCGAGCGATCTTGGTGGCCATGCCAAATCACCAAAACAGGAGATTACGCGACCAGGAAACGCTTCCTTCACATTATTCATTGAACCGTCTTGTTGAAACCATATCTTCCCCCAGCCACGCAGATCCAATTCTAGCAGTAAAAAGTCGTTTATCAGGGCCCTGCAGCGTTCCGTATTTCTGATGGCATCCTCAAAAAAAAAAACAAAAAAAAAAAAACAAAAATACGGCCCAATCACTTCTCCCACGTGGGCGCCGCACAGTGGCTTTGAGTGGATGTAATGGCACTTTGCGCATTCGCCCCGGAAACGAAGATTTTGCTAGTTGACGTAACCGCTCAAATGGAAATGCGCCTCGTTCATGATCATTTTCCACTCAAAATCGTCCTCTTCGTTGTTGAGATTGGGGATGGCTTGACAGTGATTCCCATGCGCCGGGCGGTCAGCAGACATTAACTGATGCACTGTTTCACTTTGTATAGAAACAGTCTTTCACTAAAATTCGCTGTAGGGTCCGTTTGGTGATGTCCAGTTGCGTGGCCCGTCGTCTGGTTGATGTATATTCGTTCTCAGTGACCTCAGCAGCCACAGCCGCGAAATTCTCGTCCGTTGGCAGCCACACCCTGCACGGTCTCCTGTGGTTAATTTCAGCTTGTAGATAGCACCGGAATGTTTGCCCAGTTGGCGCGACACGATTAGGAAATCGACGTCGATTATGTCAAAAAGTGTAGACACTATGAGCCCGGTACTCATAGTAGTGTGAGATTCTTGCTCACTAAAAAACCCCTCCCTTTTGTTCGTGCGACTACGACTAAGTTACCTTATCAAGTAGTTTTAATTTCATAATATAATCACGTTTGGCAGGTAGCTTTCCACTGATAGGACCTGCGTATACCGCATTTGAAAGCGGATACTCCTTATTGCGCTAGGTCGAACGGTCTCGTTCTTTGAAGTCGGCGTACAAGGTTTGTCTCATCAATGGTTTGTCGAATAATTCTATTACTACATATAGTCATTTAAGTGAGCTCGTAGCTTCCCAGCGAAAACTGCTATTTCATCTTCAACATTTGGTAATCGTAAGTCTCTGTGTAAATCACTGTTTCTAATCTACCACACCACGGAGCATTAACGATTTCTCTGAGTACTTTGTCCTGATAAGATTGTAATATTTGTCTATTGCTTGGTTTAGTACAACCCCAAAGTTGTATACCGTACGTCCATACAGGTTTTATTACTTGCTTATAGATAAGCAATTTATTGTGGATGCTGAGCTTGGAGTATCATCCAATAAGCCAATTAATTTCACGTAGTTTATTTTCAAGTTGATCTCGTTTCTTTTTAACATGAGTTTTCCATTTAAGCTTAGCGTCTAGTGCCATTTCTAGGTACTTTGCTTCATTAGCATATGGTATTTGCACCGAATTAATTTAAGTGGGCAGATTGATATTTTTTTTGTAAGTAAAATTAGCATGTGTTGATTTGGACTCATTAAGAACAATTCGCCATTTATTAGTCCATACCGAAATTTTATCTAGAGCTCGTTGGAGCTTCTCGTTTGCAGAACTGTATCTTCTTGAGGAATATCGCTAGTGTATAGTACGAACAGAATCGGACCGAGAACACTTCTCTGGGGAATACCAGCATTGATTTGCTTAAAATATTCCCTCCCTTGCTTAACTCGAAATAGCCTATTGTCGAGGTAGGATTCAAGGATGTAATATATTTGATCCGGAAAGACCTGTCGCAGTTTAAACTTAAGGCCATCGTGCCAGACCTTGCCGAAGGCTTGAGAGACGTTTAGAAATGCGTTTGAACACACATTTTTTCCCTCTAGTGATTTCTCAATTTCATTGGTTATTCTGTACACCTGATCAATTGTTGAGTGGCTTTTCCGGAAACCAAATTGATGGTCAGGAATAAGCCGCTTTTCTTCGATAATCGGAAGCAGTCGCCTTAATAAGATTTTCTCAAATACCTTGGAGATCAGTGGCAAGAGGGAAATCGGTCTATAAGATTTCTTTTCGTTCGGAGACTTTCCCGATTTTGGAACCATTAAAACTTCTGCGACTTTCCATTGGCGTGGGACGTATAAAAGCCTTAATGCCGCATTCATAAGGTGCTTAATTGCTGATTTTCTGGGTAGCTCTTTAAGCACGCGAGCATTTATTAGGCCATACCCAGGAGCTTTATTATTTTCAAGATTTTTAATAGCTTGATAAGGTTCTGATAACGTGATATTCCGAATAAGAAAGTTTTTAGATGGCCATTGGATATCACCATGTTCATTTATCAACGCCCGACCGTCAAAAGGTTTAAAAGTTTTCTCTAGGTTTTTAAAGTTTTTTCTGCGGTTAGCATATTTGAGTTCATTCGGAAGGCGGTTTAAGATTGTTTTGTCCTGAAGTGCTCGGGATTGATGCCACCTTTTCCGAACAGTTCTTTTTTTGCGAAGCAGATCTTTTATTTCCGTTGGAATTGAATCTGTGCTTCTAATTGGATCTCTAAAGTTGCGTGGAGTGTTTTTTCTTGCAGCGTCTTGCATGACTTTAATAAATGTATCGAATTCATTTTCTAGCTTTAAAGGCGTTTTCAAAGATATATTAAGCGCAATATTGTCTTCGCAATGTTCTCTGAATTTATCCCAGTTTGTTGTTGTTGTTACATAAAAATGGAGCTCTTTCCTTTTTGACTAGCTTCCCACTTACTGTCAACATGACTGCTGAATGATGGGTGGAAAGGTCAAAATTTTCCTCGATTTTCGTGTAAATTTTATCTAGTCCTTTTGCGATAAAGAAGTCTACAAGGTCTGGCATTTTCGCTCTTTTAGTTGGCCAGTATGTTGGTTTACCTGTCGAGAAATAATCAACACAAGATACCATACAAGCTTTGAAAAGCTGCCTACCTTTAGTTGAGATGCACCTTGCAATTTAACTTCTAGGAGGACAGTAGATTGACGCAACACTATAGTACGAATTTCTAAATTGAACAGTAACTGAACTTATTTGCATTATATCGATTTAAATTATAGTTCTAATTGAATGTTCGGTCGTTGTATCCTTACTAAATATAGAGGATCCACCTCTTGCTCTATCAGATGGATGGAATGCTTGATACAGAATCCCTTAATTTTTACATCGCAGTTTTTTTTAAATGAGTTTCGGTAATCAAGCATATGTAAATTTTTACTTGCGACTTATAGGTACTATAAGGCAAGTTATGCATTCGTAAAAAAAATCGAACTCGAGATTTTGATCAAAGTTGACATTACGATGATAGCGAAGACTAAAAAAGTGGGTCTCGCAATTCTGTCTGTCTGTCTGTTCGACTACAGCCTAAACGGCTCGGCCGATTTTCGTCAAACTTGGTAGATATCAATTTTTTCCCCCACAGGTTTTTTTCTTTTTTTTTTAAGACCAAAAATACCTGCCATACGAATTTTTTTCAAAATTTTATAAATATTTTTTTTTTCTCAAAAACTGTTCGACAGATTTTAAAAATAAAAATACAAAAAAATTTCATTTAGTTAAAGCTAGATAATGGTTGAAAAAAATTCCGAAAAATGGTTATTGAGGGTACCCCCCAAGGAACCATTTTTTTGTTTTTGATTTTCTCAAAAACGGTACTACCGATTTCGATAGTATATAATAGAATTGTGTACTCAAATTTTCAAAAAAAAAATTTTTTTTCGATTTTTAAAAAAAAACTTAAAATTTTTTTTTTCAAAACTCAATATTTCGAAAACCCCATGCTAGATTTTTTGAAACTTGATAAATAAAAGTTTCTTAATATAATCTACAAGATGTAATAATTTTACCTAAAAATAAAGGTACCTACCATACAAATGCTAAAAAATTTAAAAAAATGGTTTTCAAAAATCGTATTTTTCTCGAAAACGGCACCTAGAACTTTCATATAATTTTTTTCCTTTCAATTAATTTTTATGATCTTTAATTTATTAAACAAAATTTGAAATTAAGATATTACAGCTTGTACCTACCATAGAACAATTTTTTCAAATTTTGAATTTCTCATTATCCACATAACGGATCTTAATGGAATTTTTTATAGAGAAGATTCTAAAAAGTCTAAAACACATTGCATTTCAAAACTTTAAAATAAATATTTTTTGAATTTTTGAAAAAAAAAAATATTTTTTTCTTTTTTTGAAAATTCGATATCTCAGAAACGGCTCAATATTTTTTTTTTTTTTGTAAATTTAATGTTTATTTGAACAATAATAAAAACTTTAAACTGGCGTACCAAAATTTTTTCTTAAAAATCTTTTAAAAATTTTGTATATAAAAGCTTTTTTTTAAGAAACCACTAAAACGACTTATAATTTTTGTTCTTGCATAAATTCATATTTGCATAGCATTCTGTTTTCGTCTCTTACTATTAAAAGAATTTAAAAAAATAATTTTATCCTTATGAACAGTTTTCTCTAAAGACATTCGTTTTTAAAATTCCTAGTCTATTACATAGGATCAAGTTCGTGCGACCCAGTCGTGCATTTTATTTCATTCTGTAGAAGTATGTATTTCTATTTCATCAATTTTTGATAATAATGCAGTCGCATTCCAGTCCATGTAAAAATTTTAAACAGCTCATCCATTTTCATAATTTATTCTGGGATGTATGAGTCTTACTCAAATATGAGTCTTTTTCAAATATAAGTTTATTCGTCCTGCTTTGCTCTTCAAGTCTGGCAAGAATCAAAGAAAACACTTGGGAAACTGGGTCTGGTATATTTGTACTTTGAAACAAATTTGAAACTTGAATTAGTCTTAAGACCATTATGCAACTTTCGATCCGTAAAAAAATAAATAAATAAATTTGGTGGTGCAACAGCTCGGAGTGAACCAGGACCTAGTGACTTACAACTCTCAGCCATTCCTGTGTGCGTGTTACCAGGGAACGGAGGGGACCTACAATTTTCTGCCGATTCCGAACGCCTAATGAGCAGCACTTTCCATGACAATGGTTCTATTATAAATTTCCAAAAATTCAATTTTAACTTGCAAAAAAAAATTTGTCCGTACTGTATTTTCTGCGAAGTTAAGAAGATGCGATTAGTAGCCAATTTGTTTCTAAAGTGCATATTGAAAAATGTCAAAACTTTCGAAACCAAAGTTTAAAATAAAGAACAAGATTCATCTTTGTGTACCGCTACGCTCTGATTTGTAAAATAAGTTCTTTGTATAGTTTAATTTCTTTTTGCTCAGGCGTCTTTCCCTCACATTGTAATCTTCTAACCCGAACACAACAAAAGAAATTGAAAACTGAAAACGAAAGTAGTACCTATTTTGCACAACAACAAAACAATAATAAAACTCAATAGACTACAAGTTTTTTTTTTTTTTTTTAAAGCATTCATTATGGAGGAGAAATTTATTCATCAAACCACTAGCACGCTATTAAAAGCCATAAGTACTTGCTACGAGCTAACCTTGAAGCTATCTATACACTCTCAAGTCCATACACTATAACAGTTCTTGCATTATGACTGGAATAAGAATCCATTAATAGATCGTTTCGCTTAAGCCAAAGCCAAGCACACAAGTAACTCTTGAATACTTAATATGGAAATAGAAAGAATAATGACAGGGAAAAAAAAAAAAAAAAAAAAACAGACACGGATCAATGCGATTTTAATTATGGAACACCCTAACGATTACCATTATGGATGCATGAAAACAAAAATCACAAACCGGAAGGTGATTTTACACACTGTTTAGAAAAACGAAAGTGTCAAATGTGTGCCGGTTGTTTAGAGTTTATTGTGCACATAATTGAATAATTGATGATATTTTGACAACTAATAGTTTTTTTTTCTGTGGTCGGTTGCTGGTGTGACTTAAAGCGAAAAAATGTTGTTTTTCTTGTGGACAAAAAGTAGGTCGTTGATGTTATTGAAAAATGTGTTTATCTATTCATTTGTACCCACTTGTGTTTGTTATTAAACCAAGGTTAGATTCAATTTAGAATTTCAGCCGATTGTCCTCCAAAAAATTAGTGTTGGTGTCGGTATTTGGCAAAATGAACTAATATTGTTTAATTTTTGTATATTTTATTCATTTACTCGTATCTACAAGCAATTTCGTTAGCATTTTAAGAATAAATGCTAATGAAATAATAAAACATCAGATAAAAATTTATTGCGAGTAAGTTTTTCGATATTAAGGTTTTTTTTTAATAAGGGCGGGTAGATGTTGAAATGGAATAAACCAAGCTGTGTGTGAGGTATTAACAAAATTCTTGCCATAATGTCCGAGGAATAAATTTTCACAGACTTCCGCCTAGATTCGGCTGAATTTGAGCGACGGTCTGTCTAATGTTCACCCTAGGGGCATCGGTCGATTGTGGTTTCTTCACAAAAGCCTACGACTTCAAGAAAACTCTCAAGAAAAGGTATATCTGGGTCAAATCGTATGACCTTTGTGGCCAATCCACGTCACCTCTGCGAGGGATAACAACCCTTAGGCTTAGCTGAAGAAATATCAGGAAGAACGAAAGCTTCTCAATGACCGGCAGTACGGCTTTCGTAGCAATAGGTCCACTGGTTATCTGATGGCATATCTTACCGAACAGTGGCACAAATCTTTACATCGTTTTAGAGAGAGATTATTGCACTTGATATTTCGAAAGCATTTGATAGAGTTTGGTATCAAGATCTCTTATCGAATATGCGTGCCTTTGGTATTGATGAATCTGTTCTTCGTTGGATTAGAAATTACCTTTTCGTCGTATTGGATGATTTCAAGTCTGAAATTCATAAAATAAATGCTGGTGTACCCGAGGGCACCGTTTAGTCTCCGACTCTTTTCCTCATGTTTATCAACGATCTCGTATCTGAAACTTCTAATCCATTTCAAGATTCATTTCCTTGTTCTTCTGAAGTGGAACTTGAACAGCAGCTCATTAAATTCTGATCTTGACAGCATTGTCCATTAGGAAATAAAAAACCGTATGGAATTTAATGCTTCAAAAACCCAATTCTGTCTTCTAATCGTTAAAGCGAAATCCTTCCCTTATGTCACTATCCATGAGTGACACTTGCATTGAGGAAACCGAATAGGTTACAGTTCTTGATATGTGCATCACAGACCACCTTGTGTATAATGATCACATATTCGGCGTCACCAAAATGCTGCTAAGTGCTTAAGGTATTCTGCGACGATGCAAGAAATTTTTCAGCCCTTCTGATCTGGCCATAATCTATATGGCCTATATTCGACCAAAGCTTGAGTTCAATTCCCACATTTGGGTAGGTGCTCCAATAGCCCACTTGAGTCTCTTGAATAGAATTCAAAAAAGAGCTTTAAAATTGATAGGTGACAGAACTATAAATATATTTGAATCTCTCGAGCACCGCTGCCATGTTTCTTGTCTTTCATTATATTACCATTATTTCTATAAACAGTGTTCTAGAGAAATAGCCAGTTGCATTCCTCCCTTTAAACAATTCAACCGTAATGCTCGCGCTTTTAGGAATGCTTATCAGTTTAACCTTGAGTTTAACTTCGGTCATACTGTGAAACCCACTGATTCTTTTTCCAGCTGGACTAGACGAATGTGGAATGCTCTTTTTTCCCCTTCCCATTGTAATACTTTAAACAAATGTACATCGGTATCTCTTTTTAAACCCTTCCTTTATACTGTTTTTTTTTTTTTGTGTACGTTTTTTCGCTACTGTCGAGTTTTTGTATATTGGCCCCATTTTTTTTATCACGTGCCCCTTTTTTGATTTTTGTCAGCGGCAACACTGGTCCCTATAACAAGAAACCTAAATTTAAGTAAACAAATGGCAGGAAAACTCGCAAAATCTAAAAGTGTGATACTGGAGAAGTATCATGTCCAGCAAATCAGACTCAGCTTCAAAGTATCGAATGTTTGAGGCATCTTCAAAAACCATAATGTGCTATGTTGCTCAAACTTGGGGTATATCGAATTTGAAGAAGAAGAGAAACTTTTAAGATATTTTTTTAAAAGAATCTTCAAGGTGCCACAATCTACGCCAAACCACATTCTTTACCTTGAAACTAGATTACCTCTGATTTACATATCAACACTTGAAATAAAAGTTGACAATGTCTTAAAAACACTTAATATGGATGATATTAGATTACCAAAAAAGATAACTAAGCTGGTAATAAAGAAAGACATTTTGTTGTTTATATAGTGGGTGAGTTTGGCGGAGTACTGCAGCTATTTCTAAACCTACAAATCAATAAGACGGATGTCTGGAAATCTGAGCTGGACGAAATTATCAAGCCAGTGAATGTGAGAAAAAGTCGGGACATCGAATTTAAGGCAAAGTCATCCTTGCTACGGAATATTATGATCAGCTCAGTCACAACTTGATGAGTTATAACTACTTTACATACAGATACTCAAGAAAAGAAATATCCGTGTATCATAAAAACAAGGTTAGAGGGTATTCCACTGAACTTTATTCTATACATATGTACGTGATCTTTTAACATGAGGCGTGCGAGAAGATGTGTAGCACTTTCTTTCTTTGTCTTCTTAGTTTACAGTGTCCCGCGAGAAGTCCCGTTGCTATTTTTAGATTGTTCCTAATTAAGCTGATACAGTTCATGAAACGATCTTGGTTATAGTTTCCAGGAAGTAATTTGACCTCCCTCAGTTTTTATGAGTTCTTTCCAGATTTTGGATCTCTCTCTTCTATTTCGTTTTTGATCTTGTTTTCGCTTATTCCGCAGTAGGGCTCTGGCCCCATTAAATAAGTCCTCGCACCTTATTTTTTGATAGGGAGTCTATCTCCTCATTTCCCTGGGTATCTACATGTCCAGGTACCTAATGAAGTGTGACATTATTGTTCTTGCGAAGTTTGTTTAGCCTGCTTACGCATTCCCACACTAACTTAGACGTTATGGCGTATGAGCTTTGAGAAGGGCTAGGCTATTTGCCATAATGGCAATGTTTTAATTTCGCTAATTCCTTTCAAGATTTCGACCTGGTAATTCCGCTAAGGCATTGACTTCCGCCCGGAAAATGCTAGTGGATTGTTCCATTGGTATGGAAAGTTTGGTTCTAGGCCCAAAAATTCCAGCACCAGTCCCTTCGGTCGTCCTCGAACCATCGGTGCTCCACTTAATGGCATTGGCTTTGAGTGGGTAGCTTTCTGTTTCGCCTATCCACTCCCAACTTATGTTCAGCTATTAGGTGCTTTTCTTCTATTATTGGCTGTAGGCGTATAAGTAATACTCTACTATTTTTTACAGGCACAATGTGATGGTTTACTTGGTCTTAGAACCATAATAACTTACGCAAATTTCCATTTTCTCGGAACGTATTGTAGCATTAGAGTGGCATCTATGATATAAAAAAAAGGATTTTGAGAACTTCGGCCCTAATTAAGGCATATGCCGGAGCTTTATTAGACTTTTTAATTTCTTAATTAAGCTCAACAAGGCTCAAAGATCTGCTAGCGTTAGCACCACGGGTGCTTGAAGACCTTGTCCAACTTATGACTTAAGCATATATTTTGCACCTTTTACTACTTGATTTACACAGTAAATATCTAGTATATTTCATTGCATTAAAAGCTTCTTCTAGCTTTTAGTTTGCTAAACGCCTTTATACAATATACATCAGTAAAGATTTCTGGGTTAAGTTCCGATCCAGAAAAGACTGGGATAATAAGGTCTTGACGAAATACTTCGACAGAACTATCTTTGTCGATGATTCACAGATGAATTATTGTAGTGTTGGCTCAAGAATCTTTTCTGGGTCTCTAAATATATACGTCTTTTCTGACTTTGTGAGTGCTTTTCAACCTGAATTTTTAGCCATCAGGGAAGCCTTCAAGTTACTCAAACAAGATCCCAACGAAAGCCGTTGAAACTCAAGATATATTTTTAAAGTTTGGCTCGAACGACGAATTCACACTTAAATAGAAGCTGCTTTTGCTCTCGGAAACAGTCAGTAGTATAAATCACAGTTTTTTTTAACTTACTCAAATGCCGCTGATATCTGCCTCGCAGCAATCTATGACCTCCGCTAATTGTTCGGCTGCACGTAGTTGGTTCATCAACAATTAATCCATTCACAACTTGCAGAAGCAGCATTAGGAGGTTCAACTGACTTAAATAGAAAACTAGCAGGTGAAATGTGAGTTCACGTGTCTTAAGGGTGGATTGTTTGACTAGTTCAACAGCTTTAGAAATTATTTAATCTTCGATCGACTTCATTTATCAGTTCTTTCTCACATATTCATCCACCTACAGGGATTAACGGAGATTTATTTCTCTCCAGAATATCCATGTTCTTCATTTTTATATTACAAAATTCCCCATGCAAGCTTAGGCTAGGTTAGGTAAGATGGGGTGATGATACGGCAAAAAGCCTCAATTGCATCCAATAAGCTTCCCAGGAATTAAATAAAGAAGGTTTGTAAAAAAGGAGTAAGTGAAACGAAGGGGGCTTAGGTATTCAATGCCTCCCTGAACCCTCCTGAATTATTTTTAGGATGATCTTTAGTGGCAGGGTAAAGATGTCGCCTAATTCATAGAAAAAAAAATATCCATAGCTCGGGCATTCACAATGAAGTGAGATGAACCCTCTTCAGCCTCTTCATCTTGACACCCTTAACACAAGTCCAATGAGCAAATGCCATACTGCTCATGTGGGTTCCAACTGTATTATGGGCCGTCCAATTAATGAGGAGTTGATGCTTGAGTATATATTCAGTTTTTTCCTTAATTTAGTTTTAATAGCACTGGTTGTACCAATACACGCTAGTCTTTGAATTTTGGTCATGGTTTTCGATTGGCTTCCTTATCTAAGGCTGGCCATTAGACCAAGTATACGTTAGAATTAGCTGAGTACGTCCAAATAATAATTATGGGGCTGAAACCCCATCTTTTACCAAAAATTGTAATTAGCACACACCCAAAGGTTTTTTGTATACCCTTAATATGCCAGAAACACAATGTGAGCATTAAGAAAAAAGGGAGGGTTTAGAAAGGAGTTGTCGCTGTACATTGGTTTTGAATTCTTGAACATTGCAATAACAGGGAAAGACAGAGCGTGGTGAGACATTCCACATTCGCGTAGTACGGCTAAAGAACAAATCTCTGTACTTCATAGTACGACCGAAGTTTGCCTCAAGGGCAAACGGATGAGCATTCCTAGAAGTGCGAGTATTACAGTTGAATTGTTTAAGGGGAGAAATGCAGCTGGCTATTTCACTAGAGCATAGTCCGTTAAAATAACGGTAAAAAAGGGTAAGTCAATGATTTTATTGTCACCAATCATTTTGAAAGCTCTTCTTTGTATACTGTCAAGAGGCTTAAGTGAGTTACTGGAGCACCAGCCCATACGTGGGAGTAGTTATACTCAAGTTTTGGACGTATATAGGTTTTATAGATTGTAGCCAGATCAGAAGGAGAGAAAAATTTTCTTGCACAGTTTCAGAAAACCCAAATATCATGTGACATATTTAGCGACATCGCCTATGTGATTGTTCCACAAGAGGTGGTTCGTGATGCACATACCGAGAATATCGAGGTGTTCAGTTTCGTTGATGCAAGTGGCACTCATAGATAGTGGCAAGGGGGGTATATCACGCTTTAACGATACAAGACAGCATTGAGTTTTCGAAGCACGCGGTTTCTTATTCCCAATTGTACAATGCTGTTTAGGTGTTGTAGGGTCCACATCCGAAGAGGATGAATGTGAGTCTTAAAACGAATATGAAAAGCTAAGAGTACTATCGTCAGTGAAACAATTAATTGGATTAGAAGTTGTAGACAGGAGATCATTAATAAAAATGAGGAAGAGGGTCGGGGACAAAACGGAGCCCTAGGCACACCCGCATTTATATTGTAGGTTTCAGACTTGAATCCGTCGAATAAAACTTATATTGAACGGTTTGAAAGAAAATTTCTAATACAAAGAAAGAAGGATTCGTCGACATCGGATCACGCATTTTCGATAAAAGAGCAAGATGCCAAACTTTATCAAATGCTTTTGAAATATCAAGTGCAATAATCTTACTTTCTCCAAAACGATGTAAAGATTTGTTCCAGTCTTCGGTGAGATATAACATCAGATCACCAGTGGACCTATTGCTACGAAAGCCATACTGCCAGTCATTAAGAAGCTTTCGTTCTTCAAGATATATCTTGAGCTGATAATTAATCAGCGTTTCCATGACCTTGGAAGGAACGTTAGAGCGATCGGTCGATAATTTGAGGGAGAAGAAGATTCGCCTTTTTTCGGAATTGGCTGAACAAATACATTTTTCCAACCACTCGGAACGTGGCCAGAAGAATAGGATAGATGAAACAGCTTACGCAGGGGTTTTGCTAGCGTGGAAGAACACCTCTTCAGAATGATAGCGGGGATACCATCCGGACCAGCGGATTTATGTATGTTGAGATCTTTTAGGACTCTCGCCACAGTACGAGTACGAAAAAAGATTTAACAAAAGGAGTGGGGATACCATCCGGACCAGCGGATTTATGTATGTTGAGATCTTTTAGGACTCTCGCCACAGTACGAGTACGAAAAAAGATTTGTCCCATAGAATCATTAACGCGCCCAAGAATTAGGGGAGTCATGACACTATCTGGCAAGGTGCAATTTGCGGCGAACTGCCTTACAAATAAGTTAGCTTTCTCAATAGAGCTAACAAAAGGAGTGTCATTGACAAAAAGCGTAGGAACCGAAGAAGAAGAAGAATTCCTCATATTTCTTACAAATGACCAAAAATTCTCACTGCCTTTGGGACATTGCAGTATTTTTTGCCATGATTTTTGGTCATGTAAAAATTTGGTCCGTCGAATATGAGCGTTGCAGGCCTTCCTGGCTTGTTTAAACCTTTTTTTTTAATTTAGTGTTTGGCAGTGTCGGAAACCTGAAGCGGAACCTGGTTAACTACGAGAAGCCAAAGCAGAGGAGATACGAATCCACCTTGTGGAGTACCTACCTCTACTTTGAAACATGCAGGCTGCCGTATCGACGTTAATGGAGGTAAGGGCTTCTCGAATTGCATTGTATTCAACATTATTGAAGGAATACTTTTTCTTTGAAGTTAATTGAATTTTCGATTATGCCGACCACCTTATGAAGGGCTGCCTCAACAAATTTGCTTTAAAGATGATCTCTAGAATTGTGAAAATAAAATCTTTGGTTCTATGGAGCATAATTGGAATTATTCCACCTGGCCCTGCAGACTTATTGTATGCTGAGCATGATTCAATGTTAAAAGCGACTTTTTTACTATCTACGAGTTGGTTACATATATTGTGCCCTCAGTCTTCAGGAGATGCAGGCTTAAGCCACACTCATTCCTCACGATACAAGGTTGAAATATGATATTGGAAACAATTAATTCTACCCAGAACAGATAATTCGTTGTGTAATAGAAAATGATCAAAGAAGCCTTAGTTCACTTAAGAAAAAGTCTTTAATCAACCTAATTTAAATTTGGTATCAATTAGTGGACAAGCTGAAATAATTGGAAACACCACCAAACGTGGAATAGTCACAGAAAACTTTGCATACACTTCTCATTGTTGCACTTCAAATCAAATCTTCAGTTAAACGATTTGTCTTAATAAACCAAGTAAACTCAGTATCTATTTCAAGGCTTCTTTTGTTTTATGATTGTTTAGTGGATTCTGATTTCAGGTAACAATTCTGTGCAATTCCGACCCCATTGTTGCTTTTCAATCTCATAAATTCACTGCCGAACAAATTGCTCCACATTTTTAGTTGACAATACACGTGCCAAGGACAAAATATAAGTTCCACGTTATATTCAAACGATCTCACCATAAATTTACACAAAATTCTCCTTACAACACTCAAGAGGACCCAGTTACATTTATTGACGCAATAATAGCTCCACTCCTCCATGTTATACATGACCCTCAAAAGTGATTATGAAGTTCAAGGGAAATACATGTAATATGTAGCTATGCATAAAAAGTAGGGAAGCCCCTGGCACATTGCCAAATAAAGAAACAACTATTAAAAGAACTAGACCCACTTGCATATGTATGCATGTATGGATAGTATTGGGCTAGCAATCGTTTGAAGTAACGTCCTCATATGCAATTAATGTTGACATTTCCAAAAAATCGATTAACATACTTTCGCTATAAAATAATACCCAGGTCCCCTAGAATAACACGGACAGTGTCAAGCCTTCATGTTTTTGTGAAGTGCATCAAACCGCATGCATAACTAACATCATTTGTGAGTTTGTGTGTTTGGGTATCTGTAACCATAAGCCTTAAAACAGAAAAAAAAATACAAGCACAGGTGGAATAATGTGTCACTTGATGCTGTTGATGCAACAACAATGATGACGGCAGCTGCGGTTTTTCATGCTCTCCTAGACATCAGACGTGATTTTGTTTTTGTTTCGCTCAAAATAGATGCTGAATAGGCTTAAACGTGATATGAATGCGAAAAACCTCACCCTTAAAAAAAGAATTAAATATGTGCATATCGTGTGGCTGACGGGGTTTCGAGGTACACCAATGATGTAAAGAGCTTCCAGTTTCAATGACATCTAGTACAATTACGAATATGAGTACCACTGCCTCGCAAACACTGTTTTTTTTTGTTAATGTCTATAAGGTGAGTTTTTTTTAAAAAGGTTAACCAAAACCCTCGATTCCTAAAGGTATTGCATAACATTTTGAAATACCATTAATTGTTCGGAATTCAGAAAATATTGATAAATAAAGTTGAAAGTTATTTAACTGGTAAATAGTCTCGCGACGTTATGCTGACGGACATCAGGACCTTAGGTAACTTAGGACGACAATACTACGTTAGGAAGACTGTAATGGGAAAGAAGAAGGGTTTCTTATCTCCGCATCGTGGGCTAAGAAGCAATTACTTTGACGTGTACGCCCATTCTGTTAAGTACAGACCAGCTGTTTAAGGACTAGGAGAAACACAGGTTGGTGCGAATGCTGATCTTTGCAAATTTCGTAGGCCTGGCTTTACCCTAATGCCATTACTCTTTTTCGCCACTACGGCTTTTCAGTCTATTTTAGATATGATGTTGCTTGCCAGAGCCTTCGAACATTGTACTTATACGAACTTTAACTTCATGTGACTCAAATTTATTGAGAGCAATTCAACTCGTAATGAGTTTGATGTGCTTTCTGATTCCATTTCCCGAATTGTTTCCTTGTACCCTTAAACTGAAGTCGTTTTTGCGGGCGACTTTAATGTACACAACACCTCACTCAGCTTGTAGATGAGCCGACTCAAATACCAGATGTTGCTGGGCAAAACGCCCGCAGTCTCGACTTGTTTCTTACTTCTAACTCTGCTAGTTATGTATATTACTCTCCATTCGGCACTTCGGACCATTGTGTAATATCAGTCAATTTCTCGAGTCCCATTCCTCCAGTTAAAGAGAAGCATTCCACTAAGACATTTTGGTAAAACTGGGACGGTTTAGATATCTTTTTTCAAATTTTTAACAGATCTATATGTTTCCTCGATAATGATAATTGATGCCAATACTTATATGATTACAGAAGTTATTTTTCGTGGAATGCGTACTTTAATTCCTAACAGAAACAAGAGTATAAACCTTAAAATATCTTGGTTCGATACAAGCAACTCCTACAAAGCCAAACCAACTGAGGAAAATCAGAAAAAGTATAAACAACTCAGAAACCAATGCAACGCTGTTATAAAAAGAACCAAATTCTTACATGACCAGAAATTAAGGCAAAAAATCCTGCAATGTCCCAAAGGCAATAGAAATTTCTGGTCATTTGTAAAGAACGTAAAAATTTCAACTTCGCTCATCTCAAATGACAAACCGATAACTAGCTCTTTAGATAAGACAAATGTACTTGCAGCACATTTTGTTGTTAGCTCTACGTTGCCTGATAGCAACATTGCTACTCCTGTTCTTGAGAACGTAAATCATTCAATGAGACAGGTTTATTTCCGCACTCGTACAGTTCGAAGAGCTTGATATAAACAAATCCGCTGATTCTAATGGTATACCCCCATTTTGCTGAAGAGGTGTTCTTCACTCCTACTGTACTGGAATCTTTCCCAGAAGATGGAAAACAGTATTTGTCAAGCCTGTTTCTAAAAAATGCGACCCTTCCTCCCCCTTTTCCTATCGACCAATTGAACTTAAGTCCTTTTTTTCCAAGGTCATGGAATCGCTGATAAATCATCAGATCAAGAAATATCTCGAAGATGGAGAGCTTCTCAATGACCGGCAATACGGCTTTCACAGCAATCGTTCTACTGGTGATCTGATGGCATATCTCACCGAAGAGTGGAACAGATCTTTACATTGTTTTGGAGAAAGTAAGGTTATTGCGCTTGATATTTCTAAGACATTTGATAGAGTTTGGCATCAAGCTCTCTTATCGAAAATTCGCATATTTAATATTGATGAACGTCTCCTTCGATGGATTAGAAACTACTTTTCGAACCACTCAATACAAGTTGTGTTGGATGGTTTTAAGTCTGACGTTCATAAAATAAATTCTGGTGTGCCACAGGGCTCCGTTTTGTCTCCAACTTTCTTTCTGATATTCATCAATGATCTTTTGTCTGAAACTTCTAATCCACTACATTGTTTTGCCAACGACTCTACTCTCAGCTTCTCATAGGTTAGGTTAGGTTAGGAGGGGTGTGCACAGCACAAGGCTGTTACGTACACGGGGGCCTATTGGTCCATTGTGATCCCCTATTAATAAAAGCAGAGATGCTCCTAACTAATGTCTTATGTAGACTGGTTCATTTTCGAACCAGCCTGTGCTTGCAATGAATTTTCTCATGTTTGCCATTGAGACCTGCGTTAGATCGTCTAGTTCACCAACAAACCTGTTTCCAAAGTAGCGGAGGCGATTTGTTTGGAGGTTTGGACAGTCACAGAGCAGGTGTTTAATGGTTTCAATCTCCTCGACATCCTGACAGCTCCTACAGAAATCTGGCGCAAATGCACCCATTCTTATGGCCATTGTGCCAATGGCGCAGTGACCCGTCAGTACACCTATCAGGATTCTGATGTTCTTTTTACTGAGCGATAAGATATATCGAGTTTCCTTTTCATTAATTCTAGGCCATAAACTTCTAGAGATAACGCAATCGTCCCTGGAGGACCAGGAGTTATTGATTCGCTCTTTCGTTATTAGGTCTATTTTCCTTTTAATCACGCCAATCGGGATTTTTGGTCCCAAATTTAAATGGCTACTGCTGTTTTTATTTGATTCTGACCCTTTCCTTGCCAGTTCATCTGCTATTTCATTCCCTTCTATATTACTATGTCCAGGAACCCAGCAGAGGTTGACTTGGTTGGTGTTGCAAATATTGTTCAGCATGTCTCGGCATTTTGATACTGTTTTGGATCTTATAGTCTCACTGGCTAAAGCTTTGATGGCCGCTTGGCTATCCACGAAAAATGTGATCTCCGACGAGTTCAATTCTTTCGTGCGTACCAATTCTGCCGCCTTTTCAATAGCGTAAATCTCGGCCTGAAAGACACTACACTCATCTGGGAGTTTGAATGATTCTTTTATATTGAGAGATTCACAGAACACCCCAGCTCCTGTTCCTTCTTCCATTTTTGACCCATCGGTGTAGAATGAAATACCTTGTTCACTAATTAGTGAGTTGGATTCCCATTCCTGTCTTTCGGGTATAGTAGTGGAGAAGTATCTGTTGAAATCTATTCTGGGTGGTAAGTAGTCCGTTGTCACATTAAGCCCTGCCACTTTGTCATACCTTTGCAGGATAGACCCATGACCATGACTGCTGTGCTTCCAAGAACCCATTTCTTTAAGCCGAATTGCGCTTTTGGCTGCTGTGCATTTTATGTGCTCTTCCAGGACTGGAAGATTTAAAATAATTTCCAGCCCCGCCTGTGGCGTAGAACTCTGTGCCCCCGTTATTCCTAAACAGGCTAGTCTCTGTACCTTATTCAGGTTTTTGAGATAGCTTCTTTTTTCTACGGCCGTCCACCACACGATCGACCCATAGGTAAGTATGGGACGAACTATCGCCGTGTACGTCCACTGTATGACCTGCGGTCGCATGCCCCACCGTGTACCGAAGGTTTTTTGCATGTGTAGAGAGCGCATAATGCTCTTTTCATTCTTTCCTCTGTGTTACGTTTCCATGTTAGCTTGGAATCAAGAATTACTCCAAGATATTTAGCCTCGTTGGAAAGTTTCAGGGGAATATCGTTAAGCTTTGGAGGGGTAAAATCCTCCAATTTCCTTTTTTTCGTAAACAGGACTAGTTCGGTTTTGGAAGGGTTAACTCCGAGACCGTTTTGTGCTGTCCAAGAAGATAGTTCTTTAAGTGTAGATTCCATAATATCCTTGATGGTGGTAAGATATTTACCCGATATCAGAATTACTATGTCGTCCGCATAGGCTACTATTTTAATGCCCTGAGTCTTAAATCTTGTGAGAATTTTGTTAACAACCAGGACCCAGAGAAGAGGTGAAATTACTCCTCCTTGTGGAGTGCCTCTTGTAACCGATTTCTCTACTTTGCTATCCCCAAGTTGCGAGCTAATGATTCTACCATTGAGCATGGTATAAATCCAGTCCACAATAGCAGATTCAACGCCAACTTCTTCTAGAGCAGATTTAATGGACTCCGTTTTTACGTTGTTAAACGCTCCTTCGATGTCCAAAAATGCTGCCATGGTGTATTCTTTGTGCTCGAGACTTTTCTCAATTTGTGAGACGACCTCGTGCAACGCAGTCTCCACTGACTTACCTTTCAGGTAAGCGTGTTGGTAGTTGCACAGGTTGCTTGGTTTGAGTAGGTCCCTTACATGCAGATCAATAATTCTCTCTAGTGTCTTGAGGAGAAACGAAGAGAGACTTGTCGGTCTGTAATCTTTTGCAGTCGAGTGTGTCGGTTTTCCAGCTTTTGGAATAAAGACTACTTTAACTCTCCTCCAACTGATAGGGACGTATCTCCATTTGATACAACTTTTGAAGATTACCCTAAGCCATGGGGTGATTATCTGTAGAGCATATTGACGAAATGCCGGAATAATCTCATCTGGTCCGGCTGATTTGTAGGGTTTGAACGAGTTTATTGCCCACATAATCTTCTGCTCTGTGATAACCTGTTCCAATTCTGGTACTGATTGTAAGATATCTAAGGTGTGTGGTTGTGTAAAACCCGGTCCTTGATGATTCTTACAGCCCGGGAAATGCGTTTCCATAAAGAGTTCAAGTGTTTCCTGGCTCGAGTTAGACCACGATCCATCGGGATGCTTAATGTATCCCGGAATCGTGGGATTGTGTGCAAGGATCTTCCGAAGTCTCGCAGCCTCACTTGTGTTCTCAATGGATTCACAGTGTCTTGCCCATGAATCCTTTTTGGCCCTTCTTAACTCTTTGGTGTATGAGTTAAGTTCGGATCTATATAAATTCCAATCTTCCTCCGATTTACTCAGTCTGGCTTTGTTGAAAAGTTTTCTGACCCCTGTTCTTCGTTTCTTAAGATCGCTATTCCACCATGGTGGATTAGTGGGTTTAATGTTACAAGATATGGGGCAGTGTTTTTCAAATGCCTTTTTCATTTTACTAGTAAGATTTTGAACAGCATTGTCAATGATTGAGGTTGCCGAAAGCGTTTCTTCCTCTGGAGGATCGATTCGTTCAATCAACCATTTTGAATACTTTGTCCAATTCGTCCTAGTTGGGTTCCTAAAAGGTTTAATATCATTTATTCTCCTATCTAAGGTAAAGAGTATCCTTAAGTGATCCGAAAAGGATTTCTCAGAAGAGACTCTCCAATTCCCTACATTATTACTCATAAGAGTGAGGTCTAGAATTTCTTCCCTGATTTTGTTACGAAATGTAGGGTGATTGCCCCTATTACATAACATAAGATTAG
This sequence comes from Philhelius festivus, assembly GCA_963931855.1. NCBI lineage: Eukaryota > Metazoa > Arthropoda > Insecta > Diptera > Syrphidae > Philhelius > Philhelius festivus. The sequence goes on from OZ007555.1 coordinate 183,230,628, forward strand.
AACAGAGAATGTATTCAAAAATTGACTCACCCCTTTTGTTGATATCCTTGCCACCCCATTGTGTATGATGGGCATTGGCGTCGCATCCAATCACCAAAGATGTCCCTCTTGCTGTGGTGTAATCCACAAGATCGCGGACCGTTTTTGATGGAGGATTTTCTTCATCTCCCGGCATGTACGTTGACGCCAAGACGAAGTTGCCTTCCTTGGATTCAACGTTGATTGCCGCGTTATCCCTGTTGCTGTACCTAGATAAAAAGAAAGCATTAATCGATTTTTTGGCTAGAATACAACTTCTAATATCACCTTCTGACGTGGAGTGGAAAAGGTTGTAATTTTTTGACCTCAACCCCAGTACCTGATTCTTACAAATCCAAGGTTCTTGAATTAAGGCCACATCCACGTTCTCTTGAGACATGTAGAGCATTAGGTCGTGCGTTGCTGCTTTAGCGTGCTGCAAATTACTTTGCACCACCAGCAGCTTTTGACTCCCCTTTGCCTTCATGCCTCTTTACCTTTACGGTACCGAGACCATATCTCACCACGTCTGCTTTTTCCTTCAGGAGGAGGTCAGATTTTTTGTCGATAGCGAACAAAAGGTCCTTACCTTCCCCGTTGAGACTCTTTCTGGAATTCAAGAGCTTCCATTCCAATATGGGGAGCTCCTTATTTTGTTTTGCCATCAGTTTAATAATGGATGAGTCCTCATGCGTGGCAGGAGGAGGAATCCATATTTTAATCTGCTGACGAAGTGGTAGAGCCGTGACAGGAAGAACCCCGAGAGATGCACCCTCCCACAGTTCACCAATTTTGGCGATTGTATGAGTGAGGAACTCCAAGGATTTCTGGTCTCCACAGCAAACCACTTTTACTCCTTTCCGCCAACCAGCTCCGTCGAAGGTATAGTCCTCAGCACTATCGTCTTCGGATGTCGCCATCATGGCTTTTAGGATTTCGTTTTCCACGAGTAACCAGTTCTTGGCCGTGATTTTCCCATCCGGATCCTCTCGACTAATAATGGCCACCTGAAGATCGATCGGGGTGTTGTCAAAGCTGTTGGTCTTAAACTTTTTAGAACCATCGGCCTTGGCTGTCTCCTCCGATCTTGCCCTCTTGGACGAAACTGACTTTGTCCCAGAAGAGTTGCCTACCTTTGCTTTGTCGTTCCCTTTCGGGTTCGATTTAGCGATGGTTTGCTGTTTCTTGAGGGAAGTCGTCTTATTCGTATCTTTGCCGGTACGAGCTGTTGAGTTATTGTTGTCCTGTTCTCGGTTTATCTTTTTAGGGATAGACTTCGATGTGGAAGCAACTACTCTTTCGCTGACTGGTTTCGTTTCTTTCTGTTGTTGGGAGGAAGCTATGGGTGCAGTGGAAGTCTTTGCCATCTGACTTTCATAGTTCTTTATCAGCTTTCTATGTTTCTTTAAAAGGGCCCTGTCTCCTGGACTGAGAGAAGTTGGGTCCTTTTTCTCCGTAACACTCACGAATCTTTTAGAGGATCTGTAGTTACTGCGTTGCCTCGAAGCATTGGGCGGTGCAGTAGACTTCAGCATAGTCTCTTCTTGACTCGAGTCTTCCAGCAACTCGTCCTCGGTCCGACTTCCTATAGATGGAGGTCTGTTCGAGGTCTCCCTACCGTCAATAGCCAGGCTATCTAGAGCAGGGAGAAGAGCCGCTGCAAGGTTGTGTTGTTTCACTAGGGTTGGCTTGTTTACTTTTTTTGTCACTGGCGACTTAGCTTCTTGCGAAGCCAAGCCCTCGCCGGCAGCCGTGACTTCTGCCGACACTTGAGTGTATATCCCCACTCGATTTTTATCTTCTTCTAGTAAACTTTTTTCCATGTTTTTTATTTGTTGGATAAACATCCCTGTTTTTTGTTGGTTTCTCTTAGTTGAAGGTCCATGCAGCTGGATTGCTGGAGGGTCAAACGTAAGCCCCCTCGCCATCGTCAAGGCGGAAACCGTGAGGGCTTCTCATACTCGTTCTCAAATTCATATCCATCTCCTACGGAAGTGGAATTGCAACGGTATCGTATGATTAGCACTCCGATCCTTACAGCATTGTTGAATGGGGTATAAAAAACCGTGTGGAGTTTAATGCTTCGAAAACTCAATGCTGTCTTTTGTCGTTGAAGATAAAGGTTCTCCTTATGACATTGTTCTTGAATGGCACTTACATCGAAGAAACCGAAAAGCAATCCTCACTCGAAGTATCCAGTTGCATTCCTCCCCTTTATCAGTTCACCCGTTATACCCGCTTCGCTAGGAATGCTCATCAGTTTACCCTCGAGCTTAATTCGGGTCGTGCCGTCAAATACGGAGAGTCTCGTTTTTTAGTCGCACAATACGGTTTTCCCTTGCCATTTCAATTTGCAAATATTCAAGACCAATGTTCAGCGACACCTCCTTTCTATCTACGACCATCGCCCGTGCTGTGTTTAAAATTATAAGAGTCTCTTAATATACCCTTGAGCCCGTGTGAATTATAAAAAAAATTCTCCGAAATCCTATTTCATCGTTTTCGCTTAAAAAAGAACATTTTTTAGGGCGCTTGTATTGGGCTCTGAGATCTATATAAAAAAAAAGTATGTCATCTATTTGGTCAGCTAGTTTCAGTAATTGGTAAGCTATAGATTTTTATTTAATGATTTTTTAATGATTTTTTTTTAATTTCTTTTTTCAAGGTTACGAACGATTTCTGGCACCTCATTTGGGTAATGTAAAAAATATAGGTTTGGCGTTTTTAAGGCCACTAAATGGTCATAAAAAGTCAGATTCTTTTAACAATATTGGTCAGCCATAGATTTTTGTTTATTAATATGTAATATGCCAAAACTTAAAAAGTTTCTATAGCTTACAAATTTACAGAACTAGTTGACCTTTTGTATCCTTGCATTACTGACTTATTAGTTGCATTATTTTTTTACAGATATCCCATATATTACTTGCCATGATCCCAGAGTCCATGCTTGTCTTAGTTTTGATTTTATTAGTTTCAGCATCAAAACAAACCTTTAAAGCACAAGTACAATATTAATGTACAAATGTACCTCAATCATAAAAAAAACAATGTTGGATTAACCGAATCATAAGGGCGAGTCTTCTTCAATGTATAACGATCGTCCAATTATGTTCAAGTCCCTTCTTTATAAGGAAATTAAAACGGCTTAAGAAATATCTCGAAGATCGAAAGCTTCTTAATTACATACTGGCAAGACGGCTTTCATTACGATAAATCCATTGGTGTATGGTACCCATTAGCATAATTTGATGAACTAGTTTGATGAACTGTCATGCAGAGGGCGTCATGGACTCGATTCTCAGCCGCTCCAAAAATGTTTTCCAGGAGTGTACTGCCTCTTGCGAGGAAGTGAAAAATCTTCCAAGAGTACATTTTGGCATGAAAAGTGCCGTTTATTAGCCGTTAGGAATCGGCGGAAAATTGTAGGGCCCCTCCGTTCCTTCTAACACGCATACAGAAATGATTGACAGTTGTTAGTCACGAGCCGTAATGTCCTCAAATTTTATTTTAGATCCAATGGTTATGTAATGATATATCTCATTGTGCAGTGAAACAAATATTAACATCGTTTTAGAGAAATCAAGATTATTGGGCTTGATATTTGAAAAGCGTTTTATAGAGTTTGCCAAGAACTTCGGTTATAGAAAATGCGTGCATTTGGTATCGATAAATCTGTTCTTGGTGGGATTAGAAATTACCTTTGGGATAACTTAATATAAGTTGTATTGGACGGTATCAAGTCTGAAGTCCATAAAACAAATGCTGGTGTGCCACAGGGCTCCGTTTCGTATCGACCCTCTTTCTAATATCAATTTATGACTGCTTATCTGATGACAATAGTCTCAGCCTTTCATATTCGTTCCTAGATTCACTTCCCGGTTCTTAATATGTAGCTTAAATCAAGTTTATTTAGATTTTCTTAGATTCAGTTGTAAACTATTTCTTTCAGCCGATCCTAATATGCTTTGCAGATCAGAATTAAGTCTCAGTTAAACCTCGTTTGCGGGAAAAATAAACCTGCGCATCGTCAGCATACATATGCATATTTGCTTCTCTAATACATTGAGGTAAATGTTGTGAAAAGCAGTGGACCCAATCAGGCGCGGATCCAGGATTTCGTTCAGGGGGGGGCAATTTTCGTAATATTTTGCTTAACTTTAAAAAAAATGGTCCATCGAATACTTACGCTTTTTTAATGATTCTCTGCATTTCTGTCTTAAAATATTAAAAGGTATAAACACAATCGAATATAAAAATAGCAATTTATTTAATTGAATTAATTTAATTTAATTTAATTGAAGGAAAGCATGTGCAGGTACATAATAAAGTTCGTATGTAAATAACTCTTAAATAGTAGATCAAACATCTTCGTTTACATTACTTTAGCATTACGATGCACGGCTCAAGAGATATTTAACAAAGCATTTTTCCTATCTTAGATCATATAAAATTAAATTTTTCTTAAACAAAATCATCATCTTTTTGATACTAGGAAAATTCATTCCAAATTGCATTTTTGTAGGTATGTACCACTTTTTGAAATTATCGATTATATTTTCAAAAATACGCTTAGGTACAGAAAAAGACCACATACCTATAAAAAGCTTTCAACCTCGTTATCGAATCGATTTGTTTATAGATTTATTAAATTAAATAGGTACCTCAAAATAATTTCTTTTATTTATATATCATCAAATCAACCTTGATTAATTAAAAAAAAGTCTCAGCTATAACTTTTGTCAATTTCTTTGGAATTGTTCAAGGAACAACGAAAACCACATTTTTGGGAATCACTTAAGTGAAAATATTTTATTTTTACCTCATTATTCTTATAAGAAATATAGATAAGATCGAAAGTGCCACAGTGGGTATCTCAAAATTATTCTTTTATGAAGTACCTATCTACCACCACCAAAAATTTTATGCCTGTCACAAAATGTGCACAATTGACTATTTTAATGATAAAAAGCCTGCTCACTACTTCAGCTATTTTCGCCAAATAAATAAGTCTTGGTAATCTTTTAAAAATCGCTTAGATATGTACGAGTACCTAGATACTATTTTTCAGTCATTTCTATGTATTTCTCATTTTGTTTTCTAAATAACTCCCCAATATTTAAGAACTTAATTTAAGAAAATATTCAATAAACATACCATGATTTGCTGCGTTTTGAAACACAATAGGTAGGTAAAATTATAATCTGGTCTTCGTTTAATGCTCTTTTAATGTATCTAATGTACCCAACACTTGTTTACAGTTGATTACGCACAAATATTATTTTATAGAATATACTGACACTTTCGGCACGCGACAAAACACTGTTATTAACTACACACAAAAGCCAAACACGCGTCGACTGTCGACAAGAAATAGCAAACAGAATATGAAGTGAAAGGTTGCAATTTGAATTAGATGCATATAACTATTTTAGAGTTCTTTATTATTTCTACCTAAAACTTGAGACACATTTTCATTACTTGTAACGGTCGTGGTTGGGACTTGCAAAAGAAAATAAAAAAACCCATTGTCTTTGCCTGAAAAAAATAATATGGAATTTATAATAGGCAGTGAAAATGAAGACATTATGGTTTTATTGCGCTCCTTTTGTTTTGCAATTAACGAGTATTCCTAGATCATAAAGTCAAATTTGTTTTTGTTGACACATCACACATCATCCCTATTCCTATTCCCAATGCTTGCAGGTAGAGAAAAGGGTTCATTCTTCAGTCAGTGAAAAAAAAAAACATAAAACCATGATAGGCATTTCAACGACCGACGCACGCGACAGGCGGGCGCCGAACGCAAATAAAGGAAATAACTTATGGAATCGTAAAATATATACATATACGAGTACATACATATACATACTTTCATACAGAGAACTTAGGTATATCTAAAATGCGTAGTTGCAGGCTGCACTCCAAACTTCTATTCTGCCTTTGGGAAAAAAAGAAAAAAGTGTTATGGTTTTTTGTACGCAATTTCAAGAATGTGAATAAAGGTATCTACATAAATAACATGAAAAGTGAAAAGTGATGCGTAAGCGTTTGCGTGTTGGTTGTTATAGGTTAAGGCTGGGATTGAAAAAAATTTACTTTATAATAATTGTGAAACGAAGAATTGCCCAGGGGGGGGCAATTGCACCCATTGCCCCCCCCTTGTATCCGCGCCTGGACCCAATATACATCCCTGAGGAACTCCCCTCAATACATTTTTAAACTGTGATATAGAATGTTCACTCAAGAACCCTGATTGCTTCCTACCCCACAAATAAGATGTTATTAAGTGAGCTAAACTATCAGTAAAATTGAAAAAAAAAATTTAGTTTTGATACTAAAAGCAAGTGGTCAACGATATCGTAGGCCTTAGAGAAGTCCAACATAGTTAGAAAGGTAACTAAGTCATTACTGACTAAAATTCAGATACTTTTATCAAAGCTGATACACAGCTATGATTAGGCCTGAAACCAGACTGTTTATTACAAATAAAATTGTTTTTTTTTTCTCAAAAAATCAGAAAATTGAAAGTGTAGAAGATTTTCCATGCCTTGAAAAATAAGGCAAAATTGAAAAAGGTCTAGGTATATTCGAGTGCAGCATGGAAATAACTCTCACCAACTTCCAAAGTTAAGAAAAACATGATTTGGTGATGTTTGAATTGAAAATATACGTTAAATAAAATGCACGACTTGATCGCACGAACTTGCTCTTATGTAAAAGTACTTTTGAATTTAAAATAAATTTTATAAATATAAAACATATGGATTTAATGAGATAAAAATATTCAAGTGCATGGAATTGTATCCGGAAAAGTATGAATTTATGCAAAGAAAGTTTAAAAATCGTTTTATTATTAAAGTAATTTTTTATATAAGAAATTTCTTTAAAATTTTCAAGAATAATTTTAAGTATTCAGTAGTATCTATAGATTTTAGGAAATAGTTTCAAAAAATAATCGTTTACACGTTTTAAAGATGTTGATTTTTCAAAAAACCCACAAACTATTTTTTCGACTATTTGTATATACAATATTATTTTAAACTTAAGGGAGCTCCTGCTGAAATTTGTTGGTTAAAATCGTTAGAGCCGTTAATGAAAAAGTTGAAAATCAAAAAACCGGTTCTATGGCAGGTACCGTTAGTAACATTTTGCCCCAAAATTTTGTTGACCAGAATGTAGTCAATGTCCATAGTATCATACCTAATTTTTTTATCAAAATCGTGAGAGCCGTTTTTGAGATAAATAAGATTTTGCATTACGGATGTATGGGGGGTACCGTTAGTCTTGGAGCTAAAAAAAAAAATCAATTTCACCTCTAGGGAATCACCGAAGACAATTAAGTACCGGGATTGAAGAAAATAGGTACAGTGGTTTAGGCTGTAGGGAGAGGTACAGACATACAGACACACTGAAACATGTTTTGTGTGTACTAAATTTTCCTTAAATTTTTTTTATAAAAAAATTGATATGCAAATTGTTAGTATTTAATGAAATACATTTTAATACGTAATTTAAAGATTTAGTCGTGTATCCGTTTTCAAGATATTGGATTTTCAAAAAAAATTTATTATTTTTTAAAAATCCAAAAACTATTTTTTCGAAAAAAATTTAGATTTATATTTTTTCAAATGCAAAGAAGCTCCTGCATAAAAATTTTGGTTAAAATCGTTAGAGCCGTTGATGAGAAATTCGAAAATCAAAAAAACGGTTCTATGACAGGTACCGTTAATAACATATTTTCCCAAAATTTTTTTTGTCCAGAATGTAGTCCATGTTCATTATATCACACTTGTTATAAAAAAAGATAAAAGTCTGTTCTAAATACTGAAGATATTTAATCAATGGCAGATTATTGCAACGACTTGGAAAACCACCCGAATTTTTTTTTAATTTAAAATTAAAAGTAGACAAAAAAAAAAAAATAAACAGAAAACAATTTCATCATAATAAAATTCCAATCTTATTGCCCAAGTTAATCATCTTCTATTTTATTTAATTTTCGTAACAAATTTTCACATTAATTCGACATGGTTCTGCTAAAGAACGAAACCTCACAGAATGATTCATACATTTTTTTTAAATCTCTGCCAAAATTATATAGCAAACAAATATTCATCTTAAAAAACCTATACCTGCTGGTCTTAGCGCTATAAGAGATGCGACATTATCATAGGTTTTTACCCTCCCCTGCATGAAGTAAAAATAAGAGATTACTAGAAAATGTGTACTTTACTATAATTTATTATTAATATTGCTCGCAGGATGACAACAATAGCTAGTTATGTGTGTAGAGCTATTTTAGAACCAAGACTCATTAAACAAAAAAATAGATTTTAGGTTAGGCGGCCCTCTTGCGCGCTACAACCCCTAGCTACTTGACCATGTGGAGCATACATAGTTGTTGTTTACATATTCTCATTCTTTTTGTTTCTCTGTCTCTTAGTTGGCAACTTGGGGTGTCTTTAGAATCTTAATTATAATTCACTTATAGATATTAATCGCAGAAGCGGGACAAGAGGTAGTGCTGTCCCGGTGGCGGGCGGCGGCGAACGACGGTGTAGTAGAGCTAGTGGCATTCGGTATTTATTGATTTCCACTTGTATTCCGTACAGACACTTGTACACGCCTATATTTGTTGGGGTTGTAGCCAACCCTCTGTTCTGTGGTTTGGTTGCAGTCAGTTTCAGTTGATATTCGGTCGTGCTACGGATCGCTACTAAATACTAAGATACAATTCCGAGACAAACCTTAGATATCATTCAATCTAAATTAAAGACAAAAAAAAATAATAAAGAAATATAATCAAATTCCGTTCATATGTCATTACCGTATAAATTGAAACTTTCAGATCGTGTCGCAGAATACTCAGACGAGGACGAAGAAGGCGAATTCAGTTCGGGCGAATTTAACGACGATGGCACTGATTTGGGAATAACCGGCTACGATCCGAAACGTGATTATGCCCAATCGAAGCGTGATATGCGCAAATACCGTAAACTGCAGAGATCAGAAGTCGAGGATGTTGCATTAGGTACAAATCCAGTGGATAGTGATAGTGAATTCGAAATGAAGGATAAAAGTTCATCAAGGGCGAAAATCAGCCGGGTAAGTTCATCGAAATTGCATTAACTATCTTTTGAAATGTTTGTTTTTTTTGTTGTTTAATGAATTTGTCAGGCCTGTCGCTGGTGTGATGAACAAATATTTGCATTGTGATGACAGCTGAACTTTATTGACTTTCGGGGTTTTGGTGATAAAACCCAGTTGTCAACTCGATAAAAATTACAGTAGTCTCCAGTCTTTGTTGTGTTTTCCCTCTCAAATAGATTTGAGTGTGTGTTAATTGATTAAAGAACAATGTAACGACTCCGAGGATAAGATTTGAAGTTTTATTGGATGGAAATAACTAGTTAGAAATAACTGGGATTTCAGCTCTAAAGTGTTTCCGTTTCTATGTAAACTTTAAATCCCATATGAATAAAAGAAAAAGCTGTCACATTATTGTTGAATTATGGAAGATATATGTAGGAGATTTGAGCTTGTGACAAAGATATTTTATACAAAGAAATATATCTCTACAATGATATTTACACATGCAAAACTTTGCACCTAGTCAAAGAGATATTATTATACGAACTCATTATGTAGGATTTGCGCAGTACTCACATTGTCTTGAAAAAAAAAAAAAAAAGGTATTGTCTAGCAATGTTGATCGTTTATTTTTATGCATTTTAGGGTGTGACTCTAGGAAAACAAAGATTTTGGCATCGTTTTCAAAAACAAATTAAATACACATTTAGAACTAAATTTGTTTTGTTTGTTTATATCACGTTTGATGAATTTTATTTATGTCGAAAGCTTATTGGAATTTGTTTATAAATTATTCAAGAATTTAGGATTCTTGGATCCTTAGGAATATTTTAACAAAACCGAGGTACCTACCTAGATATGTTAGATATGTTTAAAACATGTTTTGGGCAACTCTTACACTGTACCTCCACTTCATAGGTACATTACATATATATTTAGTAAGTAGGCAACAATATGATAATTTGATCACCTTGAACAAATTAAAATTAAGGCCAAGTGTACAAAAGTGTCCTGTCACTCTCCCTGTCAATCATTGTTTCGTTTTTTTTTTTTTTAGATATGCAGAAAGTAGTACAAAACAACAGATGTGCCACGTGAAAGTGATTTTAGTTTAAAAAAAAAAATAAAATACAATTTGGCTCAAAATATAACAAGACAAAGTTAATGACGTATTGTGAAATGTTTTTTTTTCTGTTTTTGTCACAAATTAAACCAACCAAGCAGGGACAGACTTTGGTGTGCTGCACTTGTACTTTGCAACGAGAGAAAAACAAACAAATATTTATACATTGGGGAATTTGGCATATAACTGATGTAATTTATTTTTTTTTTGTGTGTAATAATAGTCTAAAAGCTTTTTCTTTTTTTTTCGAAAAACATACACCCAGCGACAAAAAAAACCCTCGCAGTTGATCTGCTGAATAAAACCTCGCCTGTTTTCATAATTCTTGAGATATATTTCATTTTCTTTTGTTTAATTTTATATATTTTTAATTAAGAAAACTGCTTTTTTGTTTTTAAAATGTATTTATCTTTTAAATAGATATAGAAGTAAAAAATTAGTCATATTTCTTAGTTTTGGAAAATTCGTATTTACAAAATTTTAGGGTAAAAAAACCCTGTTTTCTTAAAAAATATAACTCTTAAATTATTTTAACAGTTATTTTTTTGGAAAAATAAAGAAAAAAAATTAATTTTTCGTCGTTCCGCCCTTTTTTCCATAACCTCACGATTCACGAATCCGGTTTGACATCGATTTAAACCAACTTGTCAATATTTCTTTTTGGATGTTTTTCTCTTATTTTTTTCTCTATTTCCTGCGAATAGTTCTCAATTCCATTCAGGTCCGCACTTTCCCTGGACATGGAAGTGACGAAATCAAAAGAGAATCTGTGTGATTTTTTACCTGAATATAAAGAATTCATCCATGTTTCTAAAAACGTCTAAAACAACGCATTAAATTTAGTCTTAACGTACCGTTTTCGCTAGGTATCATGAAACTGAGTGATCTTTGGAAAATTAAATTCCCACAGTGCTCGGAAAATTGCTCCAATGTTGGCAAAACATTTTCATTTATGATTTTAATGTATTTTGCAGCATTAACAATATACCTTCCAGCATAATAATGGCCCCAAAACCAAACATTGTAATAGCTCCCCATACCATCACATAAGAAGAATGTTTTACAGTAGAGAGAACACATTCATCCGAATACTTTTCTCCTTTTTTTCCGTGGACTATCGCATTGCCATTGGGTCCGAACAAATTAAATTTGGATTCATCCGAAAAAACAACTTGTCCCTAATCATTTCCAGTCGAATCTTTATAAGTTTTGGCCCATGGCAACATTTGTTTCTTCATTCTGCAAGTAATTGATGTGTGTTATAAAAAAATTAATTTGAACCGAAATCCACCAACTGCCACGCCCACAATTTTCAAAAAATTTATGATTTGTACGTTATACAAAAGTTGTAATATTTTAAAGGCTAGTAGGAATGTATTCATGTTCCTAACGCACAAAAACCACGGAATATATCGGCATAAAAGATTTTGTCAAATATAATGAATATTTTTATTGTTGACAAAAATAGTTTTTCAAAAAAAAGTAATAACAAAAGGAAAAACTGAAAAATAAACAATTACGAAGAAAGATTTTGATATATGGCCAGACATCGCTTTGGTCAGCTTTTAAAAGTCTTATATCTGTCTGAAATTCGAAATAAAAGGATCAGACTTTAAAAGTAATGTTATCAAGAGGTCTTCGTTTATATTAATCCGGGATGATTTTCTTATGTGAGAGAGGTGATTTTTCCGTGACTTGCCTCTAGTGCTTCTTCAGACAGTTGTCTTAAAGGTATTTCAAAAGATGAAATTGGATAGAATGTCCTGAAGCTAAGACTCTTAATGCGATTGAAAATTTATGTATGAGTTCTTCATCAAGTCTTATTATTTCTGCAGTTATTTTCGAGTTCTGAAAAAAACTTCTTGCCGTGATTCCATAATTTGTTGACCCAAATCCCTACTTAGGCTAGTCAACATTGAGACCCAATCTACTTTTGAACAATTTATTTACAAGATGATGAATTTTTCAGAAAATTAAGAATAATATTTGGAAAAATAAAAGAAGTTCTCAACCAGACTCCGTGGCATCTCGAAAAATAATAGCCTTTTCGTGTAGAAGCCTTCCACCTACGTTCAAGATTTTTGAAAAGAAGGCATACTTTTTGTTGTAACCGGACAACCGTTAATTTTTAAATCATTTAATATAAATTCAAAAACACCTTCACTTATCAAAAGAAATCCATTTTTTTTATTTTTTATGGTTTGACCTTGCCCTACCAAAAGTCTAATATTTTGAAGGTTACCAAGAAGTATAGCAAGAAAAGTAAATATTTTCTCAAAACACAATAACAACAGAAAATAATGACATAAAATATATTGCTACAGCTTGCTAATATTTTTTTAAAAAAAACTGCAGAATTAACTCAGTGAAAGTCTTAAACAAAACTTTAGCTGTGTTTTATTTTCCCCCAGATCTGATCCGGATTGGATTTTGTTTTCAAAATAACATGTAAAACAACAAATACAAACAAAACTGGGCCTTGTGTTGTTTTTGTTATACATGTAATTTTGAATGAAGATCCAATCTGGATCAGATCTGGGGGAAAATAAAACACAGCTTTTGTAACCAAATTTAATGTTGAGCTTAATTTAAGGACAAAAGCGAAGTTTATTATTTCACAGTGGACATTGGGGTTATGGTAATTCCATTATCCATCATCAGTCACTCCCAATATTTAAGTTGAAACTCAATTATTCCTGTCCCATGTGTATCTATGTAGGTACATAATTTATGTCTTCGCCTTATTATTTGTAATAAATACAAATTATTTATTCAAATGAAGTCCAATTTTTTCTGACGTCAAACTATTCATATTATTATGTCAGCCTCTAATTACATAGAGTGGCCTTATCGACAAATAAATGAATTTGATTTCATGCGTTCACAATGACACATTATCCCTAATATACATATACATATTTATCGGATAAAGTCGCATGTGAATCGCTGCATATGAACATATTTCTATTTGTATGTTTGACTTGGAAAATACCTTCGTTCATTCAGAATGTTATTGAATTTTATTCTATTATCTCCTTTCAATGAAAGTTTCATTGAGAAAGTAAAATTGAAGAGGAAGACATTTTATTCACAAATGGATGGGAAAGGTATAAATAATAACCACATTTTTTCCTTAAACCCATACTAACCTACAGTTATGTGACAGTTAAAAAACGAAATTATTATCAGGCGAAATTTTTGAGGTAACTTCTTAATATTTTGATCACTGATGGTTCTTGGGAGTTTGAGGCTTCATCACGTAAAACGAAAATGATCACAATAGGCGTTTTTCTTTTTTAGTTCAGAGCAGAGCCTGAGTTGTCAAAAAATATGTTGTATTTCTTTTTTAGTTCATTCATAGTGCGCTCTATGAGCTCAAATAAAATAACTGAGAAGACAAACACCCGTATTATGGTTGTCAATTATTAATTGATAATTGATAAAAATTGAAATTCGATATTTTATAACCCAATTAAAAAAAGTTTTGGTCATTGATAATGATGCTTACCGTTTTGAACAGAAAGAAAATTGGGGGAGAGTACGATAAATTAGGCGCCAAAAATTGATAACGGATTTTTGTAGAAGGATCAAATAAAAGCGTTTTTTTACTATGGGAGGGGGGGTCTATCTCGCCCGGTTTAGGAGGTAGAAAAAATTAATTAAATTGAAAAAAAATATTAAAAAACAACGGCAACACTTACAATAAAGTACTATACCAGTTTTGAAAGCCAGAAGTCTGTTCTATAATCCTAAATTTGAATTAAATTATTTATGTCGATAGTTTTTGAAAAATTTGCATGCAAACTCAAAATTTTGCTAAAAAAATGAAAAAAAAAAAACAAGTTTAGACCAATTTTTTTCAAAATTGTGAAATGAAGTGCTTAATTGGCTTTTTGTGGTCAATGCTACTATTAATTCTAAATCGAACACAAAAAACCGAATGGTTTTATGCCTTCTAGTTTTTGAGAAAATTTAAAATTACTAAAACTACTTTTTATGAAATTTTTGATTTTTGGTATTTACCTACGGTGATTTCATTTGAGGATTAATGTTAATGTGGTTCATTTGTAAGTAAAGTACAGCAAATCATTAAGCGTTACCAAGAATGCATCACGAGGAGGTAGAATTGCATGGCATTCCGCGTCTCAGTCAGTCAGTTTGTGAGTAAGTCAGGTGTTAATTAAAAATAGTCAAGTCAATTTTTCAATGTTCAATGTATTAAAACCGTGTTTACAGGCATTTTGATCACAAAAGAGATACTCGTAATTATAGCAAGCACCTCCCGTATCTCTAGCCAATATTGAGGCCCATGGACAAATGTGCCGATAGATGGGTTTATTGTATTCTTACAATTTTTGTCACCTTTTTTTAGAGTTTTTTTCGGAGCACCGCCACATCCAATCGAACTTGAAATTTTTATATTTTTCTACCTTTATCGGTAAGTTGCGACACAGTAGGGGAGTTGACGTTTTAGTTGGAATCAGACCAATTCCTTCGAAGAACGCGATGCTTTTGAAATATTTTTTTTTTTTGAAATACTGAAAAGTTATTTAATTTAGGATGAAGTAGTGTATGCTTAGTCGCCATTCTTTATTCAAAGACAAAAATACTTCACTCATACAAAGGTTGAATAACGAATGACCTTGGTAAACAATAACCTGTACCACATTAGCATTAAAAATGTTAGACACAAACAATAAACATATGTACATATTAATTAAGGAATTATATAAACTTGCTGCATTCTAACAGTAGTACCTAAGTAATGTAAATTTTTCATAATGTATTAAATTTTCATGTCTGAACATTTTAAATGTGCAACTTTGGGCTACGTACATACATATATTTAGTTGACATTGGATATACTCGTATGTAGGCCATAGGGTAAATTCAAAGTTTTTTTAAATCCAGATTCTGTAAATGCAAAAGAAACCTTGCATACACCCAACTTTGCACCTACCCCAAATCCTATAGTGTGTCCAAGCAGGGGGGTTGCAGGGGGGCAGCATGCCCCCCCGATACATACCTAACTGTTTATACGCCGTAATGTGTAAGCAAGCTAGAAAAACAAATATTCCATAAAAAAGTAGTTTTTGTTATTTTCAATTTTCTCAAAAACTAGACGACATAAAATCATCTAGTTTTCAGTTTTTAAATAAGAATAAATTAGAGCAACGAATTTTAGGAAAAAATAATTATATATAAATTTGCAGTTTTGAAAAATTCAACTTTAAACTTTTTTTTTAATGTTTTTTTTCCCGAAAATTTGAGTTTAAAACTCGTTTTTTTAAAAACTGTGCATAGATTTCACTTGATTCAAAATTTTTCTAATAGAGCAAAGTATTGGCTTTAATAAAAGGTATAATACTTAATTGTAAGTATTACCGTTATTTTTTAATATATTTGTTTCCATTTTAGTACTTTTTTATAAAATTGCCCCTCCCCTTCTCATAGTAAAAAATGCTTGTATTGAACTGTTCTACAAAAAACCGTTATAATTTCTTGGCGCCTAAGTTATCGTTTGCCGAAAATTGACTAATATTGTCAGATAGTTAATAATTTCTTAAATAAAATTGAGTTTAAAAGTACAAAATTTCAATATTTATCAAATATCAATTGATAATTGACAACCATAATAGGGGTGAAAGTTAAATGCATAACACAAGTATTTGACAGTTGGAAATAAAAAAAATGGTGACAGCTAAGTGTTCAGTTGTGTTTCAAAAACAATAACGCTTGGTTCAGAGGATGTTAAGAACATGCTCGACATTCTAGCATTCTGTTGAGAGCTCTATTCTGAACTAAAAAATAAAAACACCTAAAATAGTGCACAGGTTACGCCTTACGCTCAGCTCGAAGCGAGCTCTAGTTCAAAGCTATAACGTATGTAGTTAAGTTTTCAAATTATATAAAATCGTTTTATTGTTAAAAAAGACATACTACATTGTGTAAATTAAATAAAATCCACGACTGGATCGTTCGTATGTACTTGCTCTTATGTACAGTACCTTTGAATTTGAAAATTGTATACAAATATGAAAACATGGGAACCAAAAGTTCAAATTCATTGATTGAAGATTTCAAGATAAAATATTAATCTATGCAAACACAATTTAAAATATAGTTAAAGAAGTCTAAACAAATTTGGTTTTCAGGATATTGAATTTTCAAAAAAAAAAAATGAAAATTTCAAAAACAAATTTTTCGAAAATTTCTATACACAGTAATATTTCAAAATCAAAGGAGTTTTTGTGTGAATATTTTGATTGAAATCGGTAGAGCCGTTAATCACAATTTCTTGTAAATTTTTTTTGACCAAAATGTAGACCATGTCTGCAATAGTAAAATTTTTTTTTTTTGTATCAAAATCGTTAGTACCAATTTTGAGATAGATAAGATTTTTAACAGGAGTTAGTTTTAGAGCTAAACAAAATTCCAATTTATCCTCTAGGAAATCACCGAAGACTTTTAAGTAGAGAGTTTGAAGAAATTAGCTTTAGGGGTGTACAATGTAGGTAGAGGTACAGATATACATACATACATGCAGACGGAATTGCGAGAACCACTTTTTCGAGTTCTCTATCATCGTAATGTCAAGTTTGATCTGGTAGATGTTCAAATAGAATTAAATAAGCTGTGTGTGAGGTATTAACAAAATTCTTCTTTTCTTTGAAGGCCCATGTATGAAATATGGCGTAGTTCAAATGCCTGTTTCGGTATCTTAGGGTGGTAAGTGTCCGAATGGTTCAATTTTTCAAATGACATAGATCCGACTGAATATGAGCGATGGCCTATGCTATTTTTACCTCAGGGTATTGGTCGATTGTGGTTTATTCCCATAGACCTGCAACTTCAAGAAACCCTACAAGAACAAGTCTATCGGAGTCATATCGCATGACCTTGCTAACCAATTCATTAAAAGATAACATTAGATTATCGTTCATACAGAATGCTAATCGTGGCGCCCAGTGTGTGTCGCAATCGTGCTGGAACCACTTGTCTAGGTCCATACAGTTCAATTTGAGCCATTACAAATTGGTTATTATCGTTCTGTAGCGCTCGCCATTATCGCTGACTGCCTTACCAACGTCGTTTTCGGATTCCTGTTTATTGCCATGTTGATTTGGCATCAGAAATGAATAATAAACGACAGATTTGTCAGATGTCATCAAACAAAATCTACCCGCGCGAATTCAAAATCCCTTGTTTGAACTAAAATTGCAATTGGGACTCCAACATTTTGACAGGTGATTGCGGCCATATTGATTAAGCTTCATGTTTCAAATTGGCTGTCATTTATTAAGTCTGTCTTATCAAATCAGTTAAAGCGTTCAACAACATGTGCAAATAATCCACAAAATTGCAATCCAGTCAGAAAAGGTCTTTGTTTGGTGTGGATTTTGAGCTGGCGGGATCATCGGTCCATTATTCTTTGAGAATGCTCATCACCATGCCATCACCGTTACGGTAAGCGCTATTGCGACCACATGTGGTTTGAACAGGACGGTGCTGCGTGCCACACAGCCCATCCCACAATGGACCTTTTGCACGAGTGATTTCAAAACACGGTTATTTCACGCGGAGGCGATGTGATTTGACCACCTTTTTAGTGACGTTTGGGAATGGTGTTATGCCTTGAGCATAATGGCATACACGGCCCTTCTTAATAAATAAATAATATAATGATGATATCTCGCTCACAACTTGTCCTATTCAAATTTAAAGTTAGGAAATGCTTAATGGATATCTCCTTATACGGAATAAAATCGGCCTATTAATAAAAACAATATACTGGAATGAGAGATAAAATACAAGGAAGGCAAAGTATTTCACATTCATATCGCGAAGCAATAAAACGGATAATAAGTTTTAGATAACAGATCGATTATGAAGATAAAAAACGATTGTCGGAGACAAAACGGAGCCTTGGGGCAGACCAGCATTTATTTTTTCGGAATATCAAACCCAAAACTGTCTAGAACAACTCGAATTTAACGGTCAGAAAGGAAATTTATAATCAAACAAAGAGGAGCCTCATCAATACCAAATACTAGCATTTTCGATAAGATAGCTTCGTACAAAATGATTCAAATTATCAAGTTTCCTTTGTTTCTCCAAAATGATGGGTTAAGGATTAATCTAATTTTGGTAAAATAATCCATTAGATCACCAGTGGTGGTTGTTAGGAAAGCTGTTTTCTGCCCACTAAAGATCTTTCGTTCTTCAAGATAATTGTCAAGCTGATTGATCATCAGCGATTGGGTCTTGTAAATAAGAAATGTTTGGCTGGTTCTTAAAGGGGGACGAAGAAGGGAAGGAATCAATCCATCACCTTCTCTGTACGTGTGTACGTGTCTTGCTTTATCCCAAAGACGTAAGATTTCTGCTAAAATGATCTTAGTGATCTGTCAAAAACATAGATATATATATGTAGGTGATCTCGCTCGCTTTATAAAGGCTCCAATTGATTTAATGATTAATGAGAAATGCTCCAAGGTTCAATGTGGTATCAAATTTCAGTTTCAGTTCATCATCGAACCTCGTCGTGTTTGTATCAGCGATCATTGTTGTCTTTTTCTATTGATTGTATCGCAATGTTAACTTGCTGTAACAAACAAGTACCTGACGATGATTGTATCTCGTGCATTATTTGTAGTAAATATAAACATTGAAAGTGTACAAAGCTAAGTGCGGTTTGCATAAAAATGCTAAAGGAAAATCAAAATTTAGCCTATAAATGCAATGAATGTGTTAATCAAAATATTCCTTTATGCATTGCTTTGCGACGCATATAAGAACTTAAGCGATGTTAAAAATCACTTTGATTCATTGCTTGCTCTTTCAAATAATGGGAAAAGTGAAATCCAAAATAAAAGCTTATGTTCTAATAACACTCGCTCGAAACTAAAATCTAATGAGCAGATAAATAAAGTTAAAACTATTAAGAGCTCAATAAACTCTCCATCGAGTTCGAATTCAAAATTAGTGCATAATAACAATAAGACCACTACGACTCCAGTCGCTGTACGAGCTACTGTGAATGCAAAAAAAAACACGGAAAGTACCGCTGCCCAAATGACTCAACTGCCAAGTTCTAGTCTTGGTAAAGGTGTTGTTGGCGGCTGCAGTACTCCTTCAAATTCACAATTTGATGTACATGCTGATTATGGTGTTGTTATTGTACCTAAAAAAACTGGTGCTGATGTTGTTGTTCCTGATGTGTTTGCTGATGATGAAGTTATTGTTGCTGATATTGCTAATATTGAAAAAGAGAGGTTGCGTATCTCTTGCTCTGGTGGTGCTACGACTACAGTTTGTAAATTAAATACTAAAGCAGAAGCCTTAACGTATGCTTCCCATTCTTCTGATGCTATTGGGCCTTGTGAATAAAAAAAAAGTTGAAGCTTTTTTTGGAGGAAGCTAAAGCCAACTAGTCATAGCTTTTACTAGCAGCTAAAGCTAGACAGTTCTAGCTTAAGCTTTGTTTTATGTGATGTGAATAAAAAAATGATAACGCTAAATAGCTTATGCTAGAAAATTCTAGCTTAAGCTTCGTAATTTAAGCTGTTCGTTTTTTTATTCACAGGTTTCGACTAGGTAGCTTTAGCTAAAACTGGTACATGTATGACCGAAAGGAAAGTTTTTTTGCCTCAATTTGTTATCTGTTCTACAGGGCAAGTATTGGTTTCGGCTAAAAAATGTTTTTAACATTTCGTATGTCAGTTTCTGGGTCTATTGGTTCACAGTCCTATTTTTTGAGATTTCCCTTATGTTTAATTAACAACTCGCACAAGTTAATACTGAAAATAAGACCTAGTCAAAGCTTTCTAGACAGGTCGAAAAAATCTTGAAATTTTTGTAGCTTTAACTATAATATTCTAGTTTAAGCTATTTTTATTCACACAAATTGAAGCTTAAGCTAGGAAAACAAGCTAAAGCTAAATGAATTTAGCTTTGGCTATTTTAAAATAGCTATTACTAGAAAACATCTTTAACTAGCTAGCTTAAGCTTATTTTTATTCACTAAAAATCAAGCTTTTACTTAAAAATCCAAGTTTTAGCTTTAGCTTTTTTTTTATTCACAAGGCCCATTGTCACCGACATGAATCTTGAGATTGCTATTCCCGAGTTCCCTAAGATAAATAATGAATTAATTGCTTGGTGCAGCTTCGAGTGATGCAAAGTCATATACAATGCATAGAAATTCCAAAGTAATTGTTGGTAATAAAAAATCGGAAAGTAATGATTTGGACGTCATTCAACGCAGAAAATGGCTTCACTTATCAAGTTTTAAACCCACTACAACCACTGATTCTATTGTTCAATATGTTTCATCCACTATAAATATGGATCCTGCCATGCTTCCATGCTACAAGCTCATAAAAAAAGATGGTAGTGATGAAAATCGTAAGAGGGTCAATTTTAAAATTGGCATTCCAATTGAGTTTCTCGATGCAGTCTATGTCTATAGTGCAAATTTTTGGCCTAATGGTATTCGTGTAAGGCTCTTTGAATTTCTCCCAAAAAACGAAAACCCTCAGCTTCTTGGAAAAAAAACCTAGTTGCACAGACTTCAAACAAAAGCTCAATATATTATCAAAATATTGGAGGTATGCGGACGAAAACAATTGATTTCTTCAATTCGGTAGCTGATTGCTCGTATTCTATCATCGCTTTAACTGAAACATGGTTGTGTGACACAATACTAACAACAGAGCTCTTTGACCTCAATTATGTTGTCTACAGAAAAGATCGTTGTCAAATTCAAACTGGTCTAACTAGAGGTGGAGGAGTCTTGCTTGCTGTCCATTCTTCGCTAAGTAGTAAATTGGTTGACCTTGATGACTCATCAGGTTTGACTGAGCAAATTTGTATAAAGGTTGATTACATTCGATCCAATGATGGCGTAACTATAAAAGTTTATTATTTTTTATCATATATACCTCCTTGCTCTAATGTTAGTATTTATAAAGCTCATATCTCTAATATAAAAAAAGTTGCGCATAATTTAGATTCAAATTCTTTTGTTGTAGTTCTAGGTGATTTTAATTTAAGTAACATAAGATGGATTTATTCCGCAGATGATAAATGTTTACTTGCTTGTAATGTTTTAAAGGATTTTGAAATCGAAATGCTAGATTCTATGCTCTCTTTGAGCCTTGTACAAATAAATTCAGTTCAAAATAGTATTTCTCGAATTTTAGATTTGGTTTTTGCTTATGACGAATTAGGTTTATTTGTAACTGAAGCTGAGTTTTTACTTTTAAACAGTAGTATACATCATAAAGCCTTACATCTTTGTTTTGACATATCTTTTATAAACTCTTATAGCACTGATAATAGTATTATTGAATTTAAATATGATTTTATAAATGCAGATTATAATTTTGTCAATAATTATCTCTCTTCAATTGATTGGGAACTGAGTTTGTCAGGATCCTCGGACTTATAAGATGTCTATAAACTATTTAGAAACATAATTGAAGACGTTTTCGAAAAGTGTGTGCCTTCTAAACAAGTTTTCAGATAAAATAAGCCGATATGGTTTACTCGTAATAAACGATTACTTAATCTTCGAAAGAAATGAGGCGTATCTATAAAAAAAGCTTACTAGATGGATTATTTTATGCTGAGCTCTGTCGATTGAGAAAAGAATATGAATTTTTAAAAAGATTTCTTTTTCGACAGCATATCTTTTCCTTAGAATCTAAAATAAAGAATAACTCTAAAGCATTTTGGGCTTTCTTGAACACTAAGAGGAAATCGGTTGGAATTCCATCTTCTATGAATTATAACGGCAATGTTAGCAGTGATTTGAAAGAAATTTGCAATATGTTTGCAGATTTCTTTCAGTCTAACCATGTTGCTGAACCCGAAACTGAATTGGAATTAGCATTTGATGACCCTTTAGTTAATCTTGGAATTCTTTACATCACAGAGGATGATATCTTGGTTGAACTGTCTAGTCTTCAAAGGTCTAATAATGTGACATCGGATAACATACCCGCCACTTTTCTCAAAAATTGTAAGTCAAATTTGCTTATGTCTCTCAGAATAATTTTCAATCTCACCTTGTCTAAAGGTGTGTTCTTGGGTGAATGGAAATACTCTTTTGTTACTCCAATCCACAAATCGGGTTTGAAGCAAGATATTGAAAACTACCGGCCTATTGCGAAACTTCAGATTATACCCAAAATTTTTGAGGCCATTGTTAAAAGAAAAATATATTCGGTAGTACGTGGTTTGATATCTGGTTCCCAACATGGATTTATTGGTGGAAGGTCTACCGTAACTAACTTAGCTATCTTTACAAATTACTGTCTTTGTAACATAGAACAGCACAATCAAATTGACACGGTTTGCACAGAGTTTGCTAAAGCTTTTGACCGTGTACAATTCTTTATCTTGGAGCGGAAGTTGTTAAGATTAGGCTTTCACTCTAGCTTGTTGAAATGGATAATGAGTTACTTAAAAAATAGAAAGCAATATGTTAAAATAGGTTCTCATCTATCAAAGGTAATTTTTAATTATTCAGGTGTACCTCAAGGTAGCCACTTGGGACCGCTCTTATTTCTTCTTTTCATTAATGACTTACCTAAATGTATCTTAGATTCTATTGGCTTACTATTTGCCGACGATTTCAAATTTTTCCGGGTAGTGAAATTATTGTCTGATTGTGTTAAACTTCAAGAAGATATTGACAGACTTTCAGATTGGTGTGTAAGGAACTTCTTACACCTTAATATATGTAAATGTTCCATAATGTCTTTCACGAGGTCTAAGAATTCTATTATTTTTCAGTACAAAATAGCTAACATTAATCTTATACGTGTTTCGGCACAAAAAGATCTGGGGGTTATTTTTGATACCCAATTAAATTTTGGTTTGCATATGGATTTTTTAATTTCTAAGACAAATGCTTTGCTTGGTTTTCTTTTTCGTAATTCTAAGGACTTTAGTGATCCTTACACTCTCAAATCCTTGTTTATCTCCTTGGTTCGCTCAAACCTAGAATACTGTTGTATAATATGGTCACCATATTACAACGCAGCTTCAATGCGAATTGAAAGAATTCAAAAGAGGTTTACTAAGTATGATTTACGGAAAATTTATTCGCAGTCCGATATGCCTGCTTATCATATAAGATTTCAACTCATTATTTTAAAATCTCTCCATAAGAGAAGAGATTACTATTACGTCATGTTTGCAAGTGATATCTTGTAAGGACATATTGACAGTTCATATTTACTGTCATTATTTAATATTTATGCTCCATCACGCTCCTTAAGGCCAAGAGAAAACGATTTCTTTTATGTAGCTAGACACTACTAATTATGGTGCAAATAATCCAATAGATAAAGCCGCAGTACGGTACAATCAATTTGAAGAGTTGATAGATTTCCAAATAAGCAGAAATGAATGCAAAGCTAGGATTTTAAATGCGTTGTAAATATTTTAAATTTAAGTTTTTTATGTATTTTAAATTAAGTCTATATATTTATGTAAGATATAATTGTCTATGAAAGTCTACTGTACTTGTTAGATAAATAAATAAATAAATAAATAAATAAAAAAGAGGCTGGGTGCGACCCACACTGATAACTTCCCATTTGTGGTCTTGAAAACTTTATTTTTAGATTTTTTCAAATAACCAAATTTTCAGCGAAACAAACTTTAGCTGTATCTGTACTGTACTGTATCTGTTGTGGTAATTGGTATGATATTTTTTATACATACTTCGATCATAGAGCAGTAGATGGAAGATCGAAATAGATGGTTTCATAGTGTAGTTGTTGTTGCGGTTTTTCCGGATTGAAAGGCTGTGATCTGCACTGGATATACAATGACTCCTGTTTTAAAAATCGATGATGCTTGTGGCTTACTATGATATTAGGAAATTTACTTTGTTTTGTTGATGATGAGGATACTTAGTCGCTCATTTTATGTTTTTTTTACAGAAAATGTGTTTAACTAATTTTAAATACTTCTGTTTAAAATGTTAAATTTCTTGTAATAATTACGAAGGTTGGTAGGTACATATTATATACGGAATTATAGATTTCCGTGTTTTTTAATATATCTGTGTTCCTACACCTAAGAAAACCTTGAGTAGAATTTTACATCTTTTTCATGGACAAAAAGATTAAAACATATTGTGACGTTTTCTTCAATTTTACCATAGCTATTAATGGAATTTGAATATGTGGGACTTGGGTACAACTGAACTACCTTATTCATATACGTATGTACAGTACATACATTCTTCTAAAAACTAAGTTGATAATAAAATTATAAAATTATGTATTATATTATAGAAATTACTTTATTATTTCGGTTCCAAACATTTTAATTGAAAAAAATTTAAAAACGAAATATTTTTGTTAAAACTGTCAATTCGATACTTGTCAAAATTCAACCATATGTTAATAATTGTATTATGTCGATACCTTCCCGTAAGTATGTACTAAGCGACACTTTTTGATGAGGAAATATATTATATGTTAAGGGCCACGTTTTGGCCTGGGTTTCGCCAACCTATTATGCATGAAAAGGAAACTAGAGTACAAATAAAAAAATTTATCAACTGCCATGTTTTCTCAATAAAATAATGTTGCCCCCTGAAATTTGTATTATCCGCCAAAAAAATTATGCTAAGCGACATTAATAAAGATCTCATTGTCGTGAGCAACAAAAAATTTTGTTAGATGTCACTTACTTTAAGCAAAATTGTCTCTTAGCACACTATGATTCAACTAGAACTTTCTTCGTTTTTTTTCGTTTCCTGAACAATTTTAGAAATGTCGCTTAGTGTACGTTCTTACGGGAAGGTATCGATGTATAAAGCAACATACTTAAGAAGGCACTATCGGTGTTCATTCCCAAGAAATTCGACTTGAAATACAATTTTAACTAGTTTTCACTAGAATTTTTAATAGTTTTTTTATTAAAAAAAAAAACTATTTGTTCAATATTTGTCAACATTTTACCAATTGTACAAAATTATACTATGTATAAAATAAACTAAATTAGAAGTCAATATCACTACTAGTTCTCGAGAAATTTGAGTCGAAAAACAAATTTTAGAAATTTTCAATAGAATTTTATATTTTTGTGGACTAAAGGCCAAAAAAGCTAATTTGAATCAATAATTCAACAAGTCCAATAATAGTGCTAAGTCTTCTACTTGGCTGATTTATTTCAGTAGTATATAGAGTTTGTATTATAAAAACCTTCATATAGAATTTTATATAGTTTTTTATTTTTTGTAAAAAAACTATAAACTGATTTTTTTTGAAATTTTCACCAGTTGTCAAACACATTATTTTTCGTAAAATAAAATTATTTTGAGTTTCAAATTGTTTTCCGTTCTTAGAATATCTGGGTTATGAAATTTTTTTTTTTCAGTTTTTTTTATTTAAAAAAATAACGGTATGTTCATTTTTTTCCAAATTTATACCAAATCTGTATGACCTTATAATGAGTACATTAAATTTTATTTGAAGTCAATAGCATTATTTTTCCGTGAGATATTTGAAACTAACCAAAATTTTTCCTTTTTTTTTAAACCGTTATAGTGAAAAAACTACTCACTGAATTTTAATAAACGCCCTTTCAGCCTCTTTTGAAGTTATTACCTATTAAACAAAATTTATTTGAAGTCGATATCTTTACTCGTTCTTGAGATATCGACGACGAAGAATGGTACAAGAACGTACGGACGTACGAACGTACGAACGTACGAACGTACGTACACACACACACACAGACATCTCTCTAAAAATGATTGATATAGCCTCTAGGGACCTTGAAACGTCGAGAAATGTCAAAAATTCCAATTTGACAAATCGGACCGATTACAATAACTCCCTATGGGAAGTTAATAAATAAATGGACCAACTAATGGTCTAAGTGTGTCGGGTCTCCTGCTGATGGTCACGTTAATCTAACCTAACCTGGAGGCGAAGAGACCAGCTGACCAGTTTCTTACTTGGAAAGAGTCCCGAAGAGCACCATAGATGGTAACGTGTATATGTTAGGGTTTTACCACCTTGGAAGAACGTGTCTTCAGTTTTTAAGTAGATGTAAGTTTTGAACCTCTCTCAAGAACTAAAAAATATTGTTTCTATCCAGCGAGCTAACGACAGAAGTGTGTTTTTTTGAATGAGTGTCAGAACCGTTTACGTCGAATAATTTAATATATTTTATAAATGACCAAAAGCTTTTACTATCTTTGGGATATTTGAAGTTTTGACATTAAATTTAGAGGCTTCTTTCAGTGGGGTTGATTTTGTAGCTTAACTCTATCCATTCAGATGACCTCTTACAAGCATATTCGTTTCAAACATTTTCTTTGGGACTAACAATTTAGTCTCTGTTAGGGATACAAATTTTCATTCCATTGATTAAAGCGCTTCTTATCATATCCGTAGGAATGAATGTTACTATCGATGAATCATAGTATCTAGTTGAAGTTCCGAAAGAAATTGTTGAGACCGTCCAAAATGGTCAAAGTCAGGTATTCCATTTTGTTCTTTCACAAGCTGATACTCAGTAAAGCAAAAACTAAACCTCGGGACTATCCCCAAAAGAGCGTACAGACAAACAAAAACAAACCGGCAGACGTTGTCAAAAACCATTTTTTAGGAGTTTTCCATAATCGTCATTCAACCATTTGGCTTTCATACCTGTTTGAATTTTATTTGCTCCGGCAGGGCAATTTTTTAAGTCCCCTTTTCAATGGACTAAAACTAATCCATATTGTAAATAACCCTTAAAGATAGTCTGAAATATACGTGTGTAAACAATTTAATGAAAGAAGCTAATGTTTGCAATTCCATTTGCGATGCTGCATCAATACATTGATGTCTCAAATAACCATCGAACATTGACTTTATATAGCCCATTAGCCTTCTAGCCTTTGTTTGCACTTTTACTTAATTTACATAAATACGTTAACACATTAGCTTTGCAAAAATTTCTAAAGTAGTTGACAGGTTTCACATATTTTCTATTTTTCACTTAACGTTGCTCCTTCATTTAAATGCAACTCATGAGTCATTTGTTTGCCGGGCGCCATTTATTTCAAGGCACGATTATTTTTATTTTTTTTTTTTTTGTAAAGAATTAAGAATTTTATTTGTAGCATTTTATTTACTTATGGCGAAATAATGCAGCGCAATAGATATGTTATTATTTTAATGAGTTTTGCAATTATTTTTGCGATTAATTAAATTAGTAATTATTTTTTTTGTTATTTAAAGCTTTTGGACATGCATTTATTAGGGAGAATAGGTTACAGCAAGTAATCGTTCAGTTGTTTTAAAATACATCGTAAATTTCAAATTGTTAATAAGTGGAAGAACAATTAAGGAGATGTCAACAAAAATGATGCTTGTCTGGAACGAGTACCTCCCAAATAATGTTCTTTTTTAATTATCTCGATAACTGCGATATTTATTAAATTTTATAAATTTGGTTTGTATGTTTGTCACGGGTAAGTTACGAACGATCAGATTTCTTAGCAATAAAAAAGAGGTTGGAAAGTTATTTTAAAATTAAAACTTTTGTCTTTTATTAAATTGACATTTTATATACAAAATGAATTCTCCTCAGGCTAATGCGTGAAATGTTGAGCTGTTGAGCGGTGGGTGCTTCATTTCGGCTGAAACTTCTTTTAAAAAAACACACTGTTTGGGCTACACAGCACTCACTTTGGAAATAATTTTTGAATATTTCCCAACGTTGTTCAAGAGTAAAGCGACTCATTTGATGGTACCCGGAGGTATGACACTGACTTTTTGTCAACTGTCAGTGTCAAAATAACCTATGATTTAAAAAGAATCCACTGGATGAACCACCCTGTATTTGGTCTTGCCCTCATTGACGGCTTAAACCATCTTCTTCGCTTCCGTCTCAACGCTCACAAACGCGACATCGACATCACCCCTTGCTCTTCCAATTATGTCAATATCTACAGCATTCCGAGAAATTGGACGGACTTTTGAAAGATTATTCCTCTAGTGTTGCCGCGGGAGTTTTCCAGAACGATGTTGATGATGTCGCCTTGTTTTCAACCTTTTTGACATCAAATGCATCTGTGATAGAGTTGCGTGCGTTTTCCATCTACATACTGCCCAAACGAACAAGTTTGCCAGGGATGGAAAACTAGACATTGCTCTATATTGTTAGTCCCTGAAGATGCTACGGGGTTTGAAATCGATGAAAATCTGGTAGGTATCTATTTTAAGTTCCTAGCTCGGTTTTTTCCAAGGTCTGCCGTAATGTCAATATTTGTTCGATGGTGGACTTTCCTATTCTAAAGCCGCACTGATATAGAACTATCAGATTATTGACGAAAGGTTTCAGACGTTCACATAGACTGGAGACTGATGCCTCTGTAGTTTGTGCAGTTCAGAGGGTCTCCTTTCTTGAGAATCGCTTCCATCGGGAAAGGCTCCAATCACCGGGCATGCTTTCTTCCGACCATAATTTCTAGATGAATTGGTGCATAATCCCAACCAAGTCATCGCTTAATGCTTTGCAAATTTCGGCAGTGTGGTCGTCAGCTCCTTTGGCTTTGTTAAACCTAAGCTATCTTCACTTTGTCCAGGTCGGGTAGGCGGTATTGTTGGTCTGCGTCGTCTATGTCAATTGGTACTATCCCTAGCATGGTCTTTCCATATTCTCAGCATTGATTGCGGTTCTCCGACGATGTTCCCTTGATAGTCCATGCAGGCTTCGTTTCCAGGATTGTATGCCTGTATTGTTTTCTTACCTTCTGGTAAAACTTCCGAACCTCATTCCTACTATGGCATCCCTCTTTTTTCTCGATCGAGCGCTTCTTTTTCTTTCTGAAAAACCTGTTTTCCTCTCTCATCTTCTGCTCGAAGAACTCGCGAGCAGCTCTGGTCCTTCTGTGCTGCGCAGCAGTGTATTTCTTTTGTTGCTTGTGCTTGCTGGCACTATTCGTCAAACGTTGTGATGATCATGTTGAATTCAGCATGTCAGAAGCGGCATCTTTGATGGCTGATTAGCAATGTTGCAACTGGTTCTCAATAATTGATTATGGTGGCAAAGCACATCTTATGAGCTTGTTAGAGACTCGATCGGAAAAAGACCAGGCGATCTCTTGCGATTTTAGCCGTCCAATGTCGCACTTCCTCACAATAGTTTCTTGTTTTGACTTGGTCAAACCGGTTTACGGTGGATGGATCAGAATATCTCCACGTCCTTTTGTGAATATCGAGATGTTTAAACCACGTACTAGCTACCAGAACGTCTCTCCCTGCAGCAAAATCTTTCAACCTGAATCCGTTGTCGTAGGTGGTGCAGGCTGTTTATTCCGACCGTATCACCAAAGATGTCTTCTCTTCTTAGCTTGACGTTAGAAACTTCTAAAACAATTTTAATGTAATAACTAGGGCACTGCTCATATGTTTTGTCCAGGAGAATATGTCTTTAGTGTCTTCGTCTTTCTCCTCTGTTTGGGGCCTAACATTTTACGTTCAGATCCAAAGTTCGTTGTCCTTATTTCTCTTGCATAATTCGTCAACAGTAAATTCTTTAATATGGCCAGGAAGTCACCCTGACATACCCCCATCTGGACGGCCAGGTCCTTAGTATAACTCAAAAAAACGGAGAGCCGGATAACCCGCTCTTTACAATCCTGATCTTCGAATATTTATGTCGTAATAGGCCTGCCTGAAACATGTTCACTAAGTAGTTTAGCCTAACTAGAACAGTAGATGGCATCGTGGGTCTCATCTGGGGGAGTCCTCCGCTACAGTCTGCATCAAAAGAAAGATGACTTAGTAGGCGACAATTGCTACAAAGTTCGTGAAACAATAACTCTATTGCCTCACAAGTTTCCTAAACCAGTAATTTCTCGAAATTGAGACTTTTATTGCCTCACAATTTTATTTATAAAATGTTTCAGATAGAAATTATTTTTCAACAATTTAAGATTTTGATCGAAAATAACTCCTAAATATAAGAATTTATCTACATGATCAATTTTAACATTAATTAAAAACAATATCGGACCCAAAACAGAGCCTTCAGGAACACCTAGACTTGTAGAGCACTAAGGGCCTTAGACAATATTGATTTTTACTACTTGCTTACGATTACTTAAATAAGAATCAAACCAATCATGAAAAAGCCCATGAAACCAGCTTTAAAAAGTTTGTCTAATAACAGGGTATGTTCAAACAGTGATGTCAATAAATAAAGTTGAAGCATTTAGAGAAGAACTTAGACTTTTATAAATTTCACCGGTCACCTTAAGCAACGCACTTTTACTCGTAATTGATTTACCACTTGTGAATCTAAACTGGGAATCACTAAAAAAATCACTTCTATCAAGAAAGGATAATACTCTAGCTTTTAAAGACCCTTTTCGCAAATCTTTGAAAAAAAAATAGATTAAAGATAAATCGGACGATATTATTAAATTGTATTCTTTTTCTATTTTGCAGACAATTTCATTGCAGCAACGTAACTTTAAGCAGAAAATTGTTGCTCTGCTTAAACGTTTCAAGGTCTCTGAAGAATTGGATGGTGGTGTCACACGTGGGCCATCATCGCTTCGTGGCGAACGGGATTTGGATGCTCTATTTCAGGAATTGGAGTCCCTATCGTGTTGTGAAGGAGATGACTCTGGACCAGATATGGACAGTCTGTCAATTGGTTCCACACCAAAGCCATCCTTAAGGCCATTCTTTACCAATTCCCGAATAATGTTACACGATTCTAATGCAGGTAAATAAAATAAATTATATTTGTTTAGAGTCCAAGATAATTTGTGCTTTTGTTTTGTTATTGAAAGTTTTTTGTTTCAAATTTTGTTTTCTCTATCGTTTTTTTTTTTTTTTTTTTTTTGAGTTTCGTGTTTGAAAAATAAATCAAAGATATAAAGTAAGTGCCTATAAAGTTTTAACTTTCTTCGTTGAGTTTTAATCTGTTTTTTTTTGTTTTTTTTTTTGTTTTTTTTTTTTTATAAAGATTGACCTGTAGAAATGTACAAGAGAATAAACACAATTATTTAAAGCCGTATCTAAAATATAATATATACTATTTATGTAATTAATTGTTTTAGTGAACGCATGCGTTTTTCTTACTTCTTTCGCAATCTACGTAAATCGATAAGGAAGACTGCGCTTTATTTTGAAAAATAAACTTAAGTCTAAATATGTAGTTTCTTTATGAAAACCTCATAAAAAACAATGCTGGAACGTTTTCGAACAGCACGAACGAACTTTTGGAAAAGCTTTGTTTAATTACGAAACACCGATGATAATATTACTGGGATTCTTTTATCTCAATAAACCTAAGGAACGTCTTGAAAAACGTTTCCTTGCTTACTTTACTCTAGATGGCGCTTGCAGTCCAGGATGGACAATTGCCTCAGCCAACAAGCCCCTCCAGCCAGGTCGGTTCCTAGCTAGCTGCCTCCAGATACGCACTCCAATTTGGTTAATGTAGTTCTCCACTTGTGAGCGCCACCTATTATGGAGTCTTCTTCTGTTGCGCTGACCATCAGGGGTAGATTTAAAGACTCGTAGGGCTGGTGCGTCTGTGTCCATACGCTTCACGTGTCCCAGCCAGCTCAGGCGCTGTATTTTCAGCTTTTTGGCCAGGTCGACCTCGCTGTAAAGCTCGTTGTTGACTCTTCTCCTCCATACTCCATCAATATGATCGAAAATCACCTGAAGAATCTTTCAAAGCACCCAAGCTTTTGAGAGGGTTCATGTTTCTGTCCCATACAGCACGATCCGGATGATTAGGGTCTTATCAAAGGTATCCTTGGTTCTTTGAGAGGGTGCTGTACTTCTCAAATGCCTTCTTAACCCGAAGAAAGACAGATTAAAGAAAGTGGTTCTTCGTTTGATTAATCTACTGATGTCAATTTGCGAGGCAATAGTGCAGCCCAAGTAGACAAAGTCTTTGACGACTTCGATGTTGTACCTTTCCGTCGTGACGTTTTACCCGAGTCTACCATGTTTAGAGTCCACTCTCGATGATAGCATATACTTCGTCTTGTCCTCATTAACAGCCAAACCTATGTTAGCCGCGTCCGATTCAATACTTGCAAGCGCGCCAGCAACAGCTCGCTTCGTTCTCCCAATGATGTCAATATCATCTGCATAAAGAAGTATGTACATACATATGTGAACGGACTGTTGAAAATTTTTACCTTTGTTTTGCTCCAAGAACGATGTTTAAGAGGTTGTATGATAATGCGTCGCAAACCTTTCCCGAAAGCAAAGGGTTTTGTGGTGTTTTCTAACTGACTTTAACGGAGCAGCGAGATTTCTTCATCGTTATTCTGCACAAGGGGACGAGTTTGGCAGGGATGCTGAGATGCGACATGATTCGACGGTTGATTTGTCGGGCCTTGAACTAGGGTGGGACCGATCAGATTATTGAAAAACGGTTTTAAGCCATCAAACAGTAAAGATGACAGGATTTTTTATGCTACGTTGAGGAGACTTATGCCTCTGTACTTGGAACTGGTCAGAGTATCTCCTTTATTGTGGAGGAGGCACACCATACCGAGATTCCATTCACCGGGCCTACCTATCTATACCTATGTGCTAACTCTTGCGAAAAGTGAGGACAATCCTCCAAAATTATATCTTGTCATGGAAGCCGCTGCTCATTACCCGTTCGGAACTGGCAGAAAATTGCAGGTCCCTCCATTCTAAAATTAACAAAGGAATGTTTGAGAGTTGTAACTTACTAGACTTAGGCTCAAGTTGAGGAACGATTGTTTTCGGTAAGCAAGCTTTATAAAAAAATGAAATTGAAGTCCAACTCAATTGGGTCTTCCATGAATTATTCAACTTGTGGTCGAAATCCTTCGCAAGACTTTGACTCAAGGTCGTTATTACTAAGTATCCAAAATTGTTTAAAAGAGGCTAATTCAAATTGCTATTAACATATGAACTCTGTAGCATAATCTGTGTGTTAAACACCGTATTAATAAACTAGTAATAGAAGCGAGTTAGCACTTATACTCGTAAATCTGTTAACTATATATAAATAAATCCGCAATAGTCTTTGACATGTGATAAGGAGCGAATAACTTTGACTCACTAAATTAAATTCCACTTTCAAAGAACGGATAACTTCTTAACACACAAACGTAAAGATTTGATAGAACCGTCTATTGCGACAAGATTGGGTTTCATTAGTCATTGAATTTGTGTGTTACATGCATTAAAAGATTTCCATAATTTGAAGAAGTGTTAAAGTCCAACTATTGATTAAGACTGAAAAGATACCATAAAGCAAACAAACAAACCTTTATTAATATTATCTATTCCTATAAGTGTACTAACTATAACACATTGTTATTTTATTGTTTTATGTTACATTTTAGAAACATTAAGGTGCAAAGTTAATAAAAAAACCTTTTTGCTCAGTTTGGAGACTTCGAACAAAGAAAGAAAATGCATACAATTATACACAGGAAGTAATGCTAGTAAATTATTCTTAATAACGCTAGGTTTAACATCAACTTTCATAATTCCATCTCCCAATGTATACTATATTGAATCCAAAAATTCACCCAAAAGAACAATGTGAATACCTATTTAAACTTATTTCTGTATCTTTCAAATCCTAGTTCTCCTTCACATCGGCCTTCTGAATTTAAGTGCCGTGAGACAAAGTTTTTGTAAAAAAAAAATAACTAGAGGATACACTCGACCCAGACATTGATGCCAACTTTTCTTGTGCTACATTAAATCACTGTCGTTTAGTTTTTAAGTTGTTTTTAATGTTCCTTCTTCTTCAATTAAACAGAGTGAAAGTAAAATTTATCGAACGGTTTTAGCGCATTAAAGCATCAATAATAATTGATGGCGATGATCGCCAATTTAATTATTGAAGCACCAAATGTTTTTTTTTAATAACACGAAACGGGGACAGTAGTTTTAATATTACGACCAAGCTACATACAAGGTAGGCCATCTAGTGGTTTCTTTTTAAGTCATATGCTATTTTGACACTCACAGTTGTTTCCCCCTCGAAATCTTGACAGAAAGTGAGTGTCATACCTCCGCGGAACGAAATGAGTCGTTTTACGCTTGAACAACGTTAGGAAATATTGAAAACCCAACGGCTGAAGCCATGTTGATAGGGAGCCGACAATTTAGCTATTGCATGGCAGTTGTCAATTTTATCTTTCTTTCCTTTTTATGAATAGAGGGACTGTGAAAGATTGTTGTCATGCATAAGGAAACATACACAAAACAAGTGAACAGCTAAAAAGGGCAACAAAGAGCACCGACAAATGACGAATACATTTTGTCAAAAGTAATTTTTGTCCTTAAGTCACGAAGAAAGGAAATATTTTTCTTTCGAAAGGTTTAGTTAGTAGTTTTACGAAGATACTTTACAGCCTCGCCCGCTATTCTTATATGTGTCTTCTTGATAAGCGTCCTTAGAAAGTGAATAGTTGTTAACATTGACATTGAAATTAAAAGTTAAGTCAAAAATGATTATTGAAATTGAAATTGACGAGACTAACAACATTATTGTGAACGTCGTCCAGGAAAGACACCAAGCCATTGACGCTTCTAAAGAGAGTAAAGGCACTTCCGGAAATTGTCTAACTAATATTAATAATTTAGAACAGCCAAATATGTAAAAGTAAAGAGTACGACTCGGGAAACTTCCTTACAATAACTATCCAAATAGTACGCTTCCTAATCCTTTATTGGTGAATTTGATATCCACCAAAAGCTTGTGGAGATATGAAAATAACAATCACAATAGAGATAAACTACAAAAATTTGCAGACTCAACTCCATGCATTTAATCTTCGACGTGAAATCCCATATCTTGCGACTATACAAACTAGATTTGTGCTTCGTTTTCTGCTATGCGGAACATCACCATCTATCTGTTCTAATCCTGTCGGAATTTCCGAAAAGGAATGACTTCGTTGATAAACTCGAGTCATGTTTAATGCTATCCCAGAATTATGAATGATTTGTATAAACATTATTTCTCCATGCTAGATAAATGTTTGGTTTGTTTGACATAGTACCTCTTGAAGTAATAGACAGTGCGTTGAGCTATCGTGCTAACATCAATCTGTTATCAAATCTCAGCCCCTGCCACTTATTAAAAAAGTTTTTTTTTTAAGATGCACTGTCTCTTGTGACAAATCCTCCTAAAAAAGGTGTTTCTCATATCATCTAATCATCTTCATTTAAAATGCCCCACGATTTCTGCCGTCAACATGCTCACAGCAATGTTGAAGAGTTGTTAATCACGGCTGTTCAATCACCTGTTGCGCCTTAAATTTATTAATTTAATTTTTAACTTTTTTTAGTTTCTATTTTTCCTGTTGTTTAAAACCATACTTTTCTCAAAGTTTTGAATCCCGTAGGATTTGAAATCCTACCTCCGTCTACCAGTATTTTTTTTCCATAAAGTTCGACATATAATACCTGTAGGTCGATACTTTAATTTTGACCGCAAAACGGTTTCTCAAAAGCGAAAATGATCATTCCAATTATCTATCGATTCAAATTTCAGCTATTCCCTACTTTTTTCCACTACCATTTAAAATTTTGAAATAATTTATCTGCAAAAATTAGGTTGCAAAATCTAAATTACTTATTCTGGTTGAGTGGAAAGTGAGTCTACACATTGATACGATTTTTAAATCTGATTCAAAAAAATTTTCTTCGAACTACACACCAATAACTAACCCATTTTTTGTTCCAAAAGTCAGTAAATATCAAAATTGTTTTTTGGAAAGGTAGGTCCACTAATTCTAGTTTAGTAGAATTCACAAATGTTTGCATTAATTACTCTGGACAATCAAAAACAAATTCATGTGATATGTACTGACTTTGTAAAAGCCTTGAGTAGACTTAATTTACATATTCTCTTAAAAAAAAAACTTCAAGCATGGATCGCTACTTCATATTTACTTGCACGGAAAGAATATGTCACAATTGGAGACTTCTTATCAAAAGAGATTAAAGTAACTTCTAGAGTTCCAGAAGGCAGTTACTTTGGTCGCTGACTTTTTATTAATGATTTTCAAATGTTCTTAAATATTCCCATTGCCCAATGTATGCAGATGATATTATAAAGTTCATTTTTTTTAAATTTCTAATTCCTAGTTTTGGCCTTCGAAATTTTGAATACAATGTAGATGGGTTCAATTTTTGCAGGGTGTAATAATTTAACTTGCTTAATTTAAATTTGTATGTATCTATGTCCAGAGCACTCGCCCATAAAGAAACATCATAGATTTTTGTATCAATATTTCAATATTCTCCTTAAGGGCTGCGATTGTCTGTGGCTTGTTGGCATAATCCCGGGACTTCAAGAAGCCTCAAAGAAAGAATTCTGGGATGTTTAAATCGGGAGATCTTGCTGTCCATGCCAAATCGCCAGAAAGGTGATTACGCGACCAGGAAACGCTTCCTACACAATATCCATTGTGCCTCGTGATGTGTGTGGTTGTACCGTCTTGTTGAAAACACATGCTTACCAAGCCCAGCTCATCCAATTCCGGAAGTAAGAAGTCGTTTATTATGGCCCTGTAGCTTTCACAATGACTTTGAGTGGATGTTATGGCTCTTTGGGTATAGCACGCGGATTTCCAGTACTCCAGAAACAAAGATATGACTTAATGACGTAACCGCTTAAGTGGAAAGCGAATCATCGCTCATGATGATTTTCGACACAAAATCGTCCTTGTTTGACAGTAATTCACACGCGACAGACGGTCAGCAGGCATTAACGGATGTACTGTTTGTACTTTGTATGGGAACATGTGTAAGTCGTTTACTAAAATGCCCTTCAATCTCAGCGACATCGGTATTTACAGCCGCAATATTCTCGGCCGAGCAACCAGTCCGGTAGTGGCCACGCCCTGCATGGGCTCCTATTGTGGAATTTTTGCCCTGTTGTCGCGACACCATTAGGAAATCGATGTCGGACGTCGAAATTCATGCTTTGCTAACACCACCGATTTATTATTGCTCAAAAAACCGACACAGTTATTCTACTCTCCTGCGGAGTATAGCGCTCCATTGCTTGTCTGTTTGTATACTGCAGCTGTTTAGTTCACAAATGTCAAATATGTGTACGACGTCATTTGCAAAAGTTATAACATCTTCTCATAAGGTGATTAATTTTGTGCCACATTGCACAAAACATAGAGCTTAACAGATTCCATGGCAGTACAAATTATATAGTATAAATCAACCTAAAATTAAATAACAAAAGTTTAATGGCTTAAAAATAAATATGTAGTTTAAAACATTCTAAAGTTTTTTTTCTGCAGAGATTTAAATCAACATGATCATACCTTTCATTAAACTCTCTAATTAACCTTGAGAATGGTTCGTTCATTCCGTAGTTGGTTCTTAGCCAACGTAGCGGTCGTTCTATCAACGGCCGCATTAAAACATATATATATTTAGGAGTGGCTCTTGCGAGGAAGTGAGAAATCCTCCAAGGATATAACCTTGCCATTGAAAAGTAAAATCTGCTTCCCATCTTAGCCGTTCGCAATCGTCAGAAAATTTTATAGGTTGTGGCAGCAACACGCAGACACTAATATTTGAGAGCTGTAACTCGGCAGGCCCTGGTTCTCAATGAGCTGTTGACCCTCAAATTTATTTTTTTAGCTTCAGAGTTCATGTTAATGAATGGGCAATATGTTTGTCCTCTCTGGAGCTTGTAGAAGCCTTAAATTAAAGAACTAAAGCAAGCGTTTAACTCCCCTAAACATAAATAAAAAATAAGCAAATCGTTCACTCAAAGTACAATGTTAGCTCGCTTTCGCAATGCAAAACTACTGTTTTATAGATGTGCACGGCTCAATATTTATTTCCTTTAGTTGAATTTCTTGTTAACACAATTAAGCTTTTAGTTCTTGTATTTCAATAGTTGTTAATTGCTTTCAATTAACCGCCTTTCTTTTTTACAATAATTTTTAACAAAAACTGTTATAATAATTTTGAAATTAAAACCTCGATTCTTTTGTTTTTAAAAAATTTGTTTCGGCTGTTGTTATTTCAAAATTAAATAGTATCTATAAGAAAAGACTACAATTAATTTTTTTTTTTAAATTACAACATAATACATGAACATATACGTATACAAATTATATTACATATATTTTGTTTTTGGTTCTTCTTTATTGTTTGTTTTTGGTTTCTTCTTGTGCATGGCTTGATGATTTCTTTTGCAGGCAACTTGGAGAGAAGGTCCTCGGACAAAAGTGATCCAACATCGATTAATATTGATAATAAGAAAAACAATACTTTTAATAATAACAATTTGGCCTCGACACCAGGTGATGTGATCAATCAAATTTATTGAACAAAATTTTAAATATTTTTTTTTTTTCAAAAAATGTTCTATAAAACTTCGATTTGTCATTCCACACCACATCCACAATTTCTTTCTTTCTTTTTGTGCTACTTTTATTTATTAATTTTGTTTTTTACATATTTTATTTAAATCTATTCTGTTGTTTCTATGATGTTTTGTACTACCACTGTTCTTGCTATATTGATACTGTTTTTATTTTCTCTTTTATATCGACATCTCTTTTCAATATTCTTTTTAACAATTGATTCCCTTTTATTTATCTTAAATTGCAATCACATTTATCAAAACATCAATACACTTATATACACATTACACTAGTTACTAAAAAATTACCTTAAATACTCGTAGCATTTTCAAGTTATTCAAAGGATTCCAATCTAAAAGTGCATAAACCAATCCAATATCGTCGTTGTTGTTCTAATACCTTGTAATCCAGAAACATAAAAAAAAACAATTTTTGCTATTGATGCAGTCTCGTAAGCTACCTTAAAATAATTCTATAGCTTAAACCGGAAATTTAATACATCATATCCCAAATCGAAGTTTTTTGGTGAAATATCTCTTGGACCTGCTCCTGTTTTCGATATAAATTATGCCATAAAATTACTTCGTAATTCAGAAAAATACCTCGTACGCCGACAAAATACAATACCTCTTAAAACTGTACATACCAAGATAAACTTTTTTTGATGAAATATCGCATAAACCAATGAATCATACCAAGAAAATACCTCGCAACGCCGAATAATACCGATACTATACAATACCTCCTTAACCTTTACTAATCAAGATAAACTTTTTTCTTGTGAATTATTTCATTACCCAGAGAATCATGCCAAGAAAATACGTCGTAAGCAAGAGATAGACCGAGTAGCCAAGAATTAATAACTCTTAACCCGAGAAATATAATACCTCTGAACAACAATAGAAATCTAATTTCTCGTCACTTTAATAATACTTAATTATGACACCTATGAGTCCACTTAACGAAGTTTGAACTAAAATTTTAATATTCCTAACCCCATATTATATTTTAAATACTTTTTTTCGGTTTCTTCAGAATTTAACCATTCTGGATTAAGAGGTATTATATACAGTGCCGCATTATTTTTTTACGAAAAACAACAAACCAATAGTTTGGATAAATAATTCACTAAAATAAGTGCAGATAAAGTTTTGAAATGTTTGACAATTATAACAGAGGGAAATACTTTCATGGACATGAGCAAAATAAGATTCGTTCTAAATGTATTTTTTCTTGCTCAACTCAAAATCTGTCATCCTTTTCCTACAATCATATTCAATCCTCGAGATATTGTCATTATAAAATGAAAAAAAAAACGTTTTTGAGAATATGTATCATCAATGCGAGGTGATTTTTTTTCAAATGAAAAATTGTAATGACTCCTGAAAGTAAAAATCTTCATCTTTCAAATTTAGTTTTGATCTTTGAAATATCTCCGTTACTTTCCGAAAAATCTCAAGTAAGTTCATAGTCTCCATCTGACCCATGAAAGGGTTATTGATTAAGACACATGGCAAGTTTTTTTTTAAGCCCAATTTGAAAGGTTTTAAAAACTTGACCCATCAACCCATCAAATTTTAGTCAGTAATCATTAAATAATAAAATGTAGCTGTTTCAATATTATTCTACTTTAAATATTCGTATTAAACTTTCATGAAGTAAGAACTTGGCGTACTTTCAGATCACAGTACTTTTCACGGCTGACTTGTTACACAAAGGTTATTGTATAGAAGAACTTGGCTTTTTTTTTAACATTTATGTTTTTGGTCTGATATCGCTTTTCCTCGACGAAACCATTTGCTAGTTTTCAATTGTTCCAAGGTCCCGAGTTTGGGCATTGCTATAAACGCTTATGACAAATGGAGACAAATGAATTCGTTATGAAGCATATCCTCACAAGTATCCCTTTTAGATTAAAATGTCTATTATTTTTGAAAATAAACTATTCGTTTACTTTATCAGCGACCCAAGAATATGTTTCAAAAGAAAACTTCTTTTGAGATACATTGAAGATTCAAACGTTTAGAAACTAGTGATGTTTGATTTACTGTCGCTCTAATTTTGCAAATTATATTAAAAAATCTTGTTATATCGTTAACACCACGAAAGAAATAGATATTATTTAACATTTCAAAATAATCTCCGTGTTCATGCGTCCGTTCTGACATCTCCAAATCTTAATCAGGTACTTTTACTTCAGTTTTTCTCGCTCTTGTTATTGAAAAAAAAACATACAAAATTAAAATACATTGCCCTTAAAAGAAACGGGACCTTGAATAAAAGCATGTAGATTCATTACTCGTTAAGTTCATCGTGAAATCTTCTTGTCCAATACCCATCAACGTCACATAAAAAAATCTTTGCGCTCAAAATATCTCCATCCATTTCACAATTTTCTCTCTCCAATTGTGTCAAGCGCCATCTATACTCTAAGCATTTCAACAATTTAAATACACTTTATGTTCACTTTGATTGCTGTCCTAAATTGTATTCACCTTTAGTTTCGTTGTTGTTTGCTAACCAATCATTCATCATGACTCTTTCAAAAAACACGGCTACTGTCATCTAAATTTGTCAGTTAGTACTACGGTTTCAGTTAAAGCGAATAATAGCTCCAAATAATTTGCCCGAAAGGGTTGGTTTCAGAACAAAGCGATTTTATCGAATTTTTATTTACTTGCACAATGAACCTCAAAGCCGTTAAGCTTTCAAAAATGTGGTTAGAAAAAGCACTATTTTCATTGAAAAACTAATATTTTGTACATGTTTATCGGCTCATAATAATCCCAATCTTTCACTACGCCCTTAAACAAAATCACTTTCACATTCGTTATTTGTATGAACTTATTTGGTTATGACAAATGAAACACTTATCCTTGCTACGTATGACACAAATTCGTCCAAGTTTTAAAAACAAGACCGCTTCCATTCGCTTTTATTGTCTAAATTTCTCTCTAATTTCTAACCCTGGAGAGGTAAGCCTAAGGCTTAACTCCAAAGTTATAAATTAAAAGTCGGAAAACAAGATTGTATTCAAATATTATGTTGCTCCGCACTCTAAGTAGTGTCATATTTTGTATGTATTAAGTATTGGTAGAAATCGTGTAGACTTCCAGTAGAATAGTTAAACTAGTCAAAAGGCGGCAATGCCATACCCACCAATTTCATGTGTATCTCATGTCATGAATCACCGTAAGTCTTTATGCACATCTTTTTCTACATCTTGATTAGTTTTTCTTTTTTATTTGACTTTGTTTTCTTATTCTATTATGGCGTCCAATTCGCTTAATTGTTTGTATAGTTCTCTCTAAATCTATAATAAAAATTTCCAAAATGAAATAAATGTAATGAATATTTCAGTTTTTAATTATTTTTTAGATCGTTGTCCCGAATTCCGTAATGAGAGTTCTGGTAATGAAGCTAATGCAGGCAACACAGATGGCCAGACATCAGATCCCCAAAATAGTCCACCACGCGAAAAAGACTTTCTACAAAATGCTTTCAATATGACACCGGTGACGCCAGGTCCTCCAGTAACAGTTCTCTCCCAGCCGCCGCCGCCCAGTGAGAAGCGTAGTCGTCTTTTTCGGACTTCTAGCAGTACTCCGGGCGGCGGCAAGAAAAAACAATCCTTGAGTCTGACAGCTGAACCGCGATCAGTATTAGAGACATGTTTGTCTCCAACAAATGTTGAACCGAGGAAAATGCTCCTTGATCAATTGAGTAGGGTATTCGCAACCGACGAATCCGTTATTCCGGATGTGGTGACAATAATAAGCCCCCCGGAGGCTCTGGTCAGTATCAGTTGGGCCAGTAAGCTGACGCAGCTTTTTGCAAATACATTTAAGCCCGCATTTTTGCCCCAAAATACAGCAGAGGTCAAGGCCGTGCTTCAGGCACTTATGGGGAAAATACAGAAATAGTAAGTATTTTATTTTTAAATAAACCAAAATAACAACAAAAAAATAAACTTTTCCGTTTCAGTTGTAACTCGAATGCCAAACCTCCGACTACAGTGAAAATTCTCCTTTTGGGAGGTGACTGGTTGCAGGGAGCCGCATTAAGACACTATGTGGAATTACTGGGCGTAAGACCACCCGACTGGGTCAATCACCTGCGATTTTACATTGTTCCTATCGGCAGTAGTACCATATCACGTCATCTGAGCTCAGTTGACCAGTCATATTGCGCAATGTTCGGCACCGAACACTGGTATCAGTTGTGTGAGCGTGCCGCAGCTACTGCTGCTGCTGTAACTGCCGTTTCAACAGTCAATGCGCAATCCATCTCTTCATCACTGAATGATCCGATGGCAATGAATAAATCGGATATTGTTGAACTGATCAATCGAGTACAAAGGTACTTACATGCAGCTGGTCCTTGCACACAGATTCCTATCGCCGAAGCAATGGTTAACTACAAGGATGAAGACTCTTGTCAAATCTTTGTTCCATTTGTCAGTGTAAGTATTGAAGATGAGAAAAAAAAATGAAAATCACTCAATGATCCATGACTTTTTTTGCAGGATGTCCGAATTGGTTACGCAGATGGCCCACAAGTTTCATTAGATCTCGAAGAATCGCTACAGTTGGCACAACAAGCAGCTGGTAATGCTGGTGGTAACAGTGGAACTGGTCTTCTATCAAGTTCTCCTCCATTGAGTGGACGAGTTTCACCGCCCTTGCAGACACCACCTTCAAATCAAACTACAGCTGCATCTGCACATGAATCAGTTGAATTACAAGTTGACTATTGGCCATTAATGCGACCATTAGATTCAAAAGAAAAGAGCATATCAAAAGGTGGAGATCAGGGAAAAAATAGTATCAAGAGTTCGTTTAGAAATTTACAAGTGTGGCGGTTACCGCAAAATGCTCAAATTGGTGAGATTTCAAATGGACTGACTGTTAGTTTTGCAACGAAAGAGAAAAAACAAAAAAGTAAGTAACACTATCATGTATTACACGTAGACTGTTTTCAATAGAAGATTATTAATTTTGTGTATCCAAGTGCATTACTCCTACTTTAAATGAAAAAAATCCTAAGTCCATTTGCACTGGTTGGTAGGGACGCTTTCTACACAAGAATGTATAAATATTTGAATTTAGTG
Organism: Philhelius festivus; assembly: GCA_963931855.1. Lineage (NCBI taxonomy): Eukaryota > Metazoa > Arthropoda > Insecta > Diptera > Syrphidae > Philhelius > Philhelius festivus. The sequence goes on from OZ007555.1 coordinate 183,274,371, forward strand.
TATTTTTAACTTATTAATATTGCACAAACACTAAGGGAACTTTTCAAGAACTTAGAATTTAGTACCCCTTGGCATAATGGTTAGTGCATTGGACTGTCATGCGGAAGGTCTCGAGTTCGATTCTCAGCCGCTGCTAGAAAGTTTTTTCAGGGGTGTACTGCCTCTTGCGAGGAATTGACAATTTCTCCAAGAGTATCTCTTGTCATGGAAAGTGCTGCTCATTAGCCGTTCGGAATCGGCAGAAAATTGTAGGGCCCTCCGTTTCTGGTAACACGCACACAGGAATGGTTGAGAGTTGTAAGTCACTAGATCCTGGTTCACTCCGAGCTGTTGTACCACCAAATTTATTTATTTTTAGAATTTGATTAAGTATCTGAAAGAAGTATCTCAGTCCCAAAAAATATAAAGTTTTCATTAAACGGCGACGATATTCTACCAAAATTCCTCCGCATGCCTTTTTTTTTGCAACAGAGATGCTTATAAACAATACTAACATTTTGCTTATTTAATTTTATTTTCAGTTATGCGTTTAGGTAAGAAAAAGGAGAAGGATCGCGATCTCGAAAAAGAACAATGCGTTGAAGGTGTTGCACGATTGATTTGTTCACCAAAACAGTCACATCCAGTTCCACTACGAGGTAACTACGAAACATTTCAAAATATAATCTATTATTTGAGAATCTTTTTTTTAATTCCAGTTTACATCGATGGAACGGAATGGACTGGCGTTAAGTTCTTCCAATTATCATCACAATGGCAAACACATGTTAAAAATTTTCCAGTTGCTCTAATTGGTTATACGCCAATGTCCTGTTCAGAGCTATCCTAGTCATTTTTAAAATAAATTAAATAATTACATTACGTCATATAAACCGAAAATGTTTTAAAAATTAATTAATATAAATAATAATATACACAATAAAACAAAAATTAAATCCTATACTATGTATTTAAGAAAAAAAAAATCATACGTACACACTACCAGTGAAAAATTACAATACAAAGGCAAATACAATTTAAAACACAATGATTTTGCAAAGCTTGACTATCCTAATATCATCCGTATATATATAATATTTTCAAAACTATCCCACAGATATAAATATAAAAACAAAATCATTAATTGGTGGAAAATAACGAATAAAATATAGATGGAAACTAAGATGAACAGGAAAATTGCAAAACATTACATAAAGAGCCCATAAATACACTAACTTTCTTACTCTTATTGTTGTGATTAAATTAAAAAGTATAAAATATATTGTAGAAAAATAAAAACATAATGCAATAAGAATTTAAATTAAATAATGTTTAAAACATAAACAAAAAAATAGTTACTCATTGTTAACGTAACTTAAAGAAATACATTTCAAAAGAAAACAAACTTAGATAAAAGTACATATTCCCCAAAAGTTGGTTTCTTCTATTCTTTTATTATAGTTTTTTTTTTCAAGGATATAAAGGGTTTCTGGAAATTTTTAAGTTTACAGTTTAATTGCATATGATTGGCGAATTTGCGAGTCCCATTAAGTTATTGGTCCGAATAACACCGTGGATTTGCGGTTGCGCAATTTATTAAAGTGCAGTGATACAAGAGAGGACAGCGATTAACAAAAATATTCCAGGATCATTAAGGTCAGCAGCGCCGCTCGATCATGTGTATCAATTTCGACAAGAAATTATGCGCAATCCGTGAAAATGGCTAAAAAATATTTTGGCCTGTAGTTGAATACATAAATCAATTTCATGCATACAAAATTCAACCAAAATGCTAATGTTTACAAGAAATCTTAGTTAGAACAATGCTGGAAGGTATTCGAAGAACACAAAGATACTACTTTTACTCCAATTTTTCAAATTTCAAAGTAATTTACTATTTTTTTTTTGTTTAATTTTAATTATGGTCGTGGTACTATTTAATGATAAAAATGAAAAGTAAAAAAGGAGATCTCGTACTTATGTCTGGCTGCCTGTTTGACTACAGACTTTATTTTACTGAATTTAGTACATAGTATTTTTTAATTATTACTTTGAAACGTTTTTTTATTTTTAAAACCAAAAATGACGTACCTGCCATACAATTGTTTCGAGATTGAAGAAAATATTGTTTTCTTAATAGACCGAGAGCCCACAGCAATTTTTGGGTGTGATTGATAACGAAAAATAATTAGCATAATTAGATAGGCCTTTAGTAGTTATTTACAAATGTGAACGTCTTGCATGCTCTAGTGGGAGCTAAAGTGCATAAAAGTGCATCATATATGCAGTTCTTTCCAAGTCTATAAGGTTTCTTTCACAGATTCCACAGATTAAAAAAAAAATATTTTAATGAATCATTTTTTCGGTTTTCTGAAAAGAAAACCGAAAAAAGATTTTGACCATTTTTTTAGTGCTTAAACTGAAAGTCTGAATGTAATATTAATATTATAGTATTGTGTATGCAAATTTTCAAAAAAAAAAAAAATAGCTTTGTTGTTCAATCAGCTGCACTGGACTACTCTGGGCAGAAAAGTGTAGCTTTTTGGTGTTCATTGAGAAAATTTCTGCACTGACTTACACTGATTAGCTTTCATTGAGCTGAACTAGTGTACTCTAGTTCTGAATATTCTGCACTATTTTTTGATCGGGTGCAGGTTGGTGAAAACTGTCAAAATTAGTTGATGTCAATATTCGATTACATTTGCTTAACGAATTAAGTTGATTTTTTCCGCGCTTTGTATTTTTGATTTAAATTTTTAAATAATGCCTAGATTAGAGTTAACTTCCATTGAAGGTCAATCTCTGGTGATTCAGTCTTCTGCAATTAGTACAATAATATCATAATTAAATCTCTATGTATATTTAGACGAAGAATTCCGACCGCAAGTGTTTGAAAGTTCGATGAAAAAAGGTGAAGAGGAGGAAGAGATTTTGTGCCAAACATGCCAACAACGTCGTCGACTTCAGCGCAAGCATTAGGCATTTTACTTGCTCCGAATTTAATTTGTTTCCTTCCTTTTAACATCTTATGACGTTTTTGCTTGAATTTGCTGTTTTCATGAACCCGCACTGCACTACACTACTCTACACTGGCATTTTTCTGGTTGAACAAAGCTAATATTATTTTTAGATGTTTAGAATTTCCATTTTTTTTTTAAACTCAGTATTTCGAAAACCACATGCCTAGTTTTTTGTGTGAGGCCTTAAATGTGGCTATAAAAGAAGCGATTTTTTTGTACTTTTGTATCTGGGGTATATCAACTTCAATTGATCTACAAAACAAAACAGAAAATGATGATCTCTCATTCTTTCTCAGTGAAAATACTTTAATCTTGAGGATCCGATTCAAAAAACTCAAGATATAAGATTTTTTAGCAAACCTTATCGGCTTTTTTTTGGAGAGTTCTTTCTGCTAATTTTTGATTTTAGAAAATCAACAAAAAACCGATATTACTGCCTTAAAAAGCTAACATCCTGAGCTCTGTTTATTGTTAGCAATAAGTGAAAGTTATATTTATTAATATAATAAAAGTATTTTAACAAGTTAAGAGTAAGTATAATAAAAGTTTTGATACAAGCAAATTTAGGATGATGAGCGGCGGCTTGGCTTTTTTAGAGTGAAGTAGAAGTACGTTGACTACAATAATTTCAAATCAATTGGCCGTGTTCATCGCTCAGCGATCCTTAGGTCCGTTCGTGTATTCAACACTCCTCCTCGATGAACATAATTATTAGAAAAGTTTCAATTGTTTGCAGAAACCTAACTGCTTTACAGGACCTAGCGGTTTTGTACAAATATCTGCAAGCATCGAATCCGTAGGACAATATTGTAGATAAACTTCGTTATTGTGACATAGATCTCGAACATAGCGCTCTCTCGTTTCAATATGCTTCGAACGTCGGCTAAGTCGTTCGGTGTTAACAAAAGATATGCAGCTTTGATTGTCCACATTCATCAGCGTAGCTTCATGTTGAATTTCACCAAAATCGTTCAATAAACGTCGCAACCATACAACTTCTTGACAGGCTTCGCTAAGTGCCACATACTCAGCCTCCATCGATGAAAGAGAAACACAATCTTGTCGACGGCTCGTCCAAGAAATAGGCCCTCCGAATAAGAACACATTGCCGGATGTTGACTTTCGACTTTCTTGGTCTCCTGCCCAGTCCGCATCTGAGTACCCAAAAAGTTTCCACTCACAGGCCTCACCAAGACATAGTTTGTAATCAATCGTGCCTGAAATATAACGTAGGACTCTTTTTGCGGCTGTCCAATCAGCTTCCGAAGGATTTTTAAATTTTCTTCCTAAAATGGCAGTGCTGACTGCAATGTCTGGCCTTGCATTAACTGCCAAATAAAGTAATGCTCCAACAAGGCTTTGGTACAACGTTGCATCGTGAAATGGTTTACTAGTGTCATCTATCTTCAAGTAACCCGGGTCCATTGGTGTCTTTGCAGGCTTAGCAAAACTCATCCCAAATTTTGATATTATTTTCTTGCTATAGTTCTTCAGAGAAACATAAAATGAAGTATCTGATTTTTCAATTTCCATCCCAAGAAAATGATGAACATTTCCGAAACATGTTATCTCAAATTTTCTTTTTATATCTGAGTAAAATTGATCTATTTTACTTTCATCCACACATCCAGCCAGAATGTCATCAACATAAACCAGAAGATATAAAGTCTTATTCTCGTATTTCTTCATATACAAACATGGATCTGCATTTGATACCACAAAATTTAATTTTCGTAAAGACTCATCCAATGTCTGGTTCCAACAACGTGCAGACTGTTTTAGGCCATATATACTCTTCTTCAGGTGGCAAACCAAATTTTCTTTTCCAGCTACTTCATAACCCGGTGGTTGCTTCATGAAGATTTCCTCTTCGACAATTCCATTTAAATACGCCGTCTTGACGTCGAAGTGCTTCACATACATTTGTCGTTTTGCAGCTACTGCCAAAAACGTCCTCAATGTCGTGATTCTCGTGACTGGAGCGAATACCTCATCATAATCTACACCGTATCTCTGTGTATATCCTTGCGCTACAATACGGGCTTTATATCTTGATACCTCGTTCTTTTCGTTCCATTTGGTTTTAAACACCCATTTTGAACCAATTGCTCTCCGCCCTGAGGGCAAAGACGTTAGTGTCCAAGTTTCATTATGTCGGTGGGCTGCCATCTCCTCGTCCATAGAATTTTTCCATTCTGGAATCTTCACAGCTTCTTTGTAGTCTTTTGGCTCATCCAAAACAATTGATGCAAAATCGAGAACATAATCATTGAGATGTACGGGTAGCTTACCTTGGGTGTATCGTGCAGAACGTCTGGTTGGAATCTGCTCCTCCTGATTTGCAGAAATTGGCTCGTCAAACCCGAAAAATTCATCTTCACTATCGTCAGCTTGAGCTTCAGCTGGTTGTACCTCTTCAACATCAGGAATAATATACCTAGGAGTAATGCTCATTTGGACTTCATCAAATAACTTAACAGCATCTGGACCTGGGATCTTGGCAGCAACTTTCTCCCTTAATTCCAGAAAACGAGCATCACGACTTATTGTTATCTTGTCGGTTTTACAATCTACGAACCGATACCCTTTATGTTGATCAGAGTATCCAACAAAAATTAGCTTTTTGGATTTGCTATCCAATTTCTGACGATTGACACTAGGAACGTACACATACGCTTCACACCCAAAGATTCTTAGGTGTTGCAACGATGGTTTGGTCTTATTCCATATCTCGAAAGGTGTCTTTGAAACAGATCTTGATGGCATTCGATTCTGTACATAAGCAGCTGTGAGTACAGCTTCACCCCAATAGCGCTTCGGCAAGCCAGCATCCAGAAGCATACATGTAACCATTTCAATGAGCGATCTATTTTTGCGCTCTGCAACACCATTCTGCTGGGGCGAGTATGGTGTTGTAAACTGCGCTTTGATGCCTTCTTTGAGATAAAAATTACGTAACCTTTTGTTGTCATATTCTCCTCCTCCATCAGATCGGATAACTTTAGGCTTCCTACCGAAGCTATTTTCTACCTGGCGAACATATTCTTCGATGCGTTCCGCTGCTTCCGACTTGTTTTTCAAAAGATAAATTACAGCATACCTACTGAAATCATCCACCATTGTCATTATATACTTATTACCAGATGGAGTCGGCGTATTAATAGGACCACACAAATCGGTGTGAACAATATCGAGAATTTTCTTAGCTTTTCTTTCTAAAACTTCAGGAAATGGTTTCCGACTAAGTTTTCCTTCTAGGCAGCACTGGCAAATATTATTCGCACTACATTTTTTAATTTTGAGGCCTTTGACCAAATTTTCATTCAGCATGCGCTTCAGTACGGCTGGATCTCGATGACCAAATCGTCTATGCCATTGATGTTCACAGGTTTCTCGATGTGCCTCAGATGCTATCGAACATTTTTCTTGGATTTTTAACTTATATAGATTTCCGCTTCGGATTCCCAGCGCAACGGCTTTTCCATCCGAATTCAAAATCCTACATCCATTCTGGTCGAATTTCACGTTCAGACCCTTGTCTATCAACCTGCTGACGGATATAAGACTCCCTTCCAGTTCTGGTACAAACAGAACATCGTGAAGTGTAATCTTGACTCGATTTCGACTTCCATCTATGCCCCACAGAACACCTTCACCACGGCCAGCAGTTGCTGTTTGTTTTCCATCAGCCAAAGTAATGTGCGAGTCATCCAACTCTGTGAAGGAAACAAAAAAACTTTTATCGCACGTCATATGTGAACTGGCACCGCTGTCGATCAACCAAGAAACAGATTTGTCGCTCCCAGCTACAAAAGCAATGTTAGTTTCTTCAGCAGACTTAAGGTGAACTTTGTTTTTCGATGATAAGTATTTACGGCAGCTCGATCGAATGTGCCCCGTCTTTTTGCAATAAAAACAAGTTCTCTTGTCTACTGCTCGTTTGAAGTCTGTCCTCATGGCATTTTCGTTCTTCGATGAATCAATTCTATTGATTCGACGGTGGTATTCATCGATTAGTTTTTGTTTAATGAATTCGATTGTTACATCCTTGTCCGAGAGACTATCTAAAGCTGAAACCAATGTCTCGAACGAATCCGGAAGGCTTTGCAGTATCATACATATTTGTGTATCTTTGTCCAATACATGTCCAGCTGCAGCTAAGCGGTCGAAAATCTCTTCAATCTCGAACAGATGCTTTTCCACATTCCCATTCTCCTGAAGTCTTATACAGCACAACTTCTTGAGGAGAGCTACACGGGTAGATCGAGAAATTTTTTCGTGATGATTACGAAGGGTATCCCACACATCTTTTGCATATACGCAGTTCTTCACCAAGGAAAGCTGGTTGTCTCCCAGAAAGAGAATTATAGTACCTTTGGTCTTACGATCACCTGTCTTCCAAACGGTAGTCATATCCTTATCATTAGGAACATTCTCTTCCACAAACCTCAATAAATCCTCTCGGGCAAGAAAACTTTCTACACGAATTTTCCAGATTTGCCAATTCGTGCTATTCAATTTGGGAATGCAGACTCTGTCGTCCACCATTTTGCCAGTTTCGATCAAAAAAAACTTCTTCACTTTTAATTATCAATTAAAGCGGAAAAAACAAACAATACTCTTAACACTCAATTAAACCAGTTGCCTGGGCCCATAACCTGTTAGCAATAAGTGTAAGTTATATTTATTAATATAATAAAAGTATTTTAACAAGTTAAGAGTAAGTATAATAAAAGTTTTGATACAAGCAAATTTAGGATGATGAGCGGCGGCTTGGCTTTTTTAGAGTGAAGTAGAAGTACGTTGACTACAATAATTTCAAATCAATTGGCCGTGTTCATCGCTCAGCGATCCTTAGGTCCGTTCGTGTATTCAACATTTATCACATCGTCAAGATTAATGTGCTTAGGCTTCAATATGTTTAAAAAAATAATAAAAGCTGTTATATCCCTAACACAAAACAAGAGTTGAGGACAGTTGAGAATGGCGTTGTGCCAATAACTAGTATTTGACTGTAAAAAGGCTTGAGGGTCAACGAAACGGGTTTCAGTGGAGAAATGATTTAGAGGAGGAATACCAACCCGGCTACTCAAAATGAGCATTGCATGTGAAAGGAGCGGTAAAACAAGAAAAGACATGAAACATTCCGACGATATCGCATGCTTAATGGAATACTGACCTAACTCGAAAAGGCGATTTTTGGGAAGTTGCAAGAAAAGATCTTCCTATGAAGATTTGTCCTACTTGTTGACGGATAAAATTAAAACTAATTCATGAATTAATCATGAATGCTGGTATTCTTAAAATATGATAAACTATTCATGAGATCTGAGACTTGCAAAAGTCTGTATTTGAACGTAACTCAATTTTGAACTATCTCTTATGGGTCAGTATTCCATTAAGCATGCGATATGTTCAAGAGATGGGAATAATTCTTAATATATGTATTTCCAACCTCATAATAATGTCTACATTGCATTCTTTAACTTATGAAACCAATATTTATGAAATAATGCTTTTGAAATAATTATAAAATACGTATTACATTTTAAAGCTGAATTTTCAACTATGTATTTGTTTTTTACTAGGTTCGTTAAATAAAACTTATTACGCTTTTTAGTTTTTCTTAATTTACACTTTCCAAATCAAAACAATAAATCTCAATTTATAATCAACTCAAACACTTTTATTCAAATTTAAATCACACTTGTTTAATAACGCTTTCCACAACCCAATAAGAAAAGCTTTTGCACACTTTCATAATCAAAAATAAACTGTCCTGTGCTCACCGTAACACTCACTAACTCAAGTTAGTTGTTCTCGAAACTAAATCGCGAAGGTTCTCGTCTTAGTATGTTCGAGTTGGTTGGAATCAGACCAAAAACATAAATGTTAAAAAAAGAGCCAAGTTCTTCTATACAAAAACCTTTGTGTAACAAGTCAGCCGTGAAAAGTAATGATATCTAAAAGTGCGCCAAGTTCTTACTTCATGAAGATTTAATACCGAATATTTAAAGTAGAATAATATTGAAACAGCTACAATGTAATAGAGAAATTTTATTATTTAATGATTACTGAGTAAAATTTGATAGGCTTATTGGTCAAGTTTTTAAAACCGTTTGAATTGGGCATAAAAAAAAAAACTTGCCAAGTAAGCCCATCAAATTTTACTCAGTAATCATTAAATAATAAAATTTCTCTATTACATTGTAGCTGTTTCAATATTATTCTACTTTAAATATTCGGTATTAAATCTTCATGAAGTAAGAACTACTTGGCGCACTTTTAGATATCATTACTTTTCACGGCTGACTTGTTACACAAAGATTTTTGTATAGAAGAACTTGGCTCTTTTTTTAACATTTATGTTTTTGGTCTGATCTCACTCCTTTTTGCAAAGATTTAAATATTTTGCCATGTCAAAATCTCGAAAGATAAGGAAAGATAGAAGGGTGGACTCTTCCTACTAAAATCAACTTAGTTTATAGCCTTCCTATTTCTTTTGGTATATTTTCTTTTTGTTATTGGTTGTTTTAATTTGCGATTCAATTATTTCTTCTTATCCTGGCAAGATACATAAGACTAACATACCTACCTTAATTACAGCAATCGGAAGTGCTCCATATAAATTAAACATACCACGCCCCCTGAATGGAAAACCTCAATTTTTATTGTTGGTCCTTTATATGCGACTTGAGCCCTACCGTTCTACCAAATTTCATTGTTCTACTGCAATTGGAAGTGCGCCATATATAATTTACGTCAGCTCTGAGGAAGTGGGCGGATACCACGCCCTTGAATGGAAAACCTCGATTTTTATTTTCGGTCCTTTATATGCAATTTGAGCCCTACCGTTCTACCAAATTTCATTGTTCTACTGCAATTGGAAGTGCGCCATATATAATTTACATCAGTTCTGAGGAAGTGGGCGGCTACCACGCCCCTGAATGGAAAACATCAATTTTTATTTTTGGTCCTTTATATGCGACTTGAGCCCTACCGTTCTAACAAATTTCATTGTTCTACTGCAATTGGAAGTGCGCCATAAATAATTTACATCAGTTCTGAGGAAGTGGGCGGATACCACGCCCCTGAATGGAAAACCTCGATTTTTATTTTCGGTCCTTTATATGCGATTTGAGCCCTACCGTTCTACCAAATTTCATTGTTCTACTGCAATTGGAAGTGCGCCATATATGATTTACATCAGTTCTGAGGAAGTGGGCGGATACCACGCCCCTGAATAAAAAACCGCTAATTTTATATTTTTTTCTTCGAACGCAATTTGAGCCCTACCACTTTACCAAATTTCATCGTTTTACAGTAGTTGGAAGTGCTCCATTCAACCAACACCATTTCGGAGAAAGTGGGCGGATACCACGCCCCCCGAAAGGAAAATCTTGGTGTTTATTTTTGTTTTTTTATATGCAATATAAGCCCTACCGGTTCACCAAATTTCATCGTTTTACAGCAGTAGGAAGTGCTCCATTCAACCAACACCAATTCGGAGACAATTCGGAGAAAGTGGGCGGATACCACGCCCCCTGAATGGAAAATTTCAATTTTTCGATTTTTTCCTCTGCTTACATGACAAGACCTACCGTTGTGCAAAATTACAAGATTCTACGATGTCGGGAAGTGCTCCATAATTTTGATGATCTGTCAGTCAGTCAGTTACGGTTTTTGTGATTTTTGAGGCCTTATATCTCAGGAACCGCTTATGCTAGAAAATTGAAATTTGGTCAGGCGCATGTGCCTGACTAGCTTAGCAAATATTCGGAATTTCAAGTTTCTGACTTGATTGGTACTGAAGATAGGGAGGGGTCAAAAGTCGCCTGAGTTTGTTCCTGTAAAAAGGGTGTAGTGCCAGAACTTGGCTGGGCACTACCGTGCCCTTTGATAAGGGGAAATGCATATGACATTGAAAAAGAGCTTTTTGTTACTTCCATAAAGTATATATCGTCGTCGTTCTATGAAAACTCCCTAAGTCCATTTAAAAAAAAAATGTGATTCAATTCTTATTTAATTCATTTCGGATAAACCATTTGCAAAAAATTTTATTGAACAATGGCTACGCCAAGCCCATTCTACAATTGAAGCCTGAGATCTTGCTATTCTGATAATTTTTGGATTTTTTTATATTAATTTCCAAGTTTAAATGCAAATATCTCAAAACACAAAAAATGGACTTAGGGAGTTTTCATAGAACGACGACGATATGCAATTTTTCCAACAGATGGCGCTGTAGAAGTATAAAGCTCTGTGTCGGTATTGTGCGGTGTGCGTAACAGTATTTATTTCTTTCGTATAAGGTTTTAAACGGTAAGTTAATACCTTTTCTTAAAAAAGGTTGTTTATTAGATTTGTCTTCAAGATTTGTGTATTTGATTTAGAAGATGGATGTACCTGTTTTTTTTTATAATCTACACGCGCTCAACGGATTATGATTTCCCTTTTAAATGATTCAACAGCGCGGGCGTGAAGTTAAGGAAAAGAAAGAAGGATAGGAAATATGTGTGGCACGATGTTCTGAGACTGAAGGTGGTTGTCTCAGATTTTTGTATCTCCAGGGATGGCGGCTGAACTTATGCGGAGAAATGCCGTGTCTTATTTCTATGTCCCTTATGATTCGCATTATTTTATTCGTATTCATCCTTGTTGGGCATGCTAGTTTAACTCAATCACATGTTGTTAGTGTAAACCAGCAACCCATTGATGACAATTTTTAGAAGGTGTTAATGGAATTAAGACGACATAGACTGAAGGGATCGAACCTGTGATCATGAGGTTGACAGGCGAGCACACAACCAACGCGGCACGGCCACCCCGGGTTTTACTAAAAGTGTGGAAAGGCGCAATGCTCTCCTTGCAACACGAAGATATCATAGAATTCTAAAGTCATGTTGCACCTGCTTAATTCCTTTGAGATTCATTTAAGCTTTCAGATTGAATAAGGAATCATTTACATACATCTTAGATGAGTTGCAAAATCTTTGGAACATTGGCGGAGCACTTACTCCAATAGTAAAATTATCCGCCTGCTTAAGGTTTCATGCTAAAGGTGGATATCAACGAGGACTTGGGAATAATTTCCATGATTCTATGGGAAGATCGACTTTTAGCAAAGTTTTAAAGGAGTTTCTCAACCTAGCGGACGATCCCTTGTGAGCTAATTAGTAAAAATTTGAAAAGTCCGAAATCGAAATACACGGATCTATCAAGGTAACCGTCGGAGAGGAATTCTCTCCGATTTCCTACGAATCGGAGACAAAACAAGTTCACATCAATATCAGCGGATGGTGAATCTTCTTAGTGAATATCCTGATACCGCGCAAAATTAGAAAAAAAGGACGCCAGAAATTGTGGCTCTGTTTTGGGAGGATCTGGCCAATCAACTTTATATTTGTGTTGGATCTGCTCAAAAACAAAAGCAAACCCATTTTTATTTAGACGATATTTTTTTTTGAATCTGGAAGAGAATTGTAGTATTAGAAGAGAAGAATTATGTATATTAAAACATAAATTTACTTACGCAGCGTCAGATAGTTCGCATATATTGCTTTTATTTCGCAATGTTCTCCTAATTTCTTTATTTCATGCCCTTAGCTCGTTGGATTCGGCATCTAAAAATAGTCCTACACTATCCATTTCTTATTATTGTTTGTCAAATAAATTTGTATAATATTGTGTTTCCAAATTTTTTTTTTTTTTCAATTTATTATTTGTTTGACACTTCAAATGGAAACAAAAAACATACCTTTGGAAATAGGGAGGGGACTTTCTTCGATAGTTTTGATTTAAAAATCGGTGCATCTAATTACATTTCTTAAAAACGCTAGCGCTTTATAATTGAAAAAAATACTTTTTATAAACAAACTACACTCTCTCACCGGTTTTTCATGGTTTAAAACGCTTATGGTGTTTATTTTATAAAAAATTATCGAAAATATATCGCATTTTCGATATATCGGTTAAATAGCACATCTTTGTCTGAAATTTATATCCATCGCAATGCGTCGCTGCATTTCTGTATAATTTCTTCCGATGAAAGCTACCTCGAACTGAAATTGAATCTCCGACGGAAGATGCATTGCGGAGAAAGTTCCGCTCCGACGGTTACCTCAATAGGGCCGACAAAGGACCAAGCGAAATGTTTTTGACAGTACTGGATTTCCTGGAGTTATTGGGTGTACGCCTGTTAACATTGTGCAACCTTTAGAGCCAAGCAGCTTATTAACTGCCGAAAGCAATATTTTAGTCTCAACGTGATGATTGTAAAATATTTAAACTCTGAGATAAATGAATTGTTAGATTTTAAAAATGCTTCTCCATTTAATATAATATAATAACATAAGATTTTTCACTGGGAAACAATAATAACTTACATTGATTCATCAACCGAATCCTACCGCCTTACCAAATTTCTTCATTTTACAGCAGTCGGAAATGCTCCATTCAACCACCACCAATTCGGAGAAAGTGGGCGAATACCACGTCTCCTGAATGGAAAACCTTGGTGTTTATTTTTGGTTCTTTATATGCAATATAAGCCCTACCGGTTCACCAAATTTCATCGTTTTACAGCAGTCAGAAGTGCTCCATTCATCCAACACCAATTCGGAGAAAGTGGGCGGACACCACGCCCCCTGAATGGAAAACCTTTTTTTTCGCTGCTTGCATGACAAGACCTGCCGTTGTGCAAAATTACAAGATTCTACGATGTCGGGAAGTGCTCCATAATTTTGATGATCTGTCAGTCAGTTACGGTTTTTGTAATTTTTGAGGCCTTATATCTCAGGAACTGCTTATGCTAGAAATCTGATGAGGCGCCTGTGCCTGACTAGCTTAGCAAATATTCAGAATTTTAAGTTTCTGACTTTAGTGGTACTTAAGATAGGGAGGGGTCAAAAATCGCCTGAGTTTGTTTCTGTAAAAAGGGTGTAGTGCCAGAACTTGGCTGGGCACTACCGTGCCCTTTGATGATGAATCCGTTCAACTGCAACGAGTGACAGAAGATACACATGCGAATATGTTGCCGCGCACATGAAGATGAGCGAAAAAAGAATATCGAGCAAAGAGGACAGAGGAAAAGATGATGTTGCGTAGAAAGAACAGAGTTTTCGTAGCCTAGTATGTGGCTCAAGAAGATCGAAGAGTCTCTAGAAGCAATACACGGAAGTTTTATAAAAAAAAGCCAAATAACTGGCTGCTGGTTTCAAGACCGAAATGCAGGCTCTTCGAAACACCGAAGGTAACTTAGTCACCGAACCACATGGAAATGTAGATGCTTTCAAACGGCTGTAAATGGACATCATCATCATCATCAGCGTTATAGGACAAGAAGATAACCCGCTTCCAATCAATGAAGAAACAGTTCCTCCACCTAGTATAAAAGTGGTAGGCTTAGCTATAAATATGCTTAAGAACAATAAAGTCACTGGATCTGATGACTTATTTGCAGTCATTAAACCATCAACTAATCATAGGTGGAAGGGAGCATACCCGATGACTTGACCATCAACTTCATATTCCCCCCACTACAAAAAAAAGGTTATCCTATGTCTTGCAAGAATTACCGTGGTATATTCCTACTAAATGTCGCCTATCCACCGTGCTATCGGAACGTCTTAAACCGTCCCCCTTAAACGGCAAGTAGAAATGTGGCTTCCGGCCCCGCAGATCGAACACAGGCCAAATAGGTATTGTGAGACAAATCCTGGAAAAGACCAACAAATTTCAAGTCGAGACTCAGCATCTATTTATCGTCTTCTACGATGAATGCTATCATGTGGGGCTTCTATGATAGCATTCATCGTCAGAAGATCTATCTAGCGATTTTCGAACTAGGGATCCCGGGAAAACTGATCACCCTTTTTCATTTCTTCAATCTCGTTCTATAATAGATGTTGCGCACAGCAGGCGTTAACAAGAAGGGGACAGTTTTTCCTAAATCTGTCCAACAGTTGGGGTATGCGGACGATATCGACACAATCGGCCCTTCACAACGTTCTGTAATAGAGTCCTTCACGGCTGTTGAAGATCAGGTGAGACTTGTTGGGCTTGAAGTAAATGAGAACAAGACCAAGAGATCTGCCCAACGATTAGTGCAAAAAGTCACTATTGATAGCAAAAACTTCGAAGTAGTTAAGGAGTTAATATTAAGTCCACAAACGACACTTCAGTGATCCAATCCGACGAAGAATTTAGCAAAACAAATGGGTTCAACACTCCTCACTCTTAAGACAAAGTGCACGCTCTAAAAAACCGTTATAATACCAGTCCTGCTTCACGGCGCCGCCGAGCGTTGGACTATAAGCAGAAAACGAGAAACGGTACTGGGCTCTTTCGAAAGAAAAATTCTTCGACGGATATTTGGTCCTGTTTGCGAAGAGGGCGAATGTAAGAGGAGAAATAACAGCCAACTTTATCAGCTGTACCAAGATGTGAATGTAGTCCAGAAAGCCAAAACACGTACCATTATTTGATTTGATACCTACAAAACATTCCAAAAAATACATAATTATATTTGGAATTAAACGGTAATCCCAATTGTCAATTGTGACAATTAATTGATTCGAAAAAGCGAGACACTACTGTATACTTAGGCCAAATGGAACTAGATAGATAATGTATGTATGTATGTATTGTTTATTATTATTGAAACACACAAAATTAGCAAAAACAAACAAAATTGCATCAAATAAAATTAGCAAAGCAAATGTTGATTGGAAAATAATACAATCAAGGTTATTTCCTTTTAATACAACAACCAACAGTTAAGTAAATTCATCAAAAATTTGAAACAATACAATTTATTTCGTCTACTATTTGTGTTCAAATGGTATAAATAGTTGAGAAAGTTTAGAATTAAATTCAGTCGCCTAAGACATCAAACTCGAAGCGCAATTAGTATGAAGTTAATTACTCTAATATTTGGTGCTTTTGTTATTTTAACATTGGTTAACAATAATTTGGCACAAGAAGAAACTACAACAACAACCGAAGCACCAACAACAACAGCTGCACCAGGCGAAGAAACAACCACAGCAGCTGCAGATACTACAGCTGCTGCAGAAACCACTACAACTGCAGAAACCACCACAGCTGCAACAACCAGTACAACTGCAGCAACCACAACCACAACAAAAAAGAAAAAGGTCAATAAGAAGAAGGTACGTATTCATGGAATAGCACGGGTTACACCAATACGTAGTGGAGGGGGTGGTGGGCGCAGAGGAGGGGGTGGTGTGCGCAGAGTCAGTGGCGCTCGCCAAGTCAGCGGAGTTCGTGTAGCCAACATTCAGAAAGCCAATGTTCGGAAAGCCATCGTTCAGAGACCCATTGTAAGGAGAGCCAATGTTCGCAGAGGAAGAACCATGAGAGCCTAAAGCACTTTCAAACTTCGAGTCTCTCAATTCCGACACTAACAGAGTATTGCTAAAATGTTTCTTTTTCTTTTTCTTGGATTTAATAATAAAGTGACAACAAAAAATCTCAAAATTTTGCTTGAACTGCGTAGTAGCTACAATAACGTCTCGAACCAAAGCGAAGTCAATCAGCCTGAATCCGTTATCGGAGGTGGTGTCGTGCAGGCCATCATGTCGATTACAGAATCCGGAAAACTCGATCCGCAGTGCAGTACCATCTTTCTCATCTACTCATTTATCATGAAAAAGAAGAAGACGTCTGTACTGTGAATCACTGCGGATTCTGTAATCGACATATCTTCCAATCGTGTCACCAAAGATGTCTTCTCTTCCTACCTTGGCGTTGAAATCTCCAAGGAAAATTCTAATGTCATAACTAGGGCACTGCTCGTATGTTTTGTCCAGGAGCTTGAAGAATATGTCTTTGGTGTCTTCATCTTTCTCCTCTGTTGGGTCATGCGCGCAAATGGGGCTTATGTTGGCGAATTTGGACTTGATGCGGATTGCCGTGAGGCGCTCGTTCACACAGTTGAAACTCAAGACTTTTTGCCTGAGCTTGGTTCCAACAACAAATCCGTATCCAAATAAACGCTGCTTTTTTGTTCTCGATAGGAGTCGCAGTAGTAGCTATCGCAGTCTTTTAATTTTCGTCTTCCCGGTCCGTCGCATTTCTTGGATGGCGGTAATATCTGCTTTGTAGCAGTTTAGGGCTTCCGCTAATTGATCGGCTGCACGTGGTCTATTAAAAAACCTAACATTCAAGGTACAGACCCGAAGTTCATAATCCTTATTTCGTTTGCATGTTTCGTCAACAGTAAATATGCCCGTATCCGAGGCTTGTTTTTGCTTCGATACTTAGGTGTATTTTATATGGCCGGGAAGTCACCCCGACGGCACAAAATCCAACCTGGAAGGTATCTTAAGTAATTTTCAATTCATATCTATGTACCTTGAAAGAAATCTTCCAGCTTTTGCTTTGGTAACAGGGAAAATCAAAAACATGATAAGTATTGTGAAAATACAGATCTGAATACCTTGAGGACAGTGAAGTGTTCTGAATTTCGACATGAATAAAATCAGTCAAGTAAAGTTTATTTGTCGATTACCCGATTTTTTGTCTAAGGTAAAGGGAGATCTCTGTCCGCCTAGTCTGAAGGTTTTATCGGGTAAGCATCTGCTCTTCGTAAAGCACAATTAACCTTTATTGTTAGACAATACAAGGCGATCATTGGGATAATGGGAGAGGATTAAGATGATATGTGATAGCCTGGTATGTAATGATCAAAGTCAATCTGTTGAACGGAGACTATGGAGGCTGTCCGGAGTATGATCTTAAAGAAAGAAGGCATCGTCCGTAGCACGATCTGAAAGGCAAAGAATACACATCTTAGACGGATAAGTTGGTAAACACAGTATTCAAGAAAACACAAAATGTTGATTGGAGTCCCAGTTTGTGGAGAAAACTCAAGGCTTTTCGACTTGAATGCACGAAGTTCATACTAACAACTGGGCTTAGCCACTTTGCACTAAGTGGTTTGTCGAGAGACTTTGGCAGTTTGTCTGCTGTTTCGGGTTCTTTATTTAGCACGAATTCTTTATATAGCAGGTCACTTTCTTATGACCATCATCCGAGACTGTATTCTTTGCGGTATCCTTCGAAACATGCTTTGGAAATGATGTAGACTATAAGGCGTTTATGGTTTTTAGCTACGGGATGTATATTTGATCCAAGACCAAGCCACCTTATTTAAGTTCCATCTCGGCTGGAAAATCGATTCGACAATGGGATTATGTATGCTGGTTTCGATGACGCCAGGTCTGTGCTGGCCGTGGGGGAAGCAAGGAAGGACTTCCCACTATTTTGGAGAGTTCTTAAGTGCTTTACACATGAGCTGCGAACTGCGAATGCGAATAAATCTTTTTAAGCAATTTTCACAGCTAATATCAATTTTTGTTTTGTTTTAACTTTACGACGAAGTGAATTAATGATCGAATCAACGATTTAAAAGGAAAACACTGCATAAAATAACTATAAATTGAAATATTTTGTATTTTAATATTTTTTACGCGACCAACACGTATCTTCTGCGAACTGTCAAATGTAAATTCGCAATCCACAACTAGTGAACGCATTCCACAGACCGGCGACTAAAAAATTCGTTCGAACCTAACCTTAAATGTATAACATCTCTACTGTGTTGTGTTGCTAGACGGAAAATTGAAAAAAAATGAGTGAATCTATGGAAAAAAGGGTAAAATAATTTAAAATAATATAATTGGTAATAAATGAAACTGCATAAAAACCTCCTTTTCTTTAAATATTTTGTCTTAGCACTCATTTTACATTAATTTATTTTGGTTTTGTTTTGTTGACAATTCGCACTGTTCGGCGACCAAACAAATTACTCATGTGAAAGAAATGTCAAAATTCGCGACCATTCGCAATTCGCAGTTCGCAGTTCGTGTCTCATGTGTAAAGCACTTTAAATGGCTATATTGCAATCCACAAAAGTGAGATCTGGGTGATAACTGATAACTGCTTAATACTAATAGACCTTGTAGAACGTCATAATACGGTTTTAAGTATAAAACTAAGTTTCCTGGGCTAACGATCCAGAAAGCAATCTGGCGTTCTTCAGACAGTCAAACAACAATAGATGTGCTTAAATCTCGAGGAACAAACGAGGACTATGCCGATTTTTATTTTGCCGCAAAAACAGAAATTAACTGTGGATCGAAATTAAATTCCGAACCGAGGAAAAAATTGGACATCTTAACATTATCTACTTCGATTGACTGGAGTCTACAGAGAGTACAATAGCAAGAAGTCTTGCGCTGAGAATTCACTTACCACAGAGGCCAAACAATCTGTGGGACTAAAATGGCGATACCATCAAACAGGGAGTCAAAATCATCCTAAGCTACCAACCCTTCCAGAGAAAAAACACAAATGACGATGAATGCGTTCAACTGAAAGAAGTGACTGAAGATACACATTCGAATTTCGAATACAACGCAGCACTGAGTAAGATCAAAGAGAGAAGATTATCGAACAATTATGTACAGTAAGATAAAAAGAAAGATTCTAAGGCTGGTATTCACCGAGCACTCATAACTTAAGAAGCTCATAAACCTATTCACCAAGCAATATTAGTGAAGATCTACGAGCGCTCTTTTCGAAAGTTTGTTCGAAAACTAAACAAACGACGGTGAGTGCAAAACCAAAACCAGTTATCGTCACCAGCAACGCTCCCCAAGCAAAATACGAAATTGACCGAAGGATTCTCACTGCCAGCTGTCATTCAAGTTCGAAAACAGTTTGATTTCACAGTTTGGGTATATGCCTGAACAAGAGAGAGTGGCTCTCATTTTAGAACTTCGAAAAACTCTTGTGAGTGGTTGGTGAATACAATACCCCAAAGAAATTTCAAGTTAAGAGCCTCGTAAAGTTAAGAGCCGTTCAAGAGCGCTCGGTGAATACCAGCCTAAGCGTAGAAAGATGAATATCGGGTCGATAATCACTACATTTTTATCGATTTCTTCATCAGAAGCTCTATATCGGAACGGCCTAAATTAGTATCCTTCGAAAACTTATCCAGCTGCATCAAGTGACATTAAAAAATATGCGGGGCAATTTGTAACTTGAGAATAGCTCTTTCAAACTATATTCCAAATACGCACATAGTTTCAGCAAGGAGATCCGCTAACATCTGATTTCTTCAACACCGCTCTGAAATAGATAGTCCATCTGCTGAAGTATGCAGACGGTATCGACATCATCGATATAATTATTCATTACATACATAGGTATGAAGGTACATTTCGCTTAAATATCAGAATATTTTGACGAATTAGCATTAATAATTCTTAGCAACTTCAGCTATAACAGGAACGAAGTAATGTTTGCCAATTTTTTTTTTCGCAGGTCACTGAATTACCTTGAATATATTATACTCAATACCGTCCTACCTTAAAAACAGTTTTCGATAGAAACTTCACCAAACACAGTTTTGGCAAGACACATATTTGCAAATAAAAAAAATCACCATCAATTCGACTGTATTTACATAAATGTTGTTTCTGGCACTTTCAAAAACATAGACACTGTACTTATACATAAGTACATGAACTATCAAACTATCAAAATTTAAATTCGAATAGAAATTCGTATTCAGGCCAAGTCAATACTGCCAAATGAGATGATTAGTAATTTAACTGCTTTTTTTCGAAACAAGGTGTTAGAATATGTTTGTTCAGCGTTTCTAAAAAGTAATCAAAACAACTTATTTACTAACCTTGAACTCAATTGTATATAGACTTGCTTGCCTACTTCCTTCTTTACCTTTCTCGAAAACATTAAATATTAGATCGGTAATAGAAAATTGACGCACTCAAAGTTTATGAAATCTTTCGTTTAGCAACTACAAAAATGTAATATGTAACCTATGTAATTTACGATTTTCTAGCTTTTGCAGGCAAAACAGTGTGCTGTGTACGTTCACTCTGTTTTAAACAGGCCAGCTGTTTTGGCACTAAGCGAAACCCAGGTTGGTGAAAACACTGATCATACGGAGTTTAACCTACATGGGTATAGTTTAGTGCCACTTTTCTTTTCTCACCATGGTCTCGCCGTATACGTACGTAATGATGTTGCTTATCAGCTTCTTCCACAGTATGGTCCCTGTGTAAATACTAATTTTAATTATATGTGGTTCAAATTCACAGTCCAAAGGCGCATCATTCATACATGTTTTATTTATCGCAGTCCAAGTTTGGATAGTAATTCGACTTCAAATGAATTCGATGCCCTGTCCGACACTATCCAGACTCTTGTCAGACAACACCCGAAGGAAGGTATGTCGAGATCTTTGCTGAGTTAAACAATCTGACCCAGCTTGTTGACGAGCCAACTCGGATTCCTGACGTTGCAGGTCAATCGGCCAACACTTTAGACTTGTTCCTTACCTCAAACCCTGATAAATACACCATAAATGTTTTATCGCCTCTAGGCACTTCAGACCATTGTATCATATCTGCGAATTTCTCGTGTCAACAATCCCCAGTTGAAGAAAAAACCCTGTAAGAACCGTTTGGCTGTACGAGAAAGCCAACTGGAACGGTCTCAATGATTTCTTCGGGAAATTTAACTGGTCACTATGCTTCCTCGGTAGCGATGTAGATTCCAGTGCAGATATGGTCTCAAATCTGATTCTCTACGGTATGAGAAATTTTATTTCGAATAGGACAAAATCTATCAAACCGAAAGAAAACTCCTGGTTTGATTCGAGCTGTAAAGAGGCTATCAAAGTAAAAGAAGTAAGTTTCCGTTGTTTTAAAGCCAATCCCACTGAGGAAAACCGGAATAAGTACAAGCAAGCTAGAAAGACCTGTAACATCCATATCCGACGAACAAAATTTTTACGTGATTAAAAATTAAGGCAAAAAATACTACAATGTCCCAAAGGTAGTAAAAATTTTTGGTCATTTGTAAAAAAAATACGAAACACTACGTCATCCTCAGTTCCAACACTCGTCTGCAATGACATTCCAGTTGTAAGTTCGATAGATAAAGCCAATTTGCTTGCAGCACAGTTTGCTGTTAATTCGACACTACGAGGGAGTGACATGACTCCTCCTGTACTTGAGAGCGTAAACGATTATATGGGACGAATCTTCTTTCTTGAATTCACAAATCCGCTGGCCCTGATAGTATCCCTGCTATTGTTCTGAAGAGGTGTTCTTCAACGCTGGCAAAACCACTGCGTAAGCTTTTCCATCTGTCCTACTCTTCAGGTCTCTTTCCGAGTAGATGGAAAACAGCATTTGTCCAGCCAGTCCCTAAAAAAGGCGAATCCTCCTCCCCCTCTAACTATCGTCCAATTGCACTTACGTCCCTTCTTTCCAAGGTCATGGAAACGCTGATCAATTTTCAGCTTAAAAAATATCTTGAAGAACGAAAGCTCCATAATGACCGGCAGTATGGCTTTCGTAGCAATAGGTCAACTGGTGATCTGATGGTATATCTCACCGAAGAGTGGAACAAATCTTTACATCGTTTTGGAGAAAGTAAGATTATTGCACTTGATATTTCAAAGACATTTGATAGAGTTTGGCATCAAGCTCTCTTATCGAAAATGCGTGCATTTGGTATCGACGAATCTCTTCTTTGTTGGATTAGAAATTACCTTTCGGACCGTTCTCTTCAAGTAGTATTGGACGGTTTCAAGTCTGATATCCACAAAATAAACGCTAGTGTGCCACAGAGCTCTGTTTTGTCTCCGACACTCTTCCTTATATTCATAAATGATCTTTTGTCTGAATCTTCTAATCCACTTAATTGTTTCGCTGATGATAGTACCCTCAGCTTCTCATATTCGTTTTTAGATTCACATCCTTGTCCTTCGGATGTGGACTTTCAACGGCAGCGTATGATAAGCTCATTAAATTCTGATCTTGACAGCATTGTCCGATGGGGATGGGGAATCAAAAACCGTGTAGAATTTAATGCTTCAAAAAGTCAATGCTGTTTACTGTCATTAAAGCGCAACCCTCCCCTAATGCCACTTTCTATGAGCGGCACTTGCATTGAGGAGATTGATCAGCTTTCAGTTCTAGGTATGTGCATCACAGACCATCTTTTGTGGAGTGATCACATATTTGACGTTGCCAAAAATGCTGCTAAGTGTTTAGGTTTTCTCCGCCGATGCAAGAAGTATTTTACCCCTTCTGATCTGGTTGTTATATATAAAGCCTTTATTCTTCCGAAGCTCGAGTATAATTCCCATATATGGGCAGGTGCTCCAAGAACCCACTTGAGTCTTTTGGACAGAATTCAAAAGAGAGCTATAAAAATGATAGGCGACCGTTGTCTAACTGAAACACTTGTATCTCTCGAGCACCGCCGCAACGTTTCATGTCTATCATTATTGTTAAAAGTTCCTTGGTTTTAAATAAAATCAGCAGCAGAAGTTCAGTAACAAATAGTAATAATGTTTATTGAACAAATTATCAGAAAGGAATGATATAAAATTCTAGAATGAAAAATTATGATATGACAAATTAATATGCTAAGTTACTACATAAGATATTAAAAACAGGTAGGTATTACTTTTTTATCTCAACACTCGCACTAAAAGTATACTAAGACTTAATAAACTTATGATTTTGCTGCGTTGTTCTTTTCGTCTAATTAAATTTCATTCTTCTTCTTTATATTAATCATATTTCTTTGAATTTCAAAAGTTCATTTTGGTAGTGGCTTGGTTAAAAAATCCGCTTGTTGATCTTTTGAAGAAACATATTGCAAAATAAATTCCTTGTTGTTATATTTGTCCCGAATAAAGTGGTAACGAACATCTATGTGCTTACTCCTTTGATGAAATTCCGGGTTTTTGATTAATTTTATTGCACTCATGTTGTCAACATTCAAAGTAATTTGCAATTCATTAAAATTTGGTAGGTCATTTAGTAAGGTTTTAACCCACATGATTTCCTTTACTGCTTCACTTGCTGCAACGTACTCAGCTTCAGTGGATGATAATGTTACTACTTTTTGTTTTGTAGATTTCCAAGCAATTGTAGAATCACCGAGTTTTATAAGAATACCAGTTGTGGACTTTCTGGATTCAACATCTCGTGCGTAGTCAGAGTCACTAAAAGTTTGAAGATGACATTCTTGTCTGAATGGAAAGTATAGTCCGTGATCTTATGTTCCTTTCAAATATGAATGAATGAATGTTTTATTGAGTCTTTAAGTATCAATTACAGAGTCGTTTCATCTTATTCTAACTTTAACATAGGTACAAAAGTGGCTGTAGCGTATGGCCTTCTTTAACAATTACTTTATTTAAGGTTAAGCCTCGTGGCATGTCAATTTTTATATAATAATATAGTTTTGTTCTGCTCGTGCTCAAGAGCGTTATACATTTGCGTGAAACGGAAGTTTCGTTGACTATATACATATTTACAATTTAATAAACTAACACTAACTTAAAAAACTAAAAAACTAAAAACTAAAAACGCGCAATGCGCATTATTTTTTTTTAACATATAATGTTGATATTTCTTGTCTTTTTTTTTGAAAATGAGAGCGAGAACGCTCTTTATGTTTGAATATGCAATTAGTTCACTAGAGGAGTGAAAGAGTAAAAAAAGATAGTCAGATATGAGCGATAGCTCTATACTGCTTATATTTATACATTTAGAATGAGTGAGAAGATTATACTGTTACACTAATATCACATGACAGAGATAATAAGTTGAGAGCGATGGCTCTGTACTTATACATATATAATATATATACGATTATTACGAGTTGTTTAACACTGGAATCAGATCCGTTACTTGTTGCGTTTGGTGGTGATTTTGTAAGCCCCAGTTGTTGACTATCGCCGTGAGATCCTCAGTTTCAGACCCAAGTGAGATTTAGTTGTTGTTCGGCGGACTGTTGCCCGCAGAATTGCAGTTGCGGATTTTTTAATGTGCAGGTTCGCTTCCTGCTAGGAATTAGCCATATGTCGGCGTCATCGATTGTTGTTCGGCGGACTGTTGCCCGCAGAACTGCAGTTGCGGATTTTTATTTATGTGCAGGTTCGCTTCCTGCTGGGAATTAGCCACATGGCGTCATCGATTGTTGTTCGGCGGACTGTTGCCCGCAGAACTGCAGTTGCGGATTTTTATTAATGTGCAGGTTCGCTTCCTGCTGGGAGTGAGCCATGTATCGGCATCGTCGATTTTTGTGTAGTGTATTACACTGTTGCTTAATCCACTTGTTAGGTTAATGCCTCAATTTGAGGTTCTACTTTTTCTTATCTCGCTGGGGAGAATTAATGGGCACTTTATGTTAAAAAAGTGATCCAGTTTTTTCGTTGTAATCACAGCACCATCCGGCGTTGAGTTTAATTTAGGATGTTTAGGAAGTTCGCTTTTAGTAAAAGCGAATAAAATTTAGTCAAAAAAAGACATTAAAAACGGAAAAAAATTAATTTAAACCGTACCACGTTTTAACAAGAATTATATTAATTTTATTTTTTGGAGAGTGCAGACGCAGAAACACGTCTGCACTCTCGGACACTCCAATTCCCTCCTCGTTCCTTTCAAATACTTTAAAATACGTTTGACGGCATTCCAATGTATTTTCTTTGGATGTTCTATGTATTGACTGGCGTTGTTGACTGAAAATGTTATATCTGGTCGAGTAGCTATAGACAAGTACATAAGACTGCCTATTGCTTGACGATAGGGCGTATTTGATGTATCTTGTTCATTATTTCCATGAATATCTGCACAAATTTGGTGATGAGGATCTGCTGGAATCGCAACTGAATTTACATCCTCTATTCTGAATCTTTTGAGAATCATTTTTGCGTATGCCTCTTGATGAACGAAAATAGAACCATCATTCTTTCGATTTGTAACCCTAAATATGTTTGAAGTGGTCCTGATGTTATGTCAAATTCTGCGTTTAGTTTTGAAATTAACGTTTCTGCCGTAGAAAGATTTGTTGCAGCAATTAATCCATCGTCGATATGTATTGTTAATAAAATTGAATCGTCTTTTTGGCCATTTGTAAAAACGCATGCATCTGAACTAGTTGGATAGAGCCCTAGTTTCTTCAATACTGTAGTAAATCTTAAATTCCAACATCTGGATGTTTGTTTCAGACCATACAGACTCTTGTTTAGCTTGCATACTTTGTTAGATCCATCTTCATAGCCCATGGGTTGCTTCATGTAAATGGTTTCTTCTATTTTTCCATGAAGGAACGCTGTTTTCACATCGAATTGACGAAGAAACATCTTTTGTGATGCCGCAATGGACACAATTATTCGAATAGAATCAAATCTAGTGACAGGACTGAAGGTCTCGTGATAGTCGATTCCTGCTGTTTGTTTGAAGCCCCTAGCTACCAATCTAGCTTTGAATCGCTCCACGCTGCCATCATTATTCTTCTTGAGTTTATAAGTCCAACGATTATCAATAACTTGTTGACCTTTAGATGAGTTTACTAATGTCCAAGTATCGTTCCTTTTCAATGATTCTATTTCATCATCCATGACTTCTTTCCATTTGATCGCTTCAGTGCATGTCATCGCTTCTTCGTATGTTTCTGGTTCAATTTGGTCTGCAAAAGCAGTATTTGCATCAAAGTATCTGTCGGGTGGCTTGATTGTAGTCCGGTTTCTGAGTATGCGATTCTTACTGCATTCTGCACTATCAATATGTTGTGGTTGTTCTAAAATCTGTTCCGAGTTGGAAGTAATTTGAGTTTGATGACTGTTTCTGTGATCATCGATGATTTCTGATGCTGGAGCATTATTGAAGTTATGTCGTATTTGATCTTGATTTTGCTGCCTGTTTTTGTTTTTTGCTGGTAAAATAAAAGTAACTTCGGTTGGCGATTCATGGACAACTTCCTTTGAATAATCTTTGTACATTTTACCGGTGAATACAACGTCTCTGTAAATTTTTACCTCATTTCTCGCTGGAATCCAAACACGGTAGCCTTTTGTATTTTCGTCATGACCAACAAAATACCCTTGTTCTGCTTTCGGATCCCATTTTCGTCTTTTTTCTCTTGGAATGTGTACAGAGACTCCTTCGCCAAAGATTTTCAAGTTGTTAAGACAAAATTTACTACCAAGCCAAAGCTCGCATGGTGTTAGCTCCTTTAAACTGCTTGATCCTGTACGGTTTAGTGTGTAGGTTGCATAATTTGTTGCTTCATCCCACAGTTTAATCGGCATTCCGCTTGCTTGTAGTGAGGTCCGAGCCATCTCAACAACAGTTCGATTTTCACGTTCAATTGCGCCGTTCTGTTCCGGTGTATATGGAACAGACTTTTGATGAATGATTCCATACCGATGAGTGAGGTCACTGACTTCCTGATTGGTGAATTCCAATCCATTATCTGTTCTGAGAATTTTAACCCCCTTCTCTAAGTGCTTAGCGGTTTTCTTAATAAAATCCTCTAGACAACGTGAGGTATCAGATTTATGTTGAATGAAGTAGATGCTTCTCCAATGGCTGAAGTCATCTTTTAAAAGCAGAAAATATCTTGCTCCACCCAAAGAATATTCTTGCATTGGTCCACACATATCAGCATGTACTAATTCGGCATTTCGTTCAGATTTTGAAACGCTCTTTGAGAATGGAAGTCTATGCATTTTTTCCTTTCAAGCAATCTTCACAGTGAAACTTCTCGACGTTCTCAAACATAATTGCTGATTCTTTAAGTATTTTTTTAAGGTGCGCAATATTCTGATGACCCATACGTTTGTGCCAGTCATGGAGTGAGCATTTGGTGGCAACATTTGCTATTGTTCCTTCATTCTTTTTGATCTTGAACTGCATTTTGAAAAGTTTGTTTCGCCTTTCTCCCACTGCAACTATACTACCGTACTTGAGTAATCTACACACTTTGTTGTCCGATTCATGTGTTATTCCCTTGTCCAGTACAGCACCAAGGGAGAAAAGATTATAGTTGATATCCGGAACGAATAGAACATCAGTCATGTGTTTAGGTTTCCAATCTTTTCCGTCGAATGCCAGTATGTGAATTTCACCTGCACCAACTGCTTGTATATTGTTACCATCACCTATTCTAACTAATTTGGGTACTTCAAACGTCTTGAATGTGGAAAACCATTCTCTTCGATGTGACATGTGGTCGGTCGCACCTGAGTCCAAGTACCATTCATCGCCGATTGAGTCTGTATCTTGCGCTACGGATAAAGCCTCTCCTATGAAAGCATCGCCTTTCTCTGATGAACATTTCGAGTTTGCGGCTTTGCGTTTTCTACAATCCCTAATCCAATGGCCCGGCTTATGACAGAAATGACATACGCCTGGTTTATCGCATTTCTTGCTATGGAATCTTTCAGAATGCTTTCCTACTTTGAAAGCTGCTTTTTCAGTAGGATCACTCATGCCGATTCTGGTTTCTTCCACCGTGAGTCGAGCGACTAAATTCGTGAGCGTTCGGTCGTTAGAACTTGTTGATTCCCATGCACTAATAAAATGTTGGTATGACGGTGGCAATGTCATTAACAGCTTAGTTATGATGTTCATTTGATCAGGAATTTTCTCACCAAGAGTTTGCAAGCGATGAGAAAGATCCTCAAGTCTGGCTACATGCGTGGCAATATCATCATTGTGATTCTTACCATTGTTGCAGGAGCATGTGGATACTAGTTTCCGATTTTTGCTCATATACGGAACATAGTTTGTCCCACATCGACTTAGATGAATCGCAGTTGATGATATGTAATAGGGGTTTCTCGTCCACTGATGTCGCTATGACTCGCTGCGCTATATTATCCTTTGTTATCCATTTCGATCTTTCGTTTTCATCGTCGCCTGTTGGTAGTTCAGTTGTCCCATTAACTACATCCCATGAACCATTCGATAGGAGTGTAATGCGTATTTGGAATTTCCAAACTGACCAATTTTCGATTCCCTTCAGCTTAGTTACTCGTACAATTTCGGTTTCCATTTTTTTTCTCTTCTGCTCGGGGCTGGAAAGAAAACTTACTCTTGCCTTATCTGTATGCTTCACTAATTAATTTGAAATATTAAGAAGTATCGTTCCTGGGCACATAACCTGTTAAAAGTTCCTTGGTTTTAAATAAAATCAGCAGCAGAAGTTCAGTAACAAATAGTAATAATGTTTATTGAACAAATTATCAGAAAGGAATGATATAAAATTCTAGAATGAAAAATTATGATATGACAAATTAATATGCTAAGTTACTACATAAGATATTAAAAACAGGTAGGTATTACTTTTTTATCTTAACAATTATTTTACCGCTATTTTCATAAACAGTGCTCTAGTGAAATAGCCAGTTGCATTCCTCCCCTTAAACAATTCAACCGTAATACCCGAACTTCTAGGAATGCCCATCAGTTTATCCTTGAGCCCAACTTCGGACGTACTGTCAAATACAGAGATTCTTTTTTTAGTCGCACTACACGAATGTGGAATGCTTTACCTGGCTCAGTATTTCCCACTCATTTCAATCGCTTATTTGCACCAAGTGAATCGAAAAAGTGAAAGAATGCATGACAGCGAATGTGAAAACAATTTATTCGATTCACTTTTTCACAGAACCAGAATCGGCCCCCGGTACGCAGTTCGCGCGAAAAATTCATACTATTGTGAATTGCTGTGCAAAATGTCTCCACTAAATTTTGCCAGGAAAAAGAATGATACAAGCATTATTTTGCGGGACAAATTTTGACAGCCACCGTATTTCCGAAAGTGATTTTTGTCAAAACTGGTTTTATGTAAAAGGTGCTGATGCTTCTCTTGAAAGCATCGAGAGGAGATTCCAAAAAGGTATAAACGACTTTTGTAAAGACCACTTTACACGATAATATAGACCGAGAGCCCACAGCAATTTTTGGGTGTGATTGATAACAAAAAATAACTAGCATAGTTAGATAGGCCTTTTATAGTTATTTATAAATGTGAACGTCTTGCATACTCTAGTGGGCGCAATAGTGCATTATAGTGCATCAAGTATGCAGTTCTTTCCAAAGTCTAAAAAATTGGGATACAAAATTTGGCATAACTTCAAAATGAAGAGATAAGTGCCCTGATTGCAAATATGGAGGTCCAAGACGTTTTGAAGGTGGCCTTTTTAGTGCAAGAAGTAGCCTATTCTTATCGCGTCTGGCAGGCAGAAAGCTGTCTGTAAAACATCTTGGACCTCGATATTTTCAATCAGAGGGATTAACTCTACATTTCGGCAAAGTTGTTATCACAATTATTTGGACTTGGAAAGAACTGCATACTTGATGCACTATTATGCACTATTGCGCCCACTAGAGTATGCAAGACGTTCACATTTATAAATAACTATAAAAGGCCTATCTAACTACGCTAGTTATTTTTTGTTATCAATCACACCCAAAAATTGCTGTGGGCTCTTAGTCTAATAGAAGTCATATGACCTGTCATCACATTTTCTGTATGATTTATCAAATGACCTGTCATTTCGAGTCAAGTCATACCGTTTTGGTTTATCTATGCTTTACACGTCTATGACTTCCCGTTTGATTTTCAGAGTAACAAAATCCAAAATAAATATAAAATATAAACTGAAATAAATTTATGTCGTTATTCCATGATGGAGAACAAAAAGAAAGCAATGGCAGTGGTTTTATCAACAATGATAGCTGTATTAATTCAAAATTTTACAGTATATACATATTATGTTAATGAGATCTGAAATATTAAAAAAAAAACCGCATACATAGTTACCTTTTCAGAATTTTACCATATTTTGTATTCAAATGTCAACACTCCATTCAATGTTTCCCACGAAAACAACAAATCTCGTATGACTTCTCAAATGGAATTAGCTACAGTCCCAATGTCAAAAAAGTCATATGCTTTTTCGTTTGAGAAGTGATATGCGTTTAATGGGTGCTTTCAAACGATTTGATTTGTTTTTTTTTGACAGGTCATATGAGAAAGCATATGACTTATGATATCGTGTAAAGTGGCTTTAAGACAACCCGTTCCAGAGATATACTAAGAAACACATTAAATTTTTTTTTTTTTTTTTTTTTTTTATAATCGGCGCACACTCAAGGGGTTTGTAGGTATACCCTTAATATGCCAGAGACACAGTGTGAGCATTAAATTAGATTTATTCTCTCCAACTTAAAACTTTTGCGCGAGATTTGGAAACGTTTTGTAGAGATTAAAATTGTAGAGATAAAATTTGTCTTGTCTTGATCTGCGTACTAGGCTTAAGTCTCGAAAATTATCTGCTCTTGGCTAACTCTGTATAGATTTAAGTAATTGTTGCATTTGCCTGTAAAGCGCTTAGTCCCGATGTCGTTTTTTTTCTACAATTCTATATGGACTTGGGAAAAAAACACGCCTTATATACTAATATTTAATAATCAATGATTATAATAATTATAAGTTAACAATATACAAAAGTTAAAAGCAAGCAAGTAAGAAACATTTCTACTGAATGATAATAATTTTCTCTAAATAATTGATAGCGTTAGCACAATTTTAATATGATTTGAAACACGAAAGGTTTTCAATTTTGAAATGATTTGAAACACAAAATGATACCAATTTTGAAATGATTTGAAACATAAAAAGTTTTACAATTTTGAAATGATTTGCAACAAAAAATTTACAATTTTTCAATTATAAAGTGATTTGAAACACAAAACAGGGTGCCTTAAACTGCAGTAACTGGTTGAACTAAAGGTTTTAAGCTTCTAAACTGTTGCAAAAAGTTAAGGCGTGTTTGCAATATTTATATACCTATAAAGTAGACCATCCTAGTCCTAGTGCTCCGTTCAGTATTTCATAAAGTCGACTTGGAGAAAGGTAACTCTCATCAAAATATATTCGGCGGATTTCCTGCAGTATAGTATAATATTTTTACTAGGTTCGTTAAATAAAACTTATTACTCTTTCTGGTATTTCTTCTTTATTTTTACTTTCCAAATCACAACAATAAATCTCAATTTATAATCAACTCAAATACTTTATTCAAATTAAAATCACACTTGTTTTACACTTTCCACAATCCAATAAGCAGAGTTTTGAACACTTCCGTAATCAAAAATCAACTATGTTCCGCTCACCGTGAACACTCCCTTATATACTCAAATTAGTTGTTCTCGAAGGTTCGTGTCTTGGAATATTCTAGTTGTTTGGAATAAGGGGAAATACATATGGAGGTTCTTGTCTTAGAATGTTCTAGTTGTTTGGAATAAGCGGAAATACATATGACATTGGAAAAGAGCTTTTTGTTCCTTCCATAAAGGAGATTTGCAATTTTTCAACAGATGGCGCTGTAGGAGTCTAAAGTTCTGTTCGCAACAATAGGATTAATGGCAATAAAATGGTTTATATCTTCATTTTCTCGTCTGTTGAAAGATTACAGATTTGGGGTAGGTCAGCTCAATGAGGCATAAAGTTTGCGTTAAAAAATTCAACACGTGCTCTAAAAACTTCGACAGAGAATTCGTTGCTGAAATAGTTCAGTTCTGAAGACAACTGATGATTAAGTTTCCTGTATGTATTTCTGGACGATGTATAAATTGCTCTGGATAGATGCTGGTTGTAAAAAATTAAAACCCATATCTATCAAGTTTGAAGAAAATCTGCCAAGCCGTTTAGCTGTAGTCGAACAGACAGAAAGACAGACAGAATTACAAGACCCACTTTTTTCATCTTCGCTATGATCGTAATGTCAACTTTGATCAACAATGGGACAGTGTGTTTTTTGATGAGTTGACGTTGGCGTTGGCGCCCTCTATAATTCAGCCAAAATTCGAAAACTAAAGAAAAAACTTTTGTTTGTACTCTTGACGCATGTATTCATTATTTAAAAAAAATTAGAGAAATTAGAGAAAAAAAATTCCCAAAAATCGTGCGTTTTTTGGCGTTCTAGACCGTACTAGTACCTTTAATCTACGCAAACTTTTTGACATCATCATCTGCAAAGTATTTTGAGAATCATTCTATGAGTTTCGGAAGTTGTTCCGTGAAAAGCGCCATCAGGTCTTGTGAGATAACCAGCTCTTTTGATGCCCCATATTTATATAATAGAGGGAAGCAATCTTCATCTTTTTTATCCATAACTGCAATTGTTTTCTAAGCGCCGCAATCCTCTCCAATAGTTTCGGAATGTGCATGTTCTTGCTTTGCAAAGATAGATTTCATTTATATTAAGTTTCTCAAATATATCGCACGAATATGCTAGTTTTAGAAAAAAATCTGGTTCAGAAAAGTATATCGAAGGTTAACTATGAATACCTCCTAACATACATTTTTGTAAAATTCACTATTTGATGCAGTTTCGTTAATAATTTCCATCTGCTTCGCTGAATTTTTAAAATTTCAACTATTTCACATCATAGATATTCAAAACTGATAATTATGCATAAAATTTTATTATTATACGTTTTAATTTTGAGACTATAATCAGTTTTGTGTGTTCCCTGTAAAGTTTACAAAATGCGACATAGGAGATATTCATAGTTAGCCGTCGATATGGCGTTTTCATGACGTTCTTATTGTAAGAAAAGGGCGAATCTCTTCATGATATTTAATACACGTAATAGGCATTTCTACGTAAAAGCCATCGTGAGTTGCAGTAGTACAGCAAGGCCGTATGTTCACTGTTCAGCTCCCATATCTGTGCATAGTTTTTTTAAAAGCCCGGCCTTTAGCGGCCTAGTTTTTATGTGGTTTACTGTAGAGCTAATTGACTTTGATGCAAGAGCTTCCCCCTATGAATGATGCAATTTGTCCATATAACATTCGGAGGTTTTTTACGAATAAGCGTATTCATTCCTCCATACCTGCCAGACATAGATTGAGCAAGCTCAGTACATACACCAACCAATACATTTTCCATAATAATCTAAACCATTTTCTATAATAAACTTTTGAAAATGTTAAACAAGTCCTGGGCCTTCGCACTGCCGGTAATGACTTTCCAGAATAAAAATTCTTCAACAGTAACGGAGCCAAAAATCGTAAGTAACAAATAAAATGTGTACTTATCATTATTACTGTCAGTACCCTCATCAAGTTGCAAGCTAAAATCCTTGCCTTTCGTTTTTTGTACTAATTTTGATAGTTGAGATCATCAGCTATGTTATGAATTCTTCAATTGATAGTATTGTTATAGATAAAGGTTCCTTGGAAATTAATTTGGCTATTGATTCTCCCACCATATTATTCACCATGTCGAGAGCAGCCGTCGAAATAAGCTCTGCTGCAAAAGTATGAGGTTTTTTGCATTTTACCACTCCTCATGCCAGCTTAAAGCTTACTTTCTACGGCGCACGAGGGCGCCACGGCGCACACTTTGGGAACACTGAACTAGAACATAAAGATATACAAACATCAGACATGCAAAAAGTCAGGCGGAATTGTGGGACCCTTTTTTCGAGTTTGCCATCATCGTAATATCAAGTCTGATCAAAATGACTATTCCTCACAAGTTTTATTAAAAATCTTTATTTTAAGCTTTGTACATATGTAAGTTTATTAATAAATAGGTTTCAATTCAAATAAATGTTAATTTTTTGGTTTAACTTTGATATGCCCGTTAATATTGACCTTTATTTTATTTGGCTTTTTCGTAGGTTTTTTGGTTGTTGTTGTATCGGGTGTTGTTGTGGATGATGAAGGGGATGTAGTTGCCTCGGTTACATCAGTTGAATCCGTTGATTCCTCTGCTGCAAATGTTTGCCTTGAAAGTACAAGGATGCTAAGAAGAGCGAAAATTAGATACAAGAATTTCATGTTTATGGTTGCTTGATTGTTTCTTTCTGATAAATTTTTCAAACTTCCGCCCTTTTTATATCAAATTTGTATAAGCTCAGTCAAAGCACGGAACGAAACAAGCAAGTCAATAATTTAACTATACCTACAACCGAGATGAAGGTTATTAAATAAGTTGTTTTGATTACATTTTAGAAACGCTATACAAACACTGTTCCAAAAAAAAAAACAAGAGTTCAATTAGACTAATAGTTTTTTTTTGCAATATTGACTTGGCCTGAATTCTCATCGATATTTTTTATAATATTTGATAATTCATATACCTCTACCTAACATTGTCTATGTTTTTGAGAGTGACAAAAGACACCTATGTTAATATTGTCCCATTGATAGATTGATTTTATATTACTGAATATTTGAAATATCAAGGTTATTGGCGTTTGATGCGCATAAAAAGTAGAACTTGTAGGTTTAAATTAGGTCGAAGTAAGAAAAATTAAATGTGCAATGGCGTCGCACGCATTTTCTTTCACTATTGGAGTGACTTACAGTATTGGCCGTTTCCATCAAAAATTCAATTGCCAATTGCAAGATGTTTTTAAACGTAAACTGTAAAAGTCAATTAGCTTTTCAAAAACAACAAAACTAAATCTTTATGCCAAGGCATTACTTTCTATAACGCAGTTTTTTACACTCATAGATATATTAGATAACATGTTCAACGCATTTTTGCAGTACAAATGGAATTGACAACAAAAATATTGATAAGATAGAGAGCTTGTTCGTAAGCGTCAAAAGCGTTTTTTAAGAAAATTTGCTCGTTTGATCAACAGATTTTGCAAGCATGTCGATTGAATATTTGATGATAGCAATTACTTCGTCAAAAATGACGATCAAATTGAAGTTGACTTATGTCAACTGAACACTTTTTGAAGTAAAACTTCTTTTCCGGCGTTGGGGGTAAAAAAATTTCTATGCAGCTGTCAGTGACATGTCAAAACGTCACGTTATCCGTCAAAGACAGCGACATGTTTTTAGAATGCAAAATGTATGTTCGTAGGTTATAATCTTACAGAAGCTTTGCTTGAGGAAAAAGAAGTTTTACTTCACCCGCGCGTACGTTAGTACACACAATCTTTTTTTTTTGATTAAGGATGTTTCTGAAGTTTTTTGTGATTGTATATGTGAAACATCAAATGTGGACAGTAATGAAACTAAAGAATAATGTTTGTTGAAAGCTTTGAGTATATATAATATGGAGGGCTCGTTTCTATTCCAAATGCGTGACTATCATAGGGGGCGCTACTCAAATTTGTGTAAGACAAAGTTATTGCCGAGGATACAAAAAAGCACAGCTGTTGAGTTTGACGTTTAATTATATGAATGTGTGAGTGCTTCTGGTTTGATTTTGATTTCAAATCCCGAAGCAAATTTCTCTTCTTTTCAAAATCAGAACTTTCATTTTTTCCCAAGTGAACACTTTCAGAAGAGTCCAGAAGTCTTCCGGATTGCCAAATTAAAACGACCATTATTAAAACTAATAAACGGTTTTGCAATTGGAACTTGACAACTTTGCACTACACTGTGAACGCACCGTTAGACCAATGACTAATACTACGTTCTCACCAAGAGTAAATCCGCTAGAGATTTAAAATAAATCTTGAAGTGTTTTCACCAAAGAAACTGAGATTTATTTGACGTTTTCACTCTGTCTTGTCATTCAATTGTCAATTTGGACAAGAGAAAAAAAATTGCAATTGGATATAGTAAACAGGAAAAAAACAGATATTTCTATTTTGTGTTTATTGTCAATGAAGAAAGTGGGCTTACATAGGTGCGTTCTACAAAATAAGGTTTGTTTGTTTTGCAAATCTTCTGATTGCGAGGAGATTTCAATGGGATTTACAGCCCGATTCTCCCCAAAGTCAGTGATGCCCTTTGAGTATATATAATATGGAGGGCTCGTTTCTATTCCAAATGCGTGACTATCATAGGGGGCGCTACTCAAATTTGTGTAAAGCGCGGAACAGATTGAACCAGCAACAGCACCGTCAACAGCAACAGCGGCCGCCATTAATTTAGAGCCAATGTATTTCAATTGTTCAACACACATTAGAACAGCAACAGCAACGCCAACAGCGTCGTTAGGCCAAAGTCCTAAATTTGCTGTTGCTGGTGCGGTGTTGTCAACTTTCTCACTGCAATATTCAGTGGCACCACAATGAAAAGCTTTTTTTTTCCATATGAAATGTCAAGCAGATAAAATGACGTTGTTGGTGGCAATGTGTTTGAGAAATGTTTGCTGGTCAGCGTGCTGTTTGCTGTTGACGATGCTGGTGCTGTTGCTGGTTTAATCTGTTTCGCGCATAAGACAAAGTTATTGCCGAGTGCTTCATATCACATGTGACGGAGAACTATATGCGAGGAGAAGGTAAGCACAAATCGGAGGATACGGCTGTATCCTTAACTTACAGAAAGTGAGACAGCGACCCCTATCACAACTTCAAGTACTACAATGCATTAGGGATAGGAACGAGCCCTCCATATTATATATACTCAAAGGTGATGCCTCACAAGTCATAAGAAGAGGTGAAATTGATTTTGTGACTTTTTCGAATTCTGCCGCTCAGTCACAACTTGTGAGAGTCACAAAAACAATCGAAACTGTGATCTCCTTCAGAACAGGTCACAACTCATAAATGTTTAATATTTCTTGGATTGTCATTCAGCATATTTTGTAAGAAAATTTTCTAGATTTGTGAATAATTATGAGTACACAAAAATGTAAGTGCTCTAGTGAATATTATTACCGATCTTTCCCATGAAAATGAAAAGTAACATTTTTAAATAAACAAATTTTTTTTTAAGAAACTAATCGTGTCAAGAAGTTTGCAGCGCCGACGGCTTTTGAAAACTTTGAGAGATACAAATGAACCATTCGTTCTCCAAAACAATACATTTATAATGTTTTGTTGCTTTCGGAAAACTTTATGCTTTATAATAATGTTAACTTGCATTTTTTATTTTCTTCGTTTTGAATAATCAGCTGTTCAAATAATGACACTTAAAAATCTCACCATGCAGTGGTGAGTTTCGTTGTGAGTTTTCTTGTGACGATTAGGGGGAGAATACCAAAATGTTATCGAATCACAACAATCCTCACAAGGAATAGTCACAAGAGCTTGTGACTTGTGACTCCTCACAAGGGGGAGAATCGGGCTGTTATTTTAAATCTTCATTTGAGGTGATTTATATTTGTATGGTAAATCTACGAGATTTAAAGGAGATTTATGGTAAATCCACTTAAATCCCGGATTTACCTTTGGTGAAAACGTAGTATAAGCTGTCAATGTCAAATCATCAAAATCAAACAAGAACGCTAAAGCCAATTTTAATCTTTCTGTGATGAAGGGCATTTTTAGCTAAACGCCTTCGTCAACAAACAGAATTACTACGTTTATATGCAGTATCGAAAGATCGAGTTGGATTAGGGTTGGATTTTCGACCCAGATTTTTTGTCATTTGAGCTAAGAACTCGATTTGGAGTTGAGTTGCAATGGTGTTGAGCGATTCTGCAACAATTTGTTATGCGCGAAACAGATTAAAGCGCGGAACAGATTGAAACAGCAACAGCACCGTCAACAGCAACAGCGGCCGCCATTAATTTAGAGCCAATGTATTTCAATTGTTCAACACACATTAGAACAGCAACAGCAACGCCAACAGCGTCGTTAGGCCAAAGTCCTAAATTTGCTGTTGCTGGTGCGGTGTTGTCAACTTTCTCACTGCAATATTCAGTGGCACCACAATGAAAAGCTTTTTTTTTCCATATGAAATGTCAAGCAGATAAAATGACGTTGTTGGTGGCAATGTGTTTGAGAAATGTTTGCTGGTCAGCGTGCTGTTTGCTGTTGACGATGCTGGTGCTGTTGCTGGTTTAATCTGTTTCGCGCATAAGACAAAGTTATTGCCGAGTGCTTCATATCACATGTGACGGAGAACTATATGCGAGGAGAAGGTAAGCACAAATCGGAGGATACGGCTGTATCCTTAACTTACAGAAAGTGAGACAGCGACCCCTATCACAACTTCAAGTACTACAATGCATTAGGGATAGGAACGAGCCCTCCATATTATATATACTCAAAGGTGATGCCTCACAAGTCATAAGAAGAGGTGAAATTGATTTTGTGACTTTTTCGAATTCTGCCGCTCAGTCACAACTTGTGAGAGTCACAAAAACAATCGAAACTGTGATCTCCTTCAGAACAGGTCACAACTCATAAATGTTTAATATTTCTTGGATTGTCATTCAGCATATTTTGTAAGAAAATTTTCTAGATTTGTGAATAATTATGAGTACACAAAAATGTAAGTGCTCTAGTGAATATTATTACCGATCTTTCCCATGAAAATGAAAAGTAACATTTTTAAATAAACAAATTTTTTTTTAAGAAACTAATCGTGTCAAGAAGTTTGCAGCGCCGACGGCTTTTGAAAACTTTGAGAGATACAAATGAACCATTCGTTCTCCAAAACAATACATTTATAATGTTTTGTTGCTTTCGGAAAACTTTATGCTTTATAATAATGTTAACTTGCATTTTTTATTTTCTTCGTTTTGAATAATCAGCTGTTCAAATAATGACACTTAAAAATCTCACCATGCAGTGGTGAGTTTCGTTGTGAGTTTTCTTGTGACGATTAGGGGGAGAATACCAAAATGTTATCGAATCACAACAATCCTCACAAGGAATAGTCACAAGAGCTTGTGACTTGTGACTCCTCACAAGGGGGAGAATCGGGCTGTTATTTTAAATCTTCATTTGAGGTGATTTATATTTGTATGGTAAATCTACGAGATTTAAAGGAGATTTATGGTAAATCCACTTAAATCCCGGATTTACCTTTGGTGAAAACGTAGTATAAGCTGTCAATGTCAAATCATCAAAATCAAACAAGAACGCTAAAGCCAATTTTAATCTTTCTGTGATGAAGGGCATTTTTAGCTAAACGCCTTCGTCAACAAACAGAATTACTACGTTTATATGCAGTATCGAAAGATCGAGTTGGATTAGGGTTGGATTTTCGACCCAGATTTTTTGTCATTTGAGCTAAGAACTCGATTTGGAGTTGAGTTGCAATGGCGTTGAGCGATTCTGCAACAATTTATTATGCCCGAAACAGATTAAAGCGCGGAACAGATTGAAACAGCAACAGCACCGTCAACAGCAACAGCGGCCGCCATTAATTTATGTCAATGTATTTCAATTATTGTTCAACACACATAAGAACAGCAACAGCAACGCCAACAGCGTCGTTAGGCCAAGGTCCTAAATTTGCTGTTGCTGGTGCAGTGTTGTCAACTTTCCCACTGCAATATTCAGTGGCACCACAATGAAAAACTTTTTTTTCGATATGAAATGACGTTGCTGGTGGCAATGTGTTTTAGAAATGTTTGCTGGTCAGCGTGCTGTTTGCTGTTGACGAGCACAAACACATTGCCACCAGCAACGTCATTTCATCTGCTTGACATTTCATATGGAAGAAAAGCTTCTCATTGTGGTGCCACTGAATATTGCAGTGGGAAAGTTGAAAACACTGCACCAGCAACAGCAAATTTAGGACTTTGGCCTAACGACGCTGTTGGCGTTGCTGTTGCTGTTCTAATGTGTGTTGAACAATTGAAATACATTGGCTCTAAATTAATGGCGGCCGCTGTTGCTGTTGACGGTGCTGTTGCTGGTTCAATCTGTTCCGCGCTTTAAACCAACTCCTCGACCCAGATTTTTCGTCTCACATTTCGACTCGACACCACTGAGCGAGTGGGATCGAGTCGAACGAAGCTCATTTGAACTCAATACAGGCATACAAATGGTCGAAGTGAGCTTCAAGTTCGCTTCAACACCTCATATAAACGTAGTAAATAAGTGTTATTGGTATGGAGTATGGTAGAAACCCGCTTCAAGAAACACCACTTCATCCATAAAAAAAAAATAACTTTATGGTGTAGTTTTCATGTCGGTGCGTGGTGTCCATGGGCCTTTTTCTCGTTGAAGAAAATAATAATAAAATTTAGA
This sequence comes from Philhelius festivus, assembly GCA_963931855.1. Classification (NCBI taxonomy): domain Eukaryota; kingdom Metazoa; phylum Arthropoda; class Insecta; order Diptera; family Syrphidae; genus Philhelius; species Philhelius festivus. Next base: position 183,315,154 of record OZ007555.1, read on the forward strand.
GCTTTACACTTTTCCAGTTCCACAGAGATCTGACAAGAATTTGAATCGAATTTCAAGGCCGGAACCAACTCTGAAACCTCGGGCTATCATCACTTCTTTTTTATAATAATTTGCGCGCATTAAAGGGATGTTGATTACCCTTAAAATGTTGAAGACAGTACGAGCGTTTAGGAAAGTTGGAGAGGATTTAAAAGGAGATACCGATATACATTGGTTTTGAATGTCTGAATACTATAGGGGGAAAGAAATATAGAGTAGGGTAAAACATTCCACATTCGTGTTGTGCGGCTAAAAATAGAATCGCTGAACGTCCGAAGTTGGGCTCAAAGGTAAACTGATGGGCATTTCCTGAATCACGAGTATTACAGTTAAATAGTTTAAGGGGAGAAATGCTACTGGCTATTTGTATTTCACTGGGAAACTATTTATAAAAATAACGGTAATATAATGAAAGACAAGAAACATTGCGGCGGTGCTCGAGAGATTCAAATATATTTTCGGTACCTTGCCATATTATTAGACCCAAGCAAAAAAATGCAACATTTTTGTTTACTTTGTTTTATTTTTAATGTTTTATTTTTAAATAGCTTAAATTTTTTGCTCATATTTGTTAATTCATATTATTAGCATATCGTCGCTGTAGATCGAATACCTCGTAACCCAGAAAAGTCAATTTTTCAGGAGAGACAAAAAACTTATTATCAAATCAATGAGAGGCAATGAGAGACGTGTTGTTAATTATGCGCGTGGCTCTGCAATTATAGTTTTTAGGTTCACAGGATATTTTTCATTAAATCCGGAATTTTTTTCAGAATATAATTGCATCATTACGTAAAAATCGGTTTTTTTCTGGGTTACGAGGTATTCGATCTACAGCGACGATATACAGGGTGATGTCCCACAGTCACCGCCCCAAATGAAAACCATGGAGTCCTGAGGTCATTTTAAGTCGAAAAACTTTAAAGGTCATTTTCTCGTTTTCGTCCCGTTTTCGAGTTATAACGGTTTTTATGATTTTTCCCTTAACTAGCTTTATCTTTGCCAAACTACGTCCGATTCGTAAGATTTTTTTTATAACCAATCAAGAATTTATTACAGTTTAAGTTTGTCCAAAGATTTTTTTTTCTGCGAACAACCGTTGCTCCGCAATTTTGCATCAAACCCAATTTTTTCTATTTTTAAGTAGTTTTTTTCACTTTGATATCATTTTATTCAAAAAAACACGTTAATGAGTATTAATTTTTTTTTACTTATTATTAAAGCCCAGTTCATTTTATGTCAATTTTTTATGCACACATTTTGTCTTTTCAGTCAAAACTTGGAAAAACGATTCATCCAAAAAGCAAACCTAGGAAAAATGCATTTTCATTGATTTTTTGGTTGTGAGCTTCAAGTTCGCTTCAACACCTCATATAAACGTAGTAAATAAGTGTTATTGGTATGGAGTATGGTAGAAACCCGCTTCAAGAAACACCACTTCATCCATAAAAAAAAAGGTTAATAACGATAGCCTATTCCAATCTTCTACAGTTGAATTTTTGTACTTATGATCCCATTCCAGCAGCTTCTAAATCATTGCAGGCGTTAGTCTTGGCTTTAGAGCAGGTTTCATTGCGATAAACTTCATTTCTGCCGAGCGCCTTTGAACTTTGCATTGCGATATTTTGACTCCTCCATCTTTGGTTTTTTTTCGTGAGCAAACGCACTGTGAATTTTCTGTTTTTAAGGCAAACGACCCTGATTTTGCGATCTGTTCTTTGAGATCTGTGTCGTGGTCGACCACAGCAAACTTAAGGTCATCCCTAGGTCAATCGTTTTTTATAATTTCTAACAGAACTTCTCGAAACTCCGAATGTGATCGCAATTTCGTATTGAGATAGGTTAGTAGCCTTTAAAAGTCCAGCTACTTGCCCAACATTCTTAAGAGAGATATCAGACGCTCTTCCCATCTTTAAACAATAAATAGGTTTCTTTTTTGTTTTAAATTTAAATAAACATAAAGTACAAAAGATTTAGCACTTATACTTACCATAAATTTGTAGATGTTGTACTATAAAACAACTTAAAAATTAAATCACTCTATTAAATTTTCCCATAAACTTCCGCACAAAATGACCTCCATGAAAGGAATGTGGCGTGTTGCATTTGGTGTAAGCTTTAAAGCATGAAACTTATTTTACAGTTATAAAAAACAGTCTTAACAATAAAGAGTTTAATTATTTTTTTTTTCGCTTGGGCCTAATAATATGGCAAGGTACTGTATAGTTCTATCACCTATCACTTTAAAGCTCTTTTTTTGGATTCTATCCAAGAGGCTCAAATGTGTTATTCTAGCACCCGCAAAAATATGGCAATTAATACTCGAGCTGCGCTTTATAAATTACAGTCAGATCAAAAGGGGTGACAAATTTTTTGCATCCTCGAAGGAATCCAAAGCAGCGTTTTTGGAGACGTTAAATATGTGGTAATTCCACACAAGGTGGTCTGTGATGCACATACCGAGAACTGAAAGCTGTTCTGTTTCTTCAATGCAAGTGTCGCTCATGGATAGCGGCATGGGAGATTTATTCCGTTTTAACGACAGAAGACAGCATTGTGCTTTTAAAACATTAAATTCTACTCGGTTTTTGGTTGCCCAATTGACAAATGCTATCGAGATCAGAATTCAATGAGTGTATCATACACTGCAATTCCAGATCCACATTCGAAGGACAAGAGCGTATATCTGGAAACGAATATGAGAAGCTGAGAGTACTGTCATCAGCAAAACAATTCAGCGGATAAGTAGTTTCAGACAAATGAATATGAGAAAGAGAGTCGGAGAAAAAACGGAGCCCTGTGGCACTCCAGCATTTATTTTATGAACGTCAGACTTAAAACCAGCCAACATAACTTTTATTGAGCTGTTCGAAAGATAGTTTCTAATCCAACGAAGAAGAGTTTCATAAATATTAAATACACTAATTTTCGATAAGAGAGCATGATGCCAAACTCTATCAAATACTTTTGAAATATCAAGTGCAATTGTCTTACTTTCTCCAAAACGATGTAAAGATTTGTGCCACTATTCTGTTGGATATACCATCAGATGTCAGATCACTGTACTGTCGGTGACTGAGAGGTTTTCGTTCTTCGAGATATTTCTTAAGATGATAATTTATCAGCGTTTCCATGACCTTAGAGAAAAGTGATGTACATAAGTGCAATTGGACGATAGTTAGAGTGGAAAGAAGATTCGCCTTTTTTAAAGAACAGGCTGTATAAATACTGTTTTCCATCAACTCGGAAAGAGACCAGTAGAGTAGGACAAATGGAAAAGCTTTACAATGGTTTTGCTAACGTTGAAGAACTATCCAGATCTATCAATATCAGTACTCTTGAAATTTAACGAGTGCGAAAGAAGATTCGTCCCATAAAATCTTGTACGCTACCAAGTTCAGGAGGAGTTATGACACTTTCTGACAGCGTGGAATTAACAACAAAGCGTGCTGCAAGCAAATTCACTTTTTCTTGTGAGCTGACATAAGGAGTGTCATCGAAGAAAACGAAGTGTTATTTCGTAATTTTTTTACAAATGACCCAAACTTTTTACTACTTTTGGGACATTGTAGCATTTTTTCCCTTAATTGTTGATCATGCAAAAATTTTGTTCGTCGAATATAATCATTACAGATCTTTTTAGCTTGTTTGAACTTATTCCGGTTTTCCTCTGTAGGTTTGGCTTTATAACATCGGATACTTACTTCTCTGACCCTAATAACCTCTTTACAGCGATATCAAACCATGAATTCTCTTTCTCCTGTTACCAATGTTCATCGACAATTACTTCCCCCATTCCCCTTATTTCCCCATTGCTTGCGATGTGTTTAACATTATAATCAATTTTTCTCAAATAACCTTAAGACCTCTACTTATTTATTTTAATTATTTTCGGAAACTGGGTGTTACTAAATATTTTGATCTTTATTTCTTAATTCTTGCTGATTTCGCATACGCTTTTTAACATCATTTCAGCGCTCTTGTCTTCTAGTGCTGATTACAAGCTTGTTGAATCGATCTGGGAGTTCTTTGATTCGGGGTGGAATTGTTAACAATTAAAATATCGATACATTCATCAAATTTGATTTTTATCGGACTGACACTGACCCTGACACATAATTCCATATTTCAATTGTTGTACCTAATTCTCAAATTTGTTGGGACTCTATATCTTTAATCAAAGACGAATGAAAAAATAAATAAAATCTGTTGAGCTAGGCATTTTTTCTTTAATTCGTCATTTTTGTATCTATTTTACATTGCAGGTGTACACCTACTTAAAAAGTATTCAAATATTTTTGCTTGTTTAACAAATTCATCTAATTTTCTTAAGTAACACAAATATCGACTAGATATTATCTTACAATAAACGTTTCCTTATTTAATCCACTAACAATGATCGCCTGGTTTTTTAATCCAAGTTTTCCTCCAATGCCATCTTTGGGTAAAAGAAAATCACAATTAGGATAGCCAACTGGCTGCGAAAATTCCTCCAAATTAGAATTGCTAGCACTCAATGATTTCAGCGACCAGACTGCCAGATTTTTTGATTTTCCATGACGTGTAATGACGAAGAACTGGAAAAAAAAATGAATAAAGAAATTTAATAAATATATAATGCGTTATGATTTAACGAGAATACCTCATCCATTTCGTCAATCAAAAATCCTATAATTAAAGCCCAGTGAGCTTTGTGGCCATATTTTAAACAGGGTGTATTATTAAAGTCCGGATCGTATCTAGATATTAGAAAGTTAAGGAAAATATCGAAACAAAACTTAAGCTAATGGTTAAGATTTAAACATGAGTAAATAATAAAAACGATGGATGGCTAATACTAACAGAAAAAGCAAAGTGTCTTTTTCAAATTGTGTTTTTCAAAGACAAGAAGATACTTAGCATATGAACGGTGCCGGTGATAGCTTCATACACCTCCAAGGAAGGACAGTCAAAAAGGAAGGTCAAGCTAATTTGACTGTCCAAATATAATTTTCGAAGACTTTGTACCGTGATACATTTCAAAACAAAGATCGGCAGAAAGGGGTTGCTGAACTGACCGCACACTAAACACGCTAATGTTTCTTTTTTATCTGAATCGAGCCAAAAACCAAAATGGAAGAGTATTAGATCTTCTTAACTTCTCCGATATATGTGATTAATACTGATGCTTTAGTTATCTCATGCAATTCAAAGCTTTCCGAGAAGATCGCCACCATCCCTCCTTAATTATCTCATTGAATTTTTGTGTATACAATGTTCAAAATATTTGTAGAAAAAATGAACTTGAGTTCGACTTAAAAAAATTTAATTTTCATAAACTTTTAATTAATTTAATTTTACTAATCGTGAAAAATTTTCATGTTTTATTTTCAAATTGAGTTTAGATGAAAGGATTTTACGGTTTTACGAAAGAATTCCTATTCAAATTTTCTATACTCCGAATTTATTTCGAAAACTGAAAGTTAGCTTAAACTGAACCGGTATAATTTTTGGAAATATGTTAACAATTAACGTAAATTTAACGGTTTCCCAGCTAGCATGAATTATAATGATTTTTTGATCCATCATCCAGAGACGATATATCTAATATGTTTGCTTATTATTTTTAAAGGTCCTTTGAAGACTTTTTTTCAAAAAGCATTTCTTTAATGGGAAGGGTAAGTCTCTTCTAACTGTCAACATTACACACATCTTAATATAATAAACTTTTCAATTTCTCAAGCTTCTGCATATACATACATAAATATATCATAATGTTTTAAATCTTGATTAATATTTTAGTCCTGGCCCATTGGGTGTTTCGTCATTTTTGTTGAAAAAATATGAATCTTACTTGTTGTATCCGTTATTTGTTCTTTTTAATGAGTCTCTTAAATGTTCAAATTTTCCTTCTCCTTAGAAATATTTGTACCTAACGCCTATGAATTTTATAAAAATCTATCTACATATGTACCTATCGTCTATTCCAAAACTATCTGCTATTTAATTCTGGTGTACCTTAGGAAAGCCATCTTGACTCTTTGCTGTTTGTTTTATTCATAAATGATCTTCCTTCTATATTACAACATTCAATGGCATACGATGACGATGACGATGACGTAAAAATATTTCGACTAATTAACGCAATTGCTGATTATGAGCAATTACAAGAATATCTTCAAGATCTTCCAAACTCTCTGTTATTTGCAAATTATTCGCCAAAATTGTCAATCTATTTATTAAGATTCCTCTTCTACTACGCCATACATTGCTTATACCAACTCTGCAGATAATTTTTATAAATTTGGTAGTTTAAGTCTTACTGCCTCTGAGATAGAATTATCATTGTCAGATGTAGATGGAATTTCTACTATATTTTTACAATTGTGTACGAACTCTGGCTGTTCCATTAGATTTTCAATCGTTAAACCGGGTCAGATTCAAACAATTACCTACACCTTTTCGAAAATTGAGAAGTAAGCAAGAGGTTTCAAATAACCAGCCAATTTGTAAAAAATGTCTACTAGGTATTCCTAAAATGTTTGAAAAATTGATATATGATAAACTAACGCCTTCTCTTAAACGTATTAGTTCTCCCTACCCACATGGATTCATAGCTGGCAGATCTTCTGCTACTAACCTCACTATTTTCAGTAATTTAGTGTTAAGTGAACTTGAAAAGGGTTCTCAGTATGACGTTATCTGCAGAGACTTTTCAAAGGCATTTGACTGAGTTAATCATGATGCTTTACTAATGAAGATAAATAAAGTAGGTTTTCACAATATTTTTTTAGATTTGATGAACTCATATTTTGAAGAACCGAATTCAGTACGTTCGTATAGATTATATTTTTCTTCACCGGCTTATGTTACCTCAGGACTCAGTAGTACCATTATGGTAGCCACCTGGGCCATCTTCTTTGTTTATTGTTTATAAACGACATTCCTGGCATATATTTTTAAATTCGAAGTGCTTTGTGTATGCGGATGAATTTAAAGTCTTTCGTTGCATAAAATCTGAATAGGAATAATTTATAGAATTGGTGTATAAATAATTCCTTAACTCTAAACATTTCCATATACCAAAGTCTTACGTTTTTCCGCAACTGCTCGTCTATCAAATAAACCATGACTCGTACTGTCCACATCTACAAAAGATATTAGTGTAATTTTGGACAAAAGATTCAACTTTTTAAATCACATAGATTTTTTGGTTGATAAAGGCAATTCAATGCTAGGTTTTAGTGTCTGTACTCCACTTTTGTAAGGCCTATGTAATCTTGAGTACTGCAATGTAATCTGAAATCCTGAGTATGCAGTTCACTAATCTAGAATTGAAAAAATCCAAAAACAATTTACAAGAGCTAAAGTAACTCCACTGGGACATAGATATTACTTCTTATGAAACGAGTTGTAGTTTCCTAAACATTCTGCCGCTAATCACTCAAACAAAGTTCTCAGCGGTTATGTTTATTCGCGAAATTTTAGCAGATCATATTGATTGTTCCCAAATTTTATATCTAATTAAGTTTAATGTCCCCACGAGAATGCTTCGAAACCAGTTATTTTTTTAATGTCCCATATCATAGAACTGTATGATGCTTCTGGTCGAGCATCTCTGTGCATTTTTGCAGATATGAAATTCAATAATTTTAACTCATCAAATACAACATTTTAAACTTTTTCTTCGATAATATGCGATCCGAGGTTACAAAAAATCATAATATTCTTAGTGGCTTCGTAGGCCTGTAGTACCCCTTGGCATACAAAATATAAAAAGTTAAAGAATCCGAGTTTCTTAAAAAAATAGATATAGTTTTTGAATTAAAAATAGTTTTTTAGGCCTAAAGGCATTAGATTTAAGATATAGTTTAGCTTAGAGCGCCCGCATAGTGCCAGTAAGTTAGTTTTAAGTTATTGGATAATTAGGCTAGTTTTTATGAATTTTTGTCTAGCTTTAAGATTGATGAAAATAAAAATGAATTTAAAAAAAAAAAAAAACCCTTGGCATAATGGTAAGTGCGTTGGACTGTCATGCAGAAGGTCTCGAGTTCGATTCTCAGCCGCTGCAAGAATGTTTTTTTTCAGGGGTGTACTGCCTCTTGCGAGGAATTGACAAATTCGCCAAGAGTATCTCTTGTCATGGAAAATGCTGCTCATTAGCCGTTCGGAATCGGCAGAAAATTCTAGGTCCCCTCCTATCCTGGTAACACGCACCCAGGAATAATTGAGAGTTGTAAGTCACTAGGGGAAGTGTAGTAAATAACTTAACAGTTTTATCAAACTAAAGAAAAAAAGAACACACAAACAAAAAGCAGTTTTTTCCTTATGTACGGACACTGGCCTACTAAATTTTACTATGTTCGAAACCTTTCTCAACTTATGAGGTACTTAATGTTATTTTTTTTTCAGAAAAGCTGAAATACAAATTCATCTTTATACATATTTCCAGGAAAAAACCCTACTTCTCATAAATGTCGGGCTTTCATGCGCTCAATTTGTTTTCTTACAGATCTTACTTGAATTCCAGAATTTTCTTTAACTAAACTGGTGCTCCTCAGGGCTTTTTAATTGCTAATATTGATTTTTAATGAGCTCCTCCCAATTATAAAAATTAATATATTTATGTTTTAAATTATTTTAACTATAGAACCATGTTGAATGTCTATCGTCTGAGAGCAGTTTACCAGACACTTTTAAGTTTCGGTAGTGTGGCTTTTCAAAGCTTTCGCTAAATCTATGTTCCAATTGCTTAATCTATATCTATATATACATACATAAAAATCAATTGCTGTTTGTTTGTCTCGCTAAAACTCGAGAATGGCTGGACCGATTTAGCTAATTTTGATATTGAAATATTTGTGAAAGTTCAGAGAAGGTTTAAACGGTGAGAAGCATTAATAATGAGTAACGGAAAATACTAAAAACGACAATTTAATTTTCCAATACAAAATATTCCCAGCTGTGAAATTACAAATTACTGCAGAAATTTACAATGAGATTTGATCATGATAGAAGATTTGTGTTTATTGATGGTAAATAAAGTATTGTCGTGTTTGGGCATGACAGCCCCCAATCGTCCTATACGCGATGCATTTAACCACGAGTTGCAAAGAGAACAACAATACGATACTCAAGTATTGGCCGAAACAGTTCGTTCAAATGTTCAGCACCAGTTTGCAACATAGCCAAAAACAGCGCAATGGCGAAGATTCTACAGATATGCAGGGATGAATGTGCAATGGCCAACAAAAGATCCTGTTGGACCCATGTTTCTGTTGTCAGGTGAATTTCGTCAGACTCTTCCAATTATTCCCCGATGAAATGTTGCTGACGAACTAAACGAATGCTTAAAATCATCTAAATTGTGGCAGCATGTAAAGACACTCCAATTAACAAACTAACGTGCGAGTATTTTTGCAACAAGATCAAACTGCGATTATACTGCTCGCAGTTTTTTATCACTTCGTCGACTCGAAAAAGGAGCTTTACGGACATAGAACAACAGTTCAGAAACCATAATTGGCTAAGTGAACGAACAATATTGGCGACCAAAAACAAACATGTCGATGATCTCAATGCAACCATTTAGAATTTTCTTCCCGGAGAGTTGTTTTCTTACAAATCAATTGACACAGCTACAAACCAGGATGACGTAGTCAACTTTCTCACAGAGTTTTTAAATTCCCTGGATTTGCCTGGACTACCACCTCACAATTTACAATTAAAAGTAGGATCAGTTGTGATTATGCTGCGTGACATTAATCAACCTCGACTGTGCAATGGAACGAGACTGGCTGTAAAAAATTTAACGAATAACGTCATTGAGGCCAAGATCATCAAGCGGATTTGCCATTTGATCTTAAGCGTCCCGTCCGTCTGGCATTTGCGATGACCATAAATAAATCGCAAGGCCAGTCTTTGAAAGTTTGTGGAATCAACTTGGAGTTTCTCTTATTCGCGCATGGGTGAGTTTGCGAGTCGGAAAACCATCAACTTTTTATATTTACGCACCGCAGAGTAAGACAAAATATGTAGTACATCAGAAAGCCTTAAATTGATAATGTAGATACAAATTTTGTATTAAGTTTTGACCATATTTTTCAAAAATATATGAAGGTGATACGAAGTTCACCGGGTCATCTAGTTTACAGGATAAATAAAACTGACGCCTCCTAAACACTTTAACCCAAAATTAGAAATCAAAATCGATGAAATTTTTTCGATTTCCTCTACACTTTAGGGATCGATAATTTTTCGTTTGGTGTGTGTGCAAGTACGTGTAAATCTTTCTTCAAATATGGATTTAAAAATTTTAATCCCTGTCAAAGGAAAATCAATTCTGTAGAGGGATCAAAATCTTCACACAGAAATTGATTTGAATTGATGATTGAATTGATGACTAGATGTAGTCCTAGTGGCAACACTTTAAAAAGTTCGTTTAAAAATTGAATGGTTAATACAAAAAAATAATTTATTTTTCATTTATTTTATGGAGCAACTATAATTAACCAGCACGCATTGGTGGCGAGACGAGAATAACACCATCACCACGGACAAATAGCATTGGAATTGTCCGTTTAGCTGTCTTGTATACTTCTTCATAAGTTTCCTCGTCGATTTCAACTGTGGTTACTGTCTCCTCAGCATCTCCCAGGACCATATTTAAATGTTGATCAAAAGCCTGCAGTTAATTTCGTCATTTAAAAAGAGCAATTTATTGAATTAATAAATATTTATATTACGTGCAGTCTTCCACGGAGTTCGCGCTCGTTGCGCATTTTCACGTAGATTTTCTCATCCAAACTAAGACGAATCAAGTCGAGGGGCTCTTTGACTGGAATGACTTGGATCTGTGTTCGAAAAGTATGATAATTTAGAATTGGCTTTTAATTGAATTTTCATAGAATTACCTGTTCTTCTTCAGTTGCCATTATTATTTTATTGTAGAACAAATTATTAAACAACGAAAATTTAATCAGAAAATTGTGAGTAAATTGCTATTGCACCGCATGTAAACAAAAATTGACAATTTGCGAACTGAACTACTGATACTGAACTGTCAGAAGCTTTTGATCACCGACTGTTATACTAGTGCTACCACTTTTAGGTTATGAAATCGATACTACCTTTTAAATATGTAAATTATGGGAAATTCACATTTCTCATGATTTTAAATTTTTTAAATTACAACACGAAGTGATAACTTCAATAAAATTGGCACGATTTTATGTTGGAAAAAATGTACAAGCCAATAACACCTACAATACAATTGCACATTATATATAAATGAAACCGATAAAGGGAAAGTTAAAACAACAAAAATATTTTTGTAGTTAATTTTGGAATGCTATTCCTAGTTTAGATTAAATTTGCACTAAGATTCGTAGTAGGTTGTAGAAGTAAATGAAAGGAGTAATGATTTTGACAGCACTTTTCAAAATTAAAAGGTGTTTTATTTTTTCTTGTACGCCTCCATGAACGATGCTTGAATATGAAGATTAATAGTATGCACCTAAGGCCAGGCGCGCACTATCAATTTTTAGTTTCGCAACTGTTTGGTTGCTAAAATGAAACATATGGGCTTATATGGGACACCGCGCACTTAGGCTAGGCGCGCACATTCAATTTTCAGTTTCGCAACTGTTTAGTTGCTAAAATGAAGCATATGGGCTTATATGGGACACCGCGCACTTAGAGCAACTCGATTCTCGAAACTAAAAAGTTTGTGTTTTGACACAAACTAAACGATTGCCTCGCATCAGTTGAGCTGTTTTTTATAGGTGCAAGAGAGAAAAAAGTGCGAGCGTGAGTAAAGAGTTGCCAGTGTGCGGTTCTCTTTCAACTGGGGATTAAACTGTTTGATTTCGATCACAGTTGCCAGTGCGCGACTAGCCTTAGAGCAACTCGATTCTCGAAACTAAAAAGTTTGTGTTTTGACACAAACTAAACGATTGCCTCGCATCAGTTGAGCTGTTTTTTATAAGTGCAAGAGAGAAAAGAGTGCAAGCGTGAGTAAAGAGTTGCCAGTGTGCGGTTCTTATTCAACTGGTGATTAAACTATTTGATTTCGATCACAGTTGCCAGTGCGCGACTAGCCTAAATATCGGGTTAATGGTCGAAGAAAGATCTCTATCCCGAGATTTATATAGTTTTCAATCAATAGATCTGTCAAAATGCCAATTTTGGAAATGTTTGCATTCCCTTGGGCGAAAAAACTGATTTATTTTTCGATTTAAAATCAATTTTGTAAATCTAAATTCTTCCGCAGATTAACCACTGCCTGTTCAAATATTAAAATATTTTCTATCTGTCAGTTTGAAAATAAGGTTTAAGGTTTGTTTAATTTATTTCAATTATGAAAACTAAATCCGAAACAGGGAGGAAATGATTTCTAATAAAAAATGAAAGCAGTTTCAAATGATTCTGGAAATTCATCAAAATCATTCTCTACTGAAAAATTTAATTAAGGATAAAGATTTGTTTCAAATAACGAAATAGACTCAAAATAACACTTAAGCTAAGGCTAGTCGCGCACTGGCAACTGTGATCGAAATCAAATAGTTTAATCACCAGTTGAAAGAGAACCGCACACTGGCAACTCTTTACTCACGCTCGCACTCTTTTTTCTCTTGCACTTATAAAAAACAGCTCAACTGATGCGAGGCAATCGTTTAGTTTGTGTCAAAACACAAACTTTTTAGTTTCGAGAATCGAGTTGCTCTAAGTGCGCGGTGTCCCATATAAGCCCATGTGTTTCATTTTAGCAACCAGTTGCGAAACTGAAAATTGAATGTGCGCGCCTAGCCTAAGGCTAGCCGCGCACTAGCAATTTTTAGTTGCGAAACTGCTTGGTTCGAGCAACTAAAAAGTTTGTGTTTTGACACAAACTAAACGATTGCCTAAAATAAGTTCGCCATTTTATTGAACATATAATTATCTGCAAATTCACCGACATTCAACCAAACAGTTCATCTGTTTTCTATAAGTAACCAAACAGTTTCGCAACTAAAAATTGCTAGTGCGCGGCTAGCCTAAGTGTACACGATTGGTAGATCTTACAATATTGTCAGATCTGTCAGTGAAAAACATGCTTACAATGTCTTACAACCGTGTAGTCTTACAATTAATTGTCAGAAAATTTGTCTGACAATTAATTGTAAGAAATCTGACAATCATGTGTACGCTAGCTGACAATCGTGTAATCTTCCAATTAATTGTCAGAAAATGTATCTGACAGTGCTAGCTACGCAGCCATTGACGTATTATATATGGACTGCTAGTCGTATGAAATTTCTATACAAACATTTCAATGCAATGGTTCAACCTCTCCCTACCGACATTAGAGCTCTTGGTGCAAAAGTGGTAAAAATAAATATTAATTCCAGAGGCCATCTCTTGGTTCCTGGCCTGAACTACTATTTTTGCCATAGAAACTATAGCCATCTATCTCAATTTGAACTTTACATTTTAACGTTATCCAAGACAAAATAATAACAATAAATTAAAGGGTGTTCAGCGAAATTTGTGAACACGCGAGAGCAAAGCATTTAGTTTAATGAAAACTGCTTTACGGCGGATATTGTCTTCTAGGGCCTGAATTGCTTGGCGATTGTTGCTGTAAGGTTTTGACAGTTAACCTTATAAAAAGGTAGAACCAGTTCTTCGTAAATTTATATTTATATTTTAAAATGGAAATGGCATTTTGTCATTATATTTATCTAACTATAAGTGAATTTGCTATTATTTCAAAAAAATCTCCTATCTACATAAATGTAAGTAGAACCATATGAACTTTTTAATTTATCTTTTCATGTTGAATCGCATCCATTTTTTACTAGATAGTTTTCATCATGATTTGAACACAATGTTCACAATAAATTGAAATGAAAAGTTGAAAGTTTTATTTGTGTTAAACAATAAAGTGTTTACAAATTGATATAAGTCTATGATAAATGCTATTATGACTCTTAAATCGGCAAATAAAGCATGAAAATAGCCCTCAAGTTTTTATTTAATAATAAACTTAAACAATTCTCGCTCAACACCCTTTACAAACTCTATTATGCCAAAAATTGATATATCAAATACCAAAACCAAAAGTTACACTATGTTTTCCGAGTTTGCACCAAGAGCGCTAGTTCTGTATAGTTTTAAGTTGAACCATCGTGAAGTTGGGCTCTGGCAGTCCATGTATAATAAGTCAATGTACGCAGCACAACAATTTAATTGCTGGCGAAAAAGAAGCCAGTAAAAAAATGACAGTTGTGCTGGTGATAGAACTTTAAATTATTGAAATGAAAATAGCGCTTTGCATTAAATTTTAGAATTAAACATATCTACATACATGTTTTGACATCAGATTTTGATATTTTTTATAATAATGGCCAACATTGAAAAACAAATTGAAATTAACATATGGAGTGAGTTTGATCGTTTTATTCACACTTGAATGCTGCGCTGGCTATGCAGCAATGAATAAAACACACCTATTATTTATCACATCCTTTGATTGTCCACAATTATTTTACAATTATTGTAATGCCTGCATAAGAAAGGAGAACCAACTTCACAGAAAAAACGCTAGCAGCGCTAGTTTAATATTAGGTGCGTTTTATTATTCACAAATCTATCTGGATCCGGATCTGGATCTTCCCTTGAAAATAAAACGATACGGATCTTAGTGACAGCAGTGTTATAAGTCCGTCTCTTTTTATCCTTGGGTTTGTAAATTTTCAATTATTTCTTGTCTTTTTTCTTTACACTATAGCTTACACTTCCTAAGCCATCTACTCGCGAGTGTAATAACTGATTTTTGGATCTTTGAAATAGATCCCGATAGAAAACAGGATCCCAAATTGTTTTTGTAATACATGTTAAAACTTAATCCAGATCCGGATCCAGATAGATTTGTGAATAATAAAACGCACCTTTTGTATGCCAAAAAAAAAAAAAAGTTACCTAATTATTGACATAAAGTGGAAGTACTGGCATAAATATATAAGAAACAAAAATAAATACGCACCAACGAGTCTCGAACTCGAACGTCAATGAAACGTCATAATGTACATCTGTGGTTGCGCGATGAAATGAGATTTCTTTGTCCATTATACTTAATGTTTTGATTTCAACTATAGTTTCTTGTAAAATATGATAACAGAAAAACATTTTGTGAAAACAACAGTCAAGTAGAACATAATAAATTTAAAAAGGATACGCAACAAAAACACACGCACCGCTGAGTAAACAATCTCTGACCTTGGCACAATTCAGTTGACCTTCGTACATTTGACATTCGAATTGGGGCATTCCACAAGCCGCCGCTCTGTCGCCCACAGTATCACAAATCAATTTAAACAAGTTCTTGGCACTAAACATCTCACCGTTGTTGGTGTAATTAAGTTGTTTGGCAGTTTTGAGAAGTTCCTCTGCCGCTGGAGTCCCATCCAACAGCATACTCAGTGCTGTCAATCCGCAGGTTGGCCCCTCTTGGAGAATGCTCGGGATGTTCCTATAGCGGCAGGCCTTTGGTGGTGTGTAGGTGCAGACTTTATTTAAATAACACGCTTTTTGTAGGTCCGGCCAGGCATCCGCCCATGTGCACTCATCGATGTGACAGCCTTTAGCTTGCGTTGTGAAGCAATTTTTATGTGAAGGCCGGATATTTGCAAAACTGCCCAGCTCGGGTGGTGGGGGCGGTATCGATGGCAGATTCGTTGAATTCGACATTTATTTTGCACTTTTTCCTACCCACACACGGAAACCAATAATTTCAATCACAAAAATATTTAACTACATTTGACTAGGAGGAGACGAGAAAAAAAACATCTAAGCGATACGAAAAAATAAACAACAAAAGTGCCCAATCAACATCACACAAAAAATTGATTTGACATTTGGCGTTTGAGGAATGACCACTGCGAGAGTACTCGTTTTACGCCAGATGGCATTGTCAAAGATGTGGTTTGTGTATTTACTACATGCCATCAAGATAAAAGTAAATGTATGTCATTTCCATTTCCGCAAATGCATTTGTATAGTTTTTTGAAAAAAGTCTGTTACGACCTTGTCGATTTATCTAGGGCTAGACGCGCACTGGCAACTGTGATCGAAATCAAATAGTTTAATCACGAGGTGATAGAGCAGCGCGCAAATGCAACACTTCAGTCACAATTTTCTCGTGGGCTTATAGAAAACAACTAAACTATTTAGTTGAAAGTTCGCGCAGGTGCATATGATTATGTGTTACACAAAATACACAAAAACCCTGCCGATACGTCGGAAAAGTCAATGTAACATTGTTGTTTCATTGCCAATATGTATTACAGTGACCAAAAAAGCCGAAGGAAAGATTTCAAATCGATTCCACTCAACTTTACTTTAGGCAATCGTTTAGTTTGTCTCAAAACGCAATACAAGAAAGCTCCCAGTTCAATGATTTTTTCAGGAACTTTAACTGGCCACTATGCTTCCTCGAGAGTGAAAAGTGGACTCCAGTGCAGATATGATTACAAATTTAATTCTTATCGGAATGAGAGATTACATCCCGAATAATGAAAAATCTATCAAACCTAAAGATAATTCATGGATTAATTCGAGCTGTAAAGAGGTTTTTAGGGTCAGATAAGTAAGTTCCCGATGTTATAAGGCCAGCTCTGCTGAAAGAAAACAGGAATAAGTTCAAACAAGCTAGAAAGACCAGTAACGATCATATTCGATGGACCGAATTTTTATATGACCAACAAATTAGGATAAAAATACTACAATGTCCCAAGGGTAATAGAAATTTCTGGTCATTTGTAAAAACATATTCGAAATACTACTTCGTCCTCGGTCGTTATCAATGACAATTCCTATGTCAGCTCACTAGATAAGGCCAATTTGTTTGTTTTATTTTTTCATACTCGTACAGTTGCGAGAGTCCTGAAAGAATTTTTCAAACACAATTCATTGTTCTGAAGAGGTATTCTTCAACGCTGGCAAAACCACTGCTTAAGCTTTTCCATCTGTCCTACTCTACTGGTCTCTTTCCGAGTGGATGGAAAACAGAATTTGTCCAACCTGTTTCTAAAAAAGGCTACTGTTGAACAATATTGTGCTTATCCCGAAAGCCAGATTGAGTTGATATAAGTAAATAATTCTGTTCAATAAATAGGTTTATTTGGTTTCTTATAAGAACTTCAAGGACTTTCGATAAGCAAGGTAATATGCTGATTGGACGAAAATAACCAGATTCACTAGCTTTTTGATTTTTGAGAACTGGAAAAACATTCGCAAGTTTCCATTATAAACGAAAAAGGCAGAAAAACAGAGGAAGCAAACAACAACAAGCAGCAATAACATTACAATGTTTTGGCCAGAAACTGAAAAATATTAAGAAATTGTATATTTGATTAAAAATAATTTTAGTAAAACGAGAAGAAAAGTAATATCTAAGAAATTAATTAATTTTATTTATAGGTAATTAATATGAAAATTTATAAAGATAACATAACAGACATTTAAGTCTAAGAGCCAGCGTCATCGTTACTTTCAGCATCAATCGTTGAAGGAGAAGACTAATCATATTTGAAACATCTACATTTTTACTTACGTCTGCTTCCTCAGCGTCAGCTTCAAAGACGAAAATGTCCGGGTCTTCATTTTGTTGTTTCAAATATTCGGCCAAACGCAGAACAAGCTCATTTTTCGATCCTGCTCTAGAAAGTTCTCGCTTGCCCAATTCACTTTTCAGCTCATTACAGTTGAGCTCTTTCAGCATTATTATTTCATTATTATTTTTTTTTTTTTTTTTTTTCGCACACTTCACTGCACAATAAGTTTTATCCCACTTCTGACACCAATGTAATATTTTTGCTAGGTTCGTTAAATAAAACTTATTACTCTTTCTAATATTTCTTCTTTATTTTTACTTTCCAAATCACAACAATAAATCTCAATTTATAATCAACTCAAATACTTTATTCAAATTAAAATCACACTTGTTTTACACAATCCAATAAGCAGAGTTTTGCACACTTCCGTAATCAAAAATCAACTGTGTCTCGCTCACCGTGAACATTCCCTTATATACTCAAATTGGTTGTTCTCGAAAGTTCTTGTCTTGGAATGTTCTAGATGTTTGGAATAAGGGGAAATACATTTGACATTGGAAAAGAGCTTTTTGTTTCTTCCATAAATTAGATATGCAGTTTTCCAACAGATGGCGCTGTAGTAGTATAAAGCTCTGTTCACAACAGTATCATTTCTTTTAGCCTCTGAAGTTAGTAGCATTTAAAAAAACGCTGTTCAAAATTTAGTATCAAGTTCGCGCCAAATTTAATGTGAAACTTGTGAAAACCGTAAGGAAAGTGGTGACATTGTAGTGTAATTTAATAATAAATTTAAGAGGAAAACTATTGTCAAGTGCAGTTATTATAAAAGAATTAACTGTAACAAAGAGGTTAGTTCTTTTTATTCTAATATTTTTTTAAAAATATAGTATTTATAAGGGGTGTCAACTATAGGAATGTAAATCCATCAAATTTACATTTATTGGCACATGCCAATCATTGGATGAGGTGCCAATCACTGGGTTGATTGGCACTTGCCAATCTTTGGATGCCATGCCAATCATTAGCAAAAGTGCCAATCATTGGGTTGATTGGCACTGTGCCAATCATTGGTAAATGAAAAAGTTACAGGTTTTTATAATTTTGTATAATTTTCCTTAGGTTGATAATTCACTTTTTTATCAATCAATAAAAATCTAATCTAATCTTGGCCTTAATGTAAACATATTGTAACTTAAATATAATTATAAAAATAAATTATTTATTAAATTATATGATAGAGTAATACTATTTGTTTATTTTGTTTTTATTGGTTTTAATAAACTTTAAAAATTAAACAAAATCATTGGTTTGTTCAGTGCCAATGATTTGAAAATGGTGCCAATCATTGGTAAAAGGACATTGTTTTACTTTTTATTAATTATTTATTAATTTTAACAAAAAAAAGGATATTTAATGTTTTTCACTAAACACAAATACAATTAAAAATTAAAACAAAACAAAAAAACTGTCATTTCTTAATTCCCATAAGTTATATAAGCCGAATAAGTAGTGAGTAACCTTAAGGTGCCAATGATTGGTCGGTTTACCCTACATACATCTATTTTTGAGAACTCACAATTTCCATTGCGTCCTTTATATTGTTGCGAACAGAGCTTTATACTCCTACAGCGCCATCTGTTGGGAATTACATATCTGCTTTGTGAGGGAACAAAACAAAAAGCTCTTTTCCATTGCATCTAAATTTCCCTTAATTCCAAAGTACTAGAACATTCTACCCCCATAAGAATTTCCCCTTCTGGACAAGAACCTTCTAGAACAACTGGTTTGAGTATAAAAGGGAGTGTTCACGGTGAGCGGAACACAGTTTATTTTCGATTATGAAAGTGTGCAAAGCTGAACTATTGGATTGTGGAAAGTGTAATTAAAAAGTGGATTTAAGTTGGAATAAAAGTATTAGAGTTGATTATAAATTGAGATTTATTGTTTTGATTCGAAAAGTGTAAATAAAGAAGAAATTCTAAAAGGAGTAATAAGTTTTATTTAACGAACCTTGGAAAAATATTACAATATATTAACCAACAGCTCACAAAAACTTCACAAACGCAAACAAGAATAAAATGCACGACTGGGTCGCACGAACTTGCTCCTATGTAATGGACTAGGAATTTTAAAAACGAATGTTATTAGAGTAAACTGTTCATAAAATTAATCATTTTTTTAAATTCTTTTAGTAGTAAGAGACAAAAACAGAATGCAATGCAAATATGAATTTATGCAAGAACAAAAATTGTAAGTCGTTGTAGTGGTTTCTTAAAAAAAAGCTTTTTTTAAAAGGTTTTCAAGAAAAAATTTTAGTACGCCAATTTAAAGTTTTTATTATTGTTCGAATAAAAATTAAATTTACGAACAAAAATATTGACCCGTTTCGAAGATATCGAATTTTCAAAAAAAGAAAAAATAGATTTTTTTTTTTTCAAAAATTCAAAAAAATATTTATTTTAAAGTTTTGAAATGCAATGTGTTTAAGACTTTTTAGAAGTTTCTCTATAAAAAATTTCATTAAGATCAGATGAACATGAAACGAGATAAACGTTAAAAAACATTTTTTACTTCAAAATCTCGACAGTTTTTCGTCGATAATTTGTTTTTGGAAAGAGGTTTCAAATTTTTTTCTCAACAAAAGTTAAAGAAGATATTTTAACGTACAAACCTAAAAAAAAAATACAGCCATATATATGATAGGAGCCGATAAAATCGAGTTCACGCTTTCCAAAGCCTTTTTCAAAATGGCGGACAACGCATGGGCGCTTTTTGTTCGAACTTTTTGGATTTACACTCTCAAATAGGTACTCTTTAAGAAACAAAAAAAAAATTCGATGCAGTATTTTTTGTAGATATAAAATACTAATTTGACTGGACTACTACAATAGAAGTTATGCTAAGTATCACAGAAATAAAAAATACTCAGTCAAAAGGATATGTCGTCATATTGCTGATATTGTTAAAATAAGTTCTGCTAGTATATCACCATTGCTTACAACATTGATAAACAAATATTTTGATGAAGGCACATTTCCCTATAAACTTAAAATGTCTAAGATCATACCGATACATAAAAAGGATTAAAAACGGTTAAATCCAACCTATGTATAACCTTGACATCAGTATTTTCAAAAAATTTCGAAAAAATATATAAAAACCGACCTACTGTATAACAAAATACTCTAAATACCCTGCGATAAACAATACACAGGTCTCCAAAAAAAATTTTTTTGGTGCCTTGAGTTTTGCAGCTGATTTTATTTGTACTTCTAACGCTGATTTCAAAACTGAAAACCATTTTTCCCTAGCAGCTCTAGTTTTTGAGTTACAGAAATATTCAATTTACCCTAATTTAAAAAATTCATATGCAAGAAATTCATATGAAAGAATGATCAAGATAAATCTTGGGCACCACATGTAGTTTGCAAAACATGTACTGAACATCTACGTCAGTGGACTAATGGGAAAAGGAGGAACCTGAAATTTGGTGTGCCTATGGTTTGTAGAGAACCAAAAAATCACTATGACGACTGTTATTTCTGTCTAGTGAATATCAGAGGCATCAATAGTAAAAACCGAAGCAAGTGGACGTATCCTGATTTAGATTCTGCTCGACGGCCCATCTCTCATTCCGATGAAATTCCCATACCAACATTTCATCAGCTATAGCAGATCTTTCGGAGGATGAAGACAGTGAATATGAGGAAAATGCATCAAGTCCCCAAGGATTTAACCAAAGTGAGTTAAGTGATCTCATCAGGGATCTTAACCTATCAAAACAATCTTCTGAGTTACTGGCATCCCGGCTAAAAGAAAAAAATCTACTTGATGAAGGAACAACAATAACGTTCTATCGTAAAAGGGCAGCAGAGTTGCTTACGTTCTACTCTCAGGAGGAAGATCTCGTTTTCTGTCAGGATGTTAAAGGTCTCTTAACAAAAATGGGCCTTGTCGAGTATGATCCAGATCGTTGGCGTCTGTTTATTGACAGTTCCAAGCGAAGTTTGAAGTGTGTGCTTTTATACAATGGTAACGAATTGAGATCAATACCTATTGCTCACTCAACCCAAATGAAAGAAGAGTACAAGAATATAGCTATAGTCTTGGAAAAGATTAAGTATCACGAACATGGGTGGGTCATTTGTGTTGACTTGAAAATGGTTAACTTTCTCCTTGGACAGCAAGGTGGATACACAAAATATCCCTGCTTCTTGTGCCTTTGGGGTAGCAGAGCTAAACAAGATCACTGGGTAAAGAAAGACTGGCCTGAAGAGAGAACATGGTTGTTGGAGGAAAAAATGTTATTAATGAGATAAAATAATCCTGCCTCCACTTCATATAAAACTTGGCTTAATGAAGCAATTTGTTAAGGCTCTGATAAGGATTCATCATGTTTTAAATTTATATCTACAAAGATGCAAGGGTTAAGCATTGAAAAAAGAAAAGCTGGCATATTCGATGGACCTCAAATCATACGGTTAATAAAGGACACCAATTTTGTTGAATCTATGAATGAAAAAGAACGAAAAGCGTGGACATCATTTGTGTCAGTTGTCGAAAACTTTCTAGGCAACAAGAAGGCTTCAAGTTATAAGGATTTAGTTCAGAACATGCTGACTGCTTTTCGTGAGCTTGGATGCAACATGAGCATCAAGGTGTATTACTTGCAAAACCATTTGGACCATTTCAACAGGATATAAGGACAATGGAAGAACGATACCAGGGCATGTGGGATAAGCATATGATGGCAGATTACTGCTGGAATCTGCTAAGAGATTGTCCGAAAAAACCACAATGCAGATCAAGCAAAAAACTAAGCTTCTTGGGTTCTAGTACATCAAATCAGCAGTGAAAATTATATTGTACTAGCGGCCCGGTACGTGCTTCGCTACGTATGAAGTGAAATAATAAAACAATTTAATTGTAACATCAAATTATTCATTTATTCAAACAAAAAAATATTTTATTAATTGCTAGCTATTTTAAAACTTAATCCAAAACATTTGGATAAACAATATTTTTTGTTTTTCCATATCAGTTGGAATCGTAGGGATATGCGGTATCAAACAAACTTCTCCTTTTGATTTAGCAGTTAGGATCGTAGCTTCAATCAAATTTGGCAATAACTTTTTTCACTGCCAATCTGGTGCCATTACACAGTTTTGGTGGATTAATATTTCGCAACAATATAATCAAAGAACCAACTTTCAGATTTAAGCAATGCGGTGGTATACCGGCCGGTTCCAATGAAGTTAAAAATTCAATTGGATAATTCATCTTGATACATGACACTGTCAGTTGGCAACTGGCAGTTTCGCTTGAATTTGAAAATTATTGGCATTGATATGAATGTTCTTGTGTGCTAAAATGGCGCGTTTTCTCAACCAATCATAATTTCTGTAATTCTGAAGAATATTCGGAAAAACACATTCAATCAATTCATCTATCGATTGCGCAATTGTACAAAAATTGTTTGGTACAGCGATCAATCCGTTGGTAGTGTCGATTTATATTTTGCCATCATCAATTTCTAACAATTGTTTTGAAAATTCATGGGCAGTTAGATCATTTTGTAGGTGAATACGCATATTAATGTTCAGTGTCAATTTTTGTACATACATATCTCCAAAGAATTGATGACTTCAAACAGGCATTTGTTTCATCAGCAGGAGTTGATCGAGGAATGACAGGCAATATTTGACAAAAATCCCCTGACAGTATTATCAAAGCACCACCAAAAAGCTGTTGATTACCACGTAAATCTTGTATTGTTCGATTAAATGCTTCTAGTGATTTTTTATTCGCCATTGTACACTCATCCCATAAAATAATTGACGTTAATCGCAGAACTTTTGCCATAGCAGAATTTCTCGAAATATTGCAAGTTGTAGTTTCAATCACCTGTGCATTCAATGGCAATTTTAATGTAGAGTGTGCAAAAATTGATTATCAGCGTCGGGGTATGGCAATAACGAACCAGCTTGATGATAAATCTGGCCCTGAATCTGTAACATGTATGCAATTTTAGGTAGATGTTGGATCAGAATTATTAAAACTATCGAATACTTTATGATTCAGATTGATATAAACATGGGATAGTCCTGTTGAAGTATTTACCTTAAACGTCGGCATAAAATTATCTCTAATAATTTTAGTAGCTCCAAAAGAAGTCATTTGAAATGCCGAATTGTATAGTTCAATATGACTCAAAAAGGGATTCAACGTTTGAAATGTCCCAAAAATAAGTGAATGCAATGGTTCGGGTGGAGTTTCTAATGCTGGCAATCTCACTTTGCCATTAGCACAACACATGCCGGGCAAGGTTCGAACCTAAATCTACTCCTACGCTCCGATTTTTCGAGATTTACTCCACTTTTTCCACACAGAAAAATTGTCTTATTTATATACAAATATGACATTGTTGAAAAAAACCATTAAACCTTTGTTAAAAATTCTTTCTGAATTTTGTAATTTGTTTATTTTTACAAAACAATTTTTGAAAATAATACTAAGTTTTCCAATGAAACCTGTGATTTATTTTTCTTTTTTGCTAATACTATTTTTACATACATATGTATGTTTTAATTTTCCTGAAAAGTAAGGATTTTCTTTTTGTTTCAAATCTACTCCGAAAATCTTGCATTTGCTCGACTTTTTTTTTCAAATTTGCTCCGACATTTTATGATTCAGGTTCGAACCCTGATCCCGGGCGTTTCACCTGGAAAGTTAGCCGCATCACAATGTGGACATTATTGCGTCCATCATTCCAATGTATCCGTACATACTATAATTAATTTGACTGTTGTAACTAAAAGCAGCACGCATCATTTCAGCCAAAGGAGCACGACGTATTCGTGATCGCGGTGCAAGATTCAGTACAGGTACAGGGTCAACAGATCTTTTTCGTGCATTACGTTCACTCTGCGATGCATTAGCATGTGCGCGTTCATCTGCAGTCTGTGATTGTCTTAGTAATGCCACATCATTTGCATTACGCGTTCGCCGACCTATATTTGCTCGCCCGTCTCGTTTTTCCTTCATATAAAAAAGAATAAATCAAATTAAAAACAAATTGCTACATTAATAGTGGTGTATCAGTATCGCTAAAAAACTGAGAAAAGTACACGCACACATACATTTGAACGATTCAATTTGACAGCACAATCCATATATGAAAAAAGTTTCAATTTGACAGCAAAATCTCCACTAACAAAATGATCCGACATTTATTGAATTCATTTGTTACAAAAAATGTGATAAATGAAGAACCGCTCGACCGATTTTGTGCAAACTTCACATAAACCATCTACTACATAGTCCGAACAAAGCCTAAACATTTGGTTCGGATAGGTGAGCCCGTTCTTGAGTTATAAAAACACAACGAAAAGTGGCATTGATTTTTATATATATAGATATGAAATTTACTCGCTAGTATCTTGTTAATAGAATTATTATTTTTTTATATTTATTATTTTTTTATATTTGTATGTCACTAAATGAGTTTGGATTTTCAAAGAAAAATGTTTTACTTTCTTCTTTTCACAATTATTTTGGGTATTTCTAAGTGCAACACCCTACCCCATAACATGAAAACGGGAGCTGCTAGAGAAAAACCGATTGCAGATTCGTATTCAGGAGGTCGAATTTACCAAAGAACAGTTCACAAAGTATCGGCACCAAAATGTGTGTATACCTGTGATATAGTTTCCGCCATCAATCAAATACATTCATCGCTCTTTATGACCTATGTAGTCATTCAAAAATATACATAATGTCTAAAAAAGAAAAGTTTCAGCCATTTTCATAGACCTAGAAAAAGCCTTCGACTCCGTCAACACACAGATGATGATTGATAAATTAAGACTGATCGTTTATCATAAATAAATTTGGTGGTGCAACAGCTCGGAGTGAACCAGGACCTAGTGACTTACAACTCTCAATCATTCCTGTGTGCGTGTTACCAGGAACAGAGGGGACCTACAATTTTCTGCCGATTCCGAACGGCTAGTGAGCAGCACTTTCCATGACAAGAGATACTCTTGGAGAATTTGTCAATTTCTCATAAGAGGCAGTACACGAGTACACCCCTGAAAAAAACTTTCTTGCAGCGGCTGAGAATCGAACTCGAGACCTTCCGCATGACAGTCCAACGCACTAACCATTATGCCAATGGGTACTACAATCGGTTATCAAAGCAAGGTAATAAAATGGAGAAAATCCTTTTTTAAAAACTACAAACAATATGTAATCATCAACACTAATCGTTCCGATATCCAAAAACTGATTTGTGGTGTACCACAAGGAAGTATTTTAGGACCATTATTTTTCCTTATCTATATAAATGACCTCATAAGAATCGCATTGCATGGACGTTTTTTCCTTTTCGCAGACGACATTTGCTTGGTTTTTGAATCATCATCTGAAAAAGATCTAGAAGAGATAATGAAGCAGGATTTAATCCAAATAACTAATTGCCTAGACCAAAATAAAATATGACTCAACGTCAATAAAACAAAATATTAAGCTTTTTATTCAGATCCAAATATAAATACATGTATATATGCTACAACTCCAACCCTTTCGAAGGAGTAACAGATTTCTTGGAGTTCATATTAACCAAGATCTCAAGGTCTGATGGAATTTTCAGAAAATTTTTTTGGTTTTTAAGATGACTTTTCTAGAAGAACAATGTTTTATTCCTTATTTCTTATGGAATCCAAGTTTGGGGTATAGTAAATAGAACAAAAATTGTGGACATATAAATAGTTTAAAATAAGCAACACAAAATCCTTTCGGCATCCAACAAGAGAGAGAACTAAATACATGCACGATACTCACAATATCCTACCAATACCCTGAAGAATTAAATATGCAAAACTACTTGAAAGAACAAATTTAGTTTGTTATTAAGGAATGAAAATGGAAAAGTAAGAAGTTTTTCGAAGAACAAAAATGACATTAATAATCGTTATAATATTTGAAAGACGGTATTCCCAAACGCAAATTGATGTTCTGTCAATGACAGGGCATTGCCAGAGTGCTGGTTGATATTTTCTTTCTAACACGCCTTCCTCAATCAGCACTTCTTAACAAGTTGATACACCGATGTCTTTCATGCATCTATAGTGGGCCGGTCCAGGAAGTGGCTTAGTGAATACATTCGCTGGCATCATTTCAGTTGGAATATAGATGACTGTTATTTTTCCATCTTTTAGGAGCTGGGGGACAAAGTGGTACCTGGTCGCAATATGCTTTGTTCGTGAATGACAGACTGCATTTTCGGCTATGTGCTTTGCGCCCTGGTTGTCTGTTCCAATACTTATCTTTGTTAGTGGTGGCAAATTCATCTCGATCATAAGGTTCTGAAGGTATGTTGCTTCTCTCGATGACTCGGACAGCGCAACGTATTCTGCTTCAGTACTTGAAATTGCTACTGACCTTTGCTTCTGGGAACGCCATGGTAATGGCGGCTCCGCTCAATACGAAAACATATCCGGTGTATGATATTCTATCGGTCTCGTCATTTGTATGATCAGCGTCCGAGTATCCTCGAAGACCCAAGGTGTCCTTGGTGTAAGTAAGCCCATGGGTTTCCGTTCCTCCTAAATAACGTAGAACACGCTTCGCAGCTGACCAGTGCACATGTTGATAGGTTTCGTTATACTGTGCCAAACGATTAACTGTGAACGCTATGTCTGGCCTGGTTCCAATCGCCAAATACATAAGCGATCCGATGAGTTCACGATAGGGTTTTTCGCTTTGACGCTGTTCAGGGTTGCCTTTCCCAGAAGGTAATTTTGACCTTACGTCGCTTGGTGTACTTATTGGTTTCGATTCGTCCATTTTGAATTTTTTTAATGTTTCCCTGATGTATGCTTGCTGCTTCAGTTTAATCTCGCCTTCACCTTGAATGATTTCAACGCCCAAACAAAATCGCGCCAGTCCGAGATCCTTCACTTCGAATGCCATAGCAAGTCCATCACGTATGTGTTTCAATGTCTTCTGACTTTTTGAGGCGTACAGAATGTCGTCGACGTACACTGCAACTATGGTGAATTCTTCTTCACATGTGTTGAAATAAAAACGTGTGTCGTTGGCAGCTGGTTTCAAGCCAAGTCCACGAAGTGTTTCGTCCAATTTCTTATGTCACTGTCGGTCGTCCAGCCTGCCGTAGGCCATACAAGGTTTTCATCAATCGACAGACATAATCGCCATTCTTGAGTTTTTGCAGCATTTGTTTGGCCTTTTCCGCTACATCATGATCGTTTCGCTTCTCTCCTGCCAGCATTTGCAACGACTTTGGAGTTTCCATGAAGATCTCTTGTTCCAACTCACCATTTAGATACGCTGATAAACTTTCAAATTTTCACGGACTGCTAGAGCCATCAGAAGCCGGATTGATTCGAGGCGGGCTACAGGAGCGAAGGTGTCATCAAAATCGATTCCTTTACGCTGCGTGAAACCTGGAGCAACGACACGAGCCTTCTTTCGTTCCAAAGTGCCAATTTTCCAAAGTTTCATTTTATTTCGTAGAACGATTTTGCTCGTTACAATACTTCTGTTCTTTGGACGCTCGACTAGGTCCCACGTGTTGTTTTTGATAAGCGCTCGAATCTCTTCCTTGATTGCTTCCAGCCATTATTTTGCCTCTGCTCCAGACATCGCATCCTCAAGTGACAGCTCTCCAATGTTTGCCATCTCAACTTTATCTTCGTCAATGGCATCGGTGAAAACTTCATCTTCTGTTTCATCCTCAGAATCAGCATCATCTTTTACTGGTGGTTCGACTTCTTTCTGCTTGACTAATTTTGAAACAGACTGCTTAATTCATCGTCCAAATCCATTGAGGTTGACTCCAGTTGAGATGTACGTTCATCATTTGGGATGGTAATGGTAACACTCTTTTCTTGGATTTTCTGAACAGCCAAATCATGTTCTATAACCTTGACGTCTCTCGTAATGACCACCTTTTGTTTTTCAGGGATCCATACACGATAACCCTTGGATTCGTCGGAATAACCAACACAGGATGCCCTCGATAACACGCTTCGAATTTATCCTTACCAGGACTTTTATCGAGGACAAACGTCCTTGCGCCGAAAACTCTTAGATGTCTCAAGTCTGGCAATCTTTTGTTCCAAAATTCGAACGGTGTGCGCCCATTTAAACTAACTGTAGGGCACCTATTCCTCAAATAATTGAATGCTGCAATTGCTTCTGCCCAAAATTCGTTTCCAATACCATTTTGAATTAGCAGGCACCTTGCCATATCAGCAAGCGTTCGATTCTTCCGTTCGGCCACACCATTTTGCTGTGGCGTATGCGGAACTGTAAGTCGTCTTCTTATTCCATTCAATCGTAGGAATTCATCAAATTCATGATTGCAAAACTCTCCTCCGTTGTCCGACATCAAACATTTTACTTTTCGACCAGTTTGTGTCTCAACTTGGGCCTTGTAATCTTTAAAAGCGCGATAAACATCATTCTTTTGTTTCAAAAATTTTATTTCGCACCAACGACTGCAATCGTCAATGAAAATGACGAAGTACCTTGATTTTGCTAAGGAATCAACTCTGGAAGGTTCTCACACATCAGTGGGCACAAGATCCAAAACATTTGTGCTTCTATTTGACTTCTTAGGGAACGGCAACCTCGTAATTTTCCGCTGAGGCACACGCTGCAAGCGCCAAGCTTTTTGTTTCCGTTCAGGAAATATCCAGTCACTGCTTTCTTACGATGCATATTCAAGAGGTCTTGTGCGTTCAGATGACCGAGTCTGCGATGCCATAGCTCAAGTTTGGATTCACTAACATCCACCATACGCGCTTGCGTTGTACTTTCTTGGACATAGTATAGTTGTCGAACTCGGCTCACAACTACTTTGACTTCACCGTCGTCTCCTCGGACGATTGCCTTCTCTTTATCAAAGGTGATAGTGTTGTCATGATCGGTTGTCCTCGCAACGGATAACAGGTTATTTCGTAGATTCTTAACTAATAGCGTATTTTCCAGTTTTACTGACCTCTCAGACATCCCGTCTGTAGTGACAATCCTTACAGCCCCTTTCGTATCGACTGTCGTACTAGAATCGTTTGCCAACATCAGCTTTGCTTGACTCGCAAATGGTGTAGATGAAAACAGATTCGGATCGTTGCACAAAACTAGTCTTCGGGAGGTTATCGTGAGACTCCATAGCGCATTTGAACAGTTCGAAACTCGGTGGCAATCCATTCAATAAAAGAATCGACAACAACTATTCGTGTATATCAACGTCCATATACTTAAGTTGCGACACTGCGTCGAAGAATTCCATCAAATTCTTTCGCAGATCGTCACCTTCCTGGATTTTATATGTCGCCACACGTTTCAGCAATGTTGCCTTCTTCGTTGGTCCCGTGGAAGCAAATTCAGACTTTAATAGCTCCCAGACACTCTTTGTCGTGTCCAATCCTTTGACGAGACGTAATAGACTCGGATCTATGGCAATAATTAAGTCTGACTTTGCTTTCGCGTCGTCATCCAACCACTTTTCAAGGTCCTTTTTGGATTAATCGTCGTTTTCATCGTTTTTTGGTGCTGCTCCATTCACATGCTTCCATGTTCCAGCTTTCACCATCACAGCCTCGATTTGCATGACCCACGTGTCATAGTTGTCGCTCACGAGCGGCCTGATGGAATTCGTGCTGTTCGACATTTTATTGTATATTTTTATCTTTACTCTAATAATATAATACTGATATAATTAACCGTTGGGACTGGGCCCATAACCTGAAGAATTAAATACGCAAAACAACTTGAAAGAACAAATTTAGTTTATTAATAAGGAATGAAAATGGAAAAGTAAGAAGTTTCTCGAAGAACAAAAATGACATTAATAAGCGTTATAATATTTGAAAGACGGCATTGCCAAACGCAAATTGATGTTCTGTCAATGGCAGGGCATTGCCAGAGTCCTGGTTGATATTTTCTTTCTAACATATCCTTTGTCCATGAGCATAAGCTATTAAACATTACACATAACATAACATTATTATGATACATACTACTAATGATTTTTTTCTAAAAAAGAAATATATATAGACACAACACTAGAGGGGTCAATCTTATCCAATTGTCATCTAATGAAGACACGTGAATTCAACATTAGTCGATTATGAACTATAACAACTTACCTGCATATTTCAAAACATTAAATAAAAAACTATTCCGTAAGAATACTACAAGAACTAACTTCATAAATTCTTAACGAAACTAATATCTACTTAAATCTATAAATAAACTGTTTTGCGAAAGCGTTTTGTTCCTATTCTCTTTAACTTGATTTTATATAATATTTCTTTTATCTCGAAATCAATTTGAAGTTTTTTGTATTTAGAAGAAAAAAAAAAATGTTTATGTACTTTCCTTTCAAAAATAATTTTTTTCCGCTCTACAGTTATTTTTAAATTAAACAGAATTTTTCTTTTTATATTAATATTATTATACTAAATTGTCCTTTATGTATGCTGCCCTTTAACGAGATTTATCTGTATGGGGTCTTTTTTTGAAATAAATAAATAAAATAAAATAAAATAAAATAAAATAAAATAAAATAAAATAAAATAAAATAAAATAAAATAAAATAAAATAAAATAAAATAAAATAAAATAAATAGTTTGTTTTATGTCAGCATATATAGAATTAATTAGTATCTACTCTTTTCGTCATTCCTAGCTCCTTGACCAGATCTTCCCAGCAATCAAGATGGCAGAGTCAATTTGTTTTTGTTTTTTTTTTTTGCAAGTTGGAGCGTAGCCAAAATATTTCTTTACATCAGGTGAAAGACTTTCGGATATGAAAAATGAGTGCTTGTCGTCAGCTGGGAACACAATCTCTGATAGGACTTAATATAAGCAAAAAATAATGATTTCATAATATGATTTCTTTCTAATCGGTTTTGAAGCTCAAGAATGATGTAGGAACTCGAAATATGTTTAAAGGTTTGATAAAACTTCATTTTAAGTACTTTTCTAATTTTGGCAAACAAAGAATTCAGATCTTCATCCGCTCTTGCAGGAACACCCAGGGCCGGACCAACCATATGTGCAATAAGTGCAAATGCACAGGGCGCAAAATTATGGAGGCGCATTACCAGGGGCAAGAAAATATAATTTTATCTTGCGCAAACAAATACTGCCATTTGC
Organism: Philhelius festivus; assembly: GCA_963931855.1. Taxonomy (NCBI): domain Eukaryota; kingdom Metazoa; phylum Arthropoda; class Insecta; order Diptera; family Syrphidae; genus Philhelius; species Philhelius festivus. The sequence goes on from OZ007555.1 coordinate 183,346,952, forward strand.
ATTTTAATCACAAGTGTGATAAGTAATTTCTTGCACATTAACTAACATTACTTTTATACGGAATCATATGGGTTAAAGCGTGAAGGTTTTTTATGTAGACGTACAACAAAATTTTTGTATGTAGGCGCTTATACTTTTGATATTAAAAGGTGTCGCAATATATTGTATGAAATTAGATATTTATTGGGCATTTAAAAAAAAAAATACTATGGGTGAACTCGTGCAACTTCATTTTCACACGATTAAATATCATAGCACAAACTTTATTGGTCAATTTGTTTTGACATACGAGTACTATTTGCCCAATATTATTGTACATCTATTGACCGCCTTATACATCTCTGATCTCCAACACACACTGTGTGTTGTCAGCTCGCTTAAAAAAAATTAAATATGGTCTCCATTTTTATTAGGTTATGTATGTGTATCTTGTATATGTAGGTATGTACATTATGTGTGCAAATATAAAAAAAATGGGCGCTTTCTACAAATCTTGCACAGGGAGCAAGTTTGGTTGGGGCCGGCTCTGGGAACACCACTATTTATAATTTTGTTTATCTTGGATTTGAGCAAATTATTTTCAGTTTTAATGGTTAGAATTTTGTCTTCAAGCTGCACAACACGAACTTCAATATGTTTAGTGAATTGTTCAATCGAATAAAAGCGTTTTTCGATTGTATTTATTGATTGTTGCATTGACTGTAACATGCCCGCCAATTCATCATTTGTTACCTCATTTTCACGATAAGTGACTAGTCCATACACTTTGACGTTTAACTTACAACTTTCTTTCGTCACCAAAAATAAAGAAAAAATGTACTCTCTTTCTCAATGTGTGAAAATTTTGTATCAGAAATACGTCTGATTCCTACAAATACAAATTTAGTTTCAGACGAATCAAAAATTATGAAAATGTGTTGCCAAATAAATCATCAAAAAAGAACAGATTCAATTCATATTCACGGTTTACATAATTTGTTTTTGTTGCATTAATTAAGCCCTGTTTATATTTTTAACTCTTTCCCTGTCAGTAAACCTCCAAAGCTATTGTTTTGTGTGCAAATTGGTTGAGTCCACTTGCCGACCCTAACAAAGTTACGTCCAGAGTTCATGCCCACTAGCTCTCCCCACCCTAAGCCACTGAAGCCACCAATCAACCGGAAGTTAACAAAATGTATGGTCAGATACCAGAAGTCACAATTAAAAATCCATGACGAGTTGCAATAAAAACAATTTAATACTGCATTAACAGAAAATGTTTGGAACTCTATTAACCGGAACAAATTATTTCGCATGAATCAATGGTTTTGCCAGTCAAAGTAGATTTCTTTTTAAGGTCACATAAAAAATATTTTTATTCAAACTAAGCAAATCTGAAAGGTAAAATAGGAAAAACAAACGCCCACGTCGCGCCAGAAACCTAAATGAAAATTGTACGATATCATACGAATGCTCAACTTGATGAGAATATCGTCTTCATGTTTTCTTCAATTTCCGCAGGCTAAACATGGTGACATAGAATACTGAAATATCTATTCAATTAATTAATGAACTCGAGAGAAATGTGGGACGATAAAAAAACTTAGGCTCATGAAATTTGCTCCTAGGACCATAAGATTGGAGAGTTAAAAAAGTTCATACAAACATCGATGTTTAAAGAGTGATTTTTAGAGTTAAATTATTAATACCTACCTTCTTACAATCTAAGCAAATTTGACACGATTTAAGGATACTTTTTGATACTAGATGTAGTTTAGAAGGGAAGGTTTCTACAGACTCTGACCTAAGCTCGATATAAAAATATTTCAATAAATTCGTAGTTTGTATTTGACATCTCTGCTACAATTACATTCGTCAAACGGAAACTATCAGCCGAGATAGTAAATGTAAAATTAAGGTTTTCTAATTTACAATATGAAATGTGTAACAATTCTGAAACATAAAACAGTAATATTAATTCTGTATTTTCCCGGAGCAAGAGTTAAAAAGGAAAAAAAATTATTTTTTAATCGGGACAATCTATAATCGCACCACCTGCTACTCGAACCGCACGTTATGCATTCCCTGCTAATCCTATAATCGGGACACCTGCTATTCAGATCATCATGGAACACTGAAATAGCATGCGTATCTACTCTTGTCTAATTGAACCAATCGTAGCGAAGACGAAATATGTATGCATTACATCGCATTTCGTTTTTTACTTGCCACTTTAAGGTACTATAAGGCAAGTTATGCATTGTAAAAAATAAATGAAATAACGGTACCTGCAGTATTTTTTTGGAAATTTATTTTTTATTCACACAGTACCTAATAAAAACTTTGAGTTGGCGTACCAAACTTTTTTCTTAAAAATAATTTAAAAAATTTTTATATAAAAGCTTATTTTTTAAGAAACCACTACAACGACTTATAATATTTCTTCTTGACAGAATTCGGCAAATGAGCTAAGGTGACAATTTCAATTAATTTCCTAACTTTTGCTAATAATAGGTGCGTTTTATTATCCACAAATCTATCTGGATCCGGATCGGGATCTTCCCTTGAAATTAAAACGATACGGATCTTACTGACAGCAGACAAGACATAATTTAAAATTTCCAAACCCAAGGATGAAAAGAGACGGGCTTATAACACTGCTGTCAGTAAGATCCGTATCGTTTTATTTTCAAGGGAATATCCAGATCCGGATCCAGATAGATTTGTGGATAATAAAACGCACCTAATGAATCCGACCAAAAAAATTGAACGAATGTCGGTAACATGCCCTGCACCATGTTCAACTTATCTGGTATTACTAAATTTGCAATCCATTCGCACTCCATACAATTTCTATCATCTTACATTCGCGCCAATTTCAAGACGAATCTAAGTGAATTTTTAATTAAATGAAAAAATAAACAATGAAAATCATAAAAATATAAGTCAAAAGTTTATCATAATGAATGTTTAAGTGTTTATTTAACAAATTTTAATAGAAAACCGGACATAGCCAGGAATCTAACAAAAAAAGTCTCTTGAGCAGCAACAAGAGTTTTGGGCGTGACTTCAAAATGCGCTTAATGGCATGGGTTCACCATTCAAGGAGATTTCCGAATGGAGAAAAGTAAACTAAAAAAAAAGTGTGAGGACTCACGGTTAAGATGTGTAAACATCAACGTTCGTCCGAGTGCCGAATTTTTGTTATCGAACGCACCCAATAAACATACAATGCAATTGGTCCATTTACACACCATGTCGGCATACTACAACTACTTCTATTCCCAGAGTTCGCACTGCCGTGTCGACACTTATTCATTTCACACGACCCAAAAACCTTATCGACAATATGCTTCGATCAAGTAGTTCGTGGCATGTGTTAGGAGTTAGTGGACTCCGCTACGTAACGTAAAGTTTGTTTCACTTATGTTTAAACAGGGATATTGCTTGAGACAGCATTATATTTTTACACTCATATTCAAACAGAGATGTTATCTGATAGAAAATAGACTGTTTTTACACGAATCAGATTTTAATATCTGTTTCTCTTTTGGTTTCCTGTCGAGTGCCTCTGTGCTTTTAAACACAGCGATTTTTAATAAAAGTTAACTTTGTTCATGCGAAAAGAATACATCTCTTCGCACTCTTTACTCTACTCAGTTAAGCGAATTTCACCGAGCGAACGCCAAATATAAAAAGGAAAACCATAAAGAAAAATGAATGATAACTGCGCATTTTTCTCAACCTCAGCAATTGCGTTTAAAGTTAAATATACATTGTTCAAATGCATGACAAGCACGTGTAAGTGCATTAGTGAAAAAGTCACACGTATAGATTGGATGTAGGCTTGAAGAAAAATCAAAATCTTTTCAATCTAGCGTACTGCATAGAAATATTGTATATGCAAGGTTGATGACTGATCATGTATTTATTGGTTCATTTGCGTATAGTACATTGAAGAGATGTGAACAGCAAACGAAAATTGTATGATGAAATGGACAGACAAAATAAAACAAATTACTCGGATAAAATTACAAAAATTTCAAAGAAATTTGAAAAAAACCCAATTTTGCAGAAAAAAACACACAAAGGGCAACGTCCTCTCGCAACTGAAATAATATACTTGCACGTGCTTGTCATGCATTTGAACAATGTATATCTGGCTTAACGCCGCCAACAAATATACTTGTCATGCAGCGAAAAAGTCAAAACTTTTTTTTTTTACAAGCCACTAGATGGAGCGGTCACCTTAATCTTACTCCCTCTGTCAGAGATTTATAAGCCGATTGACATCATTCCCACCTTGTAATGGAATTATAAGTGGCAAAAACTAATTTTTTTAATCCATTGAAGTCGTAGTCATCATCCAGTTCATAGCTTGACAGATGGAGAACGATCTATATATTGATATAGTGAATGTTAAAAGTGTATTTTGATATAATAAAGAATATTTAATTCAATAATTAAAATAATTATATGGTATGACAGATAAGGGACAAATTAAATTTTGACGTATCAAGAATATTTCGTTGCAGATGTCAACTGATTGCCCCGAACAACATTTTTTGGATTTTTAAAATTCAACTCTGATAATGCATTTTTTGCGAGCATAAAATAAAATGTTATCGTCCATCACTAACGTGAAGTGGATTTTTTTAAGACATTAAATGAACACTCTATGAAATTTTGCACGAGTTGATTTGTCTTTCGTCTTTTTGACATATTGGTCGAGAGGTTGAGAAATGTTGAGAGATTGAATTAAGTTCTAGCCAGCAATGGAAAGTAATAAAATCTAGATTTCAGTACTCAAAGTTTCCAATGTAAACACGATGTCGTAAGTACGCAATATTTCCAATGTAAACATTGTGTTAAATGCAATCATCGGTAAGGTAGGTTGCTACACGGAACGTGTAACCGTAACGGGTTACACGGAACGTTATAAGTTTAACACACGTTTTCGATTCACTCTACCGCCGGCAAAGATGTTTACACATCAAAAATTATGATTTATGTATATGTTGTAAGTTTTCGATGCTCTTCAATTGCTGTTGAAGTTGCTGTGTCAATTTATTTCTCGCATTACAAGACAAAGATACATCTACGAAGTAGAGACATTGAAAGCATGACAACTCAAACCATCGGCTTATGCGCGAAACAGATCAAACCAGCAACAGCACCAGCATCGTCAACAGCAAACAGCACGCTGACCAGCAAACATTTCTCAAACACATTGCAACCAGCAACGTCATTTTATCTGTTTGACATTTCACATCAAAAAAGTTTTTTTCATTTGCATAAATTCTTCACAAAATATGAATAAATCAAAATGATCGTACCGTATCAATATATGCAAAATTTAAGTTTAATTATTATTGCGTTTTTGTCTTATTGTAATTTTATTAATCTTACAAATAATACAAGTAAAAGGAAACGTCCTTGGACTCGGGAAATATACGACAAAAACGAAAGAGAAATGCATGGATTTTATAAAAAAGTTTTTGTAGTTATAAAGGATCGCGATAGTGACCAATTTCATAAAGCTTGCAGGATGGGTGTACCCCAATTTGAAATTCTTTTTTCTATGCTGAAGGAAAAACTCACAAAGAATTCACCAAGAACTCCAATTCAAGCAGAATGCCGTCTAGTACTTACATTGATGTAAGTATAAGTTGTGCAAAAAAACTTAATACAACTTGTGTTAATTCCCAATCAATAATAGATTTTTAGCACAATCATCATCATGGCAAACCTTAGCTTGGGCATTTCGTATGGGAGTTTCAACAGTGCGTGAAATCATCTTGGAAACATGTGAGGTAATCTGGAATGAGTTAAATGGAATTTACTTGTCACCACCTTCTTCAATAAAATGGAAGCAGATAGCTATTGACAATTTCAACACTTCTGGAATGCCAAACTGTGTCGGTGCTATCGACGGAAGGCATATCAGGATCAAGTGTCCACCACATGCAGGGTCTCTGTTTTACAATTACAAAAATTATCATATAATTGTTTTATTGGCTGCATGTGACAGTAATTATTGCTTCACTGCAGTTGATATTGGTGCATACGGGAGCCAAAGTGATGGTGGCATATTACAAGCTAGTGGTTTTGGAAGTAAAATCTTACACGGCAATATGAATTTACCAGCAGATGAAGTGATCCCTAACTCGGACGTAATATTTCCTTATTATTTCGTAGGAGATGCAGCCTTCCCACTTAAAGACAATTTAATGAGACCATATTCCCGCAGACATCTAACGAAAGATCAAGAAACCTTTAACAAAAGACTTTCATCTGCCCGTGTCAAAATAGAGAATACTTTTGGGATAATGACTACCAAATGGAGAGTTTTACTCAATTCAATTAATTGTTTCCCTCACAATGCAGAAAAAATAGTCAAAAACGTTGTTGTATTACATAATTTCGCTAAGATGAACGATCCCAATTATTGTCCCGTAAATAGCGTTGGTCATTTAAATGAGGATTCTGATATACAAGGTCTTTGGCGAAAAAACAAATCTTACATCCCTCAGTGTATAGGTTCTTTACAAGATTTAATGCTCCCCGAAGTGCTTTTGACTTAAGAGACACACTAATGGAATATATATGCCACCAAAAACCTCAATAATGTAACTAATTAATTACAAAACAAAATATTAAACACATACTCATTTGTTTATTCCTTAATAGTAAAATAAATATTTACAGATACAAAAATAAAAGTTTTTATTTCATAAAATAAATATTTACATATACAAAAATAAAAGTTTTTATTTCATAACAGCCTTGCTTTAGCAGTCTTTGATTGTTATTACAACTAAAAAAAATAACAAAATAAAATAATAAGAAAATAAAAGCCTCGAATAAAAGAATAATATCATGGTTTTTCATGTTTCTTAATTTCGTCCATTATTATTCTGGAGACTTCACTTTTTATAAAAGCCTGGGAAGAGAAAGGCAGATTTGCTTCCTGAATCTGGATGGCTGCAGACGAGAAAAACAAGTTCAAGGAATTTGAAGGCCCTTGGAAAGATTGCTTCACCATTTGCAACACCTCAGTCATTTCCTTGTGGGCCTCGTCAATCTTTGCATTACGTTCGTCCATTTTTTTGTCGGGGAAAGTGCACCACTGCCACTTGGCTGAAACTTTTTCTTTTTCTCTCGAACATAACGGTCTCTTAATGTTCCCCATCTTTTCTTCGCTTGTTGAACTGGAAAATTAAATAAATTTGAATAAAATTGAATGCATTTAGAATTTAGCAATTGTACAAACCTGGTACATTAAGATTCTCGGCAATTTCCTTCCACTTTTTTTCCTTTGCATCGATGTTTTTATATGATTTTCTTCTTTTATCAAAGAGAAACGAATTTTCCCTTATTAGTTCAATTAATTTTTCTTCCATTTCCTTAATATCAAAACTAAAACCACAAACACGACGAGAACAATAACAATATCAGCAACCAACAAAATCCTTTTCTATTTTGTTTTGTTTTTTTGTTTTGTTTTGTTTTTTGTTTGCATTGTGGTGCCACTGAATATTGCAGTGGGAAAGTTGACACTGCACCAGCAACAGCAAATTTAGGACTTTGGCCTAACGACGCTGTTGGCGTTGCTGTTGCTGTTCTTATGTGTGTTGAACAATTGAAATTTGAAATACATTGGTTCTAAATTAATGGCGGCCGCTGTTGCTGTTGACGGTGCTGTTGCTGGTTCAATCTGTTCCGCGCTTTAGACATTACAACAGAAAGAGACACACAGAAAGAAATAACAACAGAAGAAACACATGTCAACAGCACAGGGTTGGTTTTGAACGGGCCTCCATCTATGTAAGCACAATGATGATTAATTTCGCTGATCGATGGGAAGCGATGCTTTAAACAAAACCTAGGCCGTGGACTGTTACTGACAGTGTCGATAGGAAAGTTCATAAATGATAAGTTAATTTTAGGAATCGACAATGTACTCGTAGTTCATTCGGCGAATTTTATAATTAAGTCTTACAGCCGATGCGAAAGGTCAATGAACCTACTTACTTACTTCTTCCGATACATACTCGTCTAACATAAATGAAAACATAATATATATCGATTTAGGGCTGTTTGTTAACAATATCCAGACAAATCGGTCGATTTAAGGAGTATTGTATTGATACCCAAAAATAGCTCTGAAATTAAATCTGAAGCTTATGAATACTATATACGAGTATATTATTTTGATATAATCATGAAGTAATAAATTGAAGAAACACGCAAAATAATTTTGGCCATGTGTGCGAGGTGTCCGTATTTTTTTACGAAAACGATGTTAGTGAGGCGTTTAGAGTCAATACGATGATAAACAATTTTGTAAGGCCCAAATTGAACTATTTCAAGCTAGATGACATTTGGCTCCAGCAGAACGACGTTACGTGCCACTCAGCGGAATTGAATCTATTTTATTTATCAAAGTCGATGACTTGGTTCAGACTTAAATTGGTTAATACTGTGGGTCTATATGTGTATCTGTATCCCCTTAACATATCAACCTACATTATGTGCATTATTTGGATAAAATCAAATTCTATTAGAGAACATCGTCATTTATACCCAAAATAAATCAAAACAGTTACCCCAGATTTACAAAAAAAGTACGTGTCAATATTCAATTGATACAAAATCGTCACTGTATTCATCAAATATTAATCTTCATTTTTTCGACTACTGTTAAAAGCTATCTAACTAAATTAGTTTCAGTTTTACCTTATTTTCTTCTATTATTATTTGTATACTAAAAAATTGCTAAAAAATGCCGACATGTCCCGCCGATAAACAAAAAAAAAAACCTATCAATTTCTGTACTCTTCACAACAAATGTATCTACATCCAAACTATGGCTGTAGCATGTGTATAGTTCGAAAAAAACACCTGACATATCTGAAATTCTCAATCAAGGTATAAAATGCTAAGTCAGCTGGAAGTTCAGTTAAGTTGCTCTTTACTTTCAAGTAATGACAAAATTAATTGTTTATTCATTGTTAAGTGTGCTTTTGCTGATCAATGTGAAAAATTGCCGTGGAAAACATTCGCAGTCATGTCAGGAGGATTCGGATTATCCTGTTTGTGCAACCAATGGAAGTCATTGGTATTTTTTCGAAAACATGTGTCGGTTGAAACTTGAAAATGAAGATCGTGAAGAATTTGGTCTTACTAGTGAGCACTTATGATTTTTTATTGTTGAATTAAAAAACAATATTAACCGACTGTTGTTTTAGAACTAGAACCTACAGAAATATCGAATTGCTTCTCACAATGTGATCAAGTGTGCACCGAAGAATTTGCTCCAATTTGCGCTTTTTGCGAAGATGACCAGAAAACGTTTCTAAACAGATGTGAACTTGATTTAGAGAATTGCAAAAATGGAAACATTTGGGAGATTCTTCATGAAGGAGAATGCCCAACAGTGCCTCTTCAAAGACATGAGTCAAATGTTTATCCGATTGCACAGCCACATTCACATCGTCAATCCATTCTATATGCTGATTTTCAGCCGATTCATCAGAAAAATGAATATCTGAATGAACAACCACATTTTGAAAACTCAGTCACAAAGCGTCATGTAAAAGCAAATCATCATCTCCATTCGCATCTCCATTCTCATGCGCCTTCTCACCACCATCTACACTCTGATCCACAAACGAATTCCCAGCCACATGATAAGCCACATCCACGTCTTCATAGCCATGCTCATTCACAGCTAAACGTTCATAAGCTACCAGTTCCTAAGTTTAATGATGGCCCTATTCTAAAGCCACATGTTGAGGATCATACGCATCCGTATTCTCACCACCAACCTCATTCTCATGGGAAGCGAGACTCACATCCTCACGATAAGGCTAATCCTCAACAACCAGCTCAGATCCTACAAATTCCTGAGCCAAATAAAAATCCAATTTCACATCCACACGGTCAACTTCATCCACACCACCATTCTCATGAGCACCATCATCCCCATGGCAAGCCACATTCACATCCAAAAGAACAAGCTTATCCACAGTCACCAGCTCAGACCAAACCAATTCTTGAGCCACATGTTCAGCCGCATCCACATCTTCAAGAACAAGCTAATCCACAGCCACCAGCTCATACCCAACCAATTCTTGAGCCACATGTTCAGCCGCATCCACATCTTCAAGAACAAGCTAATCCACAGCCACCAGCTCAGACCCAACCAATTCTTGAGCAACATATTCAGCCGCATCCACATACTCAAGAACAAGCTAATCCCCAGCCACCAGATCAGACCCAACTAATTCTTGAGCCACATGTTCAACCGCATCCCCATCCTCAAGAACAAAGTAATCCACAGTCACCAGCTCAGACCCAACCAATTCTTGAGCCACATGTTCTGCCTCATCCACACCTTCAAGAACAAGCTAATCCACAGCCACCAGCTCAGATCCAACCAATTCTTGAGCCACATGTTCATCCGCATCCACATTCTCAAGAACAAGCTAATCCACAGCCAACAGCTCAGACCCAACCAATTCTTGAGCCACATGTTCAGCCGCATCCACATCTTCAAGAACAAGCTAATCCACAGCCACCACCTCAGACCCAACCAATTCTTGAGCAACATATTCAGCCGCATCCACATCCTCAAGAACAAACTCATCCACATCCACCACCTCAGGCCCAACCAATTCTTGAGCCACATGTTCAGCCTCATCCACACCCTCACGAACAGGTTAATCCTCAACTACCAGCTCAGATCCTACCAATTCCTGAGCTAAATAAAAATCCAATTTCACATCCACACGGTCAACTTCATCCACACCACCATTCTCATGAGCACCATCATCCCCATGGCAAGCCACATTCACATCCAAAAGAACAAGCTTATCCACAGTCACCAGCTCAGACCAAACCAATTCTTGAGCCACATGTTCAGCCGCATCCACATCTTCAAGAACAAGCTAATCCACAGCCACCAGCTCATACCCAACCAATTCTTGAGCCACATGTTCAGCCGAATCCACATCTTCAAGAACAAGCTAATCCACAGCCACCAGCTCAGACCCAACCAATTCTTGAGCAACATATTCAGCCGCATCCACATCCTCAAGAACAAACTCATCCACATCCACCACCTCAGACCCAACCAATTCTTGAGCCACATGTTCATCCGCATCCACATTCTCAAGAACAAGCTAATCCACAGCCAACAGCTCAGACCCAACCAATTCTTGAGCCACATGTTCAGCCGCATCCACATCTTCAAGAACAAGCTAATCCACAGCCACCAGCTCAGACCCAACCAATTCTTGAGCAACATATTCAGCCGCATCCACATCCTCAAGAACAAACTCATCCACATCCACCACCTCAGGCCCAACCAATTCTTGAGCCACATGTTCAGCCTCATCCACACCCTCACGAACAGGTTAATCCTCAATTACCAGCTCAGATCCTACCAATTCCTGAGCTAAATAAAAATCCAATTTCACATCCACACGGTCAACTTCATCCACACCACCATTCTCATGAGCACCATCACCCCCATGGCAAGCCACATTCACATCCAAAAGAACAAGCTTATCCACAGTCACCAGCTCAGACCCAACCAATTCTTGAGCCACATGTTTATCCGCATCCACACCTTCAAGAACAAGCTAATCCACAGCCACCAGCTCATACCCAACCAATTCTTGAGCCACATGTTCAGCCGCATCCACATCCTCAAGAACAAGCTAATCCACAGCCACCAGCTCAGACCCAACCAATTCTTGAGCAACATATTCAGCCGCATCCACATCCTCAAGAACAAACTAATCCCCAGACACCAGCTCAGACCCAGCCAATTTTTGAGCCACATCTTCTGCCTCATCCACATCCTCACGAACAGGTTAATCCACAACTACCAGCTCAGATACTACCAATTCCTGAGCCAAATAAAAATCCAATTTCACATCCACAAGTTCAACTTCATCCACACCCCCAATCTCATGAACACAATCATCCCCATGGAGAGCCACAACATCCAAAAGAACAAGCTCATCCACTGTCACTAATTCTTGAGCCACATGCTCAGCCGCATCCACATCTTCAAGAACAAGCTAATCCACAGCTACCAGCTCAGACCCAACCAATTCTTGAACCACATGTTCAGCCGCATCCACATCTTCAAGAACAAGATAATCCACAGCTACCAGCTCAGACCCAACCAATTCTCGAGCCACATGTTCAGCCGCATCCACATATTCAAGAACAAGCTCATCCACAGCCACCAGCTCAGGCCCAACCAAATCTTGAGCCACATATTCAGTCTCATCCACATCCTCACGAACAGGTTAATCGAAAGCCACCAGCTCAGACTCAAGCAATTCTTGAGCCACATGTTCAGCCTCATCCACATCTTCAAGAACAAGCTCATCCACAGCCACCAGCTCAGGCCCAACCAATTCTTGAGCCACATGCTCAGCCGTATCCACATCTTCAAGAACAAGCTAATCCACAGCTACCAGCTCAGACCCAACCAATTCTGGAACCACATGTTCAGCCGCATCCATATCTTCAAGAACAAGCTAATCCACAGCCACCAGCTCAAACCCAACCAATTCTTGAGCCACATGCTCAGCCGTATCCACGTCTTCAAGAACAAGCTAATCCACAGCTACCAGCTCTGACCCAACCAATTCTTGAACCACATGTTCAGCCGCATCCATATCTTCAAGAACAAGCTAATCCACAGCAACCAGCTCAGACTCAACCAATTCTTGAGCCACATGTTCAGCCGCATCCACATACTCAAGAACAAGCTAATCCACAGCCACCAGATCAGACCCAACTAATTCTTGAGCCACATGTTCAGCCGCATCCCCATCCTCAAGAACAAAGTAATCCACAATCACCAGCTCAGACCCAACCAATTCTTGAGCCACATGTTCTGCCTCATCCACACCTTCAAGAACAAGCTAACCCACAGCCACCAGCTCAGACCCAGCCAATTCTTGAGCCACATGTTCAGCCGCATCCACATTCTCAAGAACAAGCTAATCCACAGTCAACAGCTCAGATACTACCAATTCCTGAGCCAAATGAAAATTCCGTTCCAAAACCATATGTTCGGCCTCACCCACATCCACTTGACAGCACACATTATCATCTTCATGAACAGGCTCATCCACAGTCAACGATTCAGATCCTACCAATTCCTGTGCTTAGTAATGGTCCAATTTCAAAGCCACATGTTCAGCCTCATCCAAATCCGAATGTTGAGCCATATTCGCATCCGCATGAACAGACTCATCCACAGTCACTAATTCAGACCCTACCAATTCCTGTGCTAAATAAAAATCCAATTTCACATCCACAAGTTCAACTTCATCCACACCCCTATTCTCATGAACACAATTATCCTCATGGCAAGCCACATTCTCATCCTCATGAACAAGCTCATCCACAGTCACCAGCTCAGAGCCAAGCAATTCTTGAGCCACATCTTCTGCCTCATCCACATCCTCACGAACATGTTAATCCACAATTACCAGCTCAGATACTACCAATTCCTGAGCCAAATAAAAATCCAATTTCACATCCACACGTTCAACTTCATCCACAGCCCCATTCTCATGAATACAATCATCCCCATGGCAAGCCACATTCACATCCATATGAACAGACTCATCCACAGTCACCATTTCAGACTCTACCAATTGTTGTACTAAATAAAAATCCAATTTCACATCCACAAGTTCAACTTCATCCACACCCCTATTCTCATGAACACAGTTATCCCCATGGCAAGCCACGTGCTCATCCTCACGAACAAGCTCATCCACAGTCACCAGCTCAGAGCCAACCAATTCTTGAGCCACATGTTCAGCCGCATCCACATACTCAAGAACAAACTAATCCCCAGCCACCAGCTCAGACCCAACCAATTCTTGAGCCACATGTTCAGCCGCATCCACATCCTCAAGAACAAGCTCATCCACACCCACCAGCTCAGGCCCAACCAATTCTTGAGCCACATGTTCTGCCTCATCCACATCCTCACAAACAGATTAATCCACAACCACCAGCTCAGATCCTACCAATTCCTGTGCTTAATAATGGTCCAATTTTAAACCCACATGTTCGGCCTCTTCCACAACCTCATTCTCATTCTCATCAACATCCACATCCTTATGGAAAACCACATTCGCATGAACACATTCATCCACAGTCAACAATTCGGACCCTACCAATTCCTGAGCTTAATAATGGTAAAATTTCAAAGCCACATGTCCAGACTCATCCGGAGCAAGATTCTCCACAGCACCTATTTCCTCATGGACGGGTTTATTCGCAGCCACCAGCGTACCTGCCAATTCCTAAGCAAAATGAAAATTCGATTCCGAAGCAACGTCAACATACCCATTTGGAACCGCATCCATATTCCCATAACAAAACACATTCTTATCAAAATGGACAAATTTATCCACTCGCAATCCCCGATGAGTATCCAAATCAACAGCCATGTTTGATTCACCCACATCCCTATGTTCAGCAACATCGACAAAATCATGCCAATTCACGACCGCAAGTTCAGCTTCCAATTACTTTGACGAATGAAAATTCGATTTCAAAGCCATATATTCAGCCCCATCCACATCATCTTGAAAAGCCAAACTCCTACCATCACGTTAAACCACGACCTTATCCTCATGGACACGCTTATCCACAGCCACATAAAACTCTTTGGCCAAATGTTCTGCCTCGTCCACATTATGATTATCAGCCACAGCCCCATCCGCATTCAAAGCCGCTTCAGCATCAACATCCACATCACAGTGTTCAATCGCTTCAAGATCCCTATGCACTTGCTTTTCCACAAACACAAAAACTACCTCTCGCATATCCCCAACATCGAATTCCACATCCGCATGAGCGGATTTTTCCACCTCTTCATTCTCAGTCTTGGTCATATCAGCAGGTTTCACATCCATTCGCCCAAGAACATCAATTACAATCCTTACCGTTTGCTGAATCAAGTAGACATCTAATTCTAGAGACACAGGTTCAGTCGTCTCCACAGGGTCTTTCGCATGCAAACGCACAAACTGGTTATCAGCACTATGAGCATCACCAGCTCTTACATTCCGAGCTACTTCCACACCCAATCAATCGTCGATGTCCCATACATTGCCCAACGGAATATGATCCTGTCTGTGCTACTTTCGGAGACCTTGAGAAAACATTTCAAAATCAATGCTTTATGAGAGCCGATATATGCAGATCAAAACGAGGTGAGTTCAAAAATATATAAATAAAATTATTTAAGACTGAGGATTAAGCTATTAGCACAAAGTGTAATACACAAGTGAAGCTTTGACTTTCCAGTGAAAATTGGAAAAGCTGTTAAGATTCTTCGGGTTTCCTTTAAGTCCAGCGATGTAGCTTTGAATATTTTGATCCATCTAATACTGTGTTATTTTAAGGTTGGGATATTCTATACACCGGTAAATGCCGGAACCCCGATCGGAATTGTCCAACGATTTGTCCATACGTTTATATCCCAGTTTGTGCCAGCTGCAACGGAGTACACAGAATATTCCCCAATCAATGTTCTGTTCTTCTCGAATCTTGTAATACTGGAAAAAGTAATAAAGTAGGTTTTATTCCAAGAGGGTCTTTGTTTTAATTTCTATGTTAATTTTAAAGACTGGACGATTGTAAATCAAGGTCAATGTGAATCACTGAATGACCATAATCTATCACAACCACCATATGATCAAACCAAGAACTGCCCCGATGTGTGTCCTGCTGTGTATGCTCCTGTCTGCGCTGCTCTAGGAGGATCCAAGAGAACTTTCTCAAACGACTGTGAGTTAAGTATCCAGATATGTAAGACTGGCCAAGGTAAGTCCAAATCATATTCACATTCAAAATAGAGACTGACGGTAATTGCTACTGATTCGTCTAAAACAGATTGGAGAGTCTTATTTAACGACCAATGCGAGAATCAACATCAAACACCACCTATGCAACCTGAAGAACCCTTGTGTCCATCTCATTATGAACCCATATGTGCAACGCTGAATGGATTGCGAAAGACTTTTACAAACAAATGCCAAATGGATTTGGAAATTGCTAAAACAAATCATGGTACATAAAAACACTAACTGAATTTGCAGGAAAAAACTTAATGTCTCATTTATTTGCAGCTTGGACAGTTCTAGGCTCAGGACAATGTGAAACACTGCTGCCAAGTTCACAACCACCATATAATCCACCACCAATTTCTCAGACTCCCTCTTACCAGCCCCCATTTGTTCAACCATCCTTCGAGCAACCGCAATCTGGACAGCCAATATCGTCAAGTGTCTCAACTTTGGAATGTCCACTGTGCTCCGACTCCTATAAACCAGTTTGCGGCTTCCTCAATGGCCAACAACAAACATTCAATAATGAATGCCTCCTGCTATCCGAAAATTGTTATTCAAATACAGAAAGTGAGTATGATAGCCGTAAGAAACAAATCTGGCCTAAAGGTTGCATTTGTTGGATGCTCAAGGAAATCATTTTTTTACACCGATATTTCCGTTTAGGGTAAAAATTGATATTTGTTTTCTATTTTACTTAAAGAATGGGTAGTTGGATATGAAGGCAAGTGCCATGCCGTGGCAGTTCCCCGGAATTGCCCAAATATTTGTCCATTAAACTACGATCCTGTGTGTGCTATTTTTAATGGAGTGAGACGAACATTCCCTAACGAATGCGAACTTAATCACGAAGCGTACAAGACCAACACACGTAAGTTATTTTAATTTTCTCAAAAAATGAAAAACTGTAGTCAATACTTATTTGATCAAAATCCAAGATTTTAACATGAAAACTCACTTAAACTTGATTCACTCTATAGGACTAGGACAAGGATTAGGAAAACATGCTTTAAACTTTAGAATTCCGAAGATGATTCAAAAAAGGAAGTGAGATCGCTTTTGACAAATCTTAGACTCGTAGCTAGTTAGTTAGTTTCAAATTCGGAAAATCCACAATTCTCTAACAAAATACTCGAAGTACCGAAATTGTCTTCTTTGATAGAGGTTAGTCGTTTTCCCTCTTCAATTATCTTGAGAATAATAAAAATGAGTATTTTAATCCTCAATTCCTTAGATTGAAGAATGGTTTCAGGTTACTTGTTCTCTAAGCATTTCAAATTAAATTAAGTGAATATTCTTATAGAATTCTTAAATTACAAACTTCGAAGGATCGAGAGAAATCTTAAAATATCACAAACTGTTCTACCAAAGGAACGCTAGGCTTATAAATATTGTCAACAATTAAACGTTATTTATTTGTCAAAAGATTGTTTCTCATCGATTTAGTGCAAATATACCAACAATTAACATTTATACACCTATCTCATATTTGCGGCCAATTTTCCATAAATCTCCCAACGAAAATAGTTGCTTCTATGAAAACTATGATTCGAGGCGAAAAAGCAATAAGAAAATAAATAAAATTCAAAGATACAAAAAATTAAGTTACAGGCCATTTCGGCTCGTCGAAAGTCTACATCTAGTGACCTACAACTCTCAACCATTCCGTGTTCGCAGGAATCGAGGGGACTTACCTACAATTATCTGCCGGTCCCGAACGGCAAATGAACTACACTTTTCATGGTAAGACATACATACTGACCCCGCAAGGGCCAGTACACCCCTGAAAACTCAAGGCCCTCTTAGACATTGTAACACACTGAGCATTATAGCAAGGGTAGGTACTTAATATACGAGTAACCGTCAAACTTAATTATCGGAATTGGTAGTTATGTCTTCTCTGTTAAAAAAGCTTCTTGTTCAGTTTTCTTATAACTTTCTTATAACTCTGCAACGTTTCCTTAACTAACAAACAAAATATATGAAGGTTCTTATAATACAAATTCTATATACTACTGAAATAAATCAGCCAAGTAGAAGACTTAGCACTATTAATGGACTTGTTGAATTATTGATTCAAAATAGCTTTGTTGGCCTTTAGTCCACAAAAATTGGCGTTTCGTCCGGGTCAACTGATGAATCCATGTGAGATCACCCGGAAGAAAGGCCAATTTTTGTTGACTAAAGGCCAAAAAAGCTATTTTGAATCAAAAACACAAAATAGAAAAGTCCATTTGGCTCAATTCTTTATAAAAAATTAAAATTTTATATCAAAGAGATTGTACGATGAGTCGTTCCCGAGATATTGTTCTTATATTCTTCTTAATATAATAATTTAACATAAAAAAACTTATTTATATTATATATATATATTTATTCTTCTTAGAACTTGCATTTCATATTGATCTTGTATCTTTCCTTTAAAATTACTTTTGTTCAGAATGGGTGATTCTTAATGTCGGAGAGTGTGACTACTGCCCTGTTTGCGCAGACGATATTGCACCAGTTTGCGCTGAATTTGCTGGTCAGACGCGTACATTTGATAGCGCCTGCAAAGTGGAAGCCGAAAACTGCAGAACCAACAGTGGTAAGTTTTAAAAAATAAGCATTCACACAGTTAGACTAGTTCTACAAGTTAATATTTTATTCAAAGTATTCAGTCTAACATTTTATCCGCCAAACAAAAAGAAATCAAATACTGAGTAATAGTATTCACATCGTTACAATGGAAATCACTCCTTCACTAGCATCAAATCTTTCGTGTAAAGGAAACAAATAGACAGCAACATACCTCTTGTGAAGGTTACCAAAATTGCATGTCACATGATTGAACTGATTGAAACGATCGCGCTTGGTTCATACTTAGGCTTCAGTTCTCAGATAAAAATGTTTATATTTGATTCAAAAACTTTAAAGAATTGAAATAAAATAAAAACCGCAGACAAAAATGTAAAATCAACCAGAACTTCATATTACTTTTCCCAAACTCCTAACTCAAATATTACATTTAAAATATATTTAAGCTTTTGAATTTCATATAATATTTAAAAAAATGTATTATTTTTAATTTACATTTTTCTTTATAAACTTTGTAGGATGGCAAATTGTTTCAAAAAATTCTTGTGAAATCCATAACTGTCCAACAGTTTGCCCCACAATTTATATTCCTATTTGTGCCATAAGCAATGGTGAAGCAAGAACTTTTGGCAATGTCTGTGAGATGAGAAGAGAGGCCTGTATTACCAACAGAGGTATAGCTTCAACACTTTACTTGGAAAATAATTCCATTTAACACATTCATCGCTTTCTTCTTTCAGTTTGGAACATAGCCAGCAAAGGAGAGTGCCCTACTCCGGATGAAAACTGTCCACAATCATGCAGCTTACAATATAATCCTGTTTGTGCTGTTTGCCAAGGAGTTTCAAAAGAGTTCATCAATGAATGCTTTCTGCGTTCCGAAACTTGCAAAACTCACCAAAGTATGACTTTATTTCAAAAATCAAGACACCATACTAAAAATTATTTCTGACAGATTGGGAGTTTGTTAATGCAGGCCCATGTGTTGACCAAAATCCGACTCCAGTTCCTGTACCAATCCCTCCAACTCAGATCGCTAACCCTGAATCGAGTTGTCAAATAAATAAATGCTTAGCTTTCCGTGATCCAGTTTGTGCAACCTTGAATGGAGAAGAGAAAACTTTTTCGAATGCTTGCTACTTACATAACTTCAAATGTAAAACTGGCGAAGGTAAGAACAAAACCTCCCATAATTGAAGAATAACTTATGCATGATTTCTTTTTTAGATTGGAAAATAATTAAACATGGTAGTTGCCGGAAGATATCATCTCCTAGACGAAGTTCACACCAAGATGTTCAGTAATAATCTAACCAAAATGGCTGCAAAGTTGTAGACACATTATTTGTTAAAACTTATGGAATCTGTACCAAAATAACCATTCTGTAGAACACGATTACTGATTCTTCGTATTACTTACAAATTTATACCAAAAATGTTATTTAAACTAGATTTAAATTAGTATATAAGTCTTACTATAACTTATATTAGTCTTAGTATAACTCTTACACCGAGTTCTTATTAGTAGATTTTATTGTAGGTATAAAGTTTATTTTTATATTTGCCTAATAAGAAAACATTAAAAAATCTAATTAAAAATTATTTGCTTTCTTTGGAAAATAATATGAAAGCTCTCTTCAATCTGGATTTTCATTTTAACTTGAAACATTCAAGTTTACTGAGGCTTTAAAGGTTTTACAATCCAATTTACCACTGACTGTGTTGACTGCAGTGTGAATCAGGTGATTTTTATAATCTTGAAAAGTTTCAATTCAATTCAATTTTGTTTAATTGAACATACTATTTATAATTTGGCATACAACTAATAAGATAGTATGTATGAAAATTTACATAACTAACTATACAGTGGCTTAAATTTAATTATTTGTATATAAAATTTAAATGACAAAAAAAAAGAAAATAAAAAAGATCGGTTGACTTTATCGTCTTCAGGGTGTTCATTTCCGGTTGTCTGTGGTGATTTTTGTGGCTTGTGGGTAGGGATGGCGTTTAACCGCGGTAGTAGGCTGACCCAATGTCAGCGTAGAACAAGACTACTTCCTCGTTGTCCATGATTACGTTGTCATCCAGAGTTTCCATCATACCGAGGTACCTCGGTTCGGGATGTCGTTGTTATGTGGTCATCCTTCTCATAAGCAGATTCGGCTGGTTGATGATGTTCCGCATTAGTTTCTAGAACTAGATATTTGTCCAGTGAGATTAAATTCGTTTCTGTGTAGAGATGCTCGTTCCTGTAGTGTTGTATCTGTCGTTGACGGTCGAAGTAGAGTCCAGTGCAGATCCTCTTATTCGTTTCGAAAATCTTGAGAAGTACATCAACTTGATAATACAAAATTTCAACGAGATTTTTAGAATCGACAGTGGACTCATATGCTGGGTGTCCAATAAATATTGGATAACCTTGCAAGATTGAAAAAGAACGCTTCTCTCAAATATTTGAACACTACGACCACGAATTAAAGATTTATATTGTTTTTTTTTTTTTTTTTAATAATATTGTAATGGTGCTTATTTTGACATTCTCTTTCGTTCGAAAGCGAGTCGAATTCGTTGAAACTTAATTTTGAGACTCGGCGATTAGAATGTTAATCGAACAAATCGAAAGTTCACCCAATCCATAGAAAGTTCATTCATTTGCGAAAGTTAATTCAATTTTGACATTCGAAAGAATAGAATTAAATGTCATTTTTGTGTCGTTTGAATTTTTCTGTCGAGTAAGCAAAAAAACATGTAAGTTTTTAATTATTTCATGGAAAATGAATTACTTTTATTAATTTTTTTGTTGTTTTATGTTTAAAAGTCGCATTCCAACTGGACAAACCGCGAACAAAAGAAAAAGTTTAATCAAAATAGTGGAAGAAAACCCGGAGGTACCAAAAGGTTTTTTTTACCACCCGTGTTGATACGGAAAGCATCCACTATCCTTTTCCTCTCCACTTCTTCAACACCATCTTCATTTATAAACAACACAAATACCATATTTTTATTTTTTATTTATTATTTTATGTTTTTATTAAAGAAATTTAAATTATCAAACAATAAACAAAACAATTACAACTAAACAAAGATTTCACTTTTTGTTTTGACATTTCACAAACACTTCTCTTTTGTTTTTGATATTTTAGTGCGACCAAGTGTATACGAAAAAAATAAAAATTTAGAACGCGTCATGAACAACTTATTTTTTTAAGAATAGTTTCAAAAGAGATGAGTTGACACAAAAAATGTAATGAATATGTAGTTCTTTATGGTTAAACTTTACTTTAAAATGAAAAAGTGTATTATTTATTTTGTTTCTTGATTCTTTATCCAACATCTATAAAATGTTTAGAAACAAAAAAAATGTAAAACGGTCATACTAATTCAAATATAAATATAATAAATTTCAAACAGCTGATAATGAAAATGAATCTCTTTTGAAGTTCATTTTATGCTATTTTTCGCAAATGAATGTTATTCGTTCGAATCTCAAAATTAAGAAAGTTCATTCGAAGGAATAGAATTATTTTAACGAATAGACTATTCATGAGAATGTCAAAATAAGCATGAATATTTTTACTCGGTTCGTTATATAAAACATATTACTCTTTTTAGTATTTCTTCTTTATTTACACTTTCCAAATCAAAACAATAAATGTCAATTTATAATCAACTCAAATACTTTTATTCAAATTAAAATCACACTTGTTTTACACTTTCCACAATCCAATAAGCAGAGTTTTGCACACTTCCGTAATGAAAAATCAACTATGTTCCGCTCACCGTGAACACTCCCTTATATACTCAAATTAGTTGTTCTCGAAGGTTCTCGTCTTGGAATGTTCTAGATGATTGGAATAAGGGGAAATACATATGGAGGTTCTTGTTTGGAATGTTCTAGTTGTTTGGAATAAGGTGAAATTTATATGACATTGGTAAAGAGCTTTTTTTGTTCCTTCATAAAGTAGATATGCAATTCTAAACATTTGGCGCTGTAGGAGTATAAAACTCTGTTCGCAAAAATATTGTTGTGAACAGAGCTTTATACTCATACAGCGCCATCTGTTGGAAAATTGCATATCTACTTTATGGAAGAAACAAAAAGCTCTTTTCCAATGTCAAATGTATTTCCCCTTATTCCAAGCAACTAGAACATTCCCAGACAAGAACCTTCGAGAACAACTAATTTGAGTATATAAGGGAGTATTCACGGTGAGCGGAACACAGTTGATTTTTGACTATGAAAGTGTGCAAAAGGTTTGCTTAATGGATTGTGGAAAGTGTTATTGAACAAGTGTGATTTAAATTTGAATAAAAGTATTTGAGTTGATTTTAAATTGAGATTTATTGGCGCAAAATTTTAAACATTTAAAACCTACTCTAAATCAATTTTAGAATGGGAGTCGACTCTAAATATTGAGTATAAAACGAGAACCGACTTTTTGTTAATTTTAAAGGACATAAACTATACTTTAACGTTAAAGAGCTCGTCTTACTTTAACAGCAGCAAATAGCTAGTTTATCTTTTAAAAGTATACTTTATCCATATTGACAATGGTCATTTCATACCAAAGCAAATGGAAGAAAAAATGTTTACTGATGTTTTATTCAATTTTTTAAAGATGTTTTTTTTGTAAATAGACTGAATAACTGAATATTATAAATTCGAAATAATCGTACGAAAGTGCTCTACGATGAACAAATCTGTAAATACAAATAATGTATGTAGGTACATACATATCATATGTATGCACGCGCGCCGCCGCTGCCGGCCGAGACGAGTATAGCTAAATGAATCTGCACCTTGCAACAACAAATTGAGTTTTTATGCTGTGAATTTGCGATGTATACTTTATTTCCATCTAAAATAATATAAATAACTTATAAACAATCAAAATCTGTACCGAGGTAGTATATAAAATGTACTTTTTTCGGCGAAAAATTAGGATTTGGTTTAAAGTTGTCTGTTCTTTTTACTTTTTTTTTTGTGTTTTTGTAGTTGTGTGAGTTATGTATCTGTCAAATTAAGGGTTGTTCAACGCAAATTCGCTTAGGTTCTGTTTTAAAACCCACATCAGTAAGAAGAGTTGTCTAACGTGTTTAAAATTATGCAAAAGTTAGACCAAGTCTCCAAGCTAAACGACTGCGTTAAGTAGAGCCGGTTTTATTCCTTAAACGAGAACTGTTTAAAATTTTGCGCCATTGTTTTTATTTGGAAAGTGTAAATAAAGAAGAAATACTAAAAAGAGTAATAAGTTTTATTTAATGAACCTAGTAAAAATATTACAATATTATTTAAAAAAAAAATAATATGAGTCTTTAATTCGTGGTCGTAGTGTTCAAATATTTGAGAGAAGCGTTCTTTTTCAATCTTTTTTGAAACTGCTTGCAAGGTTATCCAATATTTATTGGACACCCAGCATATGAGTCCACTGTCGATTCTAAAAATCTCGTTGAAATTTTGTATTATCAAGTTGATGTACTTCTCAAGATTTTCGAAACGAATAAGAGGATCTGCACTGGACTCTACTTCGACCGTCAACGACAGATACAACACTACAGGAACGAGCATCTCTACACAGAAACGAATTTAATCTCACTGGACAAATATCTAGTTCTAGAAACTAATGCGGAACATCATCAACCAGCCGAATCTGCTTATGAGAAGGATGACCACATAACAACGACATCCCGAACCGAGGTACCTCGGTATGATGGAAACTCTGGATGACAACGTAATCATGGACAACGAGGAAGTAGTCTTGTTCTACGCTGACATTGGGTCAGCCTACTACCGCGGTTAAACGCCATCCCTACCCACAAGCCACAAAAATCACCACAGACAACCGGAAATGAACACCCTGAAGACGATAAAGTCAACCGATCTTTTTTATTTTCTTTTTTTTTGTCATTTAAATTTTATATACAAATAATTAAATTTAAGCCACTGTATAGTTAGTTATGTAAATTTTCATACATACTATCTTATTAGTTGTATGCCAAATTATAAATAGTATGTTCAATTAAACAAAATTGAATTGAATTGAAACTTTTCAAGATTATAAAAATCACCTGATTCACACTGCAGTCAACACAGTCAGTGGTAAATTGGATTGTAAAACCTTTAAAGCCTCAGTAAACTTGAATGTTTCAAGTTAAAATGAAAATCCAGATTGAAGAGAGCTTTCATATTATTTTCCAAAGAAAGCAAATAATTTTTAATTAGATTTTTTAATGTTTTCTTATTAGGCAAATATAAAAATAAACTTTATACCTACAATAAAATCTACTAATAAGAACTCGGTGTAAGAGTTATACTAAGACTAATATAAGTTATAGTAAGACTTATATACTAATTTAAATCTAGTTTAAATAACATTTTTGGTATAAATTTGTAAGTAATACGAAGAATCAGTAATCGTGTTCTACAGAATGGTTATTTTGGTACAGATTCCATAAGTTTTAACAAATAATGTGTCTACAACTTTGCAGCCATTTTGGTTAGATTATTACTGAACATCTTGGTGTGAACTTCGTCTAGGAGATGATATCTTCCGGCAACTACCATGTTTAATTATTTTCCAATCTAAAAAAGAAATCATGCATAAGTTATTCTTCAATTATGGGAGGTTTTGTTCTTACCTTCGCCAGTTTTACATTTGAAGTTATGTAAGTAGCAAGCATTCGAAAAAGTTTTCTCTTCTCCATTCAAGGTTGCACAAACTGGATCACGGAAAGCTAAGCATTTATTTATTTGACAACTCGATTCAGGGTTAGCGATCTGAGTTGGAGGGATTGGTACAGGAACTGGAGTCGGATTTTGGTCAACACATGGGCCTGCATTAACAAACTCCCAATCTGTCAGAAATAATTTTTAGTATGGTGTCTTGATTTTTGAAATAAAGTCATACTTTGGTGAGTTTTGCAAGTTTCGGAACGCAGAAAGCATTCATTGATGAACTCTTTTGAAACTCCTTGGCAAACAGCACAAACAGGATTATATTGTAAGCTGCATGATTGTGGACAGTTTTCATCCGGAGTAGGGCACTCTCCTTTGCTGGCTATGTTCCAAACTGAAAGAAGAAAGCGATGAATGTGTTAAATGGAATTATTTTCCAAGTAAAGTGTTGAAGCTATACCTCTGTTGGTAATACAGGCCTCTCTTCTCATCTCACAGACATTGCCAAAAGTTCTTGCTTCACCATTGCTTATGGCACAAATAGGAATATAAATTGTGGGGCAAACTGTTGGACAGTTATGGATTTCACAAGAATTTTTTGAAACAATTTGCCATCCTACAAAGTTTATAAAGAAAAATGTAAATTAAAAATAATACATTTTTTTAAATATTATATGAAATTCAAAAGCTTAAATATATTTTAAATGTAATATTTGAGTTAGGAGTTTGGGAAAAGTAATATGAAGTTCTGGTTGATTTTACATTTTTGTCTGCGGTTTTTATTTTATTTCAATTCTTTAAAGTTTTTGAATCAAATATAAACATTTTTATCTGAGAACTGAAGCCTAAGTATGAACCAAGCGCGATCGTTTCAATCAGTTCAATCATGTGACATGCAATTTTGGTAACCTTCACAAGAGGTATGTTGCTGTCTATTTGTTTCCTTTACACGAAAGATTTGATGCTAGTGAAGGAGTGATTTCCATTGTAACGATGTGAATACTATTACTCAGTATTTGATTTCTTTTTGTTTGGCGGATAAAATGTTAGACTGAATACTTTGAATAAAATATTAACTTGTAGAACTAGTCTAACTGTGTGAATGCTTATTTTTTAAAACTTACCACTGTTGGTTCTGCAGTTTTCGGCTTCCACTTTGCAGGCGCTATCAAATGTACGCGTCTGACCAGCAAATTCAGCGCAAACTGGTGCAATATCGTCTGCGCAAACAGGGCAGTAGTCACACTCTCCGACATTAAGAATCACCCATTCTGAACAAAAGTAATTTTAAAGGAAAGATACAAGATCAATATGAAATGCAAGTTCTAAGAAGAATAAATATATATATATAATATAAATAAGTTTTTTTATGTTAAATTATTATATTAAGAAGAATATAAGAACAATATCTCGGGAACGACTCATCGTACAATCTCTTTGATATAAAATTTTAATTTTTTATAAAGAATTGAGCCAAATGGACTTTTCTATTTTGTGTTTTTGATTCAAAATAGCTTTTTTGGCCTTTAGTCAACAAAAATTGGCCTTTCTTCCGGGTGATCTCACATGGATTCATCAGTTGACCCGGACGAAACGCCAATTTTTGTGGACTAAAGGCCAACAAAGCTATTTTGAATCAATAATTCAACAAGTCCATTAATAGTGCTAAGTCTTCTACTTGGCTGATTTATTTCAGTAGTATTGTTGTGAACAGAGCTTTATACTACTACAGCGCCATCTGTTGGAAAACTGCATATCTAATTTATGGAAGAAACGAAAAGCTCTTTTCCAGTGTCAAATGTATTTCCCCTTATTCCAAACATCTAGAACATTCCAAGACAAGAACTTTCGAGAACAACTAATTTGAGTATATAAGGGAGTGTTCACGGTGAGCAAGACACAGTTGATTTTTGATTACGGAAGTGTGCAAAACTCTGCTTATTGGATTGTGTAAAACAAGTGTGATTTTAATTTGAATAAAGTGCTCGTATTTGAGTGGATTATAAATTGAGATTTATTGTTGTGATTTGGAAAGTAAAAATAAAGAAGAAATATTAGAAAGAGTAATAAGTTTTATTTAACGAACCTAGCAAAAATATTACATTGGTGTCAGAAAAGTGGAATAAAACTTATTGTGCAGTGAAGTGTGCGGAAAAAAAAAATAAATAAATAAAAAAATGAGCAAGTTACTGAAAGAGCTCAACTGTAATGAGCTGAAAAGTGAATTAGGCAAGCGAGAACTTTCTAGAGCAGGATCGAAAAATGAGCTTGTTCTGCGTTTGGCCGAATATTTGAAACAACAAAATGAAGACCCGGACATTTTCGTCTTTGAAGCTGACGCTGAGGAAGCAGACGTAAGTAAAAATGTAGATGTTTCAAATATGATTAGTCTTCTGCTTCAACAACAAAAGAATGTTCTCGAACGTCTCGAAGAGCAACGAAATGAGCAGAAAAACGAACAAAAGAATATTCTCGAACGCCTGGAGAAACAAAAAGACCTTCTGGAAGAGCAGAGGAACATGCTAGAAGGCAAGCTTGTTAATATCGAGAATAATGTATCTGTACTTGGTGAACGTGTTTCGTTGATGGAGAATCAAGTCGACAACAAAATGGAGACGTTTTCAAAAGAGTTAGATGAACGTGTTTCATTGCTAGGGAATCAAGTCGAAAACAAAATGGAGACGTTTTCAAAAGTGTTAGATGAACGTGTTTCATTGCTAGTCGACAACAAAATGGAGACGTTTTCAAAAGAGTTAGACCGTGTTCGAAACATAAAGATTCGGGAAAGTTCTGGGGAAACTTTGAGAAAAAAAGAGATGCAACCTCCAACCTTTGATGGACAAACTTCTTGGTCTATATACAAGAAGCAATTCGAGGCAGCTTCCACAACAAATGGCTGGGATGAGGCTGACAAGTATATAGCCTTAACTCTTGCTCTTAGAGGAGCAGCTGCTGAGTTGTTGCAAACCATACCAGCAGATAAGAGCGGCGACTTCAATTCCTTGGTTTTGGCTATAGACAAACGCTTTGGTAACAGCCACATGAAAGAAGTCTTCAAAGTGCAACTTAATTCCAGAGTTCAGAAGA
The DNA here is from genome assembly GCA_963931855.1 of Philhelius festivus. Lineage (NCBI taxonomy): Eukaryota > Metazoa > Arthropoda > Insecta > Diptera > Syrphidae > Philhelius > Philhelius festivus. The sequence goes on from OZ007555.1 coordinate 183,375,175, forward strand.
AGGGAGAAACTCTACAACAACTGCAAGCGGACATTGAAAGGCTTGTTCATCTTGCATATCCAGATGTTGGAGAGGAAATTTGTAACCAGTTCGCAGTTGAGGCATTTGTTCGCGCCATTTCCGACATACATCTTCAAAGGGCCGTGCGAACTGCTGGAAAACGAACGCTTTCTGAAACATTAGCGTTTGCCTTAACAATGGAAGCAGCTGAGCAAGCTTCTCACGGAGTACATCGACTTAGAGAAGCCATCGTCGAAGAATGCTCATGCCAAAGAACTGATGTCCAAAGGAACCAACGAAACGGACTTGCAAAGTGCTGGAATTGCAACAAGACCGGACATTTACAGCGTCAATGTCGCTTACCACCAAGAAGAGCTTGTCAACATTGTGGACACGGAGTTTCAAACTCAGAACAAGGTAACAATAACACCAGTGTTACTTCCCGAACAGTTTCCCAGCAGGGAAACGAGTAAGAACCAACTTCGAGGGGCAGAAGCTGGTTTCTGGTATCGATGGCCCCAGAAACACCATCCAGGTCTCTCAAACTAAGCGAGACAATAGAAGTCTGACTGTCGAGGCAACTTTAAATGGCAACAAACGTGTGGCCACCATCGACACCGGTGCCACAGCCTCCATTGTGCGTCAAGACCTAGTTCACCTGAATTGGCTACACAACACCAATAGTTACCGTCTAAGAACTGCCACAGGAGAAGCAGCTAGAGTTTATGGTGAAGTCCGACTAAGAATTCGAATTGCAGGTCTAGAATTCTCACACAAATTTTTGGTGGCAGATATATGTGACGAGTGCATCATCGGAATGGACTTCATGAAAGAACATCGTGTAATTTTGGATATCGGCAACCAGGTACTCAAATACCAGAATACAGAGATTCCAATGATCTATGGGCACGAAGGAACAACAACTCTAAGGACTGTCATCAAGGAAGACGTGATTATTCCTACTTCTTCTGAGGTATTTGTTTGGACAAAATTAGAAGGTGAGTGTAAACGCCATCGATACCTAATGGTGGAACCAGACCCAGATTGTTCTTCCCAAAACGTCATCATTGGGAAGACACTTGTGGCTCCTAAGAACAATATGGTCCCCGTACGGATACTCAACACCAAACCGTACGATGTTAAGTTGACGAAAGGAGAAATTATCGGTAAGTGCGAATCTGTCGCAGCCATAACACAAATTGACGCTGAAACACCAAGAAAGACATTAGATCCTGAGGAGCTCAATAGCATCAAGGCGAAGATACTCAATTCAGCTAACCTAGACCAACATCAGGTTAAAACGGCAGAAAGCCTTCTGAACGAGTATGCTGACATTTTCGCTTCACCAAACGGGAAATATGGAAGGACACAAATGGTGCAGCATCGAATAAATACAGGAGATGCAAGACCCATTCGTCAGCCCGCAAGACGTCTGCCACTAGCCAAACAAGGTGAAGCTGAAGAAATGATTAGCACCATGAAGAAGGATGGTTTGATTGAAAACTCCAAGAGTCCTTGGGCGTCACCAGTGGTCCTAGTCAAAAAGAAGGACGGAAGTACACGATTTTGTGTTGACTACCGAAGGTTGAATGATGTGACCAAGAAAGACAGCTATCCCCTGCCAAGAATCAGTGACACCTTAGATGCGATGGAAGGAGCACATTGGTTTTCCACACTGGACTTGAAAAGTGGATACTGGCAAGTTGAAATACACCCCGAAGATCGAGAAAAGACAGCGTTCTCCACAGGTAATGGGCTCTGGCAGTTCAAGGTGATGCCATTTGGTCTTTGCAACGCTCCCGCAACATTTGAGCGTTTGATGGAGTGTGTCCTTCAAGGCCTGACGTGGAAAACTTGTCTTGTCTACTTGGATGATGTTATCGTTTATGGAAAAACATACGACCAACACTGCAAGAACCTAAAGGGTGTGTTCCAGAGACTTCGAGAGGCTAACCTTAAACTGAACCCAGAAAAATGTGCACTGTTCAAGACTGAAGTAAGGTATTTGGGACATATCATCTCGTCCCAAGGAGTCAAGACCGATCCTGAAAAAGTTGACACCGTCAAAAATTGGCCAACACCACAGGACAAACATCAACTACGAAGTTTTCTTGGTCTTGCTACATATTACAGACGTTTTGTTAAGAACTTTGCCGGAATTGCGAAGAGTTTGCATCAGCTTACGGAAAAGAACAAGCAGTTTAGATGGTCAGGTGAGTGTGAAAAAGCCTTCCAAGAACTGAAATACCGTCTATGCAATGCTCCGGTGCTGATCTATCCGACTCCAGGCAAGTCTTTTATCATCGATGCTGATGCAAGCAATGTGGGAGTCGGCGCTGTTCTGTCACAAGTGCACAATGGCGAAGAAAAGGTTGTCGCCTATTTCAGCAAAGTACTGTCGAAGACCGAAAGGAACTACTGTGTGACCAGAAGAGAACTCTTGGCACTCATCTTGGCAACGAAACACTTCCACAAATACATCTATGGACAGAGGTTTCTTCTACGAACCGATCATGGTGCTCTTAACTGGTTGTTGAACTTCAAGAACCCAGAAGGACAAGTCGCAAGGTGGATAGAAAGACTGCAGACTTACGATTACGAAATTCAACACCGAAGGGGAAAGCTGCACTCAAATGCCGACGCACTATCCCGAAGACCTTGTAAAATAGATTGCAAGCATTGCAGGCGACAAGAAGAAAAGGAATCCATCAACATTCTGCGAATAAGGGCTGACCCCATTTGTGGATGGAGCAATGAAGAAATAAGATCTGCTCAACAAGAAGACCCCGACATTGAACCTCTTCTCGCATGGAAGGAACATGAAGAAAAACCCGCATGGAATGACATTTCCGACAGGAGTCCAGTTTTAAAGGCCTATTGGGCACAATGGGACTCACTTCATGTGCAAGAAGGTGTTCTTCGGCGAAAATGGGAGTCCGCTGATGGTAAATCCTATGTGATGCAGCTTGTGTTACCTCAATCGAAAATCAAAGAGGTTCTTCGAGAGATGCATGATGGACCTTCAGGAGGCCATTTGGGAGTCAATAAGACTTTAGAAAAGGTGAGGCAACGATTCTACTGGTTGCATGCAAGAGACGACGTTGAAAAGTGGTGCCGAAATTGTGACGCTTGTGCTGCAACCAAAGGACCTGGTAGAAAACTGCAAGGAAAAATGATGCAATATAATGTCGGCTCACCGTTTGAAAGGATTGCTGTTGATGTGGCTGGCCCATTTCCGGAAACGAATGCTGGAAACAAATACATTCTGGTGGTAATGGATTACTTCAGCAAATGGCCTGAGGCATATGCTATCACGAACCAAGAAGCCAAGACCGTGGCCGACCAGATTGTGTCTAACTGGGTAAGCAGGTTCGGTGTGCCTATGGAACTTCATTCCGACCAAGGAAGGAACTTCGAGTCGAACATATTCCAAGAGGTCTGCGTGTTTCTTGGCATTAAGAAAACGAGAACCACACCACTTCACCCGCAATCTGATGGAATGGTCGAGAGATTCAACAGGACCTTAAAAGAACACCTCACTAAAGTCGTAGGCGACTACCAAAGAAATTGGGATAGGCACATACCACTATTTTTGATGGCCTACCGAAGTGCAATACATAGCTCAACAGGACAAACGCCATCTGAAATCCTGTTTGGAAGAAGCATACGGCTGCCTAGTGAGATAAGGTTTGGACATCCATCACAAGAGTCTAAGGAAACAAGGGATTACGTGAGTGACCTACAAGAGAGGCTAATCGACATCCACGAAAGGACCAGGACTAGAATGCGCGCTTACAGCGATCGAATGAAGACAAGGTACGACACAAGAGCAAACACGACAGGATTCCAAGTAGGAGATCGTGTATGGCTGTATAATCCACATCGTCAAAAGGGATTGTCGCCGAAGCTTCAACAAAACTGGGAAGGCCCTTATATTGTCGTCACGAAAATCAATGATGTCGTTTACCGAATTCAAAGAGGGTCAAGAGGAAAGTTAAAAGTTGTGCATAGCGATCGACTGCACCGATACAGTGGCGAATGTGGAGATAGAATTGTTCGGGACGAACAATCTTAAGAAGGGGGCAATGTTGTGAACAGAGCTTTATACTACTACAGCGCCATCTGTTGGAAAACTGCATATCTAATTTATGGAAGAAACGAAAAGCTCTTTTCCAGTGTCAAATGTATTTCCCCTTATTCCAAACATCTAGAACATTCCAAGACAAGAACTTTCGAGAACAACTAATTTGAGTATATAAGGGAGTGTTCACGGTGAGCAAGACACAGTTGATTTTTGATTACGGAAGTGTGCAAAACTCTGCTTATTGGATTGTGTAAAACAAGTGTGATTTTAATTTGAATAAAGTGCTCGTATTTGAGTGGATTATAAATTGAGATTTATTGTTGTGATTTGGAAAGTAAAAATAAAGAAGAAATATTAGAAAGAGTAATAAGTTTTATTTAACGAACCTAGCAAAAATATTACAGTATATAGAATTTGTATTATAAGAACCTTCATATATTTTGTTTGTTAGTTAAGGAAACGTTGCAGAGTTATAAGAAAGTTATAAGAAAACTGAACAAGAAGCTTTTTTAACAGAGAAGACATAACTACCAATTCCGATAATTAAGTTTGACGGTTACTCGTATATTAAGTACCTACCCTTGCTATAATGCTCAGTGTGTTACAATGTCTAAGAGGGCCTTGAGTTTTCAGGGGTGTACTGGCCCTTGCGGGGTCAGTATGTATGTCTTACCATGAAAAGTGTAGTTCATTTGCCGTTCGGGACCGGCAGATAATTGTAGGTAAGTCCCCTCGATTCCTGCGAACACGGAATGGTTGAGAGTTGTAGGTCACTAGATGTAGACTTTCGACGAGCCGAAATGGCCTGTAACTTAATTTTTTGTATCTTTGAATTTTATTTATTTTCTTATTGCTTTTTCGCCTCGAATCATAGTTTTCATAGAAGCAACTATTTTCGTTGGGAGATTTATGGAAAATTGGCCGCAAATATGAGATAGGTGTATAAATGTTAATTGTTGGTATATTTGCACTAAATCGATGAGAAACAATCTTTTGACAAATAAATAACGTTTAATTGTTGACAATATTTATAAGCCTAGCGTTCCTTTGGTAGAACAGTTTGTGATATTTTAAGATTTCTCTCGATCCTTCGAAGTTTGTAATTTAAGAATTCTATAAGAATATTCACTTAATTTAATTTGAAATGCTTAGAGAACAAGTAACCTGAAACCATTCTTCAATCTAAGGAATTGAGGATTAAAATACTCATTTTTATTATTCTCAAGATAATTGAAGAGGGAAAACGACTAACCTCTATCAAAGAAGACAATTTCGGTACTTCGAGTATTTTGTTAGAGAATTGTGGATTTTCCGAATTTGAAACTAACTAACTAGCTACGAGTCTAAGATTTGTCAAAAGCGATCTCACTTCCTTTTTTGAATCATCTTCGGAATTCTAAAGTTTAAAGCATGTTTTCCTAATCCTTGTCCTAGTCCTATAGAGTGAATCAAGTTTAAGTGAGTTTTCATGTTAAAATCTTGGATTTTGATCAAATAAGTATTGACTACAGTTTTTCATTTTTTGAGAAAATTAAAATAACTTACGTGTGTTGGTCTTGTACGCTTCGTGATTAAGTTCGCATTCGTTAGGGAATGTTCGTCTCACTCCATTAAAAATAGCACACACAGGATCGTAGTTTAATGGACAAATATTTGGGCAATTCCGGGGAACTGCCACGGCATGGCACTTGCCTTCATATCCAACTACCCATTCTATAAGAAAAATAGGAAACAAATATTAATTTTGAACTTAAACGAAAATATCGGTGTAGAAAAACGAATTCCTTGAGCATCCTACAAATGCAACCTTTAGGCCAGATATGTTTCTTACGGCTATCATACTCACTTTCTGTATTTGAATAACAATTTTCGGATAGCAGGAGGCATTCATTATTGAATGTTTGTTGTTGGCCATTGAGGAAGCCGCAAACTGGTTTATAGGAGTCGGAGCACAGTGGACATTCCAAAGTTGAGACACTTGACGATATTGGCTGTCCAGATGGCGGTTGCTCGAAAGATGGCTGAACGAATGGGGGCTCGTAAGAGGGAGGCTGAGTAATTGGTGGTGGATTATATGGTGGTTGTGAACTTGGCAGCAGTGTTTCACATTGTCCTGAGCCTAGAACTGTCCATGCTGCAAATAAATGAGACATTAAGTTTTTTCCTGCAAATTCAGTTAGTGTTTTTATGTACCATGATTTGTTTTAGCAATTTCCAAATCCATTTGGCATTTGTTTGTAAAAGTCTTTCGCAATCCATTGAGCGTTGCACATATCGGTTCATAATGAGATGGACACAAGGGTTCTTCAGGTTGCATAGGTGGTGTTTGATGTTGATTCTCGCATTGGTCGTTAAATAAGACTCTCCAATCTGTTTTAGACGAATCAGTAGCAATTACCGTCAGTTTTGTTTTGAATGTGAATATGATTTGGACTTACCTTGGCCAGTCTTACATATCTGGATACCTAACTCACAGTTATTTGAAAAAGTTCTCTTGGATCCGCCTAGGGCAGCGCAGACAGGAGCATATATAGCAGGGCACACATCGGGGCAGTTCTTGGTTTGATCATATGGTGGTTGTGGTAGATTAGGGCCGTTCACTGCTTCACATTTACCCTCATGCACAATCGTCCAGTCTTTTAAATGAAAGTAAAAATTAAAACAAAATCAGCAACAAAAACCACTATTTTAATACCTTCTCTTGTTTTGCAAGCTTCGAGAAGGGCAAAACATTCATTGGGGAATATTCTTTGTATTCCATTGCATGTGGCACAGACTGGGTTATAATCGTTTGAACAAATCGTTGGACAATTCTGACTAGGTTTTCGGCATATCCCAGTGTGTAAAATATCCCAATCTTAAAATTAGACAGTGTTAGGAATTATTTTGTTTTCCATATTAAGATGGTGTCTTACGATTTCCGGTGAGGCAAATTTCTGTTTCCAACACGCATTCATTGCTGAATGTTTTATTTTGGCCATTAAATGTTGCGCACATAGGGCTGTAAATTCTAGGACAGTTCTTATTGCAACGTTCCCATTCCGGTTCAACACATTCGCCGTTGTGTTTAAGAACCCACGCTGAAGTAGAGGGATCATTAAATCATTGCATATTTGTTAAACTTTCGTACCTACTTACCTCGTTTTGAGGCACATATATCCGCCCTCATGTAGCATGTATTTTCGAACGTTTGTTCAACATCTTCGAAAGTGGCACATACAGGATCATATTCCAGTGAGCAATGGGTGGGACATCGACGATTGATTGGATGAACCAGTGGCTGTGGAATCAGATATGTAAGTGGCTGACTAATCGGTAAAGGTTGGAAATGTGTTTGAGTTAATGGTTGTTGAAGGGACTTATATGACAGAAAATGAGGACAGTGATATGGCAATATCTGACAATGCGGCTGTGGAAATTGATGGGATGGAAGCGGAAGTTTTTGTGGCCGTGAATGTGGTCTGTGTGGATGCGGTTGATTATGAGGACGTTGATAACTTGGTTGAGGACTTGGATCGGGATGTGGATAATCCTCTAGAATTGGATAAGGAAATGGCCTAGTATAGTGGTGTATTTGTTGCGGAGAATGGAACTGTGGATGAGGATTAGCACGTGTATTTGGTTGAGGCCGCACATTTGGCTGTGGAATCTGAAATTCATTTGGCTTGGGACGAGATTGTCCTGGCTGTGGATAAGCGTGTTCATAAGGATGTGGATTGTAATGATAATGAGTATGTGGATGTTTCTGGGAATGAGGGTAAACATGTGACTGTGGAATTGTGTTTATCTGAACCATCGATTGTGAATGAGCCTGTGTGTGAGTATTTGGTTTGTTCTGCGAATGTGGATGGTGATGTTGATGAGTATGGGAATTTGGAAGAGCGTGAACATTTGACTGTGGAATTGAATTTGTCTGAACTATTGATTGTGATTGAGCATGTGCGTAAGTATTTGGTGTGCTTTGCGGATGTTGATGAGTATGGGGATGTGGATTACGGTGAACATGTGACTGTGAAACTGAACTAGTCTGAACTATTGATTGTGAATGAGCCTGTGCGTGATTATTTGGTTTGCTTTGCGAATGTGGATGGTGATGTTGATGAGTATGGGAATTTGGAAGAGCTTGAACATTTGACTGTGGAATTGAATTTGTCTGAACTATTGATTGTGATTGAGCATGTGCGTAAGTATTTGGTGTGCTTTGCGGATGTTGATGAGTATGGGGATGTGTATTACGGTGAACATGTGACTGTGAAACTGAACTAGTCTGAACTATTGATTGTGAATGAGTCTGTGCGTGATTATTTGGTTTGCTTTGCGAATGTGGATGGTGATGTTGATGAGTATGGGAATTTGGAAGAGTGTGAACATTTGACTGTGGAATTGAATTTGTCTGAACTGTTAATTGTGAACTAGTCTGTGCGTGAGAATTTGGTGTGTTTTGTGGATGTTGATGAATATGGGGATGTGGATTAGTTTGAACATGTAACTGCGTAATTGGATTTGTCTGAACTATTGATTGTGATTGAGCATGTGCGTAAGTATTTGGTGTGCTTTGAGGATGTTTATGAGTATGGGGATGTGGATTTGGGTGAACATGTAACTGCGTAATTGGACTTGTCTGAACTGTTGATTGTGAATGAGTCTGTGCGTGAGTATTTGGTGTGCTTTGTGGATGTTCACGAGTATGGGGATGTGGATTAGGGTGAACATGTGACTGTGAAATTGAACTTGTCTGAACTGTTAATTGTGAATTAGTCTGTGCTTGAGAATTTGGTGTATTTTGTGGATGTTGATGAGTATGGGGATGATGTTGATGAGGGTGAACATGTAACTGTGAAATTGGATTTGTCTGAACTACTGATTGTGCTTGAGTCTGTTCGTAAGTAGTTGGATTGCTTTGTGGATGTTGATGAGTATGGATATGTGGATGAGAGATTGAACTTGTTTCAACTATTGATTGTGCATGAGCCTGTGCATGAGTATTTGGTGTGTTTTTTGGATGTTGATGAGTATGCGGATGATGTGGATGAGGGTGAGTATTTGAATGTGGAATTGGATTTGTCTGAACTATTGATTGTGCTTGAGCCTGTACGTGAGTATTTGGTTTGGTTTGTGGATGTTGATGAGTATGCGGATGTGGATTAGGGTGAACATGTGACTGTGGAATTGGATTTGTCTGAACTGTTGATTGTGGATGAGTCTGTGCGTGAGTATTTGGTGTGCTTTGTGGATGCTGATGAGTATGCGGATGTGGATTAGGGTGAACATGTGACTGTGAAATTGAACTTGTCTGAACTGTTGATTCTGAATGAGTCTGTGCGTGAGTATTTGGTGTACTTTGCGAATGTTGATGAGTATGGGGATGTGGATTAGTGTGAACATGTGACTGCGTAATGGCATTTGTCTGAACTACTGATTGTGCTTGAGCCTGTGCGTGAGTATTTGGTGTACTTTGCGGATGTTGATGAGTATGGGGATGTGGATTAGGCTGAACATGTGTATGTGGAATTGGACTTGTCTGAACTGTTGATTGTGAATGAGTCTGTTCGTGAGTATTTGGTGTGCTTTGTGGATGTTGATGAGAATGGGGATGTGGATTAGGGTGAACATGTGACTGCGTAATGGCATTTGTCTGAACTACTGATTGTGCTTGAGCCTGTGCGTGAGTATTTGGTGTACTTTGCGGATGTTGATGAGTATGGGGATGTGGATTAGGCTGAACATGTGTATGTGGAATTGGACTTGTCTGAACTGTTGATTGTGCTTGAGTCTGTTCGTAAGTATTTGGATTGCTTTGTGGATGTTGATGAGTATGGATATGTGGATGAGAGATTGAACTTGTTTCAACTATTGATTGTGCATGAGCCTGTGCATGAGTATTTGGTGTGTTTTTTGGATGTTGATGAGTATGCGGATGATGTGGATGAGGGTGAGTATTTGAATGTGGAATTGGATTTGTCTGAACTATTGATTGTGCTTGAGCCTGTACGTGAGTATTTGGTTTGGTTTGTGGATGTTGATGAGTATGCGGATGTGGATTAGGGTGAACATGTGACTGTGGAATTGGATTTGTCTGAACTGTTGATTGTGGATGAGTCTGTGCGTGAGTATTTGGTGTGCTTTGTGGATGCTGATGAGTATGCGGATGTGGATTAGGGTGAACATGTGACTGTGAAATTGAACTTGTCTGAACTGTTGATTGTGAATGAGTCTGTGCGTGAGTATTTGGTGTACTTTGCGAATGTTGATGAGTATGGGGATGTGGATTAGTGTGAACATGTGACTGCGTAATGGCATTTGTCTGAACTACTGATTGTGCTTGAGCCTGTACGTGAGTATTTGGTTTGCTTTGCGGATGTTGGTGAGTATGCGGATGATGTTGATGAGGGTGAACATGTGACTGTGAAATTGAACTTGTCTGAACTGTTGATTGTGAATGAGTCTGTGCGTGAGTATTTGGTGTACTTTGCGGATGTTGATGAGTATGGGGATGTGGATTAGGCTGAACATGTGTATGTGGAATTGGACTTGTCTGAACTGTTGATTGTGAATGAGTCTGTTCGTGAGTATTTGGTGTGCTTTGTGGATGTTGATGAGTATGGGGATGTGGATTAGGGTGAACATGTGTATGTGGAATTGGACTTGTCTGAACTGTTGATTGTGAATGAGTCTGTGCGTGAGTATTTGGTGTGCTTTGTGGATGTTGATGAGTATGGGTATGTGGATGAGAAATTGGACTTCTTTTAACTATCGATTGTGCATGAACCTGTACGTGAGTATTTGATGTGTTTTGTGGATGTTGATGAGTAGGCGGATGATTTGGATGAGGGTGAGTATTTGACTGTGGAATTGGATTTGTCTGAGCTACTGATTGTGCATGAGTCTGTGCGTGAGTATTTGGTTTGGTTTGTGGATGTTGATGAGTATGCGGATGATGTGGATGAGGGTGAACATGTGACTGTGGGATTAGATTTGTCTGAACTGTTGATTGTGAATGAGTCTGTGCATGAGGATTGTCCAGTGGATTTTGTTGAGAAAGGGAATCTGGGTAAGGGTGAATATGAGACTCATTTGACTGAGAATTTTTTAAGGGGATAATTTGTGGATGATTATGGTGATGTGGCTCTGGAATTGGGTATACATTTATCTCATGACTTTGTTGAGGCTCTGTTGAGCATTCTCCTTCATGAACAATCTTCCAAATATTTCCATTTTTACAATTCTCTTTATCAAGTTCACATCTGTTGAGAAACGTTTTCTGATCATCATCACATGTAGCACAAATTGGAGCAAATTCATCGGTGCAAATTTGATCACATTCTTTGAAACAATTCGTTATATCTGTCGTGTCTAATTCTAAAATAACATTCGATTAGTATTGGTTTTCAATTCAACAAAAAAAAAATCATAAACACTCACTAGCTAGACCACATTCTTCACGATCTTCATTTTCACTTTTTAACCGACACATATTTTTGAAAAAATACCAATGAGTTCCATTGGTTGCACAAACGGGACTATCCGGATCTTCCTGACATGACTCCGAATGTTTTCCGCGACAATTATTCACATTGACCAGCAAAAGAACACTAAACAACGGATAAACAATTAATTTTGCCATCACTTGAGAGTCAAGAGCAACTTAGCTGAACTTCCAGCTGACTTAGCATTTTATACTGTATTTGGGAATTTCAGATATGTATGTCAGCTGTTTTTGCAAAATTCATTCTATTCCACGTTTAGTCTGGATGTATGTACATAGTACATAGGTACATCTGTTGGGAAGAGTGTGGAAATTGATAGAATTTATTGTTTATCGGCGAGGCATGTTGGCATTTTTTTTAAATTTATTGTTTATGCAGACGAAAATTTGATTTGTTTGAAAAAAATGTCAAAATAGAAAAACACTAGCACTTGGGTAGTTCTTATCTGTAGTCGAGAAAATTTAGATTAATAAGTGGTGACGGTTTTTTATCAATTGAATATTAACACGTTCGTTTTTTTTTTTAAATCTTGGGTAGGAACTATGCCATATTTTGCACTTGTAAGATGATATACGAGTATATAGAGAAAAATTAATGTTTTGCTAATTAGACACATAATGTAGGTTAGTGTAGGCGGGAGATCCAATTGTAGATACAAGATATATTAAACAATTTTAATCTGAACCACATCGTTGAATTTGATGAAGTTGCCAGACTATTTACTAAGTTAGTGTTAGTATTGAAAATAAACTACTAATATCCGACCATTGAAATATCAAAACATTATAAGAAATGAGCTTAATAAAATCTAGCTGATGATGATGGTGGATGATGATTGTGTATCCCATGAAGACTCGTTCACAAGTCAGTTCAACTGCTCATAGCAAAGTTTCGTTGAATTAATTAATTTAATTTATTAAAGAACGACTTTGGCTTATTTTTAGATGAGTAAAATCATATTTAAAAAAAAAAAATAAAACCCGTACTAAAAATCGAGAAGAAGTTATCTAGGTTCATCGCGACTTTGATTCTTCTATTAAGTTGAAGTTTGTTTATTTCATCAATTTGAGACATTATCTTTTAGATTACCTATAAAGTACTTAATAAATAAAATAATATGAAAAAAAAATATTAAAAACATGTACAATTTAAAAATAAAATAAGATAAAAAAAATATTAATTTATAAATATGAAAATATGATAACTAATATAGCAACAAAATCATAATAACATTTTTTTTTAAATTATCTCTTGGACTGAGCATACAGACATTAATCATATTAAAACCACTTTGGTCTCTCTGATGCAACGAGTAATCGGTTCATTATCATTTCTACTGTAATTGCTTCTTGAAAAAGTCTCTCTTAGGTGAAAACTCATATGGAGACTCCTGCAAGGGAAAAAATGTCAATTCACTAAAGCTCTGCCAAAAAGCAGACATCTGACAATATATGAGGGCATATCAATATCAATATTTCAAATGACATTGTAAAAGCAATATCTGCTAAGACTATTTTGAATTCTTTTAATTCTTAATGAATAAGTCTCATAGTAAGGATTCCAGATAACACAACAGTACTCCAGACTATAGACCTAATAAAAGCCAATAGAGATACTTTACTACATATGACTATAGGAAAATTCTCTAGTATTCCTTCTTAAGAAACTTACATACTATATTTTCATTTTGTTTATTTATTTATTTATTTATTGGTTAAAAGCAGAACTTAATATTAAGATACACATCTTTTAGATATTTAAGCCTTGTGGTGGAATAACGTTAACGGACAGATATGTAAAGCGTTTTCCAATAAGGGCATGACAACTTTTTTTTTTTAAAAAAGGCAAACCATTTGAGATCTTTCAAAAATTTTATTATCGACTTGAAGTATACAATCAAAACATTTATGAATGAAACTCGACTTTGTTCACCGCGGTCACGTTTGCAGCGGTCGATTCGTTGGACCAAATTTTCGATGACTCGGCCACACATTTCGGCCGAAACGGCCGCTATTTCGCGTTCAATGTTGGCTCTGAGCTCTTCCAACGTGCGTCGGTCGTGCTTCGGCTTGTTAGCATAAACCAATGCAAATAGTCTAGAGGCGTAAAATCGCACGAACGAGGCCGCCAATCGACTGCCCCATTTCTTTAGATAACACGCTCATCAAACTTACTCTTCAATAAATCGATTGTAAGGTGTGCTATGTGGCTTGAGGCACTATCCTGTTGAAACCACATGTCGTCCAAGTCCATATCTTCCAATTTGGTCCAAAAATAATCGGTAATCATGGCCGATAAGGCTGGCCATTCACAGTAACGTGACGGTCGTTATCGTCGACGAAAAAATATGGCCCAATAACGCCGCCAGCATGAAACCGCACCAAACAGTTGTGGATGAAGTGGTGATTTACGAGTATGAAGCAAATGTGCTTATTGACGAGCCAATGAAACCAAAAATGAGCTTCATCACTGAAGAGCATTTTGCGATGAAATTCATCATCTTGGCGATCTTCTCCAGAGCCCAATCAGAGAACGTACGTGCGTCGCTTCAAATGGTCCATCAGCTTCAATTCTTGAGTCAGCTTGATCTTGTACAGGCGTTAACCAAGATCCTTACGCAAAATACGCCATAACGTGGTCTGAGCGATGCCCAATTCTTAAAACCGCCGTGGAATTGACTGATTTGTATCGTTAGCTATGGACGCCTGAACGGGAGCGATATTTTCGACACTCTGATCAACCTGTTATCTCACTGAAACGGCAACATCACACAACGAATATGTAGACTCAAATTTTTGCACTAAACTTGGTATTGCCTGTCTACTAAGGCGAGAATTACGACCGAAAATTGTAGTTCACGCTCTTAAAGTTGCAGTCACCGACTCCGAATTTCGGCAGAAATTTTTTGCAGATGTTGCTCGTTCGTGTACTTTACTATGATAAAAATGTTGAGTTTAAAAAATAAATTTGGTGGTGCAACAGCTCGGAGTGAACCAGGACCTAGTGACTTACAACTTTCAACCATTCCTGTGTGCGTGTTACCAGGAACGGAGGGGACCCACAATTTTCTGCCGATTCCGAACGGCTAATGAGCAGCACTTTCCATGACAAGAGATACTCTTGGAGAATTTGTAAATTCCTCGCAAGAGTCAGTACACTCCTGAAAAAGAACTTTCTTGCAGCGGCTGAGAATCGAGCTCGAGACCTTCCGCATGACAGATCAACGCACTTACCATTATGCCAAGGGGTACTACATAAAAATGTTGAGTTTATTGAATAAATTGACAATGACAATTCGATGCATACTAAAAGGTTGCGTTCACAAATTAAATTCAAAGTTGTCAAGTCCCTACTGGAAAACCCGATATAAATTATTAAATAATACATAAATAAACATTTAAAAAAATTATTTACAAATAAAATATATATTGTAAATAAATTAATGAAAATATTATGTACCTTTATAGGTATAGTTTTATAGGGTTTGTGATGTGCTTTTTGCTTTCCAGCAGAGGTTCTGCTCGCCGGTCTCGCCAGGGTCGTCCTGAAGAAAACACGAAACTCCAGATTTAAAAGGTCTTCAAACCTTATTAGAAAATCTTTATTGGAAATAACTCTTAAATCTATAACATACAATATTCTGCTATTAATATTTCACTTAATTAGGGTAATTGAACGGTTCACGGGCATCAACTCTTCGGGCGGCCTTGCATCAGTTATACTGCTCGCTGATGATCCGGATCTGGTACTTGATTACGGGTATTCATTCGGATGTCGGGTTCCTGACGGGATCTGTAGGTATAACGCCCCTATTGGCACTAAACAGCAGGCTAATGCTCTGGTAGATCAGCAGGTTCGAGGCCCCTGGTGGCACAAAACAGCAGGCTAACGCTCTGGTAGATCAGCAGGTTCAAGGCCCCTCGTGGCACAAAACAGCAGGCTAACGCTCTGGTAGATCATCAGGTTCAAGGCCCCTGGTGGCACAAAACAGCAGGCTAACGCTCTGGTAGATCAGCAGGTTCAAGGCCCCTGGTGGCACAAAACAGCAGGCTAACGCTCTGGTAGATCAGCAGGTTCAAGGCCCCTCGTGGCACTAAACAGCAGGCTAACGCTCTGGTAGATCAGAAGGTTCGAGGGCCCTGGTGGCACAAAACAGCAGGCTAACGCTCTGGTAGATCAGCAGGTTCAAGGCCCCTGGTAGCACAAAACAGCAGGCTAACGCTCTGATAGATCAGCAGGTTCAAGGCCCCTGGTGGCACGAAACAGCAGGCTAATGCTCTAGTAGATCAGCAGGTTGAAGGCCCCTGGTGGCACAAAACAGCAGGCTAACGCTCTGGTAGATCAGCAGGTTCAAGGCCCCTGGTGGCACGAAACAGCAGGCTAACGCTCTGGTAGATCAGCAGGTTCAAGGCCCCTGGTGGCACAAAACGGCAGACTAAGCTCTGGTAGATCAGCAGGTTCAAGGCCCCTGGTGGCACAAAACAGCAGGCTAACGCTCTGGTAGATCAGCAGGTTCAAGTTCAAGGCCCCTGGTGGCACAAAACGGCAGGCTTACGCTCTGGTAGATCAGCAGGTTCAAGGTCCCTTGTGGCACAAAACAGCAGGCTAATGCTCTGGTAGATCAGCAGGTTCGATGCCCCTGGTGGCACAAAACAACAGGCTAATGCTCTGGTAGATCAGCAGGTTCAAGGGCCCTGGTGGCACAAAACGGCAGGCTAACTCTCTGGTAGATCAGCAGGTTCAAGGCCCCTCGTGGCACAAAACAGCAGGCTAACGCTCTGGTAGATGAGCAGGGTGGTGGTACAAAACAACAGGCTAACGCTCTGGTAGATCAGCAGGTTCGAGGCCCCTGGTGGCACAAAACAGCAGGCTAACGCTCTGGTAGATCAGCAGGTTCAAGGCTCCTGGTGGCACAAAAGAGCAGGCTAACACTCTGGTAGATGAGCAGGTTCAAGGCCCCTGGTGGCACAAAACAGCAGGCTAACGCTCTGGTAGATCAGCAGGTACCGAAGCCCCTGGTGGCAATTAGGACATTAAACTTCGAACTAAGACCCCTTACCGCTGGTGGGGGGAAGCCTTAATAAGAAAAAGCTGGACAATCTCACCTACCTAACTTGTCTTCATACCAAACCCCTTACCACTGGTGGGGGGAAGATCCGCAAAAAGCAAGGGAAGCAAAATGACCAACTCGTCTATACTTCTTGTCTACGACTGGACTTCGAAAGAATTATTCAATGAATTTACTGTTCCGCCTGACTGTATGTATGAGCGAAGAGGTGGTTTTCGTTCACCCAAGTAGGTTCTCTTGATGGCTTTTCAGTAGAAACTGAATGTGAACTATATAGGTGGCGAACGAAAAATATTATTGTTTGATTTTTGCGTGACGTCATATGCCTATGGCGTGTGCGAATCTTATTCGGGCGAAGTATAACTCTTAGTATTAATTACAATTCTCGGTGTTAATACAGAAGTAGTATAGAGTGGAGTAGCATGAAACGCTTCGTTACAGGTGGGCCATCTAGTGGCTTCTTTTTAAATAATAGGTTATTTCGACACTGACAAATGTTTCCCGCTCGAAAGCTTGACAGAAAGTCAGTATCACACTTCCGCGGAACAAAATGAGTTGCTTTACGCTTGAACAACGTTGGAAAATATTGAAAACTTATTTCTAAAGTGGGTGCTGTGTAGCCCAAACGGTGTGATTTTGGAAAAGAAGTTTTGGCCTAAATGAAGCACCCACCGCGCCTGCTGAACGCAAGTTTGTGCAAAAGGTTTGTCAGACTGGTATGCTACTGAACAACACTCATGGTCTCGGACGTTGTACGGTGCTCATGCTCACAGACGAGAATGTGGCTGCTGTTGCCCAGAGCGTGAGACTCAGTTGACGAACATCAACTCGCCATCGATCTCAACAGCTCAACATTTCACGCACTAGCCTGACTCAGCAATTGAAGACGCACAGCCATCCGCTTGAACGACGTTGTGTTCCGTAATTAATAGGAATATTTGCTCTTATTACTACAAAAGCCAGAAGACATGGACAAATTTATTTTTTTTTCATTTTAGTGCATTTTTAAAAAGAAACTTGTATTTGGCCCATCCTTGATATATGTTTGTTTTTTTTTTCTAATCATACAACGGTCGACCCAGCTCCAGCAACAAAAGACTTCTACCGAATATTCAATTTTGAAAATGATTTGAAACATAAATGAATTTAAAAAATATTTGGTTAAGTTAAGACGACCTGCGCTAAAGAACAACTCTCGCTCAGAAGACTGATAGATAAAACGTGGAATAGAGTTTTGGTTGGTTCTGTCAGAAGATAGAAAAAGTATATGGCGATAAACGTCTAGTGGATGCTCCATATGCACAATTCTAAATTACATAGCAAGCGTTATACGTACATTTTAGTATGTTCGCAGAGCTAAATTCGTGCAAACTTTTCCTATAATTTGAGAAGTGGTCAAATCTTTGAAGTTTAAAAACATAAGGAGCTGCATTGCTAAAAACAACGTTCAATTTCTCTGTAAAGCACCTAAGCTAAAAAAAATTTCACACGTTAAAATTGGTACCACCTATGCCTTAATCAGCATTTTCCTATTTTGTACTGGTGTGAATTTCTTTGCAACATATACACCGTAGCAGTTATCAAATATCAATTGATAATTGACAACCATAATAGGGGTGATAGTGTTCTCAGCGCCTCATAAGCGTTTCCTACCACAGCGTTTACATGATTGCGCCGGCCGTGTTAAATTTCGATTAAAGGATATATCTAAATTTTCAGGTATTAACGTGCTTAACTGGAGTGTTGTTTAGGAATATTGTCGGAAACAAACTTAAGTCCAAAGTCTCCTTTGAAATGAAGAGACATTTAATCTAAAGCGGATTTAAAACAAGACCATTGGCGCCAAACCATTCAAATAAAGCCTTCAGATGTGTGTTGATACGAGTATTATAAACGCAATGTTCAATTAGATTCAATGCTGTATGTACTTCTGAGACATTGTGCATTATCAGCAAGTATTCTGGTAAGATGCTTGGTAAGTTATTCACATAAGAAGAGAATAATAGTGGACCCAGAATGGATGCTTGTGGTACACCTCGCGTTGAAAATTCAAAGACAGTTGACAGTTTTTGGCATATCAAATAACATCAAAGACATAAAAGAAGAACCAAAAATGAATCGTAATCCAAGGCTTTCCTTGCTTGAGACGAAATCCAGACTGTTTTGATGAGGGGAGACTAAAATGAGACTAAAAATTTTCAACTATTTTTGAAAAAAAAAAATGGTAAAATTAATACAGGGCGAAATTTAGTTTTTTTGTTTGATGTTTTTTTTGGTATTGGAAAGATTTTGGAGAGATTCGAGTGAGAAGGAAAAATACATGTAGTAATTATTGTATTTATAATATGAGTAACAAAGAGTGTATAATGTATATATGGTAGTATTGGTTCAAAGGAATGTACAATGCACTTTATCAAAGCCTATGGCATTTGACTAAAGAAAAACCAAGCTTTCTACAACATCTTCAGGGATTACTCCTAACAAAATCAAATACATCTTCCAGTCTCGATAACGAGTCATCCTAAGTTGACCTAAACAAGACTTGGGGACTGAAGTTAAAATAAATATATTCAATTCAGAACAGATAACATCTCTAAAACTTCGTGAATGTGCTTCCCAGTTCCTAGTCCACGTATATACCTACATATTCTTCCAAAGTTTGTCGTGGTGACAATTAGACAATTAAAAGAAAACTACTCATTCAATACAACTCCTGGATTTGTTTTTTTTTTAAAAAAGGTCAACTAGTCTTGGAAATTTTAAAATTTTTTTAATCAAGTCTTAAACCAAGTCTTAATCAAGGTCACCCAAGGTCACGAGCTATTTTTGGCACCTCGTTTGTGGGATATTAGTAAAAAATGTATTCCACCCGAAAGCTCCGTAGATCCATATAAAAGTTCAGCTATCTTAAGTACTTGGTCAGTCATAGATTTTTTTTAATAAATTTGTAAATGTTTGTCAAGGTCATAGTGATTTTTGACACCTCATATCTGGGATATTCGCAAAAAAAAATGTAAGCAGCTCATTCTCTTATAAACAAAAATCTATGGCTGACTAATTACTAAAAAATCTGAACTGAAAGACTGAAAAATCTAGCGTTTAAAATGGCATCCCTATATTTTCATTGTCGGACCCACTTTATTCGTCTTCGCTATCATCGTAATGTCAACTTTGATCAAAATCTCGAGTTCGATTTTCTTCCAAATGCAGATTTTACCCTATAGTACGAGTATCTATATCGCAAGTAATATTGAGTTTTGAAAAAAAAAATGAAATTTTTGTTTTTTAAAAATTGAATTTTTTTTTTAATCCAAAATTCCATTTTTTGTTTTTTGAAAATTTGAATACACAATACTATTTAAACTTCAGGGGAGCCTTAGCATAAAAATAGTTCCAGGTTCTGTCGAACAGTTTTTGAGAAAAAAAATATTTATAAAATTTCGAAAGAAATTCGTATGACAGGTACTGTAATTTTTGCTCTTAAGAAAACTCAACATTTCGAAAACACCATGTTTTTGGTAAAACTTATAAACCAGCGCAGCAAATCAAAGTGAATGAAACGATTATGCTCACTTTTATATTCATTAATATAATATTTCGCTGACATCCTTTTTTTGCAAAATATGACATAATGCAAAAAAGAACGAAGATCCTCATTCTGAAACCTCTCCGGATCAGTCCAAAACCATTTCAATTCGTAGAAAAAGCACCGGTGTGTTTGAATATAAAATTCAATATTTTGTGTTTTTAAAAGTCAGAATGAAACATTTTGATTGATCTGGACTTTTTTTTTTGCTTAATACTCATATCGTCTTCTAAGTAAAACAATCTAAATGAGTGTGAAGCAAAAATTAGTTTCATTTACATTTTGCAGATTCAACACATTTCCCGGCGCTGTAACAGTGAACCGAATAAATACTCAAAATGTGCTTGATTTATCATACGAAAGCAGAAACTACAAATTTAACAAAACAACATTATTCTTACACAGTGTTATCTTTTTTTGACACAAAGTTCAGAATTTTAACACCGGCTGTAGCAACTTATTCAACCTTATATGCATTGTTTATAAAGAGCATATGCTCATACAAACGGCTTACGAATTGCAAACATACAACAATGAATGTTTTTATTTATTTTTTTTTTTTTGCTGGTTACATTATAAAAATTAAGTTTAATCAATTCCGATCTTCAACTGAAGATGAGCAGTCGAATCTATACATACATTTTAGAAGGTGCTTAACTTTAAAATAACTCTAAAAAGCTGTTAAGTATAAAATGGGTATATGATCAATTTTTCACATTTAAGTAACTTTATATAAAGGCCTCTTAATTTAAATTTAAACGCCATCCACCGCGTTTAAAGGACTATTTACATGAGAGCGACCAACGAGTAAAAAAACAAATGGGTTTTAAAACTTATATAACCCTAAATTCTTCACAAAAACTTT
Organism: Philhelius festivus; assembly: GCA_963931855.1. Classification (NCBI taxonomy): domain Eukaryota; kingdom Metazoa; phylum Arthropoda; class Insecta; order Diptera; family Syrphidae; genus Philhelius; species Philhelius festivus. Next base: position 183,396,265 of record OZ007555.1, read on the forward strand.
TAAAAAAGGGTAGACATCTAGTTTAATTTAATATTAATATATTAAAATTTGCGTTGTAATTGCTAAAATTAGAGAAATTTGAGAAAATAAATTGGTCATCACGAATTGCAATATGATTGCTACGAACTGTCAAACACTATTCGCGAAACACTATTCGCGTTCCACAATACCATCCACTCGGCAACGAATGAAATGATCGCGAGCAACTAACCTCAAAATCATTCTAAGATGTCTAAGTATACGGCATTCGCAATAAATAAAAAAAATGCATGTGAACGAATGCAAAATGGGTGAATGTTCGTTCATTCGTCAGTCGTTGGTCGCTCTCATGTGAATATTCCTTAAAGATCACTTAAACACATTTTAAAATTGATTGTATTTTTTTTGGTAAAATAATCCAAAAGAAGCCTTTGACAGGAAGTTTGAATGAATGAATAAATTATTTATTGGAGGTATTGCATTGCGACCTGGAGAAATCTTAGTATTTGGGGCACTTTCAGAGAGGATAGGTCGCTCTCATTCACCTGGTATTGTCCCAGATGGTTTTTCCTTTGGTACATGAGTGGACAATATCTTCCTAGTAAGTGGTCCGGTGTTTCCTCATACATGTTGCAGAATCTACATGTGACACTGCTTACCATACTAAAAACTTTGGTGCCTTCTAAGTTTGCAGTGTCCAGTTGGGATACCTGCTATTATTCTTGGGTTATTTCTACTTAGGTTAGGTTAGGTTAAAGTGGTTGTCATTAAAGCGTCTGACACACTTAGACCATTAGAGGTCCATTGTGATACCACGATCTAATAGGGAACAAAAAGGTTTCCTACTAGTTAAAACCATTTGGAGCTTCTGATGAAGCGAAGGAGACTTTTAATGTCTGTGTTTATGAGATCATTATAGAAATATTCTCCTAGATGAAGTTTGCGTCTGTAAGAGAGAGCAGGGCATGTACAAGGAAGGTGTGGGATTGTCTCCTCTTCCTCCTCGTCCAAGAAACTCCTGCAAAAATCGTTTGATAGTACACCGAGTCGTGCGGCGTGTCTACTTATGAGACAGTGTCCAGTTATGACACCTATTACGGAGCTGATCTGAGATCTACTGTACTGGACAATAGACATTTTGACCGTTTCAGATCCAGTTTAGGCCAGATTTGTTTGGTCGCCATACAAGTGGTAGTATTAAGCCATCTTGTGTTTTATTGTTGCAGAGCGATTCGTTTCAGCATAAGTTTACTTGTAGCTATGGGCATACCTATATTTGCCTTTTCGGGTAAGATAGGCATTTCCGTTCCAATTCTGGCGAGTTCGTCGGCTTTGCAATTCCCCGGAATGTCCCTGTGACCCGGCACCCAGAATTGTTGAATGTTAAACTGTTTAGCCATCTCCATCAGAGACTATCGACAGTCTTGGGCTGTAATGGAGTTTACAGAGACTGATGAGACGATTTCAAAGCAGCCTGACTATCTGAAAAGATGCGGATATCCGTGCTAGATACCACGTTTTCTTTAAGCCAAGACAATACTTCCTTTATCGCCAGAATTTCCGCTTGGAATACGCTACAATGGTTTGGTAGGCGGAAGGAGAGACTAAGGTTTAGTCCATCTGAGTACACTCCACCACCCACTCCGTTTTCAGTCAAAGCCAAAGCCCCTTCCTCCCAAGCTGACCTTGAGGGAATGGTGACTTCAAAGTTTTTATCGAAAACCAAAAAGGGAGTGATGTAGTCAGAGTGACTTGGGAGAGTTCCGAATAAATTCAGAATGGTGGTGTGGCCAATAGAGTTATTGGTTCATTGAGAGATGGCTTTGAGACGTATATGGCTGTGCTCGCGGCCATTTGTTTGTTGTAAATATCTAGGAGTGTCAGGTTGAGAAGTAGGAGGCTTTCCTTACTCTTTCCTGTATATTCGGTTTCCAACTTAACTTTTTGTCTAAAATAAGGCCCAGGTATTTAGCTTTATCTGAGAAAGTAAGTGGAATACCTTTAATCGATGGAGGGTCTAGTTGAGGAATTTTGTATTTCCTTGTGAAGAGGACTAGTTCAGTCTTGTGGGGGTTAACATCTAAGCCACATCGATCTGTCCATTTTAGTAGCTTGTTGAGAGCTGTTTGTATAAGTTCTGTTAGAATTTGAGGATGCTTTCCTGATACGGCAATGGCGATATCGTCAGCGTATGCAATCACTTTGAATCCCTCTTCTTCTAGGTGTATTAGCAGATCATTAACTACCATGTTCCATAGAAGTGGGGATAGGACTCCACCTTGTGGGGTTCCTCTACTGACTGACCTTCTTGTAGTAAAGCTGCCTAGTTCCGCATTTATAATTCTGCTTTTCAGCATGAAATTTATGAGGTTACCAAGTGAGCTATCCACATTGAGATTATGCAGTGTCTTCGCTATTGCAGCGCTGTCGACATTGTTGAAGGCGCCTTCTATATCTAGGAATGCAACTAGAGTGTATTCTTTGTGATCTAGGGAGTATTCGATTGCGCGTACCAAGGTATGTAGTGCAGTTTCTACTGATTTTCCCTTGCAGTAAGCGTGTTGTGCTGTAGAAAAAAGGTTTGGTTTTATAACACTACGCAGATGAATGTCAATCAATCGTTCCAGTGTCTTAAGAAGAAATGACGATAGACTGATAGGTCTTAGATCCTTGGGTATAACGTGGCAGCATTTACCAGCTTTGGGTATAAAGACTACTTTAACTTCTCTCCATATAAGGGGAATATGAACCAGGTTTAGACAACTGTTCATTATTATCTCTAACGTGAGTAAGATAATGTCTGAAGCAACTTGAAGTTCGGCTGGTATTATACCGTCTGGTCCCGCCGATTTCTTATTTCTACTTAAGTTAATGCAGATTTCGAAACATTGCTGGTTGTAATTGCCCAGTACTAGCTTCGCCAGCCTCAGCTTTGGGAGTTCTTTCCGATTCCTAGAGCGGTGGGGTTTGAGGGATTGGTGCGATTGAAGGTGTGAGAGTGGGATTTGGGATAGCTCGGTGAAGTTAGGTGCTTTCTACTGTTTCCGCTTCCAGGGATTTCTCATCCTGCTTGATGGGAGACTCTTCTTCGAAAGTTTGAAGGCAGAATTGTTCTTCGGAGACCATAAACATTGATTTGTCCAAATTTATTGTGAAGCTGATGGTTCGCTCTCACTATTGTCTCAACGGAATCAGCGTCAATACTGATCACCAGTAGTCGCCCTTTTTCTTCGGCCGAGTTTTTCACAACGCTCCAGGTCTGGACGTTTAGTCCCAAAAACTTTTTGTCTTCTTGTCCCATAATTCTTGGTAAGAACATAGCGATGTTGTGGATTTTCGGGATATCAATCTGGGTACACTCTCTCTTAGCCAATCTGCCGTTTCGGATCCTGCGCAACCGACCAAGAACAGACTAGTTCTGCAGTGCAGTCAATTGAACTTCGTTTTTGGTCCATCCTCTTCCTAGCTTCCTGCAAGGGCATTTTCTCTGCAAGGAACCGCAAGTTCCATTTTATGCTGCTCCACTTTGTCCTTTCCTAACTGGGTCGTCCAGGCCTCCTGAATTACCCATTTTCGGAAGCACGTAAGTTGTTGGATCAGTTCGGCTTTTTTTGTGGACTTAATGACTAAGCATTCATTTGCTTAGGAGGTATTCTCCGTGTGCTAGTGGATGCTGTGACTTTAGTAGCGTTTTCCACTTGTCTAGGAGGTATTCTCCCTTGACTAGAGGTGGAGGCTCCTCTTGCTGCCCGGCTACATATAGAATGAGGCATCATCTTCAGGTACTTACTTATATCCGGTCATACGATCTGCGTATTCATTTGCGGTAACTTTCGTTATTTTTTGGCATATTGTTCCTACGAGTAGATAGAGAAATAATGGGGTCCCCCATATTAGAGTTCCGCATAGTATGGGAAGGCCTAGGTTACTCTTTGATTTGACCTGGTTTCAAAGAGGTTCTGTTATAATACAGCCGATATTCTACCTGGCTGCAAACCGTCCAATGGGCCCGGGTCACTTTACACCCTGGATTAAGAAGGGAGGTAGAAAGGTAGTTTTTTGCTCATCAGCTTCTCTAGCGATTTGGAGTCATCCCAAAGATCAGGTATGCCTTTGCTACTTAAGCCTTCGCACCACGCAAAGGTACTGCCTTCGTGAAGGGGACTATATGGATATGCCCAATGTGTTTTTTTTGCGCTTCTTATATTTTGGTTTTGTTTTTGTGGACAACCTCCCAAAGTGGACATTTTTTTTGGCATACACGGCGTCCGAGAGCAGCGTTGCCGCCAAAAACAAAATTTTCGTGCCACACTCTTTGAAAAAACGTGCCATTTATAACATTTTCGTGCCATATGAAAAACTACTCAAGTTATTCTTTAAAAATAAATTTTAATTAAATACTAATACAAACAAATAACAAACAAAAAATTACTTCCTCTCTTCGTGTATAGGTTCTGTAATGTAACTACCTATTTCACATCACGATGGGTACCTACATATTATTATTATTTAAATATATAAAGACGTAATAAAGCTCTGTTATAATAAGTTAAATAAATAAATTAGCTGGAGGTTTGAAATTTTGACAATTATTAGGCTTAATAATTTCATTATATGAGATTTTAGCATTAATTGTTTTGTATGACAGTCTGTTTTTGTTGTTTGTTTTAATATTATTTAGCCTTGAAAACACTCGCTCTGCTGATGCACTTCCGTGAGGCAAACTGAGAAGAATCAACATAAATTTTGAAATATTAATGAACAATCCTTCGCCAATATTGTTTTTACTTGCGACTTATACATATGTACTATAAGGTAAGTTATGCATTCGTAAAAAAAATCGAACTCGAGATTTTGATCAAAGTTGACATTACGATGATAGCGAAGACCAAAAAAGTGGGTCTCGCAATTATGTCTGTCTGTCTGTCGGTTCGACTACAGCCTAAACGACTCAGCCGATTTTCTTCAAACTTGGTAGATATGGGTTTTAATTTTTCCCCCCCGGACGTTTTTTTCTGTTTTTTTTAAGACCAAAAATAACGGTACCTGCCATACGATTTTTTTCGAAATTTTATAAATATTTTTTTTTCTCAAAAACTGTCCCATAGAATTTTTAAAAAAAAATTTGAAAAATTTCATTTGGTTTAAACTAGCTACCTAATGGTTGAAAAAAATTTTACAAAAAATTGTTATTTTTGGTAGCCCCCCTGGGTCCATTTTTTTTTTGTTTTTGATTTTCTCGAAAACGGTACAGCCGATTTAAATCATTTTTTTTATGCCAAAGCTCCTCCAAAGTTTGAATATTATTACATAATCAAATTTTCAATTTTTTTATTTTTTGGATTTAAATCAAAATTTTTTTTTGGAAACTCAGTATTGCGAAAACACCATGCTCTATTTTTTTTCAAACTTGACAAATAAAAGTTTCTTAACATAATCTATAAGATTTAAGAAAAAAAATTTTGTTTTATCTAAAACTAACGGTACCTTCCATACAAATTAAAAAAAATGGTTTTCGAAAATCGTATTTTTCTCGAAAACGGTTCCGAAAATTTTGCTAAAACTTTTTTTCTTTTGATCAATCTTTACGATCTATAATTTAAAAAAAAAATTTGAAATCTCGATATTACTGACTGTACCTACCATAGAACGATTTTTTCGAATTTTGAATTACTTATTATCGGCATAACGGATTTTAACGAATTTTTTTATAAGGAAGCTCCTAAAAAGTTTAAAAAACATTGCATTTAAAAACTTAAGAAAAAATAATTTTTCAATTTTAAAAAAAAAAAGTAATTTTTTTTTTGAAAAATTCGATATCTCAAGAACGGCTTTGTATTTTTTTTTGGAAATTAGACTTTTATTCGTACAATAGTAAAAACTTAAGGTTGGCGTACCAATATTTTTTCTTAAAAATGTTTTAAAAATTTTGTACATTAAAGCTTATTTTTTTAAGGAACCACTACAACGACTTATAATTTTTGTTCCTGCATAAATTCATATATGCATAGCATTCTGTTTTTATCTCTTACTACTAAAAGAATTTAAAAAATTCATTTTATCCTTATCAACAGTTTTCTTTTATAACATCCGTTTTTAAAATTCCTAGTCTATTACATAGGCGCAAGTTCGTGCGACCCAGTCGTGCATTTTATTTAATTTGTACAACTTAACCTAGAACGTTTTTGAATCTTCAAGAAAAATACTTTCGGCTAGTCCAATCTCAAAAATTTTTCTTATTTCGCCAAAAAGAACATCTTTCTCGCACTATAATAGGTGAGAAAATTCTGATACCAAAATATTGAAGTGTGGCAAAATACTTTGTATGTTTGGATTATTTTTTAAAAAGGTTGGGTCAATTATCTTAAAAGCATTTAAGTAAAAAAATGAAAAAAAACGTGCCATATTGAAACTTTTCGTGCCACCGTGCCACGAGAAAATTTCCGTGTCAAAATGGCACGATCGTGCCACATCGGCAACGCTGTCCGAGAGTCCATTTCATATGCATTTAATAACATCAAAAAAAAAAAAAAAAAATAGATATGTTATTAGATTTAATTAGATAATAATTAACTTTAAAAATAGTTGTTTTCGTAATACATTTTAAATAAAAAAAAATCAACAACTTTTAATATTTTGCTATGAAATATCGTTGAAAACGTAGGTATACTCCTTGACGTAATGTTTAGTGGGTTGGACATTCACGTCAGCAGTCTGAGAATCGGATCCCAGCCGATGTCACCTTAAACAAAAAGTGTAAAAAGTTGGTCCCAAAATTCTTTCTATATTTCTATGTATATTTAATCAGTCTTGCCACTGAGTATTTTCGAAGGCAGTTCTATTACACTGATGCATTGTTTTTGAAGTTTCAACATTAAACTTAAAATAAGACATAGGTAGGTACCTATATGAAAGTTATTTAGATGTTCATTTCAAACTTGTTTCGGTCTTAAATGACTTTAAAAAAATCACTTAAAATAAAAGGAGAAAAAAAAACATGTATATGGATACCTATATTACATGCTCGTACACTCATTAATTTATATCAATGCAACTCTCGTTACATCGCTAGAATTTCCTGTCAACATGAACATAGATGCCCTACAGCACATTAGAAGCTCATTATTCCTATCTCACACGCACAGCTCCACACTGCGTTCTGCATAATTCCATTGACCTATTCACACACTCACTCAGGCATTAATTAAAAATAGCCAATCTTTCAAAATCGTTTCGAGTGGTGTGCGGAGAACCTGTCCTTCTAAATACTTCCTGCCATGTTCTTTGTCCAAGCGCCTCGCTCAACTTTAACGTAGGTATCTACATATAGTTAAAAGTAAAAAAAATAGACTTCATCTAGGTATCCACCATCCAGGATGTGCAGTACAACGGTGCTAATGCAAATCACATCCTAACTACAACTATGTGAATTCAAAAAAGCTTAATTAAAGCACACCCACTCGGCACCATTACCGGCTCCGGCATTGAGCCGCAACGAGGGCGTTGCTGCCATCACGCCACTTTTCCGCTCGTGCATCTTCACCGTTCCACACACTTTACTTTTTTCCTCATTACACACAACTAACCAATGTCAACTGATGGAGGGACGAAATCCCTATTGCTATTCCCGATCCTAGGATCCTAGTTCTGTTGCCATCGCTGTCATCAGCAACCGTCTGCACCACGTGGCCCACAGAAACCGAATAGCTGTACAAAAGCGGCAAAATGTCAATATCAGTATCGGTCTCTCTGCGGCACGGCACTCTTATAGCACTTAGCATATTCGCTGTCGGCAACGTTGCCATTCGTGGTCGTCCTATAGTCGCCGATTCGTTCCATAGTCATCGTTCGTCCTCTGCGTCGCGTCGTTTCGCCTTCGTCCTTGTCAACGTTCTTGTTGTTCTCATTCTAGGAGCTCGAAGGTTCTCGTTTTATCAGTACTTGCGTGCTGCAGAGTGAAAACCTGCAAACCCAACGCCAGCGCCCCCAATGTGCACGAAGCACGACCATAAATCTAGTCAAAATAAATTAAAATGAAATTTCGAATCCTTTTGCCAGAGTTTCACACAGCACACATCGCGCTGCTAGCTAGGCGCAGCGTTCGCTCACTGTAATATGGTCGCTTCTCTGCCCTTTGCCTGTACCACTGAAATTCCATTTGGGGCAATGTAGACAGAGCTGTAAAACAAACTCACATGGCGTGTGATGCGGCATGGCGCGGCGTCACTATAGTCGTTCTCCACTAAAAAGTGTCGAATGAATAAAAAATACCTCGTCTGCGTCGGTGGTAAAACGAAAACCAAACGATTCCCTCTAACATTGCTCCTTGCTTCACTTCCAAGTACCAACTCTGACACCAAACCCAATTCCCATTCACCTCGTCGTCGTCGTCAATTCAACGAACATTTTATTCAATTGAATATCGAATCCATTCGATTTCCCTAGAGAGATTAAAAATGTTTAATGCATGAGGATATGCGTAACCGGCAGCAGTTGGTAACTCGGAACGGAACCCGTGGGACAAGACTACACGCACCCTACCCGTCGCGTCGTCAGCCCCATCTATCTAAGGTTCGTCCGCTAATGGCGAATGGTTATTGGAAGCTGATTGATTCCACACAAATCCTCCAGGACTCTTATCAAATAATTTGCAGGATATTTAGGCTAGTTTTAGCTAATTTGGAAAATTGGTAAACATTGATACGGCTTTGTATAAACAATCAGTTTTACCTACACCCTACACGGTCGGTTGGGTCTACACTATGTCAGAAGTTACTACAAACTATATTATATGCTTTACAGTTTCCCATTGAGATTCTATTTTGGTTTAGACTTTTCTTGCCTGTGCTCTTTGCCTGGGCCTGTGCCTGGACTTGCAAAATCTATACCCTTGTCAATCCGGGGGAAAATCAATTCGAACTGTTTCCAGATGAAGGACTGTGGTTGTAGCATGAGCTAACTGCTGCTGCTGCTACTCTCATTGCTGATGATGGGCGATGTATGCCTTTAGATTATTTTTTTTTCTGTACTTCCCCATAGGCACTCATGTAAGATTAAAGGACATGTTGACTTAAGAATAAAAAAAAAAAAAACAAAAACAGAAAGTAGGCTAAAAGGGTTAAATAAGACAAGAGTAGATGCATAAAAGTCTATTTGGCAGAGAGTTCACTGTGTGTTTTATGTGTAAAGAAAGGGCGGACTTGATTGATTGGGGATTTGTATCGAGGATGAATTGATGGGTAAATAACTTTGATTAGTTTAGGTAACTGGAATGTATTTAACAAATAATAGTGAAATGAAAATCAATGCCCAAAAGGTGAAGCAACAGTAGATACCTACCTATGTAAGTTAAATAAGACCTTTGAATTGATTTGGGAATTTTACCCGTAAACTTTTCGAAATTCATTTCAATAGACTAAATGGGGTTTCGTCTTTAGGTCTTTATATTTTTGTACAAACATCGAATGATTAGTAAAATGTTTCTCGTTGCGAATTGGTTGGCAAATATTTCATTTGAGATCTTTAGTATTGGACCTGTATAATGGGGATGGATGGTAATGAGCAGACAAGTTCTCTACCCACTTTCGGATGTTTTTCAACTCTATCTGACTTTTTTCCACCAACAAAAGTTAGAAATATACTCGTACAAGCATAGAAAAAACATGTACAAAATTTTGATTTTTTAGAATGCAGTTCCAGCTATATACAGTAGGCCTTCAAAAATTGCTGAAAATGGATTTGAAATTCAAAATTTGAAAGGAGTTGTCAATGAGCATTGGTTTTGAATGGTTATCCGTGCCAGGTAAGCTATTCCATAATCGTGTTGTGCGACTAAAAAATCTCTATATTTGATGGTACGGCCAAAATTAGACTCCATGGTGAACTGATTAGCATTCCTATTCCTAGCGAAACGGGATTTACAGGTGAACTGATAAAGGGGAGGAGTGCAGCTGGCTACTTCGAGTCAGGGTTGCGAATTTTTGAATTAAAAAATCCTTAAGTCATAAGTCTATAGATGACTTGTGAATTAAAAAAATTTAATTCTTAAGATATTTGGTGACTTATGAATTAAAAAAAAATTAATTCACAACCCCAAAGTGACTTATGAATTAAAAAAAATTTAAATCCTAAGCTACTAAGTGACTTATGAATTAAAAAAAATTTAATTCACCACCTACCAAGTGACTTATGAATTAAAAAAAATTAAGTCATCAGGGAGTAAGTGACTTATGAATTAAAAAAAATTTAAGTCATGAGCAACAAAGTGACTTATGAATTAAAAAAAATTTAATTCACCACCTACTAAGTGACTTGTGAATTAAAAAAAATAAAGTCATCAGGGAGTAAGTGACTTATGAATTAAAAAAAATTTAATTCACAAGTCAGTTGGTGACTTGTGAATTAAAAAAAATTTAATTCATAAGTTAGTTGGTAGATTGGAAATTTTTAAGCTTGTTTTGATTACATAATTATTTAATTATTAACGAAAGCTTTCAAATCTAGTTTTTAAATCATAAGATTATTACGCTAGCTTATAAATTATCCATTTCATAATTTTTCTAATCAGCATTTATCCATTAACTTATGAATTAAATTTTTTTTAATTCATAAGTCACTAAGTTGGTTTTGAATTAAATTTTTTTAATTCATAAGTCACTTACTTGCTGATGATTTGAATTTTTTTTAATTCATAAGTCACTTACTTGCTCATGACTTGAATTTTTTTAATTCCTAAGTCACTTAGTAGCTTGGGAATTAAATTTTTTTAATTCATAAGTCACTTACTTGCCCATGACTTAAATTTTTTTAATTCATAAGTCACTTAGTAGGTTCTGAATTAATTTTTTTTAATTCATAAGTCACTAAGAAGCTTATGATTTAATTTTTTTTAATTCACAAGTCACCAACTGACTTGTGAATTAAATTTTTTTTAATTTATAAGTCAGTTCGTAGCTGCTGAATTATATTTTTTTTAATTCATAAGTCACTCACTAGCTTGTGAATTAAAGCCAAGCTTAAGCTAACAAGTGACTTAAGCTTTTGCAACCCTGCTTCGAGTAAGCATTGCTTGTGAAAGAAGCGATAAAACAAGGAAATACATGAAACATTCCGAATATGATGGCTCTGTTTCCTATCAGTTTTAATGGTCTGTTTTGAATTCTATCCAATAGGTGGAGAGAAGTTTGTGCAGCACTCGAGTTTTAGACGTATAAACGCCTTTTAAATGGTAGCCACATCAGAAGGGGTGAAAAATTTCTTACATCGATGTAGAAATTCTAAGCATTTAGTGCGGTATTACACAGCGCATGTATTTAATGCGCAGTTCTCGGTTATTTTGTTTTCCACTGTCATTCGGTGATGCGCGCATTATTACACGGAAGACTTTTTCGATTTTTGAGTCTTGTGCATTATTTGACAGCTACATATCTTTCATTTCAATTTTCGTTGTTCGTTCAGTGTTTCGGTGTCTGGTTTAGCAATTTAAAAAAAAAAAATAATTAAAATACAAAAATGGAATCAGGGAATGATATCAACAATTTAATAGATTCATTTCATAATTGAAAATCAACTCGCATGTTAAAGCTTTAGTCCATTTTACTTAATTTTCATTAGCAATAGCCATATAAGAGATGTTTGCTTAACAAAGAAGAAAAATGGAGTGAAGCAAATTCGAAAAACAACAGAGAAGGAGAAAGAGAAACGTCAAAAACATGCAAGGAATATCCTACCCGTGCATGTCGAGAAATCTTTCTTTCTGTTTCATTTTTTTTCTTTCTTTCTCTTTCGCACTACCGGAACTAGCAGTATTTTTGGCGGTTTTGAGAATGTGGTCATTCTAATGAAGATCGCCGTTGACATACATAGATACATACCGGGTACTGAGAGTTTTTCGGTTTCTTCGGCGCAAATGCCATTCAAGGACAATAGCATAAGGGGGAGATTTTGCTTTAACGACAATAGGCAGCTTTGAGTTTTTGGAGCATTAACCTTCACACGATTTCTTGTACCACATTTAACAATGCTGTAAAGATCGGAGTTTAATGACCCAAGTAACATTTTTCATCTCATAAGATGCTCCAAGAATTCAACTAGATTAGTTAAGAGGAGCTAAAAGTAATCTTAAAGAATACTACGAGATTCTTTTAAACCTATTAAAAGCCTTAAATAGCCTAGTTATGAGAGGCTCTTCCTACTCATAGCAGCAACAGAAGTTTCTTTATGGGATGACAGATGCACGTTTATATTGAAATGACACTTCTAAGGCTCTAATAAAGATCGGCAAATTCCTATTACGAGAAAGCGTCTCTTCCAATGAGAGGTGATAAAAAGAGAACAGAATATTTGTTGGCTTAATAAAGAATGAAACAAAATACTTTTTAAGTTTGTGTGTATACATGATTTGTTGTGCCAACAAACTGTTAGGCTTGATATAGTATTTATTTTGTAAGTCTATCAACTATTGTATTATAATGGCGATGCATGATATTTATTATTTTGCACATATGGGAACCGAAATGTAAATGCCGTTGAAATTGTATCTACTAATTCTAACATTTTACGTCGAAAAAACACAAAGCCCCTTCAAAATAATGCATATTTAAATTATTTTATTTATAACTTTTATCGGAAATAGGGTTACCATATATTTCTTTCGTAAGCAAATAAAATCAAAATTAACTTTTAAATTTGTTTTGTTTTTATTTAGGTCATGGGTCATTTGCTTGTGAGAGTAAATAGGAAACAGGAAAGGTCAAATTTAATATAAAATATTCCAAATTACACACTAAGAGTCTTATGCTGCATTTACAAGAGTAATAAAATCTCATAGTCTCTGTAATTTTCTACTATTACTCTTGTCACAAAAAATTACTACTCGTGTAACGCAACATAAAGAATACATTGTTTGCTAATTTTGCATGAAAAGATAGTAGTTGCAATAAAATCCCAAGATGTTAATGTATTTAGTTTAAATTGAAAAAAAGTTACACAATATATTTTATACTTTCTATATGTAATCACAACAATGCTAAATGTAAACTTGAAAATGCCACCTAATAAATTTTAAGTCAGTGCTACAGCCAAGTTATTTTATCGAGATCATAATTTTTTAAGTTATGGTAACCCTCAAATGTACAGGCAACTACTTTGCTTGTGTATAGGAATATGGCTGCTGCTGACGCGACACTAACTCTTCTAGTAACATCTTTATTCTTTCTATAGGATCTTAGACGCTTCTTTATGATTTATGTGTACTTACGTGCGAGTGAGAGGAGAATGTTGACATCAGAAAACTGAAGTTTGTGAATAGTTGTGCTTGTTGCATTAAGGATCTTATTAGGATCTTACTGCAAAGCTTATATTCTTTGAACTCCAAATTGTTTCTTGATATAGGAGGATTTAAACTCAAATTCTTTTAGAATTTTCAAAGTGGTATACAAATAACTTTACTCTTAAATATGACTTGTTATGGAATTATTTGGACATATTTAGAGCTCAGTTTTCAGAAAGGGATTCTTATAAGACTATAAGTTTTTATAATCTAACTACAAGAAGAGAAAATAGTTTTGCTATAAGATTTAAGTTCTTTTACGCTGGAAAAGTGTTTAACTCTTAAAATAAAAGTGTTATGACATGCAGTTGAGTTTCATAACAAGATATTAATACTTTAGTATAGCAATGGGATATAAAAGAGTTGTATGAGAGTTTTTTTCAGATTTCAAGAGCTAAGCTCTGGAGAGTATGTTAGTTGGGGAGCTTATCATACGATACCGTTGCATTTTCACTTCCGAAGGAAGCGACCCTTAGTGGCACTGAAATAGCAGGCTAAGTGCTCTGGTCGATCGGCAGGTACAAGGCCCCTGGTTCCAAAATGGCAGGCTGAACGCTCTGAAAAATTGGAAGGTACAAAGCCTCTGGTGTCAAAACGGCAGGCTGGACGCTCTGGTAGATCAGCAGATTTAAAACCCCCGGTTGCCATCAACCTGGCAAGCTACTTGCTACATCGGCAGGTACTATGCCCCCACGGAGCTTACAACAGGCTTAAACGTTCTGGTAGATCGGCAGGTACAAGGTCCCTGGTGGTAATTAATTAATGTTGACAGATATAGAATCGCTGCCATATTATGTTATGTTTGCACCCAATGAATGCGAACTATAAGGAGGGTCTAAGCCACTACATGAGTTAGTATTTCGTGTGTCCGCCTCTGACTTTTATAACTGCCTCTGTTCTTAGAGGCATTGTAATAAGTTTTTTATAGTTTTTTTTATATTGTTGTCGTTATACCACACATCCTTAATGTGTTCCTACAAATCATCAACTGTTTTATTTTGACGATCATTAACTCTTCTTTTTAAAACGATCCAACAATATTATAAATATAGCGTTAAGGTCTGGTGAATTTCCTGACAAAGGCAGCACGTTAAGTTTCAACGAGTCTAAGCAATGTATCCTTGCTCGGGACCTATGACAAGGTGCACCATCCTGCTTGAAAGTGTATTTGCTCTTTCGGAACCTTAGACTACTAGATTTTTATATGTTTATGTATTCTTCGGAGCGAAGTGTTCTTCTGCAAATAAATTCGACCAGGACCTTCTTCCGTTATGCAACTCCAAATCATAATACTCGGTGGATGTTTGACCTTGGGAGCCAAGCCGTTCCTCCTTTCTACGGCGAACAATTTTTTTGTTTACGGTTACTGCCTCAAGCCAATACTCATCCCAGAATATAACCTTCAAATAAAAATATTTTTAAAAATCAGTCGGCTTGAGATAGATTGATAAAAAAAAATGGTTAAGACTTAATTCAATTGACGTAACTTGTCCCAATATTTTGAGGACATGTCCCTATGTAATTTAGCCCACAGTAAACGTTTGACACGCATAGCTTTTGTAAGCTTTGGCTTTTCAGCAGCCCGCCTTCAAAAAGCCTGTTTTCTTTTAAGCGTCGTCTCTCTGTTCTGGCTGATATATTAATAACAGAAGAAATACTTAACATATTTCAACAATTATACATATAATATTTTTTTTTTACTATTCCTTTCATTAGTTAACCCAAATGGGTAAGGGGGCGTCCATAAATTACGTGAGGTGTTTTTTTAAATTTTTTGACCCCCCCTCTCCCCCTGGTGAGATGTTGTGAGATTTTATTCAACCCCCTCCCCCACCCCTCAATCTCACGTGAGATTTTTCAAAATGTGAGTTTCTTACGTAAACGCGTTGGATTGTTATTGTAAAAAGAAAAAAAAAATTGCTTCGTGCTTTTATTTACGACTAGTTAAGACTATTAATCAATATTGCTGAGAGTTATAAGTGTAATACAAATTTAACAATAGAATACTTAAATCGTAACTACTGTGATTAAAAAAAATAATATCTACTCTAATTGAGTCCATGGAGAATCATGCGCGGTCTCAAGAGAAACTATTGGAACCAACATGTCCATATGATTTTCAGTAAAATCATCTGCTCCTTCAACTTCGCTCTGATCTAGCCACTCTAAGCCGTTGGCACTTGCGCACAGTAACTCATTAGCTCGTCTTGTGACAATCCGTGAGGGTCGCACTTTAAAGGAGATTTATGGTAAATCCACTTAAATCCCGGATTTACCTTTGGTGAAAACGTAGTATTAAGCATGTACAATCTGGATTAAATGGACCAAAATAGTATAATTTTTTTTTGTTTCAATCAGAAAAAAAATTGCGTGATATTTGCCGAGACCCCCCCTCTCCCCAACGTAAGATTAGGTGAGATTTGACTCGACCCCCTCCCCCCCTTAAACATCTCACGTAATTTATGGATGCCCCCTAATGAAATTAACAACCTGTTTAAAATTATGAATTGTGACATCAATACTAGCAAAAATGAGAAGAGATTGCATTCTTAAAGTTTTTCACTCCGATAATTCTTTTTATTGTAACTGGGAGGGAGTTCCATAACTTGGTTGCATAAACAAGAGTCGTGAAGAGTTCAGGTAGTTGAAAGCCGGTGATAACAGATTGATAGTTCTAAGGGACTGTGTAAATTATAATTTTTCATATATATGTATAGTGGTGTTTTGTTCTGTATAATTTTTTGTAAAAATATACATCATCTAGAATCTAGAAATTCCTGTAGTGAACATCCAAGGACTAGTTTGTGATAATGGGTGATATGCATAAAACGGAAGTATTTACTACAAGTAAAAGATAATAGTAAATACTATAACTTAAAGCAAATGGTTAAATTTAAAGTATTTATTTCATTCCATATGCATTTTTTTTAAATGATACTTTATCTGAAGCATACAATTTTTTTCGCGATGCATTGACTGAAGCTATAAATCTGTTTATTCCTAAAGTTCCAATTAGAAAAAATTCCAAACCAGTCTGGTTTAATAAAAGATTAAGTAATTTATCAAATAAAAAAAATAAAGCGTATAAACTATATCGGAATTCCAACAATAATACGTTTTTGCTTAACAACTATTTACGGCTTCATAAGAAATTTGTTATTCTTAATAAGTTCTTATAAAAAGACTACATTTATAGAACCGAGTCTAATCTTAAGCAAAATAGTAAAAGTTTTTGGAATTTCGTAAAAAATAAGAAATGTTCCAATGGTATCCCAAACTGCATGCAATATTTGGATACCTCATCAAGTGACCTTATGACAGTTTGTAATATGTTTTCAAAATTTTTTCAATCGGTTTATTCACCATCTTATGCATCCGCAAATTTCACCCCTAATATTCCAATAAATCAAATCAATATCGGTTCCTTATATCTAAGTTACTCTGATGTTGAAAAGGCTCTTGGTGAACTGAATCCGGATAAACAACCCGGCCCCGATGGTATTCCTCCAATAGTGTTAAAAACATGCGCTAGAGCCTTTTCAGAACCATTAACTCTGCTTTTTAATGAGTCTCTTAATACGGGTCAGTTTTTGAACGATTGGAAAGTATCCTTTATTATTCCTATTCATAAATCTGGATCAAAGCAAGCTATCAATAACTATCGTCCAATAAGTAAGCTTTCAATGATTCCTAAACTCTTTGAAAAACTGATTTATGCAAAGTTATCTTTTTTTCTCAAGGAAATAATTTCTCCATTCCAACATGGATTTGTTTCTGGAAGGTCGACTACTACAAATCTTTCAATTTTATGTAAGGAGATAACTCGTAATCTTGAGGATGGTTATCAATGTGATGTCATCTATACAGATTTTTCCAAAGCATTTGATAAAGTTAATCATGAGATCTTGATAAAGAAACTTTCGGTGCTCGGATTTCATTCAAATATGTTGAAATGGTTTGAATCTTATTTAACTGGGCGTACTCAGTACGTAAAAATTGATAATTTACTATCTGATCCCATTGCTGTTACTTCTGGCGTACCTCAAGGGAGCCACTTAGGTCCACTGCTTTTTCTGCTCCTTATAAATGATATACCCGATACAGTAAAAAATTCAAGCTGTCTTATGTTCGCAGACGATATAAAATTGTTTCGTTGTATTAAGTCTCCTATTGACTGTATTTTACTTCAAAATGACCTTAACTCTTTAGCAGACTGGTGTATCTCTAATCAGTTGTTTCTTAATGTCTCTAAATGTAATTTTTTAACTTTCCGTAGAAATTTTTCTTCTCTTAACTTTATTTATGAAATTGATGGAATTCCATTGCAAATGGTTTTTGAAAAAAAAGATCTTGGCGTTTTCTTCGACCCTAAGCTTACTTTCTCCCTTCATATCGACTTTGTTGTGGCTAAGGCAAATTCTTTACTTGGATTCGTTACACGAAACTCTAAAGAATTTTCCGACCCATACACTCATAGAGCATTATACTATTCATACGTTAGACCTATTCTCGAGTATTGTTGTGTCATATGGAATCCGTACTATACAATGTACTCTGATCGGATTGAAAGTATCCAAAAACGATTCACCAGAATTGCCATTCGTAGACTTAATTGGAATATTCAAATGCCTTGTTATAGTACAAGATGTAAGCTACTGGGTCTTCAAACTTTAAAAACTCGTAGGAAATTCTTTGAAATTACTTTTATTCGGGATATACTTAAAAACCAGATTGATTGCTCTTTTCTCCTGTCATTTATTAAACTGTATGCTCCTGGGAGGGCTCTGCGAGTGCATAGTTTGTTCTTTGTTCCTTACCATAGAGTAAACTATGGACTCAATGAACCGATTACTCGTTGGGTGATATGCATAAAAGATAGTAAATGCTTTTACTTGAGAATTTCTAAGTAATTACTTTTTTTGATATGCATAAAAATGCAGTAAATGCTGAAAATAAAGTATTTACTTCAGGCCACAGTACTTACTTTTTTCGGATGAACTATTTCAGTAAATACTTTATTCCGTATGCATAAAAAGTAGCAAGTACTTTTTTTCTGTAGGAATTACTTCTTTTTTTCAAAGTCAAAGGATAGCAACATGAAAATTTGAAAGTACATACTTTTTTGATTTAAACACATAACTATGTAGCTTCGAAACCATAAAAACTTACAGTCTTAACTCTATTCTCAAAGGATTCACGTCGCTGATATAAATTAAAATTAAGTTACTGTTGACTGTACTGAAATGGCGGAATTTGTACGCGTTAGTTCACAAAAAGTCTATAAAAGTCGAAGATCGGGTTCAGAATCAAATTTTAAACAACTCTATCGTTTTGAGAGGGAAAACGTAGATTGGTTGAGTGAATACTTCATTGGTAAGTCATTGCAAAATCGTAATTTGTAGTTTTAAAACTTGACACACCCTTACTATTTGGAGCCTTTTGTTAGTTTGCGAAAATGGTGTAAAACTTTCTATTTTCTTATACGCCTGTTAACGTAAAAATATAATTTATAATTTTACAAGAAGCAGACACTTATGAAAACTGTTATATATGTATATTGCGTATAGTATCTCTAAGGCTTCCGTTAGTTAAAGGAGTTAGTGGTTTTTAGTTACTGGCGAAGTTTTAAAACTTGCCCTTAAAAATTCCATCGAGCAATGAAGAACAGCTGGGAGCAAAAAATGATTGGCTAAGCAAATACAGGTTCCCATTATGCATAGGAGCCTTGGACTGTACTCACGTGGAAATATTACAACCTAGATTTCATTCGGAAGAATACATTAACCGAAAAGGATATGCTTCCATCAATATCCAGGCAACTTGTAATTCAATGGAATATTTTACAAGTGTTGATTGCCGATGGCCGGGCTCAGTTCACGATTCCAGAATTTGAAGAAACAGTGCTGTGGAACCCATTATGAGAAACTCCACTAACATTGTTTTACTGGGAGACGAAGGATATGGGATCACCACCTTGGCTAATGACACCCTTTAAAACCCAACGAGTAACCAAGAAAGAGCTTTCAACAAACTGCATTTAAAAGAAAGGGTCATAATTGAAAGATGTCTAACCCGATAAGAAAAAAAAAGTATTTACTATCAATTTTCGATGAATTCTAGTATTTACTTGGATGAATTTAGTATATACTGAAAGTATTTGCCAGTTAGTAAGTACTAAACCTTATGCATATGGAATGAAGTAAATACTTTAAATTTAACCATTTGCTTTAAGTTATAGTATTTACTATTATCTTTTACTTGTAGTAAATACTTCCGTTTTATGCATATCACCCGTTGTATTAAACAAGCTAATTTAATTTGTAATCATATTGATTTTACCGACAATCTAAGTCGAGATACATTCAAAAAACATGTTATCTTTATATTAACGTTCATTTATCCTGGTGGTTAGTCATTAAGTCTCAACTTATTTGTAAAGTACCGCATGCTACTTATATATATTTCAGTAGTCTATAAGATTGTATATTATTATTAATTTATTTTATATGATCTGCTTGATGAGAATAAATAAATAAATAAATAAAGTTTAGTACTTACTAACTGACAAATACTTTCAGTATATACTAAATTCATCCAAGTAAATACTAGAATTCATCGGAAATTGATAGTAAATACTTTTTTTTTCTTATCGGGTTAGTAAGCAAATAGTTTTTTGCCAGATTAACCGTTTAATCCCTATATTAAATTACTGTTGCCCTTCTTGTTGTTTTGTAAACATCTGTTACAAGTTGCCTGGATATTGATGGAAGCATATCTATCCTTTTCGGTTAATGTATTCTTCCGAATGAAATCTAGGTTGTAATATTTCCACGTGAGTACAGTCCAAGGCTCCTATGCTTAATGGGAACCTGTATTTGCTTAGCCAATCATTTTTTGCTCCCAGCTGTTCTTCATAGCTCAATGGAAATTTTATCCAATGAGAAGCTTTGTCTTTTATTAATTTTGCAACAAAATTAACTGTTCTGGATACAGTACTCTGATGAACGCCTATATCTTCACCAACGCCAACTTGAAATCCAGGATCTCCAACGTATCGTAAAAAAATTCGCATCTTTTCTTGATGAGTGATTGCCCCTCCTCTTGTTTCAGTTTGAGCTCCTTAAAAAGTATTATATATATGAACCATTTGCTCAACATAAGACTCTATATAAACTTGGGGACTAAGGGCAAGTTTTAAAACTTCGCCAGTAACTAAAAACCACAAACTCCTTTAACTAACGGAAGCCTATGTGTATAGTATCGCAATATACATATATAACAGTTTTCATAAGTGTTTGCTTCTTGTAAAATTATAAATTTTTAAGTTAACAGGCGTATAAGAAAATAGAAAGTTTTACACCATTTCCGCGAACTAACAAAAGGCTCCAAATAGTAAGGGTGTGTCAAGTTTTAAAACTACAAATTACGATTTTGCAATGACTTACCAATGAAGTATTCACTCAACCAATCTACGTTGTTTTCCCTCTCAAAACGAAAGAGTTGTTTAAAATTTGATTCTGAACCCGATATTCGACTTTTATAGACTTTGTGAACTAACGCGTACAAATTCCGCCATTTCAGTACAGTCAGCAGTAACTTAATTTTAATTTATATCAGCGACGTGAATCCTTTGAGAATAGAGTTAAGACTGTAAGTTTTTATGGTTTCGAAGCTGCATAGTTATGTGTTTAAATCAAAAAAAAGTATGTACTTTTTAATTTTCATGTTGCTATCCTTTGACTTTGAAAAAAAGAAGTAATTCCTACAGAAAAAAAGTACTTGCTACTTTTTATGCATACGGAATAAAGTATTTACTGAAAAAGTTCATCCGAAAAAAGTAAGTACTGTGGCCTCAAGTAAATACTTTATTTTCAGCATTTACTGCATTTTTATGCATATCAAAAAAAGTAATTACTTAGAAATTCTCAAGTAAAAGCATTTACTATCTTTTATGCATATCACCCAATGTGAGATGGGTTCATGTCTCCTGAGACCATAAACGTATCTAATCATGTCATTAAAAGCCACAAGCAGTTTATGTTTAGAGTGTGAATCAGGCCTACAATAGACGACGTTAGCGTAGTCAATTAAAGGTACCAGTAATGTTTTTATTAGTCTCAGTTTGGTGTTAACTGCAGTAATGGTAGAGAATGGCCAGAGTCTACGTAGCCCGGAGTAAATTCTTCCAAGTATGCAGTTAATATGATCATATGCAGAAAGATTTTAAAACCAATATTAGTAACAGTGTCTTTAAAGTGAAGCTGGACTTGGTCTAGAAAAACTTCAAGGAAGTGTGAGGTATTAAACTGTTTCTTAGATATCGCAATAAGTTGAGACTTAAGCGGATTTAGAATTAGACCGTTGCTAACGGACCATTTGGAGATTGCCATTAGATCCTCATTAATCCTACATATCAAGTCTTCCTGCAGACCAAGCCCCTGGCATAAATAAATTTGAACGTCATCTGCATATAGATGTAGCATTACATTTGAGCAAACAATAGAAAGGTCATTTATAAATATGCAACATAATAAAGGTCCTAGAATAGAACATTGTGGTACACCCATATGCAAAAACGAATAACTCTCAATTAGCCGCACAGCTTTATCATGAAAGCCAAATAAGTACTTTAGTTTTTTGCAAAGTATTTTATGGTCTACACTGTCAAAAGCCTTTGAGAAATCCAGCAGGCAAAGAACTGTTATATTGTTCAAATCATATTCAAGCCTTATATCATCGAAGACTTTAATCAATGCAGTTTGGCAGCTGTGATTTGCACGAAACCCAGACTGAAATGGTGATAGTATCTTAAACATACTTATATAATTCGTAATTTGTAAAGCCATAATTTTCTCAAAGACCTTTGACAGGCAAGGAAGAATGCTTATAGGACAAAAATCTGAGCAAGAAAAAGGGTTATGCGCGAAACAGATTAAACCAGCAACAGCACCAGCATCGTCAACAGCAAACAGCACGCTGACCAGCAAACATTTCTCAAACACATTGCCACCAGCAACGTCATTTCATCTGCTTGACATTTCATAGTGGAAAAAAAGTTTTTCATTGTGGTGCCACTGAATATTGCAGTGGAAAAGTTGACAGCACTGCACCAGCAACAGCAAGTTTAGAACTTTGGCCTATAGACGCTGTTGGCGTTGCTGTTGCTGTTCTTATGTGTGTTGAACAATTGAAATACATTGGCTTTAAATTAATGTTGGCCGCTGTTGCTGTTGACAGTACTTTTGCTGGTTCAATCTGTTCCGCGCCTTAGGCTTTTTGGCTATAGGGATGACTTTAGCTATTTTCCAGCTTAAAGGGAAAGTTCGATGTCCCAAAGCAATATTTAGTTGGTGTAGTTTTATTTTTTCAGATTTTTTTCGCAGGTTTATTCACAGTCAAATCATCAAAATTGCAGGTTCTTTTTGTTCATTTTTAGCAATATTCACCACTGAAGACTTGGATATTCCAACTATTTATGCTATTTGTGCATATTTAGGAGCAATTACGCTCTTTTAGCAAAGTGGCACCTTGAATCTTTTGGGAAGTGGTAAGGTCACATTTCTTGCCCATTGTTACATCAAAACACTTTAGTCGCTAAATTTTAAAACTGTCAAAGAAAATAAAGAAAAAACAAACAATATTATTCAAAAAGAACTTAAATTACATAATTTACCAATTTTACTCACATATATCAAACTTTGTTTATAAAATGAAGCTTAATTTAACAGCTAACACACATTAAACTTTTTTAGTTATTCACTGATTGAGAAATAATTATTTCTCCTACAATTTCTTCGTCGATAACGTATACGAAATACTCTTACCATTAGAAGATTTTCCGGCGAATACGATAAAATTATTATTACACATAAGAAGATACCGAAAAAAGAGGAAAAAGTCAAGAATTGATGAAAAAATTCATCAGTCATAAATCATAATCACGTTGCCACCTATTGTAGAAGGTAGTTGAAGTGATGGTTATTTTCAAATATTTGCTATTTAATCAGATGTCAGCTACGAAAGTAATGAAGAATATGGTGTAGCGCGGAACACTTCATTTCAGACGTTGGAGACAAAAACCAAAGCGAAAACGGACAATTTTATCGTCATCCCAGGATTTATCGGTGTCTTGAATCACTGAGGGAAAAACACATGCTGGACACTTGTTGGATAGAAGCAGAATGGGAGGGAAAAATCTTAAGCTCTGCAATATCGGTTTGCGTTCCGTAGTTTCAAAAAAGGTTTTAGACAAAGCGATGGATGTCCTGTCATGTGACTTCTTCAACATCGTTCTTGGAAGAATAGTGGAAAGCTCTTGAGTCGACACAAGATGTCTAAACATTCAAAAATCCATCCAAATACTCGGATATGCCGATGACATTGACATAATTTCTCTTATCAAAAAAGGACACCCAACATAGTAACTTAGATATAAGGTGACCAAATACAGCCATCACTTTGAGGTAAGTGAGTTAAATACTTCTACCTTGGTGCCGTTATTAATTTCAATGACACTGGTGCTGAAATCAAACGGAGAATAACTCTTGCTAATCGCTGCTTCTTTGGAGTAGGAAGGCAGTTGAGTATAGAAAAGTCCTATCTGGAGCAACTAAAACGTTCCTTTATAAGACTCGTGGCCTGAGAGCAAAAAGACCTGCTCGATGTACCGAGAATTTGCTCACCTTCATTAAGACTGAACCGATGCCGACTTGAGTAGAGTTCTTTTCACTGATGACTTCACGTTTTGTCTGCGCTCACCAGATGGACGTAGCAGAGTGTAGTGTTCAGGTGATCAGGTGATCAGGTGAGAGAAACTCTTCGTTAACATCTGCTCAGCGGGAAAATTTCTGGGGAGGTTCCGTCATGATGTGGGCAGGAATTTCCATGCGCGGAAAAACTGAGCTGTGCTGCGTGAAAGGAATTCCATATATTACATTAACAACATTATGGAGGAATATGTAGTACCATTCGTACCATTTAATGGAGAAAATTTCCTGCTGATGCAGGACAAAGCTAGACCGCACGTTGCTAGGTGCGTTATCGATTACTTACAAGAAGTGGAAATCGAAGAGATGAGCCGGACATGAATCCCTTCGAACCCGTTAGGGACCTGCTGGAAAAAATGATTAAGAGGGGACCTGCCCTTTTAGAGACACGTAGTGAGCTGAGATTAGCTCTGATCAAGGAATGAGATAATTTACATGACAGTATCGTTACAAACCTTATTTAATGTATGCCCAGGCGAATAAAAGTTTTGTTAGACGTGCGGGGAAGCAATACCCACTATTAAAGAAATAAAGACTCGTTAAAATTTTTTTTAAATGTAAAATTTTAAGTTTTGAAGTGTTCGCCACTTTTCTTAATTTATGTTTAATTTCCAATTAAATTTATTTCATTTTTTTGACATGAAAAATAAGAGCGGGGCGCAGTTGTATGGAAAAAAATAAAGATTTTAAAATAAAAAACATACCCCTGGCAAAAGTTGTGTTGGGTTCTAAAATGAATTCTAAGATTTTTTTTAAAAATGACCGCTAGTGGTCGCGCATTAGCGTTGAAAATTGAATGAAAAACTAAAAATGACCCAATCGCACAGATCCATTGCAAATGCCCTGTAGATTTAAATTTTAATTGTTAAATAATATATTTGCTTAAAAAACCAGCCCAATTTGTTTCTAATTGCCATTTGAAGTAGAATAAACTAAGCGAAAAACAGAAATAATGACCCAGATTATATTAAAAAAAATATAGAAAAACACATTAATATGTCTTTATTTTTTTAATTCAATTATTCATTTTAAATAATCTTTTTTTGTTTCAACATTTGGAAGTTCTTTTCGGGAAATTAGTGTGTTTCTTATCAATCCATCTCTGTTGGTGAATCCACTACTAATTTGACTGCCCTTTCAACTGCTTGGCTGTGGCATGGGAAACTTGTCAACAAATTTGATTTGTTATCGTCGTTTTGGCTGACAATATCCCAAGGCTCTTCTATCGTAAAATCCATTGCCAAAGGAGGTTCAGTTAAACGACTTTTCTCTATCTGCCACCAATCAATAAGTTCGAAATATTCAGCGGCTTCGAAATTGAATTTTGGGAGTTCAAACTGTCTGGGATTTCCAATATTATTGGTTGTTGCTCTTGCTTTAAGAATACGTCGAGCAGCAAGTTCTCGAATGTATTTTTTTTTTCTTTTTTATAATCGGCGCACACTCAAGGGGTTGTATACCCTTAATATGCCAGAGACACAGTGTGAGCATTAAGAAAAAAGGTAAGGGTTAGAAAG
Organism: Philhelius festivus; assembly: GCA_963931855.1. NCBI lineage: Eukaryota > Metazoa > Arthropoda > Insecta > Diptera > Syrphidae > Philhelius > Philhelius festivus. Next base: position 183,421,857 of record OZ007555.1, read on the forward strand.
GAGGTGTCGGTGTACATTGGTTTTGAATTTTTGAACATTGCAATGACTGGGAAAGACAGAGCGTGGCAAAGAATTCCACATTCGTGTAGTACGGCTGAAGAACGAATCTCTGTACTTTACAGTACGGCCGAAGTTGGGCTCAAGGGTAAACTGATGGGCATTCCTAGAAGTGCGAGTATTACGGTTAAATTGTTTAAGGGGAGGAATGCAGCTGGCTATTTCACTAGAGCATAGTCCGTTAAAATAACGGTAAAAAAGGGTGAGGCAAGAAACATTACGACGATGTTGGAGTGACGTAAATGAGTCAATGATGTTATTATCACCAATCATTTTAAAAGCTCTTCTTTGAATACTGTCCAAGAGACTTAAATAAGTTACTGGAGCACCAGCCCATAGATGGGAGTTATACTCAAGTTTTGGACGTATATAGGTTTTATAGATTGTAGCCAGATCAGAAGGAGAGAAAAATTTCTTGCACCGTCTCAGAAAACCCAAACATCTTGCGGCATTTTTGGCAACATCGCGTATGTGAGTGTTCCACAAGAGGTGGTTCGTGATGCACATACCGAGAATATCGAGATGTTCAGTTTCATTGATGCAAGTGCCACTCATAGATAGTGGCAAGGGAGGTATATCTCGCTTTAACGATATAAGACAGCATTGGGTTTTCGAAGCATTAAATTCGACACGGTTTCTTATTCCCCATTGCACAATGCTGTTTAGGTCGTAATTTAATGTACTTATCATATTTTGTCGTTGCAGTTCCACATCCGAAGAGGAGGGATGTGAGTCTGAAAACGAATATGAAAAGCTAAGAGTACTATCGTCAGCGAAACAATTAATTGGATTAGAAGTTACAGACAGGAGATCATTAATAAAAATGAGGAAGAGGGTTGGGGACAAAACGGAGCCCTGGGGCACACCAGCATTTATATTGTGGGTTTCAGACTTGAATCCGTCTAGTACAACTTGTATTGAACGGTTCGAAAGAAAATTTCTAATCCAAAGAAGTAGGGATTCGTCGATCCCGAAAGCACGCATTTTCGATAAAAGAGCAAGATGCCAGACTTTACAAATGCCTTTGAAATATCAAGTGCAATAATCTTACTTTCTCCGAAACAATGTAAAGATTTGTTCCACTTTTCGGTTAGATAAACCATCAAATCACCTGTGGACCTATTGCTACGAAAGCCATACTGCCGGTCATTAAGAAGCTTTCGTTTTTCAAGATATTTCTTAAGCTGATAATTAATCAGCGTTTCCATGACCTTAGAAAGAAGGGACGTTAGTGCGATCGGTCGATAAAATTAGAGGGAGAAGAAGATTCGCCTTTTTTAGGAATTGGCTGAACAAATGCAGTTTTCCAACTACTCGGAACGAGCCCTGAAGAATAGGACAGATGGAAAAGCTTACGCAGGGGTTTTGCTAGCGTGGAAGAACACCTCTTCAGAATAATAGCGGGGATACCATCCGGACCAGCGGATTTATGAATGTTGAGATCTTTCAGGACTCTTGCCACGGTACGAGTGCGAAAAAAGATTTGTCCCATAGAATCACTAACGCGCTCAAGAATTGGGGGAGTCATGACACTATCTGGCAAGGTGGAATTTGCGGCGAACTGCCTTACAAACAAGTTAGCTTTATCAATAGAGCTAACGAAAGGAGTGTCATTGACAACAAGCGTAGGAACCGAGGATGAGGAAGAATTCCTTATATATTTTACAAGTGACCAAAAATTCTTACTGCCTTTGGGACATTGCAGTATTTTTTGCCTTGATTTTTGATCATGTAAAAATTTGGACCGCCGAATATGGGCGTTGCAGGCCTTCCTGGCTTGTTTGAACTTTTTCCGGTTTTCCTCAGTTGGGTTGGCTCTAAAACACCGGAAGCTTACCTCTTTTTCCTTGATAACCTCTTTACAGCTCAAATCAAACCATGAATTATCCTTGGGTCTGATACTTTTAACCCTATTCGGGATAAAATGTTTCATTCCCAAAAGAATAATGTTAGTTATCATATCTGCGCTGGAGTCTACGTCACTATCGAGGAAGCATAGTGACCAGTTAAAGATCCTGAAAAAGTTATTCAAACCGTTCCAGTTCCAGCTTTCTCGTACTGCCATACGGTTCTTCTAGGAGCTCTTTCTCTAACTGGATTTGTTTGACACGAGAAATTTGCAGATATAACACTATGGTCAGATGTGCCTAGAGGCGTCAATACACTTATTGTGTATTTATCAGGGTCAGAGGTAAGAAACAAGTCAAGAGTATTTTCTGCTCGGCCATTAACGTCCGATATTCGAGTAGGCTCGTTGACAAGCTGAGTAAGGTGGTTAAACTCAGCAAAAATCTCAACACACATTCCTTCGGGTGTTGTCTGGCCCGAATGGAGAAGCCAAGAAGAATTGTGAACATTGAAATCGCCCGTAATAACGATTTCAGTGTGAGGATACAGGGAAACAATTCTTTGGATGGAGTCGGACAGAGTATCAAATTCGTGAGAAGTTGAAACTCTATCCAGATTTGGACTTTGATATAGAAAACAATAGTGAATGATGTGCTTATTAATGGAAAATTTAAACCACATAAAATTGAAGAAGGAGTTGGTGCAGCGACCATATTGTGGTAAGAACTGATATGCAACATCATTCCTAATGTAAATGGCGAGACCATGGTGGGAAAAGAATAATGGCACCAAGCTATACCCATGAATAAAAAATTCAGTAGGATCGGAATCCTCACCTACTTGGGTTTCACTCAGTGCCAAAACAGCTGGCCTGTTAGAAACAGTGTGGATATACGCAGCCAGAAAATTTGCTCTCAGCCCACGAATATTACAATAGTCTACTCTAAAATTACCAGCCATTGCAATATAAAAAAAAATAACAAAAACCAAAACAGACGAATTCTAAAAAAATCACTGTGTAAGACTAGTAAAAAGTCGTTTCAACACAACATCACTAAAAAGTGTTATGCCTTTAGTAGTGACGTTGAATCGATCCGAACCCTACCAATCAGAACAGTAATTCTCTATACATCTGTTATCGTACGACCCAGCAGATGCAAACACTGTGAGAGCTTATATGCCTAAGCTCAGCACAATGCATGCACACACTAAGCCACACACAAACACAACTGTAGGAAAAAAGAAGAGGAGAAAGGAAAATGTCACTTACTGTGCTCTGACAAACATAGGTATTTTTGTTGTTATCCCCTAGGTATGAGTGGTTTTTTTGTTTGTTGTTGTTGGTTTTTCTATGGGTTTCGTTTTATATATTGAGTGTTGTTATAATTTTTTTTTATTAATTAAAACTGTCTATTTTAATGTTGTTTTTTTTTTTGTAGTGTTTGGTTTTATGTATTTTGTATGTATTGTGTATTTTTTTGTTTAGGTATATTTAAATTTAAATGTGTCTGCGACGGGAACGGGGACGGAGGCAGAATTTCGAACGGATACAGAGCACGGCACTATGACATCGACCGACCTCCTCTAACATTCACTGACAACTATTGGCGATCGTCCAGCATGGCTGCCAAAATATTCTTACAATGTCCGAAGTATCCATTGCGAGCGAAAACTGGGATTACTACCTTTTTCAGGTCTTCTGGTAAATGTCAGTTGAATGGCTTTATGAAAATGTTTCGCACCGTAGACCAATGAAGACTTGGATTTCGAACCACATCTCTGCATAAACTTGGCAAATAAACTGAACTATATGTTGTAACGGCTCTTCTGGGTCTTGTTTTGAAATGTGGTTAGCTGTCGTCAACCATCTTGAATGGACCATTGTTCCAGGATTTCTCGAAAAAATTGCTCCTTCTTTGACAGCATTACTGATGGCCATACAAATTTTATATAGATATATATTTTTTGTCTGAAGTGAGGCATTGTAAAGGTATTTCAGGTAAGTTCACTTTAATGATTTTGTAATCATCGACGGTTAGATTCTGGCAGTTCTTAAGATCCTTGCCAATATCACCAGGATAAGCGTTTGGACCAGATGTTTTTCCAAAAATTTTTCAAAAAGGTGTCGTAACGGTAGTTTGTTTGCGTGGAGCGAGCAAATACACCATTGCAAAGGTCGTTTAATTTTCATTTCGATTTTGCGGATGATTCCATTTCTTATTCCGGTGTTAACATTAGTCCCATCGCAACCAATAAGCTTTAAATTATTCGTTGAAACTGCAGATTCTTTAAGAAAACCGAAAATTGTATTTGCTTTTGTTTCTGATTTTCCATTTGTTGGCATTACATGCCCTATGTATTGCGAGTCAGGTTCTGTTATCAAGACAATATGTTCTTCGGTGGAAAAGCCTCCAGCATTTTTTGTAACGTCTTTCCTGCCGTCAAAATAAAGGCCAAAAAAGTCAAATTCGCACACACCTGGTTATTGAGACCTTGATTTTGTCCTTTCCCTTCGAATCTTACTTCTATCGATAATGTTTGAAGAGCAGCAGTCGAGGTAATCTGTTCCGGTAAATTTGCAATACATTTACAAGCAGCTATATCAAACAGTTTTTCTCCGTCGTTTTTCAATTTATCCATTCGAAGTTCAAAAACTCCAGGTACTCTTCTGCTCTTGGGCGTTTTAAGAAGAGCAGTTTTTCTGTCGTTGAATTTAATAATGCCTTTTTCAACACAGAACTTACCAATTGTCGGAATTGAAGCTGTCATAAATTTTCATAACTCTTGCAGCTGTTAGTGCTATCCGCTTTTTCGTTGAACTTTCTCTGTTTTCCAGAAAAGTAAGATGAAGAGCAGTATTTTTGTAGGTCGGCAACAAACGCGACGGCTGTCGTAATCCAAATATTTGGCATACTTTTTTTTGGGAACGCGTTTCCATTTTCACTTTGGTTTATTAATAAAAAAAAGAGATAATAAAGTTTATTAAACTGTCTCTAATTTTGCATTCTTTGTAAGCAATATTACATTTACAAACTCAGCTTACCTTTTTCCAAATAACTTATTTTATAATAAATAAAAAGGCCTGAAGTAAAACAGTAGACAAATGTTTCAGAACCAGACACAGATGCTAAATAAAATAATTTGAAAATTATGAAATTCAAATTGCCACAAAAGTCATGGCTTCCTTTAACTTAGATTTTTTAACAAACCTATATTTGAATTTATGGACGGCAAATTTCAAATTATTGCAGTTACTAACTACAAATATTTTAGAAGGGCCGAATATAAAAATTTAAAAATTTTCAAATTACGAGGAATAAGGTTTCCCTCTTTTTTAAAAGCTGTAGACACAAAAAAAGAATTAAAAGCAAAGCGAAATCAGGAAATCGCAATTTTTTACTCTGCGTTGCGCGACCCCTAAAAAAAAAATAAAAAATCTTATAATTAGTTTTAAGGCCATATGCAACTTTTGCGGAGGGTATAATTTTGGTTTTCAAAAATTTTTGAAATCGCTCCGATCTAGAATAAGTTGTTTTTTAGTTGATTAACAAAACTGCATTATTTTTTTTTTTGTTTTAATTTTATTGAAAATATTGCAGAACTTCAAGGTGCGTCACTTTTGTTGTAACTCAGTGTATTATCATTAGGGTTGCCAGATTTTTCTTGCACCTCGGCGGGACAAGTGGCTTAAATAACGAAAATTCCCGGGATTTCATCATATTGCCCGGGACAAAATAAATAAAATCACGACTGGGTCGCACGAACTTGCTGTAACGTAAAAGACTGAGAATTTTAAAAATGAATGTTATTAGAGAAAAATTAATTTTTTAAATGACTAAAACAACTCCTAAAACAAGCTCCAACTAGCTAAACACAGGATGCCATGTGATTCAAACAAATATTGATCAAAGCAAGAAAAAATTATACTTCGTTGTAGTGGTTTCTTAAAAATATAAGCTTTTATATACAAAGTTTTTAAATCATTTTTAAGATAAAATATTGGTAGGTACGTCAATTTGAAGTTTTTGATTTTGTTCGAATAAAAATTAAATTTACTAAAAAAGATATTGAACCGTTTTTAAGGTATCGAATTTTCAAAAAAATCGATTTTTTTCAAAATTTTAAAAACTATTTTTTTAGAGTTTTAAAATACAATGTTTTTTTTAAATTTTAAAGAAGTTTCTCTTTTATTAAAATCCGTTATTCCGTTAATGAGAAATTCAAAATTCGAATAAATCGTTCAGTGGTAGGTACAGTCATTAATATCTTGATTTCAATTTTTTTTTAATTATAGAATTTTATATAAATTATAGAATTTGAATACACAATAATATTTAAAGTGCTGGGGAGCCTTAACATAAAGAAAATGATCGAAATCGGTCGTACCATTGCCATTAACCATTACATGCCTAGCTTTAACTAAATGAAATTTGAGAAATAAAAATATTTATAAAATTTCGAAAAATGCCAGGTACCGTTATTTTTGGTCTTTAAAAAAAATAAAAAACGATTGGGGGAAAAATTTTCGTTTAACTTGGTAGATATAACATTTTAACGAAAATCGGCAGAGCCGTTTAGGTTGTAGTCGAACAGACAGACAAACAGACAGAATTGTGAGACCCACTTTTTCGTCTTCGCTATCATCGTAATGTCAACTTTAATCAAAATCTCGAGTTAGATTTTTTTACGAATGCATAACTTGCCTTATAGTATCTACCTATAAGTCGCAAGCAAAAATCATATAATGCGTGTAGATCAAAATAAATAAATTCTCTTATTAATTACTAATTAAATGACTTTTATCATTTGAAAATATTTCTCTTTTGTCAATTTTAATGACAGAAGTCAGTTTACAAAAAAAAAATTTCCTTAAGTTAGGTTTATTTGATTGAAATTTTAGGGTTAAATCGCAATGTAGTGGTTGTTCCTTATCACTGAAAGATATTTAGGTACATTAGGCATTAGTGTATAAGAGTTTGAGTCCCGACCCGGGAAAAAAGCTGTCCCAGCGGGACAGATGAATTTATGTCTGAAATCCGGGATGTCCCGGGTAAACCGGGACGTCTGGCAACGCTAATTATCATTAATATACGAGAACAACCACATTTTCACACTTTTTTTTTTGAAATGAGATCTTGGTGGATCAAACATCAGTGAACGTACAACTTAAAGCTGGCCGGTTCTCTCCACAACCCATTCATTTAGAACCAGGGCCTAGTGACCTAAGATTCTTCTGTGTGCGGAGCGAGGGTACCTAAGATTTTGGGAAGGACTTTTTTAAGACGAGAGAAACTATGAAATCATTTGTTTCTTTCTTAATCTTTCCCAGACCTCCAGAATGACAGTTTAGGTAAAGCACTTAACATTAGGTCATGGGTGCTTCTATTTATTTAGCATATTACTGAAATATTAAACACATTTCTACTATTGCTTTTGAGTTCGAGGAAAAACATCAAAGTTATAAGACTCTTGATGACACATGTTCCATTGACTAAGTCTACCGCTAAAGTTCATGCTGACGTAGTCATCTCATATCAACAATTACTGTATCACCATTTTTTAATTTTATTGAACTTCGACGTGTGTTTTTTTTTATTTTAATTTCTTTAATACGTGATGTTTTTCAAAAAGTTTAATAAAGTATTATTCAACACAACTAATCTCAAATACTATTTATTATACTTAACGGCGAAGTGTTAATCTTAAATATTTGAATGTTGTTCGCACAATTAGTCACACGTGTACTATAAATACTATTTATTAAATTTTCACTTGTTTTTTTTCACAGAAAGTCTTTTCAGTTGCCAAAGTGAAATTTGTATACAAAGGGAACACTTACTTTTTTGAGTGCATTCTCCATTAAGAAAATTGTAAAAGAGTGTTCAACACACAAAAACCCATCAAGTACAGAAAGTGACGTGAAAATCCTTACAAAACCACGTCATTCACTTATGTTCCGTATTTCATTATGAAATTACATTTCTCGAGTAAAGTAACTGCAACATTAGCGGGAACACTATCGCCATCGCATAAGCTTTTCAACTGATGCAAGGAGCCGCACAATTGCTATGTTGAATTTATATACGAGTACCAGCTCTAGGACAAGTTGAGTTTAGTGGAGTCCTGCAACTGAAAGTAGCTGTAGGTTAATGGAGCATATCACAGAAAAGTTAGTCTAATTAACTTTTCGCACAGAGAAGCTAACTAACAATAACAAAGAGGAAAAACAAAAAAAAAAAACATTCTTGAAGGACCAGAATGAAAGTTTAAAAGTTGCTTAGTTAAGCTCTCGTATGTATATGCATGCTTAAGGCAAGAAATTTGCCGGAACACCCAAGGCTAGTCTGGAGAAGGACAACCCACCTACTTCAATAAATTTCACCAGTAGGTTATCGTCACGTTGGGACAAAGGCGATTAAATCCCTAAGAGGATGGCTTGTGTGCATGGCCGAAAAATCTGTGTTTCGAAAACCGAAACGAGACTTAGACGATCACAGTTCCAAAGTATCCCAGACAAGACTTTTTATTGAGATCCGTCCACCTCCCAGATCACTTGTCTTTTGCCATATGGCTTTAACGATTAAGATGAAATGTTCCGAGTTTGTTCTTATTAATGTTAAGGAAGTGGTTTGGCCTACACAGTCTTGTTGAAAATTTATTGGCATTTCCTCAAAGTGCGTTTAATTGAAAAATTGAAAAATACATAAAAGTATCTGTAAGCAAAATTTTTATTTGCGATTTGGGTATTAAAGGGCAAGTTTTAAATTTGAAAAAAATAAAACCGAATTCGAGGTTTTGATCAAACTTAAGTCCCGCAGTTCCTTTTGTCTATATGCAGGGGCGAACGCAGGTAGGGGTTTTAGGGGTTAAAACCCCCCCCCCCCCCCCCGAAACAACCAAAAACTAAGAGTTCATTTTGTTAAAGAAAAAAGAGACAAAGTGCTATTTTCGTGCCATATTATTATTAATTTAAGTTCAATTGATTATTAGAAGTTTTGTGTTTCCCTTTATCGGTTCTCTGCGTTTTTCTTACGACTTATAGGTACTATAAGGCAAGTTATGCATTCGTAAAATAAATCGAACTCAAGATTTTTATCAAAGTTGACATTATGATTATAGCGAAGAAAAAGTGGGTCTCGAAATTCTGTCTGTCTGTCTGTCTCTTCGACTACGGCCTAAGAGCATGGGCCGATTTTCGTTAAATTTTCCTTTTTTTAAAACCAAAAATAACGGTACGAATCATCTTTTGGAAGCCCTCTTGGAACCATTTTATTTTGTTTGTTTTTGATTTTCTCGAAAACAGTAAAACCGATTTTAATCATTATGAAGCTCCTCCAAATTTTAAATATTGAGCGTTTTTCTTTTTTAGTTCAGAGTAGTACCTGAACTGTCAAACAAAATATCGTGTTTCTTTTTTAGCTCAGAGTGTATAACATTTCAAAGATTGTTTTTTTTTTTTGTTGAGAGCGTGTTCAGAGATTGTTCAGAACGCACTCTATGAGCTTGGTATAAAATAGCTGAGTAGACAGAGTTAAATGCTGAAATCATTCTGACAGACAGAAAAAAAAACTCAAACTCGCGTGTTCGTTTATAAAATAATTCAAAACTCTTAGAACACACTCGATTCGGAGAAAGTTCAGAGCATGTTTGACAAGCTCATGCTCTGTTCAGTGCTCTACTCTGAATGAAAAAAGAAAAACGCCAATTATTTTTTTTGGAAACTCAATATTCCGAAAACCCCTACTCGATTTTTTAAACTTGAATAAATAAAAGCTTTAATATAATCTACAAGATCTGAGGGAAAAAAATTGTTTTAACTAAAAATTAAGGTACCCACCATGCAAGTGTTAAAAAATCTTTTTCGAAAATCGTATTTTTCTCAAAAATGGCTCCGAAAATTTTGATAAATTTTAATTTTAATTTAATAAAAAAAAATTAAATTAAGACATTACTGAGTGTACCTACCATAAAACCAGTTTTTCGAATTTTGAATTTGTCATTATAGGCAGAACGGATTTCAATGAAATTTTGTGTAGAGAAGCTTCTAGTCAAAATTGGCGTACCAAAATTTTTTCTTAAATACATGTTTTAAAAATCTTTTCCAAAACATATTATGTGTTTAGCTCTAACTACTAAACTACTATTTATAAAATAATAACTTACGGAGTTGTTTTAGTCATTTAAAAAATGAATTTTTTGCTTATGAACATTTTTTCTCTAGAAATATTAATTTTTGAACTTTTTACATAAAAGCAAGTTCGTGCGACCCAGTCGTGCATTTTATTTTGTGTCTTCGTATTTTAACGAAACTGTCTTTTTTTGAATTGGTCATTAACAAATAGACACACGAAGCCAGCAGCAATTGCGTTTTTGATGATTGACATTATGGCGCAATATTTTAAACAACCTTTTATTAAGGGCTTAGCAATTTACTAGTTAGCAACTTGTTAAACTTTTAGTAATTTACTAACTCTTCGGAAATTTTAAACCTTTTCTTTCGTTTTACTAACTAGTAAATTACTAATTGCCTTTTACTAAAAATGGTGCATTTGAACACGTCCAAACAATGACAGTTCGTGAAAAAATACAAATCAAACAAAACTAAATCTGATGATTTGTCAAAGTGACAATCTACAATTTATTTTGTACTTCGCATATTTGTGACTTTAACAATCAAACAGAGGCTAAAAAAAATGAACATAAAACCGAGCAAAAGGGCGGAAAACTATAATTCCTAAAATATTTCAGATAATTCAATGCAGTAAATTTTGTAAAATTTGTAGAAGTCTTTTTTATTAGATTGACCAATAAAAATACTAAAGGGACCTTCCATTTTCGTCCTTTAGTGAAATGTTTTTTTTTTTTTAGGCAGTTTTGTTTGTTAAAAATATATTTAGCGCGTTTTGAAAATAAGTTTCTTAAATTTTGATTCTCAAATGCCTGTAAAATTAAAAAAGAAGAGAACATTTAAGTAAGGAAAAGTTCTTTTTATTGGAATTCATTAAAACTTATTTAACAATGATAACAAAGAATACGATAGGTAAACTAAACATCCTTCTATAAGTGTCAACAATTTTAGCGCCCAAAATTATTTAGCTCCTTTTGAAAAACAATCCTATCTATTTGATTTCATTTAGAGAAAAATAGAGTTGTTTTGAAAATTACAAGCATTGTATGAAAAATAGCACCCATTTGATTGTTAAAAACATTAAAATAGTAATAACTTCTAAACCAGCCCGTTTTGAAATACAATTTTTCCACCATTCTATAGCTCTTTTTAATACGCAAATTTTGGTATACCACACTCCATATTTTGAAAAAAGTGCCTTTAGCACCGTTTTGATTGTTAACGTCACATTTTTTGTCATCAATTTATTCAGTAATTTTAATTTTCCTAGTGTTGAAGGTATGTATTTATTTTAAAATATTATTTCAATTCAAAATAATAATTACCTTTTTATCAAATAGCGAGAAGTTTGCTGTTTTTCACTCACAGAAGAATGGAGCAGAAGAAAAATATAAAAATAAGTGAGGTTTCTTGTTTCTTTAAATATGTATGTTATTGTTCTATTTTCTATGTTCAACAGGTTCCAACACTTAGCTCAACAATCACACATAAAAAAAAAAACAATTTAACTCTTTCACAATAAATTGCCAAGAAACTTTTTTCTAGGCAAATGACAGAAGTCATATGGATTTAATAAATTACTAAAAGTTAAAAAGGCCAGTGCGTGATTTTAACTTTAGTAAAATGTTAAGAGATAGTAATATGTTAAAATCGTTTAAAATTAGCAAAATAACTTTAACATATTACTAAATCGTTTAAAATTTTGCGCCTATGTGTTTAAGTATATGGGCAGTAACGGACAAAGTTTGAGTTTTTGATGGCTCCAAGGTGTGTGTTGTATTGCAGCAAAAAAAAAAACTAACTCATTTCGTTTGTTCGAAAGTAACAGTTACTGATGAGTAGCACATAGCACCTTCCGGAAGCGTTGTGGTTATAATTATGTAGTATAGTAGTTAACGTAGGTACCAGTTGAGTGTCCTTACGTTCTCGGATAACTCTATTTCGTATGATGGCAAAAGTACAACATGATATGATTTCACGTATTAATAAACTCCGGAAATAATTTATTTATGAAAATCTCATATTTTTTTGAATTGCTTACAATCAGAAATAGAGATTGAAATCATATAACTTATTGCCAGATAGCTTAAACAAAATTAGCTTTGTTTTATCGCTTAAGATCAATTTATGGTCTGTGAAATAAACCTGAAATTTCAAATTAACTTATACGAAAGGCAATGTAATGAGCAAAAGGCAGTGAATGTACCATTATATTTAATTCAAAAATGGATTTAACGTAAACTAGAATCAACAATGGACCGAGGACCGATCCCTGTGGTACACCATTTCTTAAATTTTCAGATTCATTTAAAATAACTTCAAGGCTTACTTTGTGTTCTCTGTATTTAAGATAAGAGAAGAACCAGTTCTTTATAAACCCCCTAAATCCTGTAAGATATAATTTTTCTTAGCAATAAGTCATGGTCAACAATGCCAAATACTTTTGAAATGTCAACAAAGAGTGTCAATGAAGATTTTTTACAATTGATGCCACTATAATAAACGACACCAAACTTTAAGAAAAGCATCCTCTGCTGACAATCCCTTTCTAAATCCAAACTTATATTATAACTGAAAAAGTCTTTCACGAATCCCCAAAGAGGTCAAATCGCAGCTCAGAGGTGGCCATAGACATCGCCAAGACAGCTGATAACACGATTTGGGAATTTGGTTCGCAAAAGATCTATTTTGGCATGGGCTGTATGGCATGGCGCACCATCCTGCATAAACCGGAGGTCATCCAAATCTATGTCTTCAATTTCAGTAAGAAAAAGGCGGTTAACATGGCTCTGTAACGCACATCGTTGAGCCAAACGTTATTTTTAGCCTCATTTTCGAAGAAAAATGGTTCAATGATGCCACCACTCCACTATCCGCACCAAACTGGCACTCTGTGTGGAAGTGGATGCATTGGTTTCTGGATAATAACATACGGGTTTTCCAAGACCCGCCGAGATGAAAATGCGCCTCGTCAGAAAAGATGATTTTTAGGACTAATTTGTTGTCCACTTAAGGCTGCTCTTAGGCCCAAACTGTGAAGCGATAAATAAGCGGATGGTCGTGCGCCTTCAATTGTAAGAGAGAAATCCGAGATCTTTGTGCAAAATTCTCCTCGGGCTAGTGCGTGAAATGTTGAGCTGTTAAGATCCATGGCGAGTTGGTGTTTGCGGATTGAGTCTCACGCTCTGGGCTACAGCAGCCACATTCTCGTCTGTGCGCACCGTACGACGACCGGGACCATGAGTGTTTGTTGTCCACTAGCTTCCAGTCTCACGAACTTCTTGCACAAACTTGCGTACAGCAGGCGCGGTGCTTCATTTCGGCCAAAACTTCATTTCAAAAAACGCACTGCTTGGGCTACACCAGCACTTATTTTTGTTATATTGGAAATAAGTTTTCAATATTTTCCAACGTTATTCAAGCGTAAAGCTTGACTTTCCGTCAAGATTCGAGCGGGAAACAGCTGTCAGTGTCAAAATAACTTATGGTTTAAAAAGAAACCACTAGATGGCCCAACATTTTTGTACCTTTATTAAAAGTTCAGAAAATCTAATCAAAAAATAGAAGCACTCCCTCAAAATTAAATGTGTATATTGGATTCATTTTATTGCATTATCCACCGTTCACACATTTTCACTTAGGTATGTGTGTGAGAGAATGAGAAAGAGTGAAATAAGAGAGGTTTCTCCAACTCCTCTCAAATAAAATTCACCTGATTTTCGGGCATTTCTTGGAGGGACACGTGAATTATAATTATGTATAAAAATACTGCTAAAAAGCAACCAAATAGTTTCAATCGTTATATCGGGTTAAATAAGGAGCTAGGGCCTCTAACTCTCTGCATTTGAAGCCATTTTGAAATTAAGGAAAATTGGAAAATTTAAGAAAGAACTTACTTTTCTGTACTCTGACCTTTGTTAAAGCAAATCGCTCTGTTAATAATATTGGCATAAGATTCGTCTAGAGCTTTCTATTTAGAAGAAATAGTAACCTTTGTAACGTTTGATTAAAATCGATATCCTTGTGTATAAGTGTATGGGGAATTGTGCGTTTGGGGATTTTTTTAAGATTTTTCATTACGGGTTTCTTTTCCCTAAGTTTGAATAAAAAAACTGTGGATGAGTTATCATTGACTTTTTTTATTTATTTAGAAGTGTGTGCCATTATGTGTGGAATATAACATTATTCGAATGTTCGCGCGCATTTGGAAAGTTCTATTTTCCACAACTCTCACTCTCCGAATTTGACCAATGGCATTGATTTGGTGATCGTCACAAATTTGACAATTTTACTTGCTGATTAAACAATTCATCCAAGTCAGGTCTTCGTGTCTCAATATGATTTTCGACCGAGATTGGGGTCAACTTCTAACTGGCTGTGAGTCCTGTTAACGAATTCGCGTCGTTGTCTATGGTCCTAAAATCCGAGGTCCTGGGTGAGTTGAAGTTTGTATACCTACGGGTGTAACATTTATTTATTGGGGGTATTGCACTGCGACCTTGAGATGTATTGTGCCCTCACCTGAATCTGGAGGAGCTTGCTCATCTTACAGTTTTTCCTCCAAATCAATTGCTCTTAGAAATTTTAGTATTTGGACACCTTCAGACAGGATGGGTCACTCTCTTTCACCTGGTATTGTCCCAGTATGCCAAGGAGAAGTTTCCACCATGGAAACTACCACTGGATACAATAGAGATCAGTCTGTCTAATTACTGGACGTGGAATTCTCCGTGATCTAGACAACTTGTGTTTAATTTCTGCTCCTGAGTTCTTTTAATTTATTTCTAGTTAAAGTCTCTTATAAATTCAGATTTTTATCATAATTTTTGCATAATTACCAGATCTATTCAAAAAACATGGTGTCATTAAATGTGTTTTACCTAATTTCTTTTAATTGGATAATTTAAATTGTCATTTATTCTTATTCTGATTTAAATCCATCAAAAATCGAGTGCTTGAGTGATTTTTTTTTCCGGTGTTCTCAATTGTCAATTCTCACCGTCGTCGTCGTTGCCGTTAAAAAATATTATTTCTCCTTTTCGATCGTCTCTCTGGGTGAGTTGCAACATTCTTAGTGTATGTTCTGCCATTGAAGCAAATTTGATGCTACACAACCTGTATCGGTTTCTTTTCATGCCGCAACAAATCGCACTTTACACCTGGACTCGCTTTTCATCAATCAACCCCAAATCTCAGCATTCACCAGATGCGTGGCTAGAATCTTGTGCATCGCTATTCATTGCTCATCATTTGAATAAATAATATCTACGAGATCGACTTCATCCATCGGACTTTGCTTAAACAGCGCAGCGCACATAATATTGCCACCCAACTACGTTCATCAACATTTGGCTGTCATATTCGTCTCCGATTCATCTCACCTACATGATTGCAAGTATATACTGTTCACGTATTTATCTCCTAAAAGCTTTATTTAAATATAATTTCGATCAGTTGGTTCGTGTATGTGATATTGCTTATGCTTTTACTTATCACAGACACCATCCATATTTTTGAAGTACACATACATATAACCAATTTTTTCTACGAATATTATTTTATTTTTTGAGTAAAACATAAAAATGTCTGAATGTGGAAAATGTTTTAAAATTTGCGACTTTATGATTGATTCGATCATGTGCTATGGCAACTGTCATAGAACCTTCCATGTGGAGTGCATCAATGCTAACTTTAGCTCTATAAAAACGTTGAGCAAGAACAAAGGCTTTTATTACTTTTGTAATGAATGTGATCCCTTTGTTCACAAAAATATTACACGGGACCTTCTCTCCATAACGACAATGATTGAAAATCTTCAAAAACAATATAATCAGCTAAATATTAAAGTAGATGAAATATCGAATCATACGCATATTCAGCGAAAACAAACCAGGAGCGTAACAGCGATCTTAAAGTCTAACAACACCGCATCTAATAACCAGACAAATAAACGAAAATGCGATGAATTAGACACAACCTTACCTCAACCTCCAAATAAGAAATTATCCGAGGTGCCGAACTCATTGATCTCAAATGATACTCGTACAAATAAACAACATACACCTCCATCGATAATTCCAGTTACCACTGTTGCAATGGCCTCAATATCAACTCCTCCAATCATTTCATCCCCATCAGCTTCAACATCATTATCATCATCATCATCATCATCATCATCATCATCATCATCATCATCATCATCATCATCATCATCATCATCATCATCATCATCATCATCATCATCATCATCATCATCATCATCATCATCATCATCGTCATCAACCTCTTCGTTACCACTTCAAATGGACTCTGCAAACAACAACAACGAAATTATATCGCCAATTATATCCGGGCTTAAAGTAGTAGAGGGGCAAAAAGTGTTGTTTCTTTCTAAACTATCACCGTCAACTAATGCCCTTGATATCAAAAATTATCTTAAAGAAAAAGTGGGATCATCGTTCTTTGGTGTGGAGAAAATTCTTCACAGAAACTACACTAAATATTCCTCTTTTAAAATACGTGTTCCGGATTCAATTTTCCATGTACTTAACTCGCCTTTGTTCTGGCCAATTGGTGTAATAATACACGAATTTGTTAATAAACAAAATAGTCAAGCAATACCCCAGAACCCTTTTCGTCAAAATCGGACAATGCGGAATCATCATCTGAGCAGCTCAAACAAATATTAGTCTACTACCAAAATGTAAATGGACTTCGGACAAAGACTAATATGGTCTATAAAAATGTAAACAACCTTCCTCACGATGTCATTATACTAACAGAAACTTGGCTCAACTTTTCTATTCTTGACTCGGAGCTTTTTGATGCATCATATCAAATTTTCAGACGTGATCGACATGATGAAGAAGACTCTAATGTTGTCGGAGGAGGAATTCTTTTGGCGATCAGGACCTCAATTACGTGCTACCTGATAGATGACTTTCGATCCACAGGTGTCGAAGCTCTATGTATCAAAATCAAGTTGGAATCTGGTCATTTATTTATCATCTCCGCGTATATACCTCCAAGTTCAAACAATGACGCTTATGAAAAGTTAAATGACTGCATAGAAAATATTTATGTGCTTATGGAACCCGAAGATGAAATTTTGATCGTAGGTGACTTTAATCTACCAAACCTTAATTGGACAAAAATTGATGACGATAACTTCCATGTTCCGATAAATGCATCAAGCCTTAATGAACTAACATTTATAGATGGTATGTCTTCGTGTGGTTTGAGTCAATTCAATGGATTGAGAAATCGTTTTGGAAAAATTCTTGACTTAGTGTTTTTCGCCGATACAATTAACAACGAAATTGCTGTTTTAACTGCTACTGTAAAATTAATTGACGAAGATCGACATCATCCTGCATTAGATATTTCACTAGGTTTAAACATGTCTTCTCCTTACAATAACAATAATAACAACAAACTTGAATTTGACTTTTCTAAATGTAATTTTGTTGATCTTTTTGATATGTTAATAACTGTAAATTGGAATCAATTATTTTGTAATTGCAATATTGATGATATGTGTAATAATTTTTATAGAACTCTTTTTAACTGCTTTTACGAAACTATTCCTTTAAAAAGAACACGTTTTGCTTCAAATGCACCACCATGGTTTGATATGCGTATTAAAAACTTAAAAAATAAAAGGAACAAGGCTTGGGTAAATTATAATATAACTAGAACTGACGATGATTATAGAACTTTCTTAATTCTAAAACAACTTTTCACTGATTATTCTAACACTTTATATGACGATTACATTTGTAAAATAGAACATGGTATTAAATCTAATCCAGATAGTTTCTGGAATTTCGTTAATAATAAAAGGAAAACGTGTGGCTATCCGAATTCGATGTCAAATAATTCATCAACTAGTCATGATCCAAAGGTTATTGCAAACATGTTTGCTGACCAATTCAAAGAAGCATTTGAAGAATCAGAATTTAATCATTCCTCTTCTTTTTCTTCTTCTTTCGACAGTTTTACTCATTTAAACGCAATTAATTTTGAAATAAGTGAAGATACAGTTTCTCAACAAATATTAAATCTCGATGAGTGCTTTATTCCAGGCCCCGATGGTGTTCCATCTTATATATTAAAAAAATGTGCTTCTTATTTGTCGTATCCGTTACATATTCTCTTCAATTCATCCTTAAAAAGTTCAATTTTTCCTATTATCTGGAAAAGTTCATTTATTATTCCTATACATAAAAAAGGTCCTAAGAATGAAACAATGAACTATGGACCCATTGCTAAACTATCTGTGATACCTAAACTGTTTGAGTCAATTGTGAGTAATGTTCTTTCTTTTCATTGTAGTTCTATTATTTGTGATAGCCAGCATGGCTTTGTCAAAAAGAGATCCACTGTTACTAATTTATTTAACTTCGTTTCCTTTTGTCTAGATGTTTTTGAAAAACGCGGGCAAGTTGATTGTGTATTTACTGACTTTAGTAAAGCCTTTGACAAGTTATGTCACAATACACTAATTTTAAAATTAAACCATCTAGGATTTAACAACAATTTTATAAATTGGGTTTCTTCATACTTAAAAAACCGTCGTTATTCTGTCTTGTTTCGTAATGAAAGTTCAAGTCAATTTGTTGTCAATTCTGGCGTCCCTCAGGGCAGCCACTTAGGTCCTATTTTATTTGTTTTATTTATTAATGACTTGGTTTCAAACTTAAAAAACTCGTCTGTCCTTGTTTATGCTGATGACATTAAGCTTTTCAAAAGTATAAAATCCTCCTCTGACTGTTTATTACTACAAGAAGACTTAACAATATTTAGGGAATGGTGCAATAAAAACCGACTTGTTTTAAATGTTGACAAATGTAAAACCATGAGTTTTACACGTAAAAAATTTCCGTTTTTGTACAACTATACGTTTGATTCTTGTCCGTTATGTAAGGTTTCTGTGTTTTCTGATTTAGGTATTATTCTAGATCCCAAATTAGCATTTAATGATCATTTAAATTATATAATTAAAAAAGCCAATAGGGTTCTTGGATTCATTAAAAGATTCGGTCGTGATTTTCAGGACCCTTATGTTCTTAAACTTCTATTTATTTCGTTTGTTAGACCAATTCTAGAATACGGCTGTGTGGTATGGTCACCTTATTACTAAATACATGTTACAAGAATTGAAGCGATCCAAAAAAGGTTTCTGCGTTTCTGTCTTCGGTCTCTTCCATGGTCAAGGGAATATCTACTTCCCCCTTATTCTCAAAGACTAGCTTTGATCAGCCTTCCTTCTTTGACTAACCACAGAAAGTTTTTACAATTTTGTTTTATTGTTGGGATTATTAATGGTTCGATATCATTACCATCAGTTCTAAGTAAATTAAATTTCAGTTTCAGCCGTTCATGTTTAAGGCGACAGCAACCTATTATTCAAATATTTAGCAGATCAAACTATGGTGTATGTAGCCCCCTCAATCAATTAATTACAATTTATAACGAATTTCAATTTTGTTTAGAATCTGTAAATGATAACATAAAATGTAAAAAATTTAAACTTATCTTTTTCAACAATATTGAATAATAAATATAAATTATGATATTAGATTATATTAGATTATAAGAACTATTTTAATATTGTTAACGTTAGATTTTAACGAATTAAATAAATAAATAAATAAACTCCAAAGAGTCCACACCAAAAGAAGAATATATGCAGCTTTTCCTGAATCTTCTGCAGATCTATCCAAACTATACCTACCTGGAACGTTCTTTATACCAATGGATTTAAGTGTATGGAAGGTACTGTGTTCACAATCGTCGACAATCATGGTGAAACTTATATTACAGAGAAACTACGAACTTATTAACTTCCCATAGGGAGTTATTGTAATCGGTCCGATTTGTCAAATTGGAATTTTTGACATTTCTCGACGTTTCAAGGTCCCTAGAGGCTATATCAATCATTTTTAGAGAGATGTCTGTGTGTGTGTGTACGTACGTTCGTACGTTCGTACGTTCGTACGTTCGTACGTTCGTACGTTCGTACGTTCGTACGTCCGTACGTTCTCGTACCATTTTTCGTCGTCGATATCTCAAGAACGAGTAAAGATATCGACTTCAAATAAATTTTGTTTAATAGATAATAACTTCGAAAGAGGCTGAAAGGGCGTTTATTAAAATTCAGTGAGTAGTTTTTTCACTATAACGGTTTAAAAAAAAAGTAAAAATTTTGGTTAGTTTCAAATATCTCACGAAAAAATAATGCTATTGATTTCAAATAAAATTTAATGTACTCATTATAAAGTCATACAGATTTGGTATGAATTTGGAAAAAAATGAACATGCCGTTATTTTTTTAAATAAAAAAAAACTAAAAAAAAAATTTCATAACCCAGATATTCTAAGAACGGAAAACAATTTGAAACTCAAAATAATTTTATCTTACGAAAAATAATGTGTTTGACAACTGGTGAAAATTTCAAAAAAAATCATTTTACAGTTTTTTTACAAAAAATAAAAAACTATATAAAATTCTATAGAAAATTGGTAAAAATAGTTTTTTCGACTCAAATTTCTCGAGAACTAGTAGTGATATTGACTTCTTATTTAGTTTATTTTATACATAGTATAATTTTGTACAATTGGTAAAATTTTGACAAATATTGATTTAATAGTTCTTTCTTAAACAAATGGGAAGTTATCAGTGTGGGTCGCACCCAGCCTCTTTTTTTTCAATCTTTTCTGCTGCAGCCATAGGTATTTTAAAAGCAACAAAATCCGTGACAATATCAAATGTCAGGACAATAAGATACGATTAACCTGGATCCCAGGCCATATAAACATTTACGGGAACTAATCTGCAGACCGTGAAGCGAAACGTATTTCCAAGCACAACACTATACCCACCATCGAAAAAGGATTTCCAAAAAATTATCTTCGCGTATTGGCTCCGCAAGAGAAAAAGAAGAGTGGTCAACCTCCATCCACCACGATTCTACAATAAACACAGATAGTATTTAGAAAGAATCGAACTCGAGATTTTGATCAGACTTCATTTCTGTCTGTCTGTTCATCTACAGCCTTAGCTTCAAACATGGTAAACAGCATTTTTTTTAATTTTTTCCCCGACAGGTTTTTGCATATTCTTATGACCAAAAATATT
The DNA here is from genome assembly GCA_963931855.1 of Philhelius festivus. Lineage (NCBI taxonomy): Eukaryota > Metazoa > Arthropoda > Insecta > Diptera > Syrphidae > Philhelius > Philhelius festivus. The sequence continues at coordinate 183,443,030 of OZ007555.1, forward strand.
GGTCTACAGTATTTTTTTCGAAAAATCAGATATCTCAAAAAAAAAAAAAAATGTTACACAGTTTTAAAAGAAATACCATTGACAAATTTTATTTAGCAAAATTTGGCTAATCGTCGAAAAATTTTGTACATTTTTTGTTTTCGATTTTCTCAAGATCGGTGCAACTAATTTTGATCAAAGCTCCAAAGAAATATTTTTTTTTGAAAACTAAATATTTTGACAATTACATTCTTGAATTTTTGAAACTTGTTTGGTTTTCGCAAATCGTATTTTGATCAAAAATAATTTTTTCTATTTCGCATGATTTTTACTCAATAAAAAAAATTTAAATTCAGGCCTTACTATACTCTGTCCAACAAAAATTGTCAGTACAGGGAAGATAGGACGTTTGTCTCTTATTCTGGTTGCATTACCATGCATAAGTGTGTCGCCTTTTAAAGCTCTTACAAGGATTCCGTAGTTTAAATTATAAATCGCCGCAAATGAGAGTAAAAATCGCGTAGGGCTACCGTGTGCCGATTCAAAACGACTGAAAACAATATTCAATATACCTTTTCCCACAACGCCAATCGGTAAGATAATTGGTGCGTTTTTTTTTAAGTTGAAAAGCAATACGACAACACTCAACATACTCATCTTCTTAAAATGTGTTCTCAAAAGCTTCAAATCCCAAAAGCTCCTTGATTAAAACCACTGAAAAAGCTCCTTGCTTGCAATTGAGAATGATAATGGTAACTCTGTTTTGATGTAGATAAAGAGCGCACGGTCGTATTGACGTCAATACACTTGACACTCTTGAGCCTTGACAGTATCTCATTAGAGCTGTGCCAATCGTTCATTTTGAAAGACCGAATCAATCATTGATTGATTAGTTCAAAGATTCGGTCTTTTCAATCAATCGTTCATTCAATCATTTTTTATCCACCCGTTTCGTTCCGAACGAGATATAGACCGACACGAAATGTTTTCAATCATTCGTTCAATTAAAATATTTTTTTTTTTCAATCGTTTCGTTCAGACCGAGACCGAAACAATGTGAAAATGAAAGCAAGTTTGGCTTTTTTCTACTTCGTTGCTTCGTTCAAGCCATCTTCTATTGTATGTATATAAAATGAGGAATATACATTCTGTTTCATGTCCATTCCTATTTGGTATTGTGAAATGATTGAGAACAAGTTGAATGAACGAAACATAACTTTTTTTTGTTCGTTTCGTTCATCGGTTTCAGTGGCAAGAGATTGACATTAGGACTGATTGATTTGGTCTGCTTTGATTGCAATCAATCAATCTTTTTGGTGAAAGGGTCACAAAGACCGAATCAATCGCGATTGACACAGCTCTATATCTCATCAGCAGTGGGATACGACGGTCGTGTTGGGGTGTACAACTTTTTGCAAAGAATTACAACAACAATTCCTTAAGAAAAGTCAGTGGCTTTCTCTTTTTTTAGTGGTATTTTCCTAACGCATTGTAGTGAGGGTGCATCAGGCGCCACTGCTTTAGAAAAAGCTCTTCCATAAGGCCTGTACTGACAATTTTCGTTGGACAGAGTATAGCAGTATCTACCATAAAACCATTTTTCGAATTTTAACTTTCTCATTCTCGGCATAACGGGTTTAAAAGAAATTGTATACACAGAAGTTTCTTAAACGTTTTAAAATCTTTCAACATCAAAATTTGATAAAAAATATTTTTTAGATTTTTGAAAAAACTTCAACTTTTTCGAACTAAGCAGAAAATTGTGGATCAAACATGAATTGTTTAGAGTTATGGGCCACTTGGCACTGGTTCTCCCCGAACTATGTCTGCACTGAATTAATTTTTTATACGAGTAATTTATTTATTTAGGCTTTAAAATTGCTTTACTTATTGTAACAATTAATTTTTAAATACCCGAAAATTCAGTAGCTTTTCTGTTTCAGGAAAATCGAACTACTTAGTGTTGATGTGTAAATATTTAAAATCCAGACGAATTTTTCCCTTGAAATATTCTTAACCTGTCACTACAGATTAACATTTTACGGAGTTTAATGTATAATTTATTTAATGCGAAACAATTTATTATAGCAAAATTCACCTCACCTAACTGTACATTAAAAACTTTTGCTATATTCTTGTACAAACGTCAATGCTAAAAGGACTTTATTAAAAGCCTTTCAGTTTTGACCAAGCTGTTCTCATTTATGCTCTTGACAAAAATAAACAATTGGCCAAGAGAAGTAAAGAAGAAGAGGACGATATGAACACCAATTTATTTAGGGTGCCATGTTAATTTTAAAACAAGGATTCGCCATCCATCATGTGCACCACTGACCTGGCAACAAATTTATCCTGCAACTTCATATCGTTCGTCCTTAAGACAAAGACCCAAAGTAATGGCCAATCCCCCAGCAATATAACTCAAATGCGTTCAGCAGAACTTAATTATAATTTACTAGGGGCTTTTGCAATCCATTAGAGCTGATTCTGTGAGCATGAGAAACCGGGAATCCCTGCCTGTTGAGTCTCCGAGACGTACTTTACTCCTACTACCATACTCGTACTCATATACTATCCAAGCACAAGTGTGCCTAGTTGCCTCAGATAATATATTTTTCGTTTAATCTTAAAGCAAGTCCAAAGTACCAGAGGAAAGTCTCGTAGTTATTACAAAGACTAGGTACTTAATTAGTGATTCACATTTATTTATGTTTAAACTGTATCACACACTGGTTGGCAGAATAAAGGGCCCAACCGAAATGGCAATAAAAATATCGTTTCCGGGCTTCTAGGGCAACCAACCAGGTGCAGTTGGATTTGGTCGAAAAGCCAACATTGCTTTCCGGGGCATAAAGCTTACAGGTATATACAAATACCTTCTGTGAGGGTTTGAAAAAAATATAGTATATGTAAGTGTATGTTATATAAAAAAAACAAAAACTACATAGTCACACAAACACATCAACAAAAGAGTGTGGGCAGGAGCAGTTTTCACAGTAAAGATTATAACGCTGAAAATATAGTTCTCCTAGGACTAATAAAATATTTAATGGCCCCATTGGTCGGTTCCGGTTTTATGTAATAAAATATCCGAAATGGACATTGAATTTAGATTCCTTCTCGCAGAAAGGAGATTAGGTGTGATTTGTGGCTGATGTAAATATAAGTGTGGCCGCAAAAGAGGGGCATTAAAGTATAATAAATAGAAAAACCACCAACGACGAATTAAATTATCCTCGGTTTTCAGTTTGAGTTGGGACAATTTTTGGGAAGTGATTTGCTGAAAGCGGTGGCGTGCAATTCGTATGTGCCGCCCGAGGCGAATTGTGAAACTGCTGTCCCAAAATGTTTGTATTCAAATCTATCAATGACTTCATAGAAATTCGCTTTGAATTTAGTTTTTCTTGTTAACAGTGAAAGTGAAAAAAGACATTTCGTAGTTTTAATATACCTTAATGGTTTTACACAGAAGTAGTTTTTGACATATATTTCGTCGGTCTGTGCATATGTCAGTCCAGTTTGCATTAGAGCTGTGCCAATCGTTCACTTTAAAAGATCGAATAAATCAATGATTGATTGGTTCAAGGATTCGATCTTTTCAATCAATCGTTCATTTGATCAAAATCTTTTTTTATCCATCCGTTTCCTTCTGAACGAGACCAAGACCGATACAAAAAGTTTTCAATCGTTCATTTAACTACTAAAATATATAACTGAGACCGAAACAATGTGAAAATGAACGAAAGTTTGGCTTTATCTACTTCTTTTCGACTACGTTGACCGCCATTTACCATTGGCGCAAAATGTTTAACAGCCTATTGTTAAGGTATACGTATGATACTACTTAACACTTTGCTAACTTTAAAGAAACTAACTTACTCGTTCTTAATTTTAAACATTTTCTAACTAGTATCGTACTAAAGCAATTTTTTAAATAAATTCCTTCTTTTAGGTATAAACAATCACCGAATATATTGCGTTTGACACAGCTCTAGTTTGCATATTAAGCAAGAAAACTAATGGATTGATGGATTTGATTCAAATTTAAGAATAATTTAATCAGTCGCTGAAAATTAAAACAAATGGCGTGTCGCCACCTCAAATCCATCGTTTTGTTTGTCAAGAAACATCTTTCAAAAGAACGCAATCAAATTTTCAAACAGTTCTCTGACATAGTTTTATTGTGGCAGCCATTTTATATAGACACCTAGGTTAAGTGAAGGTGCGTGAGCTTGAAGATGCCACAGGCTAATCACATGGATCAGTTATTTCGATCTTAAACAAATAGTTGAACATGAAAGAATATTTCCGCAAGATGGCTGCCACGTTTGCTCACAATCGACAATAATGCAATCGTTTGACAACTTCAAGGAGTGTTTAGCGATGTTAAAGAAAGATTCTACCGAGTTTTTGCTGGCACCGTTTCATAAGTATGAAACACTGATTCACCATATCACACCTGAGATAAAGGAATAGTCGAAACAATGACTTCTCCTGGTGAAGAAGGTCAAGGTAGATTTTTTTAGCAAACAATATCATGGCGACAGTTTAGAATGTGTGCGGTTTTATTCACATTATACTAAAAAAGGACTAAGGACTCATATTACCCAGAGCTGGTGGATCAATTCCAAGCCGATTCGAGGAAAAACGGCTGCATCTTTCGAAGAAAAAATGTTCTTTTCCACTAGCACAACGTACCGACTCGCAAATTACCTTGGAACATTCATGACGAACTGCAAAGCATGATACCGCTGCACTTGCACTATTCAAATCCTCGTTTCGTAACCTTGAAAGAAAAATAAATAATTTAAATACAACTTGAATGTGAGGAACCCTTGCAATGTTGAAAATGTTATAAATATCACGGTTTGCAAGCAGATGTTGATTGGCAAAACACCCACTTGTTTCCCACCTCCACCCTAATAAGTATACAGCAGTTCGAATCATTTTGTTATATTAACACGACATGATAGTCCCATCCATCCAGTTAAAGAGAAACATCCCACAATGACCGTTTGGCAATACGAGAGAGCCAACTGGGACGGTCTAAATACCTTTTGTCGAACAGTGACGTTGATTCTAGTGCCCATATGTTCACAGAACTGATTTTTTTTGGGGTCCATACTCTCATTCCTAACAGTCTTGGTTCGATACAAAATGTAAAGAAGCTTGTTGCGGAAGCCTACGATGAGCATATCATCTGTGTCGGTTTATCTATCCCAGGCCGTTTTCGGGGTTTTCTTTGGATTGGGGGATTCCAAAAATGGCCACCGGATTCCTAAGGTTTGTGGGTTTGGCAACACTGCGCCAACATCAGTAGTGCTTTGAAGTGGTGATCGTCCGTCTGCTGTCAATTTCAATGAATTTCATAGGCCTGATTTATGTTATTGTTGCAGGTGAGGTTAAGCTTCGTTGACAATATCTCTTCCATTCCGGCGAGTTAAGCTGTGCATCGCAAGCAGGCCGTGTCACTTGAAACTTAGCACTCCTACCCTATTCTGAACTGTTCCTTTTTCAACTTTCTTTCCTTTCCCTATTACTAGCCCTCATATAAGGAAAATGTACTTGCAGCTCATTTTACTGTTAATTCTACGTTTCCAGATAGCAGCATTGTCCTTCATGTACCTAAGAATTTAAATCATTGAATGGGACTCGTACAGTTCCAAGAGCCTTTCGAGATCGTGATATAAACAAATAAAAAACCCCATTATTCTAAAGACATATTCTTCTTCGCTGGAAAAACCATTGCATAAGCGTTTCCATCGCTCCTACTGTTCTTAGAGTCTTAGAAGATCGAAAACAGCATTTGTCCAAACTGTTCCTAAAATAGGCGAGCCTTCTCTCGTTCATCTTACCGACAAGATGCACTTTCGTCCCTTCATTCCAATGTCTTAGAATACCTAGCTGATCAATCATCGACTGAAGAATTATGTTGAAGAACGAAAGCTTCTCAATGACCGGCAGTACGACTTCTGATATTATAACTAACCGAAGAGTGGAACAGATCTTTGTATGGTGTTGGACAGAGTAAGATTATTGCACTATATATTTCTAAGGTATTCCATAGAGTTTGGCTTAAAGCTCTTTTACCGAAATCGCGTGGGTTTGATATGCATGAAACCCTCAATCCTTGAATTAGAAATTACCTTATGGATCGTTCAATACATTTTTTACTGAACGGTTTCAAGTCTGATCTGAGGTTCCGAAGGCCTCCGTTTTGTCTCCGACTCTCTCCTTATTTTTATAAATGTTCTTGTCTGTGACGTCTAATCCACTCATTCTTTTGCGTACCAATCTACCCTCGTAACGGAATCGTAACGGCATCGTATGATAACTCATTAAACTCCGATCTTTATAGTATTGTTTAATCTGCAAATTTCCCATGTAAACAAAACCCAATTGGAGAAATAATTCCCCCCAATAGCTTTTTCAGCCTTTTCATCTGTCCTTCTCTACTGATCTCTTTCCGAGTAGATGGAAAACAGCATTTTTTCAGCCTGTCCCTAAAAAAGCGAATCTTCGTCTTCCTCTATAACTACCGACCAATCGTATCTACTTATACGTCCCTTCTTTCAAAGGTCATGGAAAGGCAAAATCACTATGAGCTCTAGAAATAACTTGAAGAACAAAAGCTGTTGCACTTTTTCTTCACGACGGGATTGGGTATTCGACCTTTTTTTTATTATTAGAATTATTATTATTATTAATTTCGTTAATAATAATAACACAACACGCATAAAAAAGAAACACCCCACGACTTAATTGTACGCGTATTAGACTATGTTTTGACAGCTGATAGCCAACTCAAGAAACTAAAAGAAAAACAATAAACAAAAAGTGCAAGCCGTAGCTCGTTGATATGAGCTACGACCACGGCTGCTCAGCTGGGCTGGGTTCAGTGGAGGGGTGGAAGAATTCGCGATAAGGAAATTTAAATTGATTATATCGATGTAATCAATTTAATGAAACTAAAGAATGTTTTTATTACAAGTAAAGTGGGATACTTGCAATAAAAAGTGGGTGTAGGAATTTGTTCGAACGAAAATTAGTGAAATTCCAAAACTAATAATTGAGTGAAAGAAAATAATTTAATTAAATGAAACACCGTTTTTATAGTTTCCACTAGGGAATTTCAAAATTAATTTTATTTGGGAAACCTTGGTAGAAACCCAGGATAATAACCCAAAATTTTTTCAAATAGATAAAAATACAAATGGAATAAAAATGCAAATGAATACGCGATTAGGCCTATGCGAAATACAAATGAAATACAAAAAAGAAACAAAGATCCACTGGGATTTTAAATATACACGAAACAGTCAAATTGCGAAGTGGTGTGGTTCGCGTTTTCTTAATGCCAAGGAACGCGCAGACCTCTTGGAATATGTTTGACTCAAAGTTCCTTCTTTGGTCAGAATGGAGCTCCATAGGCACACCGAACCTACTTACCCAGTTTGCTGAAGTAATCCATTACTACCAGAATGTGTATTTATTTCCAGCATTCGTTTCCGGAAATGGGCCAGCTACATCAACAGCAATCCTTTCAAACCGTGAGCCAACATTATATTGCATCATTTTTCCTTGCAGTTTTGTAGCAGGTCCTTTCGTTGCAGCACAAGCGTCACAATTTCGGCACCACTTTTTAATGTCGTCTCTTGCATGCAACCAGTAGAATCATTATCTCACTTTTTCTTACATCTTGTTGACTCCCGAATGGCCTCCTGAAGATCCATCATACATCTCTCGAAGAACCTCTTTGATTTTCGATTGAGGTAACACAAGCTGCATCACGTAGGATTTACCATCAGCGGACTCCGATTTTCGCCGAAGAACACTTTCTCGCATATGAAGTGAGTCCCATGGTATCGCAATAGGCCTTTAAAGCTGGACTCCTATCGGAAATGTCATTCTATGCTGGTTTTTCTTCATGTTCTTTCCATGCGAGAAGAGGTTCAATGTCGGGGTCTTCTTTTGGAGCAGATCTTATATCTTCATTGCTCCATCCGCAAATGGGGCCCTTATTCGCAGAGTATTTATGGCGACCACACGTTTATTGCCGTTTAAAGTTGCCTCGACAGTCAGACTTTTATTTTCTCGTTTTGTCTGAGAAAACTGGATGGTGTTTCTGGGGCCATAGATCCCAGAAACCAGCTTCTGCCGCTCGAAGTTGGTTCTTACTCGTTTACCTGTTGGGAAACTGTTCAGGAAGTAACACTGGTGTTATTGTTACTGAGTTTGAAACTCCGTGTTTACAATGTTCATTCAAAATACGAGTTCCTGATTCAGTTTTTCATTTAATCAACTCATCATCACTTTGGCCAAATGGTATAATAATCCATGAATTTGTAAACAAACAAAATAACAGACAAACTTCAAATCATCATAACCCTTTTCGCTTGGGGCCGACAATGCTATATCACCAAAGAAGCAGCTTCAACAAATATTAATCTACTATCAAAATGTTAATGGACTTAGAACGAAGATCAATTCGATCTATAAAAATGTCAATAACCTTCCTCATGATATTATTGTAATAACAGAAACTTGGCTGAATGACTCATTCTTGGATACTGAGCTTTTTGATACAACGTACCAAGTCTTTAGGCGTGACAGACACCACTCAAATGACCTTGAAACAGTTGGTGGCGGAATCCTAATTGCTGTGAAGAATTCTTTTATATGTAATTTGGTTGATGCTTTTGAAGCTTCTGAAATAGAAATAATATGTATCAAAATTAAAATGGTATCTGGTTACCTCTACATTATCTCTGTCTATATACCTCCAAGATCTATAAACAATGTGTATGAAAGTTGTATTAAATGTGTTGAAAGCATACATAACCAAATGGATACAAATGACGAGCTCTTGATATTAGGCGATTTTAATCTCCCAAACTTGCGATGGAAAATATCTTCAGACTTCAACATCGTATCTCCTGCGAACCTTTCCACAGCTAATGAGTTCTCAATAATTGATGGTTTGGCCTCGTGTGGACTTAGTCAATTTAATGGGGTTCTCAACAGTTTCAACAATATTTTGGACTTAGTTTTTTTCTCGAACACTATAAATTCGGATACATCTGTAACCCCTGCTGATATCATACTATTAAAAGAAGACCGGCACCACCCAGCTCTAGATATTTCATTAAACATTAGCCTGTGCAATGACTTTGACAAATCAAATGAAAATCTTGAGTTCAACTTTAAAAAATGTAATTTTGATCAATTATTTAATTTGTTGTGTAATGTTAACTGGAATCAAGTTTTTTTTAATTGTAATATTAACGAAATGTGTTTAAAATTTTATGATATCCTTTTTAAATGTTTTTATGAAACAACTCCACTACGTAAATCTTGCAGTAGATCTCAAAATCCACCATGGTTTAATACTGAGCTTAAAAATCTAAAAAATAGAAGAAACAAAGCATGGTTGAAATATTCCAAATCCAGAGCTGATGAAGATTATATCGCTTACTCCGATCTGAAGTCTATGTTTTCTGACTACTCTAATATTTTATATTCCGATTACATTTTAAAAATCGAAAATGATCTAAAACGAAATCCTAAAAATTTCTGGAACTTCGTGAGTAGTAAAAGAAAAATTGACGGCTACCCCAACTCTATGTCTTTTAATAACGTAACCAGTCATGATTCTGGAGAAATATCTAATATGTTTGCTAATTTTTTTAAAGATGCATTTGTAGAGTCTGGTTCTCACGAACCCTCTGATTTTTCATCTTCCCTCCCTATTTTTTTAACACCTTAACACAATTAACTTCTCTATTTGTGAAGAATCTATTGTTCAGAATATTTTGAAACTCGACGATTGTTTTAGCCCTGGTCCTGATGGCGTACCATCTAGTGTATTAAAGAAATGTGTATCTTATTTATCCTATCCCCTATATGTTCTATTTAATGAATCTTTAAATTCTTCAATATTTCCTTCTATGTGGAAAAGTGCTTTCATTATACCCATCCATAAAAAAGGGTCAAAAAACGATATAACTAACTATCGCCCTATTGCTAAATTGTCTGTAATTCCCAAATTATTTGAATCCATTATCTGTAACGTCTTATCTTTTAGTTGTAAATCTATTATTTGTGATAGCCAACATGGTTTTGTCCAAAAGAAGTCGACTGTTACAAATCTGTTTGACTTTACCTCTTTTTGTATCGATTCCTTTGAAGATCGAAAACAGGTGGATTGTGTATTTACTGATTTTAGCAAAGCCTTTGATAAGCTTTGTCACAAAACTCTAATTAATAAACTAATTGGCTTAGGGTTCAATGAAAACTTTCTAGTCTGGATATCATCTTATTTAGAAAACAGGAGGTATAGTGTTACTTTTCGTAATGAGCGTTCTGATCAATTTTTGGTCAACTCAGGTGTTCCACAAGGGAGCCATCTAGGCCCATTACTATTTGTTCTATATATCAATGACTTGACATCAATTATAAAAAATTCATCTGTGCTTATCTATGCCGATGATATCAAAATTTTTAAAAGAATAGCCTCCATCAGCGAGTGTGAACAACTTCAAGAAGACATTTATAGGTTCAGGGAATGGTGCAATACTAACCGTCTTTTGTTAAATATTGACAAGTGTAAAACAATGTGTTTTACGCGCAAAAAAAATGTGTTAACTTACAACTATATGTTAGATTCTTTTACATTATGTAGAGTGTCCGTTTTTTCCGATCTAGGGATTATTCTAGATTCTAATTTAACATTTATTAATCACATTAACTTTATTATTAAAAAAGCTAATAAAACTTTAGGATTTATAAAAAGATTCTCCCGTGACTTCGTGGATCCTTACGTTCTTAAGCTTCTCTACATATCTTTTGTCAGACCAGTACTCGAATATGGCTGTGTAGTCTGGGCGCCATACTATTCAGTTCATATTAACAGACTTGAGGGAATCCAAAGGAGATTCTTATGATTCTGTCTTCGTTTTCTTCCTTGGTCACAAAGATCGACACTGCCCCCCTATAACAATAGACTCATCTTAATAAATCTCCCTTTACTCTCAAAACATAGACAATATCTACAACTATGTTATATTATAAAATTAGTCAACGGATCAATAATATCTCCATCAGCTCTGTGCCGCTTGAATTTTAGTTTTAGTCAAGCTAGCTTGAGAAATCAACGGTCTCTATATCCTAACTTTAGCAGAACAAACTATGGTATGAACAGTCCCTTAAATCAATTGATTTCAGTTTTCAATAAGTATAATTTTTTAATTTCTTCAGTTAATGACAATTTAAAATGTAGTAAATTTAAAGAAAACTTTTTTAATACATAATTGTAAGTAAATTCATATTTGTAATGTTATCTAGTTTTAAGTTTTGTAACGTTAGTACTTTAACGGATTAAATAAATATAATATAATGTTGACAAGCTCTTCTTGGTGGTAATCGGCATTGACGTTGTTAATGTCCGGTTTTGTTGCAATTCCAGCACTTTGTAAGTCCGTTTCATTGTTTCCTTTTGACTTCTTCTCTAAGTCGATGTACTCCGTGAGAAGCTTGCTCTGCTGCTTCCATTGTCAAGGCAAACGCTAATGTTTCAGAAAGCGTTCGTTTTCCAGCAGTTCGCACGGCCCTTTGAAGATGTATGTTGGAAATAGAGCGAACAAATGCCTCAACTGCAAACTGGTTGCAGATTTCCTCTCCAACATCTGGATATGCAAGATGAACAAGTCTTTCAATTTCCGCTTGGAGCTGTTGTAGCGTTTCGCCCCTCTTCTGAACTCTGGAATTGAGTTGTACTTTGAAGACTTCCTTCATATGGCTATTGCCAAAGCGTTTGTCTATAGCCTCAACCAAGAAATTAAAGTCGCCGCTCTTATCTGCTGGTATGGTTAGCAATAACTCAGCAGCTGCTTTTCTAAGAGCAAGGGTTAAAGCTGTACACTTGTCAGCCTCACCCCAGCCATTTGTTGTGGAAGATGTCTAAAATTGTTTCTTGTATATTGGCCAAGAAGTTTGTCCATCAAAGGTTGGAGGTTGCATCTCTTTTTTTCTCAAAGTTTCCCCAGAACTTTCCCGAATCTTTATGTTTCGAACACGGTCTAACTCTTTTGAAAACGTCTCCATTTTGTTGTCGACTTGATTCTCCAGCAATGAAACACGTTCATCACGTGCAGATACATTATTCTCGATGTTAACAAGCTTGCCTCCTAGCATGTTTACCTGCTCCTCGAGAAGGTCTTTTTGTTTCTCCAGGCGTTCGAGAATATTCTTTTGTTCGTTTTTCTGTTCCTCGAAACGTTAGAGAACATTCTTCTGTTCTTTCTTTTATTCATTTCGTTGATCTTCGAGACGATCGAGAACATTCTTTTATTGTAGAAGCAGAAGACTAATCATATTTGAAACATCTACATTTTTACTTACGTCTGCTTCCTCAGCGTCAGCTTCAAAGAATAAAATGTCCGGGTCTTCATTCTGTTGTTTCAAATATTCGGCCAAACGCAGAACAAGCTCATTTTTCGATCCTGCTCTAGAAAGTTCTCGCTTGCCCAATTCACTTTTCAGCTCATTGCGAGACCGTTCGACCTAGCGCCATAAGGAGTATCCGCTTTCAAATGTGGTATCCGCAGTCCTCTCAGTGGGGAGCTTCCTGCCAAACGTGATTATAATATAATGAAATTAAAACTACTTGATAAGGTAACTTAGTTGTAGTCGCAAGAACAAAAGGGATGTGTTTTTTAGTGAGTAAAAATCTCACACTACTATGAGTACCGGGCTCATAGTGTCTATGAAGATTCTTCACCTACCCACGAAAAAAAAAAAAAAAAAGTTTTATAAATGAAGTCTCGAACTTCTAATCTACTTTACTCCACCTTTAGCCTTTCGAAGTGTTATTGCAATAGTTCCGTATAAAAACCAGACTTATTTAACTTCGATCTTTACAGTATTGTTAAATGGGGTATACAAATTGTGTGGAGTTTAATGCTTGGAAAACTCAATTATTTCTAATGTCGTTGAAGCAAAATGGCCCCCTTATGCCATTGTTCATGAATGGCACTAACATCGAAGAAGCCGAAAAGCTCTAAGCACTCTGTATGCGTAGCAACGACGATGTTCGTTGGAATGACTACATTCTCGAGACCACCAAAAACAATGCTTAATGCTTAGGATTTCTCCATCAATTTAAGAAGTTGTTCTCCAACCAACAGTTGAGCTCTTTCAGTAACTTGCTCATTTTTATTATTATTTTTTTTCGCACACTTCACTGCACAATAAGTTTTATTCCACTTTTCTGACACCAATGTAATATTTTTACTAGGTTCGTTAAATAAAACTTATCACTCTTTTTAGTATTTCTTCTTTATTTACACTTTCCAATTCAAAACAGTAAATCTCAATTTATAATCAGCTCAAATACTTTTATTCAATTTAAATCACACTTGTTTAATAACACAATCTAATAAGCAATACTTTTGCACACTTTCACAATCCAAAATCAACTGTGTCTCGCTCACCGTGAACAATCCCTTATATACTCAAATTAGTTGTTCTCGAAAGTTCTTGTCTTGGAATGTTCTAGATGGTTGGAATAAGGGGAAACACACACAAAAACATTCAGCACCAATCAGACAAAACAGTGATGAATGGGCTAAGTCCGATAGAGAAAAATCCGATTTATTTGCTGAACATCTAGAGGAAACCTTTAAACCTTTTGACGGTCAGGCGTTGATAAATGAACATGGTGATATCCAATGGCCATCTAAAAACTTTCTTATTCGGAATATAACGTTATCAGAACTTCATCAAGCTATTAATAATCTTAAAAATAATAAAGCTCCTGGGTACGACCTAATAAATGCTCGCGTGCTTAAAGAGCTACCCAGAAAAGCAGCAATTAAACTTCAGCACCTTATGAATGCGGCATTAAGGCTTTCATACGTTCCACGCCAATGGAAAGTCGCAGAAGTTTTAATGGTTCCAAAACCGGGAAAGTCTCCGAACGAAAAGAAATCTTATAGACTGATTTCCCTCTAGTCTCGAAGGTATTTGAGAAAATCTTATTAAAGCGAATACTTCCTACTATCGAAGAAAAGCGGCTTATTCCTGACCATCAATTTGGTTTCTGGAAAAGCCACTCAACAACTGATCAGGTGTACGGGATAACCAATGAAATTGAGAAATCACTAGAGGGAAAAAATGTGTGTTCAAGCGCATTTCTAGACGTCTCTCAAGCCTTCGACAAGGTCTGGCACGATGGCCTTAAGTTTAAACTGCGACAGGTCTTTCCGGATCAAATATATTACATCCTTGAGTCGTTCCTTAGGCTATTTCGAGTTAAGCAAGGGAGGGAATATTCGGATTTTAAGGAAATCAAAGGGAAGTGTTCTCGGTCAGATTCTGTTCGTACTATACACTAGCGATATTCCTCAAGAAGAAGAAAAGTACCTAGGAATGACACTAGACGCTAAACTTAAATGGAAAACTCACGTTAAAAAGAAACGAGATCAACTTGAAAATAAATTACGTGAAATGAATTGGCTTATTGGAAGATATTCCAAACTCAGCATCTACAGTAAATTGCTTATCTATAAGCAAGTGATAAAACCAGTATGGACGTACGGTATACAACTTTGGGGTTGTACTAAACCAAGCAATAGACAAATACTACAATCTTTTCAGAGCAAAGTTCTCAGAGAAATCGTTAATGCTCCGTGGTACATTAGAAACAGTGATTTACACAGAGACTTACGATTGCCAACTGTTGAAGATGAAATAGCAGTTTTCGCTGGGAAGCTACGAACTCACTTAAATAACCATAGCAATAGAATTATTCGACAAACAATTGATGAGACAAGCCTTGTGCGCCGACTTCAAAGAACGAGACCGTTCGACCTAGCGCCATAAGGAGTATCCGCTTTCAAATGTGGTATCCGCAGTCCTCTCAGTGGGGAGCTTCCTGCCAAACGTGATTATAATATAATGAAATTAAAACTACTTGATAAGGTAACTTAGTTGTAGTCGCAAGAACAAAAGGGATGTGTTTTTTAGTGAGTAAAAATCTCACACTACTATGAGTACCGGGCTCATAGTGTCTATGAAGATTCTTCACCTACCCACGAAAAAAAAAAAAAAAAAGTTTTATAAATGAAGTCTCGAACTTCTAATCTACTTTACTCCACCTTTAGCCTTTCGAAGTGTTATTGCAATAGTTCCGTATAAAAACCAGACTTATTTAACTTCGATCTTTACAGTATTGTTAAATGGGGTATACAAATTGTGTGGAGTTTAATGCTTGGAAAACTCAATTATTTCTAATGTCGTTGAAGCAAAATGGCCCCCTTATGCCATTGTTCATGAATGGCACTAACATCGAAGAAGCCGAAAAGCTCTAAGCACTCTGTATGCGTAGCAACGACGATGTTCGTTGGAATGACTACATTCTCGAGACCGCCAAAAACAATGCTTAACAGCGCTGCCACCCTAAAGATAATCAAGCGAAGTATTTTTCAGAAAAAAGCGCAGTAGATTGCAATACACCGCAGTAGATTTTAAAATATGCAAAACAAAATTCAAATCATAGAAATACATTTTATTTATGAATAAAAGCAACAGAACTTAAAAAAATTAACTCAACAGTTAAAAAAAAATAAACAAATTTCTTAAACTAAATAAACAAAAAATCACATTTCATTTTGAGAATTCTTATGCTAGCTACACACGAGGCAACCGTTGAAGCAACGTGATGCAGCAACGTGTTTCGTTTGTTTACTACACACGAGGCAACTGTTGCCGCAACCACAGTACAGTTGGAGCAACCGACCGAAAATATCAAAACATTTTGATATTTCTGGCAACGGTTGCAGCAACTCAAAATTAATCGGCAACACAGCTATACACGAAGCAACCGTTGCCTCAACATGACGGTTTTCATAACGAAAATTTCCTTTCAGCAGCTGCGCTGCTATGCGGTAAAGAGCATAACAAAAGCACAAATTCTGCTAACTCCACCAATGCAAATTCACCTACCGAGTTTTTAAATATTCTGGCTTTTGACGAAAACTTTGTTATGTCTGAAGGGTCATTGTATTTTTAAGCAAAATCATTATTGCCTAACAAGAACCTCCATTGCATATTGAGCACTTCCGCATTTTCAGATGAATGTGGAAATTCTTCCAAAATGAATTTGAATTTTTCACTGAATGCATTCAGAGTGAGTGAACATGTTGAGAACAAACTTTGGTTAAGTACTATTAACATTTTTGACAGAGGAGTAGATTCGTTTTGCTGCGCAGTAGATATTCATTTGGGCCAAAACGCAGTAGATCTACTGCTAAAGGAGTAAAGTGGCAGCCCTGATGCTTAATGCTTAGGATTTCTCCATCAATTTAAGAAGTTGTTCTCCAACCCCTCTGATCAGGCTACAATTAATAAACTAGAGTATCTTTGGGCAAGTGCAGCCCAAACTTCTCTTTATTCTAAGAGAGAGCGTTAAAACTGTTAGGAAACAGAAATATCATGGAATCATTCCCATGTCTTGAATACCGTCCGAGTGTTTCATGTCCGTCCTAGATTTATTGCTTTTTTCACAAGCAAGGTTCATAGCAAGTTGCAAGTTGTTGTCCTTCCCTCAATTAGTTAGTTGGTGGGAATTCTCATGAATTCAAACCTTATTTTGGACGTACCGTCAAATACAGAGATTTGTTTTTCAGTCGCACAACACGAATATGGAAAAATTTCCCCGCCACGGTTTTCCCTTGCAATTTCAATTTGCAAACAATTAAGTTCATTGACACTGATATTTTCTCGCCCTTTAATATTTCCCCATCGCTCGTGCTATGTTTATGTTCAACATTATAAGGGTCTCACTGAAACCCTTGATCCCATGTGAATTATAAAAAAAAGACCTATAGGCACAAATGTACTCGTCTTAGGAACATAAAACAAAAAAAAATTAGTCGAGCATATAAAAAAATGTATTTTATTTTATTTAAAATCAAATATTTTAAGTTCTATCATTATTCAAATAAAACATACAAAATTTCCAATTAAGCTAATTGATTTCTATTTGCCTTCAACCAGCATTTAACTTTGCCTCCAGCATAAAAGGCAAATGCAACCGAACCTGAATATCAATTTATCAGTCTCTGCCAAAGTCGGGGATAACCGACTCGGAAATCAGCAAAAGCAATTACAAATTAAAGTTCATCCTCCAGTATACTCGTACATATATTTTTTTGTATCGCATTGAAAATCGCTTTCAAACAAACCAACTAATCCAAATAGAAGTTTATTTTATAGCAAAAGTATTTTCTGAAGGCCATAGCTATTAACATATTGGAGAAGAAACACAGCAGAAAAATAAAATAAATAAAACGAATTTACTATAAAGGAATACGAGGGAGCAAACAAAGGAGCAACAGGATACTAAGGATAATATCTTTGCTTTAGTTTCCTAATTAACTTTCTTTGAGTGGGCCAGATTTGCTAACCAGATACCCAGAACTTCAAACTTTGGTGCCCATCGCATCGCTTGCGTTGCCCGTCGTCGTTGTCTTTGAACTGAGTTGAGTTGAGTTAAGTGGAAACGAAAGTTGGTTTTTCTTTATTTGGCCCGTCTAACGTTTGGCCTTCAAACCGCACGAGTATTAAGCGTCTACCAGCACCATGAGTAGCGATGATGATCTATTTTCTCAGCTATACTCTTACCGGTAGAGAGATAAGTAAGTTCAGAAGTGGGCTTCGTCTTGGTCTTGGCGGGGTATCTGTTCCCGTAGATACTTTAAGTACACGATATTATTTCCGCTTTTTATGTTCGAATTAAAAGTAATCTTCTGAGGCATGATTTCATTCTGTGCTCCGACCGTAACACTCACACACACACATTTGGCAAAGCCATCAACTTAACTCCTTTATTGGCCGAGCGATGGACAGCCATACGAAAGAAGACTTTCCTTCTGAACGCTATCATATTCTCTCGTCACCGTCGTCTTCGTCGTCCCTGGGATTTTTTTAATATTATTTTTTTTTGTGTGTGTAAGATAAAGGAACCGTCTTCCGATTTTCTATTGCTCTGGCCTCCTAAATCATTTTGTTTATTTTATAAACAGATTTTATCTTTTGCTTCGTTGACTTTAATACCAAAGGGATGGTAAGAATAATCCGGATATGGATCCGTATCAAAGGCCAATATTATGTGTGTACATGATTTAAACTGTTTTTCTTCTGTTACCCTATCACACACGACTGGTCCCTTTGGACATGAGCCCATGGAGAATCTTGACCAGGATTGCCAACAGTTCATAAATGAATCGGAAATAAATTTGCTAGCTTACATTTGTACACACTGCAAATAGCGAAAAAAACAGTTCATCTATACGAGGAGATATGATTTAATTTTCAAAAGGTTTGATTTTCGATAATAAATTTTATAATATTTCGGATTTTTTGCTAGAAATCGAGATTTTGATTTTTTTGTTAAAAGTCTATTGTTAAAGTTACTGGGTTGGGTAGGATACCCGAGTGGCAAAATGATAATCTCTAAACTTTTAAACCAAAATATCCAAGCATAAAATCCCCATATTTCGAATACGAGTATCTAAGAAATTATATGTATTTTTATGAATCAAAGGGCACGGTAGTGCCCAGCCAAGTTCTTGCCTCTACACCCTTTTTTACAGGAACAAACTCAGGCGATTTTTGGCCTATCCATATCTTCAGTACCAATGAAGTCAGAAATTTAAAATTAGTCAGGCAGAGGCGCCTCACCAAATTTCAATTTTCTAGGCCTCAAAAATCACAAGAACCGTAAGTAACTGACTGACTGACAGATCATCAAAATTATGGATCACTTCCCGACATCGTAGAATCTTGTAATTTTGCACAACGGTAGGTCTTGTTAAGCAAGCAGACGAACAAATTAAAAATTTGAGGTTTTCCATTCAGGGGGCGTGGTATCCGTCCACTTTTTCCAAATTGGTGTTGGTTGAATGAAACACTTCCGACTGCTGTAAAACGATGAAATTTAGTAGAACGGACCAAAAATAAAAATTGATGTTTTCTATTCAGGGGGCATGATATCGGCCCACTTTCTGAGAAAATGTTTAATTTATATGAAGCACTTCCGATTGCTGGTAGAGCAATATAGCTTAATGCACATTCAAAGCGAAAAATACAAAATCTAAGATTTTTCATTCGAAGTGTCTTTTTATTGTCATTTTGAAACTATACATGCATCTTGAAAATTCATGACTTTTCTTAGATCTAGAGTGCTCGATTTGGTACTCTTTGTTATGTTAACATGAATGAAAAAAGAAAACATTTGCATAACTGACAAAATTATGAGTTTACATAAAAAGAAACTCTTAACTGTGATGTGAATTATAATCAAACCACTATTAATTGGTGGGCTACCTTCATTTAAAAAAAGGAGTTAAAATTGCAATAGAGAAATTTTATTATTTAATGATTTCTGACTAAAATTTGATGGGTTCACTGGACAAGTTTTTAAAACCTTTCGAATTGGGCATAAAAAAAAACTTGCCAAGTGAGCCCATCAAATTTTAGTCAGTAATCATTAAATAATAAAATTACTCTATTAAATTGTAGCTGTTTCAATATTATTCTACTTTAAATATTCGGTATTGAACCTTCATGAAGTAAGAACTTGGCGTACTTTTCGATCTCAGTACTTTTCACGGCTGAGTTGTTACACAAAGGTTTTTGTATAGAAGAACTTGGCTCTTTTTTATATATATGTTTTTGGTCTGATCTGACTTCTTTTTGCAAAGATTTTAATATTTTCCCATGTCAAAATCTCGAAAGATACGGAAAGATAGAAGGGTGTACTCAACTTAGTTTAAAGCTTCCTATTTCTTTTGGTATATGGGTGATTCTACAAACAATGGAATAAAAGGATACAAATTTCGGCACGACATTTTTGGATTCCAAAATACGTAAGAGTTGTTCTAGATGATCATTAGAACGTCCCTTTGCGTTGTTGAAAGCGGCCAGTTAAAAAAATAAAAAATGACGATTTTAAGGACATTTTTTGAAAAAGGATGTTCAGGGTACTGAGTTTTTTTTTAATGGAACTGAATAAATCTTTATTTTTTTTTCTTATTTTCTCTTGGGTACACATTGAAATATAGAAATTAAATTTAATTATTCTTCATAAACATAAAAATTCATGGTAAATAAATATTATGAAGCATTTTATTAAGAGAATATAATATATTATACTTAAATATTTTTTTTTCTAAGAATCAATTTAAAATAAATTATATTCTTTTTAAAAATATTTCGCAATGAAGTTCGAAGTTCAACATAACTAAAAATTTCTCAGGTTTCTGAATAAAATATCATTTGCTCATTTATTAACCAGGGGACTGAGGCCAGGGGACTGACGCCAGGGGACTGAGGTTTTTAATGGTTTTTGCGCAAAAAAGGTATTAAGGTTTTACTTTAAAAAATAAAAATATATATATAATATTACAGTTTTATTTAACCTATACTATACTTCTAACAAATATGCCTTCTTACATACAAATTTGTTTTGTAAAACCTCACCAGAGGACTGATAATCTAAAGGGACAATCCACGACTTCTTGCACAAATGTATTTTTCACAATACTAACATAAGAAACAGAATCGATTTGCACCACAATTTTATTGTAAGGAGATTTGGTACTTCAAATTGCCAGTGCTGGAAATTCGATCGATATCCTAGTTATTGATTTTTTCGACTGTTTCAATATGCCAGGGGACTGATAAAAAAAGCGGGGGACAAAGTTTAATTAAGGTTTTTTTTGTAATAAAATAAATAACTAAAAAATATTCATCTATTTCGTAGCAAAGATGTGTTATTTTCCGTAATTTTGGTGCAATTCATCTAAGTATGAGACCTGAAATAAAAGAACGATAATAATTTTTCTCTGCGAAAACGCACTGGGGACACGTCAGGGAACTGAGAATCAGACACTTTGAAGAATTTTTCGAGCAAGATAAAATTAGGTCAACCTAATAATATTGTTAGGCCAGGTAGGATCAACTAGATTTAATTTTATAAAAAAAATCAGATTAAATAATTGAGCAGATTTTAAAATATTTCTTGGGCCACAGAAAATTCCATCGTTTGTAGAATCACCCATATTTTCTTTTTGTTATTGGTTGTTTTGATTTGCGCTTCAATTATTTCTTCTTGTCCTGGCAAGATACCTAACACTAACATACCTACCTTAATTACGGCAATCAGAAGTGCTCCATACAAATAAAACATTTTCTCAGAAAGTGGGTGGATACCACGCCCCCCGAATGGAAAACCCCAATTTTTATTTTTGGTCCTTTATATGCAATTTGAGCCCTACCGTTCTACCAAATTTCATTGTTCTACTGCAATCGGAAGTGCACCATGTATAATTTACATCAGTTCTGGGGAAGTGGGCGGATACCACGCCCCTGAATGGAAAACTTAAAATTTTATATTTTTTTCTTTGTATGCAAATTAAGTCCTACCACTTTACCAAATTTCATCGTTTTACAGCACTTGGAAGTGCTCCATTCAACCAACACCAATTTGGAGAAAGTGGTAGGATACCACGCCCCCTGAATGGAAAACTTCAAATTTTCGATCTTTTCCTCTACTTGCATGACAAGACCTACCGTTGTGAAAAATTACAAGATTCTACGATGTCGGGAAGTGCTCCATAATTTTGATGATCTGTCAGTCATTCAGTCAGTTACGGTTCTTGTGATTTTTAAGGCTTAATATCTCAGGAACCGCTTATAACAGAAAACTGAAATTTGGTGAGGCGCCTGTGCTTGACTAGCTTAGCAAATATTCGGGATTTCAAGTTTCTGACTTTATTGGTTCTGAAGATAGGGAGGGTTCAAAAGTCGCCAGAGTTTGTTCCTGTAAAAAGGGTGTAGTGCCAGAACTTGGCTGGGCACTATCGTGCCCTTTGATAGAAATAGGACGATAATTGTTTAACAGCATTAAATCACCCTTTTTGTGAAGGGGAATTATACGGCTACCTTCAAGGATTCTGGAAAAACACCTTTCAAAATACAAAAATTCAAGATAAAGCATAAAACATCAGCTACATGAAAAGAAATTTATTTTAACAGGAAACTAGATACGTTATCAAAAGATGAAGTTAGATGTTTTAAGTGAATTTATAATTTTATGAATTTCAAGCGACGTGAATTGTTCAATGAAAAAACTCTTAGACTGAAATTGAGTTTGCTTTAAATAGTCATCGCAATATCCTGAAGTAGAAAAAACATAATTTGTGGATCCATGACTGGCGCCAACATTAGTTAAAAATTTATTGAACAAATTATTGACTTTCAATGGGTCAGAAACGGTTGAATTATTGTTGTTTAAAACAATTTCAGAATTTGATTTATTTTTATAAAACATTTATTTCTGAAATAATTATTTTTACACAAGGGTATATCAGTTTTTATTTCAAGTCAAATCCTTTCATAATAATTGTTGGGATGTTTTTTAACAAGTTAAAAAAGCTGGATTTAAGCTGGATGACTCCATGAGAATGTCCACAATTCCCCCTATCAATTTCATCCACAGGATCAAACGAGTTGCGGTATCAAAATGACACACTTCAGCGTAAATTGGGTCACATGGCTAGACTGTCAGCGGTCGCCATTTCTACCTACCTCCCATAAGGGGAAAGACTTGTTAGCGGTATCATTATAGCCCAGTTTATCACATTTAACTCTCATTTGAATATGCGTTACGTCCATTTTTGTTTGCTCTATATAACCAAGAGCTTGATTGGTGCCCGGGAACATGTGGGACAATTTTCATTACAGAAATATTGGGTCAATAAGTCTCTGAAAAATGAAATAATGAAAACCCTTTTTGACATAAAACCATTTAAAATAATTTATTGATGCCCTCAAAATAATACGGATTCTCGAGTGTCTAAAGCGCTTGTTTCAACGATGGCTTCTTCATATTGGGCCATAAAGATGCTCAAAGGAAGCTTTAATGACTGACCCACTTCTAAAGCAAACCAATAATGCCATAAAGTTAAAAGTTGAATTTTAGGAAGCACTCTGGCAACCCACTTTGCCGACATCTCAGACTCAGTAGACCACAACACACATATTGTCTTCAAATTTCCTTTATCTCGTTCTTTTGCTTCGTCTTCGTATCGTTTCACCGGATATAGATCCTTGCTCGACTGCAACTCCAATCAGAGCAAGGATAATATGGGAAATATGTGTGTGCTTGTCTTTTTCTATCTCGGTCCGGTCTACTCGGACAGGGATTAAGCCAAAGGAGGAAGAGTTTTGTGGTAATTCCATCAGATGACCACACCGCAACCAAAAAAAAGTGAGTATACAAGACGAGGAAGAGAAAGGGGTGTCAGGATATTATTAAAAGACCAAGAAGCCTTTCACTTTTGCGGTCTACTCGATGAAGACGATCACGACGATGATGATGTTGTTGATGATGATGATGGATGTTGAAGATGGAATATCTGAAGGCCTTCATATCAAAGCCAATTAATTTATTTATTTTTTTTTCTATCTTTTCCTAGCAACTCCTAACGTCTTCTTATAGAATAAAAGGTAAGAAAATGATGAAAATATTCTGAGGCATTATTGTGGTCATTTTGTTGGGTACTAGATATGAATGTAGGTAGGTATACAAGCTTAACCACACTAGAAGGCGATAGTTTGCATATATTTATTATACTATATTCACTTATAGGTTAGGTATACCATACAGGGGATACTTTGACGAAAATACTCTATTTATGAGGTTTATATTATTTTGAGAATCTTTTATAAAATCTATGATTATGTTTGAATGAAATGAAATTTAAGGCAAGAAAATATACATACATGCATGGTATAATTGGGGCTATGTTGTGTCCTTTGAAATGAAAGATCAAAAGGTCTTAAGGAATTTATATTCATTGATTTGTATTCTTGTGACAATTTATGCAAATCAAAGGAAAAACAAAGCGATAGGTTTGTTTAAAATTTTGCAAGTATTTTTCTTTGAATGTATTCCAAATATTCTATATAAATAAAATCTTATCTCTGAGAAATTCTATTTGGAACAAAAACGTTCCATTCTAAAATTTACTTACTTTGAACAAGTTCTATCGTTTGGAGTTATAGCTATATCACGGGGTGCCAAATCGTTCAACAGAGTCCTTTAGTGGTGCTTATGTACATTTTAATCGAAAAGATATTACGCAAATCAGAGGTAAACATACACCCAGGTTTCTCGGAAGCCTATGCACGTGATCAATGTTATTATTGACCTGGAACATAACCAACGAGCTTTTTCAGCCAGCTTGTTCCTTTTGTTCTGCACGTGCACCAAGCACCAAGCACCTTAAAAATAAAGATACGGAACCTATGTTTGGTTTAACGTGAGCACCTGTCAATTAAGACTTCATCCCACAGAGAGCCTACCCTCATCGGAGTCAGACTGATTCCTGACTATTAACCCCGAATCAGCCGAAGCCGATTCAGTAGCAAAGTTGTAACATATGTTGCAGCATGTGCACACCTCTTGCTTTAAGGCGAGGTCTATCTAATACCTCTTTAATTCAAGCATGCTTGAAAACCATATGTTTCCGCATTTGGAGTAAGCCAAGCCACCACTCCTATGAGGGGCCTACCTCATAGATAGTCTGAGAAAGAGAGGTTGCACTACGCAACCCTTCCCTAACTCCTAGGCACTATCTCCCGTGGTGCCAGAATATAGCTTCCGGTGGAGATTCGCAACCGAGGTCAACCAAGGTCACTTACAGATGAGTTCCTGCAAAACTCAGGGCCTGTCAACCCCAGGATAAACACACCCAGCAATCGATCAAGGTAGTAACCAATCACTAAAGTGTGCTTCCTTTTTTTGCTACGTTTTACAACTAACTATAGGAAAGATACTCCTAGAGTTTTCTTTGTTGTCTAAATCGCCAGCAAGCCGGAGAAATAGACGTAAGCCTCCCCACCACGACAAGGTAAAACTCATAGAGGAGGAAATATAAAGATACAGGAAAAACCGCGTTGATATCCTGTTTGATACTCGTAACAATTATTTGTTTAAGTTTGATACTAAGAAGGATGTACGCAAAAAGTTCACTAGCCAGATATCGGTACATTTTTTAATTCTCCGATGTAAAGAATAGTCAGGCACTCCTAACATATCCTGCGGATTCTGGTGACAAATGCCCTCGCTGTGACACGCGTTAAGGGTTTTTCAATTGGCGCGGATAGATTTTGACGGCCATGGTGTTTTGGTGACATCTGTCAAATCTGTTGTGAATTATTCGGTTAATGATGCCAAATCACCATGGCATGTTACTCGATTGAGCAGAACTTCCAAATGACAAAACTTTATTATTTAAATGAGGTGGTCCTTCAAAGTGGACTCTTCGACGTAAGGTGGGTAAATCTGAGATGACCGCTTCAGTAATGAATCAGTCAACATTGCTGCGTCTTAAGTAACGCAACATCGGCCAAGAACATCGCCAGGGTCCATAAAAGTGTACAGCAGAGCCAGAGGCAGTCCATTCCTCGCCGTACACAAGAACTCGGCCTTTCGTAGAGTTCAACTTGGCGAATTTTGCCTAGGTACTTGGGGCTTCAATCGTACAAGATCAAGATCCAGGAGCTCAAAGCTTATGAACATAGACAACGACGTTTATTCGCTGACTGGGCTTTGGAAGAGGACAATTCTGACCGAAAAAATCATCTTTAGCTATGAGGCACATTTTTGAATGAATGGCTGTGTGAGCAAGCAAAATTTCCCTATATGGGACGAGAGGACGAGACCAACCAAAAGGAGGTTCACTAGGTGACAATGCATCCTTAAAAAGTTGCCAATTGGGGTGTATTTTGGTTCGTATTTTTTCGAAAACGACGTTGATGAGGCGGTCACCGTCAATGGCGAGCGCTACAGAACGATGATAACAAATTTCTTATGGCCCAAGCTGTATCATATGTAACAAGACGAAATGTGCTTCTAGCAGGACGGGTGCTACGTGCCATACAGCGAATGCAACGATTGGCATTCTGCATGCACAATTTGAGGGTGACGGAAACTGGCCACAAAGGTCATGCGATTCGACCCCGTTAGACTTTTACTTGTGAAGTTTCCTGAAGTCGCAGGTCTATTCGAAAAAAACGCAATGAACTAATGCTCTTAAGATGACCATAACGCAGTCCATCGCTCAAATTCAGCGGGATTTATGCGGAAGAGTCATTAAAAATTTGACCACTTGGATCCATGCCACCGTAAGAAACCGAGGTAGGCATTTTAACGATGTCATATTACATGCATAACAGCATACATGAGCGTTTCAAATAATAATTTTTTGTAATATTTTAGACACAGCTTGTCTTATTCCTTTTTAAAATCCACCCGCCCTTTTTGAAACCCGCTTTGTTTAATTTTTAAAAAGGCACCAGTTTTGATGACCAACTTTTGGTCTTAAAAATAAAAATAAACTAAACGTGTGGGAGGGGGAAGTTTAGTAACGTATCTACCAAGTTTCACGAAAATCGGCTGAGTCGTTTAGTCAAACAGACAGACAAACAGAATTGCGAGACCCACGTTTTTCGCCTTCGCTATGATCGTAATGTCACCTTTGGTCAAAATCTCGATTTCGATTGTTTTTAAGAATTTGTAACTTGCCTTATAGTACGTATAAGTCGCAAGTAAAAATAACAAAATACATTCATTCAAAGGCGAGTAGTGTGTCTATCCATCAAAACGAAGAAAAAATAAGTCAAGTTGGCCTGAACACTTTATAGTCAATTTATACGTTGCAAGTTTTTAGTTATTTCTGTTTTGGGTTGCTTTATTTTGACTTACGTGTTAATAGCTTATCGTCCCGTTTCTGCGTTAACCTCGTATCTACAAAAACACAATTTTTCAGGAAACGAAAAAAACGTGTAGTTTCCGTCAATGGAACCTAATAACGAAACTTTATATGTTTTCTATTTATATTTTACAGTTGTTAGTATATCCTATTTTTAATTTTGCTAGGACATCACAAAAGTACTTGTTTTAACTGTTTTTGTTAGATACGAGTATCCGTCTCTTATGTTTTGATTTACAGAAATGCAGATACGAGGTTCTTTTTCTTATTTAAAATAAATTCAAATAATTGAAAATTTAAACTCAAGGTTAGAAAAATAGCTGAAGCATAAAAAAATACACAGATTAAACTGAAATACTGTTGTTTTAATTCATACAAAATCTTATATCTAAAATATATTAAATTTTAAAATTATTTGAAAAGCGAATTCAATGTTTGATGAAATGGTTTGTTAAATTAAATATCATCATAGAACTCAAAGGATATGTTATTTAAATACATATGTATGTTATTTATGTACATAATTTATAAGCATGTATTTACAAGTAACTTATGAACTAAAAAATATATTTAATAAAAGTAACAGATTTTATTCATAAAAAAGGGAACAAAATTAAATCTTAAAATCTTTCTATTCTTTATTAGAATTAAATTTAAGGTTATCATAAAAGCCGTGATAATCTTTTGGAAGTAGTTTCTTTAAACTCTGTAAGTCGTTATATTTTTTTAACGGCAAAGGTATGGAATTTTCATAAAGTGATTTTAAAATAGTTTTTGAAATATCTATTTTCGCTTTCCTTTGCGGAGATAATATCCAATCATTGTCGAAATCAAGTTTATAATACATACCCGTGGAATCATATCTTATGCATTTAACATCTGTTACATACCTGCGGATCACCCGTTTTAAAGCCTGGTCTAATGGATTTATAGAAACTAATTTTGGAAAAGTTTTAAAAAAAAGTATAGTCTAAGACGTCACTTTATAGGTTTCGGGGAATCTTCTTGCCTCTGTTATGATTCTATCAAAATCAGCTGAAACGTACATTTCTTTTGACTTCTTTTTTCTTTCGATGGTTGAATGGACAGAATCACATTCCATCTGGGTATGTCCAACCGTCAAATACTTTTGATAAATCGTCGTATTATGTTTTATCGCCACGAATTGTAGAAGATTAGCTAAGTTGACGTTTTGATTTTGTGCGCTACATCCATCGCTAAACAGGACTGTTGGAACACTAAGATCACAAACATTTTCCAAAACATGAAAAACACATGAAGCAAAAACATTAGAATCCATTCCACCTTCTCCTTCGTGCCATACGTAGCAATGAACTTCTGATGTTTTCAAATTGAAAAAAGTAAACTGATGCACAGCGAGCTTTTGCTTAAAGTATGTAGCTGATGAAGCTATGAAAGATACCGATTGGACAGCTTGAACGTCCAAAGTACGAGTATAAGCATTTATTTAATTTTTTAACGCTTTTTCTTTGTCATTATCTTTTTCCAACCTTGCTTTATTTTTGTTGCTAACATGTTCACTATATATGTCTTGGTCAATGTTTCCGTTCTTAAAACTATAGCATAGATCACATTGATCTTTTTTTGGCTTATACAATCCAATGTTAGAAGAATGTGCTGTCTTCACTTACTTTACTTACTTTAGATGGCGCTCACAGTCCAGGGTGGACTAAGGCCTCAACCAACAAGCCCCTCCAGCTAGCTCGGTCCCTAGCTAGCTGCCTCCAGTTACGCACTCCAAGTTGGTTGAGGTCGCTCTCCACTTGTGCGCGCCACCTGAGGTGGGGTCTTCCTCTGCTGCGCAGACCATCAGGGGTGGATTCGAAGATTCGACGGGCTGGTGCGTCGGTGTCCATACGCTCCAAGTGTCCCAGCCATCTCAGCCGTTGTATTTTCAGCTTCTTGACTAGGTCAACGTCGCTGTAAAGCCCGTACAGCTCGTTGTTGAACCTTCTCCTCCATACTCCATCGATACAGACTGGACCGAAGATCAAACGAAGAACTTTTCTTTCAAAGCACCCAAGCAGATTTTCATCCATTTTAGACAGTGTCCATGCTTCTGCCCCATACAGCAGGACCGGGATGATGAGGGTCTTATACAAGGTCTCCTTGGTTCTTTGAGATAGGGCTTTATTACTCAAATGCCTTCTTAGCCCGAAGAAACAGCGGTTGGCAAGAGTAATTCTTCGCTTGATCTCTGCACTGATGTCGTTTTGCGATGTTATAGTGGAGCCCAGGTAGACAATGTGCTGTCTTCAAAATGGATAAATACGATGATCTTTCATTATTTGGAATATTTGTATCCTTCGCAAACTGTTCATACATTCTGTAAACATCTTTAAAAGATGTGTAGCTGAAATCAAAATATTGTTTGACAGTTTGTTGCCTACAATAGTGAGATTCTAGCTTAGGTAGGCCCGCTAAAAAATCTTTGACATGTTCTTTTTTTTAAGTTGATAGCGGATTCTTTCTTTTTCGACTTTTCTGTTTGAAAAGGAATTCCAAAGTCATTGGTTTCTAAAACCCAATTTCGTACCGTCTATTCTCCCAAATTAAATGTACTTTAAAACATTTTTTTGCAGACTGGTAAAGCAATATTTTCAACTTTTAACTTATATTTTAAGGTTAAATTCCGTCTTGAATTATCACCACCTGTACGGCGAGCTATGGACTGCTTTTCTACAAGAGCTCCAATCATCACTTTTCGCTCTTTCCAAGACATGTTTTTCCAAAAAGAGTTATATAATTGTTTTCTTAGCGATTCAGGTATTTCATAGCATTTAAAATGCTTGCTCATTTTACACTTAACGGAATCACAACGAGGCTTGAGCCCACGTTTTTGTCTTTTTTGTTTTCCGACTATCTTTCCTTTTTCTTTTTTAACACTATAGTATTGCTTTCCTTTTTGCCGTGCTTTTGCGACTATATTCTTCTTCCATTTCTCCGGTCTACACTGTCCTTTCTTCTTTCTTTTTTTAGAAATAAGACCGAAATTTTCATCTAGATCAAGCCTTCTGCGATTAGACCTGTTGCAATCAACAAAAGAAGATTTTGATGAGGGTTGACAACAGCTTGATAAATCAGAAGTAGTTCGTGTCTAATGTAGGAATATTGTCTTCGACTTCACATTCGATAAACTTCAGTTTACCTTTTGTTTCATCTAACACCAAAACATGTTTATTTAAAATTGCTGGTTTAGAAGAGCCTGGTTCAGTAATATTATTATTTTTGTTAAAGTTTAAATTTATTGTTAAGACTTTTAATTTAACACGATAACGAGAACATTTTGAAGAGTATTTATATAAAAAGAAGAGATTAATTTACATACATACTAATATTATTTACCGATCCATATTGTGTTTTTTATTTTTATTAAATTTATAACCTTAATACTAAGCCAAATCCAATATATACATATAAAACTGATGCTCAAAACGCTTGCGCCACATACAAAGCATAAATTCACTCTAAAGGTACCTAATTAATAATAATATTATCTGCCTCAAAGCTAAATCTGAATAATGGTACTTTTGACTTGTCGTTAACTGTGTAAAAAAGATTAACAATGAAGAAACTAAGAAACTAATTCTGTAAGTGTGGCTGATTTTTGTACTTTTTACGAAAATATATGTTTTAATGTCACAAGAAAACCTGATGTGTGCATTTTTTTCCATTGATATATTATTGTTTGGTGGCCCCACAATATTCAAAATTTGATATAAGTTTTCATTGTGACAAAAAAAAATTTGTTGACCAGTTTAATCGAACACATTGCATTTAGTATTTTGTGGCGTATCCTTTTGATTTAATTACCGCCTCAAGGCATCGAGGCGTTGAAGAAACCAGTTTTGAACAAACATCAAGGGGTATTTTTTTTTCCATTTTTCTTAAAGACCGGCGTTAAGCTCCTGAATATTTAGAAAATTCTTTTGAGCAACTCGACGTCCCTGTTCATCCCAAATATGATTGATTCTATTAAGGTTAGGGGACTGTGCAGGTGTTTTGAGCACTTTGGGACAGTTACGAGTATACAATAGCCACGACCTTGCTGCGTAAGATGTATGTTTGGGGTCGTTGAATGACTCCGTTGGTTAACAGATTTTCTACCCCGACTATGAGTTTTATCCAATTTTTAATTGCGATATATGTACATACATAGGTACTATAGGGCAAGTTCTGCATTTGGAAAAAAATCGAACTCGAGGTTTTGATCACAGTTGACATTACGATGATAGCGAAGGCGAATAAAGTGGGTCCAACAATTCCGTCTGTTTGTCTGTGTGTCCTTATGTCTGAATGTCTGTATGTCTGTACCTCGAGCTACAGCCTAAGCCACTGGACCTATCTTCTTCAGTCTCGCTAGTTAAGGGTCTTCGGTGATTCCCTAGCGGGGAAAAAGGATTTTTTTTAGCTCCAAAACTAACAGTACCCCCCTACACCCGTAATGCAAAATCTGATTTATCTCGAAAACGGCTCTATCGATTTTGATAAAAAAATTAGGTGTGATATTATGGACATTGACTACATTTTGGTCAAAAAAAAAATTTCATTAACGGGTCGAACGATTTTAACCAAAAATTTTCATCAGGAGCCCCTTTAAGTTTAAAATAATATTGTTTAATTAGTTTAGTTTAATTGATTCTTATTTACATATAAAGCAATTATTAATTGCAAAATCAAATATAGCATGGCATTGCCGTCTGCCAGATTGACAAATAGTTACATAATTCTGGCTAGTTTTTAATAGTTAAAACATAAATAGTATTAAGCAAGTAGTATTTAGTGTTATAAGTGCATTAAAAAGTTTCATTAATTATCATCTCTCGATACGCCAGCGCAACCTTGCAATAATTAAAGAGTTTAGATACTTCCATTTCAATTAAATGCAATAACATCTCATCCTCGTTTAAGGCATTGCAGCCAAAAAAGAATCTTCTTGATTCCATAATCACCGGACATCTTCCTAAAAAGTGCACTACATCTTCTCTTTTTTTCTGATTGCACAGATAACATGATAAAGGCAAGTCTTCTCTATGAGGTACATAATTGAGACGCAAAAGTTATGCACGCAGTCTTACCATCATAGATATTTGCTCCACACTGTTTTCATCTCGAAAATAATTTCATTGTCCCAGATTGTGGCATAATCTACTATATAGCGCTCTATGCACGGAAGTGGTAGCTTCTTGTATATATTTTTCACGATATTTGATGTCTGTAGGCTCAATTAGTTTATAGAGTGAGAATTTCCAATCATTGAGGTTCTCTATATCTAAATTCAGCTGAATCCCACACCACTGTGCCAACTCCATCCACTCAACATACCAATTGCTTCTGCGATGTATTACCTCAAGGGCCGCTTTCCTCGGTAGTCTTTGGTAGTCTTTCATTGGACATGTGTAAAACCTTAATTATATAATCTCTATATGTAGCTTAAGTGCCCGTATGAAGAGTGGGGATAGTTCTGTTTCCAGCATCACGATGTGGTATGGGGTATTAGAAGGAAGGCGAAATATCCTTTTAACATAGAACCTTAAGAGTTTTTCCACCAATTCGAAATGCTTGTATCCCCATACTTGGGATGCATAAAGCATAATTGATTCCGAGCATGCTTCAAAAACACAAAAGCACACCCCAGTTTTTTTTTGAAAAATCAATGGCGCAAAATTTTAAACAGTTTTCGTTTAAGGTTTAAAACCGGCTCTACTTAACGCAATCGTTTAGCTTGGAGACTTTGCCTAACTTTTGTATAATTTTAAACACGTTAGACAACTCTTCTAACTGATGTGGGTTTTACAACAGAACCTATAAGCGAATTTGCGTTGAACAACCCTTAATTTGACAGATACGTAACTCACACAACTACAGAAACATAAACAAAAAGTAAAACGAACAGACAACTTTAAACCAAATAATTTTTCGCCGAAAAAAGTACAATTTATGTACTACCTCAGTACAGATTTTGATTGTTTATAAGTTATTTACATTATTTTAGATGGAAATAAAGTATAAATCGTATATTCACAGCATAAAAACTCAATTTGTTGTTGCAAGGTGCAGATTCATTTAGCTATACTCGTCTCGGCCGGCGCACAGTGGGGCAGAATAGGTCGATTAGTGATATTAACTACTTCTACTAATAATAATAAACTTTTTATCACTCTTTTTGATTTTACGGTTAAAGTAAACAGTATTCTTCAATTTTATCAATCTTTTTCCAAAACAAAATTTATTTTTCTGGAGGAATTGAAGATAGGACACCAAATCAATCGATTTGAAGTATATTTTTGAACTATTTTTTTTTTTTTTTTTTTTTTATTTTTTTATTTTTGGAAATAGTTCTCGAGTTTAATCTAAGAAAAAAATATTACGTTAAGGCGGATCTATCACCCTTCGTTTCGTTGGGAGGGGCAATTTTCTGAAAATCTAACATTAAATAAAAACAAATTACAAAAAATCAATAAAAAGAGTTAGAATAGTGTGTTATAGCTTTTTTGAAAGCTTATTTTGCATTCTTTCACATGTTTTTCGGATTAAGTTGTTTTAGCTAATAGTTTTTGTGAAATAAAATTTTAAAACTTCGAATACAAATTGTTAATTTTGATGTTAAAGTTATATTTTTTTCAAAAAACTGCGTTGTGATATGGGTTTATTTTGTCAAAACCTAATGCTCTTATCAAGTTTTAGTGAAAAAATGAAAAAGAGATGACAAAAATATTTCTTTGCTGTTGACATGCTAAAAAAATGTGGAATCGAAAAAAAGTTAAAATTTATAAAAATATTTTAAGCATTAGATAAAATTTATAAATCTTATTTATATAGCATGCAAATCATTAAATAAAACAAAGCATTAAAGATTATACAAAATTTTTACTATGTGCATATGTACATACATATTTTATAATTTTTTTTTTTACATTGATTCAATCTGAATCATAACAAACATTTACAAATTCAAACATTTGAATTGCATCATGATGAAAATGTTTTTTGTTAACATTTACATATCTATTCCGTAAATTAGACACTAAAGGATCAGAAGAAACCATCATTCGATTAAAAACATGTGTTAATGTGTCTTTCCTGGAAGATTTACGGCTAAATTGTTCCCTGAAAACCTTGAAATCCCTTTTTCTTGATTCCAGTGCCTCTTCACTTAGTTGTCCAATTCGAAGTAA
Source organism: Philhelius festivus (assembly GCA_963931855.1). Classification (NCBI taxonomy): domain Eukaryota; kingdom Metazoa; phylum Arthropoda; class Insecta; order Diptera; family Syrphidae; genus Philhelius; species Philhelius festivus. The sequence goes on from OZ007555.1 coordinate 183,477,048, forward strand.
GCAGTTTGTGGCAACTAGATGCCCATTATTCAATACTTTATGAACAGTAGTACTCATGTAATACCACGGATACGGTTTTTAAAAAAGTTTCGAGGGCGGCAAACTGTTCGTCAAAGTTTCTTTTTTTTTTTTGTTTGGAAACAAATGCCAATGAGTGTTTTTCACAGACATTGGTAAAATCGGTCTTGATTTGACTTAACTAATTTAAAACAAGAGAAAAAGCTCTAGGTTAAAAATGTTAATCAAAAATCAAATGAGAGCTATCGTCTTTTATAAAATTACTAAATATTGATAGGGTAGATTATTTATATTAATTATTTTATTTATTTATGAATTTATTTATTTATAAATTTATTTATTTATAAATTTATTTATTTATTGAGTTACTATTTTTTATTGAAAAAAAAAAAAATTCCAAAAAAAACACAAACTTTCTATTACAAATCACCCTGTTTCACCAAATTTCTTAAGATACAATAAAACAAAGACATCTATTAAAAAAAAAACATTTTTATAGTTCATCATTGCATGATTGTTGAAAAAGAGTGATAATGTTATTTATTTTAATAAAAACAACCAAGGACTTTTTCTAAAAAAAATCAATTTTTGTAGTTCAAAAATTCATAAAAAATATTTTTGGCAAATATTTAGCACTTCTGCTTTAAGGTTCATATTCTTGACATATTTGTTTAATATGCCCCATTTACAGACCTGCTAAATATTTGCCTCAACATAATTAATAAGCAAAAATTTAAGGCGACCATAAAAAAAAGTGGTAATTTTATTCACCTTATATTTTAATACTTATTTATTTTTTTCAACTTTTTATTTTAGGAACATAAAATACACACCTTCATCCATCTCAATAAGGTCACTTAAGATTGTATTAATTTAATTTTCACAAAATAAATTAAGATTTAAAAACTTTAATTTTCACCCACGTTTTTTTCGTGCTTACAATCGCCAACTTCTTCGACTTTGAATGCGTGGTAAACTTAGCCTAGGTATCCAAAAAAAAAAAAAAATTGCATTTCCTAATCAAAAAAACAGTTAGCTTTGAGAAAAACAAAACATATTTCCTGTTAGTTCAATACTTAAAAATGACCTTTTTATCATTGCTCTCTATGGAGAGGCCCCATTGTGCGGCGGCGTGCATAAATAAGATATGTACTCGTACCTACATTTCTATGTACAGATTTGTTAATCGCAGAGAACTGTCGTGCGATTGTTTCCAATTTATAATATTCAGTGATTCAGTCTATTTACAAAAAACATCTTTAAAAAATCGAATAAAACATCAGTAAACATTTTTTCTTCGATTTGCTTTGGTATGAAATGACCATTGTCAATATGGATAAAGTATACTTTTAAAAGATAAACTATAGCTATTTGCTGCTGTTAAAGTAAGACGAGCTCTTTAACGTTAAAGTATAGTTTATGTCCTTTAAAATTAACAAAAAGTCGGTTCTCGTTTTATACTCAATATTTAGAGTCGACTCCCATTCTAAAGTTGATTTAGAGTAGGTTTTAAATGTTTAAAATTTTACGCCAATATCTTTAAAACGTGTGAACGATTATTTTTTGAAATTATTTCCTGAAATCCATAGAACTAAATATTTATACAATGTATTTTAAATTCCAAAGTACTTTTACATAAGAGCAAGTTCGTGCGATCCAGTCGTGCATTTTATTTTATATCAACTTATGTCTGTTTGCCTATTGGGGCCATTTTAACGATTAGCCGAAAATTTTTCAAAAAACAAACTGAATATAAATCGCGATGGAATGTTTACTTACGAAATCCTTCGATAATTTGATGGCAAAAGTACTGTTTTTGAGCACTCTAACTACAGTGGATCAGTAGCAAGTGTCCGATGATTCCCACAAACGGAATATTTTGGTTGCTTTAGTTTTTTGTCTACATTTTTTTTTAATTCTAAATAAGGTTTAATTAATAAAAAATAAATTTAGGGGTTTCTATTCAATAAATCGGAGGTAAATTTCTACACCCTCCAGACATTTTATTAGAGAAACTGCGAGCTTAAAATTTTACTTTCCTTGTCCGATTAGTCGTGGGGGCCACTGTTGATAGTATAGATGACACCCCGAAGTGCCAAAAATATAAATTCATTAGACCTACGGGTATTTCAATAGACATGGATACATAGACAATAAGAAAGCTTAAACCACAAAATTCCCCTGAATCATATTCCGTTCTTCTGTTAAGTCGCGTCGCGACGCAACATCCTTGTTTGTCCTAATTTTAAATTCTTCCTTGTGACTTTTGTAAATTGCATTTTATTTCTTCTTCCCACCCGCCATGATATATTTTTCCATCCTCGCTTCATCGCTCCTTCAAGGATGTTAAATTGTGAAAATTGGAAAAGTTTAGATATTATGAAAAATAAAATAAAACCAAGCCATCAACGCGGTGGCGCAAAAAAAAGAAATATTCTAAATCGAACGACAGCAATGGCAAAAACAGAAATCAAAAAAGTATACACTAATATGCAACTTACATATAAAACATACCTACAACTTGAAATTCCAAAGAAGAAACATTTTATCTGTGGTGGTGTTGCATATTTGCATCGTTTGCTTTTTTGGATTTTGTTTTTGATTTCATCCACTTGCAAATAGTTTATAGTTGAATGTTTTGTTATATCTGTTCGAGATTGCAACTCAGCGTGTTGTCTTTATGCATACAAAAATACTTCAGAGAGCTATGAAAACAGGAGCAGATACCTTCTTCAGTAGATATTGAAGTTACTTCCTTCTAGTTTTAGTTGTAAAATGGATAACGAAAGCAACAACAAGACAAATAAAAAAAATATTGGAAACGAACGAAAAGTTGAAACTGTCTATGGTAAAACGATGTTTGACACTGACAGCTCGGACAAGAATAAAAATACAACAACAACAACAAAAATAACAAATACCCAAGCCAGACCCCTCCCAGACGCGTCACTGCCTCACAATTTTTGTATCTTCTATAGCTTTTGGCCCAATGGCCTTATGGTTTGTTCGGGTTGGCTGGCCTTTTTTATTGGACAAAAGAAGATTAGTTAAAAGTTTAAGTTGTGTTTTGGTGCGGAGACGAATTTTGTCCCTCGGCTGGCTGTACTAGCTTGGATGAGAAAATATTTACGAAACAGTTTACAATTAAAAAGTTTTACAATTTCCCATACGAAATAGATTTTAATTTGATTGTCTTAAAGTGATGGCTCTGAAGGAAAATGAATAATTGAAAACTATGTATAAGCTGATGGGAAAATGGGTCCTTCAGTCAGATATTTTTTTTTTGAATAAAAAAAACTTTGTCAATTAGTCTTTTAGATTGTTCTATGAATAGGTGTAGCCGAAATTTGGTATACCTAATCTCCTTTTTTGGTTTCCCGACCAGAATTGTTTTTTTTTTTTTTATAAAACTTGGCCAAATCTTTGACTATAACATACATAGATAGGTATGTTTTACCAAATCCTTAAATATCTATAATGAAACATTTCGTCAAACCAAGTAATCCTGAAATTACTTCTTACGTTAGCAGTTCCGATATTTACCAGGCATATGCCTCTTGCTTGAAAATGTCGTCTGATGTATGCCAGAAAATCATAATAATATAATTAAGTTGACAGTATTTTTTAATAATTTTATTTTGTCTTAAGCTTTCGGCAAAACATTGATGTCCTCTTCAAAAAATAAATTTATAACAAAATGTTACATTTAAGCCCTTTCAATCTAATTCTAAATTTATACTAAATTAAACTTCCTATTGTATATCCCTTTTCTATAAAGAAAGCCAAATTGCTTCCTGCAATGTTTTTGTTAATTCCTCTCTACCTGAAACTGTTATGATTCCTCCTGTTACTGTGGAAGCAACGATTCCATTAGAATAAACTTCTTTCGGACCCAGTTGCAAGAGTACTGAAAGATCGCCGGATAATATCTCTCCCATTGTTTTGAAAAGATGTTTTCCTAGGCTGGCAAAACCACTGCATAAGGTTTTCCATCTTTCCTATTCTACTGGTCTCATTCCGAGTGGATTGAAAACAGTATTCGTTCCTAAGAAAGGAGAATATTTCCCCCTCTAATTAACCCTTCTTTCAAATGTCATAGAAATGTGAATAAATTATATCAGCTCTAGAAATCGCTTGCGGAACGAAAGCTTTTCTACTACCGCTAAATATGGTTGCGGTAGCAACAGATACACTAGTGATCTGATGCATTATCTTACCAAACAGTGGCAAATATCTGAATCTCTTCTTCGTTGGGTTAGAAACTTCCTTTGGAACCAGAAGTCCATTTCTCTTTCTCATATTCATCAATGATATTTTGTCTAAAACTTCTAATTCATTAAATTGTTTTGCTGACGACAGCACTCTCAGCTTCTCATATTCGTTTCAAGGCACAAGTCCTTGTTCTTCGGATGTTGATTTAGAACGGCTGCGTATGATAAGCTCATTAAATTCTGATCTCGATAGCAATGTCTATTGGGAAACGAAAAAGCGCGTAGAATTGAATGCCTCAAGAACTCCATGCTGTCTTCCTGTAGTTAAAGCGGAACCCACTCTCATGAGCGAAACTTGCATTTAGGAAAATGAACAGCTTTCAGTTTTCGGTACCTGATGCCACAGACCATTTTGTGCGGAATGACATGTTCAACGTCATTAAAAACTCAGTTAAATGCTTGGAAACACGATGCAAGAATTTTTTCAACCCTTCTGATCTGGCTGTAATCTATAAGGCATATATTCGTCTAAAGTTTGAGTATAGTTCCCATATTTGGGCAAGTGTTCAATAATATCCAGTCTCTTGGATAGGATAACAAAAAAAGATTTAAAAATGATTGATGATTAACATTAACACTTGAATCTCCAGAGCACCGCCGCAATATTTCTTGTGTTTTATAAACAGTGTTCTAGTGAAATAGCCAGTTGCATTCCTCCCCTTGAACAATTTAGGCGTAATACTCGCGCTTCAAGGAATGGCCATTAGTTTACCCTTGAGCCCAACTTCGAACGTAGAGTCAAATTCAGGGATTCTTTCTTCAGCCGCACTACACGAACGTGGAATGTTTTACCCTACTCTTTATTTCCTTCTGTAACATCAACAACAATCACCAACATCATCAAATCAACATTGTATATTTATATTCTTTAAATTAATTTTTTATTTATATTCAATTAATTAATAAATCAAAACTTTTAAGACATACTGTAAATATACTTGCTAACAATATTGTATTTTCCTTTTCATTCATACAATTTACTCAATACAAACACTTTGACTTTGCATTCTAAATAAATAATTTAAATTCTAAACAAGAAATTTCAATTCTATACAATGTAAACAATTGACCAAGCAGAGAAGAGAGTATAAAAGGCCGCGCAAAACAAATGTGATTCAATTCTGATTGTGAACTCTTGAAGAAGGTTTCGGTGGTATACTACTGCCTTCTGATTTTTAAAGCTTTTACAAAAAGAGAACTGAGTAACTTTTATTCGTTAAATTAAAATTAAATAAGATCCCTTTGACGGAGTTGTTTCGCCTCATTGGTTTGATCTAAATTATCTTTTTCAATCATTGTGTTATCGTGTATCGAATATTGATAGAATATCAAATTCAACTGCATTTTTATTTTTAAGGAGCTTTACTTTCAGGTTTCCGCTACTGAAGGGGGTTCGATATCAATTAGGGGCATCCACAAGACCTGCAAATCTCGTTTTGCTGGGGTATTTCAGAATTATTATCAGCGGAATCTTCATTCAGCAGGGTGAAAAAATGATCCTTCAATCTACGTAGCACATCCTTGAAGTCCGCTATCCATATCTATTAAAGGATCATTTTTGTTGCTTTTTTTCCCGACAACTTGGTTGGATATTTGGTCTTATTCCCTCTCCATATCCATAATGTAATAGATTCTCAAACTGCTAACAACTTGAAAAAACAATTAATCTCTAACAACATTAATACAAGTGTTGTGAGTACGTACAGTCTCCTCACCAAGGTATAGTATTAATACCATACACAAGCTCAGATTTGACAGGAACAACCACTATTTGGATGGATGAACGGTCGAACCAGATTGAAGCCACCTACTATGGGAGAACAGATGCCTTTTATAGCTGCTCAGTGCTGAAGTTTGCTTTTTAAGTAAGGCCATCAGTCTTTCGGTCAGTCTTCTTCTACCTTACCCAACATTGTATTCAACCAGATTCAGTCATCGAGAACTCATGGAAGTGCTCCGTATAAATTAAACATTTTCTCAGAAAGTGGGCGGATACCACGCCCCCTGAGTGGAAAACCTCGATTTTTATTTTGGTCCTTAACATGCAATTTGAGCCCCATCGTTCTAACAAATTTCATTGTTCTACTGCAACCGGAAGTGTGCCATATAATTTACATCAGTTCTGAGGAAGTGGGCGGATACCACGCCCATGAATGGAAAACCTCAAATTTTCTATTTTTTTCTCTGTATGTAATTTATGCCCTACCACTTAACCAAATTTCATCATTTTACAGCAGTCGGAAGTGCTATTCAACCAACACCAATTCGGAGAAAGTGGGCGGATACCACACCCTTGAATGAAAAACCTCAATTTTTTTGTCCTTTATGTGCAATTTGAGCCCTACCGTTCTACCAAATTTCATTGTTCTACTGCAATCGGAAGTGTGCCATATAATTTACATCAGTTCTCAGAAAGTGGGCGGATACCACGCCCCTGAATGAAAAACTTCAAATTTTCGATTTTTTCCTCTACTTGCATGACAAGACCTACCGTTGTGCATAATTACAAGATTCTACGATGTCGGGAAGTGCTCCATAATTTTGATGATCCGTCAGTCAGTCCAGTCAGTTACGGTTTTTGTGATTTTTGAGGCCTTATATCTCAGGAACCGCTTATGCTAGAAAATTGAAATTGGGTGAGGCGCCTCGCCTGTGCCTGATTAGCTTAACTTCATTGGTACTGAAGATAGGGAGGGGTCAAAAATCGCCTGAGTTTTTTCCTGTAAAAAGGGTGAAGTTTGCTGGGCACTACCGTGCCCTTTGATATGCAAGGTACTCAAACAAGATCCAAACCAGAACCGAAATACGGCTAATATCACAGTCAGTCAAGCGGCTGCTACAGCCATTGATTTATAGTACATCATCCGCGAAATTGGTCCAGCAATCCCGGAATGAACTTGATAGCCTCTCTCATTCTTATTTGGGTTCCGGGTCATTGTGGCACTAATGACAATGAACGGACAGACGAGCTGGCCAGGCAAGTATCACACTCCTTAATAACTCACTTGCGGAAAGAGTCAACATTCCGCTCGGAGTTATGAAGGACAATATTCTCTCAATTTTTCTTAACGAATAAAGCAGTTTAACTGCATTATATCTAGAAAGATTTGGCCCACCTATAAAATAAATCCCGAACACTTGATCTAATAGGCAGACCCAGGCAAGACATAGCCAGGATCGTAGCTACCTGTAGCGGGCACTAGCCAATAGGAGAGCATGTAGCAAAACTAGGGATTCCTAAGGCCAAGCGCGCACATTCAATTTTTAGTTTCGCAACTGTTTAGTTGCTAAAATGAAACATATGGGATTATATGGGATACCGCGCACTTAGAGCAACTCGATTCGAGCAACTAAAAAGTTTGTGTTTTGACACAAACTAAACGATTGCCTTCGCAACAGTTGAGCTGTTTTCTATAAGCGCAAGAGAGAAAAGAGTGTGAGCGTGAGTAAAGAGTTGTCAGTGCGCGGTTCTCTTTCAACTGTTGATCAAACTATTTGATTTCGATCACAGTTGCCAGTGCGCGACTAGCCTAAGAACACTCACTGTCACCACTGTTTCCAGCGGGAAAAGGAAACAGTCCTCCATTTCCTCTGCAAATGCCCTGCCCTGGACAAATCAAGAACACAATCATTCATTAGGAAGTGCATTTTTTGACGACGCGATGCTCTGGCTCTGGGACGAACTTCGGTATTGGCTAAATGTCATAAAGCTACCTAGCCTGGCAGAGTGTAGAAGGTGTCGAACGAGTGTAGTAGTCCGGTTGAGTGAGTGATCTTATTTCCAGGTTATTGAGCAATTTCTCATATCAATTCCATCCACAGGTCCTCACGAGTTATTATATCAAAATGGCACACTTCATCGCTAATTGGGCCACAGGGCATGACTGTCACAGGTTGCCAATTCTACCTACCTAACTACCTACCGGAGAATCAAAAAGACACTTCAAAGAAAGGATCCACGTTTTGATGAACGAGTCCATAAACAAAGACGGGATATTTTTTTTTACCTGATCCCATTATTATTTCGCGGCCCTTGAATAAAAAATATGTTCAGAGATTTCAGCTCCTGATCCTAACCACACTTGCCACTAATGTATGACTATTTCATATCTAGTTCTATTGTTAAAGAAAAAGCTTTCAAATCCTTTTTGTAATATATGTACTCGTAGTCTTTGGCCCCGTGTTTAAGTTTTTAAATCCCTTTGCCCTGAGAGAAGGAAAAAAAGAATACCATGGACAAAAGCCACTTTTCAGTTTTCACTCATATGGCAATGCCAACTGGCAACAGAGTTTTTGGTGAATGCTTAAGTAGAAAAATGGGCAAAATAAAAAATAACTTCGCTGAGAGGATAAGAATGCCACGCTTATGTTCACATTCATTACGAAAGCTTTTACTCATTCTCACTTCGTTTATCTTTTTGCACACTGTTATCCCCTGTAAATTGTAAGTGCTTCACATTTCGTTCTTTCGTTTCAACCCGGCCGGCACTAGGCAACCCAACTTAGCTGAACTCAAACCAACCCAACCCAACTCGACTCTACCCAATCTGGCTGGTTTTGCATACAAATTTTCTGTCTATTAAGAGTTTCTAGTGCGTGTGTGTAAAACATTAAGCCGGGGGAGGAACACAGAAGGGGAGGCGGCAATAATAAAAATGACTCTCATATGCACAGCCACTCTTTTAGTTTAAAGTAACCCACTGACACAATTTAATTCAATTTAATCCATTTGCCCTTTTCTGTGAAAGTTCCTAATGACAGTGTAAGTGCGCGTGGCCTTATAAAGACAAAAAAGTTGGATTTTTATATTCTCAAAATGCAACGGAACAAAACAAAAACTGCTTTTTTTCGTATTATGCTCGAATATGGGATGCACATTTACTGGTGCGCACGTAATCGTTCGCGGATTAAAATCAAAACAGGTCGACTCATTTTCAGCCTTGACTAAAACATTTTAAGTTGGACACGGCTGGTTTGTGAATTTCAACAGGAGTAATAATCAAAGGAGAATTAAACTTTTGGCGACTCCCTTAAATAAATGATGTGTAAATCGCTTAGCAAGCCAGCTTAATGCAAACATTGCAGGTGGAATAGTAGAAAAAATCATGCCAAAAATTAAAAAAATAATCTTAAGCTGTGAACACACGGCACAGAAAAAGTCGAAACTGTGTCAGTGCTTGAAAACTTGCACTACAGTATGTTCACACGATACGCGCGTTAGATAATTAACGGAACTTGGGCAGAAGGAGTTTGACAATAAGGATTTTACTACTTATTCACTTACTTAGCCCGCTGCCAATCCTTGATTGGTTTGCTGCAATAGACACAGCGGCGGCTTCCATCCTGCATTATCCTGAGCACGCCGCGCCGCGCGCTGCCTTGAGTCATCTAGACCGAGTACTCTGACATCCACGATAACTTGTTCTTTAAATCAGAAGTTCGGTCTCTTGTAGCCTCTAACCGGTGGGGGGTTTTTCGAAAGCTCTCTTGTTTGTTCACTAGGGTGATTCTTCGTCGAATCTCCACTAAGGTGTAATTCGTGGAGTTAATCACCCCTATTACAGAATTCGGCGAATGAGCTAAAGTGACAGTTTTCATTCATTTCCAATCTTTTGCTATTACTGAATCCGACGAATGAAAGTTGAATGAATGTCGGTCGCATTCCCTGCACCACCGACATTCGGTTCAACTTATCTGGTATTACTAAATCCGCAATCCACCCGCACTCCATACAATTTCTATCATTTTACATTCGCACCAATTTCGAGACGAATTATTTGAAGTGAATTTTTGATTAAACGAAAAAAAACGAAAATAAGCAATGGAAAGCACAGAAATGTAAGTCAAAAGCTTATCATACTGAATGTTAAAGTGTTTGTTTAACAAATTTTAATAAAAAACGGAGAAATAACAACGCAACCGGAGAGCCAGAAATAAAAAAAAAAAAAAAAATAAAAAAAAACACGGTTGGTATTGAACCGTACACCATCTAAGTACTAACCACGCGCTACGATGCTTCATTTCGTTGATCGAAAGCGATGCTATTATTAATGCCTAGGCCGAATTTGGATTCAAATTGACCAACCGGAGCATACGGGTCAGAGGTTCATTAAGGCCATAGGAGGTGTGGTGTGTTGGTAAATAGAAAAGGCGATGGTTTCTCAGGTTACGGGTGTTGGTGTTGAAAGAAATCGAGTTGCAAAGAGAGGAGCAGACAAAAGTGAACTAGAGAGAAACCGATGTATAAAAAGTATGTCAGCAATTTCTCTACGTTCCTGTAATGAGTTGAAGCTTAACCGTTGGAGGCGATCACGATAAGGGGTTAAGATCAAACGATTATCCCAGGGTAGGTATTGAAGTGCAAAACGAAGGAATCGTCGTTGGGTGCCTTCTATTCTTGATATATGTATATCATGATTTGGAGACCAAACTTGAGACGCATACTCAAGTAGAGGTTGGACAAACAAACTTACGGATTATTCCATCAATATGAAGTGAAAATTTAAGTTCACGGTCACATAAAAGGCCAAGATTCCCGTCTTTACGGGGAGTTATTTTAATGCGCTTGCGTGAAAAGGTCGTTGTCTGGCATTTGCTAATGTTGACCTCTAAGTAATTGTTGGTACACCAGGTTGAAAAACTGTCGAGATCTGTTTGGAGGAGAGATATGTCTTCAGATACTGCGATGATTTTGAAAAATGTTGTAGCATCAGCATAAAGGGATTTTTGACAGTGTTTAATGACCATGTCAATATCGTTAATTGTAAGTATAAAGAGGAGCGGTCCTAAATGACTACCTTGGGGGACACCAGAAGTGGCGAGAATAGAATTGGAAAGCGCGGATCTGAAACGGACACAATATTCACGATTCTCTAGGTAAGAAGTAATCCATTGCAGGAAAAGGGGTTCAAAACCTAAAGAGAATAGTTTAAAGACAATGAGGCCGTGAGAAATTTTGTCGAAAGTTTTGCTAAAGTCAGTGGAGACCATATCAACTTCATTCCCGTTTTCTAAGCCTTTTAGAGTGTAAGAAACGAATTCTACAAGGTTTGTGGTGTTGGATCTGCTTTTTAAGAAACCATGCTGTGCTGGGGTATTCAAGGACCTGCAACGGAAACTGAGGAGTTCATATATTAGAGTTTATTATTGGAGGACAAAAAGGATGGATACCCATAAGGTTAGATTAGGTTTTATGTAAATATTGTTGGTAGAGAAAATTGTACAATTCGTTGAATTCAAGAAAAGCACTAAGGTACTCTGAGTAGTCAGTAGGGCATTGAGATCGTAGGAAAATTTCCCAAAGCTTGTTCCTTTGGTTACGCAGCGAACGTAGTCTACGATTATACAAAGGCGGGGATGAAAGAGGAACTCTATATCTATACCGGTAGGAAGGGACATGTTATTCATTATAAACAATGTTAGTGGCTTCTTCAACAGACATATTTTCTAAATTAAATGGAACTGGTTAATATAATGATTAATTTGGTAGAATTGGGCCTTATGAAAATTATAAAATTATACAAAATGGGATGTGAAGTGGGTATATGTAATTTCTAGGTTCGAGTTATGCTAGAATGTAAGTAATAAGGGAAGATGATAATTATCAATGGCTGTAAGAATTTGTGACAGAGAATGACTGATGAGTTATCTTGTTCGATTGAGAAAATAAGGTCAAGTTATCGGTCCATATTATTTAAAACGAAACTCAATTGGAAGGGGCTTGAATCAGTTAAAAGTTCGACAAAAATACACTCTCTTGACGAGGAGGGATTACAAATGTAATGTGATCAGTTGTCCGAAACAGTCCATTTAAGGTGAGGAAGGTCCATGTACCTCAACCATTGGACATTTTTTTAAAAAATATTGTGCCATCGGTTTTAACGTCTGCCCTGCGCAACATCTGGTGAAGAACGAGATTGGAGGAGTTGATTTTTTGGTATGTTTTGGTAAAAAAAACGTGTGAATGCCGTTCGTTCCTCTCAACCCAGTATTAGAGTCGGAGTCTTAAATTTTTCAACACTCGAGAATAAAGCATGGGTTGAATGACAGTAAACTCATCTCTACGTCGGGAATTGCTTAGAGATTGTTGCTGTAATTCTCGAGTTATAGAGGGAGGTTGGATTGGGAACGGGAACATAGGGTAATCGGAATTGCATAGGGTAAGAACGAAAGAGATTCCCTGAGATTTCAGTTAAGTTATTAGAGTTATGTGCGATAACAGTTTTGACAATGTTTTAGAATCTAGGTTGGGTTATATACATAAGTGGAACATAAATATTGACGTTCGAGAGGAATATTTGGGATGTTAGAATTATTGTGGATGTTTTGGTACGTAGAATAAGAGAAAAGTGTTGGTTTTCAATAGGTACCTCTTCGTTTTAAGGAATGGTTTTCAAAGTATTAAGAGTTTCGAGTAAATTGTCGAGTGTTTTGTAGGAAATGTGCTAGTTTCGGGTTGGGTTCGATATCAGTGGTTTAAAATTAGTAAAAGGTAATATTATTTTATTCTTAGAGTTAATGATCAAAAACAAATGCGTACAGTCGACATAAAAAATCTGCTGATGCATTTTCTTTTAGTCTGGTTATTCTTAATCTTTTTAATATAGGTATAAAGCGATTATAATACTCAAATATAAATATAAAAAACAAACTTGGCGGTGTTAAACGGGATAAGTCGGGATTTTAAAAAGCGAGATTATAACAGATCGGGATTTTGAATAAGCGGGATTTTAAAACTCGGGATTTTAAAAAACTGTATTTTAGAAGGCGGGATTTTAAAACTTTTTTTTTGGGATTTTTGAAAAACGGGATTTTAAAAAGTAGGATTTCGATACCCTCCCGCCAGTTTCCTATGAAATTGAATATTCCATTCCCATATGAACAGTGTAGTGCCGTATTCTGTTATAATTGGACTGATGGATGATGTTCCACCCTGAAGTTATGGTATAGGAAAACCTTAGAATGAAAAAGAGCAACTTTGCATTGTTTGAAGATTGAGGTCTTGACAAAACAGGAGTCCAAGTCAAATTAGGGCTTAGAGAATTGTATAATGGATTTAGTTTTTGGCGTAAGCCGATCAATTGAATCGGTCATTTCAAAAACCTCTTAAGTCACAGTTTTTTCTAAAATGTTTTTTTTTGCTGAAAATGGTTCCTTAAAGGGAGATGCGTATTCTGGGTAAGAACCACGTAAGTCTGTACATTCCTTCCCCTTCAAATAATACCGTGGGAAAGACGTTCATTGCATAAACAACATTAGTCAGTGACTTAAGAGGTTTTTGCATGCACTACCAAAATGGCCGGAGTAGTTTTATGACTGAGTTTTTTAAATTTGCTTTGCTCTGATTGGTTCAACAATATTCAAATCTTCAATTTGATAACAACCGTCATTAATGTCATAATTGCATCTTTCACACAACTGTTTTCTGCGAAAAGTAATTTTAGTTTTAAAAATGTCTTCAAATAAAACAGAGAGTGATGGTGCGTTGAAAAAGAAGAGAACGTGTAATTCCTTAAAGTATACCTTAATGAAATATTATAACAAATTATAAAATTGAAAGACAAGCATAAACTAATTTATCTAAGAGATTTGAAAAACCGAGAAACTCTCGCAAGTTGCAGAAGAGTAGAATCATATGTCGAAGTAAGATCATTGAGCTTGATATTTCTAAGGCATTTGATAGATTTTGGCATCAAGCTTTTACGAGTATATCGAAAATATGTGAGTTTGCTATCAATGAAGCCCTTATTCGTTGGATTAGAAATTTTATACTGGATTGTTCAATAAATTGTGTTTTGGAAGGTTTCAAATCGGATCTTCACAAAATAAATGCTGGGTCCTCAAGGGCTCCGTTTAGTCTCGGACTCTCTTTCTCATTTTTATGAATGATCTCTGAAACTGAATGATCTTTTGCACTTCATTGTCTATCTCAGCTTTTAATACTCAACCGTCTCGTTCATCTCATTTGAAATTTAGAAAATATAGTCATATAGAGCTAAAAACTGAAGATGTTTTGGAATTCATGAAATGGTTTCCAAATTTGTACAAAAACAGAAAAAAGCACCTTCGACATACATGAGCTTTAAGTATGCTTCACATAGAAAAGGTACTATCATAGGAATGTATTGATGGATTGATTAAACATTCATTGTTATTAATAAAGAAAGTTACAACTTCTGTTTCACTTCTATCAGCCGAGGCTTATGTTTTAAAAGTGCCCATCAATAAAAAAAATGTTGAAGATAAATCAATCTATGTACCTTAAAGAAGGATCGCGACCTACATAAATCCAGTGTTTACGATAGTATCCCTCCCTTTGTTCTGAAGAGGTGTTCTTCAACGCTTGCAAAACCATTGCGTAAGCTTTTCTATTTTTACTATTCTACTAGTCTCTTTCCGAATACGGAGAAGAATTCAGGCTGTCCCTAAAAAAGGCAAATATTTTTGCCCCCTCTTATCAACGTGCAATTGCACTTCCAAAAGGTTCATTAGTGATCTGATGGTTTATCTCAACAAAACTTGGACAAATCGTCACGTGAGTTCTTATTTGTCCTACAGACCATTTTGGCCGAAAATGAGCTATGAATGCCATCTTATATTTTCGACCACGCTCTTTCGATTGGTGCAATCAGAATTGTCATATCTCTTTTAGTTTCCGAGATAAAAAATGTGATTTTGTCCTACAGACCAATTTTTTTCGATGAATTTTGTGCTTATTTGTTCTATATACATTTTTTGTATACAGTAGTACAAATTTTATACTGGCATTGGAATTATGTAAAATTTGAGCTTGAATGTCCTATATCCAATGAAGTTGGATATAGAACAAAATGGCTGTGGTAATTTTAAGATTTTCAAGTTTGTGCTTGTTTGTTCTACGTCAAACGGCTTAAGTTGATTTTTCATACAAAATAACTGCGTAAGCCTAGTTGCGCATTATATTTTGTTTGGAGAGGACGTACGAGTATTATAGAGGCAAACTGAATTCTCGTAAGTATTTGTTTATTTTTGTGGTAAAGTTGAATGAATTTTTAATTAAATAATATTTTTGGAAGAATATTATAGCCTATTAGAACAGATAATACAAAAATATTCAGAATCTGGTCATTCAAGGATACAGGAAGTTGACGCTGTCCATAGCACAATACAAAGGCATTTACGAAATGTAAGGTGCTATAGCCCAGTGTCCCTAATTACAAACATACTGTCAATGGGCTATGAAAACGTTCAATTAAGGGTACTACAGTGCCTAAAATTATAACATTGCAAGTTTAAAATTAAACTTTGGAGAACTAAAGTATAGCCAAGCAAAAGAAATAATCTACTCCAGTAGTCTTACAGTAATCTTACAAGCATTCAATACAAGATAGATTATGGAGAGTATGCTGACTCAATCACGATCCACATATTAGCTCCTGCTAGGGGAAAGAGGCGAAACATTCCAGTTCCGACATCCTTGCCACCTTGTTCCATTACTTAATGTTCTCAACATCTCCAATGAAAAAAAGAACGAAATTTTCTCTATGCTTCCTTACATACATAATAGCGAAGATGTTACATTTTATAAGACTCTTAAAAATTAACTGAGCTACCTTACACACATTTGTGATAAAAATATGAATAAAAGTTACGTTTTTGTTGTTTGTTTTTAAATTAATTCACTATTTTTAGAGAAAAAAGTACTATTTATATTCTGTTATTTTTTCAACTCAAATAAAAATAAATGAATTTTGATTTCAATAAAAATATTTGAATTTCTAATTTTTGTGTTTTGTTTTGTGTTCTATATCCAATTCAAATTCCAATAGAGTTGGAGATAGGACAAAAATTTTTACTTTTCTTTTTGATGTGTTTGCAAATGTATGGGCAGGTGTCCTATATCCATTTTGGTACTTTTTTTTAAACTCAATTTAATAAATGTTCCAAAAACATAAATTGCAAATTGCTTAATGTATTGAAGGGTAATTACTCAAACTTTCAAAAAATATAAAAATCCCAGTTATTACGCACAAAAAAATAAGTAAAACATGGTTTTTAAGTTAAAAAACGCTCTCCTGAAAAGTTATGTTTTTGGCGTATAGGACAAATAAGAACTCACGTGACGAAATATTTACATCGTTTTGGAGTACTAGTATTACCCTTTATATTCCAAAAGCATTTGATATAGTTAAGGATCAATCCCTCTTATCGACTATGCGTGCATTTGGTTTTAATGATTCTCTTCTTCGTTGGATTCTAAACTACTTTTCGAACGAACCGCTCAATTCGAGTTGTGTTGCACGGTTTCAAGCCTGTTATTAATAAAATAAATGCTAGTGTACAACAGAGCTCCGTTTTGTCTTTCTCATATTCATCAATGATCTTTTGTCTGAATCTTCTAATCCATTAAATTATTTTGCTGACGACAGTATTCTCAGCTTCTCATATTCGTTTCCATACTCACGACCCTGTTCTTCGGTTGTGGACCTAGAACGGTGGCGTATGATAAACTCATTAAATTCTGATCTCGAAAGAATTGTCAAATGAGGACGCATAAACGACTTATAGAATTTAATGCTTTAAAATCTCAATGCTATCTTCTGTGGTTAAAACGGAACAGTGTTCTATTGACATAGCCAGTTGCATTACTAAGAGAGAGTTTTTTTTATTGGAGCGTGTCTGTAGCGGCCATCTTGTTTTGGTGACATCTGTCAAATCTATTGCTTATTATTTAACGCTAATTTTACGGTACACGTGGTGACCCCTCGCAGTCGACTTTTGGTCGAAGAGACTTCAACGTAGACTTCAACGTGGCGAATTTTGCGTCGGGATTTGGTTCTACACCGGTAGAAAGTCCAACCTGGAGCTTGAAGTACATGACCGACATGAGCGTTCGGAAGAGGATATCAGGCCGAAAAATAATCTTTATCGACGAGGCGCATTTTCGGATAAATTGTCGGATATTGGACGACAAGAACCCACAAGAGGTTCATCAAGTGACAATGCATCCCTAAAAAAGTTTGGTGTCGGACGAAAATGTCAAAATCTTCTTCTCAAGCTGATTTGAGCTATTTTCCATTTTCAAGATTTACAATTATACTGCTATTGTGAGTGCATGACACAGTACATTAAATCAAATATGTACTTGCATTAGAAAATACTGGGAATATTACCGCTCAGAGTGCGTTAAATCTGACATCGATAATTTGATTACTATACATAATGTAGATCTTATTATCAAATATGATTCTGCTTGTTTCAACCAATAATTTCATCAACACGAATATGAAAAAAGATTTTTGAGAATTATTTAAATGATTTGCTTTAAAATAATTACCTGAGAATAAAGTCACTGATATTAATCTATTTTAAAATTATAACGCCATTTTTGTAATTGCTTTTTTAAGGCAACTGTAAATTTTGAACTTTTGAATTGTAAACAAAATGCACTTTAAAATTGAAAAAAATAAAACGATATACTTATTCAAACTTACCTTTGTCTTATATTATAAAAAAATTAAAACAACCTTTTTTTTAAATATTTTTCTCATTTATTTTTATTCTATAAGAAGACTTGACTTTTACTATTTACAAAGCTCTTAACTCAATTTATTTGTGTAGACATTTGTTTATTATCTTTTCAATCGCAAACAATTAGCAATAAATATAAAATTAATAAAATAAAAAAAAAAAAAATAAAAAAATATTCAAATAATTTTAAGAATTATTGTTTCTTTTTCAAATTATAAAATTAAAAACAAAATTTAGCATAAAAGAATTTGCCGCGATTAATAAAATATTATATTTTGTGTTTTTGTATTCTTTCAGTCTTAAATGTCTACTGTCATCAGCGTTGCTTTTATTGAGTGATATTTTTTTTCAACTCATACAGCCATATTGAGGAGATACTGCATCCTTAATATCCTATTTTTTTCAAAGCCTTCAGATCTACATCACCATAATAGTCCACGCTAGAAATTTGAAACAAATGTTATATAAATCTGGTTGGATTGCTTAAAGATCACAAATACATAAAATAGAAAAAGGGAAATTTTGAAAGAAGAAGTTTTACTTGTATGAAGATACGTAGATGTGAAAATTGTTATTGCTCGTACATATCAAATCTTTAATTCACAGATCTTACTCACTACCTTAACTCAAACGAAGCTTTACTTCAATTAAAATTCAGCTTATTGTAAACTTCATTGGTTCAATGAATAGCCATTCATATTATATCAAGAAACCTGTTCATTGAACAATAACCTTTTCACTGAGCCAGTGAATTTATTTCATAAATAAACCTGATATTCGTTGAGTAATTAAATACGTTCATTAATTGGACAATAAATTTTGTTCCAGTCACGTTTGAACGACTATTCATTGGCTCAACGCAGCATATCATCAGGTGGCTCTAAAAAAAGTTTATTATTTTCATATTACAATCCCTTTCAGACTGAGAAAGTGGGAACTGATCTCTACATAGGAGAATACGATGCAGAAGATGAATACGGGATCATTTGTACGAAAATTTGAAATTTGAATAGAAACGTAAGAAAAACAGAAACATTTTTTTTCAATTCAATTCATATGGAAAAATAAGGGTGTGCCGATTGGTCTAAAACCTTCAACAACGAATCGCATAATATAAATCCTTCCAAATGTAAGCTCTTTATACTGATTTTTAGGGCTATTATTTATTTCTTTAATTTTCATCAGTTCTTTTACCATTTTTTTGTTTTTGCGAAAACTTTGCGTGTCGAATACTATCACTTTTCGTCACACTATCTTTTGTGATAATATAATGAAGAAGGTCACGTTCGTTAATTAATTTAATAAATAAAAAATCCCCTTAACTACTAAGCAAACATCTAGAGAGTGGTTTATTCAAGAGCGAAAGTTGTGTATGAAACAATCAACAAAAGGGGTCTAAGATGACTTCCTTGAGGAACCCGAGAAAAGATATGAGCTTGTATTATTCTATCCATAATATTAAATTATGTATTTGATTAGAAAGATGCCTACTTCTTTAAGATATTTGAAATAAATTTTAAGATTATAAATGTCTGTATGATTTGGTAGCAGGTAAAGGAACTGGGGCCTATTACACCAACTACAAATTACAAGTACAAATTTGTGATTAAAAAAAATCACATATGAAAAAAACTCGATTTTTTACAAATTTGTTAAAATATTGCTTGTAATCACAATTTTGTAAGATGGTGCAATAGGCCCCTGGTCTACAAGATTTTACTTTTATTCTCTCCTTCAAACCAAACTTTTCATTTTGGTAATAATTTAAACAAAAGTTTTTTGTATGTTTCAGGTTATGTATTGCGAACGTATAAATCTTACCTTTGGAAAATTGTGTTTAATCAAAGTCTACAACTTTTTAAAATTTTTACTAAATTCTTAGATAGAATTGCTAGAAAATTAATGGAAATGTTTTAAAACTCTAAAATGATTTTAAAAGAGGAAAATAATTCAGGTTGAGTAAAAACTTTGGTCAATTTTTTTTCATTGATGTGACATCACCTAAACAAGGCAAAACTTTTGTTTTTGAATTAAAAAAAAAAAAAAAAAAAAAAAAGGACGATTGAATTCTCAGAGAAGTGAGAAACTATTTTCAAAACAAGTCTTCCGTCACAAGTTTTTTGACTTAAAAGTATTTCGTTATATTACATGAACTTAAATTTAGCTAAGACCTGTGATTTTGTACTTTTGGATTCGAATACCTGGACAAACTGATGGAATGGAGCAATTCAGGTTCGAAGTCAAGGTATTAAAAATCATCGAAACAATTAAGTTTGATTCAAAGGAGGAAAATCTCGTCACCCAGAATTATCACACATTCAATGTTTTTAAGACATCGTTAATTAATAATATGTTTCAAAAATGTTTTTGAATTTTTGTTTACTAAAAAGAAAGACCCTGATCTCTGTATCGATGGTTTTTTTATTTGCCTGCCGATATATTAAAGTAAAGGTTGCACATTTTCAAAAAAAAACAAAATGGGAATTTTATCAGGGTTTTCATATTAATTCTAGAGACCCAAGCTCTCTCAAAATCTCTCCACCTATTAATATTATATTTCGATGACTTGTATGGTATTTGGTTGAACATTGAGACTACCAATTGGTTAGTGTCACAACGCTTAATCTGACGTTATCAAAGGGTTTGATGTTGGAAATAAGCTCCATGATATTTCGGAAACTGACCAAGCTCGCAATGAGTATTTTGTAGAAGTTTTGTGGACGAGGAAGAGTAAGAATCTGTTCTCGACCTTCTCTATCTGGGAGGTTTCTACTAAAATGATTTTAGATTTGGACTTAACTTCTTACCTTTTATGTTTTAAGTAATTGTAATGAAATGGCGTTTTTGTTTTAAGAAGAATTAGGATTGCGAGGTGGAAATTGGTTGACCTTAAGAATTCAACTATAATTCAAAAGTCCAGAAGAGGAGTTTACAGAGAGCACCTGAAGCCAGGGGCGGACGCAGGAAATAATTTCGGAGGGGTTTTTAGAAAAAAATATCAATTTTGTATAAATATATTATTTTATTACTTTACTGTATGTACTTGCTTATTACATGATCTTTATTGTTTTTAACATCAATATTTTATAACGACACAATATTGGCTCTTAGGGATAGGGACTTTTGGAACAATTTCATATAACTAATCGCTAAAAATCATATGAATGTTGCAACGGATACCCATTTGACAAATTTGAATAATGTTACCAAAAGTTGGAAAATATACTTTTTTTTATTAATTTTTAGACATACAGTCTTGGCCAAAAGTGTTAGGCACCCTATATTTTACGCTCTATTCTCTTGGAGAATGAATTGTTCGCGTTGTGCCGTGCAAAATGCGGAAAACTAGATCCCATCTAAATCGTAAAAAATCCGGCAGGAAAAAAGTAACCACGGTAAGAGAAGATCGGTTTTTAATACGAACCTCTATAAAAAAAAACGTAAAAAAAAACATCAAATGAGCTAGTTGCTGACATAACATAACGTTGTGGGAAACAGATTTCGGCTAGAACCGTTAGAAGGAGACTCGGAGAAGTTGGATTGAAAGGTTGCAAGGCGAGGAAAAAGCCATGGCTCTCAGAAAAAACAGAAAGTTGCGGCTAGAATAGGCAAAAAAATACTAAAACTTTACTGAAGAAGATTGGAGTAACTATTTGTGGCCAGATGAATCAAACTTTGAAGTAAGTATTATAATGAAGGCCCGAACTCGGAAACTTTAAAAACTGTTTTAAATTGCCATCCACTTAGTTATTTTGAGCTTTTGAAAAAGGTTATTTTTTTTTATTTTTACAGGTGTTTGGAAACCCTGGTGTAACCTTTGTGACGCGGCGAGTTGGTGAGGAATACAACCCAGAATGTGTAGTTCCAACCGTTAAACACGAAGGAGGAAGCGTTATGATCGGGGGTGGCGTGGCTGCGGACGGAGTGGCAAAATGTTCATTTGTGAGGGTCGCATGGACTCAAAAAATACATTAATTTGATGGAAAACACGCTGATGCCATCCTTCCAGCATATTTTTGGTGAAACAAATATGCGGGGCGTGTTGTTCCAGCAAGACAATGCACCTTGTCACAAGTCCGCCCTCTCAATGAAGTGGTTTGCTGAAAGTGCCATTGACAATACCCAACAACATCAAAAGAGATTCTCAAAAAGGTTCTTGAGCAAGAATGGATCAAAATAAATTCTGACGAATACCGTAAACTCGTAAGCTCTATGCCTAAACGAATAGCAGTAGTCATAAAAGCGAGGGGTGGCCATACCAAATATTAAATTTTCTTTAATAAAAAAAAATTTACAACATTTCTGCATACTTGTTTTTTTTTTTAATTTTACTTGGTTTTAAAATTATGGCATCTTTTTGGGGGTGCCTAATACATTTGTCCAAGACTGCAGACTTTTACTAATGGCCTCCATTATTTGGTTCATATAATATCATCAAAATTCTTAAAACATTTTTAAGAAAAAATTTTGGTACGCCAACTTGTAGTATTCATTATTGTACGAATAAAATATAAATTTCCAAAAAAAATATTGAGCCATTTTTGAGATAACAAATTTTGAAACGCAATGTTTTTTAAAGTTTTTAGAAGATTTTCCCTGAAAAATTTCAGTCAAATACGTTCTGCCTATAATGAGAAATACAAAATTCTAAAAAACGATTCATTGTAGGTACAGTCAGTTATATCTTAATTTAAAATTATTTTTTATTAAATTATAGATCGTAAAAATTAATCGAAGTAAAAAAAACTTTATCAAAATTTTCGAAGCTGTTTAAAAAAAAATACGATTTTCGAAAACAATTTTCTTACATTTGTATGGTGGGTACCTTTATTTTTAGGTACAAACATTTTGGGGCTTCCAAAAAATAAATATTTTTTTTAACCACTGTCTAGATCAAACTCAATGAAATTTTATGCATTTTTTTTTAATTCTGTGGGACAGTTTTTGAGAAAAAATAATATTTATAAAATTTCGAAAAAATCGTATGGGTAGGTACCGTTATTTTTGGTCTAAGAAAAAAGAAAAAACCTGTGGGGAAAATTCAAAACGATTTCCTTGTGGCACGGGGGCATAATGGGGGCAATATTGCTGTTTTTTATTTAATTACTTAGTTACTTATTGCATACATTACTAACATTTAAAGAAATTGTGGTATGTATGAATATAATATTATTAATAAAGTTGCTTACTTTTGTTCCTACTTTATAATTTATTTAATATCCCTGTTTAAGTAAGTACAAGCATTGACCAAAACTTAAAATTTTTGCGAATTTCAAAGAAAATTGCCTCAATTTTTATTTCCAGAAACTCCTATTCTTGGGCCGTACGTTAATAATATTTTAATTATGGAAATTTTTTATGAAAAGAATTTATGGCACGAAAATAACACTTTGTTTTTTTTTTTTTCTTTAAGAAAATGAATCTTTATTTTTTTATTCCACATGTTTCGGAGGGGGTTTGAACCCCCAAAACCCCCACCTGCGTTCGCCCCTGCCTGAAGCTCTTTGCGGTGCATTCACCAAGTATCACGAAACGAACGTAGGCCATGGAAAGAAACTTATTGTATGGCTAAAGATGCTCATGGGAATATGGGCGAATGAGAGAGAAAACTATCGCAAAAAAGAGAAGATGAAAAGCAGATCCTAAGAAGAAACAATAAGGTGCAGTCTCTCGAGTCTTGTGATCAGCACAACTACGGAGGTTTAAAGTCAAGGAACTGCCATTTGAGTGGAGGTACTCTTGTTTTCGAACCACTAGATGTATTCAAGCAGCATTTCCAATAGTTGATAGGTGCGAATCATACAGATACAAGTAATAGGGCAAACAGAAAAGTCGCTTCCAGTGAATGTAGTGATGTAGGCATAGTTAAAAGAAAGCTTAGGAATATCAAAGCTGCTGGGACTAATAGCATATTTTTAAGAACCGTGGCGATGTTTCGTAAGAGTGGCAAGAAATTTTCATCTACGTATTTTTATTCATTGAGTCCAAAAACATACAGAAAAAAAAAACAAACATGAAAAAGTAGTGTCTTATTTGTTATAAGTTTAAGTTTATTATTTTAAAGTTCTTATTACATTTTAAGATAAGTTATCTTATAAATTAATGTAATATTATAATTTGGAATCGTTTGTACATATAGGTATAAATTATGGCAAAGAGAAAAGAAAGAGAAAAGAAAAAGAAAGAAAGAAAGAACAAATTGAGCTATAAATTCATTATTTTAAATATGTTACGAAAAGATTTAAATATGATAATTGGCCAAATACAATAAAAGATTCTTTTTAAAAAGTTTTGCGTTCGAACATCGCCTCAGAGCGATAGGTAAAGAGTTCCAAAAGCGCGAGGCTTGAACGAAAAATTGACGTTCGGAGGTCAGGCAAGTATATGTTGGTTGGATAAGCACACAAGATCTTTGTAAGACTGGAAATACAAGCTTGTTGAATAAGTATTCAGGTTGATGTGATTGCATTATCTCGAAAATATAACTTATAGTACGAAATTTAAGGTAATTGTCAAAAGAGCATCCAAAAATTGTTTTTGAATATGAAGAAATATTATGATCCCGTCTTTTCAGGTTGTATACATATCGAGTGACATTGTTGAAAGCCACATTCAGTTTCCGTCTGGTTTCACTACTAACTTTGCAAAAAACCTCACAACAATACAATAATATTGGCAATACCAATGTTTTCGCAATTATAAGCTTCGTAGTGGTTGGTAAAAATGATTGTGCAGCCCAAAGAACTCGAAGCTTGCCATAAACCTTGCCGATAGTTTGGTTTATATGGTTGTCCCAGGTTAGAGTACGGTTAAAAATGAGCCCGAGATTTTTAGCGGTATTTACATACTCAATATCTGAGTTCCCTAGTCTTAAACTTGGAAAAGAAGCTAAATCAAACAAGTTACGATAAACAACAATAGTTTTAGATTTACCAGGATTCAAGCTAAGATGATTCAAATTCGCCCAATCAAGAATATTTTGAAGATCTACGTTCATTTTATTTATAGCCTGTTCTTTTAAAGAATTTGTTGTTTGTATAAATAGCTGTACATCATCGGCGTACATGTGAATAGAGCAGTTTTGTACGACTTCAACGAGTTCGTTTATGTATAGTGAAAACAGGATAGGTCCGAGTATGGATCCCTGCGGGACTCCAGAAGATGTTGATAGGAATTTTGATTTGACATTAAAGAGCTGCATGAATGCATTCATTTGCATTCATTCAACAAGTACAGTAGTTCACTATATTCTATTCATTGTTATTTTACTAACTAGAGTACAGTGAAAATGAGTACCACTCCATAAGCCACAAACACTGTACAGCATTCGATCTCTGTTATCGAAATGAATACACCGTTTGAATTCTCTTCTATACGTGAGTGCTTGATTCAAACAAAACATGTGCAAATCTAACTGCCTTTAACACACTGAGTACACCGAGTACACCAAATACATTGACCTAAACGAGTGCAGTTTGTAGTTTATCTCTGGGCTTGTATCGAGTGAAGGCGAACAAAAATATTGTGTAAATAAATTAATTTTGATAAAATGGAATTTAATAACGTAAGTCATATGACATGGTTTTGCATATTTGTACGTATTTATTAATGAAATTCAAATATTTATTAGGACTCCACAAATGATTCTGACATAAATTTGATATAAATTTATTGATATCAACGATTTTTCTTCATTAGCACACTTCTACACAGCCTGCGATCGCCTCCGAGTCTTACTATTATGTTAAAGGATGTATGAGAA
Source organism: Philhelius festivus (assembly GCA_963931855.1). Taxonomy (NCBI): domain Eukaryota; kingdom Metazoa; phylum Arthropoda; class Insecta; order Diptera; family Syrphidae; genus Philhelius; species Philhelius festivus. The sequence goes on from OZ007555.1 coordinate 183,502,608, forward strand.
GTTCGTATTTGTTCAGTAGATAAATGAGTGTATTCAGTGTACTCGGTGTACTTGGTATACTCGTTGTACACACTGACGAATACCCATTCTTCATGAGTACACTACACTTATTGTTTTGGTATCAATGAGTGCAACATTCATTCAGTAAACAAATATCAGGTGATTCATTCGTTTTGCTTTTCAAGATGTGAGTGCAATGAATAAGGTACCTGAAAAAATATGAATGTCTTGGAACTGGTTTCAAGTCATTCATTGCAGATGTTTATTTGACATTCCCTATAACTACGGACTGCTGTCTGCCGATAAGGTAGGACTGAATCAAATTTCCCGAATGTTTAGAAAACTTGAAATTGCATATCAGTTTTTCACATAGTTTCGGGTGATTGACAGTGTCAAAAGCCTTAGAGAAGTCAAGGAGTGTTAAAAATGTAAGTTCTTTTCTGTCCAAGCCTTTCCTTATTTCATCAATGACGTACAATAGAGCGGACTTACAACTACGTTTCGGTCGAAACCCTGATTGTTGCAATATATATGTTGTACATATTTAGTTAAAAACTGAATTCATAGAAAAACTAAAAGACTAATATAATCCCTTTAAATTTAAGGAATTTTCAATGGACTTGCAGTTTTTAAGTCTTCTTTGACTGACAGATAGAGACTTCCAAAAACCAACTATAAGCATTTACAACTGTCACTTTAAGTTGCGGTATTTAAAATAATGTGCAACTAAAATTTTAATTCTCTCCCATCGATGTTGGAAGTATAAGTTTTTTTTCAAAAAAAAAAATACTCAGGAACTTTATTCTGGATTACTCGTAACTCAAATAGGAAAAGGAGTACTTGAAAGTCAAGAAAATTGCTCAAAGGTATTTCAAAGATACTATTATTGCATAATCTATGTCTTCTGCTGTCTAAACAGCTGCCCTACAATAGAATAGACAGAATAGCAGGTTTTGCAATTATGATTTTTATACACACAGGCAAACAGCTTCCAGTTGTATGTTTTCCATTAAATCCCAAGAAATGTGGATTTCAAATGGCTAAGTTTGATTAAAAACAAATCACTTATTTGAATAAAGTTTCAATAAGTTCGCATTGATCTTCATTAATTCTTATGGATGTATCTTGGACCATGCCAATCCGATAGCTCAAATAAATTTGGACATGTTCATTTTACAGTATTTAAGTTACGAAGGGTTATCCTTGTTGAAAATGGTAAAAAGTGGCGGACCTAAGATTGATCCTTGCTGGTTGTCATCGTTCTTTTTTTTTAAATTGCTCAGGAACATCTGTGTTGTGGTGTTACGCCAGATTGGGTGGGTGAAAAATATGTAATCTGCTGGATCATTTATTTTTTAAAGGTCTTGGAGTTTAAAGGTAAAATGGATACATGACGATATCTGTTCTTTTTTTTTATAATTCACTCGCGCTCGAGGGTATTTTAAGAGACCCTTATAACGTTTAACACAGCACGGGCGATAGGGAAATAAAGGAGGGGAGAGAAAGGAGGTTTCGAAGAACATTGCTCTTAAATGTTTGCAGATTGAAATGGCAAGGGAAAACTGTGCCGGGTAAGTTATTCTGTAATCGTGTTGCGCGAATAAAAAACGAATCTCTATACTTGATGGTACGACCAAAGTAAGGCTCAAAGGTGAACTGATGAGCATTCCTAGCGAAGCGGGTATCACGGGTGAATTGATAAAGGGGAGGAATGCCATTGGCTACCTCGAGTGAGCATTACTTGTGAAAGAAGCGATAACATAGGGAAATACATGAAACGCTCTGTTCTGGATTCTATCCAATAAATGGAGAGAAGATTGTGGTGCGCCTGCCCAAAGGTGTGAGTTATACTCGAGTTTTGAACGTACATATAAACGCCTTATAAATGGCAGTCAGATCAGAAGGGGTGAAAAATTTCTTATATCTATATAGAAATCCTAAGCATTTAGCAGCATTCTTGGCGGTCTCGAGAATGTGATCATTCCAATTAAGATCGTCGTTAACACACATACCGAGTACTGAGAGCTTTTCGGTTAACAATGCTGTAAAGATCGGAGTTTAATGAACTTATCATACGATACCGTTGCAATTCCACTTCCGAATAAGATGGACGTGAATTTGTGAACGAGTATGAAAAGCTGAGAGTAGAGTCGTCGGCAAAACAATGAAGTGGATTAGAAGCTCTGTTTTGAGTTGGATTTCTTAGAGACTAACTTTGGAGGCTTAGGCTTTCCATAGTTTAGGGAAGAAGGAATTGGTTAAGATGATATTGACAATATAGGCTATACAAGGCAAAAGGAAAGGAAGAATCGTTTTGATGAATTTATTATATATTTTGTCCAGAGCAATCTCATTTCATAGACTCTGTAAAAACTAAAAGTTGGTGAGTCAGCCAAGCTAATAATGTTAAAGTCTTCATCTGCACTAAGTCTTCCGATGGAAGAGGAGTTCGCGAATAAATTGTTCAGCTGCACATTCAGACTGTTGGGAAATACAAAAAGAAATTTTATACCTTTCCACAGTTTTTGAGAAGTAATGTTATTGAACTTAGAGGCATACAATCTTTGCTTTGAATTTTGTATCTTAATGTTAACAGAGTTGATGGAACTCAATATCTTTTTCAACGCTTATATTCAGCTTTTCACTGGTTTTTAATTGAATCGTTTTGATCAGTATGTGCGTTTTAAATAATAATAATTCTACCTCTTCATTATTCACTGCAAATTGGAAAATGTTTCCCAAGTTGGACTAAATAACATGTGGGACAAGGATTTTTATGTTAACAGATTTGAAATCTCTCAAAATTGTTTTACTAGTCAAATGAGAAGAAACATTTATATTATAAAAAGCTACAATAACATTATGCTTTGAGAAGCCTGAAGCTGCGAGTTGTTGGTAACGAGTTACAAAATTTGTCCGGCTGACTTAAAAAACATCTAAGAAAGTAAGGCTGTAGATTTAAAATGTCTTTTGATATTCAAAGAAGTCATAAAAATATTTGAAAATATTTCGGACATGTTAAAAATTGACATTTAAATCACCTGAAATTATAATGTAGCTGTAATTGGGTTTAGCTCCTGCTAAGATATCTAGCAAAGAGGTAGTTTCGGTAATATTTGGTGGCGTGTAGACACTCCAACTAAACACTTATCTCAAGTAACCTCTAAGATCAGAAATTTTAATCTATTACTCCTTTCAGATGAGGTGACAAATTTGCAGGTATGTGAGTGGAATGGACAGTATGCTTTCAGCCAAAAGAGTCTTCAAATACAAGGCGCTATAGGTTTGAAGTCACAAGGAAGACCGAACCTCTTATTTAAAACCAAGCTTTAACGGACGCCAAAGGCTTTGATCTCTATAACTGAAAGCAACATGCTCAAAATCGAGGAAAATGGAAAGTATACATGACTTATGCAGTAAGTATAATAATATATTGAATACTTAATAACACTGTGATTACACTATGAGTTTAAGTTTTTAAGTTCAAGATAGAATTAAGAAAAACATGCCGCATTGAGCTTATTCGTCTTATTCATATTACACTGTCCTACGACAGATTTGTCGCATTAAAAGAACATCATCGTGATGACATATCGGCTTTGGCCATAATTGTAACTACTCCTTTAAAGTATTTCATCAAATGAAGCCGTGAGACTTTTGTTTTAAGCATGGTTTTTGAAAAAATATAATTAAAAATCCTCGAAAGTTAACAATGCACACAATCAAAATTCAAATCAATAGCCTTCCATTTTACGTCATTCTCATTTACTATTAAAACATCAAATTGTGACGCAGAAATAATCTATATACTGCTGCATTCTAATTGAAGAAAAAATAGGGAAATCGGATTACAGTTAATCCTATTGATGTTAAACAGTGGCAAGAACACTACTGTCAACATAACTCACCAATCCTTTGTCCCTTTGTATGGTGGTCTTAAGCAAATAGTGTGAGAGAGAATGTAGTTACACCAACAGCAGGATAGATGGTACGAGTATTGTAAATTGTTTTTTATTTGCCATTTTGTTTCATCATCAGTAAAGTGTTATGTTAGTAAAAAATAAAGTTTTAATTGGACATTTCTTGTTTGTCGTTTGGAAGGATTATTCTTCAGGAAAGAGAAAAATCGTATTTTTAAACTCAAATATACTTTGAAAACTGCCCCAAATTTTTTTTTTAAATTTTACTTTAGCAAAAAACTCATAGGATGCGTTTTCGAGAAAAATAAGGTTTCCTTTTAAGGCTTTTAGCAGGTAAAAATAGTTTAGACTCTAAGACCTTTTTTATTCGTTTCTCCATAAAAAAATTGTATACAAATCCGTGAAATCGTTTTCGAGAAAGTCGAACATCACAAAATGGTTCTATGGGAGATATTATTAATAAACGAATTATCAACAATTAAACCCTAGAAAAAGTCCAAAGGCTCCCGTGTATCTGTATTACGGGAGCAATGAGAACCTGGCCTACCGCAGCTATGGAGGTTGTCCCCCATCTATCCCCTCTAAACGAGGTCATCAGAAGTGCGGCAATCGAAGGTAAAAAACAGACAAAATTATTGCCCTCAGGGAAAGAGCCTTAATCAGTAGGTCCACAGTAACAAACCTTCTTAACATCCCAAGAGATGATCACAAAATATAATTTTGAGAAAAATTTGTTTTCAGAGCTAAGCAACAAAAAAGATCATACAGGAGAAGAAACAAACTTGACCCTCGAAATAATTACCCTCAAGTGGTACACAAATAGATCGAGAACAAGCGAAGGGACTGGTGCAGGAATCCTTGGGTCTAGAACCAAATTTTCCATACTGATGGACAGTCCGCCAGTATCTTCGAAGCGAAGGTAAACGCCATAGGGAAATGCGTGCATTGAAATCTCAAAAAGAACTATCGTAATAAGAACATTGCCATCATGTCATATAGTCAAGCGGTACTCAAGGCACTAAGCTCATATACCATCGGCTCTAAGTTGTTGTGGGAGTGCATAAGCAGGCTTAATGAACTTGGCAAACAGCAGAGGGTCATACTTCTTTGGGGACCTTGTCAAGTGGGTGTTCATGGAAACTTAGAGGCAGACACCTTAGAAAAAATAGGCGCTTTAACAGGGCCTGAATCCTATTGTGGAATAGGAGAAAATGTCATCAAAAACAAAATAAAACAAGAAGAGAAGAGGAGGCAAGCAGATACAAGAATTGGAAAGAACTCCCAAAGCTGAGGCAGGCGAAACTAGTACTGGGCAATTACAGCCAACAACGTTTCGAAAACTAAATTAACTTAAGTAGAAATAACCCAAGAATAATAACAGGTATCCTTACTGGACACTGCAAACACCTAAGTTCACTTGGTAATGTAGTGCCACATGTAGATTCTACAACATACATGAAAAAACAACGGACCACTTACTAGATAGATGTTGTCCACTCATGCACTTAAGGAAAAACTATCTGGGACAATACCGGGTAGAAGAGAGCGACCTATCCCCTCCAAAGTTGCCCTAAATACTCGTACTAAGATTCCTAAGAGCAAAAGATTTGGGGGAAGAACTTCTAGATGAGCCAAGAGTAAATGTCACCTTTAGATTCTAAGCTCCTCAATCGATATCTTGAAAATAGGTTTATTGTTTGTTGATAAGTATTCTGAGCCAAACCGTTTATAGCCTTTTCACGCACTCAAAAATAGATTTTGGGCAGTACAATTTTATACTCGTATATAAGGTATTCGGCTTTTGATTTTACATTCGGCATTCAGTCCAATAATACGCAATAGTCGATCAACTTGCGACTGACATGAAATACTTCCAAATTGACAGGTCATAAAATCTTACACATCTTTTGCACTGGATATTCGACGCTTCGGCCGAGAATGCATTAACTGTCCAATTCATGAATCAAGGAAATGACGCAATTTTAATATAATTTGAAGGATTGCAAATTAATGCAAAAAACGCATGAATTCTTAGAACATTGCACTCAATTGATTGCATTATAGTGAATGGGAAGAAAATTATTGTAATCTTTTTAAAGTGAATTGAATGATGATGAAATGAATGCAGTATTTTCATTTAAGTCATATTAACTTTAAAAACAAATTCAAGCAAGGTAAAGGAAATATAAGAAATGAATGGCAAATGGTGAATCATATTCTCAATAATAATAATAATCATATTCTCAGTTCAAAAAACAGCCATCTGTTATCAATGCCAATGGCCGTATGGTCTCAGATAAAATTGCAATTGCTAATGCATGACTTTTAGTCATCCATCTTGTTCACTTTGTAGTCCAATCATTAATGAACCTTCTCAAAGTCAAAGCTTGGCGTTTGAACCTATAACAAGTTTAGAGATTGTAAAGGTGATTGGCACTTTGAAAACTACAAATTCTTCTGGTTAGATATGATGATATTTCAAATATTTGTTTGAAAAATATATCGTGTTTTAAAATTGATGTTTTGGCACATATCTTTAAAAAAATTATTTTTTTCTGGAGTATTTCCGGTTGATCTTAAATGTGCCAATATCTTGCCACTTTTCAAGAAAGGAGCTACAAGTGATCTGGGTAACTACAGGCCTATATCTCTCCTGCCTTCTATTAGTAAGATGTTTGAAAAAGCTGTAAAAATAGAATGGTGAGCTTTTTAATGAGAACGAAATTTTTCAGTGATGTTCAGTTTGTTTTTTTAAAGTAATAAATCAACCGAAGATGCCTTGTTACATTTCTGTTCTCAATTATTTATAGGCCTTGATAAGAAAAGGAATACGATAGCGTTATTTGTTGACATATCAAAAGCCTTTGACATGATTAATCACGCAATTTTGATAAAAAAAAACTTGAAAGTGCTGGGCTTCGATTTTTCATAAGTGATTGGTTAAGATCATATTTAAATGAAAGAACCCAAAGAGTGAATTTTGATGGTATTAGGAGTGATACAAAGGCATTCGATTTGGGAGTGCCACAAGGTTCGGTTTTGGGACCAATACTTCTTTGGTATATATTAATTCTTTATTCAGATTGCCATTTAGGGGTTCTTTGATAGCTTTTACAGATGATGTGGGCTTTTCTTATGGTACAGATAGTCGTCCTAATCTTACATTTGATATAAATTGCGATATCAGCTGGTTAAGAATCTGGTTTAAAGAGCACAAAACTGATAATTAGTTCTAAAACTAAGGTAATGTTTTTGAGTTTGTCTGGCCAAAAGATTGTTGATGCTGATCTCATTTTTAACTGTACCTGTAGTCCTATGGATACTTCTACAAACTTTACTGATTCCACGATCTGTAGTGATAAATGTTTTAAATTAGAAATAGTAAATGAATTCAAGTATTTGGGATTGATTCATTGATTCTGGAACCAGTTTTTATAACCACACAGAAAATCTTAGACAGTACTTTCGGTGCACTCTTAGAAATTTCTTCTTTTTGCGTAAAGTTTGCTCTTTTAAACTGCTCCTTAAGATTTATTATGGCATTTTTTATTCCAAACCAGAATATGGAATTTCTTGTTGGGGAGGTTCCTATTACAACAAAATACAGCCTCTTTTAGTTTTACAAAAAAGTGTTCTGAAGAAAATATGTGGTAGGACTAGTTTGTACCCTAGTTTTCCACTATTTAGGGATTTAAAAATTCTTCCAGTGCGATTAGGTGATCTTAATTTTAGATAGATTGATAATTATAGTTTGCGTGGTAATTTTTTGAACCGAGTGTCTATACCGGTGTTTCGAACAACCGCATTTCGAAATTTTTATAATATTTCCTCATGTCGAATATTTAATAGACTCCCTAATTCTATCAGGGTGCAAACTTCTCATTTTTTACTTGCGATATAGGTACTATAGGGCAAGTTCTGCATTTGGAAAAAAAATCGAACTCGAGATTTTGATCAAAGTTGACATTACGATGATAGCGAAGACGAAAAAAGTGGGTCCGACAATTCCGTCTGTCTGTCTGTATGTCTGTATGTCTGTATGTCTGTATGTCTGTATTTCTGTATGTCTGTACCTCGAACTACAGCTTAAACTACCGCAGGTATTTTCTTCAAACTCGGTAGTTAAGGGTCTTCGGTGATTCCCTAGAGGAGAAATTGAAAATTTTTTTTTAGCTCCAAAACTAAGGGTACCCCCCGTACACCCGTAATACAAAATCTTATTTATCTCGAAAACGGCTCTAACGATTTTGATAAAAAAAATTAAGTGTGATATTATGCACATGGACTATATTTTGGTGAAAAAAACATTTGGGGGGAAATGTTATTAGGGGTACCTGTCATAGAACGGTTTTTTTGATTTTCGAATTTCTCGCCAACGGCTCTAACGATTTTAACCAAAATTTTTATGCAGGAGCTGCTTTACATTTGAAAAAATATAAACTAAAAATTTTTTCGAAAAAATAGTTTTTGGATTTTTAAAAAAATAATACATATTTTTTTTTTGAAAATTCAATATCTTGAAAACCGATACACGATTAAATTTTTAAATTACGTTATAAAATGTATTTTATTAAATACTAACAATTTGCATATCAATTTTTTTTATAAAAATTTTAAGGAAAATTTAGTACACAAAAAACATGTTTCAGTGTGTCTGTGTGTCTGTACCTCTCACTACAGCCTAAACCACTGGACCTATTTCTTTCAATCTCGGTAGTTAAGGGTCTTCGGTGATTCCCTAGACGAGAAATTGAAATTTTTTTTTTAGCTCCAAAACTAAGGGTACCCGCCATACACCCGTAATGCAAAATCCTATTTATCTCGAAAACGGCTCTAACGATTTTGATAAAAAAAATTAAGTGTGATATTATGGACATGGACTATATTTTGGTGAAAAAAACATTTGGGGGGAAATGTTATTAGGGGTACCTGTCATAGAACGGTTTTTTTGATTTTCGAATTTCTCGCCAACGGCTCTAACGATTTTAACCAAAATTTTTATGCAGGAGCTGCTTTACATTTGAAAAAATATAAACTAAAAATTTTTTCGAAAAAATAGTTTTTGGATTTTTAAAAAAATAATACATATTTTTTTTTTGAAAATTCAATATCTTGAAAACCGATACACGATTAAATTTTTAAATTACGTTATAAAATGTATTTTATTAAATACTAACAATTTGCATATCAATTTTTTTTATAAAAATTTTAAGGAAAATTTAGTACACAAAAAACATGTTTCAGTGTGTCTGTGTGTCTGTACCTCTCACTACAGCCTAAACCACTGGACCTATTTCTTTCAATCTCGGTAGTTAAGGGTCTTCGGTGATTCCCTAGAGGAGAAATTGAAATTTTTTTTAGCTCCAAAACTAAGGGTACCCCCCATACACCCGTAATGAAAAATCTTATTTATCTCGAAAACGGCTCTAACGATTTTGATAAAAACAATTAGGTATGATATTACGGACATGGACTACATTTTGGTCAACAAAAATTTTGGGGCAAAATGTTATTTGGGGTACCTGCCATAGACCCGTTTTTTTGATTTTCGACTTTCTCATTAACGGCTCTAAGGATTTTAACCCAAAATTTTTAGCAGGAGTCCCCTTAAGTTTAAAATAATATTGTATATAAAAATATTCTAAAAATATTTATTGGGTTTTAAAAAAAAAATTTAAATCAATATCTTCAAAACCTTTGAACGATTATTTTTTGAAATTATTTCCTAAAACCAATATTATTAAATACTTAAAATTCGCATCCCACATTTTTTTCTTGAAAAATTTTAGAGAAATTTCTTATATAAAAAATGTATTTAATAATAAAATGATTTTTAAAGGTTTATTTGCATAAATTCATACTTTTCCGGAAACCAGACGGCAATTTTATGCATTTGAACATTATTATCTCATTAAATCCATGTCTTATATTTATAAAATGTATCTTAAATTCCAAAGTACTTTTACATAAGAGCAAGTTCGTGCGATCCAGTCGTGCATTTTATTTATTTATGAAACAAGTTAAAAACTGGCTCCTTAGTCTTGATAATGAGAGTATCGAATTTTTTGTAAATGGTTTTACCTACCTGATGTTTTCGTGAAATGTTTAACTTTAATTCAATTTAATTTTTGTATGCATTATGTAATTCAATGATATTTCAACTTTCTTTTTTAATATTTCTTTTGAAGGGTCACCCCACCCATTTAAAATAATACATGTTAAATAATTCTACTAAGAGTGACAATAACTCTATTTTTTATGAAAATACTTTTGCCACTTATTTTCTATAAATAGTGTACTTGTTTGGATTTGACGAAATAAAATGTTTAATCAATCAATCAAGAATTATTTTTTTTTAATCCTGTCTACGTGCTTTATATCTTTGAACAAATAGGACATTCTGTTCTGTAAAAGGACTTATTAACAGTTTCTGATTTATATGCAAGCAGGCTTATAAAAAAATAAGTTTTGCAGTAGCTGAATCAATGGATATTAAAAAAAATTAAACCTTTTCTTCACAATGTTTCTTTTAAATGTTTCGGTTTTATTTGTTTAAGTGTTCTTCCACAATAGTCCTAATAGTCAGAGAAAGACTGATATAAGAAGTCTCATAAGCTTCATCGTCTATAATTTACCTATGGAAATTATCGCTATGCTAATAAAATATATCAGGATTAATAAATGAACAAGCAGTTATTGAAGTCAATCTTTGGATTTGTGGAATATTTTTTTTTTTTTGAAAAAGATTTTGGCGGCCATGTTATTTTGGTGACATCTGCAAATCTGTTACTATTCAGTTATTGATGTCAAATCAATATGGCAAGTTACACAATTGAACAGCTCGTCCGAATGATAATACTTTATTATCAAAATGAATGTTCGTTAGTGCAAAATTTGCGCCCATTTTGCGATAGATGTAATAGCCCTTCACAGTAGACTCTTCAAGGTTTGATGGCAAAATTTGAGACGACTAGTTCGGTAATCAATCAGCCAACATTCTTAAGTCAGAGGAAGGCAAGATCGGAGCTTCGTGAAAGTGTACAGGGAGAACCCGAAGCAGTCGATTTCTCCCCGTGCACAAGAAATCGGCCTTTCGCAGATTTCAACTTGAAGAATTTTGCGTCGTTCACCCATACAAGAACCAACTGATCAATAAAATCAAAGTACATGACCATACCACAAGACACAACGTCGTTTGTTCGCTCACTGCTCTTCAAAACTTTTGGAAGAGAACACCAATCTTAGCCGAAAAATAATATCTACGTTATCCAGCAAAATTGTCATCTTCGGAACGTCACCAACACAAGGTTCAGCAGTTAATATTGCATTCTCAAAAAGTTACTGTTTGGCATGGATTTTGACCTGGCGACGTCATTAGTTCGTATTTTATTTTTCAAAAATGACGTTAGTGAGATAGTCATCGTCAATGGCGAGCCTAACATAACGATCATAACCAATTTCCCTAAACTCTACGACATTTGCTTCCAGCAGCAGAACACTATGTGCCGCACAGCTGGTGCTTAATTTGACATTCTGCATGAACGATTTAAGGGTAGAATTATTTGTTGCAGAGGTGATGTAAATCACCTAGAAGTTTTCTCCTGGGCTTTTCTGAAATCGCAGGTATATGCGAATAAACCACAATCGACCGATGCCCTTAAGGTGAACACAGCACAGTCTATTGCTCAAATTTAGTCGAATCAATGTGCAAAATTTATTGAAAATTGGACCACTAGGATCCCTGCCATCGCGAGAAGCCAAGTTGGGCATTTGAACAATGTGTTCTTTCTAACAAAAATAGAATTTTGTTAATACCTTAAGCACAGCTTTAAACATCTACCCGCCCGCATTAAAAAAAAAGTCCCTTTAACATATTTCATGACAATGTCAAGTCTTACACAACATTTCATCAGAATCCATCCAGTCGTTCAAGCGCAACTGAAGGACAGTCATCTTTCACACAAACTTACTTTCACATTTTATAATATTAAAAAGATAATAAGATAATGAAATATAGAAAACAAATATTGTTTAAATGGGCTTATTAATTTTAAAGCATCAAAAAAGTTTTCTAGGGTAAAAATGTTTGAACTCTAAGATAAATAAAATGATAAACAAGGAATAAAGACTAGTTAAGGAGCAAACAAATTGAAAAAGTGTCAGAAGAAAAAGCTAAGCACATTTTCAAAGTTTCGAATAACATCTACGAGTATAAGAAACAACAAGCTATAGCAAAGACTAAATAGGCTTGGTGGGTACCTATGTTGAAATACATACATACAATACAGACTATTACTTACTAAACATTCAAATAAGTTTTTTTTTAGTAAATTAATAAAATGAAAAACAATGCATTTGGTTATTAACAGTATTAAACACTCCATTACGTTTTCGGTTAAAAATCCAAAAAAAAAAAATATTTTCCAAAAAGTCAAAAATATTCGTCAAAAATTTTGTTAGGCAGACTCAGTTTTTTTTTTTTTTTTTTGAATAAAAATAAAAGATTTCAGTTTATGTATTTATTTTTTTTCTCTTTCTTTAATTCAGAAAAAATCGATTTACATTTCTTTTTACAAAAAAAAGTTCTTATACATTTTTTATCGGTAAATATTTTGTGGCTTTTCATATTTGTTGTTATTGTAATCTCATGTGTTTGCTTAAACGTAACGAAAACCGATAACTTTTACATTACGTTAATCTCTCTCGATCTCGAAATCAGCTAACAAAATCGAACTGATTTTATTTTATTTTTACATCTTTTCGTGTTTCTAATAGCAGTCTCTCATTTGATAAGAATTTATATAAAATTAAAATTTATATTTATGAATATCTACTATTCTTAGTCATAAGAAACATTTCTTTTTTTTTTTAACTTTTATGATTAACTTAACAATTTGGTGTCTTTGACGGACACCACCCTATCCTGCTTGGAAATTAGGAAAATTAAAAAGAATTTTGATTTTGGCTTAACAATAGTATTTGATTCGAATTAGACTTATATCTTTTGCTTAATTTAAGACAAAACAAATAAAATAAAATAACAAAAAAAATTAAATAAAATTAAAATGGATAATCACAAAAAAAAAAAAAATTACAAAGTAAATTCATGTTTTATCTCTGTGGAAATTTGTTGTTTTTTTAAGTTTTTTTTTTTTTTTAAAGTTATTTCGTTAAAGCTGAAACACTTTTATTTACGCAGCCTTGGCAGGAGTGGGTTTTACTTTGGGTGCTTTGTTACGTGCTTCCGGTGTGTGTAATCCGGCTAAGAGTTCACTTTTACGAATGCTCTTCAGATCCAAGTCACCGTAGTAGTCTTCGCTGTAATTTTTAGAATGGATGGTATTGGTTTTTTATGGTTCGAGTTTGGATTTGGATTTTTTTTTTCTTATTCGATATGAGACTGATTTTTGTTTAATGTGCATCGATTTTTAGCAGGCATATTTAAATATCAACTAATGATCTACCTAGCGCCAGATTTGGATCAGATTTTTATAAGCAAGAAAGCTTACAAATAAGCAAATGTTACTAAGAGAGGCATGGTATAGAGCGAGCAAAAATTTTTTAATAAAGCCATATCACCACAATAGTAAAGTGTTTAGCGTGCAACATAAGAGATGTCTTATTTTTTTTTTTAGTGATGAAGGATGAGCTTTTAATAACTTACCATCCGGGAACATCTTCGGGATCTTCGCAGTTTCCGGTACCTTCTCCATCACCAATTTTAAAGACTGTACCAATTGGGCAACCATATTCACGGGCAACACCATCTAAGCAGATGTAGTATTTACGGCAATCTTCTGGATGAGCATGACGAGAGAAGGAGCCTGAGTTTGAGATTTCACCAGCGGCAGGACATGAGAATCCATTGGCAACTTCTGTTAAGGTAAACAAAAATTATGATAAGTAAAAAGTTTATATTTTAAATATTTGCATATTTCGAAAACATACCTTCATTTCTGCATTCTGGAACCTGATCAGCCCACATGCACACACGAGAGTCACGATCGTAAGCAAGACCGGGAGAGCACTGGTATCTTGAGGGTTCACCATTCCAACAATTCCAGAAGACATCGCACTTTTGTTCATCGGGGAAGATACCATACAAGCGTGAACAGTGAGGGGAGGAAATTGGTGGTTCTAAAAAATCAAAATGGCAACAAATGAGTTAGGTCTTAAATGGCCATATCTTTATATAAAGAATAAACGAAGGAATATATATTTTCTCAAGCTATACTTCTAGGGGGTAATAGAATTTTGGATAACATATTTTTAAAAAAATTTATTTGAGTCGCAAGAGCTTATAGAGAATTAGTCTCTTGTGACTTAATGCTCTCAACTATTCCTGTGTGTGTTCTGTTGGCAGAAATAGAGGAGACCTACGATTTTCCGCCGGTGAGATGAGAAGCACTTTTTCATGAAAAGAAATACTTTTGGAGGAGTTAGCACTCCCTCGCAAGAGGCCTGCCCGATGGATTTTACCTTGTTGTGGTGGGAAGGCTTACGTCTATTTCTCCGGGGCGGCGGCGATCCAGCTGGAGATTTATGCAACTAAGAAAACCTAAAAATTATGTGACCAGAGAAGTCACGGCCAAACATAAAGAAAAGCGATTGAGAGGGTTATTCTCTTTTGCTATGATGTATTGGCCTAGCAATCTATGGAATTGATTTAAGATGATGGTAAAGTAAGATTGCTTAGGACTATCGTTCCTAATTTGCTGTAAGACGAATAAAGGCTAATCGAAAATTAAGGATACTAGCTGTCCAAAAAATAGCTGTGTCCAAAAAAATCTAAAGCTGTATCCTATCTCAGGAAATCTGAGCAACGGATCCCTGGTTCCATTTATACAAATCTTGAGCGAGTGATCTGAGGAAGTCACGGCCTTAACGTAAGAAAAGTAATTGAGAGAGGCTTCTCTTTTGCTATGAGGTTTCCAGTGCCAAAAAATTAAGAAAGATTGCTTAGGACTATCGTTTCTAGTTTCATTGTCGGGCGAAAAAAGACTAATCGAGAATATTGGTGCATATTGTGTTTGGCTTTGGGTCAGCTATGGTCTGCACCACGGAGTTTCTACTCTATAACTTACTTAGAACAAACAAAATAACACAAATTGAGTACCTCAGTAATAATGAGATTAAAGAAATTTCCCCGCTTATTAGGGCCCCCAGGGTATAAGAACCTTGGTCTCATTATTAATAGGGTAGGCCCTCTGTAAAGAGAACACGAGGTGGCTGGTTATACCGACCAAGTCACGCGGTTGGCAATTGTTACCGACAATAGTTAGATGGAAAAACACGGACCAAGGGTGGTACTGCCTACAACACAGTGCAAATTTGGAACAGTATGGAAGCTGGCTTGCATGCCGAGGCAGACGGTGCAGGGAAATAAGTCCCCAGGAACTAAGTCCACTGAGGGACTAAGTTCTCACTTGAGGTGGGAAATAAGTCCCCAGGAACTAAGTCCACTGAGGGAGTTAGTTCTCACTTAATGGGAACGAAATCCACTTTACTAAAGTGGTCTTTGTTCCCATGCAAAGTGGGAAATTCGTTACAAAAAACTGTGGGTTTTAGTTCCCTTTGAATGTGAAATAAATTCACATGTTAAGCCATGGGAACGACACGTATAAACAGTGAGGTATGTAAGGGGGGGCATGCTGCCCCCCTGCAACTCCCCTGCTTGGGCACACTATACGATTTGGGGTAAGTGCGAGGTTGGGTGTATACAAAGTTTCTTTAGCAGTTAAAGAATCTGGAAAATAACCAACATAAAATCAATAAGTTTTTGTTGTTGGAAATTCATTCCCACTTTATACTTTCGAGTGTGTACTAATTTCCCATAAGAAAGTGGACTTAATTCTCACTTAATGGGAACAAAGACCACTTTAGTAAAGTGGATTTCGTTCCCATTAAGTGAGAACTGAGTCCATCAGTGGACTTAGTTCCCGTGGACTTATTTCCCCGCACCGAGGCAGACTGTACGAGAAATTGATGGGTAGCAATGTCGAGTTAGTTTGTCGAGGAATCAAGATCTGTCCCCTGCTGGAAAGGGGTTGCAACCTTTCTTCCAAGATAAAATGCAACTGGGACTATGTCCTGGGGGCTTTGTCCAATAGTTGGGGTTCATTGAACCCGATAGTGCTTGGTAGGCCAAGTAGTGAGATTAAGTCTTAACTGACAAGTGCTCACTATAAACCTATATACAGTTCCCTCGCAAGAGGTTGTACCCCTAAAAGAAGTGTTTTTTTGTTTTGTCATTAAATCCAATGCACACGATGCGGTACCGAGGACACACGTGTTTACTTTGATGACAAAAAACGCATGCTAAAGTTCAAGTTGTTCAGATCAAATCTTTAAGGGATATATTTATTACTCGCACGGGCTCAAGGGTTTATTGTGAGACCCGTATTATAATGAACATAACCATTGCACGAGGCACGGGGAATTAGTGGGAGAGAGAAGGGAAATGTCGATGAACATTGATCTTGAATGCTTGCAAATTGAAATGTTAAGGAAAAACCGTGCCTGGTAAATTTTTCCATGATCGTGTTGTTCGACTAAAAAACGAATTTCTGTATTTGATAGTAAGACCGAAATTTTGCTCAAGGGTAAACTGATTAGCATTCCTAGCAAAACGGGTAAACCGAAATCGCAAGCATTTAGCAGTGTTTTTGCCGGTCTCAAGAATGTGGTCAGTCCAACTAAGATCGTCGTTGACACATATGCCAAGTACTGAGAGCCTTATCGCTTGCTTCAATGACAATATACAGCATTGAGTTTTTGAAGCACTAGAGTCCACAAGATTTGTAATACTATGGGAAGGGTTGCCTTTTTCAGGAACAGGCTGCTTTCACTTTTCGAAGGACGGTTCTAGAACAGCGATGGAAAAGCTTACGCAATAGTTTTGCCAGCGATGAATAACACCTCTTCAAAATAATGG
Organism: Philhelius festivus; assembly: GCA_963931855.1. Taxonomy (NCBI): domain Eukaryota; kingdom Metazoa; phylum Arthropoda; class Insecta; order Diptera; family Syrphidae; genus Philhelius; species Philhelius festivus. The sequence continues at coordinate 183,519,462 of OZ007555.1, forward strand.
GGGGTATACCATCACATCCAGCAGATTTTCTTATACCAAGATCTCGAAGGGCTCCTACAACTGTGCGATTGTGAAAATAATTTAAGTTATCAATTACGTGAGGAGAAATGTTGAGGTCAGGCAACGCAAGTACAAGCAAGCCATATCTAAACAGCTAGTTATCGAGTTGTCATTGTAGATAAGCGTTGGAATCGAAGATGAAGTTGAATTTCGAAAGTTCTTCATAAATGACCAGACATTTCTACTCACTTCTGTGATTATATCAGCACTGGCATCAACGTCACTATTGAGGAAACATAGTGACCGTTTCAAGATTCGAGCTGGAAGAAGTCTGAACTAGAACTGTTAACTAACTCAGCTTTGGTATAAACTCTCTAATAAAACATTCCGTTGGAACAAAGTGAGAACAAACAATAAAGCTGAGACACTTTGCAAAGCAGCATTTAAGATAGTATAAGGTGTTATTAGGAAAGGGAGAATCTTCGATTTTGATTACCACTAAGTCTTACCTACCTATTTTTGTATTTTAATAGATTTCTTCAATTAAACTAAATATAATTTGAAAAATTCAAAAATGAAACTTTACTCACCCAATTGTGAACGATCTCCGCAATCGACATTGTGCAAGTAATCACAGTTCTCAGCCAAGAATTTCTCATCGGTAGAATCAAAAGCCAGACCATTGCCGCAGGTCTTCAATTCAGCAACACTGTTGTCACACTTCCAGTATTTATCGCAGGATTTTTCATGTGGATAGAAGCCAAAATCATCAGGACATTTAAATGAATCCTGGGCCAGAGCTGTCAAAAAAAAATTAAAAATAAAACAAACATCAGTTAACACGGCAATTTAAATTAATCGAAATTTTATCACTTCTAAATATACAAATATATTGCCAAATCAATATCATCATCATTTAAGTTATTTTTATCACGCTATTGAAAACCGTTCACATAATATGTATATCAGCCAAAATATACTTGAATAACGACGGTATAATTGGTATTTCTCCGTCGCTTTTTCGGCGAAATATATTAATTGTTTCATCGCTTCCACATATTAACCATGCGGAATTCCGAAAATTCATATAAGCACCATCCTTTTGATTGTTCAATGCTTTTGCAGAGATTAGAATTTTCCAGCGCCACGATGACAAATTCATATACCCATTTGAATTTCAACAAAGGATCTATAATAATTGTGTTGAAGCACCCCTCCCCCCTTCCTGCATTCCAAAGCAGCTCTTCAATATATTGTTTGGTTAAAACCTATTGGTATGATCAGTGCCGGATTAAGCCAGCGCGGGGCCTGTAGCAAATTCTATCAAGGGGTACTTAGACTGTTTTAGGTTAGGTACTTATCAAGTTTATGGTATTGAATAAAACAAAACTTTTCTTGATTTAATTTGGGAAAATTTATAAATAATGCTGCTGATATCGACTTCTCGGAGTAAATCATGTTCAAAATTCATTAAAGTGAGGTGATTAAGACGTTGTTGGCTCAATTCATTTTTAACACGTTTTAATGTTGAGAAAGATCGTTCACCACTGCAGTTGGTGATCATGAGAGACAAATAAATGCGCAAAGCAATTTCAACGTTCGGGAAACAAGATTGTAAAAAGTTATTTATCAACAGCTTGTAAACCTGCATTTCCAGAGCCTCAAGATTCCTGCTGGTCAATAATACCAGCCACATCAGAATTGAGCATTGAAGCGAACTGCACTAATTCGTTGCTCAGACTGTCCTCCATCTGCGTAAGCACTTACTATGGTTGCAGATTTTTTCAAAATTTCTTCTGGTGGAAGAGATTTTATATGAAGGTTTTTATAATACAAATTCTACGAGTATATGCGACTGAAATAAATCAGCCAAGCAGAAGACAGCACTATTAATGGACTTATTGAATTATTGATTCAAAATAGCTTTTATGGCCTTTAGTCCACAAAAATTGGCGTTTCGTCCGAGTGATCGCACATGGACTCATCAGTTGACTGTGAGGACCTTGTCAATACGCAATTTTTATTAAATTCAGTTCATTTTACATCGATTTTTTGACAAAAATCCAATGTGAACTATATCCAACCAAGATTAAGATTGTACTCATTAAAGTTGGAATATTTTGCCCGTGGCTCAGCTTTGATTCTATATGAAGGTTTTTATAATACAAATTCTATATACTACTGAAATAAATCAGCCAGGTAGAAGACTTCACTATTAATGGACTTGTTGAATTATTGATTCAAAATAGCAAAATATTCCAACGTTAATGATTACAATTTTAATCTTGGTTGGATATAGTTCACATTGGATTTTTGTCAAAAAATCGATGTAAGATGAACTGAATTTAATAAAAATTGCGTATTGACAAGGTCCTCACAGTCAACTGATGAGTCCATGTGCGATCACCCGGACGAAACGCCAATTTTTGTGGACTGAACTAAAGGCCAAAATAGCTATTTTGAATCAGGAAGAGATTTTAGCTCTGGGAATATTCCGAAAATGCCAGCAATTTTATGATAACTGTTCTGTTCATACGTTTACCTAAAGCAGTGAGTACGTTATCAATGGTGACAATAAACACCTGCATTTCATACCGTTATCCAATTTGCGTGTAGTGCGGTGCGAAACATGATTTTTGGTATGACCAGCAGATAGAAAAATAAAATTTTAGTTGATCATTTGGGTGCAAATATTTTCTTCTTAGTAATTGTAACTAAATCTAATATATAAATAATACTTTTTTATGGTCAGAAAACGTTGGTGCGCGGGGCCCCTAAATGCGCGGGGCCCGTAGCATTTGCTACTCTTGCTTCGTGGCTAATCCGGCACTGGGTATGATTGGAAACGCACTGAACTGATAACTTTTCGGAATAGTATACGACATTAAGTGCGAAAAACTCCATAATGAACTATTATAATATTTGCCCACACGAAGTTTGTGTCCCTGGTATTCATATGAATGCAGATACTACATCAATAGCTACGGCATGGATGCCATGGCTTCATAATATGATAAACATATATCCTGAATTCTAAACAAAAGTTCTTGCTCGCATTGAATTTGGCCTTTGTTTCAATAGGGAACATAATACATGAACTTTGAGCTACATTAATGTATATCAGGGTTTAACATTAATTGTGTGTGCAAGTGCAACTCTATTATAGTTCGATGATTTGACTTTTAAAGCTCAAGGCCCAATTGTCATTAGTGATCCGATTATGTATGGCGTTAAAACTTTCAATTTAGTTTTGTCCGAAAGTATGTACGGTATTGTTAGTCTGTGTATTTGATGAGTATCATGATGTCTTTTTTTTGTTAACAAAAAATGGCAATATGAAACAATGAAGGGAGAATATAGAATGCGTCACACACGTACCCACTTTTACCCTACCGTGTTGGTAGGATTCCGAGCTTGGCAGAAATTATGCTAAATTGAAGGCGATTCTTGGGGTACATGCTTTTCTAATGAAGAAAACTTTTGTACAGTAATTTGTCTACATAAATATTAATCATAGGGCAATAGAGGGTTTTAGTACCCCTTGAAATGGTTAGTGCATTAGTGCCTTTCGGGGGTAATACCTCTTGTGAACGAGTAAAAAATCCTCCACCAGTATTTCTTCCCATGAAAAGTATCTCTCATATTAGCACTAAGAAGTGCCGCTAATGGAGCCCATCATAAGTTTCGCCAGGAAGGGAACTACTCGTATTTCGGGGAACTTTATAGGTATGAGAGTATTACACTATATCTCGAAATCAACATTACCAAGGGTTCCCAAGAGACGACTTGATCAAAAAGTATAACTTCGAGGAAAAAATTCTAACGGAGTTAAGAAGCAAGATGGGGTAGTGTAGGAGAAGCTATGAAATTTCTGAAAGTAAATTCCACCAACAATGACTCAAGGTAAGAAATATTGAGCCTTACGGATGGGACAGTCCACAAGCATATTGCAGGTGGTAGCAACGGAAATCTTGAACTAAACTAGCTTAAATCTGACTCTGACACATAAGCAATGACACCTTAGAGCAATAATACCCTTAGCGAAGCCTACGTCGCGCCGCCGCCGTATTCTAGGATCCCAGAAAATGTGATTGAAAATAAAATCAAAATAGAAAAGATGGTGATACAAGAATAATCATATGAGTGGAACTTCCAATGATCTCTTTTACTAAAAAGTTTAAAATATATACGTGCACATTGCAGGTTACTTAGAGCCTTTGATTGCCTCATAGCTCCCAGACTTTCTAATCAAGTAATTTCGCTGAAGCTTTTACAAGAACCTAGTGCATGCATTTATAGAAATTAAGACTACGGAATTCTAGAGCTTTCCCTACAAATGGAAAAAAGGAAGCTGTTCATCGATTTCAAAGAAACCTTTCATAATGTTAAAATTAAACTTATCGGTTTTTCCAATAACAGAAAGACTATTATAGCCAAATTTATTTCTTTCATCAAGGTAAAATACGTTGAGTTCAAATCAAAGTGGGAATAGACAAGGCTGTATATTGTCACCAATACTTTTTATTGCTGATAAATGATGAACTTCGCTCATCTTCGGCTTATGGAATTTTTTCCATTCAGCGGGTTCTTTAATCAGATTTCTAAAACATGGGCTTATATTTATATATTTTTCAGAATTTTTGCATTAAGTTACAAGAAGGGTCGCGAGAAAGGGTGAGAAATGAAAAAAATATCTTTGAAAATCCTTCATCTTTCTAAATGTTCCAAATGGTTATTATTTTTTAAGCAATTGGTAGAAAAAAAAAAAAAGTGTGAGTGCCAGGACTCACGGTTAAGATGTGTAAACATCAACGTTCGTCCGAGTGCCGAATTTTTGTTATCGAACGTACCCAATAAACATACAATGCAATCGTACTAGTTTGTGACACACACACAACATATAATTATATGCACCTGCGCGGACATTCAACTAAATAGTTCATCTGTTTTCTATAAGCAACCAAACAGTTGTGCAACTAAAAATTGAATGTGCGCGCAATCGTTTAGTTTGTGTCAAAACACAAACTTTTTAGTTGCTCGAACCAAGCAGTTTCGAAACTAAAAATTGAATGTGAGCGCCTAGCCTAAGAGTTTACTTTTTTGTTTGTCATCCATTTAAATTATGCCAGATGAAATATTTTACATAATCACAGCTGATTATGATAACAGATTTAGTTCAGTTTCATAACAGATCTCGTTTTCGAAGTGGCATAAGGCCAGGCGCGCACATTCAATTTTTAGTTTCGCAACTGTTTAGTTGCGAAAATGAAACATATGGGCTTATATGGGACACCGCGCACTTAAAGCAACTCGATTCGAGCAACTAAAAAGTTTGTGATTTGACACAAACTAAACGATTGCCTAAAATTAATTCGTAATAGTTGAGCTGTTTTCCATAAGCGCAAGAGAGAAAAGAGTGTGAGCGTGAGTAAAGAGTTGCCAGTGCGCGGTTCTCTTTCAACTGGTGATTAAACTATTTGATTTCGATCACAGTTGCCAGTGCGCGACTAGCCTAACAGACTTTTATAAAAGTTCGAACCTCTGAATACCAATCATAAAAGATCTTTTAAGGTGGAAATCTTTCATGATTCATAACAGAAAATCTATAGCAGAATAACAAATGTGGCAGAATAGGCCTAATTGGTCGAGAGGTGAAGAAATGTTGAGGGATTGAATTGAGTTCTAGCCAGTAATGGAAAGTAATAAAATCGCGATTTCAGTACTCAAAGTCTCCAATGTAAACACGATGTCGTAAGTACGAAATATTAACAATGTAAACATGGTGTTAAATGCAATCGTCGGTAAGGTAGATTGCTACACAGAACGTGTAACCGTAACGTGTAACCGTAACGTGTAACCGTAAAGTGTAACCGTAACGTGTAACCGTAACGGGTTACACGGGACGTATAAGTTTTACACACGTTTTCGATTCACTCTACCGCCGGGAAAGATGTTTACACATCAAAAAGTATCAATAGTAGAATCGAGTAAACAATGGCTTTGTTCGTCAAAAATTAAACGAAATGACTAAGTTCCAAGAAAATTGTTGAATCAGTTCTGCCAAATGTGATGTTTAGAGTGTCACATTAACTATCATAGAGAATTTACAAACTTTCGTCTATAGGTTGCTAGGAAACATCTTAAAAATTGCTTGACTAACCATATCTTCCAAATGCACCAATAACTTTAAAACAATGTTATACGAAGAGGTTGGTGATAGTTTGTAGCGGATTAGACATATATCTTTCAAGTGCAACTTTTGCATTAGAAGCCAAGGGATACAAATGAACACATTCATAGCACACATTATAGGTACGTAGAAATAGTGGACCAAAATAGACACCAAGTGGAATGTACATTGTAAAGGAATGTAGTTTGCACGTTACTATTTCTCCAAGTTAAAAACATTCTACAAAAATTTAGGATATGTCCTAGCCCATGCCTCTTCTAAGGTTTCGCCGAATTTCACCCGCTTAATTTGGCAAAACCAAATAATGTATTTCAGAGAGATAAAGTGTGTAGGGTAAAAATATTCAGGATGCAATTTCCAACGACTATTGCCTCCGACTCGCTGTAGTTAATTCTCAACAAAAAACAGAGCAGCAATGTCTCCACCGAAGATTAAATAAATAAAATCCATCGCACAATCAGAAAATGATCGAGTCTCAAAAGAATGCTATAGAACGAAATGGATTTAAGCCAATTCGATTTGTTAAACTATTGTTTCCATGAAAATTAAGCGAGATTAATTTCTAAAATTCTTGATTTGCGAAATAAGTTTATATGGTAAATCTTCAAGATTTGGAAAAGATTAAGGGTAACACACTAAATCTCATCGGCCTAGTGGTGGAAATGTGGTATTTTTTTGGGTCACAATTTCTTCAAAAGCTGCATGGACGAAGAAGACGAGAATTCGATTGCCCACTTTCTCTGTACGTGTCCTGCTTTATCCCAAGGGCGCAAACTCAATTTTAGAAATTTCTACTAAAATGATTTTAGTGATCTGACAAATATGTATATGTAGATATAGGCAATCAGCTCGAAGAAAACCAGAACCTTGTGACTTACAACTCTCAACTATTCCAGTGTGCGAGTTACTGGGAATGGAGGAGACCTAAATTTTCTGCCAATTTCGAACGGCTATAATGAGCAGCACTTTTCATGACAAGAGATACTCATACTCTTAGAGGATTTGTCAATTGCAAGATTTATTTTATACTTATAAATTTTATTTCCATTTCAATTTTACAATTAATGTCTTGACATAATTTTCTGTTTTATAATAATGATTAGATATTATTATTATTATTATTATTATTATTATTATTATTATTATTATTATTATTATTATTATTATTATTATTATTATTATTATTATTATTATTATTATTATTATTATTGCAAGAAAACAAGTGTTTGACCATGAATTATAAAAAATGAAATAACATCATACACTTTGTGCACTTTTACTATTTATTTTAATTTTATGAGTGAATTTAGAATGAGATTTGAGTTTAAAAATAATGTATGTTCTTAGTTCATATAAGCAAGTTGAGATATCATTTTTCGGTTAAAGAGAAAAAAAGGGAAACTGAGATATGTTTAAACTACTATGCGCATTAAGTCCTCCACGTCTGATTTTGAAAAAAGCCAGTTTCTAAGTTTTTTTGAGAATCTTTTGCACTGATCATTGCCGTTGCATACTCGTATATCCGCAGGAAGTGTATTATATATAAAAGGAGTAAATGGATGTTAGTAGATTAGCTGGTATTAGTTTACGCAGGAGAAAGATTTTGTTCAACGCTATATACATATTTTTTTTGACTACCATAATGTGAGCTTTTCAATTAAGCTTAGAGTCTAGGGTTAAACCCAAGTATCTAAATTCCTTTACGCATTCAAGTAGCATGCATGAAGTTGTTCAACTGGAATGATCACAATTTGCATCGTGAAGCCCAACGTTTTCCATTGAAAACTCTTTTGACAAAGAAAATGATGACATTTAAACCAATTTTCTAGGACAGATAGATCATTATTCATTGAGGCCTCTATACTATCCACAGATGGAGCGGCATACTGAAAGATTGAATTTATATAAACAATAAAAAGGAAAGGCCCAAGAACTGGCCCTTGCGGCACACCTACATTTGCACTTCGAATCGAATCACTCATAGTTGAATTGACCCGTACGTGTTGGCAGTAGACCCCTAAAAAACGTTTGCAGTATCGGAGAATTGAACCCAAGACCTTCTGTATGGTATTCCAAAGCACAAACCATTATTCCAAGGGGTAGCTTTAATTGACGACAACAAGTCAACCTTACCTAACCAAACCGGACCACAACACGAAGAAACACAACAAAACAAAAGTTCAAAATTCCAAACTAAATAGTTTTTGGCAATAAACTTTTTCTCTGCCACTTATAGGTATGAAAATAAATCTTTTCAAAAAATTAAGCAATCGAAATGACAAGGGGCGCTTTCAAGGGTAAAATGACAAATTTTGTTGCCTGTTTGGATTATACTTCGTGAAAAAATTAAAAATCCAGTGTAGTTTTTTAAAAAAATGTTTTTTTCGACAACCAATAGTTGATAGGGTCAGGGTGAAATCGATTCCTTAAAGCAAACTGGACCATTAAATTAATAGATAAAAAACAACTTCACCAGGAATGCGAAGAGATTATTATTAAAAATAATTATTCATATAATTAACGACGAAGTAATTAAAAAGTTGCATATTGATCTAGGAGGTTATTAGAGCCCGTTAACATTCTCACGATAAAAACATATTTTTCCCTCCTTACAAAAAACAACCTTCCGAGAATTTAGCCTTCTCAAGCAAAACAAAACTTAGAAAAAAAAAAAACACCCACAACAATAAGGGAGGAATTTATTAAAAAAAAAAAATAAAAAAATTAAATTACTTTCACTCTATGTAGGTATCTTGCATAAGTTCACCTTCGCTCGAATAAAGAATTTTTTATTCTACAATCTTTTCTACACTGAAATCCTTACACCAGTATGGTTCACGAGTACCTTGGTACATTTGTGTCCAAACACCCTTGATGATCATTATCTTAAATTACATGCCACAAATACTATAGGTACGTACAGAAAATAAAGAAAAAAATGTACATATCTGCAAAAAATTGTATCGTCTTTCATCGTGTGATAATTTTCCATAATTCAAGGTACCTACATTCTACGAATTAAGATGAGTTTAACAACCACATCGGCGGACAAAAGATTGAACAGCAACACCGCACCGCACCATATAAGTCAGCTTCAGCAATGCGGTGAAGATATATTTTTTTTTTTTCAATGATGCAAACCAGAGTGCAAAAATCATTTGTGTGCGCTGAAGATAGAATTAAACCAGATACAAAATGTATCTCAAGGTGGACATGATGATGTGAAAATAAAAAAAAAAAACAAAAAAAAACTGACTTTTTATTCAACAACGACGAGATGTTGCGTTTACTTTTTATTGCATCCTGTATTTCCTTCAGTTACAAGAGTGAAAGCTCCCGCATGAAATACCATACACAAAACTAGATTAAAATGTCCTTGCAAAAAGTAACAAAGTTGATGAAAACCTCATTCACTTACACACACATTTTTTATACAAAAAAAAATGTATACCTATCCATATCCAGTTTCATTAAAATAATACAATATTCGGTTTTTGTATCCCGCATGGATGACCTTTTCCAAACCAGCCGTTTCAGAAATAATAATTGTAGCTTACAATTTGATATACCTATTTTTTTGTTTGCTGTTGTTGGTCTGCTTGTTTGTAAGGTCCAAATAAAAAACTACAAAAATCTATTATTAATGTTCGACACAAGAAAATAAATAAATTTTAAATTGCTATACTCAAAAAAGGATTTTTTGTGTATATAGGGATACAAAAAAAAGTACTTTGAACTGCAACCGCCAATTTCTGTTGTATCTTTATATGAGGATTTCGACTGTTGATGAGCTGCCGGCCACTAGAACTGCGAGATAATAAAATGAACATCATCGACGCCTGTGGATGGCGTGGCATGGCGTAGTGGCTGCTTCCAATGGCATGCATACTGCATAGTGGCGCGTAGTTAAAACAAAATAACTGTAGGTATAGAAAAACAAGGACCCCCAATGCCAGACACCAAACGCCAACATCAACGTCATTGCCAACTTCAACCCCAAACCTAAATTCGAATCTGAATCGCATTTTGTGAATACGTATGCAGAATCTAATTGCATAACCGCACTGATTGATGGAGTTGTAGCTTTCGTTTTTTGCATTCAGTGTATATGGCATTTAGCCCCTTGTTCCAGATTCCAAACTCGTCATTTATGGGCTTGTATAAAACATTATCGAGTCAGATAGTATGAGAGGAGTTTTTCTGATTTTCATTGCTCAAATACCTCCAAGCAATTCAGCAATAGTAACAAGGCAAAACTTGGAGGACAGCACACAATAAAAAAACCAGAGGGAGAGAACGAGGTGTCCTGAACGATATCCATCCAAATGTATCTACATATGTATTCGGAACATACATACATACTTGGTATTTTAATTAAACATTTTACAGAGCGCACTTTGTGGCACCATTTTGTGGTCTTCGGAATGCGGATACCACCAATATGCACAGCATACATATTTATAATAAAATATATTAGAAAATATCTACACTTGTATGTGTGTGTAATGTCCCTCGGGCGCGAATGTAATAAATCTGATAAATTTGAAATGGTTTTCAATCAATGGACACCGCACAGCAGGCGCCAGGGAAATAGGGAAATACTGTTGCACTTGAGTGATTTCCCAGATTGGCTGTGATATTTATATAAAATAGAAAATAGTTCGGTTAATTTATTCAGTACCTATGTTCAAATCGGTTTTAGAATTTAGATAATAATATCCCATATTTACGAAAACGAAATACATTTAATTTTGAAAAATGTCGAGTTAAGACATTTAAATTTTGACAGACATTGACATTGACAGATAGATTTAGTATGACAGTTTGTTGAGACATCTTAAGGCTGGATCACACTTAAGTTCCAGCACAATGGATCTTATGAACTTACTTGATAAGTTTAGAAGAAGTTAAGTAAAAAAAGCTGGACATTTGAATATCGAATTCAATCCTACGTGAACATGGAATTTGTTCGTCCCTTTTTCACTGACTTAACGGAAACTAGAGCTGTGTCAATCGCGATTGATTTGGTGTTTTTGATCCGTCCACCAAAAAGATTGATTGATTGCAATCACAATAGACGAAATCAATCAATTGTAATGTCAATCTATTACCACTGAAATCGAACCGAACGAAACGAACGAAAAAATGTATGCTTCGTTCATTCAACTTGGTCTGAGTCATTTTACAAATACCAATTAGGAATGGAAATGAAACGCAATGTATATTCTTCATTTTATATAAAATGAAAGATGGCGTGAACGAAGTTGAAAAGAAGTAGATTAGACCAAACTTTCGTTCGTTAATTTTTACATAGTTTTGGTCTCGGTCAGAACAAAAGGATTTGGAAAAAAATTATGTAGGGGCCAGTTATAGCTATCATTGAAATGCATCATTGGAACACATTAGTGGAATGCTGACTTCATTTTTTTACAAGCCAGTTATAGCAATCATTGAAAAATTGATTTCAGTAAAATATCCTGTCAGTGACTGATAACAACCAATTCTATGTATGTGTTTGAGGTTAGAGTTAATCATTGAAAGCAAAACTGACATTTGAGAATATAAAAAGAATCGAACACATTCAGTGGAACGATTGTGTTCCGAATTAAAGAAACGAAAATCAGCTGTTCGTTGAAATTGATTTCTATCAGTGAAATAATAAAAGTGGATTTAAAAGAAATTTTAAATCAGAATTCTATATTTTAGCGATTAAAAAAATCTACTACTCATTAGCTTCATTTTGGTACCAATTAAAGCCATTGCAGTTTGTTTAATTGTCTTAAAAATCGAAATGAAAATTTTCAATGATGCATTTCAATGACAGCTATAACTGGTCCCTTAGTTGAATGAAAGATTGAAAACATTTCGTATCGGTCTTGGGCTGGATAAAACATGATTTCGATTGAATAAACGATTGATTGAAAAGATCGAACCCTTTAATCAATCAATCATTCGATCTTTCAAAATGAACGATTGGCACAGCTTTTAAGGAAACATATTTTCATATGGAAAGGTGCAAGTGGTCTCTACATGACAATTTAATTTTAATGTTTATAAACAATCGGTAAGAGAGGTGAAAAAAACAAGAATACAGAATATTCACATAGTGAATACAACCTTGAGAAAAAAGGAAGACCAAAGGTTGTCCGCGTTTTCCTTGCTTATTTCTTTTTTTCTTTTCAGTCTCCAGATTCTCTGGGTGTATGTATATTTTTTTGTCTGTCAGTGTTTGTCGATTTAATTTTCTCCACCAGACGCGATATTTAAAATTTTCTTATAAAAACTCTTAAATGACAGCACGTATTCGGATGAAACTTGGCAAGATAGTCGATTGTCTTGCAAAATAAATTATTAAATATTTTCATAAGAAAAAGCGCATGGAATTCAACAGTTACTTGATTTTAAATTTAAATTTGCGGAGGAGTTTTTAATTTCTTAAATTAGTTTAAATTGCATATTTAACGAAGGCAATATTTGCGTCAAAAATGACGGTTATTTGATGATCAAATTAACATTTTCGATCTTGCAAAAGGCAGTGCCAGATATGGGAATTGAACTCGAGCTTCGGAAGAATAAAGACTTTATATATAACAACTAGATCAGAAGGGGTAAGAACTTCTTGCATCGGCGGAGAAAACCTAAACACTTAGCAGCGTTTTTGGCAACGTCAAATATTTGATCACTCCACAAAAGATGGTCTGTGATGCACATACCTAGAACTGAAAGCTGGTCAGTCTCTTCGATGCAAGTGCCGCTCATAGAAAGTGGCATTAAGGGAGGGTTGCGCTTTAACGACAGTAAACAGCATTGAGTTTTTTAAGCATTAAATTCTACACGGTTTTTGATTCCCCATTATACAATGCTGTCAAGATCGAAATTTAATGAGCTTATCATACGCTGCCGTTGGAAGTCCACATCTGAAGGACAAGTATGTGAATCTAAGAACGAATATGAAAATCTGAGGGTACTGTCGTCAGCGAAACAATTAAGTGGATTAGAAGTTTCACACAAAAGATCATTTATGAATATAAGGAAGAGTGTCGGAGACAAAACGGTGCCCTGTGGCACACCAGCGTTTATTTTGTGGATATAAGATTTGAAACCGTCCAATACTACTTGAAGAGAACGGTCCGAAAGGTAATTTCTAATCCAACGAAGAAGAGATTCGACGATACCAAATGTACGCATTTTCGATAAGAGAGTTTGATGCCAAACTCTATCACTGCAGAGTTGCGTCGCAAGTGATGTTATCGAATATTGAAGCAAACTGCGTTATCGAAAATAATGCTTTTGCATACAAATTTCGTTTTGGGTTTCCGAACAGTTAGCTTTTGCAGTTCGCTTTTGAAATCATCTTGCAATAGCATTTTTTACCCAAATGTCGTTTTTAAACTAAATAGAAAACCAATTTATTTTAAACACAAATAGATTAGAATCAAATAGAAATAGATTTGATCCAAAGGCAAATAGACTTAACTCAGATTCAAATCGATTTAAACTATTAGCAAAATAATTTAACAATTAGAAATTTAAATTATGTAGTTTGTTATACTTTACACTAATTTTCTAATATTTTAAATCGATTTTTGTTTGGGTTGTATGCATTTGCGATTGGGTTTAGCATATTTGTGTCTGAGTTAAATCTATTTAAGCTTAAGTTAAATTGATATTCTCTTTGCGAAAATATATTTTTGAATGCCAAAAATATATTTTTAGCAAGTTGCAAAGTTCTTTATGATTTTATTATTTCTCAATCTATCACACAACCCTCCCAGTGCATCCTCCGACTTTCATTAGCTTACATCGCTTGAACGCCCTCAAGAAGCTTCATGTATCCCATTGTTTTATCCCAATTTTAATAAACAATTTTTCTATTAAAATACAGTGGTGCCGAAAGCTCAAAATAAAAGTCGCTAGACCAACCGCTAAAAGTCGCTAAGTTCTCTTCAATTCTGAAGTTTATTTCAGATGGATTGCGTAAGGCTAGGAACGCACTTGCGATTTCAATCGCGCGGTTTTTTAGTCGCAAAATAGTGAGTTTAAATGAGAATGAACGCACTTGATACCAACAAATCGTCACGATTTAAAGGTTGCAATTTGTTTCATTTTTCTTGCGATGCGATTGTCGTAAGCTGAAATGAAACAAATGTACTCAAATGGATAATGCTCACACTTGCGATTTAAATTACTACGACTTAAAAATCGTAGTCGCAAAGAGAAAAGGGCATGCACGCACTTGCGATTTTTAATCCACGATTTCTTAGCCGCAAAAAATAAGACACATGGCCTTAAATGTGAATGAACACACATGCGACTTAAAAATCGTAGCGATTATAAAAATGAAACAAGTTCTATTTTTTCGAGCGATTTTTCTGTCGCTACTTATATATAGCAAATGCGTGCATTCACATAAAGATTAGTGTGTTTTATTTTTCGCGATTAAATAATCGCGCGGCAAAAAAATCGGAAGTGTGTGCATGACAATAATTTGTAGCGACTACGACTTTTTAATCGCCTCGATGAAAAATCGCAAGTGCGGTCCTAGCCTTAATCAGACTTCTGTGCTCAAAAGCACTCATATTTTGCATACGCTTTGTTACGAGTATGTTGTTGTGGTAAATTTTAGAAAAGACAATTATCAGTTTACCCTTAAACTAAGTTTCGGACGTTATTTTAATTATAAAGATTATTTCTTTAGCCGCACTACACGAATGTGGAATGAACTTTGGTGTTGGCATTCAGAGCTTCAAAATCCATCTGCATCGGTATTTTCTTCTACCACTTAAACTTTGTTTATGGATAGAAAATAACAGGTTTTCGTAAAATTTAGTCTCATTTTATTTTTGAGTACTAAGTGAAAAGATTTTGTCCCTAGTCAAGAATTACTCGAGCTGATTAAACCACATTGAACAGTAGGAATCGAAAACAAAGGGTATCTTTTTAAAAAATAAAAAATAAAGTGGTGTCGGAGTTGGGAGAAGGGGTTGTTAAGGCATGCCTTGAAAAATTTCAAATATAGACTGGATCTAGAAACTAAGAATTTCAAAGCCTTGACTATATTATTTCCATTTGACATATGCATAGATACAGTTAAAGTTTGTTATACACAAGGCATCATTTTAAACTTCAATGTCAAACAAATGAGAAGAAAAACAAATCTCACTCGAATAACAAAGGCCACTACCAACGCCTCATATTTCATACAAAATATTAAAACCGATCCCAACTGACAATGAAAACCCAAACAAGGCCTCTGACTTACGCAAATCCATCGGATAGTATAACGTCTGTGGCGGCATCATCGGCACCATTATAATCTTTTCCCCTGAGGCTGTTGTCGTTCGGATGAAAAATGAAAGTTTCTTCTACTCGCGCCCTCCATAGTTTTCATTCATTCCATCAGAGTGCACTGCACACATTCCAAAGCATCAGTTGTTTGGTGTAAAATTACAAACTCACAAACAACAAATGAGCATTAAGACAGTAACGAAAAAAAAAAAACAAGCATACGAACTACTGTAACTTGGTCTGTACGAGTATTCGAACTAAACGAACTAAGCTTGGATAAATTGTTTCAGCTGGTTGGCTCGGTTTTCAAAGTAAACCAGCAGCAGTACCATAATCCAATCAAAGCTATACACCCAACTCTACAAAACTGACGAAAAAATAAGGTGTGTCTGGCCGCTACCATTTCCGTCCACTCTACACTGCTGTACTCCAACTGCTGTAACTAACTCTTTCGAACTGTTCAGAGTAAACAACCACACATCAAAGCAGTTTGATTTGTAAGCCTTTTATTTTTTTGGGCACTAAATTTACTTCTTTGCTTATGTAATGGTTTTTATTTAATTGAAAAATTTGTTCTTTTTCTGTTCCATTTGGAGCGCAGGGAATACAAAATAAAACAAAACATGAAATTGAAAGTAAAACAGCGCTGCCCAGCAGTCAGTGGTGTTACCGGTTTTCTGTTTTTGTCATGTTACATAACGAAAAAAAATCCAATCAAATTGAATAAAATAAAGATAAAAATACGCAGGGGGTCGGCTTAATGTTACCTGAGAGACCACAGATCAATGTAGGCACACTGAAGATGAGCTGCCAAAAAACCAAACTCGTTATCTTGGCTTACTAACCCAGAAATGTGGTGCCCAAATCGACGCCATGCCAACTCGAATGACGTAACAGATTGTTGAAATTTACACATTGATTTTACACAAATCTTATTAACACTGGAGAGTTACGCAACAAATTTGTCAATAATGTTGTCATTTGCCGGTTTCGTATTTTTAAGTGCCACACAACATTTGACCTTTTCTTAGAAAGAATGCAGGCGGAAAAGAGTCTCTGATGATGTTTTTTTAATAACCCGCAATTAAAAACACGTAAAAGCTGAAGTTGTTTACCTTTAAAAGAAATGTGTGTGTGTCGTGTGTGAGGACCGACATTCTGGTTTTATGGCGAGATTTATCAATTTCAGCCAAGTGAATGTCACTTATTATTCCACAATCTTCGGTTAGGATTTAAAATAAATAATTTAGCCATTTTCAATGCGCCATCAGCATAATTATGTTATATTTCTGTCAGTCTGGTGTTTTTGAATACAACATGATTTAATTAGTGGATTTAATTGAAATATAAATACACATCACATCAAATTAAAAAACAACAAAAAAAGCCGTCAAATAGAGAGCAAAAAATGTTAAACAACTGTTATGCATCATTTATTTGATAGCAGGACATGTGATTCTCAGTTTTCAATGTTCATTATATTCAATTTAAATATTAATTAGTCCACGTTTTCGATGCTAGACAGTTCTTTACTTTATTATTAATTTTTTTTTTAATTTTATTTATTATATGCGCACAATTTCGTATAGTTTCAATAATTTTTATCATCAACACACATAAGAACCATCAAATGCGAAAGTGTATGTATTTAAAATTAATTATTATTCTGATCATAGTGTCACTTTTCAATTTGGAAATAATATAATTTTCTTTGACATTTGAGTTTTACAATAAAAGAACGATTTTTAATTTTTTTGATGTGAACTTATTTTTTCAAAAATGACAAACATTTGATTTTCCCCAATCAAAAGGTGAACCTAGCTTTATAAAAAATAAAACATATCAATCGCCATTTAAAGAGTTCAATGCAATTTTACTCATTTCCCTATTGACACTACCTGTGCATAAAAATAGAAATTTGGTCATTGACGTTTAGCATTTCAAATAAATTACCGTAATATTGCTATAACAGTCACAGAGAGAAAAAGCAAAAAAATGTTGTAGAGGTGCATTTAGAAGTAATTTATGCAAGGTTATGGTGTGAGGAAATCATTGCTTATAATAATTGTTGTGTGCAATGAATATCAATTATTTTTTCCTGGAGTCAGAAGTTAAATTTATTTGTAATTAAATTTACTTCATTTAAAGATAAATTCCGTCATTGGTAAAGTTTGTTTACGTCGCGAGAGTATGCTGAATATTCACTGAAAATCAAGCAAAAATAATGGCGCCCAATGCAAGGACAATACAATAAAAATAGAATTATACCTAGTTTGATTGCAATCCAGCATTTTTATTGAACTTAGTATTTCAACCGTGAAGTACCATACATCTGTTGTCGAATTAGGTATATGTAGTTTTAAGGCTTCCAATAACATTAAAACATTAAAAGAAATGGAAGAAAATCACGATAGCCATAAATTACGCGGGAATATTTCGAACTCATTCATGATCGCGATTTTTCGAAAATGGGAATTTTTTTTCACGATATCCCCCATTATCTTAGAAGACCAATAATAGTTCTCGTAGGTATGGTCAATGCCTTCGAATAAAAAAAAAATATGTTTTTTTGAGGGGTACTGCTTCTCGCGAAGAAGTGACAAATCTTTCAGAAATACATCTAGTCATGAAAAGTGTTTCACATTATAGCAATCTGGAATGGGCATTAAATTTTAGTTCCCCTCCACTCCTGTCAAATCCACTACCATTGGACCTAAATACAGCGATAGCTCTGTGTTACACTATTACCTAACTGAGGGTAATCATAACCCCTTGAATGTGTACAAACTAAAAGCAAAATTGAAAGGTTTATGTTTCATGTCTTTCATTATCTTATTCCCAAGTCTTAGGGCTTCCTTCAATGATCTATCTGTAAGGCCTATATTTGTCCAAAGTTTGAGAACAATTCTCATATTTGGACTAAGTGGCTTCGGAGTTTTGATAAAACTTCCCATTACGATTTTTTTTATTATGGAGGGATTTTGACTAACCTTAAAATTTTTAGGAAAGTTGGAAAGGATTTATCGTAACTGGAGGGAAATATTGAGCCAGTTAAGGCATTCCACATTCGTGTAGTGTGGCTAAAGAAAGAACCTCTGAATTTAATTGAATTTAATAGTGCGTCCGTAGATGGACTCAAGTGTTAACTTATAGGTATTCTCTAAAGCACGAGTGTTACGGATGAATTGTGTAGAGATGAATGCAAAGATTTCAAAACTTTGTCCATCTCTCTACCTACTTTAATCATTTTTATTTTATTTTGATGCCAAATGACAGTATATACCTGGGATATAATTTTTTTTTACTGTTAAGGACTGCTTTATTTTTTCTCGAAAACGGTTCCCACGATGTTGGTAACTAACCCTACCTTAAAAAATTATTTTTTTTTGGAAAATACGTTTAAACTAACAGTACCATGCAGAACCATTTTTTTTTTTGATGAAAATTGTGTACACTTTAGAAGGAAGCAAATTTAACAAAAACTGGTTCTAATATTACCAACCGTTTATTTGGTTAGGTTTCTTAAAAAGTGCTCTACTGATTTGAATGATATAGGGTCTGTAAGGCTTTTTTAATTAATTTTAAATGCAAACTGAATTGAATAAGATTACAATTTTTTCTGAACAGAAGAAAGTGGAGAGTTTTTGTATTAAGAAGAAAATGGGTTCATAATATTCAAAGGACAGTGCCCAGTTAAACTTTTTAAAATTGAGGTATCTATAAAATATGGAGCTCGTTTTCATAACTTAGGCAATGTTTCAAGCACTACAAATATCTTAAAGCGTTATTTTAAAAGCTCAATGTTCTCTTGGCAACTAGATTTTCCTCAATCAAACAAAAATTTCCCTTCTTAAAACTAAGCATAATTTTTATAGTTTTTATTTGAAATGGCCTGAAGGACTTCTAAAAATGGGCAAAGACTTTCCGTAAATGTATAAGATTTGTTATTTAAACTTATTTATTTTAAATATAAAATGATGCAAAATTAAACTAAGATGGACTTCTGTTGGGTGCCATTTTTGTTTTTTTTTTTTTCTAAAGCTGAATCTGATTTGATTATATGTATATAGCTTTGACTCGAAGGCAAAACCTTTAATCTATTGACATAAGATTTTTAGTTTAAATTTATAAATATTGAAAATAAAATGTTAGAATTACATATAAACAAAAATGGACTCATGTAGGGCGCCATTTTGGTTTTGCCTACTAAAGCTCGTTTTCTCTTAGTCTTTTTTTTCAATATGAATTCAATGTTTTAACAGTATCAAGATTTGATAAGTTTTCTAGGGGCTGTTGCCATTTTGGTCTATTCAAATGGTATAAATGATATTCGCTTATATGATGGTTTCTATGAAGAAACACATCTTATGAAAGAAAGGAAAAAAAATCTGAGACAATACTTGGTGGAAGAGAGCTACCTATCTTCTCTAAAGTTGCCCCAAATACTACGATTCCTAAGAGCAATTAATTTGGTGGAGGAACTGTAGGATGAGCGAGCTAATTAATTTTTAAGTGGGGGCACATAGATCGCCAGCTCACAGTGCAATACCTCCAATACATAATTTATTTATTCATTCATTCATTAAAACGAGGAACCTAGCTTCAGAAAAATATTAAATAATACTCTCACTTTTGGTCTCACATTGGGCGCCAGTTTTTAATTAACAACAAAACCCCTTAAAACATCAATGTAAAAAAAACTCAATTGTCTACAAGGGGGTACAAATTCAAAAAGAAATATGTTCAAATGTATTTATAAAGATGGCTTCATAAAATTGGTAGTTGAGCTATAAAAGATTAACTTCATAATAAGCTTACTTTTATCAATATTCGTTGTAATTTAATTCACTTAAAAAAAAAAAAACTTTATTATCAACTCCGTTTGCATATGTATATGTATTTTATTGAATGTCACAACAATTTTACACCTACACAAATAAAAATCCAATCTCTTTCCTACTTCGCAGTATTTTTGCACAAAGCAATAAAAATTCTTCTTCAGCGCACATAAGCCGTCAATATGGATATTTTCTACTTTCCTGTCTTTAAATTACACATCCTTTCATTTAATTTTCTATCAATAAAAAAAATGATGAAAATTGTAGTAGATATAAAAAGAAAAAAAAAAAACGAAATAAGACCCAATTCATTGACATGTTCCACCTTTTGCATGATATTGTGAAGTAGAAGCAGCATATCTGCAGCCCGATAAAGTACGAAATAAAATCCAAATTGAATTCCATCATACTCATCATCAATATCGTTGTCGTGTATAAAGTACGAATAAGAGTGTACTAGTTGAAATATGTAGTCAACCAATATTGTATAGTAAGTAGAACATGTGTTCGTCAAAAGAATAAATAAATATACATCTATGTCACTGTACTATAACTGCATATATTTATTTGTTTACATTTTACTTTCATTTCTTCCATGGAATTGTGTGCAAATAGGTTATAAAAAAAAAGCTAAAAATGAATAAAGGAAGTACCATCATCTTTGTTTAATATAACAGATGGGCCAAAGCAATCAATTTTCAACTATGTTGATGATGACGACAACGACGACGAAGATGACGATGGAAATGTTGAAAACGGATTTCAATGAAGCAGTATTGCTTCAATTGAGAGACATTGAAGCGTACTTTGTGTTCAGATACATATTTATATACATATCTATCTTACACAAACCTATACTTCTACTGTTTCATAGTTCATTTCAATTTGTTGTTGTATGAAATTTAAACGAAGGAGCATTATTTGTGGAGGCATTGAATAATGGTTCTTCTATGAAGTGTCATGTGGGACCTACAGTATAAATCTTTTCATTTGAAAACTATTTTTTTTATTAGATTCTGTCTGTCTATGTATTATAATGTAATTTAAACGAGCTGATTATTTAAAAAAAAGAGGACTCCTAGTGTGATTGTATTTTAAAGAGATTGATAAGGGTGATAAAGGTGAAAATCAAATAGATTTGGTTCTTTAAATGAGCATTTTTTGAAAAAAAAAAAAATCTTAATTGGCGCCCAACACTACATTAATTGCCTGTAGAAACTTGCTTTTCGATGTTATTTAATTTTTTTGTATGGAATTTGGAATTTAAATTTGAGAACGCAAGATCTTATACCGAACAATTTTTAGTTTCAACGAAGTTTAAAAATGAATGATGTTTCTCTGCACCTACTGGATGTGCATCATCCGGCAAACACACACCGGCCATTTAAAACAGCGTATGATTCGCGCATAATGTCATTGAAACGTCTGAACTTGTTTTATTGAATTTTAAAATTTATTTGGTCATTAATTGAAGAACCCTCTTTACTCTTTTCAAAATACAATCATTTTTAAACAATTGATTGCTTAAAAAAACAATTCCTTATGAATGACTAAACTTTAAAACAGGTTAATTTGCATGAAATCATAAGCAAGTTAATTAAAAATCACATTGCAATAACAACAAAATTAAAGCTGAGTAAAGTTGAACTACATTTTTCAGCGATTAGAGAACCGGAAGCTCAAAAACCAGTTTTTTTTAATAATAATTCTAGAATTCTAGCATTAATTGGCATTTTGTGTGCTACTTGAAAAATTAAATCTAAATTAAGGAGATCTACATAAATGTATGTATACGATACATATGAATATATAATTTTGTATCTCAGGGCTTTTAGAATAATATTTTATGTTAATGGAGAGTTTTTGCTTAGCTGGAGTCACATACATTTTAATTACTTCAGTTTGATTCAGTTTTAAAGTTCAACTTATTAAGTATTCGGTTGGAAAAAACATGGTTTTTTGCTTTATGTCTAAACTAGATTGCAGGCTAGGTTTTAACCTATAAACGTTTATACTAAATGTTTTTTATTCATAGACCCCCTGCGAATATGATTAATTAAAAATAATTTGTGTTTTTGTACGATGGAATTTATGTCATTTTCGATTGTTTTTTAGGACGGAACCACGCGGTTTTTTATTTCATTCCAATTTGAAACAACTCTGCCCCTACCTACACTTAACAAAATGGCTTCTTCAAGGCAATTCGGCAAAATTTCAATTTATTTTTACTCGTGAACTCTTTATGGCGAGCAGAAAAATAATTCGAAAACATTACTCGGAATAAGTCAATCGTAATCGTTAGTAACTTAGAGTGTTTGGGTATGCTGCAGAATCTCTTAAAAAAAAAATGTTATTTTGAGAACTACTGCCTCTTGGAAAAAATCCTCTTGTGACAAATCCTCCCAGAGTACCACTTGTCATTGAAATGTGCTTCTCTTCTTAGCCGCTCAGACTTGGTGGAAAATAAATGTAGGTTCCATCCATTCCCGAGGATGACATTCATACAGGAATAGTTAAGATTTATGTATATGTCACCACTAGCCATTGGTTCGTTTATTTTTGTATTTTATATCTCACTTGGAGCCAACTTAACAAATTATTCCACAAAAGTAAATGTGAAACCTGAGAGTCGTACGAAATCCCCAAAAACGAAAATCACCATTGGAATAATTTAGTATAATTACATTACATTACATTTTACACTACCCTGTAGATAAATCTACGAAATAGAGACACAGAAAAGCACTGGCAACTGAGGCCATCGGTTTTGGACCATTGGACAAAATCTCCAAAAAAAAAGAAATCCAAATGCTTATATCTCCCAAAAATTGAAAGGAATAGCATATCACTCAACTCTTTGTTAAATTATAAATTTTGTATTATAATTTTGTATATAATAATTCGCAGAAAGTATTATTTTATAAATATAACATTTATTTTTGTTTTGTTTAAAACATTCAAAGAAGTTTTTTTTTTTTCAATTTATTTTTTACATATTTTGAATAAGCATAATAAACATTATAATGAATTACATTATTACTTCTTAAATAACATTTCGTGCAACATTAACTAAATGAAATAATAAACAAATCGCGCGATTTAATCGCATGATTCACTACTTGAACATATTTGTTTTGCAGATTTTGGCATGGAAATTTCTGCCATGGGGATTCTCTCTTTGAAGATTTCACTGCTGGAGATTTCAGTTTGGGGATTTTCGTTTGGTTTTGGGGATTTTAGTTTCGGGATTACGTCTTGAGGAAAACGTCAGCAACCAGTGAAAACTCTGTATTAGGAAGTTTATAAATTTATTTTGAACTCACACCAAATTTTGATGTCATTTGGTTATAAATCCAATAGAACTTCATTCACAAAGTGATAAATGTCACACCCGTAACAGAAATGTGTATAGGTTGTTATCATAATACTATTAGGCTAGGCGCGCACATTCAATTTTTAGTTGCGCAACTGTTTGGTTCAAGCAACTAAAAAGTTTGTGTTTTTTTACACAAACTAAACGATTGCCTAAAATAAGTTCGATATTTTGCGTAACATATAATTATATGCACCAGCGCGGACATTCAACCAAATAGTTTATCTATTTTCTATAAGCAACCAAACAGTTGTGCAACTAAAAATTTAATGTGCGCACCTAGCCTTAAGCTCTAATTTAAAGGTTATGTCAAAACCGTAACAAAATTAAATTTAAACACAGGTCTCTTTATTTTTAGTTCTTAACTCATTTTGAGTTTTCCTGTTTATAGGCAGCAAAAATTTAAGGAAATCCTTCTTCCAATGGAAATTTGATCCACTTCTAGTGAGTTTTTTCTTCTATTTAAATAAAAGGAATATATCACGATTTGGGTGGATATAAATCATACTTAGTCACAGTCGTAACAATGTGTAAATTTTAAACTAACATGAAGTTTTAAAAGACATAAAATCTGCTAACACTTACATAAATTAGATTTTATGAGAACCGACTTTGAATTCAGTACACATATTTATTAATTTAATAATTTAATAAAAAGTAGAAGCATAAATATCAGTGAAACACCCAAAGAAGAGACCCGCGTGTCAGAATTCTAAATGAATATTAAGATGTCTTTTAGTGGGTTTTCTTAAAGGATAGCCGAATTTATACAAAAATGCTTTTCTAGTCTTAACTTAAGCTGAAACATTCACCAAAAACTTAACTTGTTTCATGCAGAATTTAATATATTGGAAAAAGTGGCGCCCAATGTGAGAACAATCATTGAGAATAAAGCTATTTTAGGCTTAAAATAAGAAACTGATTTTATAAAATGTCAGTATTTTAAATATTCCTTAATTTCGAACAAACTCTAGTAAAATTTTAAAGCAAAAATTGAAAATTTCCGAAGTGCAAAGAATTGTACCTACTTAACTGTTTTCAAAAAGTTTTTTTTTGTTTTTTTTTTTTTTTTTTCAATTAAAAGACCAGGGACTCAATTAACGTTTCTCTGCAATTTGAAAATATTAAAAAAAAAAATACTATTAAATATATTACTCTTACTACGAACTTTAACGCTATAAATTAAAAAGAATCTGCAACTTTGAATTACCTTTAAGCGAATAAGCATTTTTGGAAACACATCCATTAAGTTCATTTTTTGTTTCTTACTTTTGTTTGTGTGTATGTGTGTGTAGGCATATTTATACTTTTTATAAAGTATAGTATCATGAATTTAATTTTTTTTTTTCAACTCTTAATAATAATGTTGAATGCATAAAGCTGTGTGTAATATTTCACGCACCAAAGAAATATAAAATAACTGGGAGATAAAATAAAGTGAAAATGTTGTTACACGCCCTAGTGCTCATTGCATTTCAATTAAAAGCGAAAGTAATTACTGTTCACGCCGTATACATACATACTTACATACAATGAGGAGAATTTTCTGATATTGATGTGTTTTTTTTTCGCGTCGAATATCGTTGGATGCGTTTTCAACTCGTCATTGAGTGTAAAATTTAAAGGTCTGATATTTGATTAAAAAAAATATTTATCCTGACACTTAAATAAAATAGAAAGGTCCAACTAAACTCTAAATTGTAAAATTGTAAAAAAGCACGTTTAAAAAATGATATTGAAATGATAAGGGATCTTCCACGAACCGGCTATTCCTATCGCTAAGTGGCTCTTGTTACAGAGATATCTGGTTGAAGTCTGCTATTCAGTAAAACTGGGTAAGCTCAGTGTCAGGAAAATTCTAATACGTAGATATATGGTAAAGACAAAAACAAACAAAAATGTTGCATATTTTTTTGGGCATTGAGTAAAACTTGTCTATCCAGAAAAAGACGGTTCTGAGAATATATGTCGCATAAGGCACATGCGATGGAATGTTGAAGTTGAACCTTTAAACAAATTATTTGGACTATTTGGACAGAATGCTAGGAATATATTTTAATATTTGATGTTCAACACATCAAGATCGACCTGCCTGTAGCCCCAAGTTATTTCATGCCTCCGAACACCTGGGACTTTGTGTCTCTACGAAAACGACTAAAAAAATATTTGACACATTCAAGTAAAAGAGTAAATCCCTGCGACCAAATTCTACACTTAATTTTGTTTTCATTTTTATTTATGATTGCATATTTTATCCACTGTAAATATATTCAAGTGTTACAAAATTTTCTTCTCTTCATGTAATTACTATTCATGAATTAAGGAAATGAGTTGCATATATAAGTTTTTCAAAAAAAAAAAAAAATGGTTGTAATGATTTCTCAAAAAAAAAAAAAAAATCATAGGCTTATAAAGTTAATGCGTTATATATTATTTAGTTAGCTCATGTGGAATGCCACAGTCAAGTTCATTAATGTTGTAATAACAATACAAAAATATTTTTATTTTTTTTTTTTCAAACCAAATAACAACATCAATTAGTTCGTTTGCTATAATGTTGTTAGCGTGTTTTTGTGTGATTTTGCTAACCACTGAACGAGACTCTGCAAAACAAACAGAAATCATTGAACTTGCTTCATGTGTGATCGCACAAACACATCACGCTCTACAAAAGTATATTGAACTGTATGATGTGGTGTGGCAAGATGGATTATTTAGATCAAGCTATCCCTATCAGATATGTTGTATTATTATTTTATACATATTTGACTGTATAAAGAGATCGAGCGGATTCGTGAAAAGTAAAAGTGATGCTCTCAACTACTGATCGGGAGAGAGAGGGAGATATATTAAAATTTGTTGTGTCTGATAGTTGATGCACGATGCAAGCTTGGCTTTCTTTTTTTTTTTGAGTCTTGCTCATGATGATGCTGAAGGTTTTGTGTTGAAATTGTTGTAAGCTTGTGCTGAAACTGAAGGTTTATCGATAAATCACGACTTATGTAATCGACAAGGAGATGTTACGGAGAGATATATGTATTTTAAGCCCCCTGAATCTACGGGTCTTCCTCTTCTTTTAAGAGATTGTGTTGTTTAAACAAAAATCAAGATACATAGATACTTAAACTAAATCCCTATTTTAATCACGACCTAAGTTTATTTTTATGCATAATATGTTTGTCGGAAAGATAAGGTCTGGAGACAGTGATGAATTATCAAATAAGTATTTCAGGAAATTGACTAACTACGAGTATATACTACAGTTTTATTTCTATATTTTCAAATGGGGTAAAAGACCTTTTGTGGGTGTGCACGTGCACTGCATTACATACCTTTCACCTGAGTTATTTTTTATTCAGACTATGATTTCAAATTATTTACGTGCGCAGACACAAAAAAAAAATGTGATTAATTAAGATCATTACGTAACAGACGAAAGGAATTTTCATGCATGAGAAATGAGTTTTTAAGAAATTATCATTTATCTTTGTAATTTAATTTTGTATTCAATTAAAGTCGGATAAAGTTGTATAAAGCTTTCTCAATGCATTTCTAGTTCCAATTTCATATTAAATTTGTTATTTATTACATCTTGTTTGTATAACAAAAGCCTTATTGTTGTCGTTAAGTATTAAATTAAGCTGTATTCTTAGAGCACTTTAAATAAAAACTGTCTTAAAATACACACGTTAACTTTAAAACATCGATCAACAGATAATTGACTGGTTAAATTTCTTATTAATAACAAAATAAACTGATATGTAATTAACGTTAAGTGACAAATCTTAACTAAAATCTATAACAATCCAAAGCAATCTTTTGTCAGCAAAAAGTATAAACTAAAATTCACATACACTTTCTGACGAAGTGTGAACTTTTGCAAAAGCACACACTTGAGTTTGTAAAAAGTGTATTTGCCACTGTTGTCTTCTCTTTACCATCTCTGAATTTTTGGCAGAAATAACAAAAAGTACTCAACTTACTTTGTTGAATTACTTAATTAACGTCTAACTTCAATAAAATCGTACAGACAATATTTCACTCTTAACTCATTGAGTAAAGCTAATTGATGTTTAACTTACGTTTATTAATACACGAGTAATTTCATATTTAGGCATTCTCTTACACTCCAAGATTATCGGATTTTTGAGGTAAATCTGGAGTAGTTAACTCCTAAATCATGTTTTCAGTTAATTTAAATTTCAAGTAAAGTTAGAGCTAATACAAAAAATTTGGTCAACATATCACCGGTCTAGAAGTTAAGGTAAGTTTTGTTTAACTTAGAGTTAACTCAGTACATACAAATTGGGCCTTGAGCTTAAGCAACCGTTGTGAGATAACACAAATGGTTTCCAGCTGAAACGTTTTTTTTTTTCAGGGATGTTGCCCCTTTTGAGGAAGTGGCAAAATCCTTTAAGATTATATTGTTTCATGATAAAGTCGTTGGCATCTTATACGTTCGGAATTGGCAGACATTTCTATACAAGATGAGATTTAAGAAAAAATTTTAAATAAAACAAAAAAATAAAAATAGGCATCTCTATAATGAGACAAAATATAAATATAACAAAATATATATATATATATCGAAGATTTAGAACGAATCAAAAGTAAGAAAATTATCATTTTTAGCCAAAATTTGAATGAGCTTCGTTAAAAAGTTCGAAAGTCAGAAGAATAACGTACAAAATCAAAGCGTAAAGGAGTTGAAAAATTATAACTATCAAATTCAAAAATTTCTGGTAGAATTTATATTAAAAAAGTTTAGGAAACTTCATTTTAATAAAGGAAGAAAAATGACAGGAAAATGTATATTTTTCCATTTTTTTTTAAATTTAATTTAACAAGAAATTTATAACAAAAAAAAATCACGTTTGGTGTTGCTGAAGTCTGCCGCTGTCGTGATAATTGTTTTCTGTTTCCCAGGCATCATAAAATGGGAGTTAAATACAAATATAAGATTTTACTAATCTTTCTAAACTTTTTTTAAAACTTGGTTAGTATTTGATGAATAAATAAAGAATTGTAAGATAAGTTTAAGAAAGTTTAGACACATAATTTGTTTCTTTTAACAGCAACTTATTCAAAAGTTTTAAAAATTCAATTTTCTAGAAGTCATACAAATAAATTTCATATATAATAAAATGGGTGTGGCAGTGGGCGGATGCCAAAAAAAAATCAGGGCATACTTAATGTTCTAAACAGCTTTATACAAGTTGAAGATTTTTATGAATGTTTGATAAAGAAAACACTCAAATGCAAGAAACTTTAAAAATTTCAGCTAAATCGATTTATTACTTTTTGATTCTACAAGAAAAAAATCTACTACTTTTTTTATATTATTCAAACATAAATATAAAATATTATAATTACTGAATTTATAGTCTTTATATTGTAGTAAACGTGTCCCAATTTCAAATAAACAAAGATGTTATGGATTTTTGAGATTTTGGTTTTATACTTTAGAGGACGAGGATGGCGAAAAAAGAAGCAAATAGGAAACTGCGAAAAAATATAGGTAAGTCTCCAAATGGAAGAGTATTTATGTATATCATGAATAAATAAGAGGCTATTTCGGCAGAGAGTCTAAGCTTAGTGACTTACAGCTATCAACCATATCTGTATGCGTGTTTGCCAGGAATGGAGATACCCTACAATTTTCTGATGATTCCGAACGGCTAATTAGCCTTTTTATGACAAGAAATACTTTTGGAGGGTTTATCACTTCCTCGCAGGAGGCAGAACACCTCTAAAAAAAATTTTTGCAGCAACATATCTTGAGAAAAAATTTAAAAATATAAACTTAAAATAAAAATCTAAGGATCAGTTACTTAGTTGGACTGTTACGCAGAGGGTCTGAGTTCGATTCCCAGCAGCTGCCAACTAAAAACAATGTAATGTTTTTAGGGGTACAAACTCTTATGAGAAAGTGGAAAATCCTGTCGTCGTAAAAATTTCTTCTCATCTTAGCTGACACAAAGAAGACTGTGTGTCGGAATGGTTCGGAGCTAAGGTCATTGGACTCAAATTTATTTGTTTATTTTTGTTTTAAGATAAAAATTAAGAAATTCATACCTAATCACGTGTTAAAGAAAACTAAATAATTTTAATATTTAATTTAAATGTTGTAGTAGAATTAAGCAATACATTTTTATTTGAAGAAAATATTTTCAGATTGTTAAACGTTGAAAATAGACAATGCTCCTCTTTTGGGCAGAACAATTATATTCAATTTGACCGATAAGTGACGAAATTTGTATCCACCAAATCAACTTGAAGATGGTGGTGTACCTATCCACAAAAACAGAAGTATAAGTCTTCTAGAGTCAATTTGATAAGCGTCCATTCAACTCTTAGTGATGATTTTAAAATTGTCAGGAGGACAAAGAGAGCTGTCAGTGGGGTGTTTTCTAGAATTGGATTGGTGGAGAAGGCAGCCAATTTTATGTGGTTGATTCCCAAAAGTTGAGAGGTCAAGAGTTCTCCAAAAGAAACTTTGATTTTGGGTGTACTCGTATTACTGCATGCAGCTAGTATGTGACAATGCTCCTTATAAGCCCGTGTTCCTTGAGATCATAGTTAACCCAGAACTGTTAGCGTCATCAAAAGTTCGAGTATAAGTCAAAAAATATATCTAAATTTAAGCCAAATTGAAAGAAGCTTCCAATACAGTCGACTTGGCATAGTTCCATTTCGACTTATTAAAAAAAAATGTATTTTTCAAATTTCCAGTGTCAGGTGGTTCCAATAACCGGATTTGACTGTATATTTCCGAATAATAATTTTTTGTATTTCCTTGAACATGATACTATTAAAAAAAATTATGATCGGAACTAAATTTTTTTCATGGTCAGGGTCTGTCTTGCTGGTACTTGCAGTGGGTCCATAAGACCAGAGAGCAAGAGCGTCAAAGGAGCTTGAATTAATTAAGACACTTAAAAAACTTAGAACCAGGGCGCTATACTCCCTCGGAAAGGCCCTGTTCATGGTCTTTATAGATGAGTGCATTTAAAAATGTACTCGTTGCTGCTTGTATAGTGTTTTTTTTTTTGAAGATCATTTTCAGTTTCGGAATTTCAGGTTTAAAATAAAAGTATGCCAATGTCATCTCATTAATATTAAAATCGTAAAATGATATGGAGTAACTTTTTTTATTCCGTAACTTCAGTATACCCCTGGCATAATGGTTAGTGCGTTGGACTGTCATGCAGTAGGTCTCTGATTTGATTCTCAGCCGCTGCAAAAAAAGTTTTTCAGGGGTGTACTGTATTTTACGAGGAATTTACAAATTCTTGCCGTTTGGAATCGGCAAAACATTGTAGGTCCCCTCCACTCCTGCCAAACACGTACACAGGAATGTTTGAGAGTTGTAAGTCACTAAGTTCTGGTTCTCTTCGAGCTGTTGCACTAACAGATTTATTTTTTATAACTTCAGGTTATATTTATATAAAGCAGTTACAAATTTTATGTTTGTTTTGAGTTAAGAAATAAAGACTAACTCAAACGATGAGCATTTAAACATTTTAAAACTTTTTGGAACTTACCGCGTTTAATTTTACAAGAATTTTTTATAAATTTCTTCTTCGTGACGCGACGTTTTGAAGAAATTTCAGTTCTCGTGGTCACGGGATTAGAGAGTCTTATCCAAAACGTCGGAAAGAAGAAGTTTATAAATATTTCTTATACATAAATTAGCGCGGTAAGTTCCGAAAAGTCTTAAAAGTTGATTAACCCTAGAAAGATAAGCATATTTCACCTCTCATAAGAGAAACACATAATGTATGTGTCGATTTGACATAGGTTATCATTTTAGGGTTTTAATGTCCCAAAAAAGCAAAGTTTAAGTTTTCATAACATCATTGAAATGTAAATTTATAAGGACGGTGTAATTGTATATATTTTTTTTATTGTGGATGGACTGATTAGGTTCTTATTCTGGCACAGTTTAAGTACCTTTATTCCTTTAGGTTTCATGAAATCATAAGCCCCTTATATGTAACCCACCGTGCTCTTCTTAACTTATATTTCTTCCAACAAATGTCGTGCAATTTATGTCGAAATCAAAAGACCTTAAGTCTTACATATTGTCTTAAGTATTGACATTTTAAAATTGTGGAACGTGTCATGATTTGTTGTGCCAAAAATCCAAATTTACTAAAAGGTTAATAAGTAAAAATCAAAAAAGATCACAAGAACCATTTACGAGTAATATTGTGACAAAAACTGGAACTGCGCCCAAATAATTTTTCTCAAAAACCTTGATTTGATGCTGAAGAAAATGATATCAACCTCCAATTACAAGATCGTAAAATTCTTACGCCACAATGATTCTTCTTCTTTTTCAGAATGTTTCTACTTATATTGCGCCAACATACAAGACACAATCGTTAGCCTAATACAAATTCTGAATACGATTTAATATCTGATCAAGTTGCATCCTACAAAAATTCACACCAAAATACATTGTTAGTCCATCAACCTATCGATACAAATTCAATCAGATTTCACAATCACTTTCTATAGATACAAAATACCTAACATTGCAGCTTGCGAAATGCGTTCAGATACAAAACACGTCCTCGAAAAAAGATAAAAATATCTTCAGCAGTATCAATAGCTATAGATTAGGTATGTATCATAGATACATTCAGTAGATAGTATATGTATTACCGACACTGCTACAGACACATGAATGTAATTTGCATATTTTTTACGCAAGAAATGAACTGTTCGCCATATTCAAAATAGATACATATGCATACATAGAAGATTTGTCGACGTTTCGAGATGTAACAGGTAAACCGTAACAAATTTACATTTAAATTTATTTTTTTTTTTGGTAAAATTTTATTAAAAATGTCTTAATTTTAAATTAAAAAAAAACCACTATCTAATGTATACTGAGCAGTTGTCAAATATCGCAACAAAATTATTTAAAATCATAATAAATTATGGGAAGGTTCCGAATTTTTAAATTTGTAACTAGGTATTTTTTTCTGACAAATCGAAAGAATTTGATTCTGAACAACAATGAAATCGGAGAATTACTAATTTTAAATTGGATAACTTTTTCATAATTTTCATAATTCTTTAAATTTCTTAGCAAAAAGTTGATAAAATTTGGAAGTTTCTAGTTAGCTTTTGAAAGTTTTTCAAAATCTATTTTTCTTTTAATATTTTTTAACGTCGACTTCTCAGCCATGATCTGATCATTGATTGTAAAAATAAAAAAAATACAATTTGGCTGAATTTAATTGAACACGTTGGCAGGTAGCTTAGCAAACAGATCTTTATGAAAAAAAAAACATTTTCCTACATTTTAAAACATTTTTGCAACAACACAATAGTTCTTGAAATTTCTAGAAATTTCTATCCGAACGCAAACTATGGTAAGACCACTCTTCCGAATTGTAAAGCTTTTAGATAGAGTTCCTTGCAATTCTTGAATACAACCACTTGTTGACTTTTTACAAAAAACAAATTTTTTTTTTTAGAAATAAAATTGAAAAATACTCTGGAAAATTTTAACAAACTAATTCCTGAATAAACAAAATTCACAATCTCTGCTTTTCTTTAAAAATACGAGTACAGTTTTTAAATGTAGGTTTTTGAACGACAGAAAAATAGTCCGAAGTTTTGAAAGCAGGGAAAAATATTTCTACAGAACTTTCTAGACATTTTCGGGATTCATAGGTTTGGGTATTCCAACATCAAAGAGACGTGGACTTCGAAGTTCGAATACAGAGCACTGTCACATTTATCCATACCAGTAGGTACATATATACATTTCGAGAGAATTCACTATTCACAATTGTGTGTTTATTTTCTGTTGAATTTTAAAAAATCACTTTAAAAAATTATTTTTTTTTATTCCAGTTATAAAGTATATTCCTGTTCAAGGATAATCCCATAAATGTTTGTAATCGATGATGATGATACTGTTGGCACTTTTTTTTTAGGTTTTGGTTTGTTTTTAATTCAGATACATACCGGCTCCAAAGAGGGCAACAAAAACAATCATACACTTATTCATTTTTAAATTTATGAAATTTAAAAATATTTTTATTTAGAAAATATTTTTTGCAAAAAAAAAAGAGACAAAATTAAAAAGGCTCTTTCGACTACAAAACGCTTAAACCGACTGTGTGTGGTTGGAGGTCTTACATTCGCTTTTTATACCAGGCCAAGAGGTGTAAAACTGTGTTATGTGCCTCAAAAATTTTGCCGTTTTATTTTCAGGCTTCTTTTTTTTGATATTGTTGTTGTTGTTGTTGTGTATTTTCCTACTTCTTGAATATTGTGGCGGGGGTAGAGTCTGCTAAATATACGACGAACAACGATGACGACGACAAAGACCACTATTTTTATAAAAATGTTGGTAGTTTAAGTTGGTTTGGTACGTGTTCGATGATTTTTTTTTTCTTCTTTTTCTTTTCTGTCTGTCTCTCAACGGTACGAGTGGAGTATCTTGCAGATACACCTCTCTCTTTGTGTGTCGTGCATTTCATATTCCTCATTATTCTTTAAGCCTAAGTTGATTACGATGATGGCTTAGACTTTATTGGTAGGTAGGTATCTCAACTAAGTACCTATACTCTGTGAACTAATGTGTTTTTGGCTTTCTTTCGTTTCGGATATTTTTGATAGTATATTGTCAAATCAAGTCACAGATACATATACTTAGATGGGAAGATAGTTTTTAGTTAAAATTAAAAATTTGGCCATGCTTAGGTCGTAAATGTGCACTGAGTTCGACCTGACTAGCAAACAACAGGCAACAGGTAGATGTGGCATTATACTTACTCATACTAACCATATCCAGTTATGCGATAATATTGTCGCTCCTTTTTTCTAAATAAATTTATATCCAAACGGAATGGCATTAGTAATTATTATAGTAGTACGAATTTCAGACTTAGACTCGGAGTCAGATAGTTGTAGTAGAATATTGTAAAATTGATCAGATCTTGTTTTGTGGGGCTCTACGAGAATGCGGTATGTGTGGAATTGCTTTCAAATGAATTTCAATCTTTGTTTAGGTCGGTTGTGGTATTGACGGTGACGGTGGTTGATGTTACGAGGGGTGTATTGTGGGTGCAGTTGTACAGCAGTAGCAGAATTCTATAACCATAAGCCATAAGCCATGTATGGAGAACGAAGGAGGTGTGTGCGCTATACAGAAAAAGAAGAAGAAGGAGACGAGAAAAAAAAATACATTAAATATGTTTTTTTACAACGGTGTTTGCAGCTCGTGCCAAAAAAGGTTTATGCAATTCCGGGGAGTTTAACGGGTTTAACCTAAAGTCGTGGGCTAAAAGTTTTATGTTGGTTGCATAGGTGGATGTTTGTTTGTTTTTTTTTTTTTCGTCAGATACCTTCCTACCTTTGGCTTAAGTTGTGATGTGAGGATAGATATATGCATTTTGTGGATTCATCTTCTTTTAATCGTAAAGCTGTTTTGTGTGGTGTGGCATAGGTACATATACATGGTTGAAGTCTTGTTATCGAGTATGATTTTTATTTTAATTTTAAAATAAGTTAAATTTTAGCACTTAAATTCATAGAGGTAAACTTAAGACCTGATTTTATTTTGTGGGTAGCTTTTATGTAGACAACTTAGTATTTTTGAAGCCGCTCCCTTGTTTGTGAAAAAGAGATTTCCAAATATTTCGAGATGAAGTTGATATAATGCTCTGTATGATATGGTGACTTTTTAAGTCTTATATGTAGGTATAATAGGTACATGGAAAGACATTTCCTCAGACTTAAATAAGGGCTAGCAGGAATTAATTATAGCAGGTATTACTCATGAATTTTTATGGATATCTAACTAAAGGGTTTTCCAGCAGATATTCTTGAACTTTAACAAGTAATTGCGGGTATATTGGTATACCTCTCTCAAATTGGATGCCATTTATTTATTCTCCTTACCAAATGAGCATGAAACGTTATAGGATTTAGCAACATGTGCAAGTAATTAAATTGTATGGAGCAACATTGCGCACAGTTCGCGAGAATCTTCCTTCCAAGAGGACTTTTTGCAAAGTGATCGAGTCAACCGGTTCGCGTATTGCCAAACTGTATATCAGCACAGATCTCCTTAGTCTGTGCTCAGCCATTTTCTGCTCACCGAATTTGAAAGTATTGGAGAGCAAACTGTATGCTACCACAGAGCGCTCTGTGGTCACATGCAGTTTGCTTGTAAAATATTAAAAAAGCTGAAGCAAACTATATACTATTTCAGATCGAGCAAAGTACCTGTGATTACAGAGCCATCGTTCACGTTGGTGTGGTTATTGTGTGTGGTGTGTGGTGCCGTGACATAAGGCCAAGTGACAAAAGGCCAAATTTGTTTGTGACTTAAGGCCAAACATAAAATGTTTTGTCTTGAGCAACAGTACCTTGTGTGGCCCGGTTCGCGAGTTTTCAGAATTTTAACTCCCTTTTCGGGGCTCACACCCGCTCACGCAACTCCGTTGCTCCGCTTAGGGTATGTTCAGTCGCCAGCAGTACATAACTGTTAGTTGCTTACTCCAATTAATGTAAAATACAAAACTGTTGCTACAGGCGCCTGCCTGGCCTTAAGTCACAAACAAATTTGGCCTTTTGTCACTTGGCCTTATGTCACGGCACCACACACCACACACAATAACCACACCAACGTGAACGATGGCTCTGTAATCACAGGTACTTTGCTCTTAGTTTCCTGAGCAAAATGTATACCAACACAGAAAAATCTGCTTTTGATCTGACACAGTATATAGTATGCTCTTAATTTGAATGAGCATTCTGTAGTCTATTATAGAGCGTCGGAGCTCTGTACTGATATACAGTTTGGCAATACGCAACCGGTTCAGTGAATATGCCGAAAATATTTCTGCTGTCCTTAAGATTGGAGGGGGGGGGGGGGGCAGAAGTCCAGGGGCGGCAAAATGTCGCCGGTGAAGCGGGTAGAGTAGAGATCATGTTTCATGACAGAACGTTTGACAAGTCAACAAACAAAAATGACGTAAATTTAGAATTTGCCACCCTGCCTGTGATTCGTCGTTGACACTCTCGGCTGGTTTCCGTGAATTTGTAAACGTTCAAAAACTCTCTCGAAACTGAAAGTGCGAGACCGTTGGCGGTGGCGCTGCAAACGGGCAGACTTTTGACCACGTATATATAAGTAGGTATAAAGTACTCGTATCTACAGTAGGTAAAGTAGGTAACCGCCAGCGGTCTCGCATATCATATGTTTCCGAACGCTCCCCTTCAGTTTCGCGGGTGTTTCCGAACGTTCCGTTTTAGTTTCGTGAGTCGCACGACAATAACGTGTTGTTTATCGTATTTGTTGAATCTTCTAAAACTAAACATTTAGAAGAAGAAGTTTCAAGATGCATTACTGAAATTCCTCAGTTCTAGTTCTGGTTCGAAAGTCACGCCTTCGGCAGCATCCAGCAGCAGCGGAGGTGATTGCAATGTAAGTATATGATTCCTTCATCTAGAATCTCGCGTGGCCTAGAAGTGTCTTCCGGCCAATATTCATGGGAATGCATGACTTATTTTACAGGCAGAAGAAGAAGACGTGCCTGCCGTCGAAGTTGGAAGTCTTTCTGGTCCTACCACAGAGCAGGCCTGCAGAAGAAGTAAACCTCGATGTTGCCAAAGAAGACATAATTGAAATCGATCGTTCTGCTCTTGCCGAAGCCAAAGATGTGAATCTCGACGATGTAGGTTGCTGGCCTTCTACTATGATCGACGAAGTCAGAACGCTTCTAGTACGTCGCGGATCTGACTCAGTACAGCACATCGATTTCAAATTTTGCCGATTATGTTCGCTCAGGGACTTCAACGAAAGGCGGTACCTGAAAACTAACCAGAGAGTGGTTCTACAAACCATTATCTAACGGTGAAAAGGTTCTCCGACCTTGGATGGTGTACTCGCCCTTGAATCAATCCTTGTTTTGTTTCTGTTGCAAGTTGTTTGGCAATTCCGGCTCGAACTTCGCATCTGAAGAATGATTCAACAAATCCAAGAATCGGAGACCAATGCCTGGACCATGAGCAGAGCTTCTTGAAATGGAAGGAGTTGGAAGTTCGCCTGAACCGTAAAACAACCATCGATCAGAAACAACAAGAAGTTTTCGAAAGTGAGGAGAAGAAGTGAAGGGATGTACTCTACCGGTTGCTGAATATTATCAGTTCTTAGCCAAACAGAATCTGGCCTTCAGAGGCCAGCGAGAAGACATTCGAGCAGATGATGGTGGCAATCGCAGGAACTTTCTGGAGTAAGTGCACCTCCTAGCTAAATATGACTCTCTTTTAATGGAACACCTGAAAAAGATAAAGCTGGGAGCAAGAGTCCCAGTTTCGTTTCTATCTCCAGAAATCCAGAATGAATTGATAAACTTACTGGGACAGCAAGTTCGATCCACCATCATCCGTCGCATTCAAGAAGTAATCTTCGACAGTACACCAGACATCTCCCACAAAGACCAAATGAGCAAGGTTCTGCGATACGTACATATCGAAGGAGAAATGGAGTTCAAGCCCGGATTAAAGCACTGAATCCGAAAGCTACATTCGTTGCATGCACAAACCACTCAATTTGACTTCTAAATAAGTGAATTCCGTGACGTTTCTTGCGACTCTGGAGAAGCTATTTGCCTTCTTTTCTGCATAAACTGCTCGGTGGAACGCTTTGGTTGCCGTCACAGGTCAAGCAGTGAAACGAGTTACTGAAACGCTCTGGAGCACTAGACATGAAGCTGTCAAGACGCTTAAAAATAAGTTTGAGGAAGTTCTTGAGATACTGGAAGAATTGACGGATTCATCTCAAACTTCCGAAACAAGACGAGAAGAATTCGCAGAAAAAAACGCATGCATGGCGATGAATCCGCAGATTCATAAGATTCTCACGAGCAGGAACTCCGTCGAGAGGTGTTCGCATCATTTGACAAGATCATTCAAGAAATGACGACTCGATTCCAGCAAGTTCAAGAAATAGCGGACAAGTTCGGATTTTTGACGCCAGCAAAACTTTTGGACAGCAAGTACGAGTGTGATCTTTCCCATGTATTAGAAGTCATCGACTAGGACGAGTTCCAGATGGAGCGGAAGCGTCTCCAGCAGTTTGTCGCCAGTTCTGAGACAGAGGAAGATATAAGGACCAACTGGAGCTCCTCCAGTTCATATAAAAACTGAATCTGGGAATTTCGGTTCCAAATATAGTCATCTTGATTCGTATATATTTGACTTGGCAATTAGTGTCTCTAGTTGTGAGAGAAGTTTTTCGAAGTTGAAGATAATCAAAAATTATCTCAGATCCACTATGAGCTCCACTAGACTATCAAAATTGGCTATATTGTCGATTGAACAAGAATTGGCTGCAAATATTGATTTTGACAAAATTATTTTTGACTTCGCTGCTCGTAAGGCCCATAGAATCCGTTTGTGAAACCGCTGATCCTATGTTACCATCAATAAATGCTACCTAATTGCCTGTGAAATGATGTCTCGAAATTTAATTTTAATTAAGTATTGAATGGGGCGGCAAAATGGGTCTCCCCCCCCCCGGGCGCCTAGATGGCACACTAAGCCACTGCTTAGAAATATCAAGTGCGATACCCTTTGTTTTCCGAAATAGATCATCGGTGGACCAATTGCTTCGAAAGGGAGGAAAATTTGCCTTTTTGAGGCAGGCTAGATGTATGCCGTTTTCAGATACCCAACGAGTGTGAGATGGTAAAGCTTACGCAATGACTTTATCAGCGTAGAAGAACACCCTTTCAGAACTAAAGGGGATAACAATCTGGACCAGCAGATTTATGTATTGCAAGGTCTTTGAGGACTGTACGAGTGTGAAAGAAGACTTGTCCCATAGAACCATTATAGCACCGCATGGCAAAGTCGAATTAGCAGCAAACTGTCTTGCAAGCAAATTAGCTTTTTCTCGCGAGCTGACAAAAAGATTGTAATTTTGAACGTACGTTGGAACCAATCACTTAGATGAGATCAGGTTACTTTCGATGGGTGGTTTCTTAGAAATGTTCTAACGGTATACTCTTACTCAAGTGAAAAACACTGTAGTTGTGAAATAGATACTTGCATTTCTCGTCTTAAACAAATCAACTATAATACTCGTGCTTCACATCAGTGTACATCAGTTTACTCTTGATTCTGATTTCGAACGTTCATTTAAGTATGCTGATTCTTTCTTTACCTTGGAAAAAGAAATAGCTAGGCAATAATGAAATATTAAATTCCAATAATTATTTATTTCCGATTAATGTGAACACAAATGTATTTGCAAACAAATGTCAATAATTTTCATTTGGAGTCCGCCGAATTTTGAGGCGATTCATGTATATCTATCATTTTTCACTCAGTTTTATTTTGCCAAAGTGAAAACCGAACAAGATAAATGCATAGAAAGTGGTGCTGAGCGAAATTTACTTTCTCAACCTTACATATTGAAAATTTAAGTGTAACGGTTTCTTTCATATCTATCTATGATTTATTATCAAATCCACCAAAATTCATATCAAATAATTTTCCTTAAAGTCGAAAACCTCTTTTTGCTTTTGTAATAATTATTTTCTCCATTTTGGAAAGTCATGCACCATTGCTTTACACCCAGATCTGGTTATAATCAAGGAAGCAGTCAGCATCGGTAGCACCAAAATAATGTTTACACAAATCAGATCAGTTTATGGACACGCATGTAGCGTTTTGGGTGTAATGCGAGAAAAATTTACTTGCAGCTGCAACTTCAGCTTAAACAATGACCTACTGTCAGCTTGGTGTATGGTCTCTAGAGTCTAGCAGCTCTAGCTCTTAAGTATCTGAGTCAGCAGCAGCGGGTAGTCATTTGACAAAACTTCGATTTATGCATTTTTTCAAACCCTTTGGCATCACCTCCGCTCTTTGTTGTAGTTGACTTTCCATGATTAAGTACACTGAATGAAAAATTTTGTGAAATTTTTATTAACTATGAAAAAGAAATTGCAGAACTTTTAGAATTTGTCTAAACTGATATTAAAACTTGAACAAGTTCAATTTTATTTTAGAAAAAGTTATACAAAAAATACGCTTTCTCTCTTTGTCATTCTCTCTCTCTTGGTCAGAAAACGATCCAGATTGCGATTGACTATGTATTACATGTCATTTAACAAAACATATGTACTTCCAGGTTCTTCTTCTTGAATACTTTATTAGGAAAATCTAGCGTTGATTCAACAAAAGTCTTAAAGATACACATAAAATAAATACTGGTATGCCCCAGGGTTCCGTTTTGTCTCCGTACCTTTTTCCATTAACATCTTTTGTTTGAGGCTTCAGTAGTTTGATGTGGATTCAGTGAGCCAGAACTCAAGTTTTAAATAGAATCAAAGTAGGTTTTCGATGATTTCCTAATCTTAACATTAGGCTGCATAAATCATAATTGCTTGAGAAGTTGCAAAACAAACTGGTCCTGAGGGTATACCTCCCATTCTTCTGAAGAAGTGTAATCTTGTAATCTTCGTAGTCTTTCGTAATCTTTTCCATTACTCGTATTGTTCTAGAACCTATACCAACCTACCCAAATATAAACAGTCCAGTCTGTTTCTAAAAACGCGACCCTTCCTCCCCTTTCTCCTTCAGACTAATTGCACCTACGTCCCTTCTTTCCAAGGTCATGGAAAAGCTGATAAATCATCAAGAGATATTCTGAAGACCGTAAGTTCCTAAATGCCCGATCATATGGCTTCCGCAACAATCGTTCGGTCTCACCGAACAGTGCAACGGATAAAAATATAGTGGTGCAACAGCTCGAAGAGAACCAGTACCTAGTGACCTAAGACCCTCAACCATCCATGTACGACGTACGTGTTACCAAGGATAGAGGGGACCTACAATTTTCTGCCGATTCTGAACGGCTAATGAGTAGCACATTTCATGACAAGAGATACTCTTGCACGATTTTTCGATTCCTCGCAAGAGACAGTACACCCCTGAAAATAAACTTTTTTTTGCAACGGCTGAGAATCGAACCCAAAGTCTTCTGTATGACAGTCCAAAGCACTAAACATTATGCCAAGGGGTACTCGGTGCAACAGATCTTTAGATTATTTGGAGAATATAGACAATTCCACTTGATTTTTCTAAAGCATTTAATAGAGTTTGGCATCAAGTTCTTTTATAGAAAATTTTGGTGTCAAAGAAACCCTTATTTATGGATTAGAAATTTTCTTCTGGATCGTTCAATACATTTTGTAATAGACATTTTAAAGTCTGATCTTGGCAAAATAAATGCCGACATTTCCGAGGTCTCCGTTGAGTCTTTTCCTAAAGTGGAATTGCAACGGTATCGTATGATAAGCTCATTAAACTGCGATCTTTACAGCATTGTTCAATGGGGTATTAGAAATCGTCTGGAGTTTAGTGCTTTGGAAGTGTTGATACGGATGCCCCATTTCTGGTAGAATGGGAAGAGTCTGTCGATGTGGGTTAATACTTTTCGGACAGCGATTAGTGGTGACGTTGATGTGGTGTAG
This sequence comes from Philhelius festivus, assembly GCA_963931855.1. Classification (NCBI taxonomy): domain Eukaryota; kingdom Metazoa; phylum Arthropoda; class Insecta; order Diptera; family Syrphidae; genus Philhelius; species Philhelius festivus. The sequence continues at coordinate 183,561,669 of OZ007555.1, forward strand.
GTGAGTGAGTCATCAGCATACAGAAGCTTCTCGCATCCAATTTGAGAAGGTTGGTTGGAAGCTTGGAAGTCATCATGTTGTGGAGGAAGGGGCCTAATATTGAGCCTTGGGCGACTCGAGGCCTGATGATCTTCGTTTTTGACTTGCAGTTATTTAGTTGGACGAAAAATTTCTTGAAAAAAAAAAAGAATTTTTATTAATTTGCTGATTTTGTTGAGAAGTGATATCGGCCTGTAGTTGGAAACAGATTTGAAAGCACCTTTCTTCGGAATTGGCACGATCTGCTTTCCACTTTCGAGGGAAGAAACAGTTGTTCATGAAGTTGTTTAAAATAATTGTGAGGAAAATCATTACTACATGTGTCAGCTTTTTCAGGATGTAGTAGGAGGCACCATCTGGTCCAGCAGACTTTTTTGGGCTTAGAATTGCCGATGATTTTCCCTGTGCAGGGACGGGTTAGAATATTCCTGCAGCGCCTCCCCGCTTGTCGTAAAAGGCGACTAAAGGAGTAAATACATCTAGGCCACAAACAGCAAGGTGAACCTAGCGACACGTAACACCTATAAACTTTCCCAAAAGTGTGCATGCCAGTCCCTGGGTTAGCACGACTCGAGGTCACTGGTGCCGAAAAAGAGAGAACGTTGGCAGTATGACAGGTCGAAGCTTCGAGCTGGAAGAGATGATGAAAAGAAGGCGAGTGGACATCTTATGTGTTCAAGAAACAAAATGGCGAAACACGGGAAACAGGGCCCGTTTCTTGGATACGAGGACAAAAAACTATAAGATGTTCTACTATGGAACGGAAAAGGGTAAAAACGGAATCGGAATCATCCTTGCAAAACATCTATTAGGCAGCGTATTGACCATTTCGAAATCCAGCGACCGTTTGATGTCCCTTAAATTGGTGATTAAAGGAAAGTTGTGGAATATTGTCACTGCATATGCTCCCCAAATTAGATGTGAGCAGGTGCAAAAAGATGCATTTTGGCTAGACTTTTACAATCTGCTTAAGGACATCCCAAAGGAAGAGTTTTTTTTCGTGGGCGGAGATTTGAACGGACATGTCGGGAAGAGAAACGAAGACTATGAAGACTGCCATGGAGGCCTCGGATACGGCACCAGGAACCCTCCTGGTGAAGACATCCTGAGCATGTGCAAAACATACGGTCTTATCATACTAAAAATACCATGTTCGTCAAACAAAGCCGACACCTGGTCACTTACAGCAGTGGTGGAAATGAAACCCAGATTGATTACCATTTGCTATCTAGTTTCATGAAACCCCGGGTAAAAGATTGCAAAGTGATACTAGGAGAAGCGATCGCCCACCAACACCGTCTCCTACTGACAGAATTTTTTATGGAGACAGTGAACGACAACAAACATACCCAAACTTTTGGGAAGATCAAATGGTATAATCTGGATAAGGAAAAAGGCGAAGCTTTTATTTCGAATATGAAAAACGTTCTGTATAACAACACCGATATAGTTCGAAATGAAGAGAGTACAGCACAAAGTATGTGGGATCTCCTACAGAGAACTTGCAACGAAAAAGCAAAAACACTGTTAGGGGTTTCAAAAGGACACAACCAACAAGGCAAAGAAACATGGTGGTGGAATGATGAAGCTAAATCAGTTATAAGTAAAAAGAAAATGGCTTTCAAGGCTTGGTCGAAGTGCCCCTCTAATGATACAGAGCAAAAGTCACGCCTCGAAGTGGAATATAGAAACTGCAAGAAAGAAGCGAAGAAGAAGTGCGCCCAAATTCAAGCAAAGAATACAGAAAACCTGTATCGGGAGCTGGATGAAATTTGTACCCCGACAGCTGGTGCTATTCAAGAGCTACGGCAAAACACGAATAAGGGCGCAACTATCTTCAAAATAGCCGCTCAAAGAAGAAGAAATGCCCAGGAGATTTGTTCGCCAAAGTTCATTAACAATGCTCAAGGCCAACTACTTGTTGAAGACAACGAAATTCTTCACAAGTGGCGACAGTATTGTGACGGACTTCTAAACGAACAATTTCCAAGGCTATACTTTCCAATAGCTTCACCTAACTAAAACGAAGTATCCGACGTCACAGTCGAAGAAGTTAGTGAGGCGGTAAAATACTCCAAAAAGGGAAAAACTCTTGGCCCAGACGAAATACCCTCAGAGTTTTGAAAAAGATGGGAGACATCGGGCTTAGATGGCTCATGATTCTTGTCTCCAAACTTATACGAGGTGATCGCATGCCTAATCAATGGAGGGAAAGTTACCTTCTTCCAATTTATAAAGGAAAGGGTGATACTCGAAGCTGTGATAATTACCGTTCGACTAAGCTGATGTCACATACCATGAAGATCGTTGAGCGAGTCTTGGGTATCCGACTGCGAAAAATAATTAGGCTATCTGATGACCAGTGCGGGTTTGTCGGGGGTAAGTCAACCACGGATGCAATCCAGAGTATAAGAATAATTATGGAAAAACATCGGGATTCTTTGGAGGATTTGCATGTCGTATTGGTTGATTTTGAAAAAGCATTCGATCGGCAACCACGAGATCTAATATGGGTGGCCCTCAGGCAACGAGGAGTTCCAGAAACCTATGTGCGGATAATTATGGACATGTATGATGGAGCAGTTACTAAAGTAAGATGCGCAGCTGGAGTCACCGAAGAATTCGAAATCACAGTAGGTGTACACCAGGGAAGTGTCTTGAGTCCCCTGCTCTTTATTACAGTTCTTGATTACCTGCTTGAAGGCAAAGTGACGGATCCAAAAGTGCATCAGTTATTCTTTGCTGACGATGGAGCCATTATAAGTGAAGACCCGATATCCCTACAACAAGCACTTGACGTATGGGTGGATGTTCTAGAAGGAAGTGGGTACCGCATAAGCGCGAAAAAGACAGAATACCTATGCTGCCCATTTTCTGATCCACACAGGCCTATTCCAGACATTTATTTGAATGGAGTAGTGCTTCCCAAGTGTGAAAAGTTTAAATATCTGGGGTCTATGGTAAATAACGAAGCTACTTGTGATGACGATATCAATCATCGCGTAAGCGTAGGGTGGATGAAGTGGCGGGAAAATTCTGCTATCTTCTGTGACCGAAAAATGCCCCCTAAGCTGAAAGGAAAGCTCTACACTTCAGTTGTGCGTCCAGCACTCACATACGGTTCACAATGTTGGACAATGTACAAAAAGTATGAGAGTAAGCTAACGGCAGCTGAGATGAAGATGCTTCGTATGACAGCAGGAGTTACAAAACTTGATCGAATTAGAAGTACGAAGATCCGAGGAAGCCTTCATGTTAAGAATACCATTTCCCAAAAAATTGAACACGACCGACTCAGTTGGTATTGCCATGTTCAAAGGAGAGATCCTGAGAACCCCGTCAAAAAGGCAATATCATACAACGTTCCAATTCGGAATAAAAAGAAAGGTAGGCCTAAACACTCCTGGTACAAACAAATGCAAAAACACCAGCATTCAGTTGGCCTCAGAAATGGAACAATACAAAACCGGGAGGCTTGCCGCCGATTTCTGAGGTCAACCCGGCGAACCCCACATGCGGATCACTATTGTGAAGCAGATACGTGGGAGAGTTATGATCCCCTCGACATCGAGATCATAACAGCGCCGAAGCAAAGGAAGAAGAAGAAGAATTGCCGATGATTTCTACAACCTTCTCTAGATTGCATAAATGTAGACTATCGGTGGCATTATTTTCTGGATTGATGTTAATACAAATTAATTTTATCTGGATGTGGCTGCAGTGTTTGTTGAACTGTTGCCTCAACTTTCTGTAAGAAAATTGCGTCAGTACGTGGGTTTGGTGTGAAGTTTCCGAAATCGCCAAACGAACCGAGGTAGCTTCAGTATTGTTGCTGATGATGGTCTCCGGTATTTATGGCTGTTGATCGATAATTTAACTACTTCATGGTCCGTGCCACTAGTGCACTAATTACTTATATACAGACATAATTCCGGATTTCATGAAAAGTGTGAACTAGGTTCGAGGAAGCCAGGAAGAAGTCCAGCGCTGATGTTGTTGCATCTTGTGACGTCTCACTGATTAGAGCGATGTCCGGGTTGCTGATTTTCATCCATAAAATGAATGTCGTTCTCTCCTCAATGCTGTACAATGAATTGACAGTGCACACCGGGAAAATATATACTGTAAGACTTTTATTGTTTTTCCAGAATCTTTTAATGTGAGCTCTGTAATATTACGGTTTAAATTCGTTTTTTAAGCTTTCACCTGATTGCATCGATATCTAAGTTTTGGTGTAAGGTGTCCGCTTTAAAAGGTCCTGGTCCATTATTAGATTCTAAGGCTTGTAGTGCGGTGATCAATGGCATATGGTCGGAGTAGGTCTGGCTCTCCACCTCGAAATTAGATACCCAGAAAAACAGTCTAAAAACATAAGCAGGTAATCAACTACAGACTGCCCCGGATTTCTTCTAAATGATTTATTCATTTATTAAAGCTAAATTGAAAGAACTTGCCATTTCGGGAATATATTTTCTTCTGGCCTTTATTTCAAGGTCTCTTGATTTCCTCGTGATTTGGTTATGATATCCAAAAGTTGTGCCCAATTCACACAATCCTATAGCTGACAACATATCTATACGAAATGAGATTCATTGACACTTATCCAGGAAGTGACCAAATACACAGTCCACAACCTTGCAAAGTGCAAGATAGATGCGATATCAGATTTGATCAAAGTGAAGAGGTCTGATCCTCCCAGGCGGATTTAAATATAATAGAAAAGTAATGTTTGTTACTTGGAGAGCTCAGGATCCACTTCAACAAAAGTTGTTTAGATTTTATTCAGCCTCGAAAAACATAGGAAAACTTTCCATAGCGAGTGATCAGCTACATCTTTACAGTTTAGTTGACGATCTTAGAGATGTAGGAACCGATTCAAATGTTTGAAGGAAAACGCTTGGAATTCCATGCCAACGCCAGAAATAGTACCTGAAACGCAATAACACTGAGTAAATATCTACTACTTCCGTCAAATAAGCTACAAGAAAGCAAGTCTGTGGTTCCGGTCCTAGCGATCTTTACTCGTGCGAGTAAGGTAAAGCCAAAGGAAATTGGGTGGTTTCGGTGCACAGCTTTCAATAGCTAAATATAGCGATCCATCAATATTTTAGTTTCTTATGTACGGTGTTTTTGATACCATATGGATCTACTCGTTAAACCATTTTGATATTTTTTATGAGAGTGTAATACTTCTAATTTCATATTTTGGGTAATTATTATTAATTTAAAAAAATTCGTTCAGTGTATACGTATTTTAATATGGAGTTCCCCATAGATTGAGCATGCGGATAAAACCAGTTAACGATTTCTTTATTTTGAAATAAATTCACCCAAACTGGAGCAAGCCAGGTATATGATCTCAAAGTTATGTAGGTATAAAAGCGTTTATTTGAGTGTGCGTTTTATTCGAACAAGCACTTGGACTAGTACGTTTTAAGCAATATGGTCACCTACATTCCACACAACTGCATCACAGACATCTACCGTGCGTCCGTTGCGTTGTCGGTCGTCGAAGTTGTCAGTGTTCTGTGGAAGCCTCATATACTCGTACACAAAAAAACAACAGACTCCGACAAGGTAGGTGGGTTGTCTTGCTTCGCTTTTCGTGCCACTCCCGTCTTAATGGATTTCACACTTAAAAACTAGCTTTCGAGTTTTAAGTTCAGCCTCAGAGCTCGTGCAATGCTCTTCCTGCATACCGAAACCTTGAATCACTTAAATGCACTATGAACGCATAACAAACCCAGCCAACCGACCAACCTGGACCGAACGATAAATAACTAAATGCTCACTCAGGGCAAACAGCACGGAGTGCAGTTCGGTATTGTTAGGTTCCGTTGTTGGTGTAATGACCACGATATTGATGGCTATTGATTAATTCCCCATCAGCGTAAAACAACAAACCCATAAAGCGGTCTCTCTCTCTCTGCTCCTAAAGCACTACAAGCCGGTTGGCCATGTTGTTCATTTGCTGAAACAATTACGTTATACGAACCCGGTTTGCTTGAACGTTGTACCAAATGTCAAACCTATCTAATATTTGCATATCAAGAACAAGCCCAAAGAATTCACTTCTGGAGCTTTCTCCTTAGCAAAACTTCTCTATTACGGTGGCACGGGCGCGGTGGTCTCTAAGCCTCGGCCGACGACCGACCGGCTTAACAAGATGCTTTATACCAATGTCTGCAATTGGTATTTTCAGAGAATTATGAGGAATGTCAGCAACGACATTGTGTCATTATTTGGTCTGTCAAGAGGAAAAAGAAAACAAAAAAATTGCAACAACGGGTTTTCAAGGTGGCTACAGCCAGTACTGAGAACGGGTCCGCACCGCATAATATGACTACGGGAGGGTAGGTAGGTATACGATTTTATTTGCTGGCCAATGAGACCTCTAGAATGAGTGATTGCAACGGTGCTGGTTGAACGGCGGCGCGGCGTAAGTCACATGGGAGACGTGTTTTATTTTCGTACAGAGTCTCCATGTGTGTGCACCCTTAAATTTCTACCTTCACTGTCGCTTTTGGTCGTTCAACGTGTTGCCGACCTATGAGTAAGCAACCAGCTCCAATCAAGTTTTATTTACTTTTTTTGAGCTTAGTTACACGTAAGTTAAGTCCCACAAAGGAACTAGAGTGCCTGGTAATGATCACGGCGAGTGGTAGATTGTGGTAAATTAGTGCAATTCTGCGAAATGGCGGAATGCCCATTGACTTATTTCATCACAGGCATTTGTTATAACGGCATTATTGAGGATATAAAATGCTCCAAGGAGTGGTGGGTTGTCTTGTCTATTTCATAGTTTGTATTTTGACGTGTAGAATAGAGACTTCGAGCAACGATATTTTTTGTTATTCTTAATCTGGGTCATTGGATGGAATAAAATTATTTTACCAAGTATCCGATCAGCGTGATAAAGCGGGTTTTCAAAGTGATCCGATTCTAATGCAAGGCAATTCAGATAGGAAAACATTGAAAGTAGTTTCGTTTTACTAAAATTTAACTTTTCGATCTACGAAAAAAGGAAAGGGAAATGTGGTATTGCATGGCTTTAGACTTTTATTGCCTGGAGTTATGGTTGAGGATTGACACGCACTTTTGGGCTACAATAAAAAAATGTTTTATTTATGTTGTCTATTGGTGACTTTTTTCTATTGAAACTTTTCGAATATTTTAAGCTACTTTTAATAACAGGTGATGTATGTTGCAAAGCTACTTAACATTCCATAGTGACTTATGAATAAGAAAAAATCGTAGGTATAAGGAATGATTTATAAGGTTGAAATACCAAGCAGGTACACTGAAAATAAAATCTAGGTATATATGATAAAAATCTAGGTTGATTTAACAAAAATTTTGTCAATATACGTCCAACAAAAAGTTTTGTCAAATTAACAAAAATTATAGAATTTTGTTGAGGTAACAAAAAATATTTTGTTGTATCCACAAAATTATTTTGTTATGCTAACAAATAAATTTGTTGAAATAACAAAAATATTTTGTCAATATGACAAAATTTTGTAGAATTTACAAAATTAATTTGTCATATTAACAATTCTTTTGTTGTATTAACAATTTTTTTGTTAGTGTTATTGATTTTTTATTATTATCGGATTAACAAAATTTTTTTGTTAAATTAACAAAATTTTTTTGTTAAATAATATTTAAAATTAACAAAATTTTTTTGTTAAATTAACAAAATGTTTTGTTAAATTAACAAAATTGTTTTGTTGAATTAACAAAATTGTTTTGTTACATTAACAAAATATTTTGTTAAATTAACAAAAATTACTTGTTATATTTTGTTAAATTAACAAAATATTTTGTCAATTCAACAAAATATTTTGTCAATTTTACAAATTTCTTTTGTTGAATCCACAAAAAACAAAATTAATTTGTCAAAATAGTTTTTTTTTGGGATTTAAGTCCACAAAAAATGGCGTTTCGTCCCTACGATCTCACATTCAACCATCTGTGAGGGCGTATGGACAATACGCAATTTTTGTTAAGTTCATTTAGACTTACATCGATTTCTTAACAAAAACCAAGTGTGAACTATATTGAACACAAAAGAAATTTTTTGGTTTCCTTACAAAATAGTTTTATCTATCTGATAATATTATTTTATCAATATTACAAAATAATTCAACCCCAAAACAAAATATTTGTCATTTTAACAAAAATGTTTTCATTTTTTGTTAAATTAACAAAAACAAATTAACAAAAACTTTGTGATATTGACAAACATTTACAAAACAGATTTTTTGTAGATACAACAAACATTTTGTTAACATCACAAAAAAGTTTGTCGATGTGACAAAAATCTCTGTTTTATTTTGTTATATTAACAAAACTTGGTTTGTTAAACTGACAATATTATTTGTAGTGCATATTTTGTTAAACTGACAAAAAATCATGCTGGATTATAAAAAATTTGTGAAATCAACAAAATCATTCTTTCGTATTGACAAAAATTTTATCAAAACGATAAAATTGTTTTGTTAAAGGTCAACAAAAGGTTTTTGTCAATATTACCTAGGAATTTATTTTCAGTGTAGGATGGACGCCTTTAGTGCTAACGTCACATGTTAATAATATCGAAATTACTGAATGTATAAGGTTAAAGACCATTAGTTCCCACATTAGGGAGATTAGCTTCTGCAAAAAATTGTCACATTGCAGTACTACTTACTTACCTAAGGGTTGCTACCAGATATATACGGCAGCTTTTCATCATCAACAAATACTTGCCTCGACGTGGAACCTACAATGAATTGATCATTAAACTGCAGGTTTCGATTTTGCTAGCGATATACGAGTACAAGGTGGCGAAAAATGAATCACCTTGTCGATTTTAGGACCAATAATCGGTCGAGGGTATTATCGCAGCGTGAATTTCGAAGTCAATTTCCTTCTTATGTCGCGCCAAATGGGCAAACATTTCGGCGCTTAACTACTTGACTCTAACAGAACCACATGCGACCATGCAGGACATGGCCGCTACCGGACTGGTCGTTCGACCGAGATTATCGCGGTTGTGGTTGCCGATTTCGCTGATAACGAAGGAACATCAACCAGATGACAAACAACGCAATTGGAAATCACCAGACGGACCCCACAACGAATTATGGTGAAGACAAAAAGCAAACAGTGCATCACGTCCACGCGTGCATCACATCCACACGATTTTGTGTCGAAATCCATCATTATTTCATCTACGCCATTTACAATACGGTATATGTTAGTGGCTAACGCTGATAAACGACTTCGTACTGGCGGAATTAGATGAGCTGGGCTTGGTCACCATCAGCGTTGCCCCCCTACTACAATTGTGGCGTTTTCCTACACTTTTTTTCAAAAGCACACACTACGCACGCTCCTCCAAACACTACACTTTTTTGTACACCAGAACAACAGTTGGTGCAATTATGCTTCATCAAAAGAACTCTTGAAAGACGTAGAGGGAATTTCTGAGCCCCCCGCAAAACACTGGTCACCATATTAGTTTCAACAAGATGGTGTTACCGCATACACAGCGCGATCCACACACAATAGATATTGTAAGCTGCCGTTTTCGCAATTTGATATGGCCAGAAACATCGCCCGATTTAACCAGTCCAGACTTCTTTCTTTGGGCTACTTGATTTCACGGGCCAACGAACCTTGTTAAAAAAATCGAAGACGAGATTTTGATCAAATTTGACAAAACGATGATATGACTCGCATTTATGTTTAATTTTCTTTAAACTTGGTATATATCTGGCGTTTTTCAAATTCCCCCAACACATTTTTTTCTTATTTTTAACCGTACCTGACATATAAATACAAATTTCGGATTGTTCAAAATATTTCTTTTCTCAAAAAACTGTTCCACGGAGTAGTAAGAAAAATTGTGTTTTCAGATTCAAAACCTATAGCCTTAAAATTTCATTAAGTAAATGCTAAGTAATATTGCAAAAATTTTTGCAGAAAATGTTTAATATAATTTTTTTGTTTTCGATTTTCTTAAAAACGGTACAATTTTTGTAGGCTAAAGTTCCTAAAAAGTTTGAATGGCATCGTGTGTTCAAATTATCCAATTTTTTTTTTTTAATTTAGAAAACAAATTCAAATTATATTTTTGTTTTTCAAAACTCAGTGCGTATTTTGCTATTTCTGGCGTTTTTGGCGACTTCGAATATATGGTCATTCCGCACAAGGTGGTTTGTGAGGCCAATATAGAGAACTGATAGCATTTCGGTTTTCTCAATGCCGCTTCTGGATACCGATATGCGGGTTGGATTCCACTTTTACGGTATGCGACAGCATTGATGTGCACCAAAAAGATAAGCGGAGACAAAACGGAATGAATTTCTTAATTAAATCCGCCCAACACAATTTTTCTGTGGGTTTCTAATACAACGAAGAAGAGATTCGTCAATACCAAATGCACGGATTTCAGATAAGAAAGTTTGTTGCCAAACTCTATCATATGCAAACTCTATCATATGCAAACTCTTTCAAGTGCAATAATCTTTCTTTCTCCAGGAGTAGATATGTGATATATATTTACCACTTAACCATCAGATCACTTGCTCGAAGATGAAGCAGTATTTCGTACATTATATACAAATGACGAAAAATATTTAGTTATTTGAGGTCGCTTGAACTTTCTATTGAACAAAAATATTAACTTTTGGGACATTGTAATCGCCTTAGTTGTTGGTTCCTCAAATTTGATCATCACACGTCTTCCTAGGTTGTTCGAACATACTACGGATTTCTCACTAAGATTGCCCTTATAACATCGGAAACTTCTCTGACCTTAATAAACTCCTATAGCAACTCGAATCAAACCATGAACTTTCTTTCGGTTTGTTGGATTTCTCCTTGTTCGGGATAAAATTTCGCATTGCGAGAGGAATTAAATTTGGAATCATATCTGTACTCAAGTCCTCATCACTATTGAGGAAGCATAGTGACCAGTTAAAGTTGCTGAAATTAAGAAATCGATGCCACCAACCCAGTTGGCCTGCTCGTGTAGCCAAACGGTTCGCTTAGGGATTTTTTCTCTAAATGGGTTTTGGTTTTTCGAGAAATTCGCAGATGTCAAAATGGTCTAATATGTGGCTAGAAGCAATAACACACTTTAAGTTTTTTTTTTATTAGATTCAGAGGTAAGAAACAATGCAGGTTGACATGCAACGTCAAGAATTCGAGAAAGCTCACAAGCGATGTACATAAGTCAACTTGCTTACTTCAGAAAAAATCTCGTCAAACCTTCCATCGGTGTTGTCTGACTAGACGTGTCAAAACTGTCCAAACTTGGACTGTGATACATAAAGTGTGTAATGAATGATGCACTTTTGAACAATGAATTTGAACTACCTATATAAAATTTAAATTTGTACTTAAACATGTGCCATATTGCGGTTAAAGCAAGGTCATAACGTATAAATATAGGGAAACCATGGTGGGGTGAAAATAAATGCACTAAGCTATAACCATGTAGAACGAATTCCGAGTAATCAGAACTTTCACTCAACTGGGTTTAACTAATTTCCAAAACTACTATCGACTTTTTGGCAGTATGGACAGGACATATGCAGCAACAGCACAGAAATCCTTCTTAAGCTCTTAATTGTTAAGTTTACAAACATTATGGACTCGACGTAGCATTGCTGACATTACATTTCTTCATTAGTTATTAACTGTCCTTGTTTTCCGCGAGAGATATTTTTTAAGACAAACCAGCAGCGTCTTTAAGATTTGTAACATTCTTTCGACCAAATACCAAGTACTGCTCAAATAGAACTTTGACTAAAATTTTAAATAAAGTTTATAATTGTAATATAATGCATCTTGTCTCCAATAAAACCGTCATTAAATATGCCCTCCTAGTAGACCCTCTGCCACATATTTAAGTAATTTGTATACTTTATTTTTTTAAGTAAGTACATACTTACTGTTAAGGCTTAAGATATATGTACATATATATTATGCACTTTTGTCACCTAAGATTTAAGACTTATAAGTCGAAATAAGTATTCTGTTATAAGGGGACTATGCTTAAAAACCGATTTGTCATAATGCATTCTTATTGACTTTAAATGCACGTGGGCACTTATCATAAACAAATTCATCCGTTCTAAAAAAAAACAAATACGTTAAACATATTTTTTCTTACAAACAAGGTCAAAATATTGCTCGCAAGGCTACGGGTAAATCGACTTAAATGAAGTCGTATCATCAAATTGAAAGAATCTGCTTTAACAGTATACACTTACACCCCTACCATTGGCCTTGTCAATGTTCAAAGTTCATGTATCCTCTCAGCCAATTCAATCAAATCTTCTTATCGTTGCTTAACTGATTACATTGTTTCTTATCGTTGACTTATTAATGAAATTCAATCAATTCAAAACCAATAATCCTCCCCAATTGATGTTTCATAAGAAATCAAATACAAATCTCGACTAAATTATCATTTCTCAAACAAAATAATAATCACGATTACCACACATGGATTAATGAAATTAACCATAAATCTCCAATTCGTAAACAATTCTGTGTGTATGGCACACGTGATATAACCACTCGCTCAAACTCTCAATGGAAATCTACATAATTCAATTAACACAATCGATAAAAATCCACTCTCGTCATCGATCACACTGTTATACTCGTATATTCACTTCACACAGCATCCAGCATCCAATTCAAAAGAATGAAATTCGATTTCATTCCAAATAAAAATCCGAAAACCAAAACAAAAACAAAGCAACAACAAAATAAAGAAGAAATTAAAACCACAAGTAGACAGGCAGCGCCATTGTGTGTAAGCGATCTGAAAGCGAATTAATTGAATTTATCGACAACAAAAGCTGTGCTGTGACTGTGATGTGATGCTGGACGGAGCGGGAGCCCGCATGGTGTTAGTTTTCATTTTCATTTCCCTTTGACACAAGAAAAGTAGAATACAATTTAGGAGCCCATGCATGCGTATCTGAACACAATATCTAAATGTTGATCTATCAACACACCCGTTTAACAAGCTTTTGCTAATAACACAAGGACAAGGACGTCGAATTTTTAAGTACTGCTTTTGCCACCCCCTGCGGCATTTGTGAGGCAACTCAAGGAAAAGTGAAAAAGGAAAGTATTGAAACGAAAATGATGCAATAACCTTGTAGTCCTTGAATTAAATCAGAAATTGTTGCAAACATTCATTAAGGCGCATTTTACTCTAGAGTGATTGGTTAGTTACGGTGTTCGGTGTTGAGGCGAACGTTAATCAATAATATATGCTATCGCTCTACTGGGTCTATTGGGCGGGTATTGGTGTTGCAAACGGAAAGTGGAGAATTCATTGACTTGTTATATAATACGTCAATGGGAGAATTCAATCAACCTAGTGCATCTTCAAATTTACATCGAAGTGGAATCTAAACTGATTGGTGAATTTTTCTTCAAAATTTCGGTCAATAATTCCCTAGAAAAATAAGGGTGATAAATTAAAAACACCGTATTCATATGGTATTAGTATGATTGAAGATTTTACTAAATTTTTGTTAATTTAAAAAAAAATGCAGAACTTGCCCTATAGTTACATTTATCGCAAGTAAAAATAATTTTAACTAAAGAGTTCTTCAATTGGCGCTGATAGATTTTGGCAACCTGTGCTGGCCATGTTTTTTCGGTGACATCTGTAAAATCTGTTGTTTATTATTCAGTTATTAATACCGAATCACCGTGGTAAGTACACGATAAAACAGAACGACCAAATGATAAAACTGTATAATCAAAATGAGTGTTCGTTAGTGCAAATATTACGCGGGTTTCACCCATTTTACGGTAGATGTAGTTGTCCTTCACAGTCGATGACCAAATTGGAGATGTCCGGGTTGGTAATTAATCATCTTACATTCGTACGTCAAACGAACCCAAGATATGAGAACATCACCGTGATAACAGCAGACCCCGAAGTAGTTGATTCCTTGCCGTGCACAAGAACTCGGACTTTTGCAGACTTCAACTTGGCGAATTTCGCTTCGAAACTTGAGCCTACACCCGTGCAAGATCCAATTGACCCATTAGCTTAAAATTCGTGACCAAAGAAAACACCGTTTTTTCTCTGACTGTGTGGCGGAGCGTTTGGAAGAGGACCCCAATTTTGGCCGAAAAATCATTATTAGCGACGAGTCGCATTTTTTGGATAAATAGCTGTGTTAACAAGCAAAATGGTCGTATAATATGAGACGACATAAGCACATAGCAGGTTCACCAAGTGACAATTCATCCTCAAAAAGTTACCGATTGGTGTGTATTTTGGTTCTAACTTTTTCGAAAACGACGTTGGTAAGGCGTTCACCGTCAAGGGCGAGTGCCACAGAACGATGATAACCAATTTTCTTTTGGCCCAAATTCAACCATATGGACCAAGATGAAATGTGGTTCCATTTACGATTTTTTTTAAATGCTTATGAACACACCTAAATGACAATAATGACGATTCTTAGGCAAGACTAAGCTTTGAAAAAATTACGTACGAATTACTACTTCCTCTTTCGTTCCTAGGATCATTTTCAATGACACTCCATATGTCAATTCACAAAAGCTAATTTGCTTACAGCACCGTTAGCTGTCAATTCGATGCTGTCAGATACTGTCATGATTCCTCCCGTATGTAATTGAGAGTGTTAGTGATTTTAGGGGACAAATCTTCTTTCTCACTCGTACAGGTGCAAGAGTACTGAACAGCGTTGCCGCCAAAAAAAATTTTCGTGTCACACTCTTTGAACATTTTCGTGCCATATGAAAAAAAAACTCAAGTTATACTTTTAAAATAAATTTTAATTAAATACTATTAAAAACAAATAACAAACAAAAAATCACTTCCTCTATTCGTGTATAGGTATTTTCCAGAAATAGGAGTTTTTGGTAAGTTCATAATAAGTAATGAGTATGTATTATGTAACTACCTATATCACATCACATGATGAGTACCTATTATTATTATTTAAAAATATAAAGACGTTATAAAGCTTTGTTATAATAAGTTAAATAAATAAATTAGATGGAGGTTTGAAATTTTGACAATTATTAGGCTTAATAATTTCATTATATGACATTATAGCATTAATTGTTTTGTATTACAGTCTGTTTTTGTTGTTTGTTTTAATATTATTTAGCCTTGAAAACAGTCGCCCTGCTGATGCACTTCCGTGAGGCAAACTGAGAAGAATCAAGATAAATTTTGAATTATTAATGAACCTAGAACGTTTTTGAGTGTTCAAAAAAAATACTTTCGACTAGTCCAATCTCAAAAATTTTTCTTATTTCGTCCCTCACAACTTCTAAAGAGGTGTTCGTCTACGCTGGCAAAACCATTGAGTAAGCTTTTCATCTGTCCTTTTCTACTGGTCTCTTTCGGAGTAGATGGAAAACAGCATTAATCCAGCCTGCCCCTAAAAAAGTCGAATCTTCTTCCCCCTCTAACTATCGTTCAATTGCACTTACATTCTTTCTTTCTAAGGACACGCTGATTAATTATTATCAGGGCCCGGATTTCTATGCAAACGCATATTTTTTTTGGACAGCTTAAGAAGCAAAAGAATCAGATGGTTTTTAGAATTAAGAAATTTGCTTTAAAATGGCATTCAATCGTTAGCGCATATTTTTGCATATTTTGATATAAATGCATATTTTGGCTTATTGAGCATATTTTAAGAATAAATGCATATTTTTCCTGCATATTTAAAAAAAATAAACTTAAAACATTTAAAAAATTGATTTAACCGAAATGCAAACAAACCTTAAAAATTCTATCTTTCATCTGGATGAGATATGGGTTTCTCAGTCAGACTATACTAATATTAGAGGGTTGGAACTCGCTTAAAACCAAATAAATTTAATGGACGAAGCACTTTCAAAAATTAATGCTGTAGAGTCTCAAATGGGAATGAATAACAGTGCTTCGATCTTCAATTTTCAATAAATGAGATTGTTTCATTAAAAAATGCTATACTAACGTCTGCTGACATTTTCCAGCGATTTCTAATGGGAAACCAGGTCTATAAACTTTTGCACAAGGAGATCCACCTTCGTTTTTTTCACATGCTTCGGCATCTATGTAAGTATGTATGTATCTTTATACAGAATATGTTCAACTTAATCTTGCAAGGCTTCTTCATCAGGTTAGGGAATTTTCCCCCACTATTACCGAAGATCTTAGCAGTATTCATACGGCCGGTCTTAAAAAACCTCAAGTCATCCCAATATCCAAGAAGTCACACGCGCTCAAGGGTATATTAAGAGACCCTTGTCACAGCACGGGTAATTGAGAAACTAGGGGGTTGAGAAAGTAGGTGTAGATGAACATTAATTTTCGATGATTGCAAATTGAAATGGCAAGGAAATTCCTTGCGGTGTATATGTTATTCCATAATCGTGTTGTGCGACTAAAAAAACGAATCGCTATATTTGACGATACGGTGAACTGCGAAACATGTATCACGGTTGAAGTGATAAAGGAATGCAACTGGCTACTTCGACTTCGAGTGAGCATTGCTTGTGAAAGAAGTGATAGAACAAGGAAATACATGAAACCTTCCGACGGTGTTCAAGAGATGGGAATGATTCCATGATAGATCTGTTTCATCGCTATAGAAATCCTAAGCATTTAGCAGCATTTTTGGCAGTCTCGAGAATATGATCATTCCAACGAAGATCGTCGTACTGAGAGCTTTTCGGTTTCTTCGATGCAATTGCCATTCAAGGACAATGTCATAGGGGGTATATTTTGCTTTAACGGCAATAGACAGCATTGAGTTTTCGAAGCATTAAACTCCACACGGTTTTTTATACCCCAATTAACAATGCTGTAAAGATCGGAGTTTGATGAACGTATGATACGATACCGTTGCAAATTCACTTCCGAAGGAGATGGACGTGAATTTGAGAACGAGTATGAGAAGCTCAGGTGAGAGTTGTCGCCAAAAAAATGAAGTGGACTAGAAGTTTCAGACAAGAGATCATTTATAAAAAAGAGGACAAGAGGCGGAGACAAAACGGAGCCCTGGGGAACACCAGCATTTATTTTGTGAAGATCGGACTTGAAACCGTCCAATACAACATGTATTGAACGATCTGGAAGGTAATTTTTAATTCAAAGAATAAACTACTCGTATATCAAATGCCTTAGAAATATCAAGCGCAATAATCTTAACGTCTCCAAAACAATGTAAAGATCTGTTGCACTCTTAGGTGAGATATGCTATCAGATCACCAGTAGAATGATTGCTGCGAAAGCAGTATTGCCGGTCATTAAAAAGCTTTCGATCTTCGAGATATTTCTTGAGCTGATGATTTATCAGCGATTCTATGACCTTGGAAAGAAGGGTTGTAAGTGCAATTGGTCGAGCGGGAGGAGAGGGGAGGAAGTTTCGCCTTTTTTAGGAACAGGCTGGGCAAATGCTGTTTTCCATCTTTTAGGGAAGAGTCTAGAAGAGTAGAAGCGATGAAAAAGCTTACACAATGGTTTTGTCAGCGAAGAAGAACACCTGACCGGGGTATACCATTAGGACCAGCGTAATGTGGTTTCGCCCGTACGACAAAAATAAAAAAATGAAAGCAATTGTTTTTTATTTCAAGTGTATTTTTCTAATAGATTACAGTTCAATATTTACCGTTGCAAGTATTTTGACATATATGTCACATGTTATCTGTTTTCGCTTTAAAAGTGAGCCGAATATTTAATTTTTTTTTGAAAATAAATTTAAATAATTGTGAATAGTTTGAAGTGAATTTTTTTAAATAAAAGTGATATTATTGCAATTTTTTTCGCAATGGAATTAGAAAAGCAAGCTATTTAAAGTATTTTATTAATTCGTTGTCAATATTTGGATGTTTGGTTTATAATTAATGTTTATTTATTTAATTCGTTAAAATCTAACGTTAACAATATTAAAATAGTTCTTATAATCTAATATAATCTAATATCATAATTTATATTTATTATTCAATATTGTTGAAAAAGATAAGTTTAAATTTTTTACATTTTATGTTATCATTTACAGATTCTAAATAAAATTGAGATTCGTTATAAATTGTTATTAATTGATTGAAGGGGCTACATACACCATAGTTTGATCTGCTAAATATTTGAATAATAGGTTGCTGTCGCCTTAAACATGAACGGCTGAAACTGAAATTTAATTTACTTAGAACTGATGGTAATGATATCGAACCATTAATAATCCCAACAATAAAACAAAATTGTAAAAACTTTCTGTGGTTAGTCAAAGAAGGAAGGCTGATCAAAGCTAGTCTTTGAGAATAAGGGGGAAGTAGATTTTCCCTTGACCATGGAAGAGACCGAAGACAGAAACGCAGAAACCTTTTTTGGATCGCTTCAATTCTTGTAACATGTGTCGAGTAATAAGGTGACCATACCACACAGCCGTATTCTAGAATTGGTCTAACAAACGAAATAAATAGAAGTTTAAGAACATAAGGGTCCTGAAAATCACGACCGAATCTTTTAATGAATCCAAGAACCCTATTGGCTTTTTTAATTATATAATTTAAATGATCATTAAATGCTAATTTGGGATCTAGAATAATACCTAAATCAGAAAACACAGAAACCTTACATAACGGACAAGAATCAAACGTATAGTTGTACAAAAACGAAAATTTTTTACGTGTAAAACTCATGGTTTTACATTTGTCAACATTTAAAACAAGTCGGTTTTTATTGCACCATTCCCTAAATATTGTTAAGTCTTCTTGTAGTAATAAACAGTCAGAGGAGGATTTTATACTTTTGAAAAGCTTAATGTCATCAGCATAAGCAACCCAAGCAACACATAAACTCTTGGAGAGTACTTCAATAAATGTATCAGCTCTTTACAAGCTGTTAGTTCAATCTTCTTAATACCATTTCACTTTATGACCTCCTAATTTGCTCTTTAAAATGTTCTTTTTGTTATAGTATAATTAAATGCTCTTTAAAACATCTTAGAGATAATCATGACAAATATCACCATATTGACTCTCTATGTACCCTTTTTAAAACCTCTTTAAAAGGAGTAGTTTTAAAATGCTGAAAGAGGTTTTCATTTTAATCTTTCGAATACATCTTGAAGATATTCTGTGGAAGTTTTCACTAAAACGTATTTATGAAAGCCTAACATCAAGATAATTACTACTTTCCTCTTTGGTTGAAAAAAAATGTTTTGTTTCGCCTAACAATTGTGAATTGTGAAACCAAGCGAAAATCTTTTTTTCTCTCTTCTGTTTAAAGAAAACAACTCAACTATTTAGTTGAATGTGCGCGCCATTGCATATGATTATGTTTAACAAAAAATAAGCAAAACTGCAAAACTGTTTGGTTGCTTATAGAAAACAGATGAACTATTTGGTTGAATGTTCGCGCAGGTGCGTATAATTATATGTTACACAAAATAGCGAACTCATTTTAGGCAATCGTTTAGTTTGTGTCAAAACACAAACTTTTTAGTTGCTCGTAACAAACAGTTGCAAAACTAAAAATTGAATGTGCGCGCCTAGCCTAATTGTTGTGAATTTGTTATCTTTTTCTTTTACTCTTTGCTTACACTTTGTTTGCTCTTTTTTTTGGATTTGACTGATTGTAAACATCTATATTCTTCCTTTACTCTTTGTTTACACTTTTCTCACTCTTTGCTTTGAATTTCAGTTTCGATATCTTATTGTGAAGTGCTTAAGATATTTTAAAGAGTTCTTAACAAATGGGTGGCGTATCTGTATAAAATACATATATTTTGTAAAGGGTGACATTGTTAAACGTAAATTAAAGATAAAAATATTATTTACTTGATTTTTATGTTTTATCGTTTACTATACGAAGTCATCAGTTTCTACGGATGTAAGTAAATGAAAGAAGGAAATGTT
Organism: Philhelius festivus; assembly: GCA_963931855.1. Taxonomy (NCBI): domain Eukaryota; kingdom Metazoa; phylum Arthropoda; class Insecta; order Diptera; family Syrphidae; genus Philhelius; species Philhelius festivus. Next base: position 183,581,622 of record OZ007555.1, read on the forward strand.
GTTATTTGAAGAACTTTGGCAGAATATAAAAGAAATGTTGAAATAAAATTCAAATTCAAATAAAATTGATAATGGGTATTATTTTGATTATGTATAATATCAAATTTTCTGAATTTTCAGAGATTCTTTAGTTGACAGTTGAACTCAATATTTTGTATTTTGATAGAATGTTGACGCAACAATAAAATGTCAAGTTAGCATATCTTTCTAACAGATTGTTAATCCGGGGATTTTAACACTTTGTGAAATAAAAATTAAGGAATGACATATATTTTTACTTATTTTCATATAGTATGTCTTTTTGTATCTTTTCTCTGTAAGATGTTTAAAACCTGTCAACTTACATTTAAATTTTGAAAAAAAAAAATGCAATAAAAATCCGGAATCATTCTTTAAACAATTATTATGTTTCTTCGTGTTTTGTACTATAAAGGAGATCTTAGCATCACCATATACAATAAAAAAGTTGATTTAATTATATTTCATACAAAATTCTAAAGACGTAAGTGCTAATATGTTGCTCAGTTTGTAAACCTTTTGAGTTGTATTTATTTGCTGAAATTATTTTACATTTTAAAATTATTCAGATCGAACAAAAAAATACCTTTCATAAAATAAAGCACCCTGTAGGTAGGAATACCTTCGATACATACACATACATGAATCGGCCATATCTATTGCATACTTAAACGTCATTTCTTTTTTTATTCTAGGGTCATTTTATTATTATAACATTATTTTTCTGAATATTTCTTTGTAAATACTATTCTATTTGAAGGCGCGTTAATTTCAAGTAGGGTAGAGTATGCGGTTTCAAATTAAATCTTCTCTCCCAAATCAAAACACACAATCATGAAAAGGGTATACAATGAATATCGTAAATCCAATCATAAATTATTGAAGGAAAGAATTCGCCATGTTTGTGTATTTATATTAGTCAATCCATTTTATTTGAATTGCATTAAATTTGTATTTGCGTGAAAGAGAAAGACATTTTGTATACATTTTTCTTCTTCGCAGTTCAATCTTTCTACTCAAAAATATAAACATCTTGAAAACCACTTGAAAGTGTCTTTATAGATTAATCAAAAAATGATCTTTATGAAGTCTTACAAATACTTTACTTAGAACTCTTTGTTCAATACAATAGACTCCTCCCCTTTAGGCCTTTTTGGGTATTACCGACCTCTTTAAGATTGTTCAAAGAGTTGAAAGCACTTGGAAAATAACTTTTCAAGATATCTGTAAGAGGCAATTGTGTTGCTTGGGAAGGACAGACGAGTTTTTTAAGTTTGAAACCAAGTCATTAATAAATAAAACAAATAAAATAGGACCTAAGTGGCTGCCCTGAGGGACGCCAGAATTGACAACAAATTGACTTGAACTTTCATTACGAAACAAGACAGAATAACGACGATTTTTTAAGTATGAAGAAATCCAATTTATAAAATTGTTGTTAAATCCTAGATGGTTTAATTTTAAAATTAGTGTATTGTGACATAACTTGTCAAAGGCTTTACTAAAGTCAGTAAATACACAATCAACTTGCCCGCGTTTTTCAAAAACATCTAGACAAAAGGAAACAAAGTTAAATAAATTAGTAACAGTGGATCTCTTTTTGACAAAGCCATGCTGGCTATCACAAATAATAGAACTACAATGAAAAGAAAGAACATTACTCACAATTGACTCAAACAGTTTAGGTATCACAGATAGTTTAGCAATGGGTCTATAGTTCATTGTTTCATTCTTTGGACCTTTTTTATGTATAGGAATAATAAATGAACTTTTCCAGATAGTAGGAAAAATTGAACTTTTTAAGGATGAATTGAAGAGAATATATAACGGATACGACAAATAAGAAGCACATTTTTTTAATATATAAGATGGAACACCATCGGGGCCTGGAATAAAGCACTCATCGAGATTTAATATTTGTTGAGCGACTGTATCTTCACTTATTTCAAAATTAATTGCGTTTAAATGAGTAAAACTGTCGAAAGAAGAAGAAAAAGAAGAGGAATCATTAAATTCTGATTCTTCAAATGCTTCTTTGAATTGGTCAGCAAATATGTTTGCAATAACCTTTGGATCATGACTAGTTGATGAATTATTTGACATCGAATTCGGATAGCCACACGTTTTCCTTTTATTATTAACGAAATTCCAGAAACTATCTGGATTAGATTTAATACCATGTTCTATTTTACAAATGTAATCGTCATATAGAGTGTTAGAATAATCAGTGAAAAGTTGTTTTAGAATTAAGAAAGTTCTATAATCATCGTCAGTTCTAGTAATATTATAATTTACCCAAGCTTTGTTTCTTTTATTTTTTAAGTTTTTAATACGCATATCAAACCATGGTGGTGCATTTGAAGCAAAACGTGTTCTTTTTAAAGGAATAGTTTCGTAAAAGCAGTTAAAAAGAGTTCTATAAAAATTATTACACATATCATCAATATTGCAATTACAAAATAATTGATTCCAATTTACAGTTATTAACATATCAAAAAGATCAACAAAATTACATTTAGAAAAGTCAAATTCAAGTTTGTTGTTATTATTGTTATTGTAAGGAGAAGACATGTTTAAACCTAGTGAAATATCTAATGCAGGATGATGTCGATCTTCGTCAATTAATTTTACAGTAGCAGTTAAAACAGCAATTTCGTTGTTAATTGTATCGGCGAAAAACACTAAGTCAAGAATTTTTCCAAAACAATTTCTCAATCCATTGAATTGACTCAAACCACACGAAGACATACCATCTATAAATGTTAGTTCATTAAGGCTTGACGCATTTATCGGAACATGGAAGTTATCGTCATCAATTTTTGTCCAATTAAGGTTTGGTAGATTAAAGTCACCTACGATCAAAATTTCATCTTCGGGTTCCATAAGCACATAAATATTTTCTATGCAGTCATTTAACTTTTCATAAGCGTCATTGTTTGAACTTGGAGGTATATACGCGGAGATGACAAATAAATGACCAGATTCCAACTTGATTTTGATACATAGAGCTTCGACACCTATGGATCGAAAGTCATCTATCAGGTAGCACGTAATTGAGGTCCTGATCGCAAAAAGAAAGTTAGTAAAACCGTGTACCATTTTAGTGTTTTTTGTCATTTTGTTCAATGTTTAAATAAAGTTTTAATATAGTAGTAATAGTCCTTGTGTTATATAGAGTGAATAGTCAGCTTTTAGAAAAACCTTATCTTGGCATCCACAATCACCCACAACCATCACAATTAATGTTTTAGTTTCACGTTTTTTAGCAATAACGATTTCTTTTTTCTATACAAATTTTCTTTAGGGACGAAGTATTTTTGCTTGGTATCAAGAAAGAATATCTACGAAATTTGGTCAACGAAAAACGGTGAGTTGGGTGAAAAACACCCAGGTTTTCAATACCGTTATTTCTCCAAACGGAGAAAATTTCAACTATACATCCTTAAAATCTCACATTTTTTATATTTGAGAACGATTAAATGTTAAGTTGAAGCAGTGTAGACACAACAAAACATATCTATTCCAGAGAAATTCTGAATGGATTAATAGAGTGGAAAAAATACCGTGTCCACTTAAAGACATTCTACATGCATCTACTTCTAAATCAGTAGATCATGTAAAACGTAGAAAGCCCCGTAAGAATTTTTCAGATTGTGAGGCCAGGACAAAACAAAGGCGGATTAGTGAAATGTCTAAATTTGATGAATCAATTGCTGACTTCATGCGCAAATTCATCCTGCAACAATGAATTTTCCACTGTCGATATCAATGAAGTTTTATCACTTGTTGCAGAAACCAAGTTGACGAAACATCAATATTTATTATTAAGAGAATTTGTTAATACGAAGCTATCTACACCTTTTTTTCCATCTTATAACAATCTTCTACTAGCCAAGAAGGAGTTTTATCCAAAAGACATAAATGTGACAGAAGAAGTAGCTGAAATTGAGCTCCAAAGTCTTCTGGATCACACTGCCTCTCGCATAGCAGAATTACAAAAAGAAGTGTTTTATTAACTTCCTGACGAATCTTTTGATAACCTACTTTTAATTGGAAAGTGGGGGTTTGACTGCAGTAGTGCGGTCATGGTGAGAACAAACAATCATTTTCTGATGCTTTGGCTAAAGATGAACATATGTTTGTAACCTCATATGTTCCTTTAAGACTAGTTGATTCTAATAAACAAGTTATTTGGAGAAATCCCCGCCCTTCTTCAACTAGATATTGCAGGCCAATAATATTTCAATTTAAAAAAGAGACCATCGAAGAAGGGAGATGCTTCAAAGAAAAAATTGCTTCTTTGAGTTTAACTGCCATCAACATCAACGGTCAAAATGTATCAGTTGTTCATTCTTTGCAATTGATAATGGTTGATGGAAAGGTGTGTTCAGCTCTCTGTGACACAAGCTCTTCCAGATGTTATATCTGCGATGCTAAACCCTCCGAAATGAACGACATCGATAAATGTTTAGAGAGACCAGTCCGTAGTGAAAGATTCGAGCTTGAATTATCTCCCCTCCATGCGTGGATTCGTTTTTTTTAATATTTTATCCACGGTTTTGGATCAGAGTGCAACCATAATAAAAACCATATCTACTGGGTATAATATTGATACAGCTAAGTTTAAAGACTTTGCTTTAGTGAGAGGAAGAAGATTAGTTGCCACATATCCTTGGTGTAAGCTTACAGCATCTGTTCACAAAATACTTATACATGTTGTAGAAAATGCTCTCTTACCTAAAGGCGAACTGTCTGAAGAGGCGGCTGAGGCTAAAAATAAAGACATACAATCATTTAGACTTAATCACACTCGGAAAATTTTGCGAAAAGCTAATAACCAAGATCTGATAAATCGATTGCTCTTAAGTTCTGACCCCTATATAACGAGTTTAAGATAACTACCAAAAAAGAAAAACTCAACTTTGTCAAATGATGTTCTAAATTAACTTACTGATACTTAGGAAATTGTTTATTTTTTTTTTAATATTATTTTACTTTTTCTGGATATGTTTTTGTTTTTCTATTTCTATATAATTTTGAAAATGTAACTATTCTTTATTTAATAAATTATTTATTACATACCTTCTCTTTATCTTTAGTTTTTGGAATAATTACTTAGTCGAAATAAATTTATAAATTCATTATGAATTCATCATGAGATATTTTGTTTTTAAATTTTAATTTATTGAACAAGAAAGTGGAATTTACTAAGAAAATAGAAAGATTGGTTTAAGGACGAACCTTTTAAATGTAACCATATAAGTAGGCGTGTCAATGGGCTGAAATTTTCTTTAGTGATTTCTTGATGTGTTGTATCATATCTGAAAGTTTCATTACAATCGGTCATGTGGTTCGAAAGTTATTGAATTATGACGTCGTCTCCATACAACCCAAACCACTGTGGCAGCGGCGTTGTTTTTATCAAGATCTCGAAGGGCTCTTGCAACTCTACTATTTTATTTTATTATTTTTTTTTTCTATAAGTATCCGGCCCTAAAGATTTTGGGAAAATTCAACTGATACAAAAAATTCACATACCAAAAAATTGTAATATTTTCAGGACGTATTCACTATTTGTTTGCCGAATTAAAAGACTTTTTTCCAAACTTATAAATAGTTATAAGGAAAGTACGAGTATAGACAAAATTTCAAACGAATTCAATCTTTTTGAAAAAAGACGAATTAGTCCACTCATTCATTGAAAAGTAAAAGCAAGTACAAGCAACCAAATCGTGAATTTAATTTTATTTCTCTTGCAGAAGAAGTAAATAGGTAGAGTTATGCCACTTATGGGTTCAATGGTCTTTAAGTCAGAAAAAGACACTTTGACATAACACGTCAATGGCGATTATGTCAGTTGGAGGCAAATATTTACCCACACACTGCAGATCAAATATTAATATGACAGTTTATGCTAATAACATACCTTAAGACTGGTATTGAGTATTTATGTATTTTTTCATCCGCATTGAATGAAGTTGTTGTCTAAAGTGATTAACCCATAGGGTGTTATAGTTTATCATGTAACGTTTTGGTCTTAAATGATTTCGAGTTTTTTTTTTTTGTATTTGATAGATTTGTATGGTGATAGCGATTTTGGTTGATGGAGCGAAACTACAAGCGAAAAAGGTATTCAAATAGTGTAACGTAATGGTAATCGAAAAAGTCTCTTTATTACGCCTTGTATTTAAATTTGACTTAAATATCAGATAAAATTTCTAAAAAAAAAAACACTCTCACTTGGATCAGTTGAATACTTAAGTGAATCTACTATCAATCTCGTATCTAAGATGAGACTTCTCATAGAAATGGCGGAGCTTAACGGAAATACTCCAAATATTTTGTGGTTTTGGAATCTAGGTGGTGAACTATAGGTTTGTCAAAGTGGTAAAAGCACAAGGCGAATGCAGACGATATCTTTTAAGAGATCGCCAAAAAAAACAATCTAAGAAAATAAAAGGCACGACTTTTTCGCACGTTTTTAGTCTTTTCTGTTTTGTTGACATCTGTCAATTACGTTATTAATTATTCAGTTGCTGATGCCAGATCACCATGGCAAGTTCTACGATTAAATACCACGTTAGTGCAAACGTTGCTTTCGTTGGGTCCGTTTAACTGTAGACTTGGTGACTTGATTTGAAACGACCTGTTCAGTAATCAATCAGCTAACATTCGTACGTCAAAGGAACCCAGGATCGGCTAATAACAACGCTGCCGTTCGTGAAAGTGTACAGTAGAACCCGATGCAATCGATTCCTCGCAGTGCACAAGATCCAAATAACCAAGCTCACAGTTTATAACCATAACCACAACGCCCTTTTTTTCACTGACTGGGTTTCGGACAGGTTGGTAGAGGACCCTTATTTTGTTTTAAAAATCGAGTTGAATTTTTGGAATGGCCACACGAGGCTCACAAAGTTATAATGTTTCCTCTAAAACTTGCCGTTCGGTATGAATTTTGGGCAATCAGTGCGTCATTGTTTCGTAATTTTTCGAAAACGTCGTTGGTGAGGCAGTCACCATCAATGGCGAGAGCTACATAACCGTGAAAACCAATTTATTATGGCCCTAACTGAACCATGTGGACCTAAACGACGTATAGTTCTACAAGGCAGGACGGCACTACGTACCACACCTCAGGCCTCATCATTGACATTCTGCATGATCGATCTGTGGGTAAGGCTATCTCTCACAGAGGTGGGGTGAATTGGCCAATGTCATGCGATTCGACCCCGATAGAGTCTTTTTCTTGTGAGGTTCACTGAAGACCATGGTCGATGCGATGCCCTTAACCCTAGTTTACAGCCCCAAAAAACTTACTACTTTTCTTGCCTGGGGTGTGTTACACCCCAACAGTTTTAAGCGTTTAAATAAAAGTTCTGTTGCATTGTTTACGTTTTTTTTCCAATCGAGTTGACATTGGAATTGTTACTGTTTATGAACACGTGTATTGTTCGCCAAAATTTAAAGCAAAAGTGCAAAAAACTTTGGAATTTATCAAAAAGTAAGTATGAAAATATTGTTTTCTAACATAAATGTTATAAGAAAGAACTTTACATTGGAGCAATGAAAGATGGTCACCGACGTCTACATACACTTTGGGATCCAATACATGGCCATACAATTCTTCGCGCTGTGATGTCATTTACACATTTTGAGGAGTTGAATTTGTTTTTGCGATTCGATGATTCAATTGGCGTCGAGGACAGTCAGCCGCAAAAAAAAACATTCTCCAGCCCGTTGAATTCCTTTTGAAAGAATTGCATCAAATTTGGCATCAAGTTACATTACATCCGAAAATCTGACCATTGACGAGCAATTGAAAGCCTTTCGTGGTCGCTGTAAGTTTCGTCAATATATGCCAAGCAAACCTGCTAAATATGGTATCAAGTTTGGTGGCTCAATGAGAGTTCAACTGGATATCCATTGCAACTTTCAATATACATACACTGTCATCGCCACATCAATACAGTTTGTACTAAATGTCTCCCAGAACTTCCATCTATACCAGAATAATATGTTACGCATCGAAATGTTAATTATAATTAACTTATAATTCATGAAAAATAAAATAAACACTAAAAATATGATTTATTTCACATTTTGATCATTGGGGTGTAACACACCCCAGGCAAGTGTGGACGACCGTTTTCAACACGAAATTTCCAAAAAATCAAGTTGAAGCTATTTAATAAAATAAAGAAGAAAAATATTCAGAAAAAAGAATTTTGTTCACTGATTTTTTATCCCAAGTCGAAAAACTGATTTTCAAAAAAGTTACAAGCATTTAAAAGTCGTCTGGGGTGTATCACACCCCAGGATGTAAACTAGGGTTAAGGTAACACGGGCCATCGCTCAAATTCATACGGATATATGCGGAAGTGTCATTGAAAATTGGACCACTCGAATCCGTGCTACCGTAAAAAGAAAAGGTGGGCATTTGAACGATGTCATTTCATTCATAATGGTCTAAATGGGTCTTTCAAATTAAGTTTTGAATTTTGATTATACCTCAAACACAGCTTGTTTTATTCCATTTAAAAATCTACCCGCCCTTTTCGAATTTATCGTCAAGGGCTCTAACGATTTAACCCAAAATTTGTATGCCGAATCTCCTTTGCATTTGAAAAAATATAATCTATAAACGGTTTCGAAAGAATAGTTTTAGGATTTGAAAAAACAATAATAAGAAAATGTTTCGAAAATTCAATATCTTGAAAACGGATACACGATTAAATTTTGAAATTACGTTTAAGAATGTATATCATTAAATACTAATAATTTGAATATCAATTTTTTTATAAAAAATTTTAAGGAAAATTTTGTACACAAAAAACATGTTTCGGCCTATTTTTTGAATGTTGTGAATGGAGAATAAAAAAGATTTCTTATCTTACAAAAAATGTTGTATTTTTATAAAAAAAATTTATTTTATTATTTAAAATCTACCAATGGTAAGTTGTGGTGAATAAAAACAGATTTTTCAGCATTCGTTGGTAGCATACGTTTTATGTAACGTCTATATTCGAAATCAATTACAGCTTCTGCAAATAACCTCTCACTAATACACTAGTACCAGAAGGCGAGAGGTAGATTTCAGCAAATGTTGTCAAATTGGGAAACAGTTTTGTATTTGCTGACCACCACTTGTAAGGGTCTGCCATCCGATCTTGGCGAAAAGTTTTTTCAACGTCTTTATCATTTTGTCTATAGCAACTTCCTCAAAATATTCCCAAAAACTGTTGTGCCTCGTTAAAACTCACGTAGGAGATATATATACAACACATCGTTTCGTTGGCCGAATGTTCGGCTGCCGAATATTCGGTATTCGGCGGAGTCACTATTCGCGGCATCTCTAGTTTGTACCTCTCCATACAGCCTAAGCCACTGGAGCTATTTTCATCAATCTCGGTACTTCCCTTCTTTGGTGATTCCTTAGACGGGAAATTGATTTTTTTTAGCTCCAAAACTAACGGTACCCCCCATACACCGGTAATGCGGTAATGCAAAATCTTATTTATCTCGAAACCGGCTATGACGATTTTGATAAAAAAAAAAAAAATTAGTGTGCTGAAACGGGCGTGGATCAAAAAAATTTTTAGAAAAAATGTTATTAACGTTACCTGTCATAGAACCTTTTTTTTGATTTTCGACGTTCTCACTAACGGCTTCAACGATTTTAACCAAAATTTTTTAGCAGGAGCCCCCTTAAGTTTTAAATAATATTATATATAAGAATATTGAAAAAATATTTTGTGGTTTTTTTTAAAAAAATTCCAAATTTTTATTTTAAAAAATCAGTATCTTCAAAACGTGTGAACAATTATTTTTTGAAATTATTTATACATAATTAATTTTCAAATTCCAAAGTACTTTTACATAAGAGCAAGTTCGTGCGATCCAGTCGCGCATTTTATTTTTAATCGCTAATGCTCACAGTTAGGGATTTTAAGCCTTTTGTATCCTTAAGTTCGAATAAAATAATCTGCGAGTGAGATTTCATTAAAATTTCTTGTTTATATAGAAGGTCCATGTATGTCATAATGTATTAAATACATACAACATTATTCAAATAAACTTAAAAACAACTAAATAACAGAAAAGCAATCTTTTGTGAATGCAATATTTGAGAACAATTCATTGCATTCAATTAATTGCATTCATTTTCCTTACTTTGTGACTCCAAATTCAAATTCGCAATCACAATTGCAATCTTTTAAGAATTCATGCAGTTTCTTTATTCATTTACATTCATTTGAATCCTTGACATTTCTTTTGTGTCTTTTCTCTTTTGCCCTTATTAACCCGTCCGTAACTTGAGAACGATTGGATTGATTAGGCTATTTTTTGTGTTAAACGCTCGTAACTGCTTTGATGAATTCAATAAATATCGAATCGTTTTTTTTTTTGCATTTGTCCTTCGTGATTCATGAAAGACATTCCAGTGTTGTTCACTTGGCCATACAAAAGGTCAATCAGTATATTTCACTGCAGAGATAAGATGATTAACCGTCGCCGTCTAGGACTTGGACAAGTTTTTTGAAATATGTCAGAATGATGACTTTGCTCCAATGCTGCTGTACCCCGAAACGCCAAGAAATTCTATTTTGAGCTATGTTAAACAAATTTTAACGACAGAAATAAGGCAATCAAGTTCGAGGCCCAACATCATTCCAAAATCTACGAACTAATAATGGTGAATTGTGTGGCACACACGGAAAACCCTGTCAACGTTTGCGTTTGTAAGGGAATGAACCTTATTGGGATTACATCCTTAGATACATACATATATGCTCGTCAAATACGAACTTACTTTCTACATATCAACATATGTACTTATTTTCCATCGAATCCGATTGGTTTTTAGACCGAATACAAAAGATGGAATGTCTGACAAACTACGAAAATCCCAAAGAGGCATTAATAACAATGGAAGACAGTGCTTGATGATATCGATTGAGGTATGACCTTAATTAGGTATGACAGCACTCAAACGTCCGATGCACAACGTATTTATTCAAGATTTGGAACGCGAAAAACAATATGATTGCGATACAAGGAAGGAGTTAGGTCGAAGGGATGAAAGTGAACGATGGAACTGGAAGAATTTTCTTCTTGGACGCACCTGATGGAACTGGAAATGTTTTTGAGCGCATTGGTTTCACGATTCTACGAAATATTCAAAACCGGATTGGTGATGTAATGATTCTGTTGGCAGGAGAATTTTACCAAACATTGTCAATATGATTCCACGGTCAACGCAAGTCGCCAGTCCATGAACTCAATGCACGTTTTAAGCTATCTGTTTTGACGAAAGGGATCAAGACAAGAATATAGGTGTCGAGTTGCAGAATAACCAGTCAGTAGGAGTATTTTCAAATCAATTTCTGGTAATTGCAAGATACTACTGGGCATTTTGACAAGCTGAATAAAATTCCACACTGTTCAAAGACCAAACTCATTATGAAGGTATTCGCAAAGATTGCTCTAAATTAGAAAATTCACGATTGGACAGTAGGAGAGAATGCGAAGCTAGGCACTTCTCACAACAGTCCTCCCTTTCGTCTGCAAATTTAGAGAACAATCATTAAGAAGGGCATTTTTTGATGACATTGACGAACTTTCGGAAATAAAGATCAAAGACTTGCTCTCTTTTGTTTCTTCTGTGCTATGCCCTTCGTTTGACTCCTTAGATCACGAGCTAGCGGACTAAGTACTTTTACCGAAGGCGGGAGGTCGGATGATCACTCAATCGGATTGGCAACTGATTCAGCACCAGTCAACAAGCTGCTTAGCTTTGTATAGTGTTGATAGTGTCAGATGAGTGTGGTGGTCCGACTGAGGGAGTGATCCATTTTCCGGATGATTGTGCAAAAGCAAACACACAATAAGTGACATCAAAACTTACTAGGTCCTTTCCTATTTTTGAACTCCATGAGATAACTCCGGGAGAATGTCCACAATTTCCCATATCCATTTATTTTATCCACAGTTTCATACGAGTTATAGTATCAAAATGGCGCACTTCAGAACTATAATTGGGCCACAGGGCTAGACAGCCGGTGGTGGTCGCAATTTCTACTTACCTACATGGATGGCCAAACTTAACGGACACAGGAATATTGCAAACCTTTTCACAGCAGACATTTTTCCAACAAGCACTGACTAATGCATTTATGATGTGGTCATCAGTAAGGATATGAAAGTTATTCTTCCACATAGAAAGATAAAAAGGGCTGGGATGGGAGACCTCGACACAACTCTTTATACTGATGGCTCAAAGATGGAGTCTTTAAATGTCTCTAGGACTTTCGGCTAAATAATTCTGCAAGACTTTCACGCTGAAGCATGCAAAATACTTAAACTATATCCAAATCAAAAATGTGTGTACTTCTATTTTGGGAAACAGCTAGGTGGTTGTTTAAGCCATATAGTTTCAGCTTTTCAGCTTTTAAATTGATGCCACAATGCCCGGATGAGCTTGCGAACTTAAATATCACTCTAATCTGTGTTCCAGGTCACAGTTGAATAGAGATATATGAACGGGTCGACGAGCTTGCCAGCCCTTCATAGCTCACTTGTGGAAATACTTAACATTCCTCTTAGTGTTACGAAGGGCAAAATGTTCTCAATTTTTCTCATAAAAATACAGCATCATTATATCTAGAAAGATATGTGGCCCACATAAAGTCCCGACCGAATTACCAAGTCAAGGTAGTTGCAACGTAAACTTGACACTGGCCAATGTGGAAAAATTCACCGAAGCTGGGCATTTCTGAAATACTCTTAAATACTTGAATACTTGCGAAAACCAAAAAGAAAAGGAAACAGTCATTAATATCCACTGTAAATATCCTGCTCTGAATGAGAGCCCAACTAACTGGAAAGTTATTCCTCGACGACATTAACGATTTATTTCAACTGAAGATTAAGCTTACAAATCCTTCATTCCATTATCTTAACAAATTTATTGTAACAAAATGGTGGTCACTTATCAAGACAGCTCGTGGCCAACATTTCTACCTACCTACACTTGTACATATCACCTTACTTAAGTGGTGACGAGCCTTCTCGAATGCAGAAGTTAAAGGTCAAGGGGAAAACACCCTAGGCATTATCGTAACCTGTGATCCTGTGAAGTACACTACTAGTACATAATCACCTCTAGCTATATCAAACCATTGAACCATATCTGCAAATTTCGGGTGTAAATAGAATCCAGTTTAAGCAAAAATTTCAACTGAGACTTGAACGGCCTTATTTATTCTCCAAGACCTTTAACTGTTCAATTGCATCATAGTGACTGTATGAGAACTTTTACATATACCGAATAGAAGCTACCAAGGTCAGAGAATTAAGCAAACTGAGGAATATCGAAAAAAAAAAACTTAAAAAAGCTATGCGGGCCTGAAACTCCCATATTTGACGGACCAAATTTTAACAAGACCAGAAAAAAGCAACCAATACTGCAATATCCCACAAGAATTTTTGATAGTTTGTAAAAATATTCGAAATACCACCCCGTCTTCAGTTCCTACTTTTGTCTTTGTTCTTTCTTTTTTAGCTCTCTCGGGAAATGCAATCTTCGTTACGAATTCTACTTTATTTTTGAGTTTTGATACTGAAGATTTTTTAAACTTTATAGAGTTTTATTAAATTCTGTTATTCCGATAGTGAGAAAATAGAAATTCAGAAAATGCTTCTATGGTAGGTAAGGTACATTGAGTAGAGTACTGCCTTGCTTTGATTTTTTTTTTAAGAATTATAAATCGGAAAAACTTAAAAGTTTAGTGGTGTTAAATCACCACTACCTACAAGTAACACTATTAAACAGCACGTCTAAATGACAAAACTTTACCATAAAAAGGAGTACGAAAGACTTGGTGGCTCTTTGAAGTCGACTCTTCAATGCTTAACGGCCAAATTTGAGACGACCAATATAATCAATCAGTTAACATTCGTTCGTCAAAGGAACGCTAGATCAGTCGAGAACACGTCTATGAACAACGTCTAAAGCAGAACCCGATGCAGCGATTCCTCGCAGCAGTTAACAAGAACTCGGCCTTTCTCAGACTTAAACTTGGCAAATTTTGCTTCGGGATTTTGGGCCTACACCCGTACAAAATCCAACTGAACCAGGAGTTCAGAGTTCTTGACCATAGTCAAGCTCGTTTGTTCGCTTACTGGGCTTCTGAGCGTTTTTAAGAGGGCCTCAATTTTACCCGAAAATCATCTTTAGCGACACCTTTTGGTTTTTTTTTTTAATAATTTTCACACACTAAAGGGATTATGACTACTCTTAGAATATTTGAGCACAGTTCGAGCGTTTTAAGGAGTGTCATTGAAAACGAGCGTAGGAACCGAAGATGAAGTAGTTTTTCGTAAATGACCAACAATTTTTACTACCTTTGACCATGCAATAGTTTAGTTCTTTGAATATGAATATCATTACAGATCTTTCTTGCTTGATTAAACTTATTCCGGTTTTCCTCAGTAGGCTTGGCTTTATAAAATCGGAAACTTATTGTCTAACCCTAATAACCTGATGAAAGCACGAATCAAACCATATATTCTCTTTCGGTTTGATAGATTGTTCCCTATTCAGGTGTTGTCTGACCAGAAAAGCGAAGCCAACTTCATAGAATTGTGTACATTGAAATCGCCCGCAATAACCATTTCACTGTGCGAAAAATGAAAAACTATTCTTTGGATACAGTCGGATAGTGCATCGAATTCATTAGAAGTCGAGTTACGGTGTAGTTTTTGATGACAACCTAAATTTTGAGTCACATCATGTTTTATATATTGTTTCAAAGTCTAATTCCATGTTAGGTTTTCTAAAACGAAATTCCGAAGATTTTAAAGATCCGTACACTTTGAAAACAATTTTTTGCTCCATTGTTCGACCATTGTTGGAATATTGTTGTATCTATAATTTGGAATCCTGATACTAAAAAACTTATAGTAAGAATAGAGAATATTCAAAAATTTTTTTTTAAGATTTGCTTCAAGAAAATTCGCAACAATTGATAATGTAAGCCTTAATTATAATAGTAGATGCTTGTTGCTAGGAATGCAAACTCTTGAATGAAGACGTAGAATGTACATAGTGTCTTGTTTGTTCGTGATATTCTTTCAAATGATATTGACAGTGAGTTTTTGCTCTCTTTAATTAATATTTATGCGCCAAGTCGACCTCTGAGAACGAGACATTTCATTTTTGAAACACATCATTCAACAAATTATGGACAGCGTGAACCTATTTCTCATTGTTGTAAATTGTTTAATATGTATTACAATAATCTTGATGTTTACTTTTCAAGAAGTCAATTTAAAGCTCTATTGTTGTTATTATTACAAAACAATCCTTTGTAAATTATATTGTACATATATATACCAATTAGTTTTTAACATGTATAAAATTTTAGCATTAAGCGAATCTGTGGATTTAATTATCGTAGATTGAATAAATAAATAAATAAATAAATATCCAAACTTGGGTTGCGATAAATAAAACATGTATGAATGATACGCTTATGGACTGTGAATTTGAACCACATGAAATTAAAATTTGGCCATATTGTGGCTGAAGCTGACAAGCAACATCATTACGTATATACATATATGGCTAGGCCATGGTCAGTGAAGAATAGAGGCAGTAAGCTAAAGGGTGGTTAAATTTTAAGGGCCGATGTTGATTTTGAATAAAACACAAATTATTTAGGAAATTATTGTCATTTCTTTTTATTATGATAATATTAGTATGGTTCAATTATGTATGGAACAAAATATCGGCCAAATGGCCGCCGCGACTTCCCTTTTCTTTCAAATAACCCCAAAGAAAGAAGTCCAACGGTGTCAAATCACATGATCTTGAGGGCCAATTGACACACTATCGCGAACAGCAGCAATATTTTCTGCAGTACGAGCTGTACGAGCATGCACTGGTGTTTTCACATCTCCTACAGACCCGGGTTGCTCATATTTGTGCACGATTTTTCCGATTGTACGCACATTTGGACGATTAAATTGACCGAAAAAATCACGAAGTGCACGATATGCGTTTTGATTTGAACGCCCATTTTCATAATAAGCCTGAAAAACTTTAACGCGTTGCTCGATTGTGTATCTTTCCATGGTTAGTCATTGAGTTAGTCTGAAACAGAAAAAAACTTGACGTTTAGGTGTGGTTCACATTTAACATCGGCCCTTAAGATTTAACCACCCTTTATAACCGGGCAGGCCGAATTCCGTGTGATCAGAATTTTCACCCACCTGGGTTTCGCTAAGTGCCAAAACGGCTGGCCTGTTTTCAACAGTATGGACGTATGCGGCACAAACATTCTTTCTGAGCCCCCTAACGTTGCTACAATCAACTCTTAATTCACACAACATTACAAAAAAAAAAACAGACATAAAAAAACCAAATCAGACAATAAACTAAGCTGATATCGAGTTTAGACCCCAAAATAACTTCACAAGGAAATTTCCTATTAGTGTTATGCCTTAATAGTAAATGTATTGATCCGCTCCTGAAAATAAATAAAAGCAATCTGTCTGATGTTCCTTTAGTTAATGAGTAACACACAATTATGGCGTGACCCACAATGTATGTGCAACGACGAAACCAAAGCAAACTATGGGTGATGGGTGAAGGAGAAATCAGGAACAGAGCTATGTGCCACACAGCGGATGCTATGATTGACATTATGCAAGGCTATCTCCCGCAGAGGCGATGTGAATTGGACACTGAGGTCTTGCTCTTTGATGCCGAGGGACTTTTTCTTATTGAGTTTGCTGAAGTCGAATGTCTTTACAAATAAACCACAGTTGACTGATGCTCTTAAGGTGAACATAACAGAGGCCATCGCTCAAATCACCCGGATCTTTGCCGAAGAGTCATTGAAAATTGGACAACCCCACCGTAATAAGCCGAGGCGACCAAATTAATAACAAATTTTTTAACGTACTTCAAAATTCTCCGCTGGGGATGTGTTTCACTGTCAAGAACAGACTTGAACACAAGGATGTAACGAAGTGTTGTACTTCGTGGTTCAGACCACAATAGTTAAACCATGCACAGCTCCTCCGGCTGAACTGCCATCAACATCTGATATGCATATGCGTGTGGAGTGATCACATATTTGACGTTGCCAAAAATGCTGCTAAGTGTTTAGGTTTTCTCCGCCGATGCAATAAGTATTTTACCCCTTCTGATCTGGTTGTTATATATAAAGCCTTTATTCTTCCGAAGCTCGAGTACAATTCCCATATATGGGCAGGTGCTCCAAAAACCCACTTGAGTCTCTTGGACAGAATTCAAAAGAGAGCTATACAAATGATAGGCGACGGTTGTCTAACTGAAACACTTGTATCTCTCGAGCACCGCTGCAATGTTTCACTATTATCATTTTTTATCGCTATTTTCATAAACAGTGCTCTAGTGAAGTAGCCACTTGCATTCGTCCCCTTAAACAATTCAACCGTAATACCCGAACTACTGGGAATGCCCATCAGTTTACTCTTGAGCCCAACTTCGGACGTACTGTCAAATACAGAGATTCTTTTTTTAGTCGCACTTCAAGAATGTGGAATGCTTTACCTGGCTCAGTATTTCCCACTCATTTCAATGTGCAGACATTCAAAACCAATGTGCATCGGTATCTCCTTTCTAATCCTATCCTAATTTCCTAATTGCTCGCACTGTGTATTTAACATTATAAGGGTATTCATAACCCCTTGAGCGAATCTCTTGGACTGAGCTAACTCCTGTTACTCAAATCGATATAAATGTAGCTTTGTTTTGTATGAAATAACGTGATTGTAAAAACCTTTATATAGTTGAAATATAAATATGCATTTACAATGTTAGTTAGTTACAAAATTCCAAATTAAAAAAGTAAAATCGAAGAAAAATAACAATTTATTAAGCTTAATTACTCAAAAACGGCTTGTCTGACGAAAATTTTCAATGAGACCTTTTTTGTAGGGAATTTAATTTTATATAAAAGTAAGTCAAAATGAATTTTTTTTACTTCAATGTTTTGTCAGTTCTGACGCAAAACATGAAATTATGACTAAAAATCAAAATTAGCGATGATAGCCCTCTTAAAATTGATATTAAGGGCTCAAACTTCTACGAAATTTTTTTTTGTCATTCTGAATGATATTCTCGATATATCTTTCAAAAAAAAAAAAATAGTCAATTTTTTTGGCCCAGTCTAATATACATTACCTATGTACATAAAAATATATTAAACAAGTCTGGTAAACAATTAGAGTTTCTTTCCTTCATAACCCGGGTTTTTTTTGCGTTCTTCGGGAATACCCTAAACCTGGACACCGTTGAGCTTACCTCAGCCTCGAGAAAAAAACATCTCAACTTTAAGAGAGATCGATATTTTGATAAGCATACATTTTAGACAATGCCAATGTGAATGTTATAGGTGTTAAGCGTCTAAGTACTTCAAAATCACGAAATATCAATATGTTCAGTTCGCTTCTTGGGATTGCTAAAGCCCTCTGTACGACCCAAACTCAAAATACTTGGTCTATTCATTTATTAACACATTAATTCTTCATATATCCTAAATTTAGTGGCAGTCAGCTTTTGTTCATTTAAAAAATGTTGTCAATTTAATAAAGTAGTTTCACTGAGAGTAAATTAGACCTAACAAAACAAAATTTGAGAGAGCAAATAGCAACAATATTCCTTTCATCTCAGACAAAGATAAGAGCATAAAAGTTGGTCTACTCTTTTTTGGGTGCAAAATAGTTGATCTAAGACTATTTAAATATAGTTTCAGTTAACCGTTATTAAAAAAATGACAAGCACTGGTTTTATTAATGATTATTGTATGATTTTATACAAGCTAGCGAGAGTTTCATGTCAATCCTGGCGCGTGGCGTTGCATTATCAGGAGATTGTCTAGCTACGAAATCCCTGAAAATTTTAATTTACCGCTCTCGTCAGTGCAGAACATAATAACAAAGTTTAAAAATTCTGGAAATGTGGATATATGCAACAGAACGGGACATCCACTAACAGCAAAACCTCGCGATTGCCAAATTTTTAAAGAAAATCGACGATATTTATCTGCTTCAATAACGGTACAGTGGAGAGAACAAATTCAAAAAAGTGTTTCGGTGGACAGTTGTAAGCAGATGATGAAAAAAATGGGATACAAATTTTATAAGGTTTATTTTAAAATATTTAAGTTTTGCATAAATTACGACAACTTAAATCATTAAAAACGCAGGCAAAAGAAATATCACTACTGTAACCTAAGCAAAAGAAAAGGCGCATTGAGTGGGCCAAACAACTTAAAAATTTGGACTTTTAGTCAATGGCGGTCCGTTAATTGGAGTGATCAGTACAGATTGGAAGTTTGTGTTGGTGATGAACGAGGACCAGTGATAAAAAATGCTAAAGAAGCCTTTCACAACTCACAAGGACTGCCTTAAACAAACCGTAAGGCTCCCAGTATCTCTATTGGTATGGAGGTGCATGTCGGGATGTGGTATGAGTAATTTTCATTTTGTAATTGGGATAGCTAATGCTGTCAAGTACCGCAACATTTTGGAACAGGAGCTGCCTCCGTCAATACTACGTCTTCAATATAGAATGCGGAGTATATTTTCCAACAGAATGGTGCTTCTTGTCATACGGCTAGTTCAACAATGGTATGGTTCACTGCTGAAGCAATTCTTTATTGGAATGAACTTCCAGCAGCCCTAATCTTTCACCAATCGAAACTGTTTGGCACACGATGAAGCAAAAATTGCGAAAGGAACCGCGTCGGACTCTTCAAGATTTAAGATCCACAATTACAAATAATTGGGAATCTTTTGGTGCCGAAGAGTATCAACAATTAGTTGACACTATGCCAAGGTGCATTATAGAAGCAGTGATTAAGGCCAAAGGTCGCTTAACAATGTGGTAAAATCAACATAAATAATCATAGACCAACTATTTTGCATCTAAGAAATGTGTATAAATCGTTATTTAGTTTTGTAAACAGACTCCATATCAATATTTTATTAAGCCACTTTCTTTTTTTGTCCACTTTTCCTATTTAAAATGAATAGGACTTTATATGTATATCAAAAAATAGTTTTCGTTTCGAAATAGGTTAAGAATGAACACATATTTGCATTCTATCCTCGGTAGACCAACTATTTTGGGTTTGGGCTCGTACAATTTCAAAAACCATTGTTTTTTCTTTCCTCAATATAACTTGGCTTGGATTCTTGGATTAAGTTGGATTAGAAGGAAAAGAGGAACTAAAATGTAAATCAGCTCCCATAAGTTTGCACTTGTTTATTCGATCCTATCTTTTTTTCTCCATATACAATTTATAAGCCCAAGTTTGGCACAAGTTACAAATACATTGAAGGGTATTTTGACTGATAGCAGTCTATTTAATACCATTAATTATGAAAGACGATGAAACCTGCATGTTCATGAGGCTTTAGTTCCGTAGCGCGATGCGTGGTGCCTTAAATATTTAAATAAAATACCCTGTCCATTAAATTAACTAATAAATCGACAGTATTGATGGTTTGAATTTGACAGTGATTTTTCAATGAGCTGCAATCGAATATCTACTCGTAAAACAAAAAAAGGCACTCTATCCCCATTACTCTCCAAGTCTAAACTATATACTTGATTTATTGTTCGTCTGTGGTTTTCCCAAAATTGTGTTTTTTTTTTCGAATTTCCCAAAAGAAAGTCCATTCAAATCGAAAGTGACTTTTTAGCAGTTACGCAGGCAAACATTATTTGTAATTGTTGTTTAACACTTGCGGCGGCGGGCGTGGGTCAGTTTCAGTCTTAATTGCAAATTAATTGCTCGTTTCATTGTTAAAATTGAACAGTTACAACAATAACACTAGCAGTGACTGCGCTGCCAGCTGTCACGTTGGGAAATTTGTCTGATAGACAATGGGAATTAGGTTGGAATTTGCAATTGTCTGTGGATTTTGGCAAAATGTCACAATGATTGACAAATAGATTTTTTGTTGGGAAGACGAATGGAGCTAGATTAATGTGCTCATTTGAAATGCATTAACTAGTTTGACTTTGGTATAGTGTTTAGCCAATAAATGAAACCACTGACCAATGTAGGAGTTGGTAAAGTTTAAACCAATTAACAAGTGATGGTATTGGATATTTCGGAATCTGTATTTTAATTATTCTACATATATTCAATCTAAAATGTTTGTAATTGAATAAAGTTATGCATTTACATTCATGTTTAATTGTTCATTTTGAGGAAGTGTGCATTATGGTTATATGGTTTTTTCGTAAGTGTTCTTATTCATTTTATTTCTGTTTAAATAGTTTTGATTTGTTTTTCCATTTACGATATTTCAAATGAGATTGCTCGATTCTCTATATTGTTTTCCAACTATTGGATGAAATATAAAGTCAAAACATTTCAGACACATATGGTTTGATTCAGAGAAGTTAGTTTCAGATGATATAAAGCCAATCCTTTTGACTAAATGAATCAAGTCTGTTATTAACAGGGCTGCGCTTTGTCTACGACTCTCATCAATAATATTTTGTCTAAAACTGATAATCAATTACATTGTTTTGCTTACGACAGTTCTCTCAACTGCTCATATATGTACGTTTCCATGATGCACGTCCTGAGGGCAGCGTAACCGAACAGCTTCCAGTTCTCGGTGCTAAGTGCTTAGCTTCCCTTCGACGTTACAAGAAATGTTTGTGAATTTTCTTGCAGAACAATTCCGTTTTAACTCGATGCTGTCAAAAAGTGTAGTGACTCCTCCTGTACTTGAGAGCTTAAACGATTTTATGGGACAAGTCTTCTTTGGCAATCGTTAAGTTGCAAAACTTACTTTAAGATCTCATATATGTAAATCCGATGGCCCAGATAGTATCCTTCCTAATGTTCTGAATAGTCATTCTTCAACGAAAAACCATTACGTAAGCTTTTCCATCTTTCCATTCCCACTGGTCTCTTTCCGAGTAGATAGAAAACTGCATTTGTCCAGTCCCTAGTGGGAGAGGACCTCAACCAACTGGGAGTTCGAAATGAGACAACCACCTTCAGTCTCTGAACAAGTGAACAAGTAGACTCTGAGGTATTAAGCATTTCTTTTGGCTGCTATCGTCGACCCATCGGGGAGCTTCACGGTCAGATTTCTGCAAGTGGCTGCAGAACGACAACGGTTGCCATTGGTGGTGGGTCTCCTGAAACACACAAGCTCAGATTTGGCAGTGTTTATTCTGTAGTACTCGTAGAGTCTGGAGACGTGGGCTTCCACTTTCCGAACTGCAAATTTTGGCGCTTTCGATGAGGCGTAGGTCAGTGAGTCGTCAGCAAAAAGCAGGTTCTCGCAATCAGTTGGCACGGGTTGATCAGACGTCATCAGGCTATATAGGAAGGGACCCAGCTTCGATGCTTGAGCGACTCCGGCCTTGAGAGATTTGATTGAAGACTTGCAGCTGTCTAGCTGAACGAAGAATTTCCTGAAAGAGAGAAAAGAAAATAATATTAGTGGCGAATGTAATCCACGTACTCAAAGCTTATGGATAAGGGCTTCCATCCATACGCTGTCGAATGCTTTCTCGACATCCAGAAAGCATCCTACGGTGGCACGATGGCTTTTGAGTGCTGAGGATACGTCACACTGGAACTTTAGTAACGTATGCCGAGTTGAATGCCCTTCCCGGAAGCCAAACTGCATGTCTGGGACGATGTTGTTTTCATTGCAGAACTTCTTGAGCCTCCTTAGTATGACTTCATCCAGAATTTTGCCTATATTGTTGAGGAGTTATATAGGCCTATAGTTTGAAATCAGGTTTTTAGCGCCTTTCTTTCGGATTGCCACGATTTTTGCCGTTTTCCACTTATGAGGGAAGTAGCAGTTGTTGACGCAGTTGTTTATGATGATTGTGAGTAGTATCATCACTGCATGTGGAATCCTTTTGATGACGTAGTTGGAGACTCCATCCGGCTCTGTTGCCTTTTTTGGCTTGGAATCGAATTATGTCAAGGTTTTGAATGAATAAATTACCACATTTGTGGTAAAAAGCAACTGTGAACAGTAAAAGTAGAAAAACCTTGCTCACTCGTCGATGTGTGCAGCTACGTGGGCGCCTCAAGGTATGCAACGTTCTTTATTTTTAAAGATGAATCTTCGATGTATGTTATGTTGTACGGTAGGAAAGGCAGTAGCCGAGTAGTGACGTGAGTCGGCGGCTAAAATATGTAACTTCGTTACATCACCTGTAAAAGGTCGAAAATCTCTAGATATTTGAAACCCCTTTATATAGAGTGCGTCCTAAAAAGCAAGGTCTAAAGCAATTGAAAGTATTGAAGAAAAGTTTCACAAGAATTATAGTTCCGCCTTTACATCCTTTAATATCCGAATGCCCACGTATGATGCAAGATGCCAACTTATTGGTTTATTTAAGATGGCAGCTGGTCTTCGTTAGAGTCATATTATGTTATCACACCAACTGCCTTTGTTTGTTGTTCTTAATTTTCGAAGAACAAGAGTATTTTGTGTCTTTTTCGTAGAACAAATTATGGACATAACGATCCTCTTAAAAATTGCTCAAGAAAAGAAATTGGCTCAGCGACAAGCAAAATTGCCGTTTTTAGAGCAAACACTATCCAAAAGTTTTCAACGAAGTATCAATCCATCCACAGAAGTGTACTTAATGGTTAATATGAAGGTTTTTATAATACAAATTCTATATACTACTGAAATAAATCAGCCAAGTAGAAGACTTAGCATTATTAATGGACTTGTTGAATTATTGATTCAAAATAGCTTTTTTGGCCTTTAGTCCACAAAAATTGGCGTTTCGTCCGGGTGATCTCACATGGACTCATCAGTTGACTGTGAGGACCTTGTCAATACGCAATTTTTGTTAAATTCAGTTCATCTTACATCGATTTTTTGACATATTTCACATTGGATTTTTGTCAAAAAATCGATGTAAGATGAACTGAATTTAACAAAAATTGCGTATTGCCAAGGTCCTCACAGTCAACTGATGAGTCCATGTGAGATCACCCGGCCGAAACGCCAATTTTTGTGGACTAAAGGCCAAAAAAGCTATTCTTAATGGTTAATGTTATGGCGGTATTAGCGGACCATATTTCTTACGAAAAGATGAATGGTCTTATAGAGCGGGTATAGAAATTCTACGTCAAAGCTCGAGGTTACAACAAGATGGCGCTACATCCCCTACAACCGACACAACTTCACAACTTTAAAAATTGTGAAAAAGAACTTTAAGGCGAGCGTTTACAAATTGGCCACAACGGTCTTGCGACTTGACACTACTCGATTATATTCTCTACGGTTACCATCAAGTCCTTATTCTACGCTAAAATGACACGATTGTCGACGAGCTCGAGGTAAATATTCCACACACTATTGCCGGAATAATGTCATGAGTCATCAAACCTTGGACCAACGGCTTACTATGGTCACCACAGATGTAAAAAGTTCATTATCTATGTATCTTTGAAAGTCTTTCGCTGGTTTTGTACCAATTGTGTTTTCCTTTTTATTCTTGAGGTGACTTAAAAAAGCTTTTACCACAGCAGCCCCTTTGATGGAATTGTAAGACCTAAAAAATCAATTTTAACGCATTGCATTTTTGCAACAAAAATGACTTAGACCCGTTTGCTTAATCGAAAATTAAAGTTTTATAAGTTTAATCTTCATTAAAAACTTTTTTGAGACATAAGCGTTGAAGTTGAAAATAAATATTTATGTTTCTTTTCAGCAAACGGGTCTTAGGATTTATGTTATGACAAATTTAAGAGTAAGGTAGGGGGGCCAAATAAGGCCCACCTAACGGATTTTTCAAAATAACTGCTAGATTTTTTAGAGTATCCGAGTAAACTAAAAAGGTTATGATTCTTTGTCATTTTATCTACATGGAAAAATAGATTTTATTGTTTTCGTTAAATTGAAAAGAATATTTTTTTGACATTTAAAAAAAGCTTACGTTGTTCTTAATAAGGCCCATGGGGTCTTAATAAAGCCCACTCAGTTTTCTTAATAATTTCGCAAGTAAAACCCACAAAAAAATTCAATAGCTTTCAACAAACATCTTCTTTTAAATTTATTTCATAAGAAAATAGCCTCTTCAGTTTAACAAAAAACACAAATTGAAAAAAAACTTAATTTTAGCAAAAAACTTAAACAAAAAAATTTAAACTTCACTTCTTCGTAAAAAAATATAACAAAAATATTCTTTAACCTGCAACGCGTTTTTTATGTTGGTTACTGTCCTATAAGAAGCTCTTTTTTGGAAAAAGTTGGCATTTGGTCTGAAACACATTAAAAATATAATATAAGACCCAATAAATTAAAAGCAAATTGTGGGCCTTATTAGGAACATGCAAGACTTAAAAAAAAAGAATTATTTAAAACTAACGATCAAACATTTTTTACAAACAAATGTTGTAATTTACTTAAAATATTATATATTATACGGGAAAAATCAAAAATAGGTATTTACTTGGTTTAAATTTGTTAAAAAAGAACACAAAACACACTACTTTTTTATAATTTGGTAGTTCTTCACCCCCAGACGAACTTCATTGATCTATAGGTCAAGACCTGAATCGCGAAGCTGGCTTTTTTTCCTTTGTATGTGCTCTTGTAGACATGGTTTAAATATGCAAAGCAAAAAAAGTCTAGTTATTTGTTCGTTTCTGTGTTTTCTTACAAGTGGGCCTTATTGGGAACAGGGCCTTATTTGGCCCCCCTACCTTATGTATTTATTTATTGTCATATAAAGAGGAGCAATCAAAAAGACTTGATTTTCTTGCAGTAACTTATGGGCACCAAATTGCAATTAAATGGGGTTTCGCTAAAAGTTTTAAAGTTTTAAAGGTTGTTGAACTGATAAATTTATCTGTTTTGGTTCGTTTATTGGCTTTCAAAGTGGCTTGGAGAAACTGTACATTTTACAAATAGTTTTGTTATCTCACACTTACTTTAGTTTTTCAACGGTACCATTTTGTCTACATCCAGCTCATCTATACTCGCTACTGAATTTAGTAGATCGTCGTTGTCCGAAAATCTCCTTTGTAATTTAGCAATTAGTGTGTCCAATGTTTCAAGATACTCAGACTTAAATGGCTGAGTATTCTGAGGTTCTATATTTTGTCTCGCAGAGGAACAGGAAGAGCCATATACCAAGTAGCCATCCATCCGATTTGATTTTTTAATTTGTCTTAGAGTAAGAAATCCTGTTCAATCCATGATCACGAAAGTAAACTATAACGTTTTAAACAACAGATTGTGTTTTGAAAATTGGGATAGTGTCGTGTTTGAAGATAATGCATCCAAAGCTTATGATGTCTTTTTAAAAACACTTAAAGAACACATAAGTTTATCTAGTTTTACAATAGCAAAGAAGAAATCTGAATGTAATCTCAAACCTTGGATAAAACTAACTCTTGTAAAAAAAATTAAACTTAAAAACAAACTACGGAAAAAATGTTTGAAACACTCTTCTAATTCTAATTTAAAAACTCGTTTTAAACGACTATGTAAATATGTTAACAAAGAAATTAAAACTGCTAAGCATAACTACTACCACACAAAAATAAATACAGCGAAAGGTAATATAAAAAAAGAATGGCAACTCGTAAATAGTATTTTAAACCGTAGCAGTTCTACCTACTCCAACTCTGTTGTACTTAAGATTGGCAACACTAAGATCTCGGATCCCGAAGATATTGCCAACGAATTCAGCAACTTTTTTGCGTCCAAAAGTACTTTTTCTGATATCATATTTACCTCATGTAATTGTTGTTTAGAGGCTGATAACCATTTAATCAGCAGAAACAGTTTCTTTTTTGAACCAATTACTGGACTCGAAGTGTTAAAAACTATCAATTCCTTAAATAATTCAACTTCCTATGGTAAAGATGAGATTTCAAATATACTTTTAAAGAACGTTGGGCCTAACTTAGTAGATATATTATCGCATCTTTTCAATTTGAGTATTGAGTCTGGGAAATTTCCCGATGAACTTAAAGGTGGCATAGTTATTCCTTTATACAAAAAAGGTTGTAGGGAAGATAAATCTAATTATAGACCAATTTCTTTGCTACCTTCAATTTCAAAAGTATTCGAGAAGCTTATAAAAACAAGAATGCTGTCTTATCTTGACAGATTTAACTTCTTCAGTTCAAAGCAATTTGGTTTTAGGACTGCGCGCTCTACTGAAGATGCTCTAGACTTTTGTTGCATTCTGCAAAGTGGTTTAGATAGCAATAAATGTTGTGCTGGACTTTTTGTGGATATTACTAAAGCATTTGACATGATTAATCATAATATTTTATTAGATAAACTTGATAAAGCTGGTTTTCGAGGATTCATGTTAAAATGGTTTGAGTCTTATCTAACAAATAGAATACAGTGTGTACAAATTCAGTCCAGTGTTAGTTGCCCTAAGCCTAGCCACTTGGGAGTTCCACAGGGTTCCGTACTTCGTCCAATTCTGTTTCTTATATACATTAATTCTCTTTTTGAACTTCCTTTTATGGGCGAAATCAGAGCATTTGCTGATGATCTCGGTATTGCTTACTGCTCTTCCAGTCCATTAAATCAAATTTGTGATATAAATCATGATATTCACCTACTAAGATGTTGGTTTGCGAAACACGAGCTTATCGTCAGTAATAAAACTAAACTTATGTTTTTTTAATCTTACTCGCAAAGTATCACCAGACATTCCTCTAATTTTAACTTCCCATAGGGAGTTATTGTAATCGGTCCGATTTGTCAAATTGGAATTTTTTACATTTCTCGACGTTTCAAGGTCCCTAGAGGCTATATCAATCATTTTTAGAGAGATGTCTGTGTGTGTGTGTGTACGTACGTTCGTACGTTCGTACGTTCGTACGTTCGTACGTTCGTACGTTCGTACGTTCGTACGTCCGTACGTTCTTGTACCATTTTTCGTCGTCGATATCTCAAGAACGCGTAAAGATATCGACTTCAAATAAATTTTGTTTAATAGATAATAACTTCGAAAGAGGCTGAAAGGGCGTTTATTAAAATTCAGTGAGTAGTTTTTTCACTATAACGGTTTAAAAAAAAAGTAAAAATTTTGGTTAGTTTCAAATATCTCACGAAAAAATAATGCTATTGACTTCAAATAAAATTTAATGTACTCATTATAATGTCATACAGATTTGATATGAATATGGAAAAAAATGAACTTACCGTTATTTTTTTAAATTAAAAAAACTGAAAAAAAAAATTTCATAACCCAGAAATTCTAAGAACGGAAAATAATTTGAAACTCAAAATAATTTTATTTTACGAAAAATAATGTGTTTGACAACTGGTGAAAATTTCAAAAAAAATAAGTTTACAGTTTTTCTTACAAAAAATAAAAAACTATATAAGATTCTATTGAAAATTGGTAAAAATTGTTTTTCGACTCAAATTTCTCGAGAACTAGTAGTGATATTGACTTCTAATTTAGTTTATTTTATACATAGTATAATTTTGTACAATTGGTAAAATGTTGACAAATATTGAATTAATAGTTTTTTTTTTAAATAAAAAAACTATTAAAAATTCTAGTGAAAACTAGTTAAAATTGTATTTCAAGTCGAATTTCTTGGGAATGAACACCGATAGTGCCTTCTAAGGTATGTTGTTTTATACATCGATACCTTCCCGTAAGAATGTACACTAAGCGACATTTCTAAAATTGTTCAGGAAATGAAAAAAACGAAGAAAGTTCTAGTTGAATCATAGTGTGCTAAGAGACAATTTTGGTTAAACTAAGTGACATCTAACAAATTTTTTTTGCTCACGATCATCATCAACAATCTCAATTTCAAATCACTTTAAATAATTAAAATGCTTTTCAATCTTAAAATAATGTTTGTTTGAATTTTACAGCTAAAGTTTGCTTCGCTGAAAATTTGGTTATTTGAAAAAAAAACTAAATATAAAGTTTTCAAGACCACAAATGGGAAGTTATCAGTGTGGGTCGCACCCAGCCTCTTTTTTCATTCACACGATTGTGCTAATCATAACTTAGTTAACGGTTTATGCAATACTCATGGAGTTCAATCATTTGTTAAGGGCGTCGACTGTAACAGTAATTGTTTTATAATTGAAAGTGTAGAAGACTTCAAATACCTTGGCGTTATTTTTGATAAAAATTTAAAATGGACCAAACACATATCAATCCTGAAAAATTATCTTTTGTCTTCCAGTCGCTGTTTTTATCATTTAAAAAAGCTCTGTTCTGTGAATTTGTTGAAAATGGTTTACTATGGTATTTTTCATTCAAAACTACAATATGGGATATGCTGCTGGGGTGGGGTATATGTCAGTCGTCTTCAACAACTCACCGTTATTCAAAAATCTGCAATACGTAATGTTTGTAAAACTCAACGCTTAGCACACTCTATGGAATTGTTTCGAAGTTTGACAGTTCTACCTGTTCGTCATTTATATTATTTTAAAGTTTTAAAAGTGTTTTTTAAAAGGGCCGGTTACATGCAAAGTCCAATTTCGGGCAACAGAAACCTACGTAGCAATTTCGCCTTTTTAGTGAATATTCCGTTTTTTCGCACGACAAGCTACAGAAACTCTTACTCTATTATCTCTTGCAAACTTTTTAATACACTCCCTTTAGAAATTCGTATGTTGAGAAATGTTATCGGTTTCTTAAAGGAAGTAAAAGTGTGGCTTCTTGATATGGATCATCGAGAAATCGAGGTTTTGATACGATTTACAACATAAGTTACTCTAATATATATAAAAAATTGTTATCTTGTATACGATTTGTTATGCCGAAATAAAATATTAGTTTTATTTCTTAGCTATTTCATATTGTTTCCTTTTTAAGTTTTATAAGTTTTTAAGTTCTAAAGTTTTAATGCATTGTTTATTTTTTTACACCAGAGTCATTTTGCCTTTTACAATTGTATACTTTTTTACTGTACACCCCACACATAATTAAAAATCGATGTGTCATCATCTCTATTTACTTCTTAAATATAAGATGGCACTAACTATTCTTATTATATTTATTATTTATTTCTGTTAATTACATAAACATACTTCTTTTAATCAAATTAATAAGAATAAAGAATAAAATTGAATTGAATTGAATTGAATTGAAATCTGTCATTGCTTATTTCATCCAAAGTAGTCAAAATCAGTGAATAATTATCATGTACAAGTTTTTTTAGGGCTATATGTCCTGACCAACTCTGCTCTAGGAGCCGGTAAATCATTTTTTCACCATACAACGCAGCTATTTTTCCATGCTGACAAAATGAAAAAAATTCATGTAACATGGATCAAAAAATAAACGAATGAAAGTCATTTCTGAGATGACCCTAATGATTACCAAATGCAAGCGATGGTTAAAGCAGTGGACGTAAGGGATATTTCAGCCCAATTTATTTTCTATACTGGTCGCAACTCCCAAAACTTTCCCACTCAATACACTTGCGCCATCATATAGCATTGGCTTAGCATACAAGAGTGGTTGGTGAATGTTATTTAACGTTAATTCCGTAAAATTGGCTGCATCAAGATTTTCAGTAGCAGTAACTGTCAGCAACGACTGATTAACGTAGCGTATTGCTATTGCAATATTTTCGCGGTTATTTTTCTTCCATTAAAAAAAAAAAAAAAAAAAAAAAAAAAAAAATCCACAGTATATTACTGCTGTGAAAATTATAAGTGTCACTAAAAATCGACAAAAAATAATTGCGTCTTAGAAGGGTACGACAGCATCTAACTGATGAGCCCACTGTCGTACCTGGGCGAAACGCGCTTTGGAGTTGAGGTCACTCAAACTTTCTATTGAATTAAATTCAATCACTCCGCTTAAAAAAAAAAAAAAAAAAAAAAAAAAATTGAAATAATTTTCTTATTTCATATAAATTCGTTGATTTCTTCCATTATAGTAAACCAGTTGAGGTCTGATTCATTAATATCTTTAACAATGGAACTTCGTACTGGTATAATCATTCCTAGAATCATTTTATTTTGAATTCAGGTGAACGGTATGTTGCAATGTATATGAGTAAGCGACTCTTTCAAATTTGGATCTTTCATGCAGATGTATTCAAACAAATTCTGAAATAATACTTGTTCTTTTTCATCCTCCAAAATTTAATTTTCACGCAAAACTAATTCGTTGACAAATTGTATAACCTCAATAATAGATCTAACGTAGTACCTATGTCTCTCTAAAGCTTTTGGATGTATCAACTTTTCAACACTGCCAGAGACTAGAGACTCTGTTTAATTTTTCCTGTCACATCGCCATAGCTTGGATATGGGAAATGGATTTTTCTTGTTTTGGAAAAGCAGTTTTCGAATCAGTGGCATTAAGATACGATAGTTGATTTTTTAAGGTAGGGCATTGGAGGTTTTAAGGTAGGGCATTGCCCCCTAATGCCCTCCCCTAGCTACTGCGAGCGAAGCCAAGGAAGCCATTTTGAGAGATGTGCTATTCCACTAATAATGGTATGAATGTAGCTCGAAAATAAAGCAAAATAAATTTGATACATCACCATTGCCGTTTTTCTATTTAAGTTTCTTTTTCTATCATTCTTGTCTGCCTACTACGTCCATTTTGCTTTAGTGACATCTGTCAAATCTGCTGCTTATAAGTCAGTTAGTAATGTCCTATGACCAAGGCAACGTAAGATCACGGTTCGTGAAAGTGTACAGCAAAACCGGAGAGGGTTAATTTCTCACAAAAACTCAGCCTTGGTGAATTTTGCGTCGGAGCTAGAGCTTACACCCGTACAAGATCCAATTGAGACAGGAGCTCAAAGTTCGCGGTTCCAACAAGACGGTGGCGCGGCGCTTCGTTCCACACGGCGAACCCCACGAGAATCATCCGCAACTTGATTCAACCGGACCACCACACTCATTCGACACACATCTATACTGTGCCAAGCCAGACAGTTTGTTGACTGGTGCTGAAACAGGAGCCAATCCCAATGAGTGAACATCCGGCCCCGCACCATTAGCTTCCGTAAGAGCCCTCAGTCCGCTAGCTCGGGATCTAAAGAATCAAACGGAGGGTACGTCACAGAAATATCCGAAGTTCGTCCTAGAGCTATTTGAGAAAAGAGATTCAAGTCTTTGATTGACATCCTGCATGAACGAGGCAACCAAGGTCTAGCGATTTGACCCCGCTTGAATTTTTCTTTTCTATGTGAATTAACCACATCTGATGCTGGCATTTGAACGATGTTAAATTCAAAACATAATTGCACACATGGGCGTTTCAAATTAAAGAATAATTTTTTTCAATACCTCACACACATTTCAACATCAACCCGCCTTTATTGAATCAACCTTTAATCTGAAACATGTGTCTTTAAAAAGAGATAGTGGACTGTTTGTCCATTATCATTCAGATATCAAAATACCCATAAGATTGAATTTATGTTCGTTTAATTTGATTTCCGCCAAAAGTGATAGCATAGATGAATTCAACATTCCCTAGATCACTCATTCCTTATAGATTTTTATTCTGACGGCAGACGACATTGTTTTCGAATTTGAAAACAAAACCATTATTATTGAATTTCGTTGCAATTACGAACACCAAAACGCACTAGCAATGCCAACACAAAAAAAAAAATGTCCATAATATTAAACAATTTTGATCTCATCGATTTGTTGGTCATCCTTTTCCTAATGGATCTGACATCATGCCACTATTTTATGAAGCAAACGTGCTCCGACTCCCAAAGAAGCAAAAATCAAATCCTATTTGGGAGGACAACACGTTCCAATCAGAGTACAGTATTCACTTCGTCTCATCGCCTTCACTTGGCAACAACGAACAAGCAGCACACATCACCGCATCGTTGCCATCATTGACACACTAAAATTGCTCTGTTAAATTCATACAGCCCCCATCACCGTGAGTCCTATTGTTATTCCGAAGGCATTTTCCGAATGCATTGCAAATGTCTCTCATTTGTCATTTAATATGTTTTCAATAATAATAAAACAAAAAAAAAAAAAAAACACAAATAAAAATAATAATAAACATCAAATTCCAGCAGACATAACCGACACAATTTTGAAACGTCTGGCTCACATTTTTAGCGCTTTAAGCTATTCAATCCAAATATTTGGCCATCCCCATAGAGCTTAAACCTTCTACATTTTTTTTTTGATGTTAACAGGTTGGGCAATAAAGTTAATAAAAATAAAAATGGAAATTGAAATTTTTAAAACCTAAATCGATTGCGTCGACGAAAACGAAACGATGACGACGACACGATGCGAAACGGCGACGAACGTGACGGTTGTAGTCGTTACTCTTGTGAACCTGTTGTTGGTAACGCATATTTGTACCTCTGCCACTGTCAGCATCATGTATGGCAGAGGATTATCCTAACTAGGGTTGCCAATGGTCACAAGATGAACACACTTAATCCGTGAGTACTGATGCTGATTTGCAAATTATTCAGCTCTGTTGCGTGGGTTAATTTGCAGAATCAAAATTAATACAAAAAAAAAAGTGTGAGTGCCGGGACTCACGGTTAAGGTGTGTAAACATCAACGTTCGTCCCAGTGCCGAATTTTTGTTATCGAACGTACCCAATAAATATACCTACAATGCAATCGTATTAGCTTGTGACTTTAGATATATTCGAATCAACCCACTATTTTTCCCACAATTTATCCCTTTCACTTATATTTAAATCCAAAAATATCTCTATATAGCTGTACAAAACGCTTTCCCCCAAAACACAGAAATGTATTTTTAGACCATGTCCCGTAACTATCGCATCGATAGAAATATGGGCGACTAATGCGCCAGTTATACACAAACACATGCATGCGTAGCCATCATTTGAACTTATGATTAACTTTTCAATCTTTAATTTCAAGACAGTGTTCACATTGGAATTGGACTTACTTCTCAGACTTATTTTTACGTCTCTGTAGTACAGTAAAGGAACAAACCTATTTATTTCATTATTTTAATATTGTACGAAAAAGAACACACCATTGGACTCCGCTACGTAACGTAAAGTTTGTTTGACTTATGTTTAAACAGGGATGTTATTTGAAACGCCATTACAAGAGATTTATGTGGTGTTTTCACGGCACTAAAAGATTAAAAAAGATTAACCCTGAAACCATCTACCAAAATGCTAATGGTGTTTCAATTTTACTTATAAAGTGGTAGCGAGAGATAGAAAGTTTCATTTGGGCCAAACAATGAAAAATCATCGAGATAGCACGATATGGATATTAGGTCAGTTCGAACCATAGAATTATTCATTCAATGAAGATTTAACAAGATTTATTTCTCATCTACTGGATTTACGAAATAAATTAGTAAATCTTCGGGATTTAAAGAAGATTTATGGTAAATCCACTTAAATCCAGGATTATCTTTTTGTGAAAACGTAGTATTACACTTATATTCAAACAGAAATGTTATCTGATATAGACTGTATAGACTGTTTTTACACAAACCGATTCTTAATCTCTGTTTCTCTTCTGGCTGCCTTTCGATTGCATGGGTGCTTTTAAACACAGCGGTTTTTACTATAAATTAACTTTATTCAAGCGAATAAAGTTAATTCAGATATACATACATTGTTCGAATGCATGACAAGCACGTTTAAGTGTATTAATGAAAAAGTCACACGTATAGATTGGATGTAGGCGGGTTGGGGTCGAAATTCGGTATGGGTCATAATTCTGATTTCAAAATTCTGCATGCCAAAATTCTGTTTTGCATAATTCTGTTTGTACAAAATTCTGGATGTCCAAAATTCTGTATTACAAAATTCTGCATTTCAAAATTCTGTACGTTCAAAATTCTGCTTTCAAAATTCTGTTTTTCAAAATTCTGTTTTTAAAAATTCTGTAAATATGTATGTTGTAAAAGAGAAATCGTTTTGATAATGTAAGAAAGTGCGCACTTTTTTACATTATCAAAACGATTTCTCTTTTACAACATATTTACAGAATTTTTAAAAACAGAATATTTGTTATGGAAAATATATAATTTAAACATAATAAGAATATACAATATAATGTACCTATAAACTTAAAACGATTTTAATTTTAGTACCTACTGACAGTATTATAAAATAGTACTACAAAGTTTTAATATTGCAAAAGAGGGACGCATATTCATCACGCTTAGATTGAAATCATAAATCATATGTTATCATATTGTTTTTGTTATACATATTTTTTGACGGGAATGGTTATTTTTCTTAGACAGAATTTCACTGCTCAGGAAACAGAATTTTGCACATACAGAACTTTGAAATACAGAATTTTGCATTGACAGAATTTAGTAATACAGAATTTTGGACAAACAGAATTTTGACCATACAGAATTTTTATAAAAAAACAGAATTTTGACCAAACAGATTTTGAAAACCAGAATTATGACCCGCTCCCGCTGTAGGCTTGAAGAAAAATCAAAATCTTTTTCTCCGGAAAAAAAAATTCAGGAAATGCAATGTCAACGCCGCTCCTCGCATGTAAAAATAAAAGATTGAAGACTTATGCTTGATGCGTGTATATGCAACTTTAACCAGCACGGCTTGATGAATATTTGATGGATAAAAAAAGGAGCGTTCACATTCGTCAAACATGCATTCAAACATCACTTCTCATTAGAACTTTGACCATGGCGGACCAACATGCTTTACGAACATGCGTTCACATTCTCAAATATGCTTGTCATGCAATGAAAATGTGAAAAAAAATTTTGTTTGACAAGCCACTAGATGGAGTGTTAAACTTATGAAAATCAAGCCAATTTTCCAACATTTTTTAGGTTTCGGTACTTTATCTCACTCTCTCTATTAGAGATTTATAAACCGATTGTTAAAGTAAATATAAGTGGCAAAAATTTAATTTTCAATCATTTAGTTCTTGGCTTGACAGATGGAGAACGATCTCTATTTTAATATAGCGAATGCTAAAAGTATATTTAAATATAACATGAAATATTTAATTCGATTATTAAAATAATTCTATGGTATGACAGATAAGGGACAAATTAAATTTTGACTTATCGAGAATATTTCATTGCAGATATCAACTGATTGCCTGAACAACATTTTTTAAATGTCAACTTTAAATGTCAACTCTGAAAATACATTTTTTGGGAGCATAAAATAAAATGTAATCGTCCATCACTAACATGAAGTGGTTTAATTTAAAACATTGAGTGAACCCGCTATGAAATTTTGCACCAGTTGTTTTGTCTTTCGTCCCTTTGACATATTGATCGATGGGTGAAGAAATGTTGGGGAAGTGAAATATGCAATGGAACTAAAATCGAGATTTCAGTACTCAAAGTTTCCAATGTAAACTCGGTGTCTTAAGTACACAATATTTTCAATCTAATCAGGGTCTTAAATGCAATCTTCCGTAAGGTAAGAAACGTGTAAACGTCATGTGTAACCGTAACGAGCTATAAGGAACGTATAAGTTTTAGCCACGTTTTCGGTTCACTCTACCGCCGCGTTGGCAAAGATGTTTACACATTAAAAATTGAAAGACGAATCCTGTAATTTAAGACCTTTTGGACTAGATTATATCAGTACAAAAATATTTGACTGTCACTCCAAAAAAATCCGATCAAGCTGAAATTTGATGGAGGGAATGTCTAAGGCATTACCTTAAAAGAACGGGACATTCTTAACGGATGTCGTCTTTAAAACTCTCAACATGCTTATCTTATAACTATCGTATATTTGAGAAAACTATTACACTTAAACAATATACCCTCGTTACGTTCTAACTTGTAGAAGGGGCTTTCAACAACGTCCTTACCAAGTCCATTTTGGAATCAATCTTCTAGTTTGGTGTAGAAGAATACATCAGAGAGTGGATTATATCGGTGCTCAGAAGGATTGTAGGTACGTTAGGTAATATCTTTGTATAAGTTAACTACACGTGCCGCAACAAAAAATTCAAACATTTCTTGGAATCGTTCAAGCGGCTGCAATCATCAAAATTCCGTTCCCACAGCAATGAAATAAACATAATGCTGACTTGATGTTTGCATTATTGCAATATTACACCTCCACATTCCTGGGAACGATTCTTCAGAACGATACTATGGTTAGGGTTAGGTTAAGATAGTATTTAAGACGTAGAAATTAAGAAATAATTGTTCAGTTGTGTAATAGGCAGAATCGCTGCCAGTTTGTTAATCGAAATAAATAATTTTTTTTTTAAATAATCTTTAACTTATATATAATCTATAAAATTATCATGGAGCGTGATTTTGTGGTAACAACGCTATCCTATATAGGTGGCGCTAAAATTAGCACACGATTTTACAGTGGAGAATAGGATAAGATACAAAACAAGTAGTAAAAAGAGAATATTTTATTGTTAAATTTAGCAGAGACAAATCTGACAAGTACTATCGCTATGCTTAAGATGTCGTCCCAAACGTTCGTCTTCATGACAGTACTATCAATTTTATATACAAAGGTAATATAAACTTAACAAAGTAAGTTAGTAGAGGAACACCCCAGGGTGGAGTTCTGTCCCCTCTTCTATGGTTTCTAGTCATGAATAAAATTCTTTTGATATGCAGATGACTTGGGACGAGTACTACTAGTGTCAGGAAAGATCACCCCTGTGTTAAATGAAATCACAGAAATGGCTTTAAAGAAAGTTAGTTACTGGGCCACGAGTTGTGGAATAGCTGTTTACCAAAACAAAACTGATCTGATGCTATTTACTACCAGAACTAAGATACAGCCCTTCTCTCTACCCCGACTCAACAATCTAGACCCTTTTTGAGGTGACAGTTGCACTGGAAAATGAATATTGAAGAAAGGGTTAAAAAGACTTATATAGCATTCTACGCCTGCAGTTAAACCTTTTATAACAGATGGTGTCTTCAATCTAAGATGATTTTGTGGATATACCGCTCTTACCAAAGCATATAACATACATAAACTAAAGAAGGTACAAATAACTGATGGCGTTGGGACCACAGGGGCTCTAAGATCTTGCCCAATTGATGCTTTAAGCGTTTTTCTGTACTTATTACCACTTGACTTACACATTAAGTATCTAGTATCTTGCAGTACATAAAAACTACAGGGATTAAACTTTTGGATTGCCAAAGCTTATGACCACACAATATTAAAGAGTTGATTCCAATAGAGATCTTTTCGACTCCCGCTGATTACTGCACCCCTAAAATGGCCATAATTAAAGATTTAAAGGTTATGTTATCATCAAGAAAAGACTGGGATAATAACTTCGTGATGAAAAACTTCGACACAACTATCTTTACTGATCAAAGATGGAGTGTGGTGTTGTTTCAGAAATCTCTTCTGTGACTTTATGTAGATATAACTAGGTCGTTTACGCTACCCGAATTTGTAGTTTTTTTCAAGCTAAATAACTGGCTATTAAAGAAGCATGCAAGGTATTCAAACAAGATTTAAACCAGAACCGGAATACGGCTGTTATCACTAACAGTCAGGTGGCTGTTAAAGCCTTTAATTCTAGTACATCATACCTCAAATTGGTCTAGCAATAACGGGACGAACTTGCTATCACTCTTATCTGGGTTCCAGCTAATTGTGGAGTTGATGGGAATGAACAAGCAGACGTGCTGGCTATATACAAGGATCAGCTCTTCATAATTCACTTGCGAAAAGAGTAAAAATTCCAATCGGAGTTATGAGAGGCTTGATTCTGTCGACTTTCTAAGCGAATCAAATCGTAGGTATACTGCATTATATCTAGAAGGATTTTGCCCTTTTATAATAAATCCCGAAAATTTGATCTCATATGCAGACTGAGGTAAGACATAGCCAGGATCGTAGCTACCTGTGGCGGACGGACATTGGCCAAGCATGCAGCGAAGCTGAGTATTCCTCACAATACTCACTGTCATAGCTGTGCGGATCAGTGGGAACAGGAAAGAGTCCTCAATTTCCTCTGCAAATTTAAAGCAGAATCGGCAAAGGTATTTTTGACGACATTGACGAACTTTCGGAAAAGAAGATCAAAGACTCGATCTCTTTTCTCAACGCGACGAAATGGCTATAGGACGAACTGCAGTTACTTCTGTGCCATGCCTTTCATTTGACTTCTTAGATAACGCGCTAGCGGACTGAATGCTTTGACGAAGGCCTGTTGTGCGGGTGGCCGAATAATCACTCAAGCGGCTACTTTTTTAACACCAGTTAAGAAAGTGCCTAGCTTGGGACAGTGTAGATGGTACAATAAAAGACATCAAAACCTACTAGATCAATATTTTTGAACTTAATCCAAACTGGATGACTTCGTGAGAATGTCCACAATTTTCCATATCCCTTCAATCCACAGGCTCATACGGGTTATGGTATCAAAATGGCGCAATTCAGCACTAATTGGGCCATAGGTCTAGGCTGCCAGTGGTCGTCATTTTTACCTACCTAAACTCCTAATTAACTCTAGATTAAAATTCACTGCAAGACATGTGTCAAAAGTAAAACCGATTTCGAGAATGGTTGACTTTGCACTGACAAATGGGACCAGCAAATTTAATATCAGTTTAACTTAAATTTTAATAGTCTAGTTAGATGACGTTGTCCTGCATTCAAATGTGAACTATTTTGTCTTCGTAGAGTAGATATGTATTCTTGTTTTCTACTCGAAGCCAAAAAGATAATCTGATTAAGTGTTTCTTGGCAACACTTATCCCCACATCGGATGCCATATTTTGAAGAAGCGCCACGGCCACTGTGCAATTCCCCAATGATTGTACTTAATACACAAATGGATAGGTGAATAGAACATAGCTGCTACACAAAGCAGATATACCTACGAGTATACGTTGGTTCGTAAATAAATGCAAGTCTTTCGTAGGCCTGATGTTGCAAGAGCAAATAATTCGATGTCTAACTCAACTTGATTGAGATAGATTACCAGCCAAAAGTGACTTGCAGAAACGTCAGCAGTGCGTTCAGTACACAAAACAAGCATCACAAAAACTATATGCCTGCTGGATGGAGTGGTGACAAAGTTGAACAACGTTTTCCCTCGCTGCTTTGGAGTGATGTTTGTAAAAGGTTTTTCTGTCTGGCAATCTTTGGTACAGTGTCAGTGATGCATCCATTCGTTCATCATCGACGGACCTTCTCTTTAAAAATTGCATTAACTTGCAATTTGGAAGGAAGACTTTTGTATCAAGGTGCAACTGCTATAACATAGCAGCCTCGAGCAAAATTGTTTAGAGTCATTAAAATTCACTTGATTCTTCCTGTAAGGGCTCTTGAATACCGACTAATGATCTAGCAGTAGCCAGGAACCCCTGGTGCCCCCTTGTGAAAAAATAAATGTAACCTTGTTTATATGTTCATAATTATCGATGAAATATTCCAACAATCAAATAGATAATGGTCTGGATGCTATTTTCTTGAGCTCGTGTTAACTCTAGACCAAAAGTTACAATTTCAGTCAAGAAATTCCTCAGTTCTGCACAGTTTTTGTTGTT
Source organism: Philhelius festivus (assembly GCA_963931855.1). Lineage (NCBI taxonomy): Eukaryota > Metazoa > Arthropoda > Insecta > Diptera > Syrphidae > Philhelius > Philhelius festivus. The sequence goes on from OZ007555.1 coordinate 183,622,165, forward strand.
TATTTTGACCTACAAAATAAGATCCAATCCATCCTCTATCGCTTTACCGAAATTCAGTAGCAGTGGCAAGTTGGCATAGAGCTCACTATTGTGTGCATTTGGTGCGATCTTCTGTTGCCCAATTCCCACAATAATGACTTGAAGAGGTTATTTGAGTGCACGATGCAGCGTTGCAATCCGCATTTTCTCCATGAAATAGCGGCAAATTGTTTGTAAATAGAAGGCGAGCCATTGCCAGTGCCAGACGCCAAAAACAATCGCCACCTTCACATAAAACGCCAGACAATCCGAGAGGTGGAAATCAAATTAGCCCACTTTAATGTTCATTTGTATTGCATGGCGATGGCCCGTGCTTCCCTCTGCCCGCTTTATACACAATTAAAATGATGCGTGTATAGTGTAACTATATACATATGTACTTTGTGCTCCCCGCCGCTGCCTCCGGTGCATGGTACTTGCTTTTGTTTTTCCACTAAACTTCCTCTCATTTAATTGTTTTCGATTCGAGTGGAAGCTGAATTGCTGAACTGTGAATCAGTGGAATAATGAGTGTATCTGGAATTTACCTTGACTTTATTTTAGACGATGAATAGGAAGATCTAGTATTAACAGTTCTTGTGGGTTGTTAGGCGAAACTTGTGTGTGGGTTGGAAAAATAGGAGTGACATTTGTTGATGGCGCTGTCAAATCGATAAAAAAAAGTTTTTGTCATATCATAATTTCAACTCAAAATTGAATTTGGTGAGGCTTAAAGCAACCATTGTGCCATCAATTATTGATGTACTTAGCAAGCAATTTGCGAAGGCGACAAAAACAGGTTTAAAATAAAATTGAGTAGGACTATAGCGAATTTAAAAAATGGATGACACCAAGACGGTCGGTTTTATCCAAGGAGAAAAATGTCAGCTGATAAGCTGAAGAAGTAACGAGTCAGCTGCAGAATTGGTACGCACGAAAAAACTGAACTCGTCGGAGATCACATGCTTCGTGGACAGCCCAGCTGCCATTAAAGCTTTAGCCGGCGAGACTATAAGATCCAAGACAGTAATAAAATGCCGAGACATGATGAACAATATTTGTAACACTAACCCAAGTAGTCAATCTCTGCTGGGTTCCTGGACATAATAATATAGAAGGGAATGAAATAGCAGATGAACTGGCAAGGAAAGGGTCAGTATCAAATAAAAACAGCAGTAGCCATTTAAATATGGGACCAAAAATCCCGATTGGCGTGATTAAAAGGAAAATAGACCTTAACGAAAAAGCTAATCAATAACTCCTGGTCCTCCAGGGACGACTGTGTAATCTCTAGAAGCTTATGGCCAAAAAATTCATGAAAAGGAAACTCGATATATTTTATCGCTGAGTAAAAAGCACATTAAAATCCTGATAGGTGTACTAACGGGTCACTGCGCCATTGGCGCGATAGCCACTAGAATGGTTGCATTTGCACCCGATTTCTGTAGGAGCTGTTAGGATGTCAAGGAGATTGAAACCATTAAACACCTGCTCTGTGACTGTCCGAACCTCCAAACTAATCGCCTTCGTTACTTAGGAAACAGGTTTGTTGAGGAACTGGATGATTTAACGCAGGTCTCAATGGCAAATATGAGAAAATTTATTGTAAGCTCAGGCTGGGTTCGAAAATGAACCAGTCTACATAAGACATTAGTTAGGAGCATCTCTGCTTTTATTAATAAGGGATCACAATGGCCCAATAGGCCCCCGTGTACGCAACAACCTCTGGGCTGTGCACGCTCCTCCTAACCTAACCTAACATAACCTAACCTAACGATTTAGCCGCAATACAACAAAACAATATTAACTTCAAGTTCACTAATAATCAAAGGGCACGGCCGGTAGTGCCCAGCGAAGTTCATGACACTACACCCTTCTTACAGGAACAAACTCAGGCGATTTTTGACGCCCTTCTAACTGCAATAGTGCATTTATGTATTTAGAGAAAATTTTGATTGCAGAACCTGTTCGAAACCTCTATAATATATATTCCAAAGTCCTCCAAAAAACCGCAATATTTCTCACACATTTAAATTTTTAAAATACTTAACTACTTTAACAGCTATACGAGTAAATTTGTACGATCCACTTGGGCATTAAATTTTAATTTTAAGAGAGTGTTAAATAAAATTGGTAAAATACTCAAAGTACAAACTATAATACCATCTCTTGTAGAAATTCCTTTTATTTTTTTATAAATGTAGATAAATGCATGATCATTTATAATTGTATATTAATTATATTTATTGAAAAACATTACCAACGAAACTAATGAACTTGTAAATTTCAATCTACACACATGCTAGCTACATATATTTGGTATCAATAAATCTATAAATTTTATTCGCAGAAAAATGTAAATTATTCAAACAGTAAAGCGTTTGTGTGCGATCAGCAGTGCATGAAATAGCATAATAAATATAAATGCCACTTGCATGACAAAACACTTTCATTTTCCAATTGAATAACTTGCTAATCCCACTGCATAAATAATAAATCAAGCTTTTGCATAGATATTTGAATTGTTTTTGCAAAACAAATTTAGAAAATATAAAAATATACTCCTTATTCCTTCAGAGTAACCATTTCTACATTTAATAGTTATTCGGATAATAATGGTAGAAATTTTATATTATAAGGTGTCAATATAGACGAATTGAATCTGTTGACATTTTTTAATGAAATTTATCCAAACATTCCACATACACATAAGAATTTTTTTGGATTTGGAAGAAAATTGAAAAAAATTTTTTCAAAACTTTTTAAACTTGACAATCAAAAGTTTCTTAATATTACAATCTACAAGAAGTGAGAAAGAAATTATTTTACCCACCATGCAAATGTTCAAAGCAAATGTTCGAAAATCGTATTTTTCTTGAAAACGGCGCCTAGAATTTTGATAATTTCTTTTGTTTCGATTAATTTTTACGATCTAAAATTTAATACAAACATTTTAAAATTTAGATATTACTGACTGTACCTACCGCAGGTGGGAGTGTGTGGATGAATATTGACGAGGCAAATCCGGTTGGCTCTTCACAATCGTTGATGCCGCTGATGTGTAATTCCATGTGCTCTGGGAGTGTATGTATGTAGATATTGCTGATGTGGTTGTCCGGTAAGTCTCTACGAAGCAATATCACTGACACGGGTTAGCAGTGACGGATGGCTGCTGAAGCGATTCTGCTGCACTCTGGGTTCCTATCGACCTCCTCGTGGTGCCTGTGGATAGGTTACATTAGTAACTAAACCAACTAGATAGGAATGGGATTGTCCTACCCAGTTTGCCGTAAAACGTGAATAAGGACTAGAAGCGTCTTTCCTAGCTTTCCGTAAGGTAAATAAAAGATAGGAGTGTCTTTCCTTGTTAGCCGTAAGGTAAACTAAATACTATTAGCATCTTTCCTAGTTTGTCGCAAGGCGAATGAAGATAGGAAGCACACCAAGTTGTTGGTTACTACCCCGGCCGATTTTCTTGGTGTGTTTCCTAAGAGTTGACAGGCCCAGGCTCTTGCAGGAGCCCATCTGTAAGTGACCTCGGTTGCAAAGCTCCACCGGAAGCTATATTCTGGTATCAAGGGAGATAGTGTCCAGAAGATTGAGGGCTGATGCGTCATTGGACACTTGGCTCGTGCCTACCCCTCTCCTCAAACTATCTTTAGTGAGGTTGAGGGCTGTTGCGCTTGCTTGGACCATGCCTACCCCTCTTCCTTCAGACTATCTATGAGGTAGGCCCTCTTGTGGGAGTATCGTGGTAGTTGTGGTTTATTCCGAATGCGGAGACATATGGTTTTCAGGATTCTTTTCTTGAATTCAAGAGGTATTAGATAGACCTCGCCTCCTAAGCAAGAGGTGTGTATATGCTGCAACATATCACAACTTTGCGACCGAGATAGCTTGCTATGTCGGGGTTAATGGTCAGGACCCAATCTGACTCCAATGGAGGTAGGCCTCCCGTGGGATTGAGCCGTAATAGGCAGGTGCTCACGTTAAACAAAAGACGATCTTGACTGTAGCTACCATAGAACCGTTTTTTCGAATTATGAATTTCTCATTATCGGCATTACTTATTTTAGAGAAATTTTTTATTAAGAAGCTTCCAAAAACCTTGAAGAACATTGCATTTCAAAACCTTAAAAAGAAATATTTTTTGAATTTCTGAAAATAAAAATCAATTTTGTTTGTCAATGGTTCTATGGTAGGTACACTCAGTAATATATTAATTTAATTTTTTTATTAAATTATACAGTCTTGGCCAAATGTATTAGGCACCCCCAAAAAGATGCCATAATTTTAAAACCAAGTAAAATTAAAAAAAAACAAGTATGCAGAAATGTTGTAAATTTTTTGTATTAAAGAAAATTTAATATTTTGTATGGCCACCCCTCGCTTTTATGACTGCTGCTATTCGTTTAGGCATAGAGCTTACGTGCTTGCGGCATTCGTCAGAACTTAATTTGAGCCATTCTTGCTCAAGAACCTTTTTGAGCATTTTTTTTGATGTTGTTGGGTATTGTCGGACTTAACGCTTTAAAATTTCCGATAGATGCTCAATTGGGTTCAGATCTGGGGTGCATTGTCCTGCTGGAACAACACGCCCCGCATATTTGTATCACCAGAAATATGCTGGAAAGATGCCATCAGCGTGTTTTCCATCAAATTAATGCATTTTTTTGAGTCCATGCGACCCTCACAAATGACCATTTTGCCCACGCCGCGCCGTCCGCAGCCATGCAACCCCAGATCATAACGCTTCCTCCTCCGTGTTTAACGGTTGGAACTACACATTCTGGGCTGTATTCCTCACCAACTCGCCGCCTCACAAAGGTTACACCAGGGTTTCCAAACACCTGCAAAAATAAAAAAAAATAACCTTTTTCAAAAGCTCAAAATAACTAAGTGGATGGCAATTTAAAACATTTTTTAAAGTTTCCGAGTTCGGGGCTTCATTATAATGCTTACTTAAAAGTTTGATTCATCTGACCACAAAACGTTACTACAATCTTCTTCAGTAAGGTTTTGGTATTTTTTTGCCGATTCTAGCCGCAACTTTCTGCTTTTTTCTGAGAGCCATGGCTTTTTCCTCGACTTGCAACCTTTCAATCCAACTTCTCCGAGTCTCCTTCTAACGGTTCTAGCCGAAATCTGTTTCCCACAATGTTGTGTTATGTCAGCAACTAGTTCATTTGATGTTTTTTTACGTTTTTTTTATAGAGGTTCGTATTAAAAACTGATCTTCTCTTACCGTGGTTACTTTTTCCTGCAGGATTTTGTACGATTTAGATTGGATCCAGTCTTCCGAAACCGATCTTAGGCATTTTGCACGGCACAAAGCGAACAATTCATTCTCCAAGAGAATAGAGCGTAAAATATACTGTGCCTAATACTTTTGGCCAATGCTGTAGATCGTCGAAGTTAAACGAAAGAAAAAGAGGTTTTATCAAAATTCTCGGAAGCGTTTTCGAGAAAAATACGATTTCCGAAAACCATTTTTTAACAAATGTATGGTGGTATTTTTAAGTAAAACAAATTTTTTTTCTCAAATCTTATAGATTATATTAAAAAACGTTTACTTATCAACTTTGAAAAAAAATCGAAATATTGAGTTTCGTAAAAAAAAAATGATTTTTTTTTTTTTTTAAATTTTTTTTCAACCCTTACCTAGCTTTAACTAAATAAAATGTTGTTGTATAGACCATCGGGCTTAATGATCTCTTGAAAATAATGCAATTAATTAAAAAAACTAATTCGTTTTTTTCCAACGTTTTACCGGTTTCTTTTCGGCTTCATCAGGGGCTATATTTATTTGATTTTTATTAAAACAATTTTACTTTAACATTGAAAATTTAAACATTAACAAATTAGCACACTAAATTTTAGACAAAACAAAAATTGTTAACCATATAAGACAGATATCACAGATTATTTATATGAAATTTTATATTTTTTTTTTAATTCTATGGTACAGTTTTTGAGAAAAAAAATATTTATAAAATTTTATTTATTTTTATATATATATTTATTTTTGGTCTTTAAAAAAAAAAAAAAACGTGTGGAGGAAAAAAGTAAAAATGATATCTATCACGTTTAAAGACGGCCGAGCCGTTTAGGCTGTAGTTGAAAAGACAGACAGACAGACAGAATTGCGAGACCCAATTTTGTTGTTTTCGCTATTATCTAATGTCAACTTTGATCAGAATCTCGAGATAGATTTTTTTTACGAATGCATAACTTGCCTTATATTACCTTTAAGTCGCAAGTAAAAAGGATTGGACTATTGAAGATAGCGTAAAGTGAAGCGGATACAATAACGATACACGGATTCTATTCTAAGTGAAGAGTAATATGGTAAAAATTCTTTGGACCAACGCCTTATGAAACCAAGGGAAGAATTGGATTTTGCAATAATTTGATGGATATGTGAAATAAAATTTTGCTCTTTATTATATAATATACCAAAAATCTCGAATAAAGGAGACTATAAAATAAAATGCACGACTGGATCGCATGAGCTTGCTCTTATGTAAAAGTACTCTGGAATTTAAAAAACATTTTATAAATATAAAACATCGATCTAATCAGATAAAAATGTTCAAATGCATAGAATTGCCTGATTTCCGGAAAAGTATAAATTTACGCAAATAAAGTTTAAAAATCGTTTTATTAAAGTAATTTTTTATATAACAAATTTCTTTCAAATTTTTCTAGAACATAATTTGTGATACCAATTTTAAGTGCTTAGTACTACCGATTTTAGGAAATAATTTAAAAAAATAATAGTCCACACGTTTTCAAGTTATTGATTTTTCAAAAAATAAATGGATTTTTTTTTTTCAAAAACAAAAAAAAATATTTTTTCGAATATTTTTTTATACAATATTGTTTTAAACTTAAGGGGGCTCCTGGTGAAAAGTTTTGGTTAAAATCGTTAGAGCACTTAATGAGAAAGTCGAAAATAAAAAAAAAACGGTTCTATTAACGTTATTTTGCCGCAAAAATGTAGTCCATGTCCATAATATCACACATAATTTTGTTTATCAAAATTGTTAAAGCCGTTTTCGAGATAAATAAGATTTTGCAACACGAGTGTATTGGTTGTACCGTTAGTTCTGGAGCTAAGAAAAGATTTCAATTTGCCCTCTAGAGAATCACCAAAGACCCTTAACTACTGGGATTGAGGTTAGGTTAGGTTAGGCTAGGAGGAGCGTGCACAGCACAGAGGCTGTTGCGTACACGGGGGCCTGTTGGTCCATTGTGATTCCCTATTAATAATTATAGGGACTGGTTCATTTTCGAACCAGCCTGTGCTTACAATGAATTTTCTCATATTTGCATTGAGACCTGCGTTAGATCGTCTAGTGCTCCAACAAACCTGTTTCCAAAATAGAGGAGGCGATTTGTTGGAGGTTCGGACAGTCGCAGAACAGTTGTTTAATGGTTTCAACCTATTCGAAATCCTCACAGAAATCGGGTGAAAATGCACCCATTCTAGTGGCCATTGTGCCAATGGCGCAGTGACCCGTTAGTACACCAATCAGGATTCTGATGTTCTTCTTACTCAGCGATAAGATATATCGAGTTTCCTTTTCATTAATTCTAGGCCATAAACTTCTAGAGATAACCCAGTCGTCCCTGCAGGATTTTCTCTTTCGTTATTAGGTCTATTTTCCTTTTAATCACGCCAATCGGGATTTTTGGTCCCATATTTAATTCGCTACTGCGCTGCGGTTTTAATTTGATACTGACCCTTTCCTTGCCAGTTCATCTGCTATTTAATTCCCTTCTATATTACTATGTCTAGGAACCCAGCAGAGGTTGACTTGGTTAGTGTTACCAATATTTTTCAGCATGTCTCGGCATTTTGTTACTGTCTTGGATCTTATAGTCTCACTGGCCAAAACTTTAATTAACCGGGATTGAAGAACATAATATGTCTAGTGGTTTAGACTGTAGGGAGAGGTACAGAGATACAGACACATTAAAACATGTTTTTTGTGAACTAAATTGTCCTTAAAATTTTTATAAAAAAAAATTGATACGCAAATTGTTAGTATTCAATAAAATAAATTTTAAAACGTAATTTAAAAATTTATTCGTATATCCGTTTTCAAGATATTGAATTTTCAAAAAAAAAAAAAATTTATTATTTTTTCAAAAATCCAAAAACTAAAAAAAATTTACATTATATTTTTTCAAATGCAAAGGAGCTTCTGCATAAAAATAAAAATCGTTGAAGCCCTTGATGAGAAATTCGAAAATCAAAAAAACCCTTCTATGACAGGTACCGTTAATAACATTTCCCCCCAAAATTTGTTTTTACCAAAATGTAGTCGATGTCCATGATATTACAACTATTTTTACTTGCGACTTATACATAGGTACTATAAGGCAAGTTATGCATTCGTAAAAAAAAATCGAACTCGAGATTTTGATCAAAGTTGACATTACGATAATAGCGAAGACCAAAAAAGTGGGTCTCGCAATTCTGTCTGTCTGTCTGTCGGTTCGACTACAGCCTAAACGGCTCGGCCGATTTTCTTCAAACTTGGTATATATGGGTTTTTCTTTTTTCCCCCCGGACGTTTTTTTTTTAGGACCAAAAATAACGGTACCTGCCATACGATTTTTTTTTCAAAATTTTATAAATATTTTTATTTCTCAAAAACTGTCCTACAGAATTAAAAAAAAAATTAAAAATTTCATTTGGTTAAAACTAGCTAATGGTTGAAAAAAATTTTACAAAAAATTGTTATTTTTGGTAGCCCCCCTGGGTACATTTTTTTTTGTTTTTGATTTTCTCGAAAACGGTACAGCCGATTTAAATCATTTTTTGTATGCTAAAGCTCCTCCAAAGTTTGAATATTATTGCATATTCAAATTTTCAATTTTTAATTTTTTGGATTTTAAAAAAAAAATTCAAAATTTTTTTTTTGGAAACTCAATATTGCGAAAACCCCATTCCCGATTTTTTTAAACTTGACAAAAAAAAGTTTCTTAACATAATCTACAAGATTTAAGAAAAACAAATTTGTTTCATCTAAAACTAACGGTACCTTCCATACAAATTTTAAAAAATGGTTTTCGAAAATCGTATTTTTCTCGAAAACGGTTCCGAGAATTTTGCTAAATTTTTTTTTCTTTTGATTAATCTTTACTATCTATAATTTAATAAAAAAATTTAAATCTAGATATTACTGACTGTACCTACCATAGAACGATTTTTTCGAATTTTGAATTTCTCATTATCGACATAACGGATTTTAATGAAATTTTTTATAAAAAAGCTCCAAAAAAGTTTAAAAAACATTGCATTTAAGAACTTAAGAAAAAATGCTTTTTCAATTTTTAGAAAAAAAAATTCGTTTTTTTTTTTTTTGAAAAATTCGATATCTCAAGAAAAGAACCACTACAATGACTTATAATTTTTGTTCTTGCATAAATTCATATTTGCATAGCATTCTGCTTTTATCTCTTATGTACTACTAAAAGAATTTAAAAAATTCATTTTATCCTTATGAACAGTTTTCTTTAATAACATTCGTTTTTAAAATTCCTATAGTCTATTACATAGGAGCAAGTTCGTGCGACCCAGTCGTGCATTTTATTTTTTTATCAAAATCGTTATAGCCGTTTTTGAGATAAATTAGATTATGCATTACGGGTGTATGCGGGGTATCGTTAGTCTTAGAGCTAAAAATAAAATTTCAATTTTTCCTCTAGGGAGGGAATCACCGAAGACCCTTAAGTACCGAGTTTGAAGAAAATAGATCCAGTGCCTTAGGTTCTAGATCGAGGTACAGACATACAGACAGACAGACGGAATTGTCGGACCCACTTTATTCGTCTTCGCTATCATCGTCTTTGTCCCGTGTTCGATGTTTTTTTCAAAATGCAGAACTTGCCATATAAGTATCTACCTATATCGCAAGTAAAAATTTTAAAGGTCGGTTGACTGTATCGTCTTCAAGGTGTTCATTCCCGGTTGTCAGTGGTAATTTTTGTGGGTTGTGGGCGGGGATGGTGGCGTTGGTAGGATGACCCAATGTCAGAGACAACTTCCTCGTTGTCCGTGATAACGTTGTCGTCTAGAGCTTCCATCACACTGAAGTACCTCGATTCGGGTTGTCGTTTTCTCACCCTTGAGTGTGTGATTCGATTTTCTCGATTGTACTGAACGCTGTCACTGACCTGTTTGTCATTGCTTTAGTGTAAGGTCAAATGCGGTCGTTTTCCACAAAACAATAACCTTTCAAAGCCTAATTTACATCTTACGAGCCACCGTTGAACCATATCTATTCCACGTCCTTTTTCCAAGATGTTTTTGAAAAACGCGGACAAGTCGATTGTATATTTAATGATTTTAGTTAAGCTTTTGACAAATTGTGTCATACATTAATTTTAAAGCTAAGCGAACAAGGTTTTAAGAACAATTTCTTAAATTGGATCTCACCGTATTTAAAAAAAAAATTAATTTATAGTATTGTATTTCGAATACTCATAATTCGAATGAATTTGTTGTCAAGTCTGGCGTACCTCAGGGTAGCCATTTAGGTCCAATTTTGTTCATTTTTATTTATTAATGACTTAATGACGATCGTAAAAAATTCGACCGTCCTTATTTATACTGATGAAATTAAGCTTTTTAAAAGTATTGGGGGGTGGCCGTGGCGCGATGGATGTGAGCTCGCCTGAGAACCTCATGATCACAGGTTCGATCCCTGCCGTCGTCTATGTCGTTTTAATTCCATTAAAAACATTCTAAAATTGTCATCAATGGGTTGCTGGTTTACTCATTACATGTTGTTCAGGCATAACACTAACAACATGTAATTGAGTTAAGCTAGTATGCCCAACAAGGATGAACACGAATAAAATAATGTGAATTATAAGCGACATAGATATAAGACACGGCATTCTCCGCTTTAGTTCAGCCGCCATCCCTGGAGATAAAAATATCTGAGACAACAACCTTCAGTCTCAGAACATCGTGCCACACATCTTTCCTATCCTTCTTTCTCTTCCTTAACTTCACGCCCGTGCTGTGTTCAAACATTTAAAGGGTAATCATAATCCCTTGAGCGCGTGTAGATTATAAAAAAAAAAAAAAATTAAATCTACTTCTAACTGTTTTGTTTTGCAAGAAGTCTTATTAATATTTAGGGAATGGTGCAATAAAAATCGTCTTTTTTTAAACCATGAGCCTTACACGCATGAAAGTTCCATTTTTAATTATACGTTTGATGTATATCCTTTAAGTAAGGTCTCCGTAAAAACGCCAGCAGGGTCCTGGGATTCATAAAGAGATTCTCTCTGTTTCATTTGTAAGACCAATAAAAATTCATGGACAATGCTTTCGAAGAGTTCGGTTATTAAGGAGAGTTTAGCTATCGGGTGATAATTTGAGATTTCGTAAGGCGGGAAAATATCTGAGCTTTTTCATAAAGTTGGGAAAAATGTTTGTGAAAGAGAGAGTCGAAACAAAATTGTAAGTTAGTGGTTTGCGCAATATGGCTGGAATACTAGCTGCATCAGCGGAAAAGTCGTCTTTAAGTAAGATTATCTTTTCAGGAATCCAGATTAGACGTATTTCATGGGAATCGAGAAAAGTATGTGAACTGCTTGACAGCTAGTTAAAATATTCAAAGACAGGATTATCAAAAGGATCGTTGACTACGAAAATTTCAAAGATGTTAACAATATCTCGGGGATCTGTAGATGATGTATTGAGATAATTAAAAATGGTAAGGAGGCCATGGGATTTTCTGTTCACATTTATCAATTGTTAAAATTGTTTCGGTTCCGATATAAGACTTGTCTGCATTTTTACCAAATAATCATGGTATATGGAAGCCTCCTGGTAGTTTCAAAAATCCTAAGAAGTCCGTGATTTTAAGTGAGTTTTCCATAACAAATTCCTAAAGTTATCCGCTATTCCATAGTGTACGGTATATACAAGGAAGACATTGGATAAGGCATTCAAAGATTGCTGTATAACAGAATGTAAAAGCCATGTCAATACTTGTGTGAAAAGTGAGAAAAACTTACTTACCGGCTCCCGATCTATGAAGGTTCTCTGCCTGAGACACAGCAGCTTTCCATCTTCGATCCCGAGCACGCTGCTTCCAGTCATCTAGGTCATGTTGGTCCTTGTCGCCGTGAACCTGGGAGCTGGGATTAAAACATTCTTTTAGATGGAGCATTGTTGTCTATTCACTCAATGTGGCCGAGCCAATGTAGTCGACTTGTTTTGGCTTTCTGTACTACATCCACATCTTGATAAAGCTGATAGAGTTCGCGGTTATATCTTTTCCTCCATTCGCTCTCCTCGCTCACAGGACCAAATATCCGTTGAAGAAATTTTCTTTTGAAAGAACCCAGTATCAGCTCCCCTTTCTGCTTATAGTCCAGCACTCGGAGCCATAAAGCAGGATTGGAAGTATAAGTGTTTTGTTGAGCGTACACTTGGTTTTACGAGGGAGCAGTTTGGAACGCATTTGTTTTGCTCAGCCGAAGTAGCCCCACTGAGGTGTCGTTTGTGGAGTTAATATTAACTGCAAGGTAGATGAACTCCTTAACCATCAATAGTGACGTTTTGACCTAAACGGTGGACAGATGTTTGTTTGTTTGTTGATACCATATATTTGGTACTGTCGTCATTTACTTCAAGAGCCATTAGGCTTCCGTGATCCTTAATATCCATGAAAGACACTATTACAAGACTCCATTAGAACGTTGTGAACAAAAAATTCAAAAAAAGCTGACATTAATATTGTTTAAGTTGATTGAAGGCAGCTTTACAAATGTTAAATTGAAAGTGAGACTTCAGAATTCCAGGTGGGACTACCTTGATCATAAGAGAAAAGAAGAGATAAAGAAGGATGATATAGGTCAAGAGTGGAGGGAAGATAAGAACTTTCAGTGACAATTGAGCGTTAAGGGTCTGATACGACAATAAGGTCAAGCTACCTACCTACCTCCCTAAGCTGCCTGAAATATCACTATTCTAAAATAGACCAGATTCTAATAATCGATCGGTGAAAATATATTCTCTTTCAAAAGTATGGGTGAAAGAAGAAGTGACAAATGTTGACACACAACAATTGGATAAGCCATCATGGCTATCTGGTCACCTTTTAAATTGATTTAAACTGATCTATACTTCAGAAACATCACATGAATTATAGATGTTTCGTCAACGCAAAGTTGATGTGAAACTTGTTTCCTGACTTGAGACGCATCTATTAAGCCCGATTTATTCTCCGAAAACACAATGTGCATGAGTAAATAGAAATGAAATGAACTGACTGTTCGCATTCTACCATCCAAAACCAAAACCAAGTCACCATCTGCCATTTAAATAAAGCTCTGCCCGCCGTCCCTTCCGTTTGAAAATCGATTCATTATACCCGAAGCTTGTTTGTTATAAATATTCAATAAGCCAAACGCATGCAAATATATAACAGTAAGACATCAATCTTCCTTTAGGAGAAGGCATATCTTAAAGCGACTTTAACGAAATCGAAAGCAGTGTGTGTCTGTGGCATGTTTTATTTATGCAGCCTTCAAATTCTGAAGAACATTGATTGAAATACCGAAGACGTATTTTGAGTGAATAATTTCCACTAATGCTTTAATTTTGCAGATCCTTGTACATTATGTAGTCAGGAATTTCAGACGAATTCGAGCATGGAGATGATTGAAGTTTCAGAAGGCTTGCTTATATACTACATCCACACACTTGACCCCGGAACTTCTTCCATAAACACTCTCATTAATCATACATTGACCTCAACACACGAGTGTAAAAAACATTCACGTCCAGCCAATTTTCAAGCCGATTTCGTTTACAGCCGAAGTAATTATTCCATACATTTCGCCAGTGCTGCGGTTTCGTCCGATACAATCTTCAATTCTTTTTTTCCCTCATTGACATTCAGGTCTTGATGTTTGGACCACAAAACATACGAGTATGTGGCATGGTCTTGTGGTATTCCAGGTTATATCTTCTCGGCGCGGAGTCTTTAAATAGTTTTTATTATTTGTCATCTCATTCAGTTGACGCCTTTAAGATGCCACTTACAAAAAATAAAAAAAAGTATCTTGCAAAAAGTGTAGGTTAAACGAATGAGTATACATCTTCAGTGTCACTGTATCTCATTACTCTCCACACACATTGGCAGAGCTGCAAGTCTTCTGTTTCAAAAAAATCCCCAACAATTCTACAAGAAAATGCTTTTTAAAAACAAACTCGCAGACAGACAGATAAATGTATTGCAGTAAAAATTTTACAACAAAAAAAAGCGAATTTGAAAACAAATTCAAGGTGAAAACCGCAACAATGCTCTCGCGAATAAGAATGAAAATGAAAATTTTTCACTACTAAACCTGAAGCTTAAAGATTGTTCAGATCTTCCGAAAAAAAAATGAAAAAATGTTTTCAATTTGTAATGATGGTGGGTTATCTTTAAGGATTGTGCAAGGAAGGTTAGCAATATTTTTTGTTGCAAGATAATGTGCATGAAAATGAGGATGTAATAAAAGGTGTGTCCTCTGGCAGCGGTATTTTTTATGCTGAGATGTAAATGTAAAATGATGGCAGTTCTTGAAATTTACGAGATGCATAATATTTCATTAGGCTAATTAAATGTTCAAATGAAGAATAAGTTCAGCGTTAAGGAATGTAAATGTAGCTCAGTCAAACGAGGAATTAAGGTCACAACTGTAGAATTGTTATAGGTAGGTAGGTAGATTTGGCTCAGTGAACCAAATAGGGCTATTTGACCTGTAGATTTATTGGGGCATATTGAGGGATTCATGAGCTACCTGAAGTTCGCTGACAAGCGGTCTTAAGATCCAAGAGTATCTGTTACAGAAGTCTTTGAGGTTCGTCTCAGAGCTAGTTTGTCGTGTTAAGAAAAGAGATTAAGGTCTTTGATCAGCAATTCGAATTATTGTTCGTTAATGTCATTGAGGCCTGTTTCCCTTCCAGCTGATCCCCAGAATACTAAAATGAGTAATGTAAGGAATGCTCAGTTTCACTGCAAGTGGCCCATATTGGCCAGTGTCCAGTGCATGTTGCAAATACCCTGGCTATTTCTTGCCTGGGACTATCTATAAGGTGATTGTTCGGGACTTATTATTTATAAAGAGTTTTTCAATTGGCGCGGGTAGATTTTGGCGCCCTGTGGCGGCCATGTCATTTTGGTGACATGTGTCAAATCGTTTTGTATTATTCAGATACTGATGGCAAGTAACACGATTGAACAACACGTCCAAATGATAAAACTTTATTATCAAAATGAGTGCTCGTTAGTGCAACAGTTGCCCAATTTACGGTAGACGTGGTGGATCTTCGCAGTCGAATTTTTAACGTCTGGAGTCTAAATTTGAGATGACCGGTGTAGTAATCAATCAGCCAATATTCGTACGTCAAAGGAAGGCAAATCCCTGAATGACCATAGGCAAAGCCGTTTGTT
Organism: Philhelius festivus; assembly: GCA_963931855.1. Lineage (NCBI taxonomy): Eukaryota > Metazoa > Arthropoda > Insecta > Diptera > Syrphidae > Philhelius > Philhelius festivus. The sequence continues at coordinate 183,637,659 of OZ007555.1, forward strand.
CACTATCTATAATTCGGAACTTTTGGAAGAAGACCATACGTTACGTGTACGTGCTATACGGCAGATTTAAATTCTTCATGAACGATTTGACTTTTTCTTATGGAAACTACAATCGACCGATGCCCTTAAGATAAACATAACACAGGCCATCTCTTAAATTCAGGAGGATCTATACGAAGGAGTTATTTAAAATTAGAAATTAAAAATACGATTTTTGAAAACCATTTTTTTTTTAATTTTTTAACATTTGTATGGTGGGTACCTTTAGTTTTAGGTAAAATGACATCTTTTTTCTCACGTCTTGTAGATCATATTGAGAAACTTTTATTTATCAAGTTTGAAAAAAATCTAGCCTAGCATGGGGTTTTCGAAATATTGAGTTTTGAAAAAAAAAATTTTGAAGTCGTTTTTAATAATCCAAACATTTTTTTTTTTGAAAATTTGAATACACAATTCTATTTGAATTTTTGGGGAGCCTTAGCAAAAAAAAAATATCAAAATCGGTTTTACCGTTTTTAAGAAAATCAAAAACAAAATAAATGGTTCCATGGGGGGTAACCTCAATAACCATTTTTCGGAAATTTTTTTTTCAATCATTACCTAGCTCTAACTAAATGAAATTTTTTTGTGTTTTTATTTTTTAAATCTGTTGAACAGTTTTTGGGAAAAAAAAATATTTATAAAATTTCGAAAAAAATTCGTATGGCAGGTACCGTTATTTTTAGTCTTAAAAAAAAAGAAGAAAACGTATGGGGGGAAAAAATCAAAACCCATATCTACCAAGTTTGAAGAAAATCGGCCGAGCCGTTTAGGCTGTAGTCGAACCGACAGACAGACAGACAGAATTGCGAGACTCACTTTTTTAGTTTTCGCTATCATCGTAATGTCAACTTTGATCAAAATCTCGAGTTAGTTTTTGTTTACGAATGCATAACTTGCCTTATAGTACCTATAAGCCGCAAGTAAAAAATACTGTTTTAAAACATGCTGAGCACATCAAAAATTGGTTCGTTAACTTTATGCATCCACTTGTAACGAAGCGTTCCGTGCTTTTCCACTTCATGTTGTTTTGGTATTTCAAGTGAAATTGTAATTTACCAAATTCGATTCACAAGCACCATGGACACATGACGTCAAAGGAAAATCAACTACATTGATATTTTTCGTTTATCACCTATATAGTTCACATGCAGTTTTCACTGGAAAGTCATCATCAGGGGGTGGCCGTTGCGCGATGGATGTGTGCTCGCCTGTGAACCTCATGATCACAGGTTCGATCCCTGCCGTCGTCTATGTCGTTTTAATTCCATTAAAAAAAAACCTTCTAAAATTGTCATCAATGGGTTGCTGGTTTACTCATTACATGTTGTTCAGGCATAACACTAACAACATGTAATTGAGTTAAACTAGTATGTCCAACAAGGATGAACACGAAAAAAAAAAAATAATGTGAATTATAAGCGACATAGAAATAAGACACGGCATTCTCCGCTTAGTTCAGCCGCCATCCCTGGAGATAAAATATCTGAGACAACAACCTTCAGTCTCAGAACATCGTGCCACACATCTTTCCTATCTTTCTTTCTCTTCCTTAATTTTACGCCCGCGCTGTGTTCAAACATTTAAATAAGGGTAATCATAATCCCTTGAGCGCGTGTAGATTATAAAAAAAGAAAAAAAAAAAAAATCATGAGGACCTACATGGGTGAATGAAAGGTACCCTTTCGGTCATACACACAGTCAGGCGGCCTAGTAAATTGATTTGATCAATCATTTGAAATCCAGACGTAGACAAGTGCAGACGAATTGGTCATTGATTGCCATCAGGGGCTTCGGTACTTGCTGATCAACCAGAGCGTTTAAGCCTGCTGTTCTAGTGCCACCAGGGGCGTTTTGTACCTGCTGGATTAGTGCCACCAGGCGCGATTTGTACCTGCTGATCTACCAGAGCGTTTAAGCCTGCTTTTCTAGTGACATCAGGGGCGTATAGTACCAGGGGCGATTTGTACTTGCTGATCTAACAGACCCTTTAAGCCTGCTTTTCTAGTGCCACTAGGGGCGTTTTGTACCTGCTGATTAGTGCCACCAGGGGCGATTTGTACCTGCTGATTAGTACCACCTGGGGCGTTTTGTACCTACCGATTAGTGCCACCAGGGGCGTTGTACCTTTAGATCCAGTCATAAGCCCGACAGCCAAATAGTGGGGCTAGTTTGAAGCCGAATTATCAGAAACCAGAATCATCAGCAACCAGTACAACTCACAGCAGCAAGACCAGAACACGGACGAGTTGATGCCGTGAATCATTCAATTACTAGAATTAAGTGAAATATTACGAGTAGTAGCAGAATATTGTGTTTTATAAATTTAAGAGTTATTTTCAATAAAGATTTTGTAATAAGGTTCGAAGACCTTTTACTCTGAAGCACATCACACACTATTGTTGAACATTTTATTTTGGAACACCCTGTCAATACTTAAAAAAATTGGAAATTTTAGCACTATTTTTCAAGTTTTACTTTAATTCTCTTTCTATTAATTCTTTTTAAAAGAAAATCTGACTTCAGCCATTCATTTTTTTTTTTTTTTTTTAATTCATTTTTATTTTTTTTTTTTTATCTTAAAACTACTTAAAGCTAGACAAAAATTCATAAAAACTAGCCTAATTATCCACTAACTTAAAACTAACTTACTGGCCCTATGCGGGCACTCTAAGCTAAACTATATCTTAAATCTAGTGCCTTTCGGCCTAAGAAACTATTTTGAATTCAAAAACTATATCTAATTTTTTTTTTGTTTTCTCGAGAAAATTTAAAAAAAAACTCGGATTCTTTAACTTTTTGTTTTTTATATAAAACTTACAAGCTAAAGTAAAACTAATTAAAACTACCGAAACCAACTTAAACTACTTAAAATAAACTAAAACTAAACTAAAACTACTTAAAAACTAGAACAGCCACAGCAGCAGAGATTTTGTTTTTTTTTTGTATATACATTAGAAGAATGTACGCTTTTTTTTTTTTTTTTTTTTTGTTTTTTTTTGTTCCACCCTGACTGTCCCTACCTAAGAATACCTTAAAACTATGTAAGTCGGCCAAGATAACTTGTCAACTATCTCTATCAACAATAGACAACCACCAAAACTGGTTCTCCTGTCTCACCCTGTCTTTCAGGTCCCGATCGGACACAGTCCTACTGAACCGAAGTCGCTCAGCTCCGTCTTGTGCGAGGACGTCTCGACTATAAAGGAGCCGCCTATCCACAGTACTACGGCCGACGTGGTAGATTAGCGGAACCGCCTCTCTATCCTGGATCAACCCTATACTATCTAAATAGAGGAATGCATTAGGTGCAATATGGCCACTTAAACGCACACTCTCGAAGTATTCTGTGTTGGGGTAGTAAGCCCCAAAGATTAAGCTATTTGCTGAGGTCATCGCTCTCGCAATGTGACTCCGAATCAGCTTTATCAAAAAATTATCTATTCTATTAATGTTGGCTCCGTTGTATAGAGTCCTGTTGGAATAGTAATGTTTGTACTCCGATTCTGGTGTTCTGTGTAATCCAAGACAACGTCTAAGACACTGCCTCTCAAACACCCGAATCTTTTCCATTTGAGATGGGGCAACGTTGAACCACACCGGGCACCCATAGGCAATCATCGGCCGGATAAGGGCCATGTAGCAAATCACCTTCACCCTGGTGTCAAGCCGGCTGCTGGAAAACAACCGATTCGTCAGGGCAAAGGCTCCCCTAGCCCTGTTCAGAGCAGCATTTATATGTCTGTCGAAATACAAATACTGATCCAACCAGATGCCAAGGTACTTTACCACACTTCTGTTCGCCAGTGGTTGCCGGTGCGGCCCTACGATCATCAGCTTACGCCAGTTCTTTCTAGTATCCCTAGGGGCTCTCGCCAACGGAGTCCTAAACAGAATCGTTTCACATTTCTGAAAGTTGATTTTCAACTTCCAGTCATCGCTGAATCTTGTCGAAATCACGCTGTAAGAGAATTCTGATAACCTCAACTTTTGTAGCTATTCTGTACGCTATTAGGTCATCGGCATACGCAATTGCCTGAGTTAGACTACTTATCAGATCGCTGGTGTAAATGCTGAATAGAATCGGCGAGTTCACCGCTCCCTGCTGAAGACCATTCTTGATATCGAAGGTTGCGGTAGAAGTTACATTGCCACTTTTGACAACAAACTTTCTACCATTGAGCATGTCATAAAGTATATATAATAGTGGTTTACTTATGCCGAGCCTAGTCAATTTTAGATAGAGACCCTCTAACCATACGGTGTCGAAAGCCTTCTCCAAATCAACCAGACAAGCACCTGTACACTGATTTTTAGTTTTGTTCCATTGGATATCAGAAACGAGTTTAGACGCGGCATGAATGGTGTCATGTCCCGCCTTAAACCCGAACTGATTATCCGGTATGATATTATTGTCCTCCGCCCACTTGGACAGAGCTCTATTTATGACTTTCTCGAATACCTTGCTGATACTCGGTAGAATACTTATCGACCGGAGATTCGCTGGATTGGAGTTGTCCTTTCCCTTTTTCGGGAGAGGATGAACCACAGCTGTCTTCCACCGCCCTGGATAATATGCATTATTCAGTGCGTTGTTAAACAGTGTGTCAATTGCTTCCTTAGGTAGATGTCGAAGTACAATATTGGATATACCATCGACTTCTGTTGACTTTTTTTTCTTTAATGAATCGAAGATGAGCTGGAGCTCCATCCTCGTAACTAACAGGGAACTACTCCCATCTTGCACGGCGATGATGGCATTCGCCAAGTTTTCTTCATTGAACCGGATGAAACCTAGATTCTCTGATCGCCATTGCGTCATTTCATTACAAAGATAGAAGTGATGGAGTAGAGCTCTGCTTTCCAGTTCGTGGTTGGGGTGGATGCTCGCATTCACCTTATACACTTGCTGGAAAGCAGCCCCCACAGCCTCCACTTTCTCCAGCGGATCCTCGACAATAAAGAGGCCATCGTCCAAGACCGCGTCATCTGGATCTATCCCTGCTGTCAGAAGTACGTTTCTGTTTTCTGTCGTTCTCTGGAGCTTAAGACACGGAAGTTCGTTTTGATCATTTCGTCTAAATATCTTGTTAATTTGTGGAAACATACTCGGGTCGCTAGAGTTAACGGGACGAATTTTGTTGTTCCAGTACAAATTAATAGACAATCTATAATTTTCCTTGATCAATTGGTTGATGTTCTTAATTGACGACTTCAGTGTCCTAATCTCCAGGTCGCGTGAGTCAGTAAACCGTCGGTACAAGCATTTAAGTCTTGTCAGTAGTCCACGTTTTTGTCTGTGTAGTGCATCAATTGTCGCGTTACGGTACATGTCGGTTACGTTACGTTCTCTGTATTTTGGTATAGTTCTGTTCATAGTTCGTAGGATTGTTTCGTCCATTTGTTCTAAGTATTGGTCAATTTCGTTGTTAGTTAAATTCTTGTTATTTGGTGGGGATATATTATTGGCACGAATTTCGCTTGCTAAGGCGTTGGTAAAGCGTGGCCAGCGCATCTTACTGTAATTGTAAGAATGCGCAGGTACATACTCTTCCAACTCTACGAGCTCGTTCGGCAACTGTATTACTGCGGCAAAACCACAGTGGTCGCTGTCATAGTCTATCGTTTGTAAACAGTTTCTTGTCAGTTGACCCACAGTGTTAGTAATTGTCAGCCTAGAGTCCTTTAGTAATAAATCCAGATAGGCACCGCTCCTTGGAAACGATGGTCTATCAGTCGCTAGAAGATCGATCATATATTCGATACTGTATTGACCCATCCAATTAAATAGATGGTTACCTCTCGGATTTTGTACTTGATTTCCCCAATCTATATGTTTGGCATTTAAATCACCGGCCATGAGATAGTAATTCTCTACCGAGTTTAGTTGTAGCACTTGAAAAAGTTTTTCGAGCTCTGTCAAAAAGTCAGTTGGCTGAGGTGATTCCGGAGCGTAAGTCGCGACTATATACATCCGCTTCCCCTGTTGGAGAGGAATGCATACAATACACGCCTCAAGCAGCCGAAATCTGCGTACTTCACTATTGTATATAACTTTATATTTTATGCCTTTTCGTACAAAGATTGCGACACCACCTCCTTGAGTCGAGTTGGGCCGATCTCTTCGTACGATATTGTAATTATTATGTGTCAATTTATGTTTCTGACTTAGTTTAGTTTCACTAGCCATAAACACATCAGGACTTTGATCTTTCAACAATTGGAATAGGTTTGCTCTACGTTCGATCCTAATCAGTGAATTTACATTCACAGCAAGGATCCTTAAGGGCCTCTCCGGCAGCGCGCCCTTAACCTAAAAATTGCGTAAAGCTCGGCAAAACAGAGTAGATATGGTCCACCCTCTTCGCCTGCTCCGTTATCTGTTTTTGAAGTCCTGCTATCTGACCAGAAATGGCCAGCAACATGCTTCTTATTTCGGCCTGTACGTCCGGAGCCTTAGGCACGAGGGCCTGTGGGGCTGCCTTTAGCGCAGGCTGTACCGTATTACCCCTTCCTGCCGCCATTTGGGCGTAGGAGATTTGGGGATTAACGGGCGTTACTGTAGGAACACGCGTAATTGGTCGTTTTTCTACCTCTGCTTGCTTTGCCTTTTTCTGTTTAATTTCCTGAAAGATGGAACATCCCCGATAGTTTGCGGGGTGCTCGTCCTAGCACCAAGTTGGTTCTGCTGCTGTTGTCACTGCTGCTGTTGTTTCTGCTGCTGCTGCTGTTTTGGCTGTTGTTGTTGATTCTGCTGTTGTTGTTGTTGTTTTACCTGCTGCTTTGGCTTTTGTGTAAGCAGCGGTTGTTGTTGTTTTTGCTGGGGCTGATGGGGCTGCTGGGTTGGCGGTTGCAGCTCCGCATCACTTTTTTGTTGCGCCTGGAGACTTTTTTTGTTGGCGCGCTCCTGCCTCTCCTTTTCTCTGCGCGCTTCTTGTTTTTCCCTCAAAGCTTGTATCATTGTGGCTAAATCGCTTTGTAGTGCCACGATCTGCCCCTGGATTGTACCAATTTTTGCTTGCATGGTCTCTTCTTCTTCTTCATCAGCGGACCGCTCTGGCGTGGACAAGTCCACAAATGTTTGGCTGTCGCCGGTGGTGTACAGACCCTCTCCACCCTCGGACATGTATGAAATCTCCTCGTCTTCATCGTTTGGCGAAGGATTCAAATTTTTGTTGGTTTCTGCTGCTGTTTTTGTTGCTTTTTGCGCCGTCACCTTCCCTTCAGCTTGCAGCTCAGCTGTGGTGATGGTGCGACGCTTTACCAAGTTGGGCACAACTTGTGTTTTCTTTCTCCTTTTCATTGGGGCATCGGCTAATGGTGCCGTTTTCACGTCGGATGATGCTGGCACTATAGCATCGGTTGACTTTGCCAGGACATCTTTCGATGTCCCCGGTTTTGATGCCGTTGACTTCTTCATTGGTCTTGCTATACCTGTTGTTGTTGTTGTTGTGTCTTTAGCTGGTAGGACACCTTTCGATGTCCCCGCTTTATTGTTTCTACGTTTGAGAAGCCTTTCTTCTTCTTGGATGATGCTTTCTACTTCACTGTTGTGAAAAAAAGCGTTAATAAGTTCAGTGCCCGACGGGGACTTGAACTCGCGATCTCTCGCACCGGGGTTCGCCACCTCTTCCTCTGAGCTACGCTCTATATTGAAAAATGAATGTCAAACTTTATATTTAAAAGCAAACACGATTTTACTGAGATATCTACTGTGAAGCCGAGGACGTCTATTCACTTCGACAGTACTAGATCGACTGATTCAGCCATTCATTAGAAATACCCCGTGAACAAATGTTCTTAAAAATTACTGTTTATGTAGCTCTGGAAATTTGAGTCCACCGCCGCAGACAATATTCAGACAATGACGCCAACGTAGAGTAATTCTTGCCAATGGCTGCTTTTTTTGACTAAGAAGGCAGTTGAGTAGCAAAGTGGCCATTTATAATGACCTTATCATCTCGGTCCTTATTATATGCCATGAACCATGTCAAAAGTTTAGGTCCCGTTTGGGAAGATATCAGCACAAACTGTAAAGGCTGTACAGCAAAACTGATTAGATCATACGAATCAAAATCCAACGACCGAGAAGGCTGGGTCCTGCAAAGTAAATAAACCCAAACGCCCACAAAGTCTTTGAACTGAATTCCAAGAGACGAGACATTAGCGGAGACTCAGGTGGTGCACAGAAACTGGCGGTGGTGGGAGAGGAAACTGGCGAAAGCTAGCTTGGAGCCGAGATGGTTTAAGAAGCTTGTTCGTTGAGACCCTGGTCCAACCTGTAGTATCACCTTAAGTAAGTTATTACTGTTAAACTAAGCCACTTCTAGTTGAAAATTGTAAACAAAGTGTAATATCTACTGGTGATTTAAATTAGAAATTTATCTAAAACACAAAAAAAAAAAAAAAACATGTTCAAATCGAACAAATCTAATTTAATTATTTTTAAATGAATATGTGATTATAAAGCTTCTAACTAAAGCACTATACCCACGTAAGTGTATAGATAGCATATGATAAAGAATCGATTATTTCCCAAAGACCAATACGTTCACCCACGAAATTATACCAATTCGAACATTCAAATCTTCCATTTTGATGCACCCTCGTTCTATCAACTGAAGTGCACCATCTCCAAGTGAAATGAGTCAGAAAATTGAATTGTAATCACTCCGTAACCGGCAATGTTTAATTTTCCAGTTGCACCAACGTCGATTACCTGGAGGTAGCAAATGCACATAGCAAGGTATGCTCGGTCGTCGTCGTCGTCGTCATCGTTGGCTAGCAGCAAAAGCACTGTACATATTTGCTGCAGCAGCAGCATCGTCCAGCAGATCGTTTGGACTTGGAAGCTTGGAACCACAAAGGGACCACCCCAATCGAATTTATTACTCTGCAGGCTTATGCCCGCATGGATATTTACAAGCGATTTAGGAGACGTTACACTGTTCAGCTAGGAGTTTTCCTATATTTTTTTTTCTTCTTCTCTCCTTTAGTAACAAAAAAAAATCCTAGGGTTCTCCTTTTGAAGGGTATGTTTGGGTTGTTTAAATGTAAGAAATACAGAAGGTTTACAACGGACTGGATTCTTTTCCAGTTGAGATTGAATACAATTCTGTGCCAGCTATTTGTCTAACCAGAATACCTGACATATGACTTGTAATGCCCAATTTATATGACTGAAAAAATATCATAATTTCTTTGAATGTCTAACATTTATGACTTGATTGTGTTAAGGTTTCAAAATTCTCCAATATTTCAGTCATACAAGAACAAGCAACTGAAAGCGACGCTGCGAGGACACGAAGAAATAATTTCAAACGCTACAGCAGTAGACTTTTAAAGCTTTGAATTAAGGACCCAACCGAAATATGATTTTTGCAACAACTTTCAGGTTAGGCAACAGACGCTATTCAGGACAGACAACAACCGAAGGAATACCAGATGTTGATGGGCAAAACGCCCATCCTGATAGTATACCATTAAGGTAAACTCTCCATTCGGCACTTCGGACCATTGTGGAACGTCAGCCAATTTTTCGTGTCCCATTCACCCAATTAAAGACAAACATCCCAGTAGGACCGTTTGGCAATACGAGAAAGGCAACTGGGAAGGTCTTAACAACTTTTTTTTTTCAAATATTTGAAAGTGCAATATGTTTCCACGACAGCGACGTTGATGCCAGCGCCGTTATGATCACAGAAAATGTTTCTTGGGATGCGTACATTTATTTCCAAGAGAATTAAGAGCATAAAACCAAAAGAAAAGCCTTTGCTCGATACCTGTTGCAAAGAAGCTATCAGGTTGAGAGAAATACGTTTGCACTCTTAAAAAGCCAACCTTACTGACAAAAATTGAAACAAAGCAAAAAACAAGTCAGTAACCATTGAAACACTGTTATAAAAACCAAAATCTTACATGACCAGAAGCTAAGGTAAGAAATCCTGCAATATTCCAAAGGCAGTAGAAATTTCTGGTCATTTGTCAAGAACGTACAAAATTCAACTTCATCTTCGGTTCCAACGCTCATCTACAATGACAAACCGATAACTATCTCTTAAGAAAGAAAACTCCTGGTTTGATTCGAGCTGTAAAGAGGCTATCAAGGTAAAAGAAGTAAGTTTCCGTTGTTTTAAAGCCAATCCCACTGAGGAAAACCGGAATAAGTACAAAAAAGCTAGAAAGACCTGTAACATCCATATTCGACGAACAAAATTTTTACATGATCAAAAATTACGGCAAAAAATACTACAATGTACCAAAGGTAGTAAAAATTTTTGGTCATTTGTAAAAAAAATACGAAACACTACGTCATCCTCAGTTCCAACACTCGTCTTCAATGACATTCCAGTTGTAAGTTCGATAGATAAAGCCAATTTGCTTGAAGCACAGTTTGCTGTTAATTCGACACTACGAGGGAGTGACATGACTCCTCCTGTACTTGAGAGCGTAAACAATTATATGGGACGAATCTTCTTTCTTGACATTCACAAATCCGCTGGCCCTGATAGTATCCCTGCTATTGTTTTGAAGAGGTGTTCTTCAACGCTGGCAAAACCACTGCGTAAGCTTTTCCATCTGTCCTACTCTTCAGGTCTCTTTCCGAATAGATGGAAAACAGCATTTGTCTAGCCAGTCCCTAAAAAAGGCGAATCCTCCTCCCCCCCTAACTATCATCCAATTGCACTTACATCGCTTCTTTCCAAGGTCATGGAAACGCTGATCAATTTTCAGCTTAAGAAATATCTTGAAGAACGAAAGCTTCTTAATGACCGGCAGTATTGCTTTCGTAGCAATAGGTCCACTGCTGATCTGATGGTATATCTCACCGAAGAGTGGAACAAATCTTTACATCGTTTTTGAGAAAGTAAGATTATTGCACTTGATATTTCAAAGGCATTTGATAGAGTCTGGCATCAAGCTCTCTTATCGAAAATGCGTGTATTTGGTATCGACGAATCTCTTCTTCGTTGGATTAGAAATTACCTTTCGGACCGTTCTCTTCAAGTAGTATTGGACGGTTTCAAGTCTGATATCCACAAAATAAACGCTGGTGTGCCACAGGGCTCCGTTTTGTCTCCGACACTCTTTCTTATATTCATAAATGATCTTTTGTCTGAAACTTCTAATCCACTTAATTGTATCGCTGATGATAGTACCCTCAGCATCTCATATTCGTTTTTAGATTCACATCTTTGTCCTTCGGATGTGGACTTCCAACGGCAGCGTATGATAAGCTCATTAAATTCTGATCTTGACAGCATTGTCCAATGGGGAATCAAAAACCGTGTAGAATTTAATGCTTCAAAAACTCAATGCTGTTTACTATCGTTAAAGCGCAACCCTCCCCTAATGCCACTTTCTATGAACGGCACTTGCATCGAGGAGACTGATCAGCTTTCAGTTCTAGGTATGTGCATCACAGACCATCTTCTGTGGAGTGATCACATATTTGACGTTGCCAAAAACGCTGCTAAGTGCTTAGGTTTTCTCCGCCGATGCAAGAAGTATTTTACCCCTTCTGATCTGGTTGTTATATATAAAGCCTTTATTCTTCCGAAGCTCGAGTACAATTCCCATATATGGGCAGGTGCTCCAAAAACCCACTTGAGTCTCTTGGACAGAATTCAAAAGAGAGCTATAAAAATGATAAGCGACCGTTGTCTAACTGAAACACTTGTATCTCTCGAGCAACGTTTCATGTCTATCATTATTTTACCGCTATTTTCATAAACAGTGCTCTAGTGAAATAGCCAGTTGCATTCCTCCCCTTTAACAATTCAACCGTAATACCCGAACTTCTAGGAATGCCCATCAGTTTACTCTTGAGCCCAACTTCGGACGTACTGTCAAATACAGAGATTCATTTTTAGTCGCACTACACGAATGTGGAATGATTTACCTGGCTCAGTATTTCCCACTCATTTTAATGTGCAGACATTCAAAACCAATGTGCATCGGTATCTTCTTTCTAATCCTATCCTAATTTCCTTATTGCTCGCACTGTGTATTTAACATTATAAGGGTATTCATAACCCCTTGAGTGCGCGTATAATATAAAAAAAAAGTACTTGCAGCTTATTTTGCTGCTAGCTCTACATTGCATGTTAGTAACATTGCCCCTCCTGTAATAGGGAACGTAAATCATTCAAAGGGACACGTATATTTCAGTACTCGTATAGTTGTAGTTGTAGTCAATGAAACCCCTAATTCCTTGGATTAAAATATTCATGCCGATTACAGAACTATAGAAGAATTTTACTCCCGGTGAGTCAGCTCGATCCATTGAACTTTAGCATCCGCTCTAAAACTTAATTATGAAATTTTCTCGATGAACTACATTGGCGATTCCTAAAATTACCTTATAACTTCTGAACATCATATTGCGTGGTTAGTACTTGGATAGGGGACTGTTCAATATACCAACCTTGTGCTGCTGACATGTGTTTCTTCTGTTGTTCTTTCTTTCTATTTGTCTCTCTCTCTGTTGTAATGTCTAAACCGATGGTCTCAGTTGCCAGTGCTTTCAGTGTCAACGTAGTGTAATGCGAGCAACAGATTGACACAGAAACTTTTAACAGCAACGAAAACTTACAACATATACATAAATCATAAATTTTTTTTAAGTTTACTTTTCTCCATTCTGAAATCTTCTTGAATGTTGAACCCAAGCCATTAAGCCCAGTTTGGAGTCGCCCCAAAATTCTTGTTGCTGCTCAGGAGACTTTTTTGTTAGATTTCTGGCTATATCCGGTTACGTCTTCATCATTTCCACCATTCTCTAAATTGTTTCCAATTATGCTGAAAACACACCGGATCAAACAAAAAGTTTTTGGTTCGATAGTCAAAAAAACATTTTTTGTTTCACCCCTTGTAATCTGTCTACAGTTTATAAGGGATGTGTATGTCCAAGACTCAAGTACCTATAACTCAAATCTCTTCATTTATTGGATAGAATTCAGAACAGAGCGTTAAAACTGATAGGAAACAGAACTATTAAGGAATCATTTCCATCTCTTGAATACCGTCGAAATGTTTCATGTATTTTCTTTCTTTCACAAGCAATGTTCCCTCGAAATAGCTACATGTATTCCTCCCCTCAATCAGTTCGCTTGTGATACGCTTTTTGCTATAATCGCTCATAAGCTAACCTTCGAGGCTTATTTTGGACGTTCTGTCAAATACGTTAAGTTGCACAACACGATAATGGAATAATCTACCCGGTATGGTTTTCCCTTGCCCTTTCAATTTGCAAACATTCAAGATCAATGTTCATCAACACCTCCTTTATCTACATCCTAATATCCCCATCGCTCGTGTTATGTCTATGTTTAACATTATAAACACTTCTTTAGCGCATGTGAATTATAAAAAAAAATGGGTATCGAGGAATTCTAAGTCTTCTGAAGGGTTTAATGTAATAAACGCTGATGTGCCACAAGGTTCCGTTTTATCCCCGACACTCTTTCTTAACTTCAGAAATGATCACTTCTCTGATACTTATAATTCTCCTGATCGTTTTGATGACAGAAGCACCATTAGCCTTTTATATTCACAACCATGTTCTTTGGCTGTGGAACAGAAATATCAGTTTATGCTTAGCTTATTAGAACCACGTGGAATTTAATACCTCGAAAGCACAATGTGTTCCGTTGTCATTACGGTCAAGAACGGTTTTCTTAAGATCTGCAATTGATTTGAAATGAAATGTCAGAAGGTACTTTTAAGTCATTGAAGAAATGTCTGTCGTCACAAAATCACTTGGTTGAGATGAGGTAGACGCCTTTTAAGAACGTGATTCTCTCCTTTAACCTCACTTAAGAAATTATCTCACCAAAAGACCCGTAGCAGCATGTGGCTCCTTCCAACGTCTGGTAAATGAGTTTGATAAGTCAGTAGTTGCGATATAAATCAGCTTGTTTCGTCAAAATTGCTGAATAAGTCGAAGGGGCTATCCCTTTCCTCAAGAAGATTTTACCAATTTTAGAGAACACTAACGATCGTAGGAGCGGCAATCACTGGTATATAGCCACGGTGCCCATTCTCCGTTTATTGGGGCTCCAACAAGAAACTCGTGCATCGTTCAGTCGTTTTCGTTCCTTCTGTCATTGTGGTCCCGGTTCCTTTTTATGTCTTCTCACTGTAGTTGGAGGCGATTTCCAATCTCGTGATCGGCTGGCTGATATAGAGCTCAAGAATTTCCACGCCATTTGGTAGCGTTAATTTCAATAGGTTCTTGCTTGTAATGTCAGAGTACTCTCCCAAGTCGTTGAAGAAGTGTCACCCTAGGAGTCGGTTTCTCAGATGATATAGTGCAGGGCAGTGACACAGGTAGTGAGGAGTATCCTAATTTATCTCTTGGTCATCGCATCTTCTGCAAGAGTCGTCCATACTGAATTTCATCTTTTTCTTCTGATAACCCAGTTGGCTGTCTTCGGTGGTCATACTCACGACAAGATATAGAGATTTTTTACCCAGTTGGATGATAATTTCGGTCTTTATTGGTTTGTTGAAGCTAGGCCATAGCTTTCTGGTAACAATTACAAGAAATATACAGAGCAAGATCCATCTCTTGTTTGTTGTAACTAGAACGTTGCTCTCGATTACCTGTTTGAAATAAAATTGTGATACCTGAACTGTTGGGTCTGCCTGCTTAAGATCAAGTGTTGATCATATTTTTGCAGGTCCGCCAGCAGAGCTTTCATAACCTGGGACACCATTGTGACCAGGAACCCATTTGGATCTGTTGTATAGAATCCAGAACGGAGCCCTTAAACTTATAAAGAGTTTTCGCGGTCTTTGACAAGTGATTGCGGCCATATTGTTGAAGCCACATCTGCCAAAATGGCTGTCATTTATTTTGTCAACATGGATAGTTATAGCGTTTAACAACGTGTACAGCATGCGAACATCATCAATGCCAATGCTCAAATTCATACTGATTTATGCGCTCAATGTGCTGCGTCGACATATCCTATTGAATCCTTTCCACTCCACTTAAATTTAGGGTTGACGTATTCCCTTGAGTTTGTGTATTTAAACGGCTCGTAGAAAAACTAAAGCGATGTGCTCGCCAAACAGTTTAATTTTTGTGGCTTACTAGCTTAACAAAGAATACAACGAGATTGTTCGTCGAAGTGGCACTATCCCACCTGAGGCATTCTTCTTCCCAAACGTCAAATATCTTCTCACAAAACGCAACTAAGCGCATTCGGTTCGGAAGGACTGTTTCTGATCGGCACCGGAAAGATTGGGTATGAAACTGAAACTAAAATTATTGACAAATTCGCCCTTTTTCTGCAAAATGGCGTGAGCCTGAAATTTTTACCTCAACCCTGAAAACCTGTATACCAAATCAAAATAGGGTATTATGTGTTATGTTGCAAGTGGTATGCACAAGCTCGGTTAGTTCTTTCTTCTTGTTCCCCTGGCAGTCCTTTCTTTTTAGCCCTGGAGTCCTTTGGATATGGTAATCACCTAGCCAGAATGGTGCGTTATAGTTCTACACAAAATTCGAAAACTGAAATGTTTACAGTACCATCCGTATGCGGTGAACACTGACCATTGACCAACCCTTGGATGCTCATGTGGAGAGAAGTATTTGTCTCTGTTTACGTTTGGTTTAAATTTTGTTGTTTTTTCTGTCTCGGAATACCGTTTCGGATGTGCTGCGAATTTATTCCGATCTGGTTTTTTCTTTCCTTGCACAGAAAAATTCACCCATAGAAAAAATTTAGAACAACAAACGGATAACAACAGTAATGCCAAAAGGACATCGGAACCTTCTATTCAAAAAAAAAAAAACGCTACACTTTCACGTACATCGAAGCATTTTTGGGTTCGCTTTTCTTCACCTCTCGTGTTTCTGTTTTTGAGTGGTTTGGCTATTGTTGTGTTTTTTTTTTTAAACCTGAGTGGGAGAGCATGGGTGGCAGAAGGACCGGAATGCAAAAAGCTACTAGCCAATGGGGACAGGACAACACTGTTTTGTTACTATTCCGCCATCAATCCGTCCGTTGTCGTCCGAGACCGAGCTGATGGGACACAAACTCATAGTTTTTAGAAATCTACGAATGTAACTGTGTGAAGGAAACGTTTCGCTCAATGGTAAGTACTTTTGAAATGTTAGTAGTCTACTCCTGACCTAACCAAGTTCTAGCATCATGCCTGGGGTCGCATGACGAACGGAAATGTCATTCACCATTGGAAAACTTGTACCTTTTTTTTTTGGAAGAGAGTATACGAAATATTTGAGATTGTCAATGGTTTTTTTGCAGTTAGCGAAGAACACCAACTAAAAATGACATTAGCATGCAGCAAGTTTAACATTGGTCTGGTGATTCAATCAGCATAGCAGTCGGATGGCCTTCGGAAAAGAAGATTTAAAATTCTTTTTTTTGTTTTTTGGACCGAAAGAGCACAGGAAATGACTACAAAAAATAGTCGAAACCCCTTGAGCAATGAAATATATTTGAATTTACTTTTTTTGTATGAGTGTAAGGATGTGAATATTTGGTGATTTACGATTAGATCACGTTGTTCGAAACTAGGCCTGTAGGGCAATCCAAACGGTCCCTGCATCGTGTTTAAGGTATCAACCAGAATAGGGTGCTGAAAAATCATATACAGACTGATTATTTATAGCGAGCTTTGACGATTTGAATAAATTTATTAGTAGAGGGTAGATTTTCGTTTCAGGTCCTTGGGTAATAATTCACATAAACACAATGCAATAACCGTAAAAATTAATAAAACAAATAAATAAATTTGGCCGCGCAAGAGCTCGTAGAGAACCAGGACCTAGTGGCTTAGAACTATTAACCATTCCTACGTGCGTTTTACTAGGAATGGAGGGGTCTAGAAGGTAGGTAAAAATGGCAATCACCAAAAGTCTAGCCCCGTCGCCCAATTAGCGCTGAAGTGCGCTCGTATAAACCTGTGGATGGAATCAATATAGGAAGTTGTGGACATTCCAACGGAGTCATTTCACAGAGTTCAAAAATAAGAAAGGATGTGGTAAGTATTGATCTCTCTTATTGTGTGTTTGCTTTCGCACAATCATCCGGAAGTTGGATCACTCACTTAACCGGACCTCCACACCCATTCGAGACCATCTACACAATCCGATTGAGTAATCATCCAGGACCCCGGACATTATGCTTCCGTCAAAGGCCTCAGTCCGCTAGCTCTGGATCTAAGGAGTTAAACGGAGGTCCCGGCGATGGCACAGAATTGACCGAAGTATATCCTAGAGCCATTTCGTCGCATTTGAGAGAGGAGATGCAGTATTTGATCTTCATTTCCGCAAGTCCATCATCGTCCAAAAATGCCATTCCTAATGATTGTGCTGATGTTCAAATGGTGGACATGTGCACCCAAGAGGACACAAGTGTCCACAGGATTTTTTTTTCAAAACCCACCTCTGTCCACCAACTCCTACTCTCACCTCCCCGTGGTGAACATCGGGTACCAAGTACCTCAACTGGAGATTGGTTCTCAACCTCAGTGGAAAGTTGTTGGGGGTAGCAAACGAGAGAGGGTGGGAAAGGTGTTCCCACTAAGGCACCTCTCCTTTTACCCAAACGGCAGCGGAAGAATTCTCCAGATGGAATCAACGGTGGCGTCTACAGTTCCAGTTAGGATGAATTACTTGGTGAACACCTTATATGGGCTACTACGGCATATTCGTAGCTCAGGCCTATAAGGAGCGGATTCGTCCGGCTCCCTACCCTTGGAGTTATACTAAGGGTCTGGTCCTCCGGGTCGGGGGTTGTGCGTCGGGGTAACTTCCCTACCACGTAAAAATGTAACGGTTCCGATACAACAACAAGCCTCGGATGTGGATAATTTTAATATTGACGACCCCAGCAAACGAAACAAGGACAATGATTTTCGGTTCTGCACGTGGAATGTCCGGACCTTGAACAGGCCACGTGCTGCCGAACAAATAGTGGAGAGCCTGGATAGGCTAAAGGCTGACATAACAGCCATCCAGGGAGTGCGATGAGATGGAGAGGGCATACGAAGGATGAAAACGTGTGACATCTACTTCGGCGAGTGCTACAAGGAGCAGGGTCAGCGGCTCTTTGGCAAAAAATCTTGGGCTTCAGAAATATAAGCGAGCACCTGGTCACAATCCGCATCAAAGCGAAATTCAAAAACGTGACGCTGATCTGTGTCCATGCCCCAACGGAAGAAAAAGATAACTCAACCAAAGAAGAATTCTACGACCTTCTCGAGGAAAATTATGATAAGTGCCCCAAGTACGACGTCAAGATTATTCTTGGCGACTTCAACGCCAAGATCGGAAAGGAGGGCATCTTTGGTTCGATAGTCGGAGGACACAGCCTGCACGACAACACTTCCGGTAACGGACTCAGGCTGATTGACTTTGCGGCGGGGCGAAATGTCATCATAGCTAGCACTCGATTCCCACACCTCAATATACACAAAGGAACCTGACGGCCTCCGGATCAACTAACCGTCAACCAGATTGATCATGTTGTGATAGACGCGAGACATGCTTCCAGTATCCTGGATGTCCGAACATTCCGAGGGGCCAATATAGACTCGGATCATTACTTGGTGGTAGCCCAAGTACGGATGCGGATATTCATGACGCCACAACGACGGACGCATGCTGTGAAAAGATTCAATGTTACGAGGTTAAAATCGCAGGAGGTCGCCAGGACTTTTGCAGACCGAGTCTCTCTTAATCTCTCAGAAAGCCTGCCTCCAGCTTCATCTACGGAGGACCTGTAGAAGCACTGCCAGAATGCCATCAGTAGTGCCGCCACTGATGTGCAGGGTTTCACAAGGCCACCACAACGAAACCCCTGGTTTGACGAAGAATGCAGGTTGGCGCATGTAGCAAAGACCGAGGCCTACCAGTTAATGCTGCAGGCAAGAACCAGAGCTGCTGAGAGAGATGCCCGGGAGCTCTACGGGCAAAGACGAAGGGAGGAATGCCGACTTCTAAGGAGGAAAAAGAGAGAGCATGCGAAGAGGGCGGTCGAGTCTATTGAGGACTGTACCGGTAGGGAGGATGTTCGAAAGATTTACCAAAGGGTAAGGCAATCCACCCAGGGCTACAAAGCTAGAACGGAAGCCTGTCGAGATAAGAGTGGAAATATGGTAGTGGACACGCAGTCCGTGCTGAGGATCTGGAAACAACACTTTTCCAGACTGCTGAACGGCGAGGAAGGCCAAAATTCCGCAACTAGGCGGAACATTCCATTCAACCTGGACGATGATGGCCAAAATCCATCCACCCGACATAAACGAAGTGCGGTCAGCGATAGCTAAGCTGAAAGCGGACAAAGCTGCTGGCGCGGATGACTTGCCAGCTGAGCTATTCAAAGCAGGTGGGGATGACTTGGTAGGGACTATGCACCAACTCATCTCCAAAATTTGGTCGGATGAAAGTATGTCCAATGAATGGAACCTCGGCATAGTGTGCCCAATCCACAAGAAAGAAGATGCTCTGACGTGTGCCAATTACATACAAAATCCTGTCGTCTGTACTGTGTGAACGCCTTAAACCGTTTGTCAACGAGCTGATCGGCCCCTATCAGTGTGGTTTTAGGTCCGGCAAATCTACCCTGTATCAGATGTTCACTATATATAGAGCCATATCTCATCTCGGAATCCCTGCCAAGCTCGTCCGCTTGTGCAGGATGACGATGGAGAAATCTCGCTGCTCCGTCAAGGTCGGTAAGAACACCACCAAACCCTTTGATGTCGATGTCAACAATAGAGGTACAATTTTTCAAAAATCAGTTCAACTGCTTGCTTATGCGGGTGATATTGATATCATTGGGAGAACGTAGCGAGGTATTACCGGGGCGTTTGCAAGTATTGAACTGGAGGCGGCGAAAATGGGTTTGGCTCTTAATGAGGACAAGACGATGTATATGCTATCATCGAGAAAGGAATTTCAACATCGTCGACTCGGGTAAAACGTCACGATGGATAGGTATAACTTCGAAGTCGTCAAAGACTTTGTCTACCTGGGCTCCACTATAACATCGCAAAATGACATAAGTGCAGAGATCAAGCTAAGAATTACTCTTGCCAACCACTGTTTCTTGGGGCTAAGAAGCCATTTGAGTAATAAAGCCCTATCTCAAAGAACCAAGGAGGCCTTGTATAAGACCCTCATCATCCCGGTCCTGCTGTATGGGGCAGAAGCATGGACACTGTCTAAAACGGATGAAAATCTGCTTGGGTGTTTTGAAAGAAAAGTTCTTCGTTTGATCTTCGGTCCAGTCTGTATAGATGGAGTATGGAGGAGAAGGTTCAACAACAAGCTGTACGGGCTTTACAGCGACGTTGACCTAGTCAAGAAGCTGAAAATACAACGGCTGAGATAGCTGGGACACGTTTAGCGTATGGACACCGACGCATCAGCCCGTCGAATCTTCGAATCCACCCCTGATGGTCTGCGCAGCAGAGGAAGACCCCACCTCAGGTAGCGCACAAGTGGAGAGCAACCTCAACCAACTTGGAGTGCGTAACTGGAGGCAGCTAGCTAGGGACCGAGCTAGCTGGAGGGGCTTGTTGGTTGAGGCCGTAGTCCACCCTGGACTGTGAGCGCCATCAAAAGTAAGTAAGTAATGATTGTGCTCTAAATTTAGCCAGCGCAGATAATTTGCAGATTAAATGGAGGACTGTTTCTTGTAAAGTCGAAGGAATCCTAAGCACTTAGCAACGTTATTGGCAATGTCGAAGAAGTGGTCATTCCACACAAGGTGGTCTGTGATGTACATACCGAGAATTGAGAGCTCTTCGGTTTCCTCAGCATTTTTAGGCAGCATTGTGTTTTTGAAGCATTAAATTCTACCTGGTTTATGGTTCCCCATTTGACAATGCTATCGGGATTCGAAAGAAAATAGGACATGGAAACAAATATGAGATGCTGTTAACAAAATAATGTAATGGATTAGAACTTTCAGACAAAACATCATAGATGAATATAAAAAAGAGAATCGGAGACAAAACAGAGCCCTGTGGCACACAAGCATTTATTTTATCAATTTCAGACTTAGGACCATTCAATATAACTGGAATTCAGCCGTATTAGTTTATGCAAGAACAAAAATTAAAAGTCGTTGTAGTGGATTCTTAAAAATATAAGCTTTTACATACACAATTTTTAGAACATTTTTAAGAAAAAATTTTTGCACGCAAACTTTAAGTTCTTATTATTGTACGAAAAAAAATTAAATTTCCAAAAAAATATTCAACCGATATCGAATTTTCCAATAAGAATTGTTTTTTTTTTTTTAATTCAAGGAATATCATTTTTTTTTTTGAAATTCAATGATTTTCATACTTTTTAGGAGCTTCTCCATAAAAAAATTAATTAGAATCCGTTATGCCGATAATGAGAAATTCAAAATTTGAAAAAAATGGTTTTATGGTAATCATGGTTAAAAAAAAAATAAAGCATGGGTTTTTCAAAATATTGAGTTTTGAAAAAAAAATTTAATTTTTGGGAAAATGTTGGGCAATTTTAATATACATTAATATTTAAACTTTTGGGGAGCTTTAGCACAAACAAAATTATCAAAATCGGTTGTACCGTTTCAGGCTGTATTCGAACAGACAGACATAAAGAATTGCGAGAGTCACTTTTTTTGGTCTTAGCTTTCATCGTAATGCCAACTTTAATCAAAATTTAGAGTTCTATTTCTTTACGAATGCATAACTTGCCTTACGGTTCCTATAAATCGCAAGTTAATTCATACGAATTTTTTGTCGAAATTTTATAGATATTTTTTTTTCTCAAAAACTGTCACACAGATTTAAAAAAAAAAATCAAAAAATTTCATTTATTTAAACCTAGGTAATGGTCAAAAAAAAATCCAAAAAATTATTATTTTTGGTACCCCCCTTGGAACCATTTTTTTTTTGTTTTTGATTTTCTCAAAAGAGGTTCAACCGATTTTGATCTTTTTTTATGTTAAGGCTCCCCAGCAGTTTCAATATTATTGTTTATTAAAATTTTCAAAAAAAAATTTTTTGGATTTTTAAAAAAATTTCAAAATTTTGGTGATTTCCTAGTTGTTTCTGGTTCTGTTCTTTTGTGCCACGCAACTGCACCATAAGTAATAATGGGTCCTACAATCATGCTGCACATCCACCTTAGGATATTTGGTTTGCAATCCCATAATATAATGGTAAGTCTCTTGCTCTTGTGTTTATTCCAGAGGAGTTGGCCATCCAGAGTAATTCTTCGATATTTTACCTCCGTCTGGTTGTCGATAACTTCACCAGTTAATCTAATAAGTTTCATATGTGACAGAAGTCATTTCTTTCTAAATGGTATGATTGTAATTCCTAGTAATTCTCAGGCATCTTCAAAAAGTGTTACCAAATGAAAATTTCAAACCAGATTCTAGCCCCCGTTCATGGAATTCTGTATTTCTTCGTTAATTTTACATATGGCATAATATAATGTTAACTATCTACTTAATTCATACCTTCGTATCTAGCTTCTCATCATTTCACTTAAAGTTTGAAGTTCTTACTATAAACCTAAAGCGTCGTGGTTTTTTCTGACTCACAAATATTCTTAAGTGATATCGATAAAATTTTAGTGAGCACATTTACCTAACGATACACTTTATCAAAATCAATCACTCTACACAAACTCAATCGCTTTTCTAAAGTGATTTAACAAAAATCAACCTGTTCGCTTTGCTCCCCCCGAAGAGCTCATTGGTTTTGAGATACGGGGGTTAGATTATCCAAAACAAAAACAACATACAAAAAATCGATGACAAGCACTGTTCACATATTATCGAATGTAAAATATAGATACATATACATTCCTACAGTCATAACACATAAATAAATTATATTTATGAGGTCGAATATCACTTCTCCAAGGATTGCCCCCTTTTCATTTGAATCTTTGTCCTTTGCCCGCATTCGCTCTGCTAAAGCTGGAGCACGCCTTCCGATGAACTCAAAAGTCAAAACCCACCAAAATTATCTCAAAGTAGCTCTCTGCCACCTTAGCCTTCCTCCTCCAAATTCGAAAGCCAAAAAAACATCTGGTGATAAAACAAAAATCCTAATCATCACATTTTATCCGACATCAGAAGAAGCACGTCGTATCTTAATTTAATCCCAAATTTTGGTGACATAAACAAGACACTGCTAAAAAAAAAATAAACCTAAATGAAAATACCAAAAATAAAAGAAATGGTCCTCCCCCCATACCTTCGTACATGATTTTGACTGCCACACAAACCAATCTTGAATACTAATTTCCACCAAAAAAAAAGCTGCAAATGATACCAAAGTGTCGTCGTGTATGTCTAATGGCGGATTCAAAGAAATCAACAGACTTGTGGCATAAAATGGCAAAAACCACACCGAGTGATGGGACCTTCTTCTTGTTGGCTTTGGCTGTCTCCGAAATTACTGCACGACTTTGCAGCAGCATTATACTCGTAATATCCCCAACTCATGGCGAAGCTTTGCTAAGAATAGTTAAAGATGTCTCCGGGGAGGACACACAAAAAAATCGAAAGTTAATCGAAATAAATAAATTCAGTTTGTGTAATCACATTTGGAGTCAGAGCCAAAGCCAAGCATGTGGTCAGAATAGAGTGGACCCTAACAACCATCCTCGCCACCGACCGACGTCGAAGCCACTCGTACAACCCTCTACCGCTAGGTCGCCACCGCTTCCAAATGAGAGTCACAGCATAAAGAATTTTATCGAAAATCTTTCATTGCGGTCGTCTTCGTTATGGTCAAAGGATCAACTCCCTCCACCAGTGCAGGACTCACTCTATACAGTCGGTCTTGACGGAAAAGAACTTAAAATTATTAAGTTTAATAAGGACTGGGTCCTTTCTAGGGATTTAATTAATGCAAATTCTTTTTAATTCTTAAGATACATTTTACATTTTGAATAAACACAAATTTGTCGACTTCCAGCATCATTCGTTGGGATAGTACAGTCTTAATAAATATTATGCAAAAAGGGTAGAGCTAGACAGAGACCCGTCAATTTTTATTTACATATTCGACTTTTAATACAAAAAATTGCCTCGAAGTTAATTGAGAGAAATCGACAGTGACACAATTCAAAGATAAACAGAGTCTTTATTTCATGTTGAATAAACAACAACAAAAAGGGCTAAGGTTCTGAGGTTTAATGTCGAATTGAGCCGAAGGGATGCAAGCATTCCTTTTTTTTTCATATAATTAAAAATTGAAACAGCTAGGTTGATGTTTGGGTTCTGTGTTTGTGTTGATTTTGATTTGAATAGAACATTAATACCGAGTTCCTGGGTAAATACCGGCTTTTTTGGAAGACCAAATTGGTTATCAAATCTTCTTCTTCCTCAACTTCATTTAAATGTACATATTGAAGTTGACTTAAATCAATCGAAAAGAACAATTACAGTAGATGGCTTCACTCTCGTTGTCCGGATGTGGAGTTCCCTACATTGGCCTCGGACAATATCGACAGGACCTTAAGTTTGGATTTCAATTTCAGACTTCAAAAATGTAGATTTTTATTTCGCATTTAACTTATTCTCGTAACTAACTTACAGCCAGACGAAAATTCATAAAAACTTGCCTACTTATGGATAGCTTACAACTTACTGGCCTTTGCGGGCGATCTAAGATAAGCTGAAGGGTTTTCCAATAGGGATTTTAAAATTTTAACAAGTGTATGCGGCCATATTATTAAACCTTCATCTGTCAAATCGGCTGTCATTTATTAAGTCTCTGTTGTCAAATCAACGTGAAAATCAACAGCGTTCAACAACATGTGCAATAATTAAATTATTTTATGAAAGTGGGTCTTCTGTTCGACCATCTTCCAAAAGGATTATTCGAAACGTGGTGGATTACGAGTATTTGTAGTCGACCAGTTTACAACAACCGGTATGAACAATCTGCCAAAAATATCACCGCTGTCCGTGAAAGAGTGCCGGAGAATCCAAGGCAGTCAATCAGTATTTTGCACACCACTACTTGGCCAATTTTGCGTCGGTCGTGACTTGACCCATACAAACTTTAGCTCACCCAGGACAAGCGTGGCCAGACGTCACGGTTTACGCACAAAAAATTGCTTATTGTAAATATTTTTCAAAATTTCAATCAAACTAACCTAACTTAACGAAGAATGTATTTTTTCAATGGTATCTAGCTATTGCTATTGCTATTACAACAGTATGGATTATGGACACAAAATATTATCAAATATTTTAAATGACTCCAAAAGAGCCCAAAAAATAAATTGTGGTAGAACTTTACTTAAACAAGCCATTTCTAAAGAATTTATTAAAATAATTTTGAAAAATATTCAAGACAAAAACTTATACATAATTTAGCGATTGCTACTGATGCAAGTAACAGGAAAAATCGAAAAAATGTTTCCAATATGAATACGGTTTTTCTGTGAAACGGGCGTAGAGAATCTTCTCCTTAATTTCTTAGAGAACAACGATTAGTCTACAAATAAAGTGTCAAAAATTTAAGAGGAAACTAGAAAAAAAAGGTCTTTCCTTAAAAAAAGTATACGCGTTTTCTGCTGACAATGCAAATGTCAACTTTGACAAGAACCATTCAATATTCACAATCTTCAAGTCGAAAATAGAAAACATTATAAAGGCAGGCTGTTCAGTTTACATATTACACAATACTGCTAAATTTTCCACTGACAGGCCGATGCCCTGTCAAAATATAAAGCTGACATAACAGCTCTCCAAGAAATCAGATGGACAGGGAATGGTGTTTTACAGAAGAAAGAATATGACGTAAATTACAGCTGTCATACAAAAAACCATGTGCTCGGGGTAGGCTTCCTAGTCAGCGAAAAAATGAAGTCTACTATCATCGGCTTTAAAGCTATAAGCAAAAGGCTATGCACCCTTCGCGTGCAAGGCAAATTTACGAACATCAGCCTCATTAACGTTCACGGACCTACGGAGGAGTCCTCAGACGAAGAAAAAGAGACTTACTACGAACAAGTCGAGAGGGCCCTCAATGCCTGTCCAAGGTATGATGTTAAAATCATCCTTGGGGATTTGAACGCAAAAATAGGACGGGAACCGGTATTCAGGCATTATGCAGGCACCCATAGTTTGCATTGGCAGCATCGAAAAACATGGTCGTTGCGAGTACCAGGTTCCCGCGTAAATATGTTGATAGACCGTCGCCACTACTCGAACTTGATGACGGTACGAACGTACCGAGGTGCCAATATCGACTCTGATCACTATCTTGTTGGTATGGTTTTCCGAGGGCGGATTGCCTTGCGAAGACGCATTGCATCCGCCGATCAGGTTCGAATCAACACGACTGCCCTGCGCAATGAAAACACCAGTTACACCTTTGGTAATGCGTAAGGACTCGCCCTAGAAACACCTGATTTAGGGAGAGTAAGTCCTGGAGCCCTAGAAACACCTGATTTAGGGAGAGTAAGTCCTGGAGCCAGTATGCTGGGCGTAAATGAGATGTGGACACGTCATAAAAATACTGTCATTAGTATTGCCAACTCCATCTTAGGCAGCAGTCGTAAAAATCGGAACGACTGGTTTGATGATGAATGCAAGCTAGCGACTGAACGTAAGAATGTTGCGTACCGAGCAATGCAACAATCTCATAGAACGCGGGCACGCGAAGAGGAATATAAAGAGCTCAGAAGAACAGAAAAACGGCTTCACAGACAAAAGAAATCAGCCTGGGAGAAGAACCTAATCTGTGAAATCCGTCCGAAACATGACGCAGTACACACCACGCTGCACATACTGCAAGGACGGAGAGGGAAATCTGATCACCGATCAGTGTACTTTAATGAATTGCTAAATGGTCAGCTCACTGCAGAAGTGGACACTCTACTACTTCAAGGAGAATACCCTATGTTGCCGCCACCAAGCATAGAAGAGGTTGAGAAGGCTATAGGCCGGCTTAAACAGAACAAAGCCCCGGGAGCCGATGGCATACCAGACGAATTATTCCATCACGGCGGGCCAGCCTTACGTCAAGCAATTCATGATATGGGAGCAGGAATAAATGCCAGAAGACTGGCGAAAAGGTTTAATATGTCCCATACATAAGAAGGGAGATGTCACAACGTGCAGCAATTATAGAGGTATCACGTTGTTGAGTACCGCCTATAAGATACTCTCCTCTATCCTACAAGACCGGATAACCCCATACGCTAAAACCGTCATCGGACAATATCAGTGTGGTTTCATTCCAGGCAAATCAACAACTGATTAGATCTTTACCCTTAGGCAGGCGATGGAAAAATGTCTAGAATTTAACATCCCAACATACCATCTGTTTATAGACTTTGAGGCCGCCTATGATAGCATAGCCAGGGTAGAACTTTACAAAGCCATGAGAGAATTCGGCATCCCAAATAAATTGACACGACTATGTAGGTTGACCATGACCAACGTAGCAAGCCAAGTAAAAATAGCCGGATTGCTATCCAGACCAATCAACATCTTTAATGGACTCCGACAAGGGGACGGTTTGGCCTGCCTCCTCTTCAACCTGGCGTTGGAGAAAGCAATCCGTGACTATGGCACGGCAACAAGAGGACCATCGTCAACAGGTCCAGCCAGTTATTGGCTTACGCAGACGGACATTGACATCATCGGAAGAACCGAACAAGCTGTACACGATTCCTTCATCCAGATCGAGCAGGCGGCACAAAATCTGGGGCTGCACATTAGTGAAGGTAAAACAAAGTACATGGTGGCGTCGAATGCGAGAGGAACAGTTGGTCAAACGACCAAGGTAGCGGAGCACGAATTTGAAGTGGTGCAATCCTTTAAATACCTTGGGTCAATAGTAGCAGCCGATAACAATATAGAAGAAGAAATACGCGGGCGGCTTCTCAAATCCAACAGAGCCTACTATAGTCTGTCAAAGCTCATCAAATCCAAAAATGCACGATATTCATACCAAGTTTCAGGAAAGATTGAGAGATATATTCTTCGAAAGTAGAGCAAGACAATTTCTCTCTGATTTGAGATCGGATGTCAAAGAGCATTTACAAAATGATTTAAAGGATTTTATGTCAATTTATTTTTATTGAATATATACATAGGTATAGAAAAACGATATGATTTTTCAGATAATAATCTTCAAAATAGCCGCTCAAAGAAGAAGAAATGCCCAGGAGATTTGTTCGCCAAAGTTCATTAAGAATGCTCAAGGCCAACTACTTGTGGAAGACAACGAAATTCTTCACAGGTGGCGACAGTATTGTGACGGACTTCTAAACGAACAATTTCCAAGGCTATACTTTCCAATAGCTTCACCTAACTAAAACGAAGTATCCGACGTCACAGTCGAAGAAGTTAGTGAGGCGGTAAAATACTCCAAAAAGGGAAAAGCTGTTGGCCCAGACGAAATACCCTCAGAGTTTTGGAAAAAGATGGGAGACATCGGGTTTAGATGGCTCATGATTCTTGTCTCCAAACTTATACGAGGTGATCGCATGCCTAATCAATGGAGGGAAAGTTTCCTTCTTCCAATTTATAAAGGAAAGGGTGATACTCGAAGCTGTGATAATTACCGTTCGATTAAGCTGATGTCACACACCATGAAGATCGTTGAGCGAGTCTTGGGTAGCCGACTGCGAAAAATAATTAGGCTATCTGATGACCAGTGCGGGTTTGTCGGGGGTAAGTCAACCACGGATGCAATCCAGAGTATAAGAATAATTATGGAAAAACATCGGGATTCTTTGGAGGATTTGCATGTCGTATTGGTTGATTTTGAAAAAGCAATCGATCGGCAACCACGAGATCTAATATGGGTGGCCCTCAGGCAACGAGGAATTCTAGAAACCTATGTGCGGATAATTATGGACATGTATGATGGAGCAGTTACTAAAGTAAGATGCGCAGCTGGAGTCACCGAAGAATTCGAAATCACAGTAGGTGTACACCAGGGAAGTGTCTTGAGTCCCCTGCTCTTTATTACAGTTCTTGATTACCTGCTTGAAGGCAAAGTGACGGATCCAAAAGTGCATCAGTTATTCTTTGCTGACGATGGAGCCATCATAAGTGAAGACCCGATATCCCTACAACGAGCACTTGACGTATGGGTGGATGTTCTAGAAGGAAGTGGGTACCGCATAAGCGCGAAAAAGACAGAATACCTATGCTGCCCATTTTCTGATCCACACAGGCCTATTCCAGACATTTATTTGAATGGAGTAGTGCTTCCCAAATGTGAAAAGTTTAAATATCTGGGGTCTATGATAAATAACGAAGCTACTTGTGATGACGATATCAATCATCGCGTAAGCGTAGGGTGGATGAAGTGGCGGGAAAATTCTGCTATCTTCTGTGACCGAAAAATGCCCCCTAAGCTGAAAGGAAAGCTCTACACTTCAGTTGTGCGTCCAGCACTCACATACGGTTCACAATGTTGGACAATGTACAAAAAGTATGAGAGTAAGCTAACGGCAGCTGAGATGAAGATGCTTCGTATGACAGCAGGAGTTACAAAGCTTGATCGAATTAGAAGTACGAAGATCCGAGAAAGCCTTCATGTTAAGAATACCATTACCCAAAAAATTGAACACGACCGACTCAGTTGGTATTGCCATGTTCAAAGGAGAGATCCTGAGAACCCCGTCAAAAAGGCAATATCATACAACGTTCCAATTCGGAATAAAAAGAAAGGTAGGCCTAAACACTCCTGGTACAAACAAATGCAAAAACACCAGCATTCAGTTGGCCTCAGAAATGGAACAGTACAAAACCGGGAGGCTTGCCGCCGATTTCTGAGGTCAACCCGGCGAACCCCACAGGCGGATCACTAGTGTGAAGCAGATACGTGGGAGAGTTATGATCCCCTCGACATCGAGATCATAACAGCGCCGAAGCAAAGGAAGAAGAAGAAGAATGTTCTGTTCAAGCTTTAATTTTTAAATTTAAATGATTCTTTAAAATTCAAATATTTTGAAAGTGCTGTGCGCTTGCTCTGTATTGATGAAATAGATGTGGATGCTCTTTATGAAGAATATCAAATCATTCGAAAGTCATTAGAAGTAATTTTGGAATTAAAATATAAAATTGAAAAATCAATATCTTGAAAACGTGTGGACGATTAGTTAATAAAAAAACGATTTTTAAACTTTATTTGTGTAAATTCATACTTTTCCGGAAATCAGACGGCAAATTTATGCATTTGAACATTTTTATCTGATTAAATCGATGTTTTATATTTATAAAATGTTTTTTAAATTCCAAAGTACTTTTACATAAGAGCAAGTTCGTATACGATCCAGTCGTACATTTTATTTTCGAACTGAAATCAATGTATAGAATTCTTCCTCGCCTCGACATTCTGGCCAGATGATTTAACTCAGCTTGTAAATGGACCAACTCGCTTTTCCGATATTGACAGGCATTCCCCAAGCACGATTGATTTGCTCCTTACCTATGAACATGATAAATACACTATTAGCACAGATAATTTTATATAATTATATGTGCTATTAGTGTACTAACACTTCTAGGAAAATGTCGGACCACTGTGTCATACCAGCTAATTTTTCATGTTGTGCCGATCGAGTTAAAAAAGAAATACCAAGTCAAGTCAAGCCAACTGGGACGGTCTGAATAATTTGTTTCACAACTTTAACTGGTCATTATGCTTCCTTAATAGTGACGTAGATTTCAACGTATGTTAAGAGGTATTATTCTTGACGGAATGAAAACTTCTAAAGCATAAAATCAAAAGATAATTCTTGATACGTTAATAGCTGTATAAGGAGCTTTTTATGTTCAGAGAGCTTAGGTTCCATTATTACAAAGCCAATTCAACTGAGGAAAACCGGAAAAAATACAATAAAGTGTCTGCAATGATCATTTTAAACGAACCAAGATTTTATATGATCAAAACACACGCAAGAAATACTACAATTTCTCAAAGGTAGTACAAATTTTTAGTCATTTGTAAAAAATATTAGAAATTCCAGCTGTTCGTCGGTTTTAACACTCGTTTACAATAACACTCCTGTGACTAGCTCCCAAGGAAAGGCAAATTTGCTTGCAGCCTTGTTTTCTGCAAACTCGAAGCTACCGAAAAGTGTTATGACTCCTTGTGTTCTTGAGAGCGTAAATGGTTTTATGGGACGAATCTTCTTTCGTGCTCGTACAGTTGCAAGAGTCTTAAAAGATCTTCAAATACACAAACCCGCTGGCAAACCCACTACAAAAGCTTTTCTATCTATCTCTTTCCTCTGGATTCTTTCCGTGTGAAGGGAAAACAGCATTTGTCCCACCCGTCAAAAGGCGAATCCTCCCTTCCAAGTACCGACCAAAAGCTTCTTAATGACCCGCAGTACGGTTTTCGTAGCAACAGGTCCAACGTCCAACGGAGATTTGATGGCATATCTCACTGAAAAATTGAACAAATCCTTATATCATTTTGGTAAAAGTTTACTGCAAAATATTCCAACCCTGCCATCATCCATGGAAGACACTTGCATCGAGAAAACCGAAAAGCTTTCCATCCTCGGTAAGTGTATTACTGAACATCTTTTTTAGCAAGATCACATATTTGATGTTGCCAAAAACGCAGCGAAATGTTTAGGTTTCCCAAGAAGATGTAAGCAGTTTATTTTCCCCTTCAGATTTGGCTACAATTTATAAGGTATACATTCGGCCTAAGCTTGAGTATAACTCCCATATCTGGGCAGGTACGCCTAAAACTTACCTGTACCTCTTAGATAGAATCCAAAAAAGAGCCCTTGGACTAATTGGAGGCAGTGCGTCGTAATGTCCCCTATCTTACTTTGTTTTATCGCTTAATTTATCCCTTGAATTAATTTCGCCGCAATACTCGTCTTGCTCAGAATGTTCATCAGTTTTCTCCAGTGCTCAAATTCAGGCGTACTGTAAAATACAGAGATTCTTTCTTAAGCCGTACTACTCGAATGTGTGGAACACTTTAACCCAATCGATTTCCCCCCTCATTTTGATGTACAAGCTTTTAAGAGCAATATGCATCGGCATCTCCTTTTAAAAGAACAAAAATTATAACTCTTTGTAGTGGTTTCTTAAAAAATAAGGTTTTATATAAGAAAATTTTAAAACATTTTTAAGAAAAAATGTTGGTACGCCAATTTGAAGTTTTTATTACTGTCTGAATAAAAATTAAATTTACAAAAAAAAGTATTGAGCCGTTTTCGAAATATTGAATTTTCAAAAAACAAAACAATTGATCTTTTTTTTTCAAAATTCAAAAAAAATATTTTTCTTAAAGTTTTGAAATGCAATGTTTTTTTAACTCTTTAGAAGCTTCTCTCTACGAAATTTCATTAAAATCCGTTGTGCTGATAATGAGAAATTCAAAATTTTATGGTAGGTACAGTCTGTAATATCTTGTTTTCAATTTTTTTTATTAAATTACAGATATTAAAAAATAATAGAAAGAAAAAAAAAATTAAAGCAAAATTCTCGGAACCGTTTTCGAGAAAAATACGATTTTCGAAAACCATTTTTTAACATTTGTATGGAGGGTACCGTTATTTTTAAGTAAAATGAATTTATTTTTCTCATATCTTGTAGATTATTTTTCCAAACTTTTATTTATCAAGTTTTAAAAAAATGGAGCCTGGGGTTTTCGAAATATTGTGTTTTCAAAAAAAATTTGAAAGTTTTTTTTAAAAATCCAAAAAATTTTTTTTGGAAAATTTGAATGCACAATAATATTCAAACTGCTGGGAAGCTTTACCATAAAAAAAAAAAATGATCAAAATCGGTGGTACCGTTTTTGAGAAAATCAAAAACAAAAAAATGCTCCCAAGGGGGGTACCAAAACTAAGTCATTTTTTGAAATTTTTTTTCAACCATTACCTATGTTTAACTAAATTAAATTTTTTGAATTTTTTGTAAGAAATCTTTGGGACAGTTTTTGAGAAAAAACAATATTTATAAACTTGCGAAAAAAAACCTACGGAAGGTACCGTTATTTTTGGTCTTAAAAAATCAAATCAAAAAACATCCAGGGGTAAAAAATTAAAACCCATATCTACCAAGTTTGAAGAAAATCGGCCGAGCCGTTTAGCTGTAATCGAACAGACAGACAGACAGAATTGCCAAACCCACTTTTTTCGTCTTCGCTATCATCGTAATGTCAACTTTGATAAAAATATCGAGTTCGATTTTTTTTAGATACTAATACATAACTTGCCTTATACTTAGTACCTGTAAGTCGCAAACTATTTGGTCGGAAATCCTTCGCGGATTCCTAACCTCCCCTACAGACTTTCGGGATAAGGACTACTTCGGAAACATGATTTAGGTAGAAGCACCCTAAGAAGATCATCTCCCGCCAAGGAACTGCAAGGTCTTGCAGGCCTTGTAGCATGTTTGCAAGTATGCCGTACTGCCCGGGAAATTTATATGCAGAAAATTGCCCAAGTAATATGTTTTTTTGTTATAAAAATACTAATATGTTCTACGCTAGCCACTTTTTATGTTTCGAAAGTTTCTTTCACCTTACACTGTGCCTGTTACAATACTGAACTGGTTGCTTACTAATTGTTTTGTAGCGAACACACACAGAACAGTGCTACATTCGAATTTTATCTTTGAATGGTGCTGTGAATTAGGTTATCATTTCCGCTTGTACACATTTTCAACAACACAAAGCAGTCCGTCCGTCCGGAGCAACATTGTGGCATCCACTGATCCAAACAACATAATAATCCAACCAAAAACTCCCAATGACATCATTTCCAGTGGCACAAAATATTTGACACTTGCAAAGAATTAATCCTGTAACACCAACTGGACCGCGCTGAACATGACCACGAGAGCCAACATCATCACCCGGACCCTAACGACCGTTGCTCCTAACCCCTGCCCGACCCCTCCCCGACTTAAAACCTATTCGAAATAGACTCACGTCGTCTGATATTTGTGGATGTTTTTGTAAGTGAATTTGCCAATAAGGGGCAAAGGACTTCTCTCAGTCTACAAAATGTGGTTGTGGTATTTCCAATTAGCAGCTAATTTTCGATATTTTTGTTTTTATTTCGTTTTTGCTGACTTCACATTTTTAACCGTATTAAAGGATATTATTTTAAATGAAACCACTAAAGTCAACTGCTGCTACATGACACCCAAACGCATGGCCACCGTCCAGCAACCACCACCGCCAGCCAGCCTCGCCGGATGTAGAGATTTTGAATTATTTTAACGTCCTTCCGAACATCGGAATTAACAAGAGCATAACGTGTGCAGCTTTATAGTTTTTTGTTTTACCTTTCCGGTCGAACCTTCACCCCAACCCCGATCCCGATCCCTCCAATCCCAACCAGAAAGAGCTTAATTTTTCAAACCAACCAATTGTGGCCGAAATCAAATTTGATATAATGAAAATTGGGATGTGTGGCAGGAAGACGGGGCAAGGCAGGACACACGCGTTTCGTCCCCTCACACAATAAAGTCCAGAGAATAAGCCCAGCTGCTGCGACTGCGAATATCCAGTTAAATAGTACGTTGAATCAGCGCCCGGGTTGAAACTAAAAATTGAATAGCCAAAGCCGCATTGTGATTTTCCATTAAAATTTCATTATTTCATTGTACGAGTATTGTTGCAGGTAGGTACGTGTGTAGATGGTGTAGAATTTTGTTATTTTTTATTTCTCCCCTTGGGAAAATGGAGTTTCAAATTAAATTTTTAATAAAATTAGAGATTAATTGGTACTAATCGCATTGAGGCCCTGTGCTGATTCATTTATTGAATTGATTGTGGTTTACACGGATTTTTATTGAGTTTTAATTACATATTGTGCGATGGAGAACTGCACGCGTTCTATTAAAATTGAATTTAAATTGTTAAATTGCTTTCAGGGAACAAACAGATATATGTACCTACCTATACATAGTTGAGAGATGAGGCTGTTGGCATTTGTTGGATTCATATATAATCCATGTATAGAAATGAGAGTGGTATACGTCGAAAGTTGAAATACAAAAACAGCGTTTCGTGAGATATTTCAAAAATAAAAATGGTGGATGAGAAATTCTGCTTTTCGGAATCTTAGCGAAACACTTAAAATTTGAATTTTTGGATACACAGATACCTTTTATACCTTGGACAAGATTCTAAATAAAATTTTTAAATGTTGTTTTTTTAGAGGCGGGAAACTTTAAATTGGCAACAAAGATACTAACCGTTTTTTTTTTTTTAATTTATATTTAATTCAGCAAAAAAAAATTCTTTTTTAACTTGCAATACAGGTTTTGCATTTGAAAAAAAAAAGAACTCTAGGTTTGATCAAATTTGACATTACTGTATGCCTATACCTACCTTTATCTCGAACTACACCTATGTCAACATATTCCACGGGAGCACTTCTCTAAATCTTTGTTAACATTTACCATGCACCATGCCCAATGAGCCCAAGTCATCACGTCATTAGCATATATGGAACTAACAATTTTATTTTAGATGGAAGCTTATTAACGTACATCGAAAACAATAAAGGCCCCAGAATGGAACCTTGAGGGACACCAGTAACATTAGGTAGAAAGTGAGATAACTTGCCACCAACTTGAACTGCTTGTTGTCTATAAATAAGGTAGAAAAAAAGTAACTTTGCAGCGCCTTATGACAAGTTATATTGCTGTATAATATTTTCACATAATTTTCCATTATTGACTGTATCGAATGCTTTTGAAAAGTCAAGCAACACTAGATAGGTTACTTCATTTCTATCGAAAGCCTGCCTTATATCGTCAGTTACACTTAACAATGCTGTGATACAACTCTGTTTTTTACGAAATCCGGATGATTTGGATTGAGCATAAGATAAGCACTGATTTGCTTTTGAAGAATTCTTTCAAAAACTTTGGATGAAAATGGAAAAATTAAAATTGGTCTAAATTCAACACCTCTGGGGTTTTTCGGGGTAGGTAAGATTTTAACCAATTTCTATTAATTGGGGAACTCTCCCGACATCAAAATTATATTGAAAATGAATGTTATATGAGGTAGAATAATTGGTAAGATCATTTTTAAAAATGATGGGTGAAAAAAATATTTTTTCGATTATTTTTATACATATACAATATTATTTTAAATATAAGGGAGCTCCTGTTAAAATGTTTTGTTAAAAATCGTTAGAGCCTTTAATGAGAAAGTCGAAAATCAGAAAACTTCTATGACAGATACCTTTAATAAGATTTTTTCCTTAAATTTTGCTGGCCAAAATGTAGTCCATACGAATAATAGCACACGTATTTTTTTTTAAATCAAAATCGTTAAAGCTGTTTTCGAGATAAATAGGATCAGACCAAAAACATAAATGTTAAAAAAAGAGCCAAGTTCTTCTATACAAAAACCTTTGTGTAACAAGTCAGCCGTGAAAAGTACTGAGATCTAAATCTAAATCTATGCCAATGAAGGTTTAATACAGAATATTTAAAGTAGAATAATATTGAATCAGCTACAATGTAATAGAGAAATTTTATTATTTAATGATTACTGACTAAAATTTAATGGGTTCACTAGTCAAGTTTTGAAAACCTTTCGAATTGGGCATAAAAAAAAACTTTCCAAGTAAGCCCAATCTATCTCGAAAGATACGGAAAGATAGAAGGGTGGACTCTACCTACTAAAATCAACTTAGTTTATAGCTTCCTATTTCTTTTGGTATATTTTCTTTTTGTTATTGGTTGTTTTGATTTGCGCTTCAATTATTTCTTCTTGTCCTGGCAAGGTACCTAACACTAATATACCTATCTTAATTATAAATACTAGTACCTACATCCGCTCAAAGTCAAAAAAGCAATAATTGTTGATGATGCGATGATGTTTTTGTTGCAATCTTAACTGCTTTTTTTAAATGAAGGTAGCCCACCAATTAATAACCTAATTAGTGGTTTGACTATAGTTTACATCACGGTGAAGAGTTTTTTTTATGTAAACTCATAATTTTTTCAGGTATGCAAATGTTTTCTTTTTTTATTCATGTTAACATAAACTTAACATAGAGTACCAAATCGAGCACTCTTGTTCTAAGAAAAGTCATGTATTTTTAAGATGCATGTATAGTTTCAAAATGACAATAAAAAGACACTTCGAATGAAAAATCTTAGATTTTCTATTTTTCGCTTTGAATGTACATTAAGCTATACCGCTCTATCAAATTTCATCATTTTACAGCAATCGGAAGTGCTCCATTCAACCAACACCTATTCGGAGAAAGTGGGTGGTTACCACGCCCCTAAACGAAAAACCTCAATTTTTATTTTTGGCCCTTTATATGCTATTCGAGCCCTACCGTTCTACCAAATTTCATTGTTCTACTGCAGTCGGAAGTGTGCCATATAATTTACATCAAATCCGAGGAAGTGGGTGGATACCACGCCCCCTGAATGGAAAACTTCAAATTTTCGATTTTTTCCTCTGCTTGCATGACAAGATCTACCGTTGCGCAAAATTACAAGATTCTACGATGTCGGGAAGTGCTCCATAATTTTGATGATTTGTCAGTAAGTCAGTCAGTTACGGTTAATGTATTAAATTAAAATTATTTATAATTACTAAGTGTTACGGCAATGAATTTGATTTTATTTTTAAGAAACAAAATTAATTGTTTTTATTCGTTATTAACTTTATTTTACGTTTGATTTGATTGTCAAAAGGTTTTTGTTATAGTTTTTCTTATAAAAATAAATACTCGTATTTATTAAAATGTTAACCAAATTTAATGTTGTTTTTTTGGTGCGACCAAGCCAAGGATATGTAGAGCCTGGCTACAGGGAAATGTAGGTTTTTTTATAAAGACTAATTTAAACATTGCCTAATTTGAATATATTAATTTTTAATGGTTTATATAGATAACAAATACTTAAACAATTTATAAAAAAAATAATCAAAACGGTTGATAATTTATAGATTTTATAGAACATTTTGTGGTAATATTTTCTTCAGGGCCGGCTACTGGTGACACTACCCTATTTGTGCTAAGCAAAGTACCTTACGCAACAGTTAATCTACATAACGATTCCCGATTCATTAAAGATTCACACGTTAACTTTGCGTAACAATAATCGAATATGGAGTTCGAAAATAAAGTACATATTGATATTCTCTTGTGTTTCCACACAATGAATCTTGTGAGAAAATATCTTTAGCAAACTAAAATGCGAGTAAGCCCCATTTGTAATGTTACTCACGCATTCCTCGCGCTTAAATGTCAACTGGTTCATTTATAACTGTAAATTAACATAACAACAAAGTGAGAGAACACAAAAACAAAACAATCAAATTCCAATGGGGTAAGTGAGCAAGAATTAAACTATACCACGAATCCAATCAACGTGAGTTGACACTGGAATGAGTTACACCGCTGCGCTGATGACAGTGATAGATTTCGTTTACAGAAGATGTCTCCGTCCCATAAGTCGAGCATTAACCTTAATTTAATTTCTAGTTATGAAAGCTTCACAATTTCCAATATTGATTGAAGATGAGTTAAGTATCTGAGCTGTGCGGCTTCCATTTTAGTTTTAAGTGATTACGTGCAGCTTCTTTGCTCATTTACATGAATCGAATGTATTTACCGCTATCTCCTATAGTACACCTGGTATCTGCATTGTTTAGCGGCCATGAGACTGACGAGACTAATGATAGTCCATTCTCTTACCGTAATATGATGTATACAAAGTCAAGGAAGGAACGTTCGTTAGGTTACAGCATAGTTGAAGCCACATCGATTTCAACGTAGCGCCCTCGTGCAACTTGTCAAACGCATCACGTACTCTCCCGGAGAAGATTATGAATTCTGAACGTTCGCTGCCGCGTTCTACAATTGCCCACTGCCAAGCCAAGGGTACGACGAAAAAAGCACCAATAATGGAAGGCGGTTGTGGGTTTTTTTTTTTTTCATTGTTGGCGGTTGGGTCGACGGAGTTGAATTCGATCAAGTGCAGGAAATCATTCTAACGGTGATATACCATCATTGATAGTGATGAATGCAGTTATTTTCAGCCTGTTGTGTGAGGGACTGTCTTCGTTCCTTTGCTGTATGGTGCACACTATAGGTATAGAGCAAAAGCTGTTTGGTTTAGAAGAAGGCAACGCATATGAAAGGTTCTCAACGTTATAGGTTGCAATCAAAGTTTTACTTAGTACTGCTGCAAGGCCCGCCCTAAAGGGCATGGAAATGAGTTAACGTGACTATCAGTTACCCATTGAGGTGGTGGTATGGATGCATTTGGACTGAGACTTCAAAAGATGATTGCTTTATTGGGAATCGAATGGAATGGATGACTCCTTCGACTCTAGTCAAAGTCAGATAGTATACATAGTTGTTTGGGAAAGCTGTATTGCAATTGCTCCAGGACTTTCCTGTTGCTTCGAAGTTGGAGGAGCAAGTTCGCACAAGGCTACAGACAAGTTATTGTAAATTGTATGTGGTCAACCTGGTGAAGAAACCTATGATGGATATATTCTGTATGTTCGGCTTACGGTTGGTAAGCTTCAGGCAGCACAGTATACACTCTGAGTGTATATGAAAAACCTTCTTTAAAAAGAAATTTAATAATATCTATCGGTTTTTTGTTTTCAAAATTGTAAAGTTTTCAATTACTCCGATTTTTTTAAATCGATGGGATTAAGTATTAAGTATTCCTCAGATGACATCAAGGGTGGGGAATATAATTTCAGTGATGCTGAAATGCCTTATGAACACCTGATATGAGCATCATCGATATATTCGGAGCAGGATTTTCGTTTAATTTTTTTAAAAAAAGCAAAAAAGAAGCAATACACAGAAATACCGTAATAAAACAAATATATTTTCAAACGTAATGCTTTTTTGTTTATAATTTGACGTTACGACGAAGTTCAAGAGGAACAAAAGTTTTAGTACTCTATTAAATTCTATTCAACTGACTTAAATAAGTAATGGGGAATGTATGCCTTATAGATCGTAGCCAGATCAGAAAAAGGGAAATATACTTCTAGCATCTTTTAAGAAACCGTAAGTAGTGAGCATTTTGCTGAGTTTTTGGCTACGTCGAATATATGATCAATCCATAAGCGGTGCTCGTTAACATACATACCGACTATTGAAAGCTTTTCAGTTTCTTCGATACAAGTGCCATTATTGGATAACAGCATGCATGGTATATTTCGCTTGGCCCACAGAATACAGCTTTGTGTTTTCGAAGCATAAAATTGAAGGTGGTTGTTAGTAACCAATTATTGTATAATGCTGTCAAGATCGGAATCTAATGACCTGTTTCCGTTCCACAGCCGAAGGACAGGGATTTGAGTATGAAAACGAATACAAAGTTGAGGGTGGCGTCGTCAGCGAAACAATTAAGTGGATTAGAAATTTATGACAAGAGATCCTTTAATGAAGATAAGGAACAGAGTGAGAGACAAAACGAAGCCAGACTTAAAACCAAAAAAGTTTGTATTGAGTGGTCCGAAAGGTAATTTCTAATTCAACGAGGAAGAGATTCATCGATACCAAATGCACGCACTTTCTATAAAACAACTTCGTGCCAAACTCTATCAAATGCTTTACAAATATCAAGTGCAGTTACCTTTGTTTCTTCAAAATGATATAAGGATTGGTTTCACTTTTCGTGAGATATTCCATCAGATCACCAATGTACTCGTACCTATTGCTAAGAAAGGCGTCTCTCATTCAAGAGCTTTTGTTCTTTGATATGTTTATTAAGCTGATTGTTGATCAACGTTCCTATGACCTTGGAAAGAAGGATTTTAGTGGAATTGGTCAGTGATTGGTAGGTTATGATACAAAATAGAAAAGAAGGTAGATACCTACATACATATATGAAATTTATGTTAATAAATTTATTTGAAATTCAGCCAAGTAGAAGACTTGGCAGTGGCACTATTCAATTGAAGTTGTTTAGTTATTGGTTCAAAATTGCTTTAAATGGCATTTAGTCCACATAAATTCTTTTTGTAAGATCCAGTTCAACTTATACATATGCATTTTTTGACAAAAATATATTATAAACAGCCTTTATGTATCTAACAAAGTTGAAATGCTTAATCATTAAGCTGAATAAAGTTTTTGATGTTTAAACATCTTTCCCGGCGGTAGAGTGAATCGAAAACGTGTGTAAAACTCATACGTCCCGTGTAACCCGTTACAGTTACACTTTACGGTTACACGTTACGATTATACGTTACGGTTACACGTTACGGTTACACGTTCCGTGAAGCAACCTACCTTACCGACGATTGCATTTAACACCATGTTTATATTGTAAATATTGCGAACTTACGACATCGTGTTTACATTGGAGACTTTGAGTACTGAAATCTCGATTTTATTACTTTCCATTGCTGGCTAGAACTTAATTCAATCCCTCAACATTTCTTCACCTCTCGACTAATTATACCTATTCTGCCACATTTGTTATTCTGCTATAGATTTTCTGTTATGAATCATAAAAGATTTCCACCTTAAGGCCGGCCGCGCACTAGCAATTTTTAGTTGCGAAACTGATTGGTTACTTATAGAAAACAGATTAACTGTTTGGTTAAATGTCGGTGAATTTGCAGATAATTATATGTTCAATAAAATGGCGAACTTATTTTAGGCAATCGTTTAGTTTGAACACAAACTTTTTAGTTGCTCGAACCAAGCAGTTTCGCTACTAAAAATTGCTAGTGCGCGGCTAGCCTAAGAGATCTTTTATGATTGCTATTCAGAGGTACGAACTTTTATAAAAGTCTGTTAGGCTAGTCGCGCACTGGCAACTGTGATCGAAATCAAATAGTTTAATCACCAGTTGAAAGAGAACCGCACACTGGCAACTCTTTACTCACGCTCA
Source organism: Philhelius festivus (assembly GCA_963931855.1). Taxonomy (NCBI): domain Eukaryota; kingdom Metazoa; phylum Arthropoda; class Insecta; order Diptera; family Syrphidae; genus Philhelius; species Philhelius festivus. Next base: position 183,679,547 of record OZ007555.1, read on the forward strand.
CACTCTTTTCTCTCTTACGCTTATAGAAAACAGCTCAACTGTTGCGAAGGCAATCGTTAATTTTGTGTCAAAACACAAACTTTTTAGTTGCTCGAATCGAGTTGCTTTAAGTGCGCGGTGTCCCATATAAGCCCATATGTTTCATTTTAGCAACTAAACAGTTGCGAAACTAAAAATTGAATGTGCGCGCCTAACCTTATGCTACTTCATAAACGAGATCTGTTATAAAACTGAACTAAATCTGTTATCATAATCAGCTGTGATTATGTAAAATATTTCATCTGACATAATTTAAATGGTTGACGAACAAAAAAGTAAACTTTTAGGCTAGGCGCGCATATTCAATTTTTAGTTTCGAAACTGCTTGGTTCGAGCAACTAACAAGTTTGTGTTTTGACACAAATTAAGTGATTGCACGCACATTCAATTTTTAGTTGCACAACTGTTTGGTCGCTTATAGATGAACTATTTAGTTGAATGTCCGCGCACGTGCATATAATTATATGTTACACAGAATAGCGAACTCATTTTATTCAATCGTTTGGTTTGTGTCAAAATACAAACTTTTTAGTTGCTCGAACCAAGCAGTTGCGAAACTAAAAATTGAATGTGCGCGCCTAGCCTAAGGCTATTTTGTGTAACATATAATTATATGCACCTGCGCGGACATTCAACTAAGTAGTTCATCTGTTTTCTATAAGCTACCAAACAGTTGTGCAACTAAAACTTGAATGTGCGCGCCTAGCCTTACAGATTTCATAACAGATTTTAGCGTGCTGAATACCAAAATTAAAATTCATAAAAGATTTGTTGACAGCTCAAACATTTGTATGGAAATTCATAGCAGAATAACAGAATAGAAGAATAAAAGATCTCGCCGAATAGGCCTAAATATGTGAAAAAGACGAAAGACAAATCAACTGGTGTAAAATTTCATAGCGGGTTCATTTAATGTCTTAAAAATTCCACTTCACGTTATTGACGGACGATAACATTTTATTGAAGGGGTTTTTGTATGGTTACATACATACATGCAGTGTGCCTGCGAAGCTTCATATATTTATGAATTTTTGAATATTACAACAACAACTTGAATGAACTACCACTAAGGGGGTTCTTATTTTAAAATCATAAATATATGAAGCTTCGCAGGCACACTGCATGTATGTAACCATACAAAAACCCCTTCAATACATTTGAAACTTGACCAGAGTCAAATCTTTCATTAAAATCTCCCTCCTTATAATATACAACAAATTGTTGGCATATAAACAGAGTTCGGAGAAATAGAAAGAAACGGAATTTACAACAACAAACTTGAGTGACTAATAAAAACGCTAGTCCTCAAGTGATAATTGATAAACGATTAAACCTAAATTGAGATAGACCTGTGGTCTCGGTAGCGTGATGCGTAGGGCATTGGCTTCTGGCGACGCTAGGTCTGGGTTCAAATCTCAGTCAAGGCAAAAAGTTTTTCGATTAAACTTGATAGTATAAAGGCTAAGCACCACTAATAAAGGAGTCTGATGATCGGCTTGACAACCGTGAAATAGCTATAACTCCAGCCAAATAAGAACCCCCTTGGTCGTAGTTCATTCAAGTTGTTGTTGTAATATTCAAAAATTCATAGATAACATTTTATTTTATGCTCGCAAAAAATACATTTTCAGAGTTGAACTTTAAAAATCCAAAAAATGTTCTTCAGGGCAATCAATTGACATCTGCAATGAAATATTCTCGATACATCAAAATTTAATTTGTCCCTTATCTGTCATACCATATAATTATTTTCATTATCGAATTAGATATTCTTTATTATATGAAAATATACTTTTAGCATTCACTATATCAAAATATAGATCGTTCTCCATCTGTCAAGCCATGAACTGGATGATGACTACGACTTCAATGTATTAAAAAAATTAGTTTTTGCCACTTATAATTCCATTACAAGGTGGGAATGATGTCAATCGGTTTGTAAATCTCTGACAGAGGGAGTAAGATAAAGTACAGAAACCTAAAAAAAAAGTTAAAGGATTGGTTTGATTTTGATAAGGTGAACGCTCCATCTAGTGGTTTTTTCAAAAAAAAGTTTTGACTTTTTCGCTGCATGACAAATATATTTGTTAGCGGCGTTAAGCCAGATATACCTACATTGTTCAAATGCATGAAAAGCACGTGCAAGTCTATTATTTCAGTGGCGAGAGAACGTTGCCCTTTATGTTTTTTTTTTTCAGCAAAATTGTGTTTTTACGAATTTATTTGAGATTTTTGTAATTTTATCCGAGTAATTTGTTTTATTTTGTCTGTCCATTTTATCATAAAATTTTCGTTTGCTGTTTTAATATTTTAATCAGTGCTTATGCTGTGCTGTGTTCTCATCTCTTCAACGTAATATACGCAAATGAACCAATAAATATATGATCAATCATCATCAACCTTGCATATACAATAGGTGCGTTTTATTATTCACAAATCTATCGGGATCCGGATCTGGATTAAGTTTTAACATGTATTACAAAAACAATTTGGGATCCTGTTTTCTATCGGGATCTATTTCAAAGATCCAAAAATTAGTTATTACACTGGCGAGTAGATGGCTTTTATGATAAGGTAGTGTAAGCTACAGTGTAAAAAAAAGAGACAAGAAATAATTGAAAATTTACAAGCCCAAGGATAAAAAGAGACGGGCTTATAACATTGCTGTCAGTAAGATCCGTATCGTTTTATTTTCAAGGGAAGATCCCGATCCGGATCCAGATAGATTTGTGGATAATAAAACGCACCTAATATTTCTATGCATTATGCTAGATTGAAAAGATTTTGATTTTTCTTCAAGCGTACCTCCAATCTATACGTGTGAATTTTTCACTAATACACTTAAAATTCGTTCGTTATCGTTCATTCTTCTTTGTGGTTTTCTTTTTTTATATTTGGCGTTCGCTCAGTGAAATTCGCTTAACTGAGTAGAGTAAGGAGTGCGAAGAGATGACTTCTTTTCGCATGAACAAAGTTAACTTACCTATATTAAAAATCGTTGTGTTTAAAAGCACAGACGCACTCGAAATTAAGCCAAAAGAGAAACAGATATTAAAATCAGATTCGTGTAAAAACAGTCTATTTTTATCAGATAACATCTCTGTTTGAATATAAGTGTAAAAATATAATGCTGTCACAAGCAACATCCCTGGTTAAACATAAGTCAAACAAACTTTACGTTACGTAGCGGAGTCCACTTACTCCTAACACATGCCACGAACTACTTGATCGAAGCATATTGTCGATAAGTTTATTGGGTCGTGTGAAATGAATAAGTGTCAACACGGCAGTGCGAACTTTGGGAATCGATAGTATTAGTATGCCGACATGGCGTGTAAAAAGGATCGAAATAGTTCGTCGACACAATTTTGTATGTTGTTATTCGGTTTTAGTTGTTAACTAGTGTTTTTGATCCCATTAATCTTAAATTCACTTTAATAAGTTTTTGATTATTACATTAAAAGTATCCTAAACACAAGTAATAATGGAAAATGAACAAGAAAAATGTGTTTGGACTCGTTCCGAAATAATTATTTTACTAGAAATAAGTAAAGACAACAAAATAGTTGATTATTTCAAATCGCTTTTACAGGACATGGTGCAAAAATACATGTGTTTAGGTTGAAAGCGTTATGTTCAGCTATGTAGACATATTTTTGGATCTAAGTATAAGTGGAAGGGATAAATTTTGGGAAAAATAGTGGCTTTCATTTGAATATATCTGAAGTCACAAACTAGTACGATTTCATTGTATGTTTATTGGGTACGTTCGATAACAAAAATTCGGCACTCGGACAAACGTTGATGTTTACACATCTTAACCGTGAGTCCTGGCACTCACACTTTTTTTTTTCTACATTCAAAGCATATAATTTGTGTAGCTATCTCCCGCCATAAGGCTTAGAGTTTTTGAGTGATTTAAAAAAAAACACATATGAGCACTAAGCTGCCTTAACACGTCTGCTATTTTTATTTGTGCTTAAGCTTCATTCTTTATTTCTTAATGACGACTACCTGGAGACTGAACATAGTTTGGGTGCAGCAACGTTATTGCGTGATTGGGACAAAAAAAAAACAAAAGTGAATTGACTAAAAACGGTTTAACGCGTGAAAAAGTCCAACAAATAAGGAACTGCTTTGCATATCAGTTTACCACATGACTGTTGAAAAAAATCTTCGAAAACATGAAACTTATTTTAAGAATCTGTCAAACGAGGTGTTTGTTAACCATTCACAAATTGTAAGACCAAAATCTTTTAAGAGATATTTTTTTTAGATTACACAATACAAATTTTATAAGGTTTGTTTTAGATTTATTTAAATTAGAGTAATTTTAATTCGTTAAAAACATAGGCCAAAGAAAAACCACTTTTAACACCTAAACAAAAGAAAAGGCGGCTAGAGTGGACCAAACAACGTAAAAACTGGACTTTAAGTCAATGGCGGTCCGTTATTTGGAGTGATGAGTCCAGGTTTGAAGTTTGCGTGGGCGACGAACGAAAACGAGTCATTAGAAATTCAAGAGGTTTTTCACAAAGATTGCCTTAAAAAAACGGTCAAGTTTCCAGCATCTCTAATGATATGGGGATGCATGTCGGGCTGGGTTTGGGCAATTTACATTTTGTAAATGGAATTGTCAATGCTGCCAAGTACAGGATATTCTGGAAAATGAGCTTCTCCCATCAATACCACGACTTCAAACTAGTGATGGAGACTATATTTTCCAACAGCATGGAGCTTCTTGTCATACTGCAAGGTCTACAATGGCGTGGTTATCTGCTGAAGCTATTCCTTTACTGGAATGGCCTTCCAGCAGCCCTGATCTTTCACCAATTGAAACTGGCTGGCATAAAATGAATCAAAAACTGCGAAAAGAACCATGCCGGACTCTTCAAGACCTTAAAGCTAAAATCATAAATATTTGGGAGTCTTTTGGTACGAAGAATGTCAAAAATTAGTTGACACAATGCCACGACCCATAGAAGCAGTTATCAAGGCCAAAGGCGACGTAACACCATGGTAAAATAAAAATTAAGACCCATAGGCCAACTATTTTGCACTTAAAAAAATGTTTAAATCGTTATTTTATTTTGTAAGATTGCTCTATACCGTTATTTAATTGAAGTCATTTTGTTTTTGTTACTTATTCCTATTCAAAATAAATATATCTTAAGAAAAATACCAAAATATTGATTTTATTTCCGATGGAATTTAAGAATCAGAAGATTTTTGTTTTTTTATCATAGGTAGTCCAACTATTTTGCGTTTGGGCTCGTAGAAAGAAAGAACAAAACTTGTAACAAAGTTATAAGTTATACGTAAAATAAGCATTTATATACAAAATTTTTAAAACATTTTTAAGAAAAAAATGTCGTCCGCCAACTTAAAGTATTTAATCCTGTACGAATAAAAAATAAATTTCAAAAAAAAAAAAATATAATATCATTAAAATCCGTTCAGCCGGAAATCGAAAAAATGGTTCTATGTTAGGTATAGTCAGTAATGTCTTGTTTTCAAAATTTTTTATTTAATTATAGATCGTAAAAATTTATCATAAGAAAATAAAAACTATTAAAATTCTCGGAGCCGTTTTCGATTGTACCAATTTTTTTTAATTTTTTGATTTTTTTTTAAATCTGTGGGACATTGTTTTTAAGAGAAAACAAATGGCAGGTACCGTTTTTTTATTTTTCAAAAACTATATCTACTAAGTTTAATCAAACTTCAACTTTCATCAAAATCTCGAGTTCGATTTTTGTACGAATGCATAACTTGCCTAATAGTACCTACCTATAAGTCTCAAGTAAAAAGAGTAATATGCTATAACACAAACTATCAAACTCATTTACAGGAGAGATTTCCCAAATCCTAGTCTGACTATATTCAGACTACAACAACAACAACAACAATGCACGTACGTATGCTTACATTTTTCAACTGCGAAATAGAGAATAAATACAACATGTTTTGGTATATTTTCTTCAAACTTCCACTTGTTTTCGGCACCCGAGACAGGGACGGAAATGTATGGTTCTTGCACGAGGGCGCAAGAACAACCAGCGGCGGCACTGTTGCAGAGCTATATGGAATCCCTATTGATAATTTAGTGTTTATCGTTTAGAAATGGTTCAATAGATATTCACCAGATTTGCTCTACGAAAAACCTCTCGAAATTCCAGTATTCCATTCTATGAAACTAAATGCATGCTTATAGACTTAAAACCTATATCTGCTTTTGGCTACGCTCGCCAAAATCCTTTCACTAAAGCTTGCATTAATTTTAATGAATGTGATTTTGCCATTGATTTTAATTTAAATAGAAATCAAATTAAGAATATAACTAAGTTAATTTTTTTTAATATTATTGATTTAAATGTTCAAATTATTGTGTGTACAGATTTATTTTTACTAGTATCGCCTGTGGTCGAAATTCGACCATTTGTATTTATATTTAATCAGTAAGCTCAAGAAATTAAAATAAATGATATGATATATTGTACTTACACGTAAAGTTAATTTAGTGATCCAATACTTCCTTTTTGTTTCAAATCTACTCCGGAAATCTTGCATTTGCTCCACTGTTTTTTTTTCAAATTTGCTCCTGACTGAGGTTCGAACCCCTCCCTACTGATTGTAAGTATAGATGCACTCTGTTCGGAACAAAACAACAAAGATTGAATGCGAGCAACATGAAATACGTTGGAAGTGAACTTTGTTGACAAACAGCTGTGTGTATCGTGTATTTATTATTTCAGACATTTTGTGTGGAGAATCCATGATTTCTATTTCTATTTTCACATGCAAATAGTCGACATAATCTCTTCTGATGGCATTTTTAATTAATATTAGCTTTCAAATGGTATATTTTTTATTGTCGGGCGTTCAGTTTAAGTATATTAAAAAGGAACTACAAAAAAATTATTAACATATTAATATATATAGATTCTCAAACGTAGTCTACATTAAAGACGAGTAATTAATATACAAATAAATTATCCCGAATGAAATTTCGAAAGGAACTAACGATCCTTTTAATGCACTTAAGGCATTAAACTCCTGTACGATTAAAGTAAAAAGTGGTATGGGATTTTGCGAAACGTCCTCGGCAAAAAAATAATGTCACACTTCATTTGATAGGGGTCATGAAAAAAGCCAGACAAAAATTCTTCTTGGGAGCTACAGCCAAGATTTCTTTATATCCTGCATTGGTTTCAGCAGGAACAGCTTTCGAATAATCGCGGGTTTTCTAACTGATCACTGAAAACTGAGAAGATAACTTAATATATAATCGGTCTGCTGAGCAGTTCCACATGAATGTTCTGCAACACTCATGAGGAAACACCAGACCATACGTTAGGTATCTGGGATATCTGGGAAGTCACCCGATAGAAAAGAACAAACTACAATCTCTGAAACCACTCCATACTTAAGTTTCTCAAAGAAACTAATCTGGAGGAAGACTTGTAAAATAAGCGTTCTCATTTAGCTCTAAACGGGGGCACAATACATTTATAGGGTGCATTGCACTTTAAGCACATATGTATGTATTCATTCATTCATACAATCTTTATTTCTGTTCTATAATCTGTCACACAACAAATAAATGTTGTGTGTGCCACAGGGCTCCGTTTTTTCTCCGACTCTTTTTTTTTAAACTTCTAATTCAACTTCCAACTATTAACAACTATTAAATTTAGAGATTCTTACTTTAACGACACTACCCGAATGTGAAATGCTTTACTCAGTTAAATGTTTTGTCTACCATTCCAATAATCAGACATTCAAAACGAATATTTATCGGTATGTCCTTTAAAAGTCTCTCCAACTTTCCGAAAAGCTCCTACAGTGCTCAAAGATTTGATGGGTACTAATCATAATCCCCTTAGAATTCATCCCACATATGGCCATACCCCATCCTTCTTATGGGACCATTGTAAGCCTACTTATTCAAACAGTTTTTTCCGACAGAGCATTAAAATAGAGCAGTTTTATATGTTAACCTCTTATGCTTATAGGCTTTGGCTTTGGCTTTGGCTTTGTCAAATCCCGTTAAATGAAACCCATAAAATAAGCGCATTTGCTTATGTACATATCATTAAATCAATGTTCATCACCATATTGAACCCAATCAGTGACTACCTTTTTCCTATAACACCAAATTCAAATTAAGTTAATGGATATGACGTTGCGTTACTACGTATAATCAGTAGCGTAGATAGCTTTTCGCTATGGGGGGGGGGGATAGATCTAGTTCGCTCATTTTTTTAAAGTTTTAATAATTAAAAAAAAAAACAAATAACAAGACTTCATTGAATTCATTATGTATGCCATACAAAATTTTTTTATTGAATGGCATCACAAATCAAGTAAATTGAGAAGAAAAAACGTTCCGTTATTTTCTCTTCTGGTGTTTAAAAATTAAAAACAGATTTTTATATATTGCAATTTGCAAAAGTATTACCGCACAATGCAAACCTCTCTGAAGCTTCATTCAGTTATGTGCTTCGAAATGACAAGAAACAAGCCGCGTGGTAAACATTTAAGCGATACGGAAAAAGTCAAAATTCAAGCTTTTCGGTTAACTGGCCTAAGCTTAAGGGCTATTGGTAGGAAAATTTAAAGATCCGATCGTGTCGTCCGAAATTTCTTACAAGATCCAGAATCTTATGAGACGAAAAATAAGACCCGAGCATCTGCAGAAGCTGACACGTCGAGATAAAAGGCGTTTAATAAATGCTGCATCCAATTCGGCGCATGCTTTGTCAGACGTTCGTGACGAATTGGGCTTAGGAATTTCGGTTTCAACGGTTTTTCGTGCCTTAAAAAGCAGTAAAGTGATTGTTCGGTGCAAAATGATGCCAGCTCCAAATTTGACAACAGTCTACAAAAAAAAGTAAGAATTTGCCCAGCAAAACATGAAACGAAATTGGAAAACCAGAAGTAACATTCCATTAATTTACACTTAACTCTTGTTATTCCAAATGGCATAATCTAATGAATGTTTTTTTTTTTTTAGATTATTTTAGATTATTTTCAGTTGTGAAAAAAAGTTTAATCTTGATGGGTCAGGTGGTTTTAACGGATATTAGCACGATCTGAGAAAGAAAAAAGTTGCGGTGGCAGTTGTAAGGTTTGGGGGGCCTTCTGCGACCGTGGTAAGGTTGCACTTGCCTTCACCTCTGCAAAGATGAACAGTTCAGCTTGCACCCAGCATGATAATGCCCCAATTCCCGTTAGTCGTCAAAGTTTGGGATAGTACGAATCGAATAACATACATTTTATGGTGTTCCCGGTACGTTCTCCAGATTGTAACCCTATTGAAAATCTGTGGGGAATTTTGACCCGCAAAATTTATGCCCATAATAGGCAATTATACAGTGTTGCTGAGCTGCGAGAGGCAATTGTGTAAGAATGGAACTGTATAGACGATTCCATATTAGATAACCTTATCAACAGTATGTCAAAAACAATTTTTAGATTGGTCAAAAATAGGGGCAGCAATGTCCTTTACTAATTTAGCCGAAAAAATTTACTTAAAATAAAAAAACAGATAAAAATAAAAAAGCGGTTATACTTTTGCAATAAAAAAAAAATCTGTTTTAATCTTTAACCACCAGAAGAAAAACTAACGGAACTTTTTTTTCTTCCCAATTTACTTGAATAGTGATGCCATTCAATAAAAAATAGTAGGGTCATTCCCATTTTAATTTTCTACAAAAAGCATTTTTACAGGTTATACTTATGCAAGGCACTGTAATAAGTAAAATAATATTAATTTAAAAAATAAATCACAAAATAAAATCCAGTTTTCTGTTATTTTTAGATAAAACACTTATAACCTCGTCTGCTATTATAGTTATTTCGCGATGAATAGCTAGAGCAGACAAACCATTCAAACGAATGCAATAAGTAAACACCCAAAGCTTATCACACTGTTATTAAAATAGACATATTTTTAATAATCTCACTTCGTTGGTCATGCTTCTTTGTATTGTTTTTATTCTCTTTACTGACTGGAGAAAGTTCTTTCGGGAGTTGACGTTGAAACCGGCAGTGTAGCAAATATCTTTAATAAAATATATATAGCTGGATGGAAGCGCTTTTTCTCGCACGTTTACCTATTATCAATAAAAAAATTTCAGAGTGCGTTTCTTTAACTTATTTGGTTCATGACTGGTTATGTTGAACAATTTATGGATCCCAATGGGGGGGATATATCCCCCTGATCCCCCCCCTATCTACGCCACTGCGTATAATTATTATTATATTAAGGCTTTTAGGATTACTTTTCAGCTAACAAAATAAATCATAATCTTTTTATGAATTTAAAAAATTTTCAGTGTAATACCACGAATTGAAAAAAATATTTAAATTATGCCTCAACCGATGAACAATTTTTCAGTGCACAAATGTGGATGGAAATGGCCAATTATTCCTCCAACACCCAGTTCTATAATTAATCTGCATTGATACATTAACAGCCGTATCTATAAGATTTTCTTAAACTGCATCTTAGAGGTTATTTAGTTAAGCATACTTAAATATTTAATTTGGCTTTAAATGACGAAACTTCAATTCGTATCTATAATCGATTTTTCATTGGTACTTAACTAAACAATGGTTGTGTCACGTAACGTAAAAGAATGTGAAAATCTAGTACAGAAAAAAAGTAAAAGCTGCTTCATTTTATACAACACAGCTGTTTTGTGACACCTTCTTTCAGTAAATAATTGGAAGACACATTTTTTTATTTGTAAAATCAAAAAAAAAATGGCTATCAAACACACACCCAAACACGGCGCCACAAATAAAAGAAAAAGATCTGAAAATTGGGATGCCTCCTACAAGGAAACTTTTTTATTTTAAAATTTGCAATAATACACTACAAAACAGAATTATTTTATGCACAGATTGGGCGTTTTCCTAAATGCAGTGTTGCAGCGCATCATGAATTTTGATGCTTTTTTTTATTAACTTGCTTCAATAAAATAACGTTATTAAATACGAATTCTAAATTTTAGAGTTTTTTTTTAATGAATTGTAAAAGTAAATTTCAGAGTGAAGAAAAACGTTGCAAGGGTATCAACATCCACGATGCGCTGCAACACTGCATTTAGGAAAACGCCTATTCTCTTCCAACAACGAGGAAGAAAGTGTCGATACAAACACTTCAAAGGCTAAGAGGGAAGCGTGGACGAAATTTCTTTGCGCGTACACATACTTTAATCAATACAAATTGTATGTTTCTTAAATCTTTGCACTTTATAGTTCTAATATAATAACACAACAAACAATACCTACAAACTCACAATTTGAAACTTCAAAATTTCAAAGAGACAATCGAGATGTCAAAATACATTTTAAAATGCCTTTAAGTGACCCTTAAACGCGGTTGATGGCGTTTAAGTTAAGAGGCCTTTAAGTAACGTTACTTAAATGTGAAAATTGATTATAGATACCGATTTCATACTTAAGAGCTGCTTAGAGGTATTTTAAAGTTAAGTAACCTTTAAGATTTGTTTATAGATTCGCCTGTAAGAGTATTAATTAAATGCAGGCAAATACCTGTTTAAACTACCAAGCCTCAATTCATATTTAAAATATCTATTTGTTTTCTATTTTCACGTTAATTTCAAATTAAGTTCAAAACCTAAGCAGAAACTAATACAAATCCTAAAATTAGGTCGCAGAAATATTTTAATGATATAATGCTTTCCTATGACCTACTTCCCCCACACCAGCGGCTCTATACAAAAATTACAAATGAGTCCATAGCCCGACTCAAAGCGGAGTATAGCTCCACAAATTTGACAAACCAAATCCGCCGTCAATTATTCAAACAGAATATTAACGAATTATGACATTTGTGTGTGCAAATGGGTAGAATTCATCAAAACATTTATTCATCACCATGACCATCATCCGTATTAATACATCTATATTATCAAAATGTATGAATTAGAAAAGAATTATTCTATATTTTACCTACTTTACGTGCTAGCCTTACTTAATTAATGTCAACGTTATTTTCCTTGGGCACATTTAGACAATATCTACCTTCATGGAATACATAATTCAGCTGCGAGGAAAAAACATTTGGCCCATGCTGGCTGACAGCTGGAACTTGGAAAACCTTCTTCTCTTCCAAATATGAGTTGAACCTATATATTAGGATTGTGATCAGCGCTGCCACCCTAAAGATAATCAAGCGAAGTATTTTTCAGAAAAAAGCGCAGTAGATTGTAATACACCGCAGTAGATTTTAAAATATGCAAAACAAAATTCAAATCATAGAAATACATTTTATTTATGAATAAAAGCAACAGAACTTAAAAAAATTAACTCAACAGTTAAAAAAAAAAAAAAAAAAATTTTTTAAACTAAATAAACAAAAAATCACATTTCATTTTGAGAATTCTTATGCTAGCTACACACGAGGCAACCGTTGAAGCAACGTGATGCAGCAACGTGTTTCGTTTGTTTACTACACACGAGGCAACTGTTGCCGCAACCACAGTACAATTGGAGCAACCGACCGAAAATATCAAAACATTTTGATATTTCTGGCAACGGTTGCAGCAACTCAAAATTAATCGGCAACACAGCTACACACGAAGCAACCGTTGCTTCAACATGACGGTTCTCATGACGAAAATTTCCTTTCAGCAGCTGCGCTGCTATGCGGTAAAGAGCATAACAAAAGCATAAATTCTGCTAGCTCCACCAATGCAAATTCACCTACCGAGTTTTTAAATATTCTGGCTTTTGACCAAAACTTTGTTATGTCTGAAGGGTCATTGTATTTTTAAACAAAATCATTAGGTGCGTTTTATTATTAACAAATCTATCTGGATCCGGATCTGGATTAAGTTTTAACATGTATTACAAAAACAATTTGGGATCCTCTATTCTATCGGGATCTATTTCAAAGATCCAAAAATTAGTTATTACACTGGCGAGTAGATGGCTTTTTATGGTAAGGTAGTGTAAACTACAGTGTAAAGAAAAGAGACAAGAAATAATTTAAAATTTCCAAACCAAAGGATAAAAAGAGACGGCTTTATAACACTGCTGTCACTAAGATCCGTATCGTTTTATTTTCAAGGGAAGATCCAGATCCGGATCCAGATAGATTTGTGAATAATAAAACGCACCTATTATTGCCTATTATTCATAGACTTCAGTAAAGCGTTTGACTCCATTGAACATGCCACTATTTGGGAAGCATTAATGAATCAAGGTATAAACCCTATCATAATCCAGACATACAAAAACCTTTATGACAACAGTTGGGCAAAAATAAAAACGGAAATAACAGGACGAGAATTTAAAATAAATAGAGGAGTTAGACAAGGAGATCCGATGTCCCCACCAATGTTTTCTGCTGTGCTGGAGGAAATATTTAAGAAACTTAATTGGAAGAGATATGGAATTAAAATAGGGGAAAAGTATCTAAATAACCTGAGATTCGCTGATGACATCGTACTAGTATCAATGAACGCCAAACAAATCGAATCGATGCTTTACGAATTAACTACAGTATGTAAACGCTATGGACTTAACATAAACCAAACAAAAACAAAAGCAATGACCAACCACACAAAAATTGACATCACATTAGACGAGGAAAAGATTGAATATGTAGAAGATTACATATACCTTGGACAATTAAAATCATTCAAGGACCAAGAAAATAAGGAAATAAAATAAACAGACGAATCACGAACAGTTGGAAGCAATTCTGGAACGTTCATCAAATAATAGAATCAAATTTAACTAACAACACAAAAAAATATATAATGGACTCTGGAATACTACCCGTCATGACTTATGGACTACAAGCAGTTGCTTTGACCTCGAATTTAATGGAAAAACTAAGGATATGCCAGACTAAAATGGAGAGAAAAATTCTAAATATAAGACAAATTCAAAGAATAAGAAACCAAGATATAAGACAACAAACCAAAATCATCGACGTTATAGAAAGAACAAGAGGACTTAAATGGAGCTGGGCAGGACACATCTCAAGACTTCAGGAGCAAAGATGGACAAAAATAATTACAAAATGGACTCCAGCGGACAAAAGACCACCTGGAAGACCTAAGAAAAGATGGATTGACGATTTGGTGAACTACAGACAAAATTGGTACAATGAAGCTAAAGACAGAGAATTATGGACAATATTGGGGGAGGCTTATGCCAGAAATATGTCTACATAAATAGAATTATAAAACAAACAAAAAAAAAAAAACAAATTTGTATTTTATTAAATTTTCAATATTATTTAAAAGTTCTTAACCAGACTTTGTTTGTAATTTAAATTTAAATTAAAAAAAAAAAAAAAAAATGTAAAACGATAAAATTTGTATTTAAACTTTAACTTCAAATGGCAAATAAAAGCTTCATATAATAATAATAATAAATTATTGCCTAACAAGAACCTCCATTGCATATTGAGCACTTCCGCATTTTCAGATGAATGTGGAAATTCTTCCAAAATGAATTTGAATTTTTCACTGAATGCATTCAGAGTGAGTGAACATGGTTGAGAACAAACTTTGGTTAAGTACTATTAACATTTTTGAAAGAGGAGTAGATTCGTTTTGCTGCGCAGTAGATATTCATTTGGGCCAAAACGCAGTAGATCTACTGCTAAAGGAGTAAAGTGGCAGCCCTGATTGTGATCAGACAAATAATGATTTATATCATCTTCATCACCATGTCTGTAGTAAATGTTTCTCTTGCAAGAAAGAGTGCTTATTAAATTCTTTCTGATTTGTAGGGTAAAGTCGGGTAATGTGGACCACTCGGCTAATATGGACCACCAGCTTTTCTCGCTTCACAAATGCAATCGAGGAGACTATTGGTTGCGATTGTGCGTAACCTGCTTAAACTTAACTCAGTATAGATTGAGTAGGTGTTTCTCCTTTTTTCTATAGTTAAAAATATAGTTTGTTCTCCTTTTATTTTTTAAATATAAGAAGTGAATATTTGTTTTAAGGTTTTTATTTATAAATTTGTAAACAGTCTCATTTTGTTGTAAAATAGCTTTTTCGCCAAACATTATGTTGCGGGTAATATGGACCACGGGAAGAAAGGAGCATTTGGACTAGTGGTCCACATTACCCGCCATTTCAATATAAGAAATTTCGGGTCTGGATGAGGATGAATGATCGACCGTTGATGATTTTGATACATATATGTGAATTGTTTGGCAAGGCATATGTCAGATAGTCCAAACTGGATAAGTAGCCGTCAATGGATTGAAGACGAGGTGGTCCATATTACCCTCCCCTTTTTTTTTTTGTTACCTTTTAGAGTTACTTAACTTTTTGTTTTTTGTTATTTTTTTATTAAGTGAATTAATTTTTTTGTTGCTACTTTTTTAGTCAGGATTAACTGATGTATTTTTTCTTCAAATATCTTTAAAAAAACTTACACAGTTTGTGTTTTATTAACAAAAATATGATTGGTGGTCCATATTACCCGACTTTACTTTCACTTTAAAAATACTAAAAAATGTTTATTGAGTGTTAAAAACTTTTTATCCAAGAAAAATCAAATAAAATCGAAAACTTCCAATGAACCAGTTCAGACCGATTGAAAATAAATTATCATTCCAATGTACATATAATGCCTTTCTAAATTTTGACAGTTTTTAGCGGCATATTTGCGGAGACTTCATCTGTCAAAATGGATGCTTTTTTATTTAAGCTGTTTTGCCAAACCAAGAAAGTGGAGAGTCTTTTCCATAAAGCTATGTCCCAATGAATAAATTGATTTATGAAAGCGGATCTTCTGTTGGAGAAACATTTCGGTCGCTTAGGTGAATACCTATGTATAATATTCATGAAAGATGCCCATTTCTGGATGAATGGGTTCATCCATCAACAAGAAATTTTTGGAAAATGGGACGATCAGAACCCATATGAGATCCACCAAATTGCAATGCATCCGGAGAAATACAATTTTTGGTGAAATTTGGGTTGGCGGCATCATCAGTCCCTCCTACTTTGAGAACGACGTTGACCAAGACATCATCATTAACTGTGAGCTTTATCGGTTGATGATAACCAATATGAAATCAATTTGGATTGTTTGGACACCGCCGATTGTTCTTTAAACAGGGCGCACCACAATGGTATGGTCATTTTACACGAGTGTTTTCCGAACATGGTTAACTCACGCGGATGCTATGTGAATTGCAGTGGCGATTCCTGATCTTTAGTATTGGGTTAGCGCCATGGTGTGAGGAAAAAATTGTAGTTTTTTTTTTTATTTTATTTATAAGGAAAACAAAACACAAGCAATACTTTATAAATTAATAACATAAGATAAAATGTTTAAAAATGTATCGATGCATTAATTCGGTTCGTCGTTCAACGGTAGCAAAACTTTCGATGACTTGAATATAAATTTCGTCACTTGCTTTTAATTCTTTTAAAATAACCTTTTCCATAGACATAAGAGCCGAATAGCTCAATTTCTTGTGACCATGACTACCTCTTCAATGCATAAAAGAAGCATTCCTTACACGCCGGCCGGTTCAATCTGGAGTTTTATAAGCTTGTACACCTGCTAAAAACTGTCGGCGAGGTTTGCTTCCATCCAGAGTAAGATATTAAATGGAGTTATCGCTTTTAAAGTCTCAGCTGATGTTGTACCTTTTGGCTATATAGCATCTGCGTTTTCATGAAAAAAAACATTCCATTCATTCTTTAATTGAGCAAATTCAAATATATTTGGTCAGCTTGTAATTAAATTTTTATTTACTTCTTCAGGAAAATTTGTTTTTTGGCGTTATTAAATAAATTTGTTCCCGTTCAGTTAATCGAAATATTTCAGTTATTCGATTGATGCCAACTTTTTTAATATCTTCATGCTTAATTTGTTTCATTTATATCAAATTAATTATTTAGAAGTTTTCGTTTTTCCGAATGTGTTAAAGCATCACAAAATCACGTTTTAATTAATATCTCAGCCCGAGATAAAACAATTTATTGCTTTTATAACAATATTTTCTATCAACTTGCGTAAAATGCAATTTGTTTAAATTGTAGGAAATCACGAGGACTTAAAAAATAAAAAATAAAAAGTGCATCGTTAAATGAGCTTTTTTCTTAATAATCATGAAAAAAAAATTATTTTCAAACAACAACAAATTATTTTAACTTACTATAACTTCTTTTTTATTTGTTTACACAATTTTTGTGTTCTATATAACATAATAGTAAATTATTATTATGAATAAATATATCTATGTTTTATTTTTTCTGTAGGTACGAGACACTGGGTGCCAAGATATTCGCGAAATATAAAAAAAATGACACAAAACACATTTTACCAATAACTTTTGTAAAAAAAGTTGTCAGATGGTGCAAATTTGGTTTCAAGCCTTTCTCATGTCATAATGTCCCTATCGATCCATTAAAAAAAAATAGACCATGCATCTGCGCCCAAGGTCAGGCCCTTTTTCATGACGCTTTGTTTTGTCTATATACATTCTCAACTTTTATCTGAATTCCATTCAAATGACCACTCATAAAGGAAGCCTCATCGTTGGCCTGGGCCATAACTTAATTGAAGCGAATCTTCTGCTGTTCGCCCACAACTTACATCATGGATTTTTTAATTAAAGTAATACCGAAACACAACGAACAATTGGGATTTCATTTGAATGTCAGAAGACTCATCAAGAATAATAGCAAAAAAATAAATCTATTTAATTTTTGGAGAGGTATGACTTGTTTAAAAGCACAGAAACTGCTTTGATCAAATCATTTTGCCATTGAGGTACCTTTAAAACTTCTTGCCGTTTCGTATTGTTTAAATACATTCAAAAACATAATAGATACAAAAAAATTAAAAAAAAAAAAAAAACAAGATCACACCATCGTCCTTCAGAGTACCAAAAATATCTATATTTATTCATATTAAAAATCCAGTCAAATACAAAATATATATATGTACTTAATTAATTTCACACTGATCTTAGATCTTAGGATTTATGTTTATTTATTATGTACTAAACTTTTTAGATTTAGTATCTAACTTAATATCGCCAGATATTAAAGGTCAATCAAATAACAACACAAATAATCAGACCCTTTCCTTCCTTGTTTTTTCTACTGCATACAAGCAAGAGAACGCACACAAAATTTACCTGCTACTGCTACAGTGCTACTATACGACTATACCTACTCCTTTTTCATTCAACCTGATACCTGATGCCTCTCTTGTTTGATCGCACTTTTTTGCGCTAATGCTTTCATATTATTTAGCTGGGCTTTGCTTAGGACATGTTGTAGCCAAAAGATGTTGTATTGTATAAATTGTATTGAATTTGTTAGCGCAAATTTTCACGTTATTTATGCTTCAAGGAATATATTTTTGCATGAGAGTTTTGTGTTGCGTTTGTGTTAGTAAATATGACTTTAGAATAGGAATGAGGGTACCCAGTAGGAAATTTGCTCCTCAAGGAAAAATAAAGTTGAATTCCTCGTGGAAATCACGAGGCACTTTCATTGAGTAGAAGGTCTGCATTGGTTTCATTCATCGAAAGTCATGCAATGAGTCACTAGTTTGCAATCCCAGTAGCATCTTGTGCTTTGTTCTCGAAAGAAAGTAAAGAAAACATGAAAAAAAGCAATATCCTTCTTACACATCCTTAATGTTAATGAATACAATGCTGAACACGTTATAATTTTTCCTGCATCTTTTCAGTGGTTATTCTAATCCACAATTGAGTGTTTAATGCCTGCGATGTGAAAGAGAAAACAACCCTTTCTTTTCTTTGGAATTGAAAATCAGTAAACAACCTTTCAATAGAGCAAAACTATGGTGATCAGGTGATATTGCTAGTGAAAAGGAATGTATTTTTTCATGAACTTCGTTTACTGGGCAAAATAGTCTGCGAGCTGAGAGGAAAAAGAGAGAGAGATTTTGACCTGCAATAAACAATCCTTTTTTTTTTGGTTTTTCCCGCGATGGGTCGGCGACGCTCAATAGGTCTTTTTTTGTCATGAGTTATTTCTTTTGTTTTGGAATGATTTAGTATCAATTTTGTGATCGCAGAAAACGGTTGTGCGGGGTTTTGTGTTTTCAATCAATTAACTAAAGATTAAATAACAACCATGGAGAAGGAAAACAATTCACCAACGGTAAATTCCCTATATTCTTTTGAATGATTTGCAAAAAGTAAATACATATTCCTCTTTTTCTTAGATCTCAAATGAACAGGAGAATGAAGATGATTAATCCCTAAGCTGCTCCCCAAATTCTACGAAGTGTCAAAGGAGAGTTTTTCGACCAACTATTTGTGTTACGTCTTACAACAAGACAAGATAATGTAAGACATATATATCTACTAACTTCTTTAAAATGTATTATAATAGTTAATAAAATAGATACGTTTGTTATTGATTTACGTGACCTTTTTATAACCAGTTCATATTAAAATAGATACGTACATAACACAAATTTAATTTGTTTTTTTTTTTTTTTTTTTTTCATTCAAACTATAAATTTGCATATATTTCAGGCGCTTCTTCTATTGATGAAATAAGAAAAGAAATGGATAATGATTTCATTCATATTCCTTCTCTTAATAAAACATCGCCTAAATGTATTCCTTTTTTCAAAACTGAAAAAACGAGCTTCAAATATGTACACAATTCTGTAGTGAATAATTAGTATTTTCAATTATTCTTTCCCTGAGGCAATTGATTAAATGTTGACTCACTTTTCATTAATTTATTTCCATTGAGGAAAGCATCACATCAATAGAACCAGTTTTTTTCAGACACAAAAATTACCCATGAAATCGAAGATGCCCTGAGCATAGTGATTTCACAACAAAATATGCATCGAGAAAGTGTGTACCACCTTGCAATGACAAGCCTGTGTTAAATTCCTCATAGGATTCCGTAGGAAATTCATGGGTGCAGCTCCTTTTCCGTGATGAAACACCTACTTCTTCACTAGTGAATTTTTGGAAATTTCCTACTGGGTAGGTTAAGTAGTTTTGTGTATTTATGTCAATGGTGTTATAAATTGTAGGAAATTTGGTAGTATCGCAAATTTTAGTATGGTAGTTTTGTGTTGTGTTTAGGAAAGTATGATTTGAAAGTTACGTTTTCAATATTAAATGTACATCATAGTAGTATTTATTTATTTAAATTCTTGGTTTAGCGGCGATAAACCTGCTAACTGAGAGGAATCGCCACTGGTGAATTGAACACCTAGATCGTGCGATCGGAACATAAAGCCTAGCTAACATCCTAGTACAGACCTCGTATACATACGCAGCGATCGAAGTTCAAGACAAGCTAAGAATAGAGGGGGACTCCCAATCGTCAAGGTGACTCACTTTAAGACTAAGAAGGCAATAGTAAAAATGAACAACAACTTCTTCGTTGAACTTTCATAAACCTGCGACATCAGGTCATTAGGAAAACCTGAAGCTCAATGACGTGGTTCATTGCCGAAACTGCCAACTCTGCTATTGACACGTAAGAAAACCACAAGCCTGGACAATACTAACGTAAGTAAGATAGTAGATTTGAAGTTTGATTTTCCAACTGCCAGAAGGAAGGTCAACAAGCCACTTTTAAAGGTTGCCCAACTCTTAACGCTAGCTTTACGGAGATGAGATATTGGATGAGAAACAACCTCACAAATACTTTGTTGCTAGGTCCAGCAGTCAGCTATGGCCAAATCACCATCAATTCGAAGTACCAACAGCAGCTACGCCAACCAAAAACCCAGCACCTGCAAGGACTGCACTAACCAAACCTTCCACACCGTCTGCACAATTAACAATCCAGTACCCCGCGACTCGGACCACGAAGTTGTTCAGCTTAACATCCGACTCCAATAACTCCTTCCTACTTCAAACGGAGCTAGTTGAGCATATCATCAACTTCAGAAGACAGTTTGTTGACGAACTGGAAAGAAATTTTAAATACGTTCAAGCAACGAGAAATCGTTTTGAGCAAATTAGGGAAATCTGTGATATCATTTTTTAATACATAGTTCACGAGCTAAAAGAATATCGGTTTGAGATATGAAAGTTAAGTCGGTAATACTGACATTTCCAACACCCTTATATCCAGCAACAATTTGGTTCTTGAATAATTTGACAGCAGTGTGGGTCCTCTAACTTCAGCAGCGCCATTAGTGTGCAAGAGAAGAACAGCGCAATCTGCCAAACAATAAATTAATTAATGAACCAATGTATCTCAATTTTATTTAACGCAGATAAAAACAATAACTGCAACGTCAACAGCGTCGCACAGTGGATCGACTCCATACATTTAGACGTGAAAAATTCTAATCTTCTTGGAAAATATCTGTCTCTATCTATAATGTTCATAAATGTAGAAAAGTATTCTATTCTATTGCATTGTTTAAGTCTTTAAAAATTTCGAACACCTCTAGTCAATTTTTATGTTTTGCTTATGTGTAGAATAAACCGTTCCAGCCGACTAACTTCCAATTTAAATCAAAATTGGCTGATTTTAAACTGATGATTCTCTTAAGCTTAGCAGTATTTTAACAGTTTCTTGGTTCTGATGAATTAAACTAAGTTCGAAATATGTTATAGAAGTTTTTTTGTCCGAGTCGATTTAGAATTCGAACACCAAACTTAAAAAAATTCCTTCCTTGAACGCAGAAATCTTTTCCTAAAAAGTGGGCGAAAAAAGGGCTTTGCAAATCTTTGCGAGGTTTATCACATATATTTCCAGAAAGTAGACATTCATCGCTATTCATAACACATAATTTATTTTTAAAGCAACCTTAGGCACATATTTAGATTTTCCAAAAGAAACACGTTAAAAACAATTTTTTTTTGTTCTTTGAATAACACAATTTTTTTATTCAACAAACAAACTTCAGACAATTTCAACACAGATTTATAAAAGTAAATACCTTCACGAACATCTGCAATTATTTTTTTTTCAATTTCACTTAAAATTGTAATTTTAACAATTATTTTTCTAAAAAACTTAAACGCACCAGATCAAAAAAAGACTTTTCACTTTCAAATTTGGAGGTCATTTATTCCATGCTAAACTGGTTTAAAGAAGAAAAAAAGGTGTTTTCAGACTAAATAGTTATCCGTTATAGATAAAAAATATAATTTTTTAGAATTTTAGACATTGACTTTTTCACGTCTAATTGTATGGAGTCGATCCACTGTGCGTCGTTAGGTAAAATTCCTTAATTTACAGTTGCTTGTGTGGAACCATAAAGAAAATGCCTTGATTCGATATGTCCAAAATATTAATTGCAGGCGTTGTTGCTGGTGTTAATTTGCTTGTGAAATGCTTGCAGGTCATGGTGCTGTTTGCTGTTGATGAGGTCTGTTGCAGCTTTAAAATGTTTTGCGCATAATGTACTAGAATACTTTGATTTTAAAATACATTGTATAAATATAAAACATGGATTTAATGATATAAAAGTATTCAAATGCATAGAATTTCCGCCTGATTTCCTGAAAAGTATGAATTTATGCAAACAAAGTTTAAAAATTGTTTTCTTTTAAAGTAATTTTTTATATAAGAAATTTCTTTAAAATTTTTCGAGAACAAAGTTTGGGATGCCAATTTTATGTATTAAGTAGTATAGATTTTAGTAAATAATTTAAAAAAATAATCATTCAACGTGTGATATTGGCGCAAAATTTTAATTGAATTAGTACGATATTAAAGCTATTTTAGTATGATACTATTTCAAAAAAAGCGAATTTTTAAATTTTAATCGAATATAGCATCATACTTTCTCTACCCTTTTATTAAAGTTAAAATCATCGAATACTTACTTTATTTTTTTTGTATCGTGCTAGCTTCATATGACTCTTTGACATTTGCAAACATCAAAAAAGGTTCGTGTACTTACTTTCTTACACGAAATGTCATTGTTTTAGGTGTGTTCAGAAGCAATTTATTAAGAAAATTCTTTCAGTACGATACTAGTTAGAAAATCTTTAAAATTAAGATTGAGATAGTAAACTACTATAAAGTTAGCAAATTGTTAAGTAGTATCATACTAATACCTTAATAATAGGCTGTTTAAAATTTTGCGCCATTGATTTTTCAAAAAAAAAACTTTGGAATTTTTTTTTCAAGAAATCCAAAAAATATTTTTTTTAATTTTTGTATATACGATATTATTTTAAATTTAAGAGGGCTATTGCTGAAAATTTTTGGTTAAAATCGTTAGAGCCGTTAATGAGACAGTGGAAAATAAAAAAAAACGGTTCTATGACAGGTACCATTAATAATATTTTTCCCCGAAATTCTTTTTCATAAAAATGTAGTCCATGTCCATAATATTACACATAATTTTTTTTTATCAAAATCGTTAGAGCCGTTTTCGAGATAAATATGATTTTGCAATACGGGTGTATGGGGGGTACCGTTAGTTTTGGAGATAAAAAAATTGAATTTCTCCTCTAGGCAATCACCGAAGACCCTTAACTACCGGGATTGAAGAACATAGGTCTAGTCTCTAGTGGTTTAGACTGTAGGGAGAGGTACAGACATATACAGACACATTGAAACATGTTTTTTGTGTACAAAATTTTCCTTAAAATCTTTATAAAAAAAATTGATATGCAGTATTCAATAAAATATATTTTAAAACGTAATTGTAAAATTTATTCGTGTATCCGTTTTCAAGGTATTGAATTTTCAAAAAAAAAAAAATTGTATTATTTTTTAAAAATTCAAAAACTATTTTTTCTAAAAAATTTTTAGATTACATTTTTTCAGATGCATAGAAGCTTCTGCATAAAATTTTTGGTAAAAATCGTTAGAGCGGTTGATGACAGGTTCTATGACAGGTACCGTTAATAACATTTCCGCCCAAATTTTTGTTTACCAAAATGTAGTCCAGGTCCATAATATCAAACCTAATTTTTTTTTATCAAAATCGTTAGAGACGTTTTCGACATAAGTAATATATTATGTAATGTATTACGGGTGTATGGGGGATACTGTTAGTTTTAGAGCTATACAAAAATGTCAATTTCCCCTCTAGGGAATCACCGAAGACCCTTAAGTACCGAGTTTGAAGAAAATAGGTTGATCAAAATTTCGAGTTCGATTTTTTTTTTCAAATGCAGAACTTGCCCTATAGTACCATTATAGCTGGCAAGTAAAAATTGATTGTTAATTTAATACCTCAAACACAGCTTGTTTTATTCCAAATCTACCAGCCCTTGTTGTAGAACCCTGTATCATCATAAAATAAAACGGCGAACAAGTTTTTCTGTGGTACACTTTTCGCGGCCCACTAAAACCGAAGGGGCATAAATTACATATTAAACGAAAGCATTTTTTGCATAGATGTGCAGAATGCCAAAATTATTTAAATATACTACACAGAAATTGTTTAAAACAATAAATAAAAATTGCAAGAAAATGCCCGGAAAACAAAAACAAAAACAATTAGACGTGTCAAATCGACTGACACATAATTAGAAATGTCAAATCCAGAATATGAAAAATGAAAGCATTCAGCGGAAACCCAAAGCCAGAACCCAAAACATTAAGGTGGGTTCACAGTGGTGTTCACATTACACAAATCAGCCAACACGACAGAAGTTGATGAACATGTTGTTGTTGTTGAATGTGAACCTCCCTAAATGAAGAAATAGTTATATATATTTTTTTTTACCAAAAAATAACTAATAAAACATAAATTTTTTTTTAACAGCGCATTTAAATATCACTTCATCGATTCGACGAATGGTTACCTGTAACGTACTAAAAAATATGGTTACGTTTCTAGGGTTAAATCTCCATGGCTGAACGCGTTCCATGGGCTCAAACCTACCTCATTTTTGGAACACTTCCATTTATGTCATTTTCTGTTGACAATAAACAGCTGGCCGATCGATGTGCAAACAAAAAAAGTTTTACAAAAGTAAATTGAATTTATGTTTTTGAAGTTAGCTATATTTCAATTAAAAGCTCAAGTGACCTCAACTCCAAGGTGCGTTTCGCCATAATTTTCTATATAATTATATATATATATATAATTTTCTATCTTCAATGTTAGCTATATTTCTTTAGGCGCGTTAAAAAAAATGATAAGAGTGAAATTTTAAAAAAAAATCACATGGATGTAACACAAAATTCACAGGTTGACGTCACTCCGGCCATAACAACAGCTGAAGGACAATGACATGAAAGAATCGAAACAAAAATTGTTAATGTGTCAAAAATGTGTATAGGTTTGAAAGTTTGTTTACCATTAACTGTTTTCGTGTGGACAACAGGATTGAGTGCTTAGTAGGTACTTCTCATTGCATTCAACAATTTAAAAAAATCATAAATTCTCTGTCTTTTATTGAATGATAATGAATTAAATAAATAAATTGGCACTCGAATTTCGAGATCTGTGTCGGCTAGTTTTATTTAAATAACCAAGTTTTTTCGTTCCTCCCCAAACAAACAAATTCATTCAAAACAGTCGGGAGATCTTGCAAGCCAGTGACCTAATTATTCCAATTCTTCCAATCGAACGATCACCAGACTTCTCATCTAGTGAATTCTAAACGGCTCAACCATATGCGGCTGGAGTCCTGTTGGAAATATGAAGAAGCTCGTTGAATTAATGGAATATTTCCTCCAATAGTCCTGGTAAATAGTTCCGCAAAACCTCCAGATAGTTTGTAGATTTCAGTCTGAGTGGAAATTTGAAGGGGCCGATTAAATTGTTCCCAACTAGGTCTGCCAACATATTGACGCCGAATTTATATTAAATTGATGACTGTCTTCTTGTGCATACTTGAAAATTGTGAAAATATGTTATCCCATCTCTTGTAATTTGAGATTTGTCCGTCCAAAGAGTTCATTTAATAAATTCCTTGTAATTTAAATTTCGCAACCACCCAAGCCTGTTTTCTTAATCTTAGAAAAGCAGTTCTTGATACAGAAGTGTGTGGATACCGATTTTACATTACGCCTGAAAACATTGATCCCTAAAGCTAAGCGTCAGATGGTGATTGATGGACCAGTTGTAAAAGCTTGCAGTATTCTTTTGTCAGCCGACATTTTTCTTACTCGTAGAACTCCCGCGTAAGTTTTTGAATTTGAAACTGCTGCTGTTTTGCGAAGCCTTCGATATGCATTTTCAAATACTCCATTACTAGTAATTCGTCAGTCAGGATCAGGTTCAAAGTATCTTTGGCAAGCACTAATTGAATTTCTATTGTACGTCCCATAAACTTAAATAATTCTTAGTTTGTAAAAATGGAGATTTCAAATTGCGGTTTTTACGCAACTGTAATCTCTACGTAAAATAATAAATTGATGATTTTTTTTAATCTTCAATACCATTGTTATTTTGTAAATTTTCCAAAATGGTTTTCATAGTCTAGATCTGAGGGCTTTAAAGGAACAGGGTAAGGAAATGATACTATTGACAGGTAGGCACATAAATGAAAAAAAAAATGAGAGTTTTGACAGTTTTGGAAGCTTAAAGAAGACAAATATCTTATGTCGTTGATCCCTCCTCAAATTAGTTAACAATTTCCCAGTTTTGTCGTGTTCCGGGAAATTTTGGACTGGACCCGTTGCCTAAACCGCAGCTTCATTGTCGACTTCATACTCACAGATTCTTTTAAATCGTTTTCTTGTATATATTCTGGATGAATATCTGGATCATCGCAGTCAGCATTGAATGAATCAACGTCATCACCATCGTCAGATTCCATGTCCGTTCATCATGGCTCTCATGGCTCCTATTCTTTCTTTTTCATTACCTTTTTCTTCAGTATGGGGTCAAAATCACGGTTGTGTTGTAAAGGAGATTTATATCACAAGACACATGACAAGTTTCAACTCCTCCTATGCAGCATGGCGTTTTTTTTTGGCAACTACTCACTCCAGAAACTGGGTTAAGAATTGATGTAGAATCACTAACATAAATGCAACCCTAGCTCTAAAACTACCAACGCCAAACAATGTTTTTGAATAGTTTCCGACTATGGCTAATTGAAAATTGTGAAATTTAAGACTTAAAAGACACATCATTTTGTGCGACAGGAGCTCCTATTACAGAATGCGTCTCCTCTTATATATACAAAGCAGATATATTTTTTTTTTAATTTAAGTTTCCTAACAAAGCAAAATTATACCCTGAACAAGACGTCAGAATCACGAGTAACGACGACGCGACGACCAAGGCGACAGCGATTTTTAAATGGACGCTGAAAATGACGAAAAAATAACAACAAGAACTGAGGTAATGAAATTTTCTTACAAAAACCATTTTCCCCGAACAAGAAAATATGTACAACAAAAAATACTCTCGTTTCGGCCCTCAAGTTGACAACAATTGCACAATGGAAAAAGGATGAATAAAATTTATAAACAAATAGAAAACTTTTGACTCAACAAAATACCACCAAGTCTGTGCAGAACGAGTACAGAAAGGACGATAACACAACCTGCTAAAGAATTGAGAAATAAAACACAGTGCCATCGGGTTGCACGTAATTGCTCAGGTATTTTGGCAAGATTTTGCAAGAACAACTTAGCACATTGGGCTATAGCTGGTGGATTCTTCTAGTCCTTCTGCTGTAGTAAACCGCACATAGGATTCGGCAACAACTTGTGCAACGGACAAAGTTTTTATATCAAAATGAGTCTCCTATTAGAGCAACATTTAGCTCACTTCTTCCATTTTACGGTCGCCGTAATCTTCCTTCTAAGAGGACCATTCACAGCGGGGTCGATAGATTCGATCCAGCAACACCCGTTGGTCAACGAAACGTAGGATCTGCCAAAATTCAGCCTGATTTCGCATGGTGGCACGAGGACCAGAAAAGGCGCTTATCAGCAACCAAAGTTTCCCGAAATTAAGAAGAGTTTTGCTTCTCCTGAACCCACTGGCCCACACAAACAGAGGGAATTCCTGCCCTTGATGATCTTCTTGAGAAATTCTTAAGTAATCCCTTACTGACTCCGAAGTAATCAAAATCGTTATGCAGTATTTGATAATGGTCGACGTCAAAGTACGCTTCGAAACCACTTTCCCAGCTGGATTAATGGGTGTCATCACCATTGAGAAGACTGGCGAGGCGATTACTTCCCTTTGGTATATGATGTTATGACGTTTCACCATCCACCGCATCTCTGCCAAGTAAGCCAACTACAGTGTGGGCCATCTAGTGGTTTGTTATTAAATTAGACACTGACAGTTGTTGCCCGCTCGAAATCTTGACAGAAAGACAGTATCAAACCTCCGCGGAACGAAATGAGTCGCTTTATGGTTGAACAACGTTGGGAAATATTTAAAACTTATTTCCAAAGTAAGTGCTGTGTAGCCCGAACGGTGCGGTTTTTGGCCGAAATAAAGCATCCACCGTACCTCTTGTCCGCAAGTTTGTGCCAAAACGTCGTGAGACTGGTATGCTAGTGGACAACACTCATGGTCCCCGTCGTCGAACGGTGCGAATAGCCGAGAATGTGGCTGTTGTAGCCGAGAGTGTGGAACTCAATTCACGAACATAAACTCGCCATTGAGTTAACAGCTTAACATTTCACGCACTTGCCTGAGGAGAATTCTACACAAAGATCTAGAAGTATTCGCTTCGAGTGACGGAATGCACTACTGCGAATCCAGCTGATGCAGCCTCTTGAACGACGTTGTGTTCCATAATTAATGGGAATGTTGGAATGCAAAAAAATTAATTTTGTCCGTTTTATTGCATTTTAAGAAAGAACCTTGTATTTGACCAACCCCTTACAAGCTATGCCAGGTTCGTAAGACCCTGCTCAGCACCAAGGGAGTTCTATTCCCGGAAAAACAAGATGAAAGGACCATCCGCTACCCCGATCCAGGAGGCAGAAATTTGGATGGTGTTGGGGCGGAAGAAATCCAGGTTCTTTCGATATTGTCCATATATAGGACATATAAGGAAAAGTGTCCAAACGTTTTCATTGTAGGCAAGGGCAATAAGCCATGCATTTCTCTGATCATGGTTATAGCTCAACGAACAGTGACACAAATACTTAAATCTTTTTGGAGAAAGTATATACTTATTGTACTTGATATTTTAAAACCATTTGATAGAGTTTGGCATTAAGGTATATTATCGAAAATGAGTTAAGTTTATATTTCTTCGTAAGATTTGAAACTAACTTTCGAGCCGCAGAATACAAGTTGTGTTGGACGGTGTTAAGTCTGTAATTCATAAAATAATTGATAGTGTGCCCCAGGGCTCCGTTTTGTCTCCGACTCTCTTACTCATTTTCATCAATATAATTTTGTCTGAAACTTCTAAACCATTACATTGTTTTGCTGACTGACTCTCTGCTTCTTTTATTTCTTATATTCATTTCCAGATGGATGGATGTCATTGTTCTTCGGATTTCAATTTAGAACGGCAATGTATCATCAAATTCTCATCACGATAGCAGTGTTAAATGGGGAACTTTATACCATTTAGAATTAAATACTTCAAAAACTCAATGCTGTCTTCTGTCCTTAAGGCAGCACCAGGCCCCTATGCCGACAGGCGACAACGGAGAAATTCGCCAGATGGAATCGTCGGTAGCCTCTTCAGTTCCAGTGAGGCTAAACTACTAAACTACCTTGAAGGGCTACTCCGACATATTCGGAGCTCAGGTCTGTGGAGAGGTTCATCCGGCTCCCCGTTCTTGGAGTCATACCAAGGACCTGGCCCGGCTCTCCAGGTTGGGGGTTGTGCCGTGCGTCGGGGTGACTTCCCGGCCACATAAAATAACTCTTAGTTGCGAATCAAAAACAGGCCTCGGATACGGACGGATTCACTGATGACTAAATATGCAAACGAAATAAGGACAACGAATTTCGGATCTGTACGTGGAATGTTAAATCCCTTAATAGTTCACATGCAGCCGAAAAATTAGCGAAAGCCCTTAACTGCTAGAAAGCAGATATTACCGCCATCCAAGAGATGCGATGGGACGGACCGGGACGAAAATTAACAGACTGCGTAGCGACTGCTACCGAAAACAAAAGCAGCGTTTATTTGGATGCGGATTTGTTGTTGGAACTAGGCTCAGGCAAAAAGTCTTAAGTTTCAACTGTGTGAACGAGCGCCAACATAAGCCTATAATTTACATGCATGCCCCAGCAGATCAGAAAGATGGAGACACCAAAGACAAAACTTACGAGCAGTGCCCTAGTTATGACATTAAACTTGTCCTTGGAGATTTTAACGCCAAGCTAGGACGATAAGACATCTTTGGTGACACGATTGGAAGATATAGCCTGCGCGAAACCAGTTCTGATAAGGATTCAGGCTGGTTGACTTCACTGTGGGGCGAGGCGTTCTTGTAGGTAGTACGTAGTTCTTGATATCCACCAAGGGACATGGCGATCTCTTGATCAATCAACCGTGAACCAGATTGACTGATTGATTTACTGCGATTTAATCGATCAAGGGACTTCTCCAGTATAGTGGATGTTCGCACGTTCCAAGGGTTTAACATCGACGCGGACCACCAACTCCTTGCAGCAAAGGCTTGGCGGCGGATATCCCGACCCACGCCAAAACAATGAAGTACTGCAAGGAAGCTCGACTTTGGACGTTTACAATCGCAAGAGATCGTAAAATTCTTTTCCGATCGAGATTCTAACAACCTCTTAAGAAGTCCTATGCCAGTGGCAATATTACCAAGCAGCATTTAAAGATACCGCCATTGATAAGCTGGGTCTTACACGACCACCACAACGAAATCCCTGGTTTGACGATAAGTGCCGGCAAGCACATGTAGCAAAACAAAAGGCAAATAAAGAGCCGCTGCAAAAAAAGACTAGAGCTGCTCGGGAGCTTTACGAGTAGAACACCGGCTTCTCAGAAAGAAAATGAAGGAGCATGAGAAGCGCTTGATTGGGAAAATATAGAGATGCCATTGCAGGAATGAGTTTCGGAAGTTTTACCAAAGGGAAACAAAAAATCACAAGGATACAATCCCCGATCCGAAGACTATATGGATAATCAAGGGAATATTGTAGGAGAACCGTAGTTCCATGCTCTAAATATGGAAAGACCATTTCTCCAAACTTTATAATGATGATGAAAAAGAAAATTCTGCTATAGAGATAGTACCACTCGACTTAGGCGACGACCAACAATACCGCCAATCCGACCTGGACGAAGTAAAGATATCCATATCGAATCTCAAGTCCAACAAAGCCCTCGGCCTCACTACCGAACTGTTCAAAGCGATCGGCGATGACTTGGTTGGGAGTATGCATTAGCTCATCTGCCAAATATGCTCAGAAGAAAGCATGCCAGATGAATGAAACCTCAGCATTGTCTGTCCGATCCTTAAGAAAGGAGACCATATGAACTGCGCCAACTACAGAGGCATAAGTCTCCTAAACATTGCATACAAGATCCTTCCTGCCGTATTATGTGATGTATTTCGTCAAAAACTTAAAGTTCCATATCACTGCGGCTTCAGACCAGGAAAGTCTACCATCGATCAAATATTCACATTACGGCAGATCTGGGAAAAGCCTAGTTTGATCTTTGGTCCCATCTGCATAGACAAGGAGTGGAGGAGAAGAGATAACCACGAACTGTACGGGCTGTACAGCGAAACTGACCTAGACAAACGAGTCAAAGTCCAACGACTGAGATGGCTAGGTCACGTAGAGCGAATGGATTCGAATGCTCCGGCCCAGAAAGTCTTGGAATCCAACCCCGGCGCACACAATTGGGAGAGGACCTCAACCAACTTGGCGTGCGAAACTGCAGACAGCTAGCTAGGGACCGAGCTAGCTGCAGAAGCTTGTTAGTTGAGGCCCTTTCACCCCGGACTGTAGCGCCACCTTAAGTTAGAAAGTAAGTAAGCCCCCGATGCCGCTTTTCATGAGCGACACTTGAATTGAGGAAGCCAAAGAACTTTCAGTTCTCGGCATGTGCCTCACAGACAACTTATATGGAATGACCACAAGTACCAGATTTCCTTCGTCGATGCAAGAAATTGTTAACCTTTTCTGATCTGGCTGGAAACCACGCCGATATTTGACTAAAACTTGAGTGCATAAGCTTATATTTGGGCAAGTGTTCCTTGCATGAAATCTTTATTTGAATCGATAGTATGGTCCATATAATTTTATGTTTGAAGATTATTTTATGCAAATGTTGGCCGCGGCTGCGCTTCAACTGGTCCATCCGGTTAGTTCAATTTTGGCATACTCTTTCAACATTTCGGCCGGTATCTCCCGAATGAATGCTTCAATCTTGGCTTCCAGTGCGTCAATCGAAGCTGGCTTGTCGTTATAGACATAAGCCTTAACATACATAGCCCCACAAAAAATTATCTAGAGGTGTTAAATAGCACGATCTAGGCGGCCAATTGACCGGCCTCAAACGTGAAATAAACTGTTCACCGAACTCGCCTCTAAATTGGTCCCTTATTACGCGTGCTGTGTGGCATGTGGCACCGTCTTGTTGAAACCACATGTCATCCAAATTAAGCTCTTTCATCTTGGGCAAAAAAAAATTTGTTATCATCGCACGGTAGCACTCACCATTCACAGTAACGTTGCGATATAATAATCCGCACCAAACAGTGACTTTTTCTGGATCCATTGGTAGCTCTGGAAATGCACTCCAAATACAGCAGGTTTGCTTGTTCACGTATTTATTCAACCAGAAATGAGCTTCGTCGTTTAACACAATTATTCGATTTTGGATCTTGGGCCAACTTTTCAAGAGCCCATTCACCAAAAATTCGGCGTTGTGGTAGGCCGTTCGACTTCAATTTTAGCACCAACTGTATTTTGAAAGGCTTCACACCTAAATCCTTCCGCAAAATTTTCCACATATTTGAGTAACAGAGGCCCAATTGCTGCGAACGGCACCGAATCGATAATTCACGGTCATCACTAACACTGGCCGATACAGTTGCGATATTTCAAAACCAGTGTTGCAAAAGAAAATAGCACAAAAATCTCTCGAGCAGCACCGGAATGTTTCTTCTTTTTCATTATTTTACCGTTATAAACACTGTTCTAGTGAAATAGGCAGTTACATTTCTCCCCCAAAAAATTCAACCATAATACACGCAATTCAGTTTACCCTTGAGCATAACTTCGGTCGTAGAGTTAAGTTAAGAGTTTCTTTCATTAGCCGCACAACACGAATGTGGAGCGATTTAATCTGCTCAGTATATTTTTCCCATTGCGATATTCATGTATTTCAAACCAAGGTGTATCGGCGTCTCTTTTTAAATTCCCTTTCTAAGCGATTGCACTGTTTTCAAACGTTTCATAGTAAGTTTTTTGGACACATACTATAAAAAAAATCATCTCGTCAAATGTTGCGTAATATACGTGGACGTGAACGCACTAACCAATAACAGACCTTTAGGTGTATTAGTAAAGCGAAAGCAAAAGATCATTTTTTAAACAATGATTATCAAATTCGCAAACTATCTGCGTTGAACGATACCCATCTCAATTCACTCCCTAACTTCACGAGCAATTACAATTTGAGCTTGAAATTGAACGAATCTGTATTTCGGTGAGACAAAATTGAAAAAGAACATTATATCAAACAAAACCCCAATTATTCTTAGGAATTGTGATGTGCTTTTTGCTTTCCAGCCGAGGTTCTGCTCGTCGGTCTTGCCAGGATCGTCCTGAAGAAAACACGAAACTCCAGATTTAAAGGTCTTCAAACCTTATTACAAAATCTTTATTGGAAATAACTCTTAAATCTATAACATACAATAATCTGCTACTAATATTTCACTTAATTCGGGTAATGGAACGGTTCACGGGCATCAATCCTTCTGGCTTCTAGTCTAGCTGCTTTGCATCAGTTATACTGCTTGCTGATGCTCTGGATCTGGTACTTGATTACGGGTATTCTGGCTGCTGGTAACTCGGCTTCGAACGGGCCCTTTCATTCGGATGTCTGGTTCCTAACGGGATCTTTAGGTATAACGCCCCTGGCGGCACAAAACAGCAGGGTAACGCCAGTGCCGGATTAAGCCAGCGCGGGGCCTGTAGCAAATTCTATTAAGGGGCCCTTAGACTGTTTTAGGTTAGGTACTTATCAAGTTTATGGTATTAAATAAAACAAAACTTTTCTTGATTTAATTTGGGAAAATATATAAATAATGCTGTTGATATCGACTTCTCGGAGTAAATCATGTTTAAAATTCATTAAAGTGAGGTGATTAAGACGTTGTTGGCTCAATTCATTTTTAACACGTTTTAATGTTGAGAAAGATCGTTCACTACTGCAGTTGGTGATCATGAGAGACAAATAAATGCGCAAAGCAATTCCAACGTTCGGGAAACAAGATTGTAAAAAGTTATTTATCAACAGCTTGTAAACCTGCATTTCCAGAGCCTCAAGATTCCTGCTGTCAATAATACCAGCCACATCAGAATTGAGCATTGAAGCGAACTGCACTAATTCGTTGCTCAGACTGTCCTCCATCTATGGTTGCAGATTTTTTCAAAATTTCTTCTGGTGGAAGAGATTTTATATGAAGGTTTTTATAATACAAATTCTATATACGCCTGAAATAAATCAGTCAAGCAGAAGACAGCACTATTAATGGACTTGTTGAATTATTGATTCAAAATAGCAAAATATTCCAACGTTAATGATTACAATTTTAATCTTGGTTGGATATAGTTCACATTGGATTTTTGTCAAAAAATCGATGTAAGATGAACTGAATTTAATAAAAATTGCGTATTGACAAGGTCCTCACAGTCAACTGATAAGTCCATGTGCGATCACCCGGACGAAACGCCAATTTTTGTGGACTGGACTAAAGGCCAAAATAGCTATTTTGAATCAGGAAGAGATTTCAGCTCTCGGAATATTCCGAAAATGCCAGCAATTTTATGATAACTGTTCTGTTCATACGTTTACCTAAGGCAGTGAGTACGTTATCAATGGTGACAATAAACACCTGCATTTCATACCGTTGTCCAATTTGCGTGTAGTGCGGTGCGAAACATGATTTTTTGTATGACCAGCAGATAGAAAAATAAAATTTTAGTTGATCATTTTGGTGCAAATATTTTCTTCTTAGTAATTGTAACTAAATATAATATATAAATAATACTTTTTTATGGTCAGAAAACGTTGGTGCGCGGGGCCCCTAAATGCGCGGGGCCCGTAGCATTTGCTACTCTTGCTTCGTGGCTAATCCGGCACTGGGTAACGCTCTGGTAGATCAGCAGGTTCAAGGCCCCTGGTGGCACAAAACAGCAGGCTAACGCTCTGGTAGATCAGCAGGTTCAAGGCCCCTGGTGGCACAAAACGGCAGGCCTAAGCTCTGGTAGATCAGCAGGTTCAAGGCCCCTGGTGGCACAAAACAGCAGGCCTAAGCTCTGGTAGATCAGCAGGTTCAAGGCCCCTGGTGGCACAAAACGGCAGGCCTAAGCTCTGGTAGATCAGCAGGTTCAAGGCCCCTGGTGGCACAAAACAGCAGGCCTAAGCTCTGGTAGATCAGCAGGTTCAAGGCCCCTGGTGGCACAAAACGGCAGGCCTAAGCTCTGGTAGATCAGCAGGTTCAAGGCCTCTGGTGGCACAAAACAGCAGGCCTAAGCTCTGGTAGATCAGCAGGTTCAAGGCCCCTGGTGGCACAAAACGGCAGGCCTAAGCTCTGGTAGATCAGCAGGTTCAAGGCCCCTGGTGGCACAAAACAGCAGGCCTAAGCTCTGGTAGAACAGCAGGTTCAAGGCCCCTGGTGGCACAAAACAGCAGGTCTAAGCTCTGGTAGATCGGCAGGTTCAAGGCCCCTGGTGGCACAAAACGGCAGGCCTAAGCTCTGGTAGATCAGCAGGTTCAAGGCCCCTGGTGGCACAAAACAGCAGGCCTAAGCTCTGGTAGATCAGCAGGTTCAAGGCCCCTGGTGGCACAAAACGGCAGGCCTAAGCTCTGGTAGATCAGCAGGTTCAAGGCCCCTGGTGGCACAAAACAGCAGGCCTAAGCTCTGGTAGATCAGCAGGTTCAAGGCCCCTGGTGGCACAAAACGGCAGGCCTAAGCTCTGGTAGATCAGCAGGTTCAAGGCCCCTGGTGGCACAAAACGGCAGGCCTAAGCTCTGGTAGATCGGCAGGTTCAAGGCCCCTGGTGGCACAAAACAGCAGGCCTAAGCTCTGGTAGATCGGCAGGTTCAAGGCCCCTGGTGGCACAAAAAGGCAGGCCTAAGCTCTGGTAGATCGGCAGGTTCAAGGCCCCTGGTGGCACAAAACGGCAGGCCTAAGCTCTGGTAGATCAGCAGGTTCAAGGCCCCTGGTGGCACAAAACAGCAGGCTAAACGCTCTGGTAGATCAGCAGGTTCAAGGCCCCTGGTGGCACTAAACAGCAGGCTAAACGCTGTGGTAGATCAGCAGGTTCAAGGCCCCTGGTGGCACTAAACAGCAGGCTAAACGCTCTGGTAGATCTGCAGGTACCGAAGCCCCTGGTGGCAATTAGGACATTTAAACTTCGAACTAAGACCCCTTACCGCTGGTGGGGGGAAGCGTTAATAAGAAATAGCTGGACAATCTCACCTAACTAACTTGCTAAATGACCAACTCGTCTATACTTCTTGTCTACGACTGGATTTCGAAAGATTGATCAGATCAATTTACTGTGCCGCCTGACTGTGCGTATGAGCGAAGAGGTGATTTTCGTTCACCCGGGTAGGTCCTCTTGATAGTTTTTCAGTAGAAACTGAATGTGAATTATATAGGTGACGAACGAAAAATATTATTGTTTGATTTTTGGCGTGACGTCATATGCCTCTGGTGTGTGTGAATCGTATTCGGGCGAAGTGTAACTCTTAGTATTAATTATAATTCTCGGTGTTAATACAGAACTAGTATAAAGTGGAGAAGCATGGAACGCTTCGTTACAGAATCCAAGACTTGTCCCTTAGAAGACCAAAATCAGGATAAGCTACAAGCACGTACCTTTTTAAAATGGTTTTAGAAATTTTATCTGTTGTTTTGAAAATAAACAAAAATAAAACTTTTTAGTTTTTATTCAGAATGCTAAAAAAAAAAAAAAAACATAAAAGTTTTTTGTTTTTGCCCGCCTGCTAAACCTGCTCATCACTGATGCATTCGTGTTTTGTGTTGCTTATTTTAGTTAAACGCTATTTTATAGTTTGTCAACGGAACTTGGTGTTATTTTTCGTAGCTTTTTTGTTTAAAATTAAATTAGTGGAAAAGTAAAAAAAAAAAAAACAAAAAATACATTCTAAAGGTGATTCAGAAAGGACCAAACGAAAGCAAAATGTGAAAGTAAAGAAAACAAAAATGCACCGAAACTTTCATAAACAGAAGGGCTTCAAAGACATTCTCATTACAAAGTATACGCGCCAAGCAGCTTCGGTCAAAGACTTTTAAGTACATACTTATAAAGTTCTTTTGAAGACACCAACGCAACGTCTTAAAATTTGTCCCGAAAGGGAATGTTTTATTTTATTATTTAATTTGAAAAATATCATTTTATAGATAAATGAATAAATAATACACAAATATATCCATATCAAAGGACATTTTCAACTTGTGACAAGCAATTTAATTTGGAGGAAAAGGTTCGTGTTGTACAAAAATATTATCTTTTTTTAATGAGTTAAAAGAAACAAAAACGTATTATACATATTTTGTTTTTTATTTGTGTGCGTGAGAGCAGTTTATTTTGTAAAATAAGAAGATATTAAAATGCGATAAATTATGATTTGTGAAATATGAACTGAGGAATCACCGGACTTAGTAAACTTGGAACAAGTCCTGTTTGAGGTTAATTTTAAGGAGTTTAAAAAAATATGGGTCGAACCGAAATTTTTAAAAATATACACCAATTATTGGAGAAATGGAGAGAATATACAAATTTTTTCATGAAAAGAGATACTCTTGGAGGATGTGACAATTCCTCGCAAGAGGTAGTACTCTGATGAAAAACTTTTTTGCAGCGGCTGAGATTCGAACCCACACCCTCTGCATGACGGTGCATCACACCAACCATTATGCCCAGAGGTACTACCTAACCTATAGTATTATAATGGAGCATGATTTTGTATTGCGAGCGAACGCTAGCCTGGTGGTGGCGCAGAAATTAGCGCACGCTTTTATAGTGGAGAGTAGGATAACATACTCGTACAAAAGAAATAGTAAAAAAGAGAATATTTTATTATTAAATTTAGCAAAGACAAATCTAGGAATTGCAGATTGCAGTCCCTAGCCTTTAGATGTCGCCACAATCTTTCGTCATCTTGATAGTACTGTTGCGAACAGATCCATCTGTTGCAAAATTGCATATCTACTTTATGGAAGAAACAAAAAGCTCTTTTCCAATGTCAAATGTATTTCCCCTTATTCCAACCATCTAGAACATTCCAAGTCAAGAACCTTCGCGAATTGGTTTCGGGAACAACTAACTTGAGTATTTATAAGGGAGTGTTCGTGGCGAGCACGCAACAGTTGATTTTGGATTATGAAAGTGTGCAAAAGGTTTGCTTATTGGATTGTGGAAAGTTTTATTAAACAAGTGTGATTTAAATTTGAATAAAAGTATTTGAGTTGATTATAAATTGAGATTTATTATTTTGATTTGGAAAGTGTAAATAAAGAAAAAATACCTAAAAAGCAATAAGTTTTATTTAACGAACCTAGCAAAATGTTACAAAACGAATAAAATAATGCGAATCATAAGGGACATAAAAATAGGACACGGAGATAAATATCTGAGACAACCACCTTCAGTTTCAGATCATCATGCCACACATCTTTCCTATTCTTCTTTCTCTTCATTAACTTCACGTCCGTGCTGGTATATAAATTATATATATTATAAAAAAAAAATAAAATAAGGGAAATTTGTGAAAATAAATTAGTCGTCATGAATTGCAATCGGAGTGTTAGGAACTGTCAAACTCAATTGTCCTATCTGAGAGACTGATAAATATTGGTGTTTGCGTACTTTTTGGCAACTGTTTCTCTCGAGCGGAAAAGAGAAAGGATAGAGCATCGCTCAAGAGACTCCAAGATGGATTTCACAGTAATCAATCCTGCGTCTTGAACAATCAGCTGAGTACCAGTTGCATCTATACCTCATATTCGTGGATTTTGTGAAGTACTTCGTCAGGGAATGCATCTGGAGATTACTTGTAATAAGAGGCATCATTGGGAATATAGTCTCTAGTATCAAGGAATCCAATAGCAATACAAGTTGTTTCGTCTTACACCACAGGCGGTTTTCCGATTCATTCAAGGTGCGCCAAGGAGTAAGACAAGGAGTTAAGAAGTTAAGTTGCAAACCTAGCATTCAAGAAAGGGCTAAGAAAACCACAGTAGCACTCTTCTCATGCAAAAAAGCCATTGCGAATAAATGGGGGCTCCAACCCAGCATTACTCATTGTATGGTGGACAGCTCTAGACAAAAACACTAATTGCTTAATACTAAGCAAGGTTTAGCAAGAAGCTTGTTTGTGCATGGGTGGAGCACTTCCCATGACCCCCTCTGCTGTATTGGACATTCTGTTTCATCTAATACCCTTCGATATATTCGCCAAAAACAAACAGCTGCAAGCACAGCTATTTATCTTAAAGCATCTTCAAAGTGGATCAATAATAAAATTGGCCCCTCCAGTATTCTGAACTCATTCTTCACTTTCAAGTAGTATCGATTACACCATCCTTCAGATTCAGTTTGAAGAAAACTTACCGGTATAACCATCCCTTCAAGAGAAATCTGGGAGAACTTAGCACTCCTAGAAGATGATTCAATCCATTTTTACACCGATGGATTGATTAATGACCGGGTTGGTGCTCTCTTCGTCTTCCCAATCAGTGTAATGTGTGTATTATGGATCGCACAAAGGATCCATAATAGATGTTATTACAGGACACTGTATTATAGGCATGCAAGCATTGTGGCTTTATTATTTATTCTAACGATTTATGCAGAAGCTTCATGGATGAAGAAGAGGAAGAATCGATCCATCACCTTCTCTGTACATAGGTACCTGTACTTGCGAAGACTAAAGTCCTGAAATACGTATGTAAGTATACTTTATAGGTATTGTGTAGACAAATGCGCAGCAAACTCTACGTTTCCATATAGTGACAAGATTCCACCTTTTACTGAGAATATAAACTTTTCTTTGGGACCAAAACATTTTCGTACTTTTACAGTCGCTAGAATACTCAAAGATCTCGATATTCATAAATCCGATCCGATGGTATATCACCTAATGTCTTGAAGTTGTGTTCTTTAAAGTTGGCAAAACCACTGCGTATGATTTTTTATCTTTCCTAATCTTCAGACCATTATCCCTCTGGATCGAATGATGTATTGTTTAAAGCATTTACTAAAAAGTATGATTCATCTTCATCCTCAAATTACCTACCAATCAATATGATATATCTTCTTTCCAAATTCAAGGAAACTCTGGTCAATCGCCAGCTTATCTTGAGAAAAAAAGCTTCTTAATAACCAATGGGACGGCTCTTTGATAGCTTTTCTCACCGAAAAGTGTTATCCATCCTGATATCGTTTTGGGGAAAGCGAGATTATTGCGCTCGATATTTCTAAAGCATTTAATAGAGTTTGGAATTGAGCTCTATTATGGATGATGTATACTTTGGTATCAATATAGCACTCCTTCGCCGGATTAGGAATTATTTTTCCGACCGTTTATAAGCCCAACGCTTTGAAAATAAACGATGGTGTGCCTCAAGGCTCGGTATTTTCTCCAACACTATTTCTTTTCTTCAAACATGTTCTCTTGTCTGTGACTACTAACCCATTAAGATGTTTCGCTAATGACAATAGTCTTTGTTTTTAATCAAAGGGCACGGTAGTGCCTAGCCAAGTTCTGGCACTACACCCTTTTTACAGGTACAAACTCAGGCGATTTTTGACCCCTCCCTATCTTCAGTACCAATGAAGTCAGAAACTTAAAATTCCGAATATATGTTAAGCTAGTCACAAGCGCCTCACCAAATTTCAATTTTCTAGCATAACCGGTTCCTGAGATATAAGGCCTCAAAAATCACAAAAACCGTAACTGACTGACTGACTGACAGATCAAGATTATGGAGCACTTCCCGACATCGTAGAATCTTGTAATTTTGCACAACAATAGGCCTTGTCATGCAAGTAGAGGAAAAAATAGAAAATTTGAAGTTTTCCATTCAGGGTGCGTGATATCCGCCCACTTGACTAAAATTTGATGGGCTTACTTGGCAAGTTTTTTAATGCCCAATTCGAAAGGTTTTAAAAACTTGACCAGTGAACCCATCAAATTTTAGTTAGTAATCATTAAATAATAAAATTTCTCTATTACATTGTAGCTGTTTCAATATTATTCTACTTTAAATATTCGGTATTAAACCTTCATGAAGTAAGAACTCGGCGTACTTTTGGATTTCAGTACTTTTCACGGCTGACTTGTTACACAAAGGTTTTTGTATAGAAGAACTTGGCTCTTTTTTTAACATTTATGATTTTGGTCTGATCCTCCTTTCCAGATTCAACTCTCTGTTCTATGGATATCAAGTTACACGACAGACTATGTTGAACTCATTAGATTTATGTAGATCCAAGCAGCATTTTGAAGTGTGGTGTTAATCATGGTAAAGAATTTAATTCTTCCAAAACTCAAAGCTGTTGCTGTCGTTTAAACGGTGCACTGGTGCACTCACTTTTACTATTATCCATAAATTGGAACTGAAAAGCGTTCAATGCTTGGTTTATGTTTTACTGACCAGCTTTTGTAAAATTAGCAAGTGTCCAATATTGATAAAAATGCAGCAAAATGTCAAGGTTTTCCAAGAGGTTATAAGAACTTGTTTACCCCAAAGCTAAATTAAAACAGCCGCCATAACAGATTTGATGCATCCAAAACATGACTGCCCCTAAGGCTGATAGGTGACAGAAGAATTTTGAAAACATTTGCTTCTTTGTACATCGTAGAAATGTCCCTTGCTCTTCACTGTTTTACGGCTACTTCTTAAAATATTAAATAAATAAATAAATTTGGTGATGCAACAGGTCGAATATAACCAGGACCTAGGGACCTTCAGTTCTCAACCATTCCTGTGTGCGTGTTACCAAAAGGGGTAACACGATTGCAAACGGCTAATGAGCAGCACTTTTCATGACAAGAGTTATTCTTGGAGGATTTGTCAGTTCCAATTCCAGCGGCTGAGAATCGAACCCAAGACACTCTGCATGACATTGCAACGCACAAACCATTATGCCAAGGCATACTAAAGCATTTAGGCGGTATCGTATCAGCTGATGATGCGATGCTGATATTCCACGTTGTCAACAACACCTCAATTAGGAACTCTTCGAGTCCAACGTTAAATTCGTGCTCCTGTCCAAATTTCGAACAGTCCATAGATTTTTTTTAAACGATTTATCTGCTATGTTCTCAAGATGCGTTGGCCAAATTTAATGTCAATTTGTTCAATGGGATTGATCACATATAAAATCAGGAGTCCTTCGTACGGAATTCTCAGGGTGTAAGGTGAATGGAAAGGTGAAGAACAACATTGAGGTCAACTGTTCCTAGTGCAGCTCAGTCATTTAACATTCAAACGTGGTTACAGCTAAAGTAACATTCCGTTAATCGACAAATATGGAACGACGAATCTATTGCAGCCCTGCGCTTCAGGAGGAGTTAAATTGTTGTTATTATGGACGCAGTGACCTGATCACATTATAATTATTATTACCGAGAAACTTCCCATTTGAATAAAATGCTTAAAAGTTATTCGCTCCTCATTCCATAATTTAAGGTAATGTATCAGTATTATGGAATTAATGTACACAAAACGGTCTTAACTTTTAATCGATTAAAAATAACGCCATAATCACTCCTGATCGCTACTCAGGGGCTTAATAAATAGAGTCAGTGTCAGCGTGCCTGAAAGAATCACGCTAAACGATTAAGCTTGAATGCTTAATTTCGCCAAAGTTCTGATTTTTTTAATGATATTAGATAAAATTATTCCAATGGGTCTACAAGGAATTATAATCGAACATTAAACATAGAACCTTCAAGCTCCCAAGAGTTGGCACACTTTGTGTCTCCTTACCATTTCATGGCACAGAAAATAACATACGTCAGGATATGTCCCAACCATATCTTTACTAAACCGCCCGCTAGTGAATTTCCTCCATATAGCAATGCCAACCCCCTCTGGTTGCCAAGAGGAAGTGTCTAATCTTAAAGTCATAAAGACAACGCATACAAAATGTCGTTACTCTGATGTGCAGTGGAATCATTTTCCAATAGCAAATCCATCCAGAGGAGAAAAATGAACCTCACACTCCTCTGTGCTGGCTCATAATCTCTATCATAGCTTAATTCATCTAAACAGCTAGAAACGACGACGGCGACGTTTAATACGCTTTCACTATCTGCAGCTATTACTTAACGCCTTACATCTCTAACACATTCGAGCAATTCAGTCATTCTCTCGAGCACTTCGTCCTTATTTTTTTTTTTTTTTTTTTTGTTCGTTCTACTTGTGTTTTGTGTATGCTCTCGCATCTCCTGACACAGTGAATAAATAAGAAATTGAAGGATCCTTTCTTTTGGCTCGAAATTGCTTGGAAATAAGGTTCCGAAATGCTCGGGGGAAATCATTTTATCTGTCGTCTTTAATCTCTTGTATTGCACAATTGTTTGCTGCTCTTGTCTTTCTCTGTTTTCTTTCTGTTCGGTTTGTACTTTTTTTTGTTCTTCACTACTCGATTTGCTTTCTTCTGCACTTGGAGAAAATTTAATCTAGCCGACTCTATGTAGATAAAGTCGTGAACGTTCAACATACATGGCATTGTGATAATAGTGTGACCAACATCGATCAAAATAGATATAAAGTTATTTTCTAATTATGAAAGGTGTACCAATAATTCAGAACAAAACGGAGTTTCTCTATAATTAAAGTTTTTTATTTATTAATTACAAATTCTTACTTTAAATTATTAACAATAAAATATCACCTGTAATTAAAGAAACGACATTTAATGTTAACAAATTATCGATTCCTAACTAAAATTGATTTTAGCGATTCCTAGTTTGACAATCAATTTCACATATTCTGAAGGTATGTCGAATCATTTGAAGTCTTATCTATCATGTTGACATTTAGCAGTCAGGGTGATCAAATAAATTAAAGGAATACATTTTCTTTATATAGATTAACCAATCTCTGCACTGAATCAAAATTGTCAATTCAATTCTAAGGAAAATCACGATTGTCGTATTGATAACTAAACTATCAATTTCAACCAACGCAGTTGTCAAATTGACAATTTCTATTTGCAATTTGATTACTGCAGTTACTAATTTGAAAACAATGGTTGTTAATTTGATTACATAAGTTGTCAAATTGAACACTTTGATTGTATATTTGATCACAGAAGTTGTCAAACTTACAACTTGTACTGTTATTTGATAACAGCATCGCTGAAACTATACTTATTATTCAAAGTTTTGAGATATTGGAAATATAGTGCTTGTGTGCAAGGCACACTGGTATCGAAAAGTCGACGCGGGTGCAAGTCCTCCATCAGCTTAGAATTCAGGAAAACCCGCGTTCGAAAGAGATGGCTGTATAAACCTTGATAATCTTCATATATGTGGGAACTTCAAAAACCAAACATTTTGAGGGAAGAGAAATAATAGTACCGAAGAGAAAAAATCCTGGAGAACTTAACGCTGCAAAGTAATTTGGAGTAGCTCATCTCCCAACCTTCATGGAAAACGTATGTCAGGAACTGAGGGAATACAATTTACATGATTGTCCAGGCAGATGGATAGTTCACTTCATGGCTTCCACGTTAATTTTTAATTTTAACTTGCCAATCAAAGCAG
This sequence comes from Philhelius festivus, assembly GCA_963931855.1. NCBI lineage: Eukaryota > Metazoa > Arthropoda > Insecta > Diptera > Syrphidae > Philhelius > Philhelius festivus. The sequence goes on from OZ007555.1 coordinate 183,724,452, forward strand.
CTTTTTTTGGTATAGTATACAAAATTTTACGCTTTGTCCCGGCTTTCTCACTTTGACTCATCAGTTCACCAGTGAGAGCCATGTGGCCAGCGATAATGATTAATAATTTTAATATTGAGTGGATTTAGGGCACATTGGATTTTTGTCTAAAAACTGATGTAAACTAGTCAACAAGTCCAATTAAATAGTCCTAAGTTCTGAACATTTTTCACTAATATTATCTATTTTTAAAACTCAAAGTATCACATAATCATAAGAGGGTCAAAAATTCTACTATACGGCATTTCAGCTGTATCTATTCTTTACTGGGCACCCTGTAAGTACAATAGCCAGATCAAAAGGGGAGGTACATTTCTTGTACCGACGAAGTTAACTTCATTTTGCGGCAATTTTAACGTTGTAATCACGTATGTAATGTGATCATTTCGCAGAAGATTGTCAATTATATAAATATCAGAATCATTGAAGTTTGTCAGTTTTGTCGATGCATAGAGAGTAAGAGTGGGAGAAAAGCTGATTGCTACAGGGATCAGAATTGAACTTATCATAAGGTGCCATGGGAATTCCACTTTTCAATGATAGCTTTTTTTTTTTTTTTTTTTTTTTTATAATTCACACGCGCTCAAGGGTATGTTACGAGACCCTTATAATGTTATAAACACAGCACGGGCGAGGGGGAAATTAGGAGGGGAGAGAAAGGAGGTGTCGATGAACATTGGTTTTGAATGTTTGCAAATTGAAATGGCAGGGGAAAACTGTGCCGGGTAAGTTATTCCATAATTGTGTTGTGCGACTAAAAAACGAATCTCTATATTTGACGGTACGACCAAAGTTAGGCTCAAGGGTGAACTGATGAGCATTCCTAGCGAAGCGGGTATTACGTGAATTGATAAAGGGGAGAAATGCAACTGGGTACTTCGAGTGGGCATTGTTTGTGAAAGAAGCGATAAAACAGGGAAATACATGAAACATTCCTACGGTGTTCAAGAGATGGGAATGAATCCATTATAGCTCTGTTTCTAATCAGTTTTAACGCTCTGTTCTGAATTCTATCCAATAAATGGAGAGAAGATTGAGCAGCGCCTGCAGAAAGGTGTGAGTTATACTCGAGTTTTGGACGTATAAACGCCTTATAAATGGTAGCCAGATCAGAAGGGGTGAAAAATTTCTTACATCGATATAGAAATCCTAAGAATTTAGCAGCATTTTTGGCGGTCTGGAGTATGTGATCATTCCAACGAAGATCGTCGTTAACAGACATACCGAGTACTGAGAGCTTTTCGGTTTCTTCGATGCGAGTGCCATTTAAGGACAATGGCAAAGGGGGTATATTTTGCTTCATTGACAATAAACAGCATTGAGTTTTCGAAGCATTAAACTCCACACGGTTTTTTTTACCCCATTTAACAATGCTGTAAAGATCGGAGTTTAATGAGCTTATCATACGATACCGTTGCAATTCTACCTCCGATGGTATACCATCAGGACCAGCGGATTTGTTTATACGAGTATCAAGATCTCGAAGTGCTCTTGCAACTGTACGAGTGCGGAAATATACCTGTCCCATTGAATGATTTACGTTCTCAAGTACAGGAGGGGCAATGTTGCTAACAGTCAACGTGGAGTTAGCAGCAAAATGAGCTGCAAGTACATTTGCCTTCTCTAAAGAGCTAGTTATCGGTTTTTCTTTGTAGATAAGCGATGTAACCGAAGATGAAGTTGAATTTTTTATGTTCTTGACAAATGACCAGAAATTTCCACTGCCTTTGGGACATTGCAGGATTTTCTGAATCTTACAAGGAATATTAAAAGCTGAGAGTTCTATTGTCAGCAATCAAATTAATTTGAAGATTAAGACCGAAGATAATTTATAAAAATAAGAAAGATGCTCGGATACAAAATGGAGCCCTGTGGGAGGTTAACATTTATTTTGACTTAAATACATTTAGTACAACTTGTATTGAAAAGTTTCTTTTAGAGAGCTTAATGCCGACCTACATATATCAAATGTTTTGAAAACATAAAACCCAATAATCTTACTTTATCCAATACGATGCAAAGATTTCTTTCATTATTCTGTGCGATATGCCATCAGATCACCAGTGGATCTATTGCTTCGAAAAGTATTCATTTTTTAAAATATTTATTGAGCTGATAACTAATCACCATTTTCATGACCTTGGAAAGAGGGGACGTAAGTGAAATCCGTCAATAGTTTAAACGTGAAAAGGGCCTGGCTAGACATTCAGTTTTCCGTCCATTTGGAAAGAGACATGTAGATTAGAAAAGATGTAAGAGCAAAAGCAGTGGTTTTGCCAGCGGGGTTTCATTGAATCGTTTAACCGCTCTGGTCCCGAGGAGTTATGACACTTTCTTTGAGGTGCCTTGTTAAGAGATAAGCTTTCACGTTAGAGCTAATAAAAGAAGTGCCATGGAAGACGAGGCTTTGAACCGACGACAAAGGGGTGTTCCGCTGGAATCTAGTACCCTATCGAGAAAATATAGTCACCAGTCGAAGTTCTTTTTTTTTTTTTTTTTTTTTTTTTTATAATTTACTCACGCTCAAGGGAATATGAATACCCTTTAAATGTTTCAACACAGCGTGGGCGTGAAGTTACGGAAGAGAAAGAAGGATAGGAAAGATGTGTGGCACGATGTTCTGAGACTGAAGGTGGTTGTCTCAGATTTTTTATCTCCAGGGATGGCGGCTGAACTAAAGCGGAGAATTGCCGTGTCTTATTTCTGTGTCCTTTATAATTCGCATTATTTTATTCGTTTTTCATCCTTGTTGGACATACTAGTTTAACTCAATCACATGTTGTTAGTGTTATGCCTAAACAACATGTAATGAGTAAACCAGCATCCAATTGATGACAATTTATAGAAGGTTTTAATGGAATTAAAGAAGACATAGACGACGGCAGGAATCGAACCTGTTATATTGAGGTTGACAGGCGAGCACACAACCATCGCGCCACGGCCTTCAAGTTGGCTTTTCCGCATTGCCAAACGGTACTCTTCCATATCCGTTGTCTACTTACCCTCTGTTGTGGTCCTGTCTTTTATAAAAAAAAGAGCTTGAAGTTGACGTTTTTGTCACAGATTTTGAGTGCTAACTTCATAGCCAACTTTATATTTATCGATTGCAATTTCTTGAAATGGAAACATTTCGAAATGAACCTAATATGATAGATATTATACATATGGAACCAATAATGTGAACTTTAATATCAACATTCTTCTATTTCCCTTTGAATGTGATGGTATCGTTTAAATCTTTCGACAAGTGTGAAAGAAAACTCAATCACTTGTAATGATTATGTGCTTTCTGAAATCTAGAGAATTTCGATATGTATTTCCATTTGCTTAAGAGATTTATATCACTGATCATGATACAGTTGACTTATGCCTCCTAGATCCAATGGTGGTGTTAGAGAGGATTGTCAGACTTCAGAATGATAAATATCTTTCTTAAATAAAATTATGAAAGTCTTTGGTGTGCTCTAAAGTAAGAAAACATGAATAGAGAACTATTTTTTTTTACAAATTTTGGGCGCACTAAAAATATTAATACCATGCAAAGTCATTCCAAAGAATTTGGCAGTATTGGCGTAAGATATAACTTTTAACCGTACTTTTTCAGTATTTCGTAGTATTCTGCCTGGGAAGGTTCCTACGCAGTTTCTACTCAAGTTCCAAATACAAAACCTTATCAAATTCTTGAGCTATATCTAAGAATAGAGCTGAACATACTTGTTTTTCTTCAAGTACTTTTTCTACAACATCCCTAATTCTATGCATTTGGTCTATAGTGGAATGTTTATTTATAAATATTCTCTATAATTCTTCTATTATTTTGCTAAGCTTTTTCAGGAGCAGTTTCGTGAAAACTTTTGCCATGATTGGTATAAGCGATATAGGTCTGTAAGATGTTACTTCTTTTGGTGGCTTACCTTGCTTAGGTATAACAACGACTTCTGCAATTTTCCAATTATATGACACATTAAGCTTAAAGAATGCGTTTATTGTAAATTGTAGTTTTTTAAAGCCTATTGAAGGCATTTCTCTCAAAACCTGAGCAATTATTAGATCGTACCCTGGTGATTTTTTGTTGGATAACTTATGTTGACACATGCTTCTTATTTCTTTGTGTGTGACAATGGGAATTTCCATTCGTCGCTTCTATGAACAAACTGTAAATCATGTGGAGCTGTATTTTCTGAGAATGGCCTTAAAGACATTCGCAAGATGTTTAATAAGATGTCAGCCTTCTGTTTCGGGTTTTTGATCCAATTTCCATCTTGATACTTTATTGGCGGTTTTGTGTCTTTTTAGACGCTTGGCTGCTTTTCATAAGGAGTATTTGGAAGAAACATACGACATACTACGAATCTATCAAGTGAATCATTTTTCAATTCACTGGTTATTTTTTTAAATTCATTGTTAAGACGGTTGAATATTGCCTTATCGCCTGGAAATCTCGTAGTTTTCCATTTTTTTCGAGCTCTTCTATTTTCCAATATCAGCTCCTTTATTTTGACAAAGTTGGAGTACTTTATTCTGCACCCTGTTGCACATCAGCAATGAATTGTTCTACTTCCTGATCAAGTTGTTCAATTTGTTGCATAGGGGATCTCAGATTTTTAAAACTTTCAAGCTTATCTCTGAGTTCATTCCAGTTTATTTACGAATTTATTTTTTTTTTTTTGTTAATTCTACCTCACTCAGTGATACTCGAGTATGATCCAACGATAAATGGAAATTTCCTTCGACACTAGGTATATGATTTTGTTTTAATACTTTAGCTACGAAAAAGTCAATAAGGTCTGGTATTTTCTTAGGGTCAGATGGTCAGTATGTTGGCAAGCCAGCGGAATAGAATTCGCAGTTGTATTTGCGGCCTGCTTGGAACATTCGTTTCCCTTTGGTAGTTATGAACCTTGATTGGTGGGCAATATAAAGCTGTTATATTAAACTTTTGCTTTTTCATACCAATACTAATTGTTGTTACTTACATGTTTTCATTAGTGAACTTTGGTTCTTCCCTTTTTTTTTAGGTATTGCCGATCCTCCTCTAGCTTTGCCGGCTAGATGCGGAGTGAGTTCGGGAAACCAAACAAATGTCAATATATTCTACTTCTAAAAAGATGTTTAATTCGGATACATGTTGTAAAAGACCGTTTGCATTCCATGTTGCGATTTCAAATGTTCTGTCTGTCATTGTTTCTTAATAGCGACTTCTTCGCTTAATTGTTTAATATTCAAATCTTGTTTTTCAATCTCTTAAGGATAAGTGACAGCATTTCTTTTATTGAAGTTTCCTCGTTTTTTTTTTGCTAACTGCAATTATTATTTAATAATAAAATTATAACAAAAATTGTGATACGCTGGTCACACTTAATCATACTCGTATAATAGTGTTCCTATGCTTCAAATCCTATTAGCTTTTTATTGAAAGAAGAAAGGAAAAACAAACACTTCCGATGTGGTGATGTTGAAGGAGGCTTATGAGCGATATTTTTCCTTTTTCTGTAATTGACACCCGGGTATCCTCTTAAATGGATACACCTCCACTTCTGTCTCCCTGGTGAGTCCCTTTTTATTTTTGTCTTCGCATTTAATCTGCAAGCCAGTTTGCGAAATGAGTAAAAAAGGTACATAGGTTTAGGTGGTAAGTTTTATTCAAAGGCGTTTAGAATGCCATCAGTTATTGGAAGAAGCTTTAGGCTTTAGGGATCCTCCTAAAATAACCATAAACAAACGATTTGAGCTGTAGATTTATGAGTTAATTTAATTTTAACTATGTAACGTAGGTACTTCTTGCTTCGCAGTTCCAAAACCTGAGGATACGAGTAAATTCAATTTTCGGTTTTGAGATTCCTATTCGGAATGTTTAAACAACTCCGTCGTTGGTTTGAAGTAAAGATTTTTCTTTTCCAAACATTGTGTTTTGTTTTTTTCAAGATGGAGTTTAGAATCAGAATGGGACAGTACGAAGAACAAAAGACCATTAATCTTGAAACCCCTATTAACTGAAATCACACTTTGGTCTGTTTTTAAAAGCCATAAAAGATCCACCAAATTTGATTTAGTTGCCTCTAAAAATATTTGACCAACGAAAAGTTTTATAAATTCCTTGTCTTTTGCTTCAACGCACAAACTATATAGGTACATATACTCCTCGGTATAGGTATACCTACAAGCTCCAAAATGAAGAAATAAAATTCCCAAATTTTATTGGTGAACTTTTAAATGAGTGCAGCAAAAGTTTGGTTAATTTTTTTTTTGTGTGTACAGTTTATACTCTAACGACCCTCAGTTGTGTAGATAAGTCTGGGTTTTGGTATCCACGGAGACGACCATAAACATTTTACACGCGACTATTTGCTTCATCAGCGTTTTGTGATTCTAGGGGAATTTAAAAACTTCTTTTATACCTATGTATACTCGTATGTATATAAAATGTGGATGTCCTGTATGTTATGGCTTGTGCGTAGGTACTTTAAGTTTTTAGAGGAATTGATTTTACGAGCATTGTTTTTGGAGAGATATGGATTCATTTTATGACAATGAACCTCATGCTGAATTTTCTGATTTTATTTACACACTTATTTATGTCATTTAAGTTTGGGAGGGGTCTTTTATGTCCAAGTCGGTCTTAACTATCAAATAACAAATAATATGCTAATAAAACCTTAAATTAAACATATTACTTTGAATCCTTTCGGCCGCAGTGGTGAGGAGAGTATTAGTTTTGGATTTATTTAAACCATACTAAAAGTGGCAATTTGTATCTTGTTTTATTCTCTTATAAGAATGATCCAGGGTTGGACACAGAAATAGTCTTACTTGTACGAGGACGCCTTTAACTTCTAACATTATATTTTTTTTTATATTTTGCCCGCACAAAAGGAGCATGACTACCTTTAAAATGTCTGAGCACATTGGGGGCGCTTAGAAAAGTTGGAGATACTGATTCACATTCGTTTTGCATGCCTGAAGTGTGAACATCACAATGGGGGGAAATATTGGGTTAAGCATTCAACATTCGTGCAGTACGCCTAACGAACAGTAAGTCCGAAGTCAGGCTCAGCGATAAACTGATGGCCACTCCCTGAACCGCGAGTATTACGCTTGAATCGTTTTCGGAGTATTTTGCCATAATGGATAAATATATCCAATTCCATTTCGTGTTTAAAGTTAGTCTTCACCAAGTCACCGCGGGATTTCCCCAAAACACACTGCCTCTTCTTTTTTGGAAATAATGTTGTAGATAGAATTTGGACCAGTTCCCTGTGGGAGTTGTTGGTTTCAGATGGTATTCGGCCAAAAAATCATGAAGATGTTTCTAAAACATCTATTCAAAAAAGTATGCAGCTTATTTGTGATAAGAGGATCAACATTTGGAAGAAGCAGTAGCAGTCATAGCATAGTCAAACTGTATTTGCTCAGGTTGTTATGATCTTTATCTGTTCCTCCTCCGTCTTTGAAACAGCACTTCCTTGGTATAGAAAATTGGTCACCGCTTCAACCTGCTGTCCCATAACGTCAACCTTAGAAGAGTTATTAGACATTTTAAGGACCTTCGTTTTCCCATTATTGATCTTCAGCCCGACTATTTTTTGTGATAGTAACATCTCAAATAACAATAATAAATAACAATGGTGATAGAAAACATTTCTGCCGAACTCCACTATGGATTTCAAAGTTCGCTGATAACTTTCCGTTTTGCAAGACTTGACAAGTTGGACCCTTGAAGGTAACTTTTCTAATGGATATCAGGTTCTCGGTTATACCTATCCTGCCTAAGGCTAACACAGCTCATAGAGAGCCTTAGCCTAGCGACTTACAACTCTCAACCATTTCTGTGTGCGTGTTATCAGGAGTGGCGGGGACCTACAATTTTCTGCCGATTCCGAACGCCTAATATGCAGCACTTCTCATGACAAGAGGTACTTTTGGAGGATTTATCAATTGCTTGCAAAGAGGTAGTACACCTCTCAAAAACTTTTTTGCAGCAGCTGAGAATCGACCCCAAGACCATCTGCCGAGCCTGCCTGGAATCCCAATTGTTCTTTGTCGAGAGTAGACAGGGCCGCCGCAACCGTATGTGCAATATGTCCGGCGCACAAGGGCGCCAACGTCTATAGGGGCGGAAAATTAAGAGATCGATCTAACTCAACCTTTACAGCATACTACAAAGGTTTTCCTTAAGCTATTGGAACCTGTTTACATTTGACCGTTCACTACGTAGTGTCCACACACAATCTACTACAAAACTTTATTCATATTTTGTTTGTGACTGTCGCCTCTCACACCAAATAACCTCTTCGATTGCAGTCATAGTCTAAACTGCTTAACGCCATGTCGCCATATAGATTGACACCAGGGTTCGGAGACCCACTTTTTTCGTCTTCGCTATAATCGTCATGTCAACTTTGATCAAAATCTCGAGTTCGATTTTTTTAAGGGATGCATAACTTGTCTTATAGTACCTATAAGTCTCAAGTAAAAACAGTAAATAATCTTAAAAGGATGCAAAAACTATATATGCTATAACAGAAACTTTCAAACTCATTTACAGGAGACTCCCCCAAATCCTAGTCTGACTACGTTCATTGTATAAGCATTTGGTGTAGATTGGAACGCGAGAACAACAATGCACGTTTGCTTAAATTTTTCAACTGCAAAATGGAGAATAAATAAAACTTTCACTTATTCAACGTAAATACCCCCGGCACCCGAGATATGGGGCGGCAATTTAAGGTTTTGCACGCGGGCGCACGGACACTCAGCGGCGGCACTGAGAGTAGAGTCCCTATGCATGCTTTTGTTTTTGTCTTAGCAGGGATAAATCACGAAAGCAATATCTCCTGAGTTGACTGTAAGATCCATCCTCCCCCCGACGGGTTTCACCTTGTCGTGGTGGGGGGGCTTACGTCTATTCTGTCGCTGCTCGTCAGCTAAGAGATATAGACAACTAAGAAAACCCAAGGAAGTAGTAGGGTCAAGACGAGTGTGTGTTGGTAAAATCTCCGGCTACTTACGTGGCTGGAGATTTTTAAGGTATTCTCCAGGTTTTGAAAGGTGTACTAGGGAGGTCTAGGGTGAAATTGTGAAGTCTTTGATTGCTCGTCTTCGGGCTCTGGAGGGATTGACTGTTGGAAGTGAATTGCTACTGAACCACACATCGGACCATGGCAGCAAGCGTAAGTCCAAGATTATGATTGTGGTGGCATATCTGTCCGAGTGCAGCTTGCGTAATTCCCACAATCATAATGGGTGGCGGGGAGCATAAGGCATTGGTTGGTCGGGGGTGGTGCAAGTAGTTAATGCATGGATGATGGTCTTGACTTTCGGGGCTCGTTCACTTGTGGCTGGAGACTTTTTGATGGATCTTGGTTGGTAGGGGTAGTGGGATTCGTGAAGTCTTCGTCTGGGCAAGCAGCTGGAGATTTCTAAGGTCTTACTCGTGGTAGCAGTGAAATTAGTAACGTCTCCGGCTGCTTTTGTGGCTGGGGATTTCAAAAGTTTCACTGGAAGGGTTGATTAAGGCTAGGCGCGCACATTCAATTTTTAGTTTCGCAACTCTTTAGTTGCTAAAATGAAACATATGGGCTTATATGGGACACCGCGCACATAGAGCAACTCGATTCTCGAAACTAAAAAGTTTGTGTTTTGACACAAACTAAACGATTGCCTCGCATCAATTGAGCTGTTTTTTATAGGTGCAAGAGAGAAAAGAGTGCGAGCGTGAGTAAAGAGTTGCCAGTGTGCGGTTCTCTTTAAACTGGTGATTAAACTATTTGATTTCGATCACAGTTGCCAGTGCGCGACTAGCCTAAGGTTGACTAAGGTTGATCTTGGCTGGTAGGGGTAAGATTAGTAGAGACTCCGGCTGCTTATGTGGTTGGAGATTTGAAAGTCTTACGAGGTTCAATAAAGGTTTCTTATATGTTCCTATTTATAGTAGCAAACAATAGGGGGATCGTCGTCCTCGTTCTTTAGAACAAAGATTAGGAGCGTCTTTCCTTGTTTGCCGTAAGGTAAACTAAAGACAGGAGCGTGTTTCCTTGTTTACCGTAAGGTAAACTAAAGACAGGAGCATCTTTCCTTGTTTGCTGTAAGGTAAACTAAAGACAGGAGCGTCTTTCCTTGATTACCGTAAGGTAAACTAAAGACTAGGAGCGTCTTTCCTAGTTTGCCGTAAGGTGAGCAAAAGACTAGGATGCATATTGAGTCGTTGGTTTCTACCCCGGCCGACTTCTTGGTGTGTATCCTAAGGGTTGACAGGCCCAGGGTTTTGCAGGAGCCCATCTGGAAGTGACGGGTTCAGATCTGGAAATTCCGAAGCTGAGTAAGAACTTGGACTAAGTCCGGGTTCCGTTCGCCTAGGAGGCTCCATGAAATGACGAAGTTGCGAAGCTCCACCGGAAGCTATATTCTGGTACCATGGGAGAAAGTGCCCATTTGAGTCGGAGGTTGAGTTTTACCCTCGGCTCGAACCCTATCTATGAGGTAGGCCCCCTAGTGGGAGCGTCATGGTGGCTTGGTTTACTCCAAATTCGGAAACACACGGTTTTAAAGATTCTTTTCTTGAATTCAAGAGGTGTTAGATAGACCTCGCCTCCAAAGCAAGAGGTGTGCATATGCTGCAACATATCACAACTTTGCGACCGAGATAGCTTGCTATGATGGTGGTAGGCCACCCGTGGGGTAGAGCCGTAACAGCCAGGTATCCGCGTAAAACCCAAAGACGATCTTGTAAGATCCATCCTTTGTGAGGTGTTTCGCATCCTCAGTCGGGACATAGTGTTGGTTGATATAGATTTTTCTTTATTCTATTGGGGTCTAACTTTTGAGCTTCCAGCTGTTTTTCTAGAATAAATGAAAAAAAGTCTTTTCGCTGTAGCCAAAGATCGTCATCCAACATGTGTCATCTTTTATTAGTGTGTAATAAATGTCGCGTTAGGAAGAGTATTCCTAGGTTTCAGGTACATTATTTCGCATCCATAGTCGTTTATACTCCGGGGATTGTTGCCGTTTGAGGGTAATTATTATAAAATTATTATAAAATTATTATAAATACCTAGACAAAACTCTTGATTTAACCTAAGACAGCAAGCCGGATGATCGGATCTCAATAGCTCATTGTCAAATAATCTACCCAGCACGGTTTTACCTTGTCATTTCAAATTGCAAGCATTCGAGACTAAAGTTCGTCGACAAAATGTTCAAAATATTAAGGGTATCAATAAACCCTTGAACGAATGTGAATTGTAAAAAAAGGGTAATGGGTTCATTGGTCATCATATGTTTTTCAACAACAGTAAGATTATCACTGTTCGGTTCATCCTTTCTGAAAAGGAAGATACACGCCCCAAAAGCTGTGGTGTGATTTTTGCTTTCCAGCCGAGGTTCTGCCCGCCGGTCTCACCAGGGTCGTCCTGAAAAAAACACAAAACTTCAGAGGAAAAGGTCTTTAAACCTTATTACAACACCTTTATTGAAAATAACACTTATATTTATAACAACAAAATGGTTACCGCTATCCACTTTTCTGGATTCTAGTCTGGCTGCCTCATATCGGTTATACTGGTTGCTGATTAATGATGATTCGGATTTTGGTTTTAAATTCGGGTACTTTCGTGTAATCTGGTAATTCGGCTTCAAAAACTGGTTTTATTATTCTGACGTCGGGCTTATAATGCTCTTAGCGTCACTCAAAACAGCAGGCTAAGCCGGTCAGCTTAGTACTACGCTCTTGGTGGCACTAAAAACAGCAGGCTTAAACGCTCTGGTACATCAGCAGGCCCCTGTTGGCACTAAAAACACCAGGCTAAAATGCTCTGGTACATCAGCAGGTACTACTCCCCTGGTGGCACTCGAAAAGGCAAGTTAAAATGCCCCGGTACATCTGCAAGTACTACGTCCCTGGTGGCACTCTCAACGGCAGGCTAAAACGCTCTGGTATATAAGCAGGTATCAGTGCCCCTGGTCGTAATTATCACGTTTGAATTCGCTCTTAGGTCTCTTACCTGTGATGGGGTGAAGCCTTAATAAGAAATAGTTGGACAATTTCTCCTAGGGGGGAAGATCCGAGAAAGCAATTAAAGTTATATGACCGAATCGTCTGAGCTTGTCTTCGACCGGAATTAAAATGATCAATAAAATCAAATTTACTTTATCGCTTGACTTTGTGTATGACCGTAGGGGTAATTTTCATTTCAAGGTTTTTTATTGAACTTTGTATATATACAATCTGGAAAACTTAAAATTTTGTTGTTAAAAATTTGTTGGCACATAGGGGGCCTAAGTTAAGCTATGACATTTTTCTAAAATTAGCAATATACATGACTTGTTATTTTAATTAAGATGATGGCATGGTTTATTTCTCGGGTTGTTCAGTCCCGGTTGTCCAGTTGGTGGGTTTGTTGGGGGTTTGTTTTCTGATATTTTCAGCCGACGTGGGCTTCCACTCTCCGAGCTGCAATTTTTGGCGCTATCGACGAGGAGAAGGTCAGCGAGTTATCAGCGAAAAGCAAGTTATCGCAGTCAGTTGGCACGGGTTAATCAGACGTCATCAGGTTGTAAAGGAAGGGATCCAGCTTTGATCCTTGGGCGACTCCGGCTTTGATGGCTTTGATTGAAGACTTGCAGCTGTCTAGCTGAACGAAGAATTTCTTAAAAGAGATAAAAGAAAATAATATCTTTATTAGTGGCGAAGGTAACCCAAGTATTCTAAGCTTATGGATAAGGGCTTCTATCCATACGCTGTCGAATGTTTCCTCGACATCCAGAAAGCATCCTATGGTGTCTCGATGGCTGTTGAGTGCTGAGGAGACGTCAGACTTTAACTTTAATAATGGATGCAGTGTTGAATGCCCTTCGCGAAAGCATGTCTGGGATGATGTTGTTTTCATTGCAGAACTTCTTGAGCCTCCTTAGGATGACCTCTTCCAGAATTTTGCTGACATTGTTGAGGAGGGATATAGGCCTGTAGTTGGGAACCAGGTTTCTAGCGCCTTTCTTCGGGATTGCCACGATTTTTGCCGTTTTCCACTTATGAGGGAAGTAGCAGTTATTGACGCAGTTGTTTATGATGGTTGTGAGTAGTATCATCACTGCATGTGGAAGCCTTTTGATGATGTAGTTGGAGACTCCATCCGGCCTTTTCGACTTCTTTGGTTTGGAATTGGCGATGATTTCTGCAATTTCCTCTGGTTGGCACAGTTCATGGTTGTCCGTTGGGCAACTAGCTGGATAATGGTCGTCAAACTCCACTCCTTCTGAATTTGGTTGCAAAGTCAGCTGAACGGATGTCCTGATTTCATCCAGGAACGCAGGGTCCATTGATGGGCTGGGTGTGAAGTTTTCCCCGAAGTGATTCGCGAAAACTTGCACTTTGTCAGCTGTTGTTGTCACCTCAATGCTGTTGTTGATGATGACGTCAGCCATTGGCTGGGGTTTCCCTAGGCAGTTGCTTATTTCGCTGAATGCGTTTGGTCCTGGTTTTATGGCCTGTAGTCTCTTCTGGAATCGCATGTTGTTGTGGTGTTGGATCGAGTTCCGGAACATTATGTTTACACATTGGAGCACGCTTTTAACTGCCTGGTAGTCATTGTGGGTTGTGTTGAGTTCTCTTTGGTGTATTCTGTGAAGACGTTTCCTTAACCTTTGTCTGTGGCAATAGAGATTCCGCGCATTCTCCGGGAGGTGTTCGTATCTATCTTTGGACGTCTTGGGCACTTTTTGAGCTTCAAGGGCATTGATGACAGCTGACTCCAGGCGAGAGATGGCACTGTCAATTTCCTCATTTCTTAGGTTCCTGTTGGAGGGTGGTATTGAGACGTTGTCTTCTATGTCCCTCTGAAGTTTCTCAATATCAGGGCTCCTGTAGTTGACGTAGTTCTCAGGTGGGACTGTTGTTAATAGAACAGGTTGGTTGAAGTTAATGGAGAGCTTTACTGCTTCATGGTCTGAGTCACTGGGTAAGGTTGAGCAGGTGTAGTTGCTGATTCCTCGAATTAAGCAAATAAAATTAGAAGTTAGTAAGAAAAAATCTAGAGTCCATGGAGTCCTAGGAAAGGTAGGTTTTGGTTGTGACACAACAACAAAAGAGTGTTCTTCGCTGTTGATATTTATCCAGTCTATGATCGCCTTTCCTTCAGAGTCAATAGAGGTGTCCAGCCATTGATGATGCCTCGCAATAAAGTCGCCGCCAATAAGTCCATAGGTATTCTGCTTTAGAGTCCGGTTAAGAATATGCAGGTCGTTCGTAATATTTCCAGCGGCGGATTCACACTTGAAGTAAACACTGATCACTGTCAAGGTTTCTCCTCTTCCTAGTCGTATTCGGATGGCTTCACTAGTTTGTAGTCCTGTAATGACGGTTTCACTGGTGTTGGGTGAAATCTTATTCCTTACAAAGATGGCCGTCCCTCTTCGGTTTTCCGTTTTGTACTGCCGGTACGTTTTGTACCTGGTGATGTTGATATTATTCCTCGTTGTCACTTTGGTTTCGCTGATGGTATATCTAAGTAGGTCCTCATGTTACATTTTCAGTAGGGACTTAATGTGAACTGTATAAGTGATGAATGAAAAATAATAATGTTGTAGATTTGCCTGTGACTTCATGTGTCCATGGTATGTGTGAATTGAATGCGGTGAAGTACAACTCTCAATAGTTATAAATAACAAAGTAACATAAAATAAGTAGCACGGAACCTTTCGTTACAAAGCCCAAAGTAAATATGAAATAACCCCCCAAAATTGATGATTAATTTTATTGTAAAACCATTCTCAAAATCGAAGCCCCCAAAAAGGTATGATTTAACTCCCCACAGAATAATGGAAAATCTACGCGGGTTGCAAGGAACGATTTTAACTCTTTGTTTGGTTTCCTCTGCAATTCTCACGGATCTCCGTGGGTTCGCTATGGGTATACTCTGTCGTCAGGTAGGCGCTATGTAATTTTTTTTTAGAAGAAGGTACCATCTAAATAAAACGTCAATTTTAAATATCAAATAACTCCACAAGAACTCATGAAACAAATCCCCTATTTTGGGTTATTTCCTGCAGCTGGAGAAATAGAAACGTCTTCGCTTATTCCCTTTTCGTGTAAGGGTTCTACTCTAATTCGACTTTTTCACTGTTAAAAAAAATTCCACATACCGCAGATAAATCTTTGAAACCAACTGAACTTTAAAATCACGGTCATTTTAGTAAAAAAAAAAAAAAATCAATTTAAAATCAAGAGTAATCATATAAAATATATGAAATTGAATTCAAAAATGTCAAATGTATATTCCGAGCAAATTTGCTGTAATAATTCACATTGCGCAATTCATTAAGCAATTTTCATTGAAAGGATATAAAAACATAAAAAAAAAACACACATGTGTGTGTGTGTGTTTATTTCTGCAAGAGAATTCAATTAAATCAATTTAAATAAATAAAAACAAGGACTAAAAATGTTGGCCGCTTAAGGATTTATATGCTTAGTTATTAATGTCATTTCTTTTTCACCTTTTTTTGTTGTTGTTGTGCCTGCTTGTTTAATGCGCATACATGTTTCAAATTCCCAGCCAAAAAAGCTTACGTAAAAATACCAGTAAAACTTTGCTTAATGGTTTCTATTTCAAAGTCATAGAATTCAATTTTTATTGCACACATTTAGGTAGAGCTACAGTGCAGTGCGGAGGAATCTATTTTGGTTTTTTTCTTGCGGGTTTTAACAGAACCGAAAAAATGGACGAAAACTGTCAAATTGAATAATTTTCACTAAGCCCAAAAAAGTCAGGGAAGGTATAAAAAAAAATAAAAAAAAAAATTAATTGAAATATTTTTGTATGGCGCTCTTGCTAACTTATACAAAATGTACCTGGCATTTCCATGTTGTGGACCAATTATGAAACCGAAAAATACCTGTAAGGCGCAGGCCGACCCAAGTGAAAGTATTTTCACGTGTTGAAACAAAAAAATTTAGGTATTTGCACAAATTCATGCTGTTAACAACAGTCGGTTCAAAAAGTTTCAGCAGTGATTGTTAAATGAAGGACGTGGATATTTTGCTCGAGGCAAGCTCGAAGGGATAAAAGGATTTTTATTTATATTTTATTTTTTTTTTATCTGTCAGCTTTGAAGGATGCACTGCTAGGCGCGCATCCAAGTGGTCGAATTTCCAATTACTTAGTGAATCATTACTGGGGCATAGATCAGACTGAATTTGAGTGATGGCAAGGGTTATGTTGGCTTGGAGAGCACCGCACTGGTCCTTGGTGTTTTTTTTTAGCATAGACTTGTGATTTCAGGAAACCCCAGAGAGAAAATAGTATAACACGAGCTACTGTTTCCGCCATCGTGTTTTGTGAAATTCAGTTTTCTTTTTCAGTATGGCTGTAAAGCCGGGAGCCTGAACATTAACCTAAATGTCGCTCTCATCTGGGTTTCGGGTCAAAGCGCAATAGAAGGAGATGCTCACTTGCTCAAAGAGTTAACATTCCTCTTGGTGTTTTGAAGGGCAAAATCTTCTCAATGTTTCTATCAGAATCCAACCATTAGGTGGAACAGTTGGACCAATTGCATTATGTCTAGAAAGATGTGGCCCACCTATTTAATAAGTCCCAAGCGAATGACCTAATACGCAGACACAGGCAAGACATAGCCAGGGTAGTTGCAACAGAAGCAAGAACAGGTAATATAAATAGAAATAGTTCCTTTTTTGAACCTGTCACCGGGTTCGAAGTGCTCAAAACTACGAGTATAAATTCTCTGAGAAACTCAAATTCAAAATAATTGGAATTTCCAATTCAGTGGTCCAAACATTTTTGATAAACTGTTCTTTCTTTTTAATTTCAGTATCTTATCGGGAATCTTTCCTTTGAGCTCAAAAACTATTTTAATTATTCCCTCATTTAAAAAGGGAAGTAAATCAGAAGCTTTAAACTATAGACCTATTTCATTATTGTCATTTATCTCGAAAGGTTTTGAAAAAATCTTGTCCTATTTGAATAAATTAAATTTGTATATCCCTTGCAGTTCGGTTTTAGGTCATGCCTTTCCACTGAAGACGCTTTGTTGGATTTTTATTCTATTGCTTACAAAGGCTTAGATGATAAAAATTGTTGCGCTGGGCTTTTTGTTGACCTTACGAAAGCTTTCGACACGGTTAATCACACAATTTTATTACATAAATTAGACAAGATAGGATTTTGATAGGATTTCTTATCAGCAGTAGGACTTGATGGCATTCCCGCAGAGCTTATACAAGCGGCACCAACGACAAAGAGCGAACTCCTTCATCCACTCATAAAGAAAGCTTGGGTCTCCCAAGGATTTCCGAATGAGTGGAAAAAGGGAATGATAGTCAAGCTTCCTAAAAAAAGCAGACTTAACACAGTGCAAAAACTAGAGAGGGATTTGCGTCCTGCCTGCCGTTGCCAAAATATTAGCGAAAATAGTACTGGAACGCATCAGGGAACATCTAGAAGCCACACTCGATGCCGAACAAGCAGGTTTCCGCACTAGATCCTCATGCATTGATCATATCAATACTTTAAGGATCATAATTGAGCAGTGCGTCGAATATCGATCACCACTCCACCTGCTATTCATTGACTTTGAGAAGGCTTTCGATAGGGTCAATAGAGAATTTATTTGGCATGCTTTACGCAGTAGGGGTATCCTGGATAGATTAAAAGCTATTATTAAGGAAACTTATGATGGATCCAAATGTCACGTTTTGCACGCTGGCTGTCAGAAGAGTTTGAAGTCCAAAGTGGAGTCAGACAGGGCTGCATTCTGTCACCAATATTATTTATGTTGGTGATAAGTGATATCCTGCGAGCGGCCTTGATAGGAGACGGAGAAATTCGGTGGACTCTGACGTCGCACCTGAAATATCTTGACTATGCGGACGACGTATGCTTGCTCTCCCATAGGATCATGGATCTCTACCAAATGACAACAGGGGTAGAAAGAGAAGCAGAACTCGTGGGGGTGAAAATCAACTCCGGCGAAACAAAGATGATCAGCCTAGGAACCCAGTCATCTTCTCTCATAAATATTTCTCAACAACCGTTAGAGAAAGTACAGAGCTTCCAATACCTTGAAAGTATTATCTCTACCGAGGGTGGCACTGAACAGAACATCAGCAGTCGAATCGGGAAGGCAAAGGCTGCTTTTGGTATGCTTAGAAATATATGGAGGAATAACTCTCTAAGCTTAAGAACCAAACTACGGCTGTTTCGATGCAACGTCAAATCTGTTTTACTTTACAGTTGCAGCACTTGAAAAGTAACAGTAGGTGTCACTAAGAAGCTGCAAACGTTCATTAATAGATGTCTACGAAACATCCTTAGAATTTTCTGGCCCAATCGTATATCAAACGAAGAGCTTCTCAGGAAAACGGTTCAGGAACTTCTTGACTCTATTACACACATCGAAAGTGGCAGTGGATCGGACACACGCTTCGAAAAGGCGACAACCGTATTGTGGCGCATGCAATGCAGTGGAATCCGCTCACTCAAGAAGGAAGAAGAGCTGGACGACCGAGAAGCTCATGTAGAAGGACAGTCGAGGAGGAGTCAGCCCAACTAGGCAAGAGTTGGAGGGAGTTGCGACTCATATCCAGGAACCGAACAAGATGGCAAGCTGAACTGTAGATCAAAGATTTGATATCTTACGAGTATATTAGCTTAGACGAACCTGGATGACTTCTGGTAATAAGTACTCCTCGATCTTAAGACGGCAAGTTAGTAAACTTCAGGTAGAGGGGAGTTCATAAATCCCTCATTATATCACAATATATCCTAGGCCAAACGAGTTTATGGTATCAAAAGGTCGCACTCCAGCGCTTTTTGGGTCACGTAGCAAGACTGCTCATTGCTCGTAGCCACAGTTGTTAACTACCTATGCCTATGGCTCAGATGGCGCCACTCAGTTCAGTCCAGAGTAGTTTAGTTTCATATAGGTCAGTAGCCCTGAAAATTGGAACAAAACCAGAACAATGATGAACATTATTCTGCTCACAGCATGCAGAAACATCTTGATGAATGGAAAAGTATTTTTCAATATTCATCAATAGGCATTCCCTGGCCGTCGGAAACATGGTTGACTGAATATAAGCCATGAATGTAAGCAGTATTTTGTGCACTTGCAACTATAAGGTATAGGAAAATTAAGAAGAACTTGATCTATATAAATTCTTTATTAGCTTGCCTTTTAAAGACCTTTTGACAGCTTTTCCAATAAGCTTTTCCATTTGTTCTATTCTACTGGTGTGATAGAAAAAGCATCTGTCCAGCCTGTCTCCAAGACCCCTCTAAATATCATCTAACTGCCTTTTCTTTTTTCCCCTTCTTTTCGAGGTCATGGAAATGCTGATAAATTGTAATCTCAAGAAATATCTTAAAGAACGAAAGCTTTTTTCAATTACCGGAAGTATATAGACCGAGAGCCCACAGCAATTTTTTGGTGTGATTGATAACAAAAAATAATTAGCATAATTAGATAGGCCTTTTATAGTTATTTATGAATGTGAACGTCTTGCATACTCTAGTGGGCGCAATAATAGTACATCTTTTCTTCGATGGATTAGAAATAACCTTTCGGACCGTTCACTACAAGTAGTTTTGGATGGTTTCAAATCGGATACCCACAAAATAAACGAAGGTGTGCCTCAAGGCTCCGTTTTGTCTCTGAAACTCTTCCTTATGTTCATAAATGATCTTTCGTCTGAAATTTCTTATCCACTGACGACAGAATCCTCAGCTTTTCATATTCGTTCTAGATTCACATCCTTGTCTTTTGGATGTTGACTTCCAACGGTAGTGTATGATAAGATCATTAAATTCTGAGCTTGACAGCCAATGTCCAATGGGGAATTAAAAACCACGTAGAATTTAATGCTTGGAAAACTCAACGCTGCTTACTGATGTTAAAGCGTAACCCTTCCTACATGCTACTATACATGGGTGTCACTTGCATCGAGAAGACTGAAAAGCTTTCAGTTCTAGGTATGTGCATCACAGACCATCTTTTGGGGAGTGATCACTTATTTGACGTCGCCAAAAACGCTGCTAATTGTCTATGTTTTCTCCGCCGATGCAAGAAGTTGTTACCCCTTCTGATCTGGTTGTAATTTATAAAGCCTTTATTCTTACCAAACTCGAGTACAATTCCCGTATCTGAGCACTTGGTCCCTTAGACAGAATTCAAAAGAGCTATAAAAATGATGGGCGATAGGCATCATTTGGCATAATGGTTAGTGCGTTGGACTGTCATGCGGAAGGTCTCGAGTTCGATTCTCAGCCGCTGCAAGAAAGTTTTTTTCAGGGGTGTACTGCCTCTTGCGAGGAATTGACAAATCCTCCAAGAGTATCTCTTGTCATGGAAAGTTTTGTTCATTAGCTGTTCGGAATCGGCAGAAAATTGTAGGTCCCCTCCGTTCCTGATAACACGCATACAGGAATGGTTGAGAGTTGTAAGTCACTAGGTCCTGGTTCACTTCCTTGACGTACATTCAACTACAGATATTCTTTTTTAGCCGCACTGCACGAATGTGGGATTCTTCACCCATTCATTGCAATGTGCAAACATTTAAAACCAATGTTCATCGGTATCACCTTTCTAATTCTATACTGATTTCCTAATTCCTCGCACTGGGTTTAATATTATAAGGGTATTCATAACCCCTTCAGTACGCGTATAATATAAAAAAAAGCCAAATATTTCAGCATGATGTTCAATTCTTATGATGCTGCACACTAGGAACAGATGTCTCAATTATAGTATTTGTTGAAATTAAGAAAGCTTCCGTGAGTATTCGAGAAGTTGTTACAGATTTGCTTCCTTTGAAAATAAAAACAGCTAAAGGGGTCACTGAAGCTATTAAGAAAATTTGGAGGAAGATGAGGTTAGTCATATGACAATGCTGCAACTATGGCTGGAGTTCATCAGAGAATTCAAAACTCAAATCAGCAAGCAGTGTTTGTGCCTTGTGATAACTATTCGCTGGAGTCGTCAACGTCTTAAAGAAATTCATCAAAATAACAGTCAAAATACATTGTGAAACCCGGTGGAGCTCAGAAGCTGAAGCTGTTAAGCCTGCTGCATCAATACACCTTATCGAAGTAGTTTCTGCCCTAGAAAAAGTAAGAAAAACAGACAGCAAAAACATCGAGACAAGGCCAGATGCAGTTTTTGTCACTAGTGCAATGGAAACATTAGATTTTGTTTCTCTTCTATTTTCCTGGGCTAAAATCCTCTTACCATTAATTTGATGAAAACCAAAAACGTTTACATGATAAAGGGATTAGTTTTACTCAAGCTCTGGGCCAACTGCAAATATTGACCGGTCAACTAAATGATTACAGACAGGATTTGTGTGACCACGCTATTTTAAAAGAGAAAGAACGATGAAACGAGTGATGGGTAAGTGCCATAAAGAGGAAAGGGGAAATATATGAAGTGCGAAGCTGCCTATGTTAAATAAACTTTCCATGAAGATATCTTCTCGTTTTAAAAATTTAAGAATACTAGATGATCGTTTCGGCTTTCTTTGTGAGTTCGGATCAATTATATTACTTCTAATGTGAATCATATAAGGACAAGCTTGTGGAGATGAAACAAGATTGCCTGAAATTCGCAGAATATTATTCAGCTGGCGATATCTTTTTATTTAAAAAGTCAAAACAAAACGGATATCAAACAGATTTGACGCCTGCTGAGTTTTATCTTCAATGGGACTTGAAGCCTTTAAAACACTAGCAACAGCTTTGCAAATATTACTTACTATACCGATTTCTGTGGCATCTTGCAAAAGATCATTCATCAAACTCAAGTTGATCAAGAATTATTTGAGATCAACCATGAGTCAGATTTCAGATGTCAAATTTTGCAATTCTCTCTATAGATAGCGAAACTGTAGTAAATTTGGATTGTGGAGATATTATTATCAGCGAATTTGCTAAAAATAAAGGAAAGTAAGATTTTAATCAACACAAATTTTCCTTCTTAATAAAAATTTAATAAAATTACAAAGTAAATAGAGCTATTGTGTTTTATTTCTAACCATTAATTTCTAACAACGATGATGATTTTGCCGCCCCTCAAAATTCAAATATGTATTACAAAAACTGTATTTTTTTATAAAAATTAAGTTAAATTTTAAATAAAAAAAATACATGGTAAAATGTAAATGGCTTAAAAAAAAACGAAAAAGGGTTATTAATAGGAAACTTCCATAGACTATTTTTTTTATATTCAATTTTCTCAAAAATATAGAAAAACTAATTTGCATCAATTTTCATTCGCTAAAGCTCCACAAAATTTTGAATACTATTCCGTATTTCTGTAATACGATTTTTAAACATTTTTTTTTTGATTTTTACTTGCGACTTATAGGTACTATAAGGCAAGTTATCCATTCGAAAAAAAATCGAACTCGGGATTTTGATCAAAGTTGTGATAACGATGATAGCGAAGACTAAAAAAGTGGGTCCCGCAATTCTGTCTGTCTGTCTGTTTTTATTTTAACTTGGTAGATATCATTTTTAATTTTTTCCCCCACACGTTTTTTTCTTTTTTTTAAGACCAAAAATAACGGTACCTGCCATATACACAATAAGTGTATTGACGCCTCTAGGCACATCTGACCATAGTGTTATATCTGCAAATTTCTCGTGTCAAACAAATCCAGTTAGAGAAAGAGCTCCTACACTGAAAATAAAATCTAGGTATATATGACAAAAATCTAGGTAGATCTGATAAAAATTTTGTCAATATACGTCCAACAAAACGTTTTGTTAAATTGACAAAAAGTACAAACATTTTTTGAGGTCATAAACAATATTTTGTTAATCTGACAAATGTTCTTGTGGATTCAACAAAAGAAATTTGTCATGTTAACAAAGTTATTTTGTTGAATCAACAAAATATTTTGTCAATGTGACAAATTTCTTTTTGAATCCACAAGGAAATTTGTCAGGTTAACAAAATTATTTTGTTGAATCAACAAAAAATTTTGTCAATGTGACAAATTTCCTTGTGGATTCAACAAAAGAAATTTGTCACATTAACAAAATTTTTTGTTGAATCAACAAAATATTTTGTCAATGTTGCAAATTTCTTTTGTTAAATCCACAAGGAAATTTGTCAGGTTAACAAAATTATTTTGTTGAATCAACAAATTATTTTGTCAATATGACAAATTTCTTTTGTTGAAAACACAAAAAAATTTGTCAATTTAACAAAATTATTTTGTTGAATCAACAAAAAATTTTGTCAATATGACAAATTTTTTTTGTTGAATCCACAAAGAAATTTGTCAGGTTAACAAAATTATTTTGTTGAATCAACAAAAAATTTTGTCAATGTGACAAATTTTCCTTGTGGATTCAACAAAAGAAATTTGTCACATTGACAAAATTTTTTGTTGAATCAACAAAATATTTTGTCAATGTGACAAATTTCTTTTGTTGAATCCACAAGGAAATTTCCTTGTGGATTCAACAAAAGAAATTTGTCACATTGACAAAATTTTTTGTTGAATCAACAAAATATTTTGTCAATGTGACAAATTTCTTTTGTTGAATCCACAAGGAAATTTGTCAGGTTAACAAAATTATTTTGTTGAATCAACAAATTATTTTGTCAATATGACAAATTTCTTTTGTTGAATCCACAAGGAAATTTGTCAGGTTAACAAAATTATTTTGTTGAATCAACAAAATATTTTGTCAATGTGACAAATTTTGTTTGTTGAATCCACAAAGAAATTTGTCACGTTAACACAATAATAGTTTTGTTCAGTTACCAAAAGTGTTCTTTTTATACAACAGATAACCTTATAAAAAGAAATTTAAATGATCTTAACCACATACATAATGTATGTTCATACTTACTTTGTTTCTAAAATCATCAAATTGTTAAATACCGCTGATCTTATGTCACAGAGCCAAACAACTTAAATGGCGCAGAAGATTTGACTGAAAATAAAATCAAAAATAGAAGAAACTTCCCAACAATCCATTATGCTGATTTTAACGAAACGAAATGAGAAAATGAAAAAAATCAAATAATACAAAATATGTCACATCAAGATTTTATTTGTAATTTTAAATTTTTTTTTGTAAAAATTCGTAAGTACATATGTTATATATACATATGTTATATAATATATATATTTTTAATTTGTAAATGTTTAAATAAATATTTTCAAGTCACACTTTATAAAAAGAACCACTTAATTTGCCAACTACCTACTTCACTTATTGAAAGCCACTTTGCGAATGGCATGATTGCAAACCATTTGACGAAATCTTAAGCGACTCGAGTTTTATTTCTGTCATATTGACAAAATATCAGTTTTGTTTGGTAGATATGATAAAAATTTTGTTGATACCACAAAATACGCTGTTTGAGTAGAATTTTTTTTGTTATATTGATAGAAATTCAGTTTTTGTTTTGTAGATATGATAAAAATTCAGTTTATACAACAAAAATCGTTGTTTGAGTTAAGAACAGTTTTGTCGTGTTGATAGAAATTTAGTCTTGTTTTGTAGATATGATAAAAATTTTGTTGATACCACAAAATTTGTTGTTTGAGCTAAGAATATTTTTGTCATATTGATAAAGTTTTATCTATATGACAATTTTATTTTATCAATATTACAAAATAGCTCAACCTTAACAAAATAATTATCATTTTAACAAAAATGTTTTCATTTTCTGTCAAATTGACAAAAAAAAATTAACAAAATCTTTGTGGCATTGACAAACATTTACAAAACAGATTTTTTGTAGATACAACAAACATTTTGTTTACATCACAAAAATTTTTGTGGATGTGATAAAAATCTCTGTTTTATTTTGTTTTATTGACAAAACTTGTTTTGTTAAACTAACAATATTATTTGTAGAGCAATTTTTTGTTAGACTGACAAAAATTTTGTTAAATTATTTAAATTTTGTTAAATCAACAAAATTATTCTATCATATTGAAAAAAAGTTTATCAAAACGATAAAATTGTTTTGTTAAAGGTCAACAAAACGTTTTTGTCAATATTACCTAGGAATTTATTTTCAGTGTAGAAGAACCGTATGGCAGTACGAGAAAGCCAACTGGAACGGTTTGAATAACTTTTTCAGGATCTTTAACTGGTCACTATGCTTCCTCGATAGTGACGTAGACTCCAGCGCAGATATGATAACTAATATTATTCTGTTGGGAATGAAACATTCTATCCCGAATAGGGTTAAAAGTATCAGACCCAAGGATAATTCATGGTTTGATTTGAGCTGTAAAGAGGTTATCAAGGAAAAAGAGGTAAGCTTCCGGTGTTTTAGAGCCAACCCAACTGAGGAAAACCGGAAAAAGTTCAAACAAGCCAGGAAGGCCTGCAACGCCCATATTCGACGGACCAAATTTTTACATGATCAAAAATCAAGGCAAAAAATACTGCAATGTCCCAAAGGCAGTAAGAATTTTTGGTCATTTGTAAAAAAATATGAGGAATTCTTCCTCTTCCTCGGTTCCTACGCTTGTTGTCAATGACGCTCCTTTCGTTAGCTCTATTAATAAAGCTAACTTGTTTGTAAGGCAGTTCGCCGCGAATTCCACCTTGCCGGTTAGTGTCATGACTCCCCCTATTCTTGAGCGCGTTAGTGATTCTATGGGACAAATATTTTTTCGTACTCGCACAGTGGCAAGAGTCCTTGAAGGATCTCAACATACATAAATCCGCTGGTCCGGATGGTATCCCCGCTATTATTCTGAAGAGGTGTTCTTCCACGCTAGCAAAACCCCTGCGTAAGCTTTTCCATCTATCCTATTCTTCTGGGCTCGTTCCGAGTAGATGGAAAACAGCATTTGTTCAGCCGATTCCAAAAAAAGGCGACTCTTCTTCTCCCTCAAATTATCGACCGATCGCACTAACGTCCCTTCTTTCCAAGGTCATGGAAACGCTGATTAATTATCAGCTCAAGAAATATCTTGAAGAACGAAAGCTTCTTAATGACCGGCAGTATGGCTTTCGTAGCAATAGGTCTACTGGTGATTTGATGGTTTATCTAACCGAAAAGTGGAACAAATCTTTACATTGTTTCGGAGAAAGTAAGATTATTGCACTTGATATTTCAAAGGCATTTGATAAAGTCTGGCATCTTGCTCTTTTATCGAAAATGCGTGCTTTCGGCATCGACGTATCCCTACTTCGTTGGATTAGAAATTTTCTTTCGAACCGTTCAATACAAGTTGTACTAGACGGATTCAAGTCTGAAACCCACAATATAAATGCTGGTGTGCCCCAGGGCTCCGTTTTGTCCCCAACCCTCATCCTCATTTTTATTAATGATCTCCTGTCTGTAACTTCTAATCCAATTAACTGTTTCGCTGACGATAGTACTCTTAGCTTTTCATATTCGTTTTCAGACTCACATCCCTCCTCTTCGGATGTGGAACTGCAACGACAAAATATGATAAGTTCATTAAATAACGACCTAAACAGCATTGTACAATGGGGAATAAGAAACCGCGTCGAATTTAATGCTTCGAAAACTCAATGCTGTCTTGTATCGTTAAAGCGTGATATACCCCCATTGCCACTATCTATGAGTGGCACTTGCATCAACGAAACTGAACATCTCGATATTCTCGGTATGTGCATCACGAACCACCTCTTGTGGAACGATCACATACGCGATGTTGCCAAAAATGCCGCAAGATGTTTGGGTTTTCTGAGACGGTGCAAGAAATTCTTCTCTCCTTCTGATCTGGCTACAATCTATAAAACCTATATACGTCCAAAACTTGAGTATAACTCCCATCTATGGGCTGGTGCTCCAGTAACTTACTTAAGTCTCTTGGACAGTATTCAAAGAAGAGCTTTTAAAATGATTGGTGACAACAACATCATTGGCTCATTTACGTCACTCCAACATCGTCGTAATGTTTCTTGCCTCACCCTTTTTTACCGTTATTTTAACGGACTTTGCTCTAGTGAAATAGCCAGTTGCATTCCTCCCCTTAAACAATTCAACCGTATTACTCGCACTTCTAGGAATGCCCATCAATTTACCCTCGAGCCCAACTTCGGTCGTACTGTGAAGTACAGAGATTCGTTTTTTAGCCGTACTACGCGAATGTGGAATTCCTTACCACGCTCTGTCTTTCCCAGTCATTGCAATGTTCAAGAATTCAAAACCAATGTAAACCGACACTTCCTTTCTAACCCCTCCCTTTTTTCCTAATGCTCACGCTGTGTCTCTGACATATTAAGGGTATACAAAAAAACCTTTGAGTGTGTGCTAGTTATAAAAAAACAAAATATATGATTTTTTTCGAAATTTATAAATATTTTTTTTCTCAAAAACTGTTTGACAGATAAAAATACAAAAAGATTTCATTTAGTTAAAGCTGGGTAATGGTTGATTTCAAAAATGGTTATTGAGGGTACCCACCGAAAAACATTTTTTTTTGTTTTTGATTTTCTCAAAAACAGTACAACCGATTTTGATAATATTTTTTTTTTTTTTTTTCAAAACTCAATATTTCGAAAATCCCACGCCAGATTTTTGTTTAAACTTGATACGTAAAAGTTTCCTAAAAATTATTTTACCTAAAAATGAAGGTACCCACCATAGAAATGTTAAAAAATGGTTTTCAAAAATCGTATTTTTCTCGAAAAGGAAAATTTTGAGTTACTCATTATTCTTTGTGATAAAGAACTAAATTTTAGATCTCACATTACCACATCTATTAATAGATCTTACTCTCTTCGTTTCGTTAAGCGCTGCGCTGGTCAAAAGAATTTTCAGACCCCTACTTTACAAAATCTCTTACCTCACATTTGTTAGGCCCCCTTCTTGAATATGCCAGCCAGGTTTGGTCACCCTGTTATGTTACCCATTCCTTTCGTATCGAAGCCGTTCAACGAAGATTCCTTCGATTTGCACTTCGCGGGCTTCCTTGGCTTGATTCGTTTCACCTCCAACCCTATGATGATCGTCTTTAACTTATTAATCTGCAACCTCTTGATAAACGTCGCAAAGTAGCCGACATTGCATTCATTCATCAAATTTAAGCCGGTAATATTGATTGTCCTACGCTTCTCCAAAAAATTTCATTGCATACTAACCCTAGAAATCTTAGATTGGTGTCTCTCTTTATGTCAATTTTCACCGAACTAATTATGGTACTAAGGAAGCATTGACACGCATGCTTGTACCTCCAACATTATGCAAAATTCTTCCGACTTTCATACCTCCAAACACTCTCTCAAAATCTCGCTTTATTCCAACCTTAACCACACAATCCCTCCACTGTGCTTAAACACCCTCTTCTAGTTCTTAACCGCTCTCAATTTTAACTCCTCCTAATTCAAAGCCCCCTCGTCTTCTTTTTCTTTTCTTTTTTTAAGTTTTTTAAAGTTTTTGTTTAATGGGCCTACGGGCCCAGATTAATATTAAAATAAAAATCTAAAAAAAAAAAAAAACAACGAAAAACCAACCATAGATTTTAAGTTTAGATTTTAGTTTAGATTTTAGTGCACGCTTGTATTAAGCTAAATAAATAAATATATAAATAAATAAATAACGAATTTTAATGAAATTTTTTATAGAGATGCTTCAAAACTAAAAAAAAAATATTTTTTGAATTTTTGAAAAAAAAAAATCATTTTTTTTTGGAAAATTCGATATCTCAAAAACGGCTCAATATTTTTTTTTTGGAAATTTAATTTTGGTTCATATAGTAATAAAACTTAAAGTTGGCGCTACAAATTTTTTTCTTAAAATTTTTTAAAAATTTGTGGTTTTAAGAAACCACTACAACGACTTATAAGTTTTATTCTTGCATAAATTCATGTTTGCATAGCATTCTTACCACTAAAAGAATTTAAAAAATTAATTTTATCCTTATGAACAGTTTTCCCTAATAACATTCATTTTTAAAATTCCTAGTCTATTACGTAAGAGCAAGTTCAAGTGACCCAGTCGTGCATTTTATTTTTTTTAAATTACATTTTTTTTTAGGAAAATCTCATGGATTTCCTTGAAACTTGACAATTGTTCTATCTACAAGATGCAGAAAAAAAAATATTTTATCTAAAATTAACCGTGCCCACCATATAAATGTGGAAAATTGTTTTCAAAAAATTTTTTTCGCGAAACGACATTGAAAGATGATCTTAAGTCTGATAAATATTAATTTAAATATAAATTAAAACAAATAAAATTATTTTTTATAAAAAGAAAAATTAATGTTTTATTTATTAAGTTTAAAGTTTTTAATTTAATTTTATTGCAACAAATTTAATTATTATAAAATAGCGACGCGTTTCGGATTTAATAATCCATCATCGGGCTAATGCTGTTGTACTTAATAAATAAAACAATAATTTTTCTTTTTATAAAAAATAATTATATTTGTTTTAATATATATTTAAATTAATATTTATCATAATTCGCGCAACATGAAGACCACATCACAATTAAGATCTTGATTGTCTTAGAAAGAATAGAAAAAAATAGCATCACAATATTGTTGACAAAATAATAATTTTAGTATTTGTGCTTGCTTTCGTAAGCAGAAACTGCTAAAAATAAATAAATTCTCTGGTGTTACCAGGGGCGTATTTAAGGATTTGGCGCCCCGGGCTGAGAAAATTTGCCGCTCTTTAGAACAATGAAAATACAGTAATAAAAAATAATAATAAAAAACACAAAATGCATAATTGACTACAAAATTCCTTAACAATAGATTCGTTATCTAAATTTTTTGTCAGTTCAGCTTCTATATTTAATTATGCTAAACTATTAAGGCGGTCTTGGCTAATGCGAGACCTTAAATAGGTTTTTTTCGTTTCAATACGGAAAATTATCTTTCTGCACTACAATTTGTTACTACAAGTTACAAGTGAACAAGTAGGTATATTCTTAAAGCAACCTCAGCACATGGAAATGCTTCCTTCAATTCTTTCTTTCCTATATGAAGGTTAAGCTGCCTTAAACTCATATTTCCAGTGTTGTTTCGCTCCAGAAAATGTTTAAACAAGACACACCCTTCTTGAAAATCTTTCCCAAGATCAACCGGGTATAGTTTCTGAAGATTTTTCTGAAGAATTTCTTCTCTTCAGCGCACTCAATAATTGGTCGCAAATAGGAATAAATGTATTTATTTTGAAATTTTTATGTCCACAAAAAAGAACCTCCCCTTCGGCTTCGCGACACTCATCATCTCGTTTTTTCCTCTTGACGATTCTTTTTTGGTCCATTTTGTAATTTTCAGAGGTTTTGCTTTTTCCCGTCTCTTCAAAAACATCAAAGCATTCTCGTTTTTCTCTCACAAACGATATGAGTGCCTCGTAGAGCCTGGACACAGTTTCTACGTCTGTATCAACACTTTAAATTTTTTTTGATACAATATTGAATTGCTTGAGTATAGGAGTAGAACCCCAAAATTGAAACAATATTGCTGTCTCAAGGGACTTCTGTTGGGACAAATTAGCACGATACAAAAAAGATAAAATAGGTATTCGACGATTTTAACTTTAGTAAAATGTTAGAGATAGGATGATGCTAAATTTGATTGAAGTTAGCAAAATCGTCTTTTTAAATAGTATTATACTAAGATAGTTTTAACATCGTACTAATTCGACTAAAATTTTGCGCCAATACCTATCGTTTTATTTATCTATCATTATTAACTATTGTACAAGAAACAATCATTATATTGTTTCTTAAGTCGTTCAAATGACCTTATACTCGTATCTAGAATCCGGCTTGATGGATTTTTATAATTTTTTTTTAATAAAAAGTGACTCTTTGTAGATGGTTTAGAAACAAAAAATTAAGTTCCGTCCAGCCAAAGTTTTTCTAGCTACATAGCAACAAGTGTTTTTTTTTTTTGATAATGTTTTCGTTTCATTGGAATTCGTTCCAAAGAATAGGTACATGTCTGTAAACATTTTTATTATGAATTTTCATTATTAAAAATAAGAATAGTAAATAGTGAAAAAAGTGAGTGACATGTTTTATAGAACTCTCTCACAGCCGGACATGCTTGAAAACTCAAAAAATCGCTTTTTTCAATCTTTGTATTTTTTGTTTATCCTTTAAAAATATTGTAAATTAGACAATTGTTAGGGGTGGCTTCCGCCCTTTTGCTTGTATGTTTTGAAAGTTCAATCGCTTCAAAAAAGTATTATTAATTGGTCAATTGCTAGAGGCGGCTTGCGCCCTTTTGCTTGTATGTTTTAAAAGTTCGATCGCTTAAAAAAAATATTATAAATTGGCCGCACCTAGCAGCCTTGCCGCCCCGGGCTGTAGCCCTTTTAGCCCTAGGGTAAATACGCCCCTGGGTGTTACAGCTCGATGAAAGCCGAAGCCTTTTCTGTTCTTGTTGAATGTAGGAAGTTATATACCCTTCAAGAGTGTCTTGTCATTAAAACATCCGTACTTAACGAATTTGGAATACTCTGATTCACAGATGAATTTAAGTATATTGTTGCGAATAGAGCTTTATACTCCTACAGCGCCATCTGTTGAAAAATTGCATATCTACTTTATGGAAGGAACAAAAAGCTCTTTTCCAATGTCATATGTATTTCCCCTTATTCCAAACAACTAGAGCATTCCAAGACAAGAACCTTCGAGAACAACTAATTTGAGTATATAAGGGAGTGTTCACGGTGAGCGGAGACAGTTAATTTTTGACTATAGCTAAGTGTACACGATTAGTAGATCTTACAATATTGTAAGATCTTACAATGTCTGACAATTATCTACCAATGAGCTGACAAATAAGTTGTGTGTGTACACGGTTGGTACAAAATCTACCAATCTCTTACAATTAATTGTCAGAAGTTGGCTGACAATTCATTTTCAGATAGCCGGCTTAATACCTACCAATTAATTGTAAGAGATTGGTAGATTTTCTACCCATCGTATACACACACAATTAATTGTCAGTTTTTGTGGTTATGGAAACTGTGACAATTGAACCTTGGCTGCCAATTGTCTGACAATGAAAAAATTATATGATGCTAAAAAAAGAACATCTTACAATTTCTTCATTGTCAGAAACGTCAGACAACGATAAAAATTGGAAGGCCTGACAATAAATTGTGTGTGTACACGATTATCAAATACCTTACAATTTACCGTCTTACAATTAATTGTCAGATACATTTTCTGACAATTAATTGGAAGATTACACCATTGTCAGCTAGCGTACACATGATTGTCAGATTTCTTACAATTAATTGTCAGACAATGATCTAAAAATTAATTGTCAGACAAATTTTCTGACAATTAATTGTAAGACTACACGGTTGTAAGACATTGTTAGCATGTTTTTCCCTGACAGATCTGACAATATTGTAAGATCTACCAATCGTGTACACTTAGCTTATGAAAGTGTGCAAAAGGTTTGCTTTTGCTTATTGCATTGTGGAAAGTGTTATTAAACAAGTGTGATTTAAATTTGGATAAAAGTATTTGAGTTGATTATAAATTGAGATTTATTGTTTTGATTTGGAGAGTGTAAATAAAGTAGAAATACTAAGAAGAGTAATAAGTTTTATTTTAACGAACCTAACAAAAACATCACAATATCAAGAAAATCCACCCCAATTTAGTCAAAAGAAATCCTAAGATAATAAAACCGTTTCCTTCTCGTTACACCTACTGTGAGCCGGAACTTTTGAACTAGCGATAAAAAACGCCCTCAGGAGTGCGGACAAAAATCCATCGGCAACCGAAATACTATATATATTCACACGAAGATATAGATTTGCATATAGGCAAAACATTGCAGGACAACCACATGTGCTTGGCCAATTTGAAGTGGTAAAATGCATATATACGTCCGTTCGTAAGCAGTCCATAGTTTCGTGCCTATATTTGCATCCGGTATAGAAATTTTTTATGTATTTAAAAAAAAAAAAAACATACAAAACAAAACACAAATGTGTAAAAAAAAATTCCAGTAAAAACAGCGCAATAATCACCAGTGCAAAAATCACATTCGTGAAAGTCCAAGCGAAACGTAAATTTTTCAATAAAATATTTGAAACAATAAATTTTGTGAAACGAATTCTGAATTGGCTACAGAACTTCCTTACTATACAAACAAATTCATATGCATCCACTGTGCCCTGCAACGTAGGCAACAGCAACCATCGATCCGCCATCAGTAAAAAAAAAAACCCAACGTGTTTTAATATGTGACATCAGAATAAGAGGGGGGGGGGGGGGGGGGCAGCATATACCAACGGGTTGAAATAAATTGGAAAATTTAAAGTGGGTGGAAACTGAGCCTCTCATCCGAAATCAAGCCAAAAAGGCTTGACATGTAAAGTGGCAGAAGTCCGAAAAAGCTGTTGATTTATTTACGTTGATAAAAAGATCTCAATTTACTGGAGTGCAACATTACGTATATAAATATGAAAATTGAGGCATAATAATCGGTTAAAAAATTTAAATTCCAACTTAAGAAATTAAGAACAAAATAAATCAAAATCGAACTAACGGAGAAGTTTGACAGAGATGATACAGAATGAGAAAGATGTACATAATGTGTGAATTCTGACAGTTTCACTTCAGCTTGCTTGTAAGAAATTAAAAACTGTGTTTTTCAACGAATTTTAGCAAAACCTGATTAGTAGGCTCAAACTGGAATAAAGGACTATCCACATGAGAGCTACCAACGACCGACGTGGTTTCATACCCGTAACCATCGACCAAATGTTCATATTCTAGGCATTTTGGAAAAAGACGGTTAGAAAACCACCGAACCCTTTGATGTCGAGAAAGGTTTGGGGCAAGGCGACGCGTTATCTTGTAACAACTTTAATATCGTTCTTGAAGCTATTGTGCGCACCTCACAAATCAAAAACTGAGGAAAATTTGTTTAAAAGTGCGTTCAACTACTTGCTTATGCAGATAATATTGACATCATTACGAGAACGGAGCATGCTGTTACTGCTGCGTTTGCAAGTATTGAATGGGAGGCGGCGAAAATGGGTTTGGCTGGTAATGAGGACAAGACGAAATATATGCTACTCGTATCATCGAGAAAGGAATCTCAACATAGTAAACTCGGGCAAAACGTCCCGATGGATAGGTACAACTTCGCAGTTGTCAAGGACTTTGTCTACTTTGGTTTCTCTATTACCTCAGAAAATGACATCAGAGGAGAGACCAAATGAAGAATATGTCTCGCCAATCTCTGTTTCTTCGGGCTAAGAAGGCATTTGAGTAGTAAAGCTCTCTCTCAAAGAACCTAGGAGGCCTTAGGTAAGACCCTTATTGTCTTGATCAAGATACTGATACTTGGGTAAAGAAGATTCTTCGAGTGATTGTCGGTTCAGTATGTATCAATGGAGTATGGGGGAGAAGAATCAACATCGAGTTTTACGGGTCTTACAGTAACGCTGAAAATACAGAGCCTGAGATGACTGCGACATGTGGAGCGTATGGACACCGACGCAACAGCCTGACGAGTCTTCGAATATACTCCTGATGGTTGGCGCAGCATATCAAGAACCCATCTTAG
The DNA here is from genome assembly GCA_963931855.1 of Philhelius festivus. Taxonomy (NCBI): domain Eukaryota; kingdom Metazoa; phylum Arthropoda; class Insecta; order Diptera; family Syrphidae; genus Philhelius; species Philhelius festivus. Next base: position 183,759,010 of record OZ007555.1, read on the forward strand.
GTGGGGTACACTAGGGCCAGCTAGCTAGAGACCGAGCTGGCTGAAGGGGCTTGTTGTGTGAGCCCGTAGTCCATCCTGGAATGTTAGTGCCATCTAAAGTTAAGAATGGCAGGTAGGCAATGAATGCCACTATTCATCGCAATAAATGAAGGAATTTCAGATCTAACATCTTAAGTCCGCTGTAATGAGCTTAGATGAGTTTCTGTCTTCAACGAAATTAAGACCTTATCAACGCTTCCGCAAAAGAACCCACCCACTCCGTGAGAAGACGTTTGTAGGGAGCTGATAAAAATCACTGATTGGCTAAAAACAAATAAATATAAAAGAACCCCATACCAAGACGAGAACCTTAAGGAAACTCTGACAACATTGAAATGCTTATTGAGAGCTTTGAACGTTGATCTATTGTGATTCAAAATATCATAGAATCCGTCAAAACAAAAATATCCAAGAGCTTAAGGTGTTGATTGATGTGATTTTGGACGTAATCTGTTATATCTTTAGTGTTTTGTCAAAAAATTAATTCATGCTCTCCCCAATCCTGACCATTAGCGGCGACTCAATCAAATTTTAATGCCCTATTCTGCTTATTTTTTCGACAACTTCTTCTTCCACCCATGCCACTGTACTTAACATACATCAATTCACATTTATATACTCCTGCTTCAACCTTAAATCCATCAACAGCATCATCAAGCACATCTTCCTTCCTCCTCTCCTGCACCGGTATCAACAAAGTTCGGCACTACGTGGTCCATATCAGAATCGAATAATCGACTCAACAGTTGAAAAAAAAGAACTATTTCTTACGAAACAGGGCTCGTAACGCTGACAAAATATGCATCTAAAAGCTTTTGCTTCAAGCGTTCCCTTGAAAATATGTAATTTCTTTGCTAGTTTTTTTTTTTCGCTCAGTTTACAAGCTTATAAACTTATAAACATTAGAGACTTGCAGATGAGGAAAACTGAAGTTGAGACTGAATTATGTAATTTAAATGAAGATAAGCAGCTAGGATTTGATGACCTTGCATCCATTATTTTAACAAGGTGTGCTTTTGCCTCAGCACTCCACTTCAATATACGAGTAAGTATTATTAATCTTTCTCTAGGAGAAGGTGTTTTCCTTGACATTTTTATACTTTACTTACTTAAAGTTGTACTACAGTCCGGGGTAGACCAGGTCCTCAACTAACAAGCTTCTACAGCTAGCTCGGTCCCATCAAACTTCTCTAGCTAATTTGAGGTCCTCTCCCACTTGTGTGCGTCAACTGAGTCACGGTCTTCCTCTACTGTGCCGTTCCTCGGGGTTGGATTCAAATACTTTCTGGGCCGGAGCATTTGGGTCCATTCGCTCTACATGACCTAGCCATCTCAGTCGTTGGACTTTGATTCGTTTGACTATGTCAATTTCCCGTCTATGACGACGGGACCAAAGATCACACGAAGAATTTTCCTCTCGAAACATCCTAAAGGCCTGTTATAGACTTTCGACAAAGTGCATGTCTCTGCACCATAGACAAAGACCGGGATGATGAGAGTTTTATAGAGGCACACTTAAGTTGCTCGAGAGAGGACTTTGCTACTCGCAGTTGCCTTCTTAGTCCAAAGAAGCAGCGATTGGCAAAAGTTATTCTCCATTTGATTTCTGCGCTGGTATTGTTTTCTGAATTTATAGCGGCACCTAGGTAAATGAAGTCCTTAACTACCTTAAAGTAATAGCTGTCTGTAATTATGTTCTGTCCAAGACGTCGGTGTTATGTGTCCTTTCTAGATGACAGCATATACTTGGTCTTGCCTTTTTACAGCTAATCCCATCTTCTTCGCTTCCGCCTGAATGCTCACAAATGCGCCACTGACATTACGCTTTGTTCTTCCAATAATGTCAATGTCGCCGGCGTACCTGAGCAATTGGACGGACTTTTGAAAGATTGTGCTTCTTGTGTTGACGCATAAGGTTTGCACTATTCTTTCAAGAACGATGTTGAACAAGAAGCCTAAAACATTTTATGACATCAAATGCATCGGTGAGATCTTTTCCGAACTTGATGGAGCAGCGTGCATTCTTCATCGTCATCCTGCACAAACGGACAAGTTTTTCAGGGATGCCAAAACTAGACATTGCTCTATATGGTTCATTCCTATAGATGCTACCATGCGCTGCTTTAAAATCGATGAAAAGATGGTAGGTGTCGATTTGTAGCTGCTGCGTTTTTTCTCCAAGATCTAACGTAATGTGAATATTTGATCGATGGTGGACTTTCCTGGTCTAAAGCCGCACTGATATGGACCTATTAGATTGTTGACGAAAGGCTTCAGATGTTCACATAATACGGCAGAAAGGATCTTGCACGCGATGTTCAGGAGACTTATGCCTCTGTAATTGGTGCAGTTAAGAGGGTCTGTTTTCCTGAGGATCGGACAGACAACGCTGAGTTTCCATTCATAGGGCATGCTTTCTTCCGAGCATATTTTGCAGATGAGCTGGTGCATATTCCCAACCAAGTCATCGCCGATCATTTTGAACAGTTCGGTAGCGAGGCCGTCAGCTCTAGCGGTTTTGATGGACTTGAGATTCGATATGGCTATCTTCACTTCGTCCAGGTAGGGTGGGCGGTATTGTTGGTCTGTGTCGCGTAAGTCGAATGGTACTACCTCTATAGCAGCGGCATTTTCTTCTTCATCGTGGTTATAAAATGGTCTTTCCATATTCTTAGCATGGAACTATGGTTCTCCTACGATGTTCCCATGATTATCCATGTAAGCTTCGGATCGGGGATTGTATGCTTGTATTTTTTTGTTTACCTTTTGGTAAAATTTTCGAAACTCATTGCTGCTATCGCATCCTTAAATTTCCTCGATCAAGCACTTCTCATGCACCTTCTTCTTCTTTCTGAGAAGCCGGTGTTCTTCTCTGCTCTTCTGTTCGTGGGGCTCATGAGCAGCTCTAGTTTTTCTTTGCGGCTCCGCTTTATTTGCTTTTGTTTTGCTACATGTGCTTGCCGGCACTTATCGTGAAACCAGGGGTTTCGTTGTGATGGTTGTGTAAAACCCAGAATATCAGAGACGGCCTCTCTGATAGCTGCTTGGCAATGTTGCCACTGGTCCTCAATACTTGATGCTGGCGGCATAGGACTTCTTAAGAGGTTGTTAGAAAATCGATCGGAAAAGGTCTTTACGATCTCTTGCGATTGTAAACGTCCAACGTCGAGCTTCCTCGCAGTACTTCCTTGTTTTTGCTTGGGTTGGGATATCCGCAGCCGAGCCTTGGCTACAACGAATTGGTGGTCCGAGTCCATGTTAATAACTTGGAACGTGCGGACATCCTCTATAATGGCCTTGAATCGCAATGTGGTCGATCTAGTTCACCGTTGATTAATCAGGTGATCACTATGTCCCTTTGTGAATATCAAGATGTTTGAACGTGAGGCGCTCGTTCACACAGTTGAAACTCAAGACTTTTTGCCTGAGCCTAGTTCCAACAACAAATCCTTATCCAAACAAACGCAGCTTTTGTTTTCGATAGAAGTCACAGTAAAAGATATCGCAGTCTTTTAATTTTCGTCCCGGTCCGTCCCATCGCATCTCTTGGATGGCAGTTTAGGGCTTCCACTAATTTTTCGGCTGCACGTGGTCCATTAAGGGACCTTAGATTCCACGCACAAATCCGAAGCTCGTTGCCCTTATTTTGTTTGCATTTTTCGTCATCTGTGAATCCGTCCGTATCCAAGTCTTGTTTTTGCTTTGCAGGAAATCATCCTAACGGCACAACCCCCAACCTAGAGGGCCAGGTTCTAAGTACATATAGCAGGATAAACCGCTCCTTTCCTTACAGGCCTGAGCTCCGTTGATTCCATCTGGGGAATTCCTCTTTGAGGACTGGAAAAAAAAAAGTTTAGGGTTTCACCAAATTTTTTTACTTAAATGGCTTGGTTCGTACCTTACTGGTAGAATACAGCATGCTCGAATTAATAACCTTCTCTCGGATCATGTAGCAGTTAGTTCTGGTATCTCCCAAGGAAGTCATTTAGGAGCCCTCCTATTTTTGATTTTTTTAAATGACACTACAAAATATTTCAAATATTGTGTGTGTTTAATGTATGTATATTCAGATGATCTAAAACTGTATCTAGCTTCAGACTGCATTAATCTTCAGAATGATTTATCAAGCATATCTGTTTGGGGCAGGCAACAACGATCTTCATCTTAATGTTTTAAAAGATCAAAGTACATCATTGTGCTGAAAAACCATTGCCAACCAACGTTTACTCCTTAAAAATTGAAAAGATCAAGAAGCGATTCACCAGAATGCCTATGAAGATTTTGATTTGCGGTCTTACAAATCGAGATGTTTATTACTTGCGACCCAATATCTGGAAATTTCGAGCTCATATTTTGAAATAATGTTCATCAGAGATATTATTATTAACTACAGAATCAATACCCCTTTTTGCTTTCGATGGTAAGTTTCTACGCTACCATGCGAGTATTTGGCTATCGTTGTCGTTTGTATGTCCCTTTCCACAAGGAAAACAACTATGGAAATAATGAGCCATTAACGCCCTGTTTCAAGCAGGCAACCTCCGTATGTAGTGTCCTTGAATTTAATATGTTCCTAAGCACAGATTGTTTCTTAAGCTAAGAGCAGACGGTATATAAAAAGTCGCATACGTTTGCGGTGCTGACGTCACGTAAAAAGTTCAAAAAGCAGAGCAAATGCTATACGTAAATCAGTGTACGCAAACTCGCATAAATAAAGGGTGTTCAGACGTTGTGCAGAATCTGTCCCAAAAGCCGCACATTTGTTTGCGTTGATTTACTCGCACATCAAGTGTTCGCAAATGAGTGCGCGAAGAAGATGACAAAGGACTGGCTCCTGCATCACTAGACGGAAGGATTTGTCGACCACCTCACGCCAAAAATCCAGCTTTCCGAGTTTGTATTCTGCCGAACCTGCATCCCAAAGCCTAGGGCGCTTCTCCACAGCAGTAATCAGAGATTTAACTTCGTCAGTCGTCCAATTGTCTACACTATTCGACTACAAAACTCAGATTTTCTTATGCGGCGAATGTTACTTTGCCGAGGCTCGTTGATATCTATTTGTGCTGATTCGCAAATTTCTTTTTTTTTCCCTTGAAATTGAACACCGATGCTACGAGTATGACAACAACTTGACAATTACTACTGGAAATATGCCCATTTGCGTGATCTTGTTTTCGTGTCATCGCAAATGAATAATGAATGGGACGGTCGCACATGCTCTCACATGCACGCAACTGTCACAAAAAATGTGCGAGGGTGTTCCGACGATATGCAAAAACGCCGCACATTTATGTGCGACTTAGCAGTCGCACATCGTCTGCAAACCATTTGCGTGCATTTGTGGAATGCCCCAAAAGAGTGTTCAGATGATAAGCGTCAATAGTCGCAAATGATGACGTAAAAATGACGTCAGAACCGCAAACATTTGCGGCTTTTATATGCCGTCTGCTCTTAGCTTAAGAAAATTGTTATCTTTTTTGTACTTTGGTGGGTAATATTTATGCATGTTTCTTATGAAAGTTAGGTTATAAGTAGTTTATAAGAGCTTTGTCAGCTCTGTTTGATGAAGAATAAAAAAAAAAAACAAAAAACCAAAAATTCGACATGTTGCACTTTACTGCCGCCAGAGCTCTGCCCGTTACTATTTTACAATTCATTACTACACATATTTTAACTATGTCAAGTTTAAAAACTACTAAAACTATTTTGAGAACAAGTCATTTTTCCCCTTTTCGCTGAGTGAGCTACAAGCGGCAATTTCGACCAAAAACATATTTCTCACATATATGTATAAAAGCTCCATGAAATGTTAAATGCCTCATCATACCATACCTACACCATACACTGGGACAAAACGTTGAAGCCTGGATCCTGCTGTGTTTGTCCTAGCCCTGCTCTAATAGAATTAACTAACTTTTATTTTGATGTTTAACTGAATTTGGTTTTATTTAATGTTTTGTATAACTTTTTGATTGTTCCTCGACTAACAGTTAGTGATGCTATTGGTTTGAGTTCAACACACACACACACACTCAAACAGCCAGCGCTTAAATAATAATGAAGTTTTTCCGTAAATAGTGTAAAGTTGTTGTTACATTATTTGGGCACTAACGGTATAGATAATTTGAGTGAATGCATGTTTGCTTGGTTGTGGTTTGTTTTGTTGTTTGCAGTTAAAATTGTGTTGTGTGTTGTGTAAATTTTTGGGAATTTAGATAAATTTTTAGAATTGTGTGCTTTTGTTATTCCGACATTTTGAGGCTTTTAATTTTTATTTTAGAAATTTGGAAAGCTATTTTATTATTTGTGCTTTGTGTGCTAGTAAATTAAATTGATTAAACTAAAAAAGTTAATAAATGGAAATTGGTATTTCTGAAAACCGTTTACAAAGTATTAAGTTTGATTTTGTATTGTATTTTCACCCGAAACAAGGGAATTAGTGGATTATTCAGCAATGGGCTAGGGTTTTGTTCAAATTTGATCGCTAGGTTAACCATTGAACTTTTATATCCGAAGCCTAGTATCTACAATTGATTGTTGAAAAATAAACATTTGAAGTACTGATTTTAAAAGTTAAGCCCACTATCCGCAATCATGCTTGCTGTATGTAAAACTTGCCAAGAAAGTTTGTGGTTGGAGTTTTGTGGAATTTTCGTATACTTATTCGTATATTTATGAATTGGTTGATCATGGATTTCAGCAGTTTTAGAAGAATGGTGTTTTTCATTTTCTTAGTGACGTCAATCAACTCGAATAGTGGTAAGTGCATTGGACTGTCATGCGGGATGTCTGGGTTCAATATGCAGCTGAGGCCACCTGAAAAATAAAAAACAGAACATTTTTTTCAGAGGTAGTGTTCCTTCCGTAGAAAGTGACAAATCCCCCAAGAGTATCTTTTGTCATGTTAGATGTTCGGACTCGGCTATCAATTACAAATGGAGAGGATTGCTTCTAATACGTACACTGGAATGTTTTAGAGATGTAAACCACTAAGTCCAAGTACTCGAGTACGGATCGCTGTGATAAAGACACCTCCAATACCACCATTTTTTTTTAAATTTATTTTCGAAGTTCTATTTTTTTAATTTTACATCATTACGAAATGAAGCTTTAGTGAAATGTTGTAATTATGGCGATTTATTTAGATTTCATTTTACTTGCGATATAAAGGGTGGCCAAATACAAGTTTCTTCTTAAAAATTTAATAAAACGAACAACATTAAATTTTGTTAATGTATTACGGGCTTATTAATAAGAGCAAACATTCCCATTAATTATGGAACACAACGTAGTTCAAGTGGCTGCCTTGGTTGGCTTCGCAGTAGCGCATTCTGTTAATTATCCAAGACCTTGTTGATACTTTCGGGCTGTAGCTCACGAATTGCTTGGATGATTTTAGCGTTAAGTGCTTGAATCGTTTCTGGATTATTGGCATAACATCGGTCCTTTAGTCCACAAAAATTGGCGTTTCGTCCCCGCGATCTATTTGTTCAAAAACTCAAAAAATATCTCTTTTTAAGTTTTGAAATATCTACAAAGGTTTTCAAACTTTTTAGAAGCTTTACTGTAAAAAAATTTCATTAAAATCCGTTATGTCGATAATGAGAGTTTAAAATTTGAAAAAATGGTTGTATGGTAGGTACAGTCAGTAATATCTTAATTTTAATTTTTTTTTTTTGAATTATAGATCATAAGAATTAATTAAAAGAAAAAAATGTATAAAACATGTTTTTTAACATTTGTATGGGTGGTACCCTTACTTTTAAGTAAAATAAAATAAAATGCACGACTGGATCACACGAACTTGCTCTTATGTAAAAGTACTTTGGAATTTAAAATTCATTTTATAAATTTAAAATATGGATTTAATGAGATAAAAATGTTCAAATACATGGAATTGGCGTCTGATTTGCGGAAAAGTATGAACTTACGCAAATAAAATTTAAAAATCGCTTTATTAAAGTAATTTTTATATAACAAATTTCTTTAAAATTTTTCTAGAACAAAATTTAGGATGCCAATTTTATGGGCTTAGTACTCGTAATATAGATTTTAGGAAATAATTTCAAAAATAATCGTTCACAATTATTCAAGTTATTGATTTTTCAAAAAACAAATTGGATTTTTTTTTTCAAAAAACCAAAAAAAATATTTTTTTCGAATATTTTTGTATATAATATTATTTTAAACTTAATGGGGCTCCTTCTAAAAATTTTTGGTTAAAATCGTTAGAGCTGTTAATGAGTAAGACGAAAATCAAAAAAAAGGTCTATGACAGATACCATTAATAACATTTTGCCCCAAAATTTTTTTTTATAAAAATGTAATCCTTTATCACAATATCGCACTCAATTTTTATTATCAAAATCGTTAGAGCTGTTTTCGAGATAAATAAGATTTTGCAATACGGGTGTATGGGGGTATCGTTAGTTTTGGAGCTACAACAAAAATTTCAATTTCTCCTCTATGGAATCACCGAAGACCCAACTACTGAAATAGAAAAAAATAAGTCAAGTGGTTTAGTCTGAAGGGAGAGGTACAGACATACAGACACACTGAAACATGTTTTTTGTGTACTAAATTTTACTTAAAACTTTTATAAAAAAAATTGATATGCAAATTGAATTTAAGATATTGAATTTTCAAAAAAAATTTGTATTATTTTTTTTAAAATCCAAAAACAATTTTTTCAAAAAACTTTTTAGATTATATTTTTTCAAATGCAAAGGAGCTTCTGCATAAGAATTTTGGTTAAGATCGTTAGAGCCGTTGATAAGAAATTCGAAAATGAAAAAAAAAACCGTTAATAACATTTCCCGCCAAATTTTTTTTGACCAAAATGTAGTCAATGTCTATAATATAACACCTAATTTTGTTTATCAAAATCGTTAGAGCCGTTTTCGAGATAAATAAGATTATGCATTACGGGTCTATTGGGGGTACCGTTAGTTTTGGAGCTAAGAAAAGAATTTCAATTTGTACTCTAGGAAATCACCGAAGACCTTTAAGTACCGAGTTTAAAAAAAATACTACCAGTAGTTTAGGCTGTTGTTCGAGGTACAGACATACAGACGGAATTGTCGGACCCACTTTATTCGTCTTCGCTATCATCAATCAATCAATGTCAACTTTGATCAAAATCTCGAGTTCGATTTTTTTTCCAAATGCAGAATTTGCCCTATAATACCTATATCGCAAGTAAAAAAATCTGTCCCATTTTGTAAAATGCATTAAGAAACTTTTATTTGTCAAGTTTGAAAAAATACAAGCGTGGGTTTTCGAAATATTGAGTTTTAAGAAAAAAAAATATAAAAATATAATACAAAATAATATTCAAACTTTTGAGTAGCTTAAGCGTAAAAAAAATGATCAAAATCGGTTGTACCGTTTTTGAGAAAATCAAAAACAAATAAAATGATTCCAATCATTCTTCCTTTCGTAAAGTCATGATTTGCAAAGTGGTGGAAAATGCATAAAATCTTTATTTAAATCGATAGTACGGTCGATATAATTTAATTTTTGAAGATTATTTCATACAAATGTTGGCCGCGGCTGCGCCTTAAATGGTCCATCCATCGCACGATCTAGGCGGCCAATTGACTGGGGCCAAACGTGAAATAAACAGTTCACCGAACTCGCCTCTCAATTGGTCCATTGTAACGCGTGCTGTGTGGCATGTGGCATCGTCTTGTTAAAACCACAAGTCATGTAAGTCAAGCTCTTCCATTTTGCGCGAAAAAAAGTTTGTTATCATCGGACGGTAGCGCTCAGCACTACAGTAACGTTGCGATTCGCATCATCTTTGAAGAGATACGGCCCAATGATTCCGCCAGCCCATAATCCGCACCAAACAGTGACTTTTTCTGGATGTATTGGTAGCTCTTGCAATGTTTCAGGCTGCTACTCACTCCAAATACGTTAGTTTTGCTTGTTCACGTATCCATTCAACCAGAAATGAGCTTCGTCGCTGAACACAATTTTTCGATAAAAAAGTCGATCTTCGGCCAACTGTTTAAGAGCCCATTCACAAAAAATCACCATTCGTTAAAACAAAACATAAAATAAAAAAAATATCAACGAACACATCCTTAAATAAATCAATACCTGCCAATCTTCAGTCATTCTTTTCCAGACATTCTCAAATTTGAACTGGCAAATTTATCCACATTATTCCTTCTTTCTTGTTTACTGTGCAATTTCAATGCGCGGTCTATACATTTACCAGTAAAACACGACTGTTATTCATAGTACCAATAAAATCCTATATGGTAAACTGGGGCACATTCGGCACCAAAAGTTCAAAGCTTCGAATTTACGAAATTAATGAACGTATTTAAAAATCTTTAATATTATAAATGAAACTTTAATATTTTCGCTTCAAAATGAAATAAAGAACTTTTCGTATTACTTTTAAAAACAATTATATTTGGTTACTTAATAAAAAAAAATAATTTCGCCGTGTCGGGGCACATTCGTTTTTGCTCGAGGCACATTCGACACAGAAGCAACTCGAATCTTCTATAAACGTACCATCTGACTCAGCGTATGGTATCTCAGTGTCATATTCAACTGAAGAAACAGATTCAATTCGTTTTTACTTACATCTAAGACCTTTTCTATTTTTGTTTTGCTGATCTTGTTGCATAGGTTCCGATGAAAACTGTACAACTCTTTTCGCTGCTTCGATTTGTTTCTGATCTCTTTGAGTTTGTCTTCTGCGCGGTGTTTTTCTGTGGAGCTTGTTGATATTCGAGAAGATCCGCTCCTTGAAGTGTTTTTTGCAACTTGTAATCGGTGATATGATACTTTGCAGTGGTGTTGGCTGAATTTGTGTTGGTGACAAAGAATGTTTTGTGGTTAAGGTGTTCATCTGCTGTTTCTTTTGTTATCATTTCCAGTGAAAATTATTCCTCTTGGAAAATCTGGGAACTAAGAGGATATATTAAATGGGTGGATGATAACAATCCCACGATTGTTACCAATACTCCGCTCTCAGCCGATGAAATTTGGCAGACGGATCTCTCTGGCCTCTTTGAGCATGAACCTAGAATTTGGAATTTTGTGATATAGACGTTAAGTTAAGAAACAAATAATATAAAAGTATATACCTTTAGAATCTTCAACACAGTTGTTATTCCAGGTTCGTCTAGATTGTATCCTTTGGCTCAAATGAATGCTTCTCATAATTTTTTTTTTAAATTACCAAAGAAAACTAATCCTCTCTGATTTTCTTAATCAATGAGTATTATTAAAACAGAAAGTCAGTCTTCTGAAGCTTCATTGCTACCATTCCATTTTTCCGGATGAGGTATTCCATTCAAAATAACGAACTCATACACAAACTTTTTGAATGTGTGATCAGACCAAAAACATAAATGTTAAAAAAAGAGCCAAGTTCTTCTATACAAAAACCTTTGTGTAACAAGTCAGCCGTGAAAAGTACTGAGATCTAAAAGTACGCCAAGTTCTTACCTCATGCAAGTTTAATACCGAATATTTAAAGTAGAATAATATTGAAACAGCTACAATGTAATAGAGAAATTTTATTATTTAATGATTACTGACTAAAATTTGATGGGTTCACTGGTCAAGTTTTTAAAACCTTTCGAATTGGGCATACAAAAAACTTGCGAAGTAAGCCCATTAAATTTTAGATTCTACGATGTCGGGAAGTGCTCCATAATTTTGATGATCTGTCAGTCAGTCAGTCAGTTACGGTTTTGTGATTTTTGGGGCCTTATATCTCAGGAACCGCTTATGCTAGAAAATTGAAATTTGGTGAGGTGCCTGTGCCTGACTAGCTTAGCAAATATTCGGCATTTTAAGTTTCTGACTTAATTGGTACTGAAGATAGAGAGGGGTCAAAAATCGGCTGAGTTTGTTCCTTTAAAAAGGGTGTAGTGTTAGAACTTGTCTGGGCACTACCGTGTCCTTTGATACGTCAGTCTATGTTGGTAAAATGCCAATTTCTTCACATATTGCCTCAAATCTTTTTGTTGATCTTTGGTCTAGATATGTCAGGAGGTGTATTTAAATTGATAGTTCGTTCTTGAGTCTCTGAATCCGAACTATCATTCAATGGGTTACACCGTTTTATTCCTGACTGTAAGGTTGTTCGTTTGATACCATGTTTTAAGGAAGCTGAACCTAAAGTTACTCGCCCATTTCTAACGTCCGAAATGGCTGTTTGTATTGAAGTTTCATTTATATTCACTCTGTTGATCTTTTTTTTTATAGTCGCGATCCATGTCTTGGATAAAAGAAACAAAAAACAAAAGCAAATGGTGAACAAAAAAAAAAAAAAAAACAACTAATTTTCTTTGTCAACTAAATAAAACTGTCAATTTACAAAGCATCGTATGAATTTGCATGAGAATCCGTTCAGGGTCGAAATGATTGGTTTACACAGTACAGTTCTTAATAAAAACGGCAATGTCGAATCTGCCCCAAATCCGAATGTGCTCCGGCTTACCGTACATGTCAGCAGATTTTTCAAAAGATAACATTAAAGTGTATCAAAAATTCTAATCTCTAAATCGTTTGCAAAAAGAAAACCATTCAATATGCTTCAGTTTCCAAACTCAAAGCATTCGAGTACCTACTCAAATATCCTGGAATAAATAAAAATCCTTTATTTCTAATGCGATATGAATGCACTCAAAAAGCTGATTATCTTCATCAAAAAGATATTATGATGTGACGGTCAGCTAAAACACAATAATTAAACCATTCATAGGGCAATTCAATTATTGAATGGAATATCAGGAAAGTCCATTTCTACTGCAAGAGTGGTAGGTACTTTAAAAGGATCCAAGGAATATATAGGAATGGACCAAAAAATGGAAAAAAGAACTAAGCATCATTCTCCACTCATCCACTAAATCATTCTGCATTTAAGTGAATTCATGCATCTTATTTATGAGGAGATGCATCTGCCAGAGTCGGAAAAAGGAGCTAACGTTTCGATTGGATACCATGAAGTAAGATATTTTTTACCTTTTAGATATAAGTACCGATGTGTACTTATAAGTATACTATGCATGTTTGCCCCATTCACTGCTGGTCTGGTCCTCTGTTTGCTGCAGCATTTCATGCACTCAAGCAAATGCATTTCTATTTTTTTTTTGCAAATGCAAATGCGAATAAAAAATACTAAAGGTACCTGTGTCTGAGGAATTGGAAATTTTATTAGAAAGGTAAATGGCTCGAAGTGGAATAAATAGTTCCTTTGGCTATGACAAGAAAAAGGAGCCAATATTTATATAAAAAATGCAGATTAGTGAAATATTCGCCCTAAGCTCCAAAAAGCAAAAAAAAAAATTTACTTCCAAACTATACAATCGCAAAGGGAAGACATAATATAATATATTAAGGTTTATGGTGAATGCAGTGGATGCGGTATCCACAAGATATCGGGGGTTGAAATCTAATGTGACGTATATGGGTATATAGAAAATATTAAATACTCACTTGTGCTTATTGTTATTCTGTGTTAGATTTTCTGGACTTTAAATTCCAGTATGGAAAAGTGAGAAGTACAAGAAATCAATCTGCATTGATAATAGATTTTGTAAAATTAAGTAGCTAGTATTGATTTGCATAAGAGAACTATCATGCTGGAATACTATTGTGCGATAAAACTTTCATACGAGAAAACTATTTTGTGAGAGAACTATCATGTGAAAAGTAATAATGTGAGAAATATATCATGCTAGAAAACTATCATGCGAAAGAACTTTCGTGCGAGAAAACTATCATGCGAGAGAACTATAATGCAAGAAAATTATCATATGAGCACAATAACTATCATATAAGAAAACTATCATGCGAGAAAACTACCAAACTAGAACGCTTTCATGTAAGAAAGCTTGGATGCGAGAAAAATATTTTGAGAGAAAACTATCACGCGAAAAAATATAATGTGAGAAATATATCATACTAGAAAACTATCATGCGAGAGAACTATAATGCAAGAAAACTATCATGTGCGAAACCATTATGAGGAAACTATCATGCGAAAAAACTATCATGAAAGTTATAATTCGAAAAAAACTATCGCGCAAGAAATATATCATCGAGCGATAACTATTATGCGAGATAATTATCATGCCAGAAAAATATAATACGTGAAAACTATCATTGGAGAAAATAGTGCTATCTTGTTCCTTTGTATATAAAACTTATTGTTCTATCAAGAAGACGAAAGATTGTGGCGACATCTTGAGGCTAGGGACTGTAATTGCTAGATTTTTCATTGCTAAATTTAATAATAAAATATTCTCTTTTTTACTTCTTGTTTTGTATGTTATCCTACTCTCCACTGTACAAGCGTGCGCTAATTTCTGCGCCACCACCAGGCTAGCGTTCGCAATACAAAATCATGCTCCATGATAATACTGTAGGTTATATTATACAAAGCTTGTACTACTTTTAGACGATTGTTTTACAAATGTATACGACTGAAAAATTTTTGGGGAATTTAGAATAAAATTGTTTAAAAAAAATAAAATTTGTAAAAGGTTAGGTTAGGTTAAGGTGGCTGCTGACCGGAAAAGGCCAACACACTTAGACCAATATTTGGTCTGTTGTGAAAATCACCCTTACTCGTTAAACAATTTTGAGCTAACTACTCGTATGAAGCGTTTGAGACAGTGAATGTCGGAGTTGTTTAGATCACTAGGATCGTTATAGTAGTAGTCTCCCAAGTGGAGTCTACGTCCTTGTGCTAGGGCAGGACAAGAACATAGAAGGTGAGGAACTGACTCCTCTTCTTGTTCATCCATACAGCTTCTGCAAAAATCATTTGCAGGAACTCCAAGACGGAAAGCATGTCTTTCTATTAGGCAGTGTCCAGTAAGGACACCAATAACGAAGCTAATATGCAATTAGTTGTTTTGAGCGTTTAGTGAGTTAATGGGGTCCAGTGACTTTATAGCAGCTTGGCTGTCTGAGAAAATACGTATATCAGTAGTCAATATAGCCAAGAGAGGACTTTTTTTTATTGCTAGAAGCTCTGCCTGGAACACGCTACAGTGATTGGGAAGACGAAAAGATAGACTAAGATTTAATCTTTCGGAGTATACGCCTCCACCGACCCCATCATCGGTTTTAGATCCATCTGTTTAGAAGAAAATTTGTAATAGGTAGAGCCGATAATGAGAGAGTCGAAAATAAAAAAAAAACAGTTCCATTGCAAGTGCGTTATTTTTTCTCAAGCAAAGGGCTCTATTTCATCCACCACTTGGCACTTTAGACCTTGCAACTTATCCCAAAAATAATTTCCGACAAAGTAAAAGTGCTAAGTGTTTCACCAAAAATGCAAAGTTCCAAAACTTTGCAGTTTGCATTTTTTCATGTTTTTTTGAAAAGTGAAAAGTGTGCGCGTTCACGAACTAAAAGACAACTTTGCATTTTTAGTCGTATTTTGAAAAGTTGCCAAATAAAAAGCAGTTCAGCGTTTCTGGAACTTCCCCCTACTTTCAAGAGCAATGCACCTGAAAATCTAGGAATTCCAGGTTTTTTGAGCTCTTTTAAAGAGAATAGGTAAAAGTAGATTTATTTAATTCAAAAAAGAGTCTAATATTTTACCTTTCTGTAAGGACAATATGATCATAACTTCTTAACAATACCTTACAATATAATATACTATATACCTAGCTCTGAGTATACTATTTCAAACTTGTTATTTTATTATTCTAAATATAATATTGTTTGCTAAAGAATAGAAAATATATATGTATATGGAGATTGATTTAAACCTTTATTTCAATATAAGAAGACCTGTTATAACTCAGAAGTGGGATAAGCCAACAAATTGAAGATTGCAAATTGAATATTGGTATAAGTCAAGATTAAACAAATTGAAGATTGCAAATTGAATGTTGGGATAAGCCAAGATTAAACAAATTGAAGATTGCAAATTGAATATTTGGATTAGCCAAGATTAAACAAATTGAAGATTGCAAATTGAATATTGGGGTATAAAAGATTAAACAAATAAAAATTGAAAACAAAAATCAGAAATTCAGAATATGTCACAAAGAATGAACAAATGCGAATTGCTTGCATGGTGTAATGCAAACAATGTGGAAATTCCGATAACTGCAACAGTAGCGCAGCTTCGAGACATTTATGTAAGAAAAGAAGCTGAAATTTTGATTCAGCCTTCAGAAAACATTGAAATTTCCGAAAATTTAGAACTTTCCGAAAATCTAGAACATTCTGAACGACATGATATTCCGATAAGTTCTGATGAAAATAATATAATTCCAAGGAATGTTACACAGTTTGATGATGAAGAAGCTCTCATTGAAAAAGAAATTCGTATTCTTGAAAAGAAAAAGAAGTTAATCGCATTACGCAACGAATTGAAATTTTTAGACGAAGCGAGTGAATCAAGTAGGATTATTACACCTTCTTTCAAAGATATGAAGCACTCGATTCCCGAATATTCAGGTGATGATTCATATGATGCATATAAATGGATAGATACATTTGAACGCATATGTGAATCATTGAATGGTGATTCTTCCTTCCGTTTGAAATCCATCCGTCGACTTATGCGACCTGATTCCGCTGCTGAACTATTTTTACGAGTTGACAATTCCAAAACTTATGATGAATTCCGATCAAAATTTCTTTCAAATTTTGGACATAGTTACTCAATATCTGAAGTAATTGACAAAATGCGAAAAACCACCTTCAGCTCAGTAAAATCATCAATTATGGGTTACATTTTGAAAATGGAAGAACTTGCATCTCGTGCTAATATTGATGAACGACAGACAATCCAATTTATAATCGATGGATTTGGAGATCGTTCAAATAATGTGGCCATTTTGTATCCTGCTCGCAACATTACTGAACTGAAACAATTATCTCAGCGCTATTCACAGCTACGTGAAATGAATTCCGCTCACGATACTGTGTCCCATTCTGTTGGTTTCAAGCATTCCGCTTCCTTAGCGATTCCGTCGAAAAATGAAACCAGATCAAGAGAAAATAAACAAGTTCTTTGCTACAACTGTTCCGGAGTTGGGCATTATTCCTCATCTTGCCCCGAGCCAAAAAGAAAACGAGGGTCATGTTTCCGATTTGGGTCGACTCAACATATAATACAAAATTGTTCAAAACCTGCACCTAACAACCGACAAGTGGCATTGATTGATTCATTCCGAACTAATTCCGATTCCGTTCAAGCATTTGATCAAAATTCCGAAACAAAATCTCAACATCTTGATGAATTAAATCATGTAAGTGTAACTTTTCTGCCCAAGAGTTTTGATTCACATAGTAACACATTTACATCTCTTTTTGATACTGGAAGTCCAATTAGTTTGATCAAACGTTCCGTTGTTCCCAAAGAAATTCAATTTGGACCAATTCAGCCTTCCGGTTTTAGTGGAGTTGATAATTTCCGAATATGCACATATGGTGAAATTGAAATTTCTGTAACTTTTCATGGAATTGCCAAATCAATCAAAATTTATGTAATTCCCGATTATTTAATTAAACATTCATTGATATTGGGTCGCAATTTCTTGCGATTATTTAAAATTCGTTTATCTTTTATTTCAAATTCGCTTCCGAAATCCAAAATTGAACTTAATATTGATTCCGATATTAAAAAAATTAAAGTCGATAATCAAGTGTTACATTGTGAATACAGTAACTTGTTGGGAAAAGAATTAAGATTTTCTTCCAAATGTTTCTTGTGCAGTCAGCCGTTAGTTCTCGGCTTAGCTGATAGTTTATGTGGTAAACCTGAGAACATAAACTGTCATTTGGTACCTGATATTTATGCTATTGATTTAATTGAAATCGGATCTGAATCTTATAATATTAACCCAGACATAAGTCTTTTTCAAAAAGAAAGAATTAAAGAGATTATATTTTCCGATTACTTATGTGTTGATAATATTCCAATTATTGAACACGATTACAAGATGAGAATACATATTTCTTCTAATAATCCTATAAGTTATGCTCCGAGAAGAATGTCATATGCAGATAAAAAGATTGTTGAGGGGACTGTTCAAGACTTATTAAAAAAGAAATTCATACGTCCAAGTGAATCGCCTTACGCCTTTCCTCTAGTTTTGATTCCAAAAAAATGTGGCGAAAAACGCCAATGTGTTGACTATAGACCATTGAATAAAATAACTGTTCGTGATAGTTTTCCGTTACCACTTATTGATGAATGTTTAGAGAAGTTGAGTAAAAAAAAATATTTTACTACTTTAGATTTAAAAAATGGATTTCATCAAATTCGCATGGATGAAGGTTCAGTTAAATATACTGCTTTTGTTACCGCAAATGCACAGTATGAGTATTTAGTTATGCCTTTTGGTTTGAAAAACGGCCCACCCGTTTTTCAACGCTTTATAAACTACGTTTTGTGTCCATTTTTAAAAGAAGGATCCGTTGTTGTTTATTTAGATGATATAACCTTGGCTTCTGATACTATTGAAGAACACTTTATTTTACTTAAACGTGTTTTACGGCGACTTGCTGGATTTCGCCTCGAACTTAAATTTAAAAAATGCCAATTTTGTTATACCGAAATAGAATATTTGGGATTCACTGTGAGTCAAAAAGGAATAAGACCTAACAATCAACATTTAAGTGTCATTAAGCATCTTCCGTTTCCCTCTAATGTTTCCGAACTACAAAAATGTCTTGGACTATTTTCATATTTTCGTAGATTTATAAAAGGATATTCTACAGTCTCGTTTCCTTTATGACAATTGATGAAATCAAATGTTCCGTTCAATTTTGATGAAACTTGTAAAAAAGTTTTTACTTCTTTGTGTGAACAATTAGTAACTAGTCCAGTCTTAGCTCTTCACAATCCAACACGTGAAACCGAATTGCATTGCGATGCTAGCTCATTGGGATATGGTGGTATTCTTCTTCAAAAACAAGACGATGAAAAATTTCACCCGGTTGGATATTTTTCAAAAGCTACTTCCGATAGTGAGTCTCGTTACCATAGCTATGAATTAGAAACGTTAGCCATAATCTATTCTCTTGAAAAATTCCATACTTATGTGGATGGTATTCCGTTTCGAATTGTTACTGACTGTAACTCATTAGCTCAAACATTAGATAAGCAGACCATCAATCCACGTATTGCTCGTTGGGCTCTTGCTTTGGAAAAGTACAATTACACTATCAAACATAGAACTGGCGCATTGATGGGTCACGTAGATACTTTGAGTCGATATTTTCCAGTATTAGGGAAGGATACACCAAATTCACTGGTTTCAATTATTGACGTTGATGATATTGATTTTCAGCTTAAAGCTTCGCAAAACCGTGACGAACGTATTGTTCGATTAAGAGATAAGTTAGAACATGAATTAGTTCCTAACTTTGTTTTGGAAAATGGACTTGTTTATAAAAAAGACAAAAATGATCGTTTGTTGTTTTACGTTCCACGTGAAATGGAAAGTAATGTTATTCGTGAAGCACATAAAAAATTTGTCATTTAGGTACTGCTAAATGTCTTGACCAAATTAAAATGAATTATTGGTTTCCGGCTATGAAAGAAAAAGTTGAAAGTGTTATTCAAAATTGTTTAAAATGTATTATGTATTCTATTCCTTCACATTGCCATAATCGAACATTGCATTCAATTCCAAAGAAACCTATACCTTTTGATACTTTACATATTGACCACTTTGGCCCACTTCCATCTATTCGTTCAAAACGAAAACATATTTTGGTCATGGTAGATGCTTTTACAAAACATGTAAAGCTTTATCCAGTCAATTCTACTAGCAGCAAAGAAGTACGTGCTTGTTTAAGTAAATATTTTGAATATTTTAGTCGACCTAGAAGAATTATTACTGATCGAGGTCCGTGTTTTACTTCCTTAGAGTATAGTTCTTTTCTTATTGATCATAATATTGAACATGTTAAAATAGCGACATCTTCTGCTCAAGCTAATGGCCAAGTAGAGCGTGTTAATCGTATTTTGAAATCTATGCTGGCTAAACTTTCAGAGCCCATTCAACATTCTGATTGGACTAAAATGTTAACGCAAGTTGAATTTGCTATTAATAATTCTATTCACTGTAGTACAGGTGAAACACCTTTTAAACTTTTGTGTGGAGTAGTTCAGCGGGGTCCTAGGATTGATGTTCTTACCGAACATTTAGATGAAAAATTTGAAAATTGTGATCGTGATTTTGATAAAATGCGGGAAATATCAATGGAGCAAATCGAAAAATCTCAGCAACGAAATTCAGATCTAATAACAAAGAAGTTTCGACCAGCAAAAATATTTACGAAGGGCGAGTTTGTTGCAATTAGAAATTTTGATAAAACAGTTGGAACAAATAAAAAATTTACAAGCAATTTTAAAGGACCGTATAAAGTTTATAAGGTACTACCTAATGACAGATATGTTATCAGGGATATTGAGAACTGTCAACTTACTCAATTACCATACGATGGCGTTATTGAATCTAGAAATATCCGCGGCTGGGCTGATTGGCGTAACTCAATGGATGTTAATCTTGATTCTGAGTGTGAAGAGTAACACCATTTTATTTATTGCATATTTTCCAATTTCATTATTTTATTTAACATTTATTTGTAAATCTATTAAATTTAATGAATACATTTTATTAAGATATACCAAAAAAAAATAATAATAATATTAGATTCCTTATAATTTATAAGTTGTTATGATCGGGACGATCATTTGTCAGGTTGGCCGAGTTGTAAGGACAATATGATCATAACTTCTTAACAATACCTTACAATATAATATACTATATACCTAGCTCTGAGTATACTATTTCAAACTTGTTATTTTATTATTCTAAATATAATATTGTTTGATAAAGAATAGAAAATATATATGTATTGTATATGGAGATTGATTTAAACCTTTATTTCAATATAAGAAGACCTGTTATATTTCAATTATTAAGAGAGTTTTAAGAAATTATCAAAATGTAATTGGGGAATGCTTTTTAGCACAAAATGTAATCTTAGATAGTTGAAAAGGACTGAATAAAATCTACCATTCTGATTACTGGATACTATATGAGGGCTGAATGAATCCGAGTTTGTTAAGGTTTAATGATCAAATTATGTCATCATACATGTAATCATTAAGTAAGAGCCTTAGACCATATAGTACATTTTCTCTATACCCTTCGATTGGCCTCAGCCTTTTGGAAGGGATAAACTTTTCGGTTTGTAAAAGATTCGGATGCTAGTAAGTACAAAGTATTTTAGTGTGAGATAGTGTTAAATACTTGTACACGTGCAAATATTATTAATGTAGGCCAAAAGAGACAATTCAAAAAAAAAAATCCACGACTGGATCGCACGAAATTGCTCTTATGTAAAAGTACTTAAGAATTTAAAATACATTTTATATATATGAAACATGGATTTAATGAGATACTCGTAAAAACGTTCAAATGCATGAAATTGCCATCTGATTTCCAGAAAAGTATGAATTTACGAAAACATAGCTCAAAAATCGTTTTATGTAGTAATTTTTTTTATAAGAAATTTCTTTAAAATTTTTCAAGAACAAAATTTGGTATGTTAATTTTAAGTTTTAAGTAGTATGGATTTAAGGAAATAATTTCAAAAACTAATAGTTCACCCGTTTTGAAGATATTGATTTTTTTTTTCAAAAAACGCAAAAAAAATGTTTTCGAATATTTTTATTTACAATATTATTTTAAACTGAAGGGGCTAATGCTAAAAAAATGGTTAAAATCGTTAGAGCCGTTAATGAGAAAATCGAAAATAAAAAAAAATGTTAATATCATTTTTTCCTAAAATTATGTTTGAGCAAAATGTAGTCCATCCTCATAATGGCATAACTAATTTTTTTTTTATCAAAATCATTAAAGCCGGTTTCGAGATAAATAACATTTTTCATTACGCGTGTATGGGGGCTACCGTTAGTTTTGGAGCTAAAAAAAAATTTTCGATATCTCCTCTAGGGAGGTTTATAGAAAATAGCTCCAGTGATTTGGGCTGTAGGAAGAGGTAGAGACATGTAGACAGACAGACGGATTTGCCGGAACCACTTTTTTCGTCTTCACTATTATCGTAATGTCACTTTGATCAAAATTTCGAGTTCGATTTTTTTTACTAATGCATTACTTGCCCTATAGTACCTAGTAAAAACGCAAGTAAAAACGGAGGAATGAAGGAGGGAGAGCCATAATTCTTGAAGCTGTTGATTAAGCCATTCTTGATATTATATGAAAGGATTCATTTGTTGCAGAAGGGATAAATTTTCCTGCAGCAGGTGGTGATGGATCTGGCTTACTACCTTCCGAGTAAAGTCTTCATTGAGGAAATAATTATTCTCAAGGAAGAGGAAATTTGAATCTGAGGAGAATAAACTTACAGTTTTGAAACTTTAACAATTTCCATTCTAAAGCCTAGTACGCAGATCACGCTAAAATTTATCTTCCATACAATTTTCAGCTGGAGATAAATTTTAGTTAGGGTTTTTAGCTGAACAGTACGCAGTTCACGCGCTAAACTCAAATTTTTATCTACTACCTTATCAAAAAGTCTCCACTTACTTTAGCGCGTGAAATAATGTTGAACACATTCTTTCACAGATAATTTTTGATATTTGCGAAGTTCTGTATTATATCCGCGAATCTATTTAAAAAGTTTTTTGATTTTCTCAAATTTAATAATGGATTAAATAGTGAAATATCAGAAAAATGCACGTCTTATTCGAGTTAATCACTTGTTCCACTTGCGGTTTTTTTTTAAGATAACTTATTAACGTACTCTAAAGCTACCACAAACTTTTCTAGCGGTGATATGTGATCCGAAAAAACTAAGAGCCCACAGCATTTTTTGGGTGTGATTGATAACAAAAAATAATTAGCGTTATTAGATAGACCTTTAGGTAGGCTAGGCTCGCACATTCAATTTTTAATTGCACAACTGTTTGGTTGCTTATAGAAAGCAGATGAACTACTTGGTTGAATGTCCGCGGAGGTGCATATAATTATATGTTACACAAAATATCGAACTTATTTTAGGCAATCGTTTGGTTTGTGTCAAACACAAACTTTTTAGTTGCTCGAACCAAGCAGTTGCGATACTAAAAATTTGATGTGCGCGCCTAGCATTAGTAGTTATTTACAAATGTGAACGTCTTGCATGCTCTAGTGGGAGCAATAGTGCATAAGAGTGCATCAGATATGCATTTCTTTCCAAAGTCACGTGGAAATTCTCTTTGAAAACTGGAACATTTTCCACCATGTCCTCAAAGTAAATAGAAAATAATAAAACATATTGAAACTGAACAACAATAAAAAATTAATTTCTTACATCCTTGGCAAAGCGCTCTTTGTTTTTCCTTTCCTTCAGGTAAGGGTTAACCCGGAAGGAAGATTGTTTAGCTATTTTTCTACTAGCATTAACTACCTCCGTAGCACACACAATTATAAATAATTCTTCGATTTGTTTCGCGTCGCTTTTAAGAATTTTTATGAAAAATTTTATAACAGAAACGATTGCGGAAATTGAATGAATAAATCAGCTACTCGTATTATCAATCAGGTCGAAATTTCAATTTATCTCTCCAACTTCAAAATTTATCTTGGATTTTAGCAAACAATTGGAGAGATAAGAATTGTAGAGATAAAATTTATTTTAGCTTGAACTGCGTACCAGGTTTAAGATGGAAACGATGTCAATCGCCTTCTGAATGTCTGATAGAGAGAGTGATATAAAGTACAGAAACGTCAAAAACGTCTATAACAGAATAAAGACATCAAGAGTCTGATTACACTATTCCTTTTTTCAGTTGTTTCATCTTGCTGTAATATGTTTCGTGAGAGGTGAAGAATGAATGTACGTTTCTACACCTCTCACTTAAACTGTCAAAAAGACGAAACGAACCAAAAATAGAACAGTGTAATCAGACTCCAAAAATCTAATTGAAGTATCATATTTTTGTGAACAATTAGGGACGTTTACATTATGAAGTATGTTCGACATGCACAACAATCATGTCTTGATTTTGATAATATGAACCCTCCATCCAGCGGCTTGTCAAGCATCATGGATGAATTTCAAAATGTTTTGATATTTTGTCTGCATGACACGCATATTTGAGAATGTTAACGAATGCTTGTCAAGCTTGAAGTTAATTTAATTTTCATTGAAGTTCCCGAGCTATGCACATCGTTAGAAAATATACCATATGAAATTAGTACATATTATATGAAAATGAGCTATAATTCAGGGGGATTTTATTAATTTAATATCAGGTAAATATTCTCATATAAATTTGATCTATGTAAGCTCTGAGTTAGTCCACCATGGTCAAAATTGTAATGAGAAGTGATGTTTGACAGCATGTTTGACAAATGTGAACGCTAATATTTTGAATCCATTAATAGTAATAGTACTAGTGAAACAAATTTGAGAATGTGAACGCCCCTATTAATGCTCCGAGCAAATCGTTGTAGTTTTTTGTATCAGATAACATATTTGTTTAAATGTAGGTGGACAAATTTAATGTTTTATCATGTAACATCCCTGCTTAAACATATAAGTCTAATGAACTTTACATTACGTAGCGGAATACGGTAGTGCGTTCTTTTTCGAACAATATTTAACTTTTGAATTAAATATGTTCGTTCCTTTAAAACTCTGTGCATTTCTGTGAATTTCAGTCAAAAGTTTGTCAAAGATTATATAAGAAAAAAGAATCTACTAAAATTCAGCGAACATTTTTTCAATATTTAAAAAACATGTTGACGATTGCATTATTATGTGTGTATATTGGGTACGTTCGATAACAAAAATTCGGAACTCGGACGAACGTTGATCTTTACAAAACTTAACCGTGAGTCCCGACGTTCATAGTTTTTCATCAAAATCTTTAGAGCCGTCTCCAAGATATATAAGAACTTTCATATTACCGAACTGAAGACCCTTAAGAATCGAGTTTGAAGAAATCGCTTCAGTGGCTTGAGCGTGGGTTTTCTTTGCGGCTTATTGACATATCTTGCCACTTAAAAAAACAATCAAGACAAATTCTAACGGAGTCAAACCACCTTTTGACATTATCACTGTGTGAGAACCATGCCATCTCTATTTGGCATGTAGTGTTACATGACGTTGATAGCCAAATCCCGCCAAATTTGACGTAATACTTTTTTTTATTAATTTCTAACGATTCTCGAATGAATAACGACCTTTTCTGGAGATTGGATGTACTACTACTAAAATGGTTTGCATCTTTCGTGAGCTTGCGAAATCTTTTAACCCATCACACTGTAATCTTTCAAAATCATCTCGAAAAATTGAGTAAAATCCAGAGCTTTTCAAATATGCAGATATACAAAGACACACACTTGACCGACAGTTAAATTTTAGTCGTGAAAGAGTGAAGTTCGCTGTAATAAAAGATAAGTGATACGAGAGCGGTGGTCTGCTAAGTACTTAGCCTAGAAAAGAAAAACAAAAATTTTGGAAAAGTGGCGATTTATTTATAAACATAGTCTCCTTTTAGCTCGATACGCTTGATTCAGCGATGCTCCAACTTCTTTAACCTGTCCGAAAAATAGGTTTTCTCGAGGTCTGCAAGGTAGGATTCTATGGCGATGATGACCTCATCATTCAACTCAAATGTGACAGCAGTTCGTTGTGCATTTCGACCAATTTGGCCTTTGGTCTCACGGTTGCGGTTGTTGCCCGGAGTGATTAAATGCGGCACCCATCGCACCAACCGACAGCTTTCACATGCAAAAAATTTCATTCAAGACATGACCCACGCTGTCTATTGAGATGCCTACTGTTTCAGCCATCTCGCGAACCTTCAATCGGCAGTCTGCCAATACAAGATCATGGATTTTGAACACGTTATCCTCCGTGGTAGCCATTTTCGGGGACCTGGGTGGGACTCAGCAAAAACGAGTGTGAAACTCGTTATACTAAGTTTTGACGGTTGCCATCAAAGGAGAAGAGTCGCCGCCGTACAAAGCATCCAAGCGCTCATTGATTTCACTGCGCGATTTCCCTTGCAAAAACAAGAATCGAATCACCGACCGATATTGCTCTTTTTCCATTTTTTCTAAAATTCGCGGACAAGCTGGCTTCCACACGTGATCAAAACAAAACTACGTGTCCCATTCGGCTTAAATTTTGACAGTAGCCATCTAAGAGAATGCACTAGACGATAATAAATCTCTCTTGCGATACTGGCACCATTGGGCGGTTAAGCTAAGCACTTATCGGATTGACAACATGGCCGTCATGAGTTGTCAAACTTTTTCAGTTTTTATTAGAAAACCCATCATTTAGTGTGAATTAACAGTGATTTCGGCAAAAGCAGTTTTAGCGTGAAAAGTGACGAAACGTTAAATAAGATTCGAATAAAAATGGCCTCGACTCAAAAAAGTCGTTTTTTCTTTAATGCTATTGGAACCTAAAACATTGAAAGTCTTAATTTTTTAAATATTGACCACAATAGGTTAGGTTAGGTTATGTAAGTGGGCTGACAGTTGATCTTGTTACTGTCACACTTAGATCAATGTAGATCCATTGTGATACCCTAGGGTTTGTGACCCCTTTTATTGAAACCTATGATAATCCTATGTTGATCAAGCCCGTTAAGAGTATGGTTACAGCAAGCTTTAGCCTGAAATGTACTTCTAGGGGGTATTCCTTTACTTTACCTTCACTTGAGAAATCATTCCCCCCACCAGACCCGTAGGAGCATGTGGCTCCTTGCAACGCCTGGTAGATGAGTTTGAAAAGTCAGTTTTGGTGTATATGTTCGTTTGTTTGTTCGTCAGTTAAGTCGAAGAGGTTGCTTCCAAACCAAAGAGGAATTTACCAATCTTAGGTACATGTGGCCCCATCGACCCACTGATGCTCATGCTTAACGTAGGAGTGGCAACCGCAGGTGTATATTCGAGGTGCCCATTCTCCGTTGGTGCCGCTCTCACAAGAAACACGTGCGTCGTTGTCATTTACGTTCGTACTACACTGTCGTACTGTAGTTGAAGGCGGTTTTCATAGATCAGGAATTCTCAAGCCATTTGGTATCATTAACGAATTTTAATATGATTTTGCTTGGAATGTCAGAGCTCATCTAAGTCGTTGAAGAAGTGCCTCCCTAGATGTCTGTTTCTTAGATGATACTCGTATTGACCACATTAACTCTGGCTTATTCTATAATGTCTCTAACGATATTAACGATACATATCTGTTGCTAAGCATCAATTTCACTAAATCTCTTGCTGCCGAAGTTCGCCCTGAATATATGTCTTAAGAAATTTAGCTTACAGCAGACTTTAGGAACTCTCAGAATTACATTCATACGTAGATACATTTTCAAAAAGAAAAAACAAAAACTATAACATACTCCTACCAACTTCATTCCAACTAAAATATGTTTTCATTCGATAAAGTTACCAAGTCTTCCCGAATAGAGGTACGTAACAGCCTGCCTAACCCATCACCGTTACCCAAGGGCTCTTTGAAAAATTCAAAACAAAAATATGACAAATTCAAAAATAGAAATCATCCGTCTCTGAAATAACGAAATAAAAAAACAAGACCAAAGATAAGCTAAAAACTTTTCTAGCTATTATGTAGAGTTTGTCCCTTAGGTGAATCATATTTTATGATCTTTGGTCCGTTGTGAGAAAGTGCGATTTTAACTTCAGCGTTAGATACACCAACATTAAGGGAGGACAATTTCTGCAGCAAAATTTATCAACAGGACTTATGTACCAGCACAAAAATGAAATAAGAAAATTTTGCCTCCTAGAAGTTTGTGAAGTTTTTCGGTTGAATTTAATGCGACTATGATAACATGCTGTTCGCTCTCTATAAACTTAGAATTAAGGAAAACAAAAAATATGAAAGAAATGGACTCAGCGCAAAAAGCATTATATTGGACCAAAGACCACGGGAAATTTTGAACTTTCGCCTGCGCTAAGTAGTGACACCTTTTCCATGCTCCACTAGGCACAGCTTTTGGTTGCTCCTTCGTTGTGTTTCTGTGTTTGTTTTGTTCGTTTATAGCTATCCTTCAACAGTAAACAAGGATGGATAATCCTTCTTTGTGTTAGTGTTAGTATTGTAAAAGTTCCGCAAGAGGACCCGGAGTCGTAAATTGCCTAATATTTTGTGCAAGAAGTAACTTTGTTTTTGCACAGTGAGGAGAGACTGTGAAGCCAGTGAACTCGGAAGTTTGTTTGGAAGTTGTTGTTCTTAAAAAGGATTTACGGTCGTTAACTTGATGAACTAAAAATATAATATAGATTGCTTTATGTTGCAGTAGAATGTATGAGTCTACCTGTGAATTAATCAACAAAATTATATTACACCCTAGAATTGCAGCCTCTATAGTGTTATCTCCTTGGGTTGCTGAGCAAGAGATGGTAACAGATGAACTCGATATGCGGTAACTGAAGCTCGGATCATCATCAAAGGCATGAGGTTTATGTCATCAGGTTAACTTCCCTACTACGTAAATTTATCTGTTGTGAAAGAGTAAAGAAGGAGCCTCAGATAATGATTAGCCTCCAATGGCAACAAGATGCAGTTTGTTAATGGATAATGACCTGAGAGTATGTATATTGAATGTTAAAACGCTTAACCTCTTAGGTGCTTGAATTTGTGCTCACGCGGTAAATACGAGTAGTATATTCATGGATACGAAAGATAGGATAATTCCTAAATTTATTACGCCTGCGATCTCTTGCACATTTAGGATGAGGATTCATCGTTGGAGATCGGCTAAGAAGCAAAGATATTGACTTAAGTGAACGCCTCGTTGTGATCTGCATCAAAACCACCAAATTAAGGCCCCCGCATCTACTGAAGAAACTGAAGAAGCCATCAAGAAGGGGTTTATGGCGTCCTGCAGGGTGCCTACCTAATACGGTGATAAGAAGCACCAGTATCTACCACTTGACATAATGCTAATTGCTTTGGAATGTCATGCAGAAGGTCTTGGGTTCAGCCTCAGCCCCTACAAAAATGTTTTCCAGAAATGTACTGCCTTTTGTGAGGAAGTGACAAATCCTCTTAGAGTAGCTCATTTGCCATTCGGAATCGGCATGAAATTGTAGGTTCCTTCCACTCCTACTTACAGGCAGACAGGAATGGTTGAGACTTGAGAGTTGCAAGTCATTAAGTCTCTAGGAGCCATAATGTCCTGTGATTTTATTTATTTTATTTTTTAAGTATCACTAGGGTGCCAAGGCTAAGGAATCACAAAAGAACCTGGCGCTCGGAATAGGAACCAAATACACCATGTGAGATCAACGCAAGTCACGTAGGAATATGATATTTTAGATGTGTGATAACTTTGCGGGGCATACATCATGTCTGATCAGAACTTGACTGTGAATAAATGAAATGAAATTGTGAACCTTCCAGAACAAGAAACAACTGAAATTTTATAAAAAAAAAGCTTCTGATCTTAAGACCGGAACGCAGGCTCTTCGAAACAGTGATTCACAGGGTAGATTTTTTAAGCAGTATTTCCAGCAGCTGCTAAATGAGCACCAAGTACAGCGATTGATAGGGTCAGACGACAACCCACTAACAGTCAATGCAGAACCAATTTGACCACCTAGTGCTATAAAAAAAGAAGATGAAGAAAGAACAACAAGGTCACAAGATCTGATATTTTAATAATTATCAACCAATTATAGATGAACGGAAAAAAGCCCAAAGACTGGACCATATACTCCTTTATGCCCCATATAAAAAACGTAATCTTATGTACTGCAAGAACTATCGAGGTATATCCCTTGATATTTCACTAATAAGATCCTATCCTATTAACTACATAGTTGTATGACACAATTAGCTACTACGAGATAATATTTGGAGTCTTAGAAGAACCAAGCCTTTAGAGCAGAAGGTTTTAAAGCTATAAGAAAGTATCAGCTGTTTAAACTTCGAAAAAATGTGATAAAAAAGAAGAAAAAACTATTGATCGATTATTCATATGTTAGCTGGACCTGATCCAGGTAGTTTTCATGCATTAACAGTCCCGAACTACATGGTACTAAATATTACCAAGTGTCTTTTGAATATTTCCACCGACAAAGAAAATAAGAGATTTTTTCCAACGTGATGGATGAGCGTCTTAGCCATTCTGAAAACTATAATCGACAAGTACCAGTGTGACTTCTGGCCTGGTATATCAACCATAGGTCTAATCTTCACACCAACGAATTTCATATCTAGACTTACCATCTTCTCATATGTACATTCCAAGGCAACATTTATAATCAGAACCTCTATATGGCGTCTACTGAACTCGGGATTCTGGTAAAACTGTCGAGTGATGGTGGAAAATGCATAGGGCTAAAAGTATCTACGGAATAGCTCAACATCAGCATGTATAGGTGTGTCACAAACCAAAACCTTGTACTATATTTGATCAACCAAAAGAAATCGATTTCTATTGTTGATGACAAGCCGTGACCAACATGCAAGAAAACACGTTCAAAACTATCTGGCTTGAAAAGATTCCAGATCTATCCAAATTTTATTTGGATTCAAAGCGCTTACATCGCAACCCGATTTCAGAGCAAGGAGTAATCGATATGTCAAAAAATTGTCAAATTCACAATCTACCACTTATCATGGAATGCGTTTACGCCATCAACAGTGCAATAATTATCGGATCAATATATAAAAAGTTTTAGTTATTATTCTCACTACGATGCTGCCAAAAAAGCTGCTACTTAGGCCAATACATTTTGTAATTAAGGGTCTATATGAAAAGGAAATTAATAGACTGTACATCCAAGACATTTCTTAGCCCATAGAATATTCCGAATGAGCTACTCCCAAAGTACTTTCCAAAGTTAGACCGAAGTAGATCATCGCATTATATGATGTTATAATTCATTATGATGAGATGCCGCCATTAGTCCTATCGTAGGATGCATCACCATTTAAGTTAGGAGCAGTTCTCATCTCGGTCGCAAGTTAATAGATGGACCCGGGAAATATATTGCGATTTACTCAAGAAAGTCGCTCCAATGTTGAACGGAACAACTCGCTTCTCCTCCATTCGCCCTCTTCGCATATAGCACCAAATATCCACCGAAGAATTTTTCTCTCGAAAGTGCCCAGTATCAATTTCCCTCTTTTACTCATCGTCCAGCACTCGGCGCCCCGTAGAGTAGAACTGGTAAAATTAGTGTTTTGTCTTTCGAGAAAGAAGTTTTGAACCCATTTGTTTGGCCAAACCGAATTATCAGATGTTCGCTACGGTAATTCCTCGTCGGATTTCCACTAAGGTCTTGTTCGTGGAACTGATGTTTTTCCCTAGGTAGGTGAACTCCTTGACAACCTCAAAATTACTGCTACCAACAGTGACGTTTTGTCCAAGGCGATGGACAGCTGAGGCTTTGTTTGCTAATAGCATATACTTTATTTTGTCCTCATTCATTTCAAGACCAACGCGTTTCGCCTGTTCAGCAATAGCTGTGAATGCTTCTAGCACAGCTCGCTTGAAGCGGCCAATGATGTCGATGTCGTCTGCATAGCCCACATGTTGAAGATAGTGCCTAGCAGGCTAACGCCACTCATGCGTACTATCTCCTCCAAGGCTAGGTTGAAGAAATCACATGATAGCGCATCTCCTCTAAATCTGGAATAGCTCGGATAAGCTTTAACCCATTTGCACGTTGCACCGCGTATTTTGTAACGTCATGCGGCATAGCTGGATCAGTTTTTTCGGTATCCCGAGTTTCGACTTCTCGAAGCTATAGAAGCTATTGGCGACCTATGGTATCATATGAGGCTTTGATGTCGATGAAAAGATGATGGGTCTCGACTTCAAATTCGTTGGACTTTTTCAGGATTTGCCTGAATATGAAAATTTGGTCTATCGTTGATCTGCCTGGCCTAAGGCCACACTGGTACGTGCCGATCATAGTGTTGCAGAACGGTTTTAGACACTCACTTATTGCAGTGGATAGGATCTTGTATGCAACATTAAGCAGGGATATGCCTCTGCAGTTTCCCGGTCAATTGCTCACTGTAGTCTTTGGCTTTCTCAGGTGTCCTAATAAGGCATTCAATATTGAATTTATTCTTTTGGGCGGTCTTTGCTTTATTTTCGTTGGGCAGTCGTGTTCTGAACTTTGCCACAGCAAGAAAGTATGGTCAGAGTCAACGTTTGCACCCCGGAAAGTTAGCACGTCGAAGATGTTCGACGCGTGCCGTGCGCCAATCAGCACGTGGTCGATTTGGTTAGCGGTTCGACCATATGGAGATCACTAGGTTACTATGTGTATCTTTCGCGTAGAAAAGAGTGTTACTTATCACCCTATCCGGAGCTGCAGCAAAATCTATAAGTCAGAAGCCGTTATCTGTTGTTGTTTCGTGGAGGCTGTGCTTTCCAACTAATCCGAGCACTGTTTTGACATCATAATCCGAACAGGCTCCGTCCAGGAGCTCGTAAAACTCCTCATTGTTAGACTCCTATGTGCACATATTAGGCTGATGTTATGAAAAGTAGCTTTGATGGGGATCACAGCCAGGCGATCGCTAATCGGCTTAAATTCGATGACTTTCTATCTGAGTCGATTTCCCACGACGAATCCGCATCCTAACATGTGCAATCTTCGATGGCAGCTGTAATAAATGTCGCAATCTTTATTTTTTCGATATTCTCGATCCTATTCATCGTATCTCCTGGATCGCGGTAATGTCTGCCATGTACCGCGAGAGGATGGATTCAAGTTTTTGAGTAGCACCTGTCCTTCTTATATTCTAGGTGCATGCTCGTAAAAGTTAAGAAATGCTTTGCTATATTTATCTCAAGGAAACTGTCAACTTATGAGTTCTCTTATTCCCTTGATAGTACTCCCGCCCCCAACACTGCTTATGTTAAAGATTCGGGTATTTCCTTTGATTCCAAATTTTTATATGTTCCGCATATTCATGCAATTGTTACAAAAGCCAACGCAATGATTTTCTTCATCAAAAACTTACTTCTCGGATTGGATGGCACAATAGTTACATCATCACTTGAGTATGCTGATGCTATCTAGAACCCTCGTAAAACAAACGTTCCCGGCTAGTATTGAGAAAATTAAGAATCGTTTCACAAAATTTGTGTTTTTTAAAATGCGTTGGAATCTCTGTCCTATTAATCTTCTATGTCTGAAATATCTCAAATCGCGAAGGGGTGGCCGTGGCGCGATGGATGTGTGCTCGCCTGTGAACCTCATGATCACAGGTTCGATCCCTGCCGTCGTCTATGTCGTTTTAATTCCATTAAAAACCTTCTAAAATTGTCATCAATGGGTTGTGCTGGCTTACTCATTACATGTTGCTCAGGCATAACACTAACAACATGTTATTGAGTTAAACTAGTATGCCTAACAAGGATGATCACGAATAAAAAACATAATGTGAATTATAAGCGACATAAAAATAAGACACGGCATTCTCCGCTTTAGTTCAGCCGCCATCCCTGGAGATAAAATATCTGAGACAACAACCTTCAGTCTCAGAACATCGCGCCACACATCTTTCCTATCCTTCTTTCTCTTCCTTAACTTCACGCCCGCGCTGTGTCCAAAACATTTAAAGGGTAATCATAATCCCTTGAGCGCGTGTAGATTATAAAAAAAAAAAAAAAAACTATTCACGATGTAGTATGTACTTTGTATATTAACTCTATAGTAGTCTCATGGAACTGAATTAAAAGTTTCTTATCTCTGCCGCAGAAATATTAATATCGCCAGTGAGATGCGGTTGTGATATAAGATATACTACGTGGAAGGGAAAAATATAAGAAAATAAAAGAAGAGATGCGGTAGTGATATATTTTTAAAAGAGGGTAAGGGAGAAAATCCTATCTGCGTTTCTTTTTGCTGTCAGAATCAATTGTAGGTAGGTATATAAAGTTGTATATGCCAGGTGCGAGATGAATACAAACAAATAGTATTGAGAGTGTATGATAGTTTTGTGAATTTTGTTTCATTTCTCATACAATCTGGTTTGCTTACATTTTGATACGATTAATCAGCGAGGCTGCCATTTTTTCGACTTTGTAATTAGATCTAGAGGCATTTGAACTTAATAAACTCAAATTCTAAATTTGGTTTTATTTCATTTTTGAAAACAAAATAATTTCAAATTGGCTTTATTTCGTTATGGTAACCGAAATAGTGCCAAACAGAATTTGGTAATAAAACCGAATTCAGAATATTTTATTTTGATTTATTTTTTAACAAATGGAAAGAAATGTTAGAACTCCGAGGAGGTAAACCTCTTCCATCTTTAGAGAGATAAGATGAATTTCAATGGTTCGGCCAATTATTTTTGGACATTTGACCAAAATATTTTTGAACTTTTGCCAAAAATATTTTTGGACATTTTATCAAAAATATTTTTTCAAAAAACTTTTTTCCAATAAATTTTTTTTTTCAATTTTTTTTAAGAAATTTTGATTTTTCATACATTTTTTTTCAAAAATATTTCTTGACAAAAATTTGCCACCTAATGTACTTTTAAACGTGATTTCTGGCTAAACTAGGCATCTCAGCGAGTTAAAAATTGTTATTCGTGAAGGGAGTGCCACCTTTCAATCCACGTACCGCATGTAACGAAAAACAAATTTTTAGCTTTAAATGCGATTTGCGGCTAAACGGAGCTCCGTAGACCCCCCAAAGTTGACATTTTCAAACGTGATTTCTGGCTAAACTAGGCATCTTAGCGAGTTAAAAATTGCATATTCGTGATCTAGGGAGTGCCACCTTTCAATTCACGTATCGCATGTAACGAAAAACAAATGTTTATCTTTAAATGCGATTACCATACAAAAATTAATATTTCATGAGCATACATAGCTATATATGTATGTACATACCTATAATGTTAATTTTTTTATATTATAATGCATTATTAATTTATTTTCTGTTTTAATACGCTTTATCAAACAAATATTTGATTAAATTTGACTTGAACTCTATACCTATAAATGCGGATGTTGCGAAAACGCAACGTGAATTTTCCGGAAAACTAAAAGCTTTTCCAAAAAATTTTTTTCAGATTTTCTCTAATTAGACCAAAAATAGACAGTGTGTGAAATTTCAAGTTCCTACCACACCTGAACTGGTAGCCGCCGGACATGGGTTTATATTAAAAAAAAACTCAACCAGCTTGAACAACCTAAAATAAACTATAACAAAAGAAAGACTAAATTGAACTGCTTCAATTTATATCACCAATCCATCACTGTTTTTATAATAATTTGGAAATGAAGTATATATCGCTAATTCACAGCATAAAAACTCAATTTTGTTGTTGCAAGGTGCAAATTCATTTGGCTATACTCGTTTCGGCATACAAACATAACATAATGTAGTATGGAAAATTTAAATTAATTAAAAAAAAATAAAATTAGAAAAAATGTAGTATACCAATTTTAGAAATTTATTGATATACACATAACTAATATTTAGAAAATAAAATAAGATAACTTCTTTTGCAAAAAATATTTTGTATGCATAACCTAGAACATTTTGTTAAAAAGAAATAAAAAAGGAGATATTTGGCGTTCCAATTTCAAATTACTAACAAATATTCCTTTTCATGTTTATCTACGAATTTTGAGCAAATTTCGCGACCTTAGAACAATAGGGTTCTAACTACACTACTCAAGTCACAGAGATTGAATTTTGTTTGTCAATAACTTTTATATTTTGGTTCGGATCTATGTACATGATTTTTTGAAAACACAAATTTTGTACTAATTTATGTTGATCTGAATTTAAAAATCTACAACATATTTAATTCATAATTTTGCAGTAACTGGTGGTTGAAAAAATGGATAGAACCTTGTTACTCAACGCTAAGTCATTTGAGCATAGAACAATAAGGTTCTAATTACCTGATACTAAGTAACATGATAAGAAATTTAATTGTTCAGATAGAATCCTGTTATGTGAAAGAAATAAGAATTTTTGTTGAACGGAGTTTTTATTCCTTTTTTTTTTTTGAATTTCTTATAAAGGAAAACAAATAAACATTATTAAAGAAAAGTTAATTAATAGTAAAGCTCACACTGCCCATAATATCGTGAAGGCCCTAACTACATTTTTGATACTTCGAGTTATATAGGAAAATACTAAATCTTTTACAGCAACCCGAATATAGAAATTAATTATAGAGATAAGTATATTTAAAAAGCCCTATGTACATTATACACCGATTTGTAAACTATTTCTATTAAAATTCCTTCTTTTTTAACTGAACTGTAAATAAAAAAAAGAAAACATAAATTTATGTCAACAAAACTTAATCATTTATTAAGAAAAAATTGTTTTTGCACCATTTTTAAGCTCGATCACAGGAAGATTGATGAATTGTTTTCTATTTTCAGGAAACAGTTGGGAGATTTTTTTCAATAACATTTATTCTGTCGATTGATATTTCTATTGGCTGGGAGCGAACAAATGATGATGGTTCAACAAAAGTTGACTTTATATATTGACTTTTTTAAAAGTTAAGTACAGTGTCGACTGGAAGTACCCTCATGCCAAATTGTAGTAAAAGGTATTTCTTTGCTTTTCGTTCCAAGAGGCGCAAAACTTTCATTGAAAGTTATAATACGTTTGGCAAGATAACAGCCTTGAATCCTTCTTAACGAGGTAGCATTATAACAACTAGAGTATCTGGCACAATTTCATTGGAATCAAGCTTGCTTATCTTTTGATATTCCGTTCTAGTAAGCCCTACACGGACTTTGTGATGCATCCAAGCCTGGCAAATATGGCAAGTTTTTTCACCTTTACATGATATAATAAAATCTTTTTTAAGTTTAAGTGGACCTCATGTTCCTTCGTAAATTTTTTACTTAATGTATCAAACACATTTATCAAACTTGGGATGGTGAAAATCAAGGTTAAAGTTCGTACTGAAAACATTCCTGTAAAAGCTATCTTCAACAGGACATTTTAAATGAGTGGTATATTTAATACAGTACATCTTTTGATTTCCTATTTTCTTTTGAAATAGAAATACTCACCATTACTTATTAAAATGTATGCATATTTAGAACAAACATTTTGAAAATCACACAGCACAGATAAAATTCAACTTTAACACAAAATTCATAGCCTTTTGAAGCAACAAAGTTCAATCTACATCCTGTTGAGTAACAAAGTTTTATGTGCATTTTTTTTTAAATTTTTCTAACTACACTAGGTTCTATTTACCAATTAGAACTTTGTGAACTTAGTTTTTAATAAATTGATGTACATAGAACTCTGCTTCCTGCATTTTATTGACTTAATAGGAAACTAA
The DNA here is from genome assembly GCA_963931855.1 of Philhelius festivus. Lineage (NCBI taxonomy): Eukaryota > Metazoa > Arthropoda > Insecta > Diptera > Syrphidae > Philhelius > Philhelius festivus. The sequence goes on from OZ007555.1 coordinate 183,796,372, forward strand.
AGGAGACAAAAAATATGGAGACAAATATGGATGAAACAGATCGAAAGAGCATACTCGATTTGCTACGACCACATGTATAACTCAGTTTTGAAAAAAAAGTCAGTAAGAACCCTATTGTTCTAAGGTCGCGATTTGCGAATTATTAATTTATTAAAATAAAAAAAACTTATATTATAATATTGGGTTTCAAAAAAGTATGAACATTTCTTGGAAAAAAGAAAATTTGTATACGCGTGAAATATTCAATATTTCTTATATAAAAAAATAACTTTTATAATAAAACGATTTACAAACTTCGTTTGCAGAATTTTATACTTTTTTTGGAAATCAGACGGTAATTCCATGCATTTGAAAATTTTTATCTCATTAAATCCATGTTGTAAATTTGTAAAATGTATTTAAAATTCAAAATTTTTTTTACATGTATCAAAAGATGTATGGGTGTTTGGGTGCACTTAATGAGTTTTTTTTTATTATTGTTTTCTTCATCAGGTAAAAATAAGAAAACTTTGTGTTTATGACGCATTAAAAAAAAATTGACCTCAAAGTCAAAATTTTGCTCGGGAAAGAAAAATTTAACACCATTTAAAACCGAATATCTGGCAACCCTAAAAACATATCAGCTCAATTTAAACGTAGTTTTAAAGGTTAGTATTATACTAAAAAAAAGTGCAGAATGAGGTCCCTACTGTGAGTACTGACAGAGAAATTTATTTTAACATGGGTCAGGGTACACCAAAGTTTCCCTTTTTTTAAATCATCAAAAAGCGATGTCAAAGTTGAAAATCAGACTTTATTGTTTATTATCAGGAAGCGTTGCTAGCATTCTTGTTCGTAAACAGCTTCAAAGCTTTTCCTTTCTTTGATATTTAAACTTTTATTTAAAACTTTTTAGAAGCATCTCTAGACAAAATTTCATTAAAATTCGTAATGCCGATAGGTATGTGAGAAATTGCAAATTAGACAAAATAGTTCTATGGTAAGTACAAGCTGTGATATCTTAATTTTAATTTTTTTTTTATTAAATCAAAGATCATAAAAATTAATTGAAAGAAAAAAAAAACATCAAAATTCTAGGCGCCGTTTTCAAGAAAAATACGATTTTTGAAAACAATATTTTAACATTTTTTAACATTTTTATGGTGGGTACCGTTATTTTTAGGTAAAATAAAAAAAAATCTCACATCTTGTAGATTATATTGAGAAACTCTCATTTATCAAGTTTAAAAAAAAAAGCATTGGGTTTTCGAAATATTGAGTTTTGAAAAAAAAATTGAAGTTTTATTTAAAAATCCAAAAAAAAATTTTGAAAATTTGAATATGTACACAATTCTATTAAAGTTTTTCGGGAGCTTTAGCAAAAAAAAATTATCGAATTCGGTTGTACCGTTTTTGAGAAAATCAAAAACGAAAAAAAGGTTCCATGGGGAGTATACCATCAATAACCATTTTTCGCACATTTTTTTTTCAACTATATACCTACTATCTAGCTTTAACTAAATGAAATTTTTTTGTATTTTTATTTTTAAAATCTGTCGAACAGTTTTTGAGAAAAAAAAAATATTTATAAAATTTCGAAAAAATTCGTATGGCATGTACCGTTATTTTTGGTCATAAAAAAAAACAAAACGTGGGGAGGAAATATTCAAAGTGATATCCACTAAGTTCAAAGAAAATCGGCCGAACAATTTAGGCTGCAGGTAGTCGAACAGACAGACAGGCAGACAAAATTGCGAAACCCACTTTTTTAGTCTTCGCTATCGTTATATCAACTTTGATCAAAATCTCGAGTTCGATTGTTTTTACGAATGCATATGTCTTTCCCTATATAAGTACATACATGTATATGCAAAAACTAAATACAATGGACCGCCATCAATCCCAAACCACTCTCTGGCAATATATTGCTACCTTATTCGCTCATTCATATACCTAATGCATATTCTCATTTCTCATAGAGGTATCCAAAAAAAAAACAAAGCAACGTTGTAAAAAAACTTATACACAAAATTTCATTCGCAAAGTGCCGTCGCCACCGCACCGCCGCCGCCGCCATTAATCGAGCGTAGGCTGTCCTTCTCAGTAGGTTTTCTGCATATAAATATAATGTATGCATGCTTGTGTGCGCCTGCGCTGACTGGCTGGTGCAAGTCGGTGTGCTCTGAATAGCTATAGCAATATAGCATGTTTGTTGTTTATGTCTCTCTCTGCCGAGAAAAGGATAGCATATGAGAAAATGTTAAATTAATTTGCTAATATACGGTTTGGGTATTGGGTTTGGTTGTTTTCTCTGCCGCTTGGTAAATTACGTGGCGTTCCTCGTCATGAGACTACTATAAGAATTTATATACAATGGTATGTAGGCGAGATTTTTTATGTAACCATATAAAATGCTTCTTAATTCTCAATTTGTATAAATTCCCCAAGGAGACCAATTAGAGAAAGACACCCTAATTTTCAACCTAGACAGAGGGCAAACTACGGTATGAATGAACCTATTTCAAGGCTAATATGCGAGTTCAATGAAATTTATGTTCATATTGATATAGCACTCTCTGGAAATATATTCAAAAATGCCTATGCATTGGATTTCATCTGTTGAGTCTAAGGCTCCTACATGGAATAAAAAAACGCAACTTTTAAAAACTATCCCTTCCCAAGAATTGGTAATCTCTCAGTTCGCACTGTGGCGAATTTAGCTATAAACTCAAATCTACCCAAGAGCTTTATGACCATCAAAAGGATTAGACTTTTAAGCCTTTCAATTACCATTAATATGCCACTTTATCTATTTTTGTGACCACACTTACCTCAGCTTACCTTTTTATTAATTAAAACCTCAACAATGCACCTGACGACCAAGAGAATATTGCAGAAATGTAGGTTGAAGTACCAACTTTTTCAGTTTATTTTCTTCTCTAACTTCTAACCCAAGACTACGAACAGGAATACGCATTTCATCGAGGTCATTGTTTTGTAGTCAACTGTACAAGAGCAATCCCATTGAAATACTCTCAAAACCGCAAAACCCTATAGGAACGCACAATTGAAATTGACCAAAACAATTTCTGTCCAACCAGAGGCCACCGCATGTCATCCTCTAGCCATCAGAGGGTTCCACTCTCATAACGCATCACCTATGAGTTCTGCCGAGAAGCCATAACTACAGTCATATATATCCACTTTCTGGACGCATGCAGCACAGGCAAAACTATAAGTGGGTTACCTTGCTCCTATTTACTTATGCATTGCTCTACTTACCTTGACGTAGAATGGTTTGATCAACTACGACTAGGCACTCCATAGAGACTGACTCTTTGGTGGTTTCCCAACTTCCTAGGATCATATTTCTGAACAATTTGCGGCTATGTTCATTTAGACGTTCATTTAGACGTCGTCGATATCTTAGGTAGGTATATCAACGTAGACAGAAAGCGTAAGTGGGGTAATTCAATGGGCGATTTGGTACCAACGAGCTTCGGTGGTCTGGCAAATGCCTGAGTGCAGGCAGAAGCGTTAGATGCAAATTGATTAATTGAAGCATGAAAAATGCAAAATTTAATATTATTTCCATTCGAAAAGTGAACATTTACCATCACGAAAATTTTACTCCAGAGGTGTCAACGGCCGTGGCTTTGATGAAAGCATCGCTTCCCATCGATCAGCGAAATCAAGCATCATTGCGCGCGGTTAGTACTTGGATGGGGGACCGTTCAAATACCAACCGTGTGCTGTTGACATGTGTTTTCTTCTGTTGTTCTTTCTTTGTGTGTCTCTCTCTGTCGTATTGTCTAAAGCCGATGGCCTCAGTTGCCAGTGCTTTTCTGTGTCTCTACTCCGTAGATTTATCTACGGTGTAGTGTAAAATGTAATGTAATGTACTCCAGAGGTTTATTGTTGATGGTATCAAGGATATGAAGGGAGGGTACAACATGCATGGTCTTTCTGAATGGTAAAGTGTCTATATGAGGACTAAAACAAGTAGAACCAAATAATCAAGGTTTTTGTTTTGACTCTTTTATTGGTAATCGGTGATGTTTAATTTGCAGAGCTCCATTTGACCAACAACGTGAAAACAATGGAGGGATTCATATGTTCTTTTCTGTACCAAGGCTTATGTGACTACTGATAAATCTAGAGCTGCTAAAGAGTTTTTTCTCTAATACTTTACATAATACGAGGAGGCAGAAAGTCGTAGCCAAAGAGGAAGGATTGATACTCAAAGTCGTTTTGGAGCTAGTTGTGTAAATAACATTTCGACAAATCTGTATAGCTTTGTTTTGACATCTTTGGAAATATTCTTAAGCAATCGTCCAGTTTGGATTGAATTCAAAAAAAGAAAAGAACAGTTTTTTTTTAATAATTTTTCGTACTTTAAAGGGGCTATGACTACTATTAAAATGTTTGAGCACAGTACGAGTGTTAAGGAAAGTTGGAGAGAATTTAAAAGGAAATACCGATGCACATTGATTTCGAACGTCTAAATAACGTACTGAGACAAAATATTCGAAGTATTCCACATACGTGTAGTGCGACTAAAAGAAAGATCTCCGAATTTAACAGTACTTCCGAAGTTGGGCTCAAGAATATGAGAAGCTGATAGTAGTGTCGTCAGCCAAACAATTTAATGGATTAAAAGTTTCACACAGAAGATAATTATCTTATATCTATCAATTATAATTGATGAATATCAGTAAGAGATTCGGAGACAAAGCGGAGCCCTGTGGCACACTGTAACGAAGCGTTCCATGCTTCTCCAAATCACGTTGTTTTGGTATTACAAGTAAAATTGTAGTTAACCAAAAGCACCATGGGCACGTGACGTCACAGGAAAATCAACAACATTAATATTCTTCGTTCGCCACCTACATATTTCACATTCAGTTTTTACTGAAAAGTCATCATGAGGACCTACTTGGGTGAACGAAAAGTACCCTTTCGATCATACACACAGTCAGGCGGCCTAGTAAATTGGTTTGATCAATCATTTGAAATCCAGACGTAGACGAGTGCAGACGAACTGGTTATTTAGCTCTCCTTGATTCCCACCAGTGGTTAAAGGTTTCCCCCACCAGCGGTAAGAGGTCTTAGTTCGAAGTTTAATGTCCTACTTGCCACCAGGGGCTTCGGTACCTGCTGATCTACCAGAGCGTTTAGCCTGCTGTTTAGTGCCACCAGGGGCGTTGTACCAGCCGATCTACCAGAGCGTCTAACCTGTTGTTTAGTGCCACCAGGGGCGTCGTACCTGCTGATATACCAGAGCGTTTAGTCAGATGTTTAGTGCCACCAAGGGCGTTGTACGTGCCGATCTACCAGAGCGTCTAGCCTGCTGTTTAGTGCCACCAGGGGCGTCGTACCTGCTGATGTGCCAGAGCGTTTAGCCTGCTGTTTAGTGCCACCAGGGGTGTTGTACCTGTTCATCTACCAGAGCGTCTAGCCTGCTGTTTAGTGCCACCAGGGGTGTTGTACCTGTTGATCTACCAAAACGTCTAGCCTGCTGTTTAGTGCCACTAGAGCGTCGTACCTGCTGATCTACCAGAGCGTCTAGTCTGCTGTTTAGTGCCACCAGGGGTGTTGTACCTGTTGATCTACCAGAGTGTTTAGCCTGCCGTTTAGTGCTACCAAGTGCGTTGTACCTGCTGATCTACCAGAGCGTTTAGCCTGCCGTTTAGTGCCATCAAGGGCGTCGTACTTGCTGATCTACCAGAGCGTCTAGCCTGCTATTTAGTGCCACCAGGGGCGTCGTACCTGCTGATCTACCAGAGCGTTTAGCCTGCCGTTTAGTGCCACCAAGGGCGTCGTACTTGCTGATCTACCAGAGCGTCTAGCCTGCTGTTTAGTGCCACCAGGGGTGTTGTACCTGCTGATCTACCAGAGCGTCTAGCCTGCTGTTTAGTGCCACCAGGGCCATCGTACCTGCTGATCTACCAGAGCGTCTAGCCTGCTGTTTAGTGCCACTAGGGGCGTTATTCCGAATGAAAGGACCCGTTTGAAGCCGAATTACTAGAAGCCAGAATACTCGTAATTAAGTACCAGATCCGAATTATCAACAACCAATAAAGCCGATGCAAGGCAGCCAGATCAGAAACCAGAAGAGTTGATGCCCCTGAAATATTCAACTACCCGAATTAAGTGAAATATTAGTAGCAGAATATTGTATATTATAGATTCAAGAGTTATTTTCAATAAAGGTTTTGTAATAAGGTTCGAAGACCTTTTACTCTGAAGTTTCGTGTTTTCTTCAGGATGACCCTGGCGAGACCGGCGAGCAGAACCTCGGCTGGAAAGCAAAAAGCACATCACAACACCATCATTTATTTTATGAACTTCAGACTTAAGACCGTCCAACACAACGTCCATGGTAGTATCTCACCCAGCGAAGAAGAGATTCATCGATATCAAATGCACGGATTTTCGATAAGAGAGTTTGAGCTTAAACTCTATCAAATTCTTTTGAAATATCAACTGCAAAAATCTTTCTTACTCTAAAGCAATTGAAAGATTTGTGGCACTGTTCGGTGAGATATACCATTGCTAAGAAAGCCATACTGCCAGTCATTGAAAAGCTCTCATTCTTCCAGATATTTCTTGAGCTGAAAATTTATCAGTGCTTCCATGACCTTGGAAAGAAGGGATGTAAGTTCAATTATACGTTATTAAGAGGGTTAAGAAGATTCGCTTTTCTTAGAGACAGGCTGAAAAAACACTGTTTTCTATCCACATGGAAAGACGCCTGTAGAATAACACAAATGGAAAAGCTTACGCAGTGGTTTTGCCATAGCCTACATATAGTTTCTTCAGTACTCTTGGAGCTATCACGCAGAAATTTGGTTCATCGGATATTATAATTGCAAGTCTTTCTAGCTTGTTTCAACTTATTCCGGTCTCAGTGGCGTTGACTTTATTACATCGAACACTTACTTTTCTGACCCTAATAACCACTTTACATCTCGAATCAAGCAAAGAATTCTCTTTCCTAAATTCCTCTTTGACAAATTTTAATCTATTCAGAATAAAATTTCTCATTCCGAAACGAAGAAGAAACTCTACTCCATGTCATTATCAAGGAAGCATATAGTGACCAATTAAAGTTCCAGAAAAAATCCTTGAGACCGTTCCCTCTCGTATTGCCAAACGGCTCTCTTAGGGATTTTTTTTCTAACTATGTTTCTTGGACACGATATATTAGCTGATAAATAATAAAACTTATAGTTTATTTGTTAGGGTCAGATGTAGGAAATAAGTATTGAGTGTTGGCGGATTGAACTACAACGTCATGAATTCAAGTGGGCTTAGGCTCCCGAATAAAATGAAAAAAGTTGCTAAGCTCAGAAAAAAATTCAGCATGTCTCAGTGGCGTAGCGTACCATCTCAGCGCCTGGGGCGGGAGACCCATTTTGCCGCCCCCATTCAATACTAAATTAAAATTAAATTTCGAGACATCATTTTAAAGGCAATGAAGTATCTTTTATTGAAAGTAAAATTTAGGATCAACGGTTTCATAAACGGATTCTACTGGCCTTACAAATGAGGCTCGTGAGACAAAGCTGCATCTGCGGATTCATCGCCATGCATGCGTTTTTTCCTGCGAATTTTTCTCGTTTTGAGTTCGATTCCGAGTATTTTCCAAAGAGTCTTAAAAAAGTCGATTGCGGCTTGGACGAAACGGTATCTGCTCTACACTAGGAGAGCTTTTAAAACGCAGAGTTTCTGAGCACACTTATCCACACTCAGTCCACGTTGCTGCAGGTAAATATATGCGTCATCTTCTTCAGGTAGCTCAAAGCTAGGAAAAGTGAGGAAGTTGAATGACTGCCTGACTGTCAGAAGAAGACTGGCTACCGATCCGTCAATTCTTCCAGTACCTCAAGAACTTCCACAAACTTAATTTTAAGCGTCTTTACAGCTTCACGAGGTTCACTTCTTCTGCAGGCTTGTGACTGTATGCTTGAGGTACTTCTGGTGACTCGACTTCGTCTTGAACCTGCTCTGTGGTGGGACCAGAACGAGTTCCAACTTCGACGGCAGGCACGTCTTCCTCTTCTGCCTGTAAAATAAGTTATGCAATCCCATGAATATTGACCGGAGGACAATTCTAGGCCACTCACGATTGTAGATGGAGGAATCTTACTTAGATTGGAATCACTTCCACTGCTGCTGGATGCCGCCGAAGACGTTAACGTAGCTTTTGAACCAGAACTAGAACTGAAATATGTCGCGTCTTCGCGTCTGCTTATTTCTTAACCTTTTTCTTGCGGTATTCCGCGCCGCTTCCTTTAACTCTTTTCATTTTAAAAAACTAGTTCAAAGATTGATTGAAGTACTAAGTGTTTAGTTTGAGAAGATTCAACAGTGAACTATAAAAAACACAATCGAAATAACTTTCTGTGATGAGGGAGGGAGCAAAAACATTGAGCTGGCTGAGACTAGAACAACATTTCCGTCGAATCCTAGTTATCTTATCATATCTCGCATATGCATATCATATGTTTCGGAATACTCCCTTTCAGTTTCAGTTTTGTTTTAGTTTCGCGAGTCGCGCGACTCTTACGGCCCTACTCACCGTCTACGAATTCACGGAAATCAGCCGAGAGCGGTAAACGACGAACCACAGATAGCGTAGCAAATTTCAAATTTACATCATTGTTGTTTGTTGACTTGTCAAACGATCTGTCATGAAACATATGATTTCCACTCTACCCGCATCACTTGCGACATTTTGCCGCCCCCTAGGCCTCCCGCCCGGGGCGGACCGCACCCACCGCCCCTCCCCCCTCAAAGCCCTAAGTCTACTAGCTTTCGGTCTAAGGAATCCGACCGAAGAAACAGCACAGCCGTAACCACGGCTTCTTATAGAGGCACTTTATCCCAAAAAGAAAAGAGATCAAGATATTCTTTTCTGAAAGTTCGTCAATTTTTCTCAGAAAAAATGTATTTGCTGACGAATTTAATAACTGTTTCCTTTTCCTTTCATAGCTACGACAGTTATTTTTGTGAGGAATGCCTAGCTTTGCTCTCTGATTGGGCAATGTCCGCTATACGAAGCAACGATCCTGGCTGTGCCTTGCCTGGGCCTGCAAAACAGACAAAGTGTTCTGAGGTTATTATAGGTAAGCCAAATCTTTCTAGATATATGGAGTTAGTTAGAGTGCTGCACCTACGGCTTGATTTGTTAAGAAAAATTGAGAGAATATGTCCCTTCAGAACTCCAAGCAGAATGTTCAATTTTTCTGCAAGTGATCCATGAATGGCTGATCCTTGCCAGATCTTCAGCTCGTTTGCTTGGAGGATGATGTAGTCGAATTTGGCAGCCATCTGGTAGGTTATTCCTCTTGGAATATTTAATAATAAAATAACTAAAATGAACATAACCTAATACGTAGAGGCAACGCATTGAACGACTTTTAGACTTTACTAATGCTTTGAAGCATTTCCTTACATGAAATGCATGAGACTAAGTACAAAATCGTATAGTCGCGATTTCAATAAAGACCCCTTTAATTTAATTTCGTCCAATAAGCTGCTTGGGTTTGCGGTCAATACTCACTGATCAACAATTCGTGAGGGGTAGGGAGATGGGGCCAGTTGAATCCAACAGTTCATCTATCCTATTTTATATAGAGCTCTCAGTCAATGCATAAGCGGGTAAATAGGTGGATTTTCAACTGGCGTTGGTCACAGAAAAACACCAAACACCATTATGACGATAATGAAAGACTGCAGCTTCAACACTACTATGCCTCTTTCATAAATAGAAGTCCTCAATTCAATAATAAAAACGAAAAAAAAAAACCGAATGAATAATTCCGATGGAGCGTAAAACAAGGCGGCAAAACAATTTGCCGACAGACAATTCCTTGGTTCCACGAGAAAGCGACGAAGAGGCAAGGATGTAGAAGGATTTTGCTGCGGAATTCAAGTGCGCAGAGAAAATTCTTTGCAGTGATCCCTCTCGTTTGTCATTTTAATTCAATTTGGTTATTCATTTATTTGTCTGGATTCCTGCATCACCACCTTTTGCTCGAAGCTAGTGAAAGCCTCAATGTACGAATTGAGCACATCCTGATAAACTTGTCACCGAGAGACAAAGAACCGACCGGACCGTCGAATTGGTTAAGGATCAACTAATCCCATATAAAGACTATTTATAAATGGTCTCGGCAAAACGGTGACTGGAACTGGCTTCTTGAACAATGTGCCGAACATAACCTATAGCCTTGTAGTAGAATGAAGCGACGATGACGACGACGACACGTTGTCGCTGACGTTAGAAAATGCAGAGGCGCAACGAAATACCATTAATGGGACAATAATTAGTTGAAATCGTATATCCTTATTATGAACTAATTAAAATGGAACAATGAAACAGTTTGTCGATGAAAGGGGCAATCCTGATTAAATTATGTGTGCTTTGCGGTCTTTGTCATTGACAGACGAAGAGCAGTTGGTTGGATGCAAAGGTGAAGGTGTGTATGGAACCGACATCCTTCAATACCATTGATGACTATTATGTACTTATGACCTGAGTAAGTTTGGCCCTAACTTCTGCTGTCAATATTAAGGGAGACATCAGATGCATGTAGATGTTTTTTTTTTTAACGAAATACAAGAAAAGTGGTGCTTGGAGACTTGTTTTACGTGAAATTTGTTTTGTTTCAAGTTTTATAAGAATTAATCCATCCTTGGAGAAGAATACCTGTCCGAAAAGGATCGACGAGAGAAAGAAAATCAAAATCAGAAAAAATGTATGAAAAAGTGTCGTTTTGTTTTGTTTTTAAATAAAACCAGCAATGTTTATAGTCAAAAAATATATTGTTTATTAAATAACTTAAAATAAGTTACATTTTATTTAATAAATAACAAGGAACACATAACGCTTATGTTAAACCTTAAAAAAACTGTTCAACAGTCATCTACATTAAAAATAAATTAAGTGTTTTACAAACAATACTAAATTTAATTTATGAATTCAAAAAAAATTGAGTTTATGTTTAAGTTATTAAAAAAAAAGTACACAAAACATTATTTATTAAAAATAATACTGTTCTTCAGTCTTTGTTTGTGCATTTTGTAGAGACAACCCACTTCAAATATTATTAAGTAATTTATAATAAAAAATATAGAAACTTTAATGAATAAGTACGAGTATGTAGTTACATGGTAACAAAAAGGTATTTCCTTATTAATAATATCGAAAACTAAATTCACGATTTTTGTACGAGTTTTTTTCAACACCTATCGAACTTAATAACTTTTTAATTTCAAGTAAAAATCTTTATAAAATCCTGGAATTTGATTTTTTTCGAAGAGTTTTAAAAGCCCTTCTTTCTTCTTTGAAGTTATACCTTTATCAGAATTTCGTAATGTCACTAGAAGGATGTTGGGAATGGGTTCGCAAGACCTGGTGTTTAATCTGATTTGAATGCGGCGAAATTCCTTTTCGGGGTATGACGTTTTGACATAATAAATCCCAGGTGAATCTTTTTCAAATTTCATTATTTTGATATCTGTCATTTTAATTTTATTTTTTTGGTCATCCATACTGTAGTTTCATCCAATTCGCAAAGATAAGGCTTTTAAGTCAAAGAAAGATGCCTGGTCTAGCTCATTAACGAAGAATGGTTTTCCAGTTTTCTTAGCTGTGCAAATAATGGTAATGTATTGGTCAGGAGTGTAAATCGATCCAGATTTTAAAGTTTTTTTTACGGCACGCTCAATGACAGAATGGGCTGAATCGCCCTCGTTTTGGGTATATCCTTTAATCAAATATTTATGGCTTATGCTTTTCAAATTAGGAAATATTTGAACAGCATAAGCATGTAATGCAATCATAAACTTGTTTTTTTGCTGCCCACAACAATTGTCGGATTAAAACACGACATCAAATGATTATTTTGAGTTTTCTTGGAGGCTTTTGAGGTACATGAAAACACAAGAACCGATTTCATTTGCTCCCCTTCCGGACTCGCCCTCGTGCCATACGAAGCAATTAACTTCCTTACTCTTCAGCTGACAGATGGTAAAGTTGAAAATGTTAAGCTTCGATACGTAAGAAAAATTACTTGACTCTCCTTTGGGACACTAGAGAACAGCCTGCAGGTCATAAACAACCACGATATTGGTTTCATTTGCAGATTCCTTGTCCCTTTCTTTTTCCTCCCTAGAAAGTATTTTCTCTGCCAAGTGTTCATCATACTTTCCTTGCAGATGTTCTTTATTTTCGCTATTTTCAAAACCAATGCAGTCCTCACATTGGTCTTTCTTAGGATGGTGAAAAGCTATATTGTAGTTATTCACGAACACTTGGTGGAATATTTTATACTTTGCAAAAGGGACTTTTTTAGCATTGCACTGTTCAACGTAGTTTCGGTGTATCTCCGCAACACTCATACCTCCATCAACGTACTCTTTATTTTAGTTTGCTCTGCAATAATGGCTTGGAATGCGTGGTATTTCATCAATATGATCCTTAATTCCTTTAAGGATACTGTCATTAGTTTTATTCGAAGGGGTGTGCTTACCCCTTAAATCAGATTTTACCATATTAGTGACATATTGGTCTTTTTTATCTAGCATGGTTCTAATAGGCCTGTCGTTAATTCCCAGAGTTGATTTGAAGAAATTTTTGCAGATTCTAATTCTTGAGTTTTCAACGTTGAAATAAAATGCATTGTTGTTTTGTCGAGGCTTTCTGGTATTAGAAGTAGAACCTTCTTCAACTCGTACTCGAGTATAACTGTATTTAGGTTTTATTGCAATCATTGAAGCTGCAATAAAGTTTCGTTGTTTTTCTGTACATCCATAGTCCCGGTATTTGCTGAATAATTTTAATCTGTTCTCTTCATTTATTTTCGATGAACACAAAAGACGGCACTTACAAACAGGACCCATCTTTCTTTCTTCAATTAGTTTTGAACTAGTTTTGGAACTAGAAAAACACGATTTTCCAAAGTTCCTTGCAATCTTTGCTTTAGTTCTTGTCCATTCATTTTTACGATTTTTCCTTTTTCGGGAGCTGGGCTTTTTTTTTCGGTGAATTCTATTTCAACTGGTGTTGGTGTCGGACTTGATGGTTGCAAATCATCCGAAGTTCCCGATGATCCACTTGTACAGTAATTTGGGTCTTTGCAGTCATCATCTGCTGAAAAGTCTCCAAGTTCGGAATCTGAAGTTGAGTCTGAGGATAAGTCACTTTGAGGATTATTGGTTATTAAACGAGAGCCACTGGCGATGGTGCAGCTACATCTCGGAACAGAAGTTTTTTCATCAAAAGTTAGGGTATGCGAATTCAACTGAACGATGGACCTTGGTTCTGAAAGTAATTATCAGACGATAAGATTACATTATCTAAGAACAGCAAACCACAGATCTAACTATGTAATATCAGAATGTGTTATTTTTAGATCAAGCTCTTGGGTAGAAAAATTATTTGGAAATAATTTAAAAAAAGTAACACGAAAAAAAAATTAGGGGATTTTTTTTAAATATTTCCAAATAGTTTTTTTACGTAAGAGCCGGATCCTCAAAAAAACTCAAATAATGCACAGTCTAATTCAATAAAAAGCTATAAAATGTATTACTTACAGTTTTTTCGACGGTTATACTCGTTGCATTGCAAAAATTTTGCGGGACATTTTGATATGATGGGTTTGGACTAGAAATCGTCCATTCTTGTGAACTGTTGTTATTCTTACTGCGTGCCAGCTTTACAAGTAATTCTGATCGAGTAGGCAATCTAAACAAACACACAAATTGTTGACGATAAGATGATAGTCTATGAGGTAAAATAATCCTAGGATATTGGTAAAGTGACACTTTTCAAAGTAATAAAAAGATATTTGCGTTTTATCAACTAGTTTCCTTCCAAGGTAAAATGACTTAACGCAAATTGAAACTTTTAACCACAAAAATAATTGACTGAAACTTGTCAGCAAAATGACACAAAACAAAAAGTGTCATTTTTCCAGAAGCTTATTTACCACAATTTTATATATTTTTTTTAAGCAAAATGACTTAACGCAAATTGAAACTTTTAACCACACAAATAATTGACTGAAATTTGGCAGCAAAATGTAACAAAACAAAAAGTGTCACTTTTCCAGATGCTAATTTATAACAAATTTATATTTTTTTAAAGCAAAGTGTTACAAATAAAAAAGTGTCAAAAATAAAAAACAAAACTTACCGGTTTGTTTCGGTGCAGTCTGACATTTTTTTGTTATGACTTTTCTCCAGGAACAAACACAACCACTCACAGTGAAGACTGAGACAAAACTAAAAAAAAGTCATTTTGCTGGAAAAAAGATCAGGGATGTTACCATAAATGCAAAACGACACTTACGCCCGCTTGATGTCAGTTTAATAGTTATACTTACTGGCTGAACACAATAGAATGCTGCAACTGGAGCTGCAGCTGCAACTGGAAGAGCTGTCAAAAACTGTCGTACGTACTTTTTTTTATGTGCCCACAATGAGGCTGTACAGCTTTCATTGTTTTGTTGTCATTTGTTGGGTCAGGTGTTGAATCTTTGGCAAATTATAAATATTTTAAGTAATTGAAACTATAAAATGGACACTGAAATTGAAGATTTTCGTCCATTATTTTAATTAAAATTTAACCACGAAATCACAATACAACAAAACAACACTTAAAATCACAGACAGATATATAAAATTTGAAATGTCAAAAATGCTGCACGAAAAAGTTAAAAGTTCGCCAACTCTTGCAGCACCGACTGCAGCACCGACTGCAGTTGCGTTGTGTTGTGTTCGTAACATTGAATTTACGTGTATTGAATATTTTGACAGCTATTCCAGTTGCAGCTCCAGTTGCAGCTCCGTCTCCATTGTGTTCAGCCAGTTATGACGGTTTGATAGAAAATTTGTATTTTTTTTGCGGTTCGTTCTGTATACTCAAAATCGACAAATTTTGACCTGACTTTGCTTTTCAAGCGACGATATATGTAACTCCTGAACCATTTCTTCAATCGACACGAAGTCAAAACTAGTTGCTCGTTTAACGTAGTGAATAGAAACTACTCGCCGCAACAAATGCAATCACCCTTCGATGGGTCCCGGGACAACGTGGCATTTATGGAAATGAAATGACTGATGAACTACCAAAAACGGTTTATCACTTGAACAGAGCCACTAGAGCAGGAAAAGTATAGAATTTACGAAAGTTCCCTCAAGACTGCAATGGACAGATGGTCAACAATTGACACCTGTCGGGTTTCACGGAATTTTTGGCCAGATATGTCGAAGAAAAAGCGGAGTATCTACTGAAGCTTAGCAGACCTCAATTATCTCTCTTGATTGGAATCCTTACGGGTCACAACTCAATGGGAACTCACATAGGTTTCCTTCGACTTTGCAAGAAATTTTTCACCCCTTCCGATCTGGCTGTAATCTATAAGGCTTATATTCGTCCAAAGCTCGAGTACAATTCCCATATTTGGGCAGGTGCTCCAGTAACACACTTGAGTCTCTTGGATATCCAAAAAAAGAGCTTTAAAAATGATAGGTGATAGAAGTATAACAGAAACATTTGAATCTCTTGAACACCGTCGCAATGTTTCTTGTCTTTCATTGTTTTACCGTTACTTCTATAAGCAGTGCTCTAGCGAAATAGCCAGTTGCATTCCTCCCCTTAAACAATTTAACCGCAATACCCGCGCTTTTAGGAATGCTCATCAGTTTACCCTTGAGTCCACCTTCGGACGTACTGTGAAATACAGGGATTCTTTCTTTAGCCGAACTACACGAATGTGGAATGCTCTACCCAGCTCTATTTTTCCTTTCCATTGTAATGTTCAAAAATTTAAAACTAATGTGCATCGATATCTCCTTTTAAGCCCTTCCTTGTTTTCCTAATGCTCGTACTGTGTAAAATCATTTTAAGGGTAGTAATAACCCCTTGAGTGCGCGCTAATTATAAAAAAAAGGGCGTAATCTGATTTATACAGAGGTGGAAAAGGGGTTATTTCACTTCCCTTGTAAATGCCCAAGCTTCGCCAAAACTAGAAAAGACGCCCTTGAAGAATACTTTTTAGACAAATTGAGCAAGGTCTTATAGTTTCCACTAAAAAGCATCCTTGACTTCATTCAGAAGTCGCTATAGTTCCTTTCTCTTACCCTTTCCCATTACCTACATTACCCACACCCTGGTGAGCACAAAATCCGGGTGAGGTGATACGGGTTGCCGCATCAACACCACACCTAACCTAACTTAACCATGAGCAATGGAAAAAGTTTTTGGTCAAGGGTGGAAATGTAACTTCTACCAGAATAATTGCCATTCAAAGCGGTTTGCACCAACGAGCAGTTAACTCACCCATAATTTGATTAACACAAGAGATGTGATAGGTAGTCTCACTTAGGCTAACTAGACTACTCAATCGCGTATAGAACGGCTCCGAAGTTCGAGCTGATCAGAATTCTTTTCGATCATTACTTCAACAAGATTCACCAATATTGTATCCTCCACAAACAGCTTACTTGGAAAACGTATGCTTGAGCGGCTTAATCACGCCTGAGGCATTCCTTCTTTTTGACAACCGGGGCTTTGTAGATCCTTGGATCTGTGGCTCCTATACGATTGAGACATTCTCGCATAGGTCGGAGTGTAGCATATTCGATTGATTAGGACTGTGTCCAAGCGTTGCCGAAGAGATAGAAATAGGAAGGATAGCCAGTCAGGGTGGCACCATTCAAAAATAGAAAAAATAAAACGCACGACTGGATCGCACGTACTTGATCTTATGTAAAAGTACTTTGGAATTTAAAAATATATATAAATAAATATAAAGGGTGGTTAAATTATAAAGGCCGATGTTGAATGTGAACCACACCTAAACGACAATTTTTTTTCTGCATTTCATTTGACATTTCTCAATTTCAGACTAGCTCAATTTGAACCATGGAAAGATACACAATCGAGCAACGCGTTTAAGTTATTCAGGCTTTTTATGAAAATGGGTGTTCAAATCAAAATGCATATCGTGCACTTTCTGATTTTTTCGGTCAATTTAATCGTCCAAATGTGCGTACAATCGTGCAAAAATTTAAGCAAACTGCAGTAAATATTGCTGGTGTTCGCGATAGTGTGGCTGAAGAGCCGTTTACCTCAACTCGTCGCCGTGCCCAACAATTGCACCTCTCACGCTCGTCGTTGATGAACATTATGCATGAAGACTTGCATTTTCACGCTTACAAGGTGCAATTGACTCAAGAACTAAAGCCTCTTAACCATTTCAAGTGTCGTCAATGGTCAGAATGGTGGCAAGAAATGGCAACAGTGGATAATTAATTTTCGAAGAAAATCATCTTCAGTGATGAGGCACATTTTCACCTCAGTGGATTCGTCAATAAGAAGAATAGCCGCAATTGGGCGAATGATAATCCAAGAGTGATTGTCGAAAAACAAATGCACCTACAAAGAGTGACGGTTTGGTGCGGTTTATGGGCTAGCGGCATCATCGGGCCATATTTTTTCCAAAATGAACTTGAACAGCAGTGTATGATAAGCTCATTAAATTCTGATCTTCAAAGCATTGTCCACTGGGGAATACAAGACCGTGCAGAATTTAATGCTTCAAAAACCCAATGCTGTCTTCTATCGTTAAAGCTAAATCCTCCCCTTATGCCACTATCCATGAGCAGAATTTGCACTAAAGAAACTGAACAATTCTCAGTTCTTGTATGTGCATCACAGACCACCTTGTGTGGAATGATCACATATTCGACGTCGCAAAAAAACGCTGCTAAGCGTGAAGGTTTCCTTCGACGTTGCAAGAATCTTTTTCTGATCGGGCTGTAATCTATAAGACTTATATTCGTCCAAGGTTCAGGATAGAACTGAAAAAAGAGCTTAAAGAATGGTAGGTGATAGAAATATAACAGAAACATTTGCATCCTTCGAGCACCGCCGAAATGTTTCTTGTCTTTCTTTATATTATCGTTATTTCTATAAACAGTGTTCTAGCGGAATAGCCAGTTGGATTCCTCCCCTAAGCAACTTTACTGCAATACTCGCGCTTTCAGGAATGCTTATCAGTTTACCCTTGAGTCCAACTTCGGACGTACAACTGTGAAATTCAGAGATTCTTTTTTCAGCCGGACTACACGAATGCGGAATGCTCTACCTAGTGTGCATCAGTATCTCCTTTTAAACCCTTAATTGGTTTCCTAACGCTCGTATTGTGTTAATCATTTAAATTGTAGCTTTCTATGTGAATCTTATAGTACTCTCATGAAGACGAACGATTGGGGCGACATCTTAAGCATAGCGATAGTACTTGCTGTGCGCTAATTTCAGCGCCACCTCTAGGATAGCGTTGCTACCACAAAATTACGCTCCATGATAATACTGTAGGACTGTAGGTTATATATACAAAGATGGTATTAAAATCCACTTAAGTGGTTATACATCGGCTTTAAACAATATTCCTCTGCGAGTGCCAGAATAGTGTGAATTTAACCTTTTTAGCTTCATCGTAATGTGAAGATTGTTCAAAACCTCGAGATCGATTTTTCGAACAAATATAGCACAAAAATGAAATCACCGACCTGCAACAAGAACGAAAAGCTGTAGGTGTACGAAGGTACACTTACATTTTTGTACTCAGTTTGAACTTGGATATTATGCTTGTTTTGAGGTTAAAATAATTACTTCTAAAAATAATTCTATCCTTGCAGCTATAAATCGTGTCCATCTTTCCGTGCAAATAATTGGATTGTATGTAGATAATTTTCCAGAAACACAAACCCTAAACCAATTCAAAGTAAAATAATCATTTCATCTCCTGTATATCCGTAGAGCTATTATATTGGTTTTGTTCAAAATTTCTGATATAATATGGATTTGAAATTGTTATAGTGTTGCATGATACTTCCACGTTCCACCGCCCTGCCTTCCTCTCCGAAACGACCATACCCAAGCTTAAACCGCAAGGGAAAATGCATTGAAGAATTAAAGTAAATGCACGTTTCGTCGGTATACTTGGCCACACTGAAGCAGAACAGAGAATAGAAAGTACATTATACTTCACACGTGATATTATGCAAGCCCCATCGCCACCTTTGTACTATCAGTGGAGTCGTCATTTTGCATAAAGTGGTCTAGGTGAGACACTACCAGGCGAACCCATCAGCATTAGTGGCCGTGCACGAAACCCCAGAAGCAGTGGTAGCGGCAGAAGCCGTCGGAGCGGGCACAGACACCGGGACTGGGAAGTGGAAACACCGGAACGGACTGCCAAAGGACCAACCTCCTCGTAAGTCCTCGCTGGGTTATACCAAAAACACACATATACCAATGCGCACAAAGAATCAGCTAACAACTCACGGGACCCACGAACCACGGCCATATAGTTTTCCTCCCATTCACTTTGCACTTCTGGCTCTCGCTCGGATCGGTTCTCGGATGAAGTTGAAACTGAACCCAAAACTATTTGTTATGCGGCAAATGGATAAAAATCCCTAGACCGGCATTTATTTAAATTTATTCCTGCTACCATCTCATTTCGGCGCTATTTGCTTCTGGCCCAGTTCGTCGTTGGTTTCGGTTTGGTTGTTCATTTGGCTGGCTGTGGATATAGTAGAAACTGGAACTGGAACTACTTCGAAGAAGAGCTCCTCCAGTGCAGTGGGAGTGTAACTCCAACTATTACAAGTTAGACCAATGTAGTCTGAAGACCAACCTCATTCTTTCACTAACGTGTTCTATTGAAGATTTTCAAGAGTGCACTATGTGCCTTACAACAATGTACGTTGTTCATTGTTATGCATCACTTCCGGTTCCTTTGTGTGTGTGTTCTTTTTTTCTTTCATTTCTGTTTCTTACAAAGCAAAGCTAACCACCAATCCTACATTGCTCTGCTTCGCCCGCGTATAAAAGGTGAAAAATTTACAAATCACAAAAAATAGGTAAATCTTTTTTTTCTTTGTCACCGAACAAAAAACAGGATTCAACTGTGCGAGGAAGAATAATGCCAGCGCCACCAAGTGGGAGAGAATGTGGGTGGCAGGCACGAGTATGTTGGATTGCCAGCTGGGAGGGAAATCGGATAAATAATATTTAAAAAAGGCCAACTGCCACCAAATCTCAACGCCGCCGCGCCGCCCGCCGGATTGAGACTGAGAACCGACATTGCATTACATGGTGGTTGGGATTTTCTATTGTTCATTACGGAAGCCTGAATTAAATTTGCTACATCGGACAAACATAGGTACATTTCCGACTTGCGATTTCAACGTTGTCGGTTCTTTTATCAAGTGTATTTTCTGCGGGTAATGACGCATTTAGAAGTTCCATACTCTCAGAAAAAACCATTATTACATACTCTGACATTTTTTACCTATATTTTGGAGTTTTGGTAGTTTTCTTAAATGAAATTTTGACCGTCTCAAAGCCAATTTTTAAATGCGATATACTTGATATACATACATGAGTAAGCTCAATTCGAATTGCCAATTTTTAGCACGCAAAAAGTGAAATAGATTAGTTAAGTAGTTAGAACACTTGACGTAGATATGTATACATCATTTGGCATTACGTTTTTGTCAGAAGTGGGTTATTAGTAACACAGTGGGTGTATAGGATTCTAATTGAGCGTTTTCTATCTTTATATTCGACTAAACCAAAATATGAGCAAGATATCATTCAAGACTTATATTTATTTAGAAGTCTATTGCATGCCATTATGTACGAAATATAACACGATACAAGTGTTAGCCATCACTCTGACTTTGCTGGGCCGCACGCATCCGAAACGACCAATTTACTATGGCTATGATGCATAAATCCGGCCAGATTTGATCAATGGCTTTGATTATTTTGAAATTGTCTTAAAAAAATCCCACAACGGGATCAAATCGCACGATTTCATGTCGCTTCCACGTCAGATAACCATGTTCGGAAATAGCTCGTGTAAGATGTCCATTGTGGCACGGACTGTGTGGTACGTAGCTTCCTCTTGTTAAAACCCCAATATTGTGGCAACACTTGCAATAGAAAGAATAAAGAAAAACAAATGAAAGATATAACATCATCATCATCGGCTCGAACACCGGGTTCAGGTCCTGGCCTCTTTCAACAAGTCTCTCCTCTGTCCAACAAAAATTGTCAGTACAGGCCTTATGGGAGAGCTTTTTCCAAAGCAGTGGCGCCTGATGCACCCTCACTACAATGCATTAGGAAAAATGCCACTAAAAAAGAGCAAGCCACTGACTTTTCTTAAGGAATTGTTTTTTGTAATTCTTTGCAAAAAGTTGTACACCACAACACGACCGTCGTATCCCACTGCTGATGAGATACTGTCAAGATCAAGACAACAGTGTCAAGAGCACATTTTAAGAAGATGAGTATGTTGAGTGTTGTCACATTGCTTTTCAACTTAAAAAAAAAACGCGCATATTATCTTACCGCTTGGTGTTGTGGGAAAAGGTAAATTGAATATTGTTTTCAGTCGTTTTGAATCGGCAGACGGTAGCCCTACGCGTTTTTTACTATCATTTGCGGCGATTTATAATGTAAGCTACGGAATCCCTGTGAGAGCTTTACAAGGCGACACACTTATGCATGGCAATGCAACCAGAATGAGAGACAAACGTCCTATCTTCCCTGCACTGACAATTTTTGTTGGACAGAGTATAGCCGACGCCATCCAGTTGCACACCCCAAGGCTTCGGACGTCCTGGTCTACGCCATCTCTCCAGCACAAGCATGGTCTTCCACGCTGTCGTCTACCATAGAATGTACCACAAAGAACTTTCCGAGCAGGTTCCTCTTCGCTCATGCAAGCTAGGTGCCCTGCCCACCGGAGTCTACCGAGCTTAATTTTTGTCACGATATCTGCTTCTAGGTAGATTGCGTACAGTTCATGTGTTTACCGTCTTTGGAATCGTCCTTCCTCACATATGGGGCCAACAATTCTCCTTAAGACTTTTCTCTCGAACGCAGCTAAGAGGTCGGAGTGCCTTTTGCTAAGCACCCAAGTCTCGGATCCATATGTGAGTACTGGCAGGACCATGGTCCTGTACAGCAGCAGTTTTGAAGTTATGGTGAGATTTCTGGATTTGAAGAGCTTTGACAGACTATAGTAGGCTCTGTTGGATTTGAGAAGCCGCCCGCGTATTTCTTCTTCTATATTGTTATCGGCTGCTACTTTTGACCCAAGGTATTTAAAGGATTGCACCACTTCAAATTCGTGCTCCGGTACCTTGATTGTTTGACCAACTGTTCCTCTCGCATTCGACGCCACCATGTACTTTGTTTTACCTTCACTAATGTGCAGCCCCAGATTTTGTGCCGCCTGCTCGATCTGGATGAAGGAATCGTGTACAGCTTGTTCGGTTCTTCCGATGATGTCAATGTCGTCTGCGTAAGCCAGTAACTGGCTGGACCTGTTGACGATGGTCCCTCTTGTTGCCGTGCCAGAGTCACGGATTGCTTTCTCCAACGCCAGGTTGAAGGGGAGGCAGGCCAAACCGTCCCCTTGTCGGAGTCCATTAAAGATGTTGATTGGTCTGGATAGCAATCCGGCTATTTTTACTTGGCTTGTTACGTTGGTCATGGTCAACCTACATAGTCGTGTCAATTTATTTGGGATGCCGAATTCTCTCATGGCCTTGTAAAGTTTTACCCTGGCTATGCTATCATAGGCGGCCTTAAAGTCTATAAACAGATGGTATGTTGGGATGTTAAATTCTAGACATTTTTGCATCGCCTGCCTAAGGGTAAAGATCTGATAAAGATATAACGACTGTATTAAATAGAAAGAGACTACAGGTTAGGTAGAAGAATATATTATGTAATGACAAAATAAAGATATGATCAGTTGTTGGGGATCTGTTAAAGAGGAAAGACCTTTTATTTGTTTAACCGAATATTGTTTTAGTTTTGTATTAAAAAAGGTTGACTGCTTACAATATGTTGTTGAAGTCCATATCATCCAATTCGGACCAAAAGAAATTGCTTATCATTGGTCGATAGCGCCCAGCATTGATAGTGATGGCCTGTTCAACGTGTCGTTCTCTAAAAAAAAGTATGGACCGATGATGCCGCCAACCCGAATTCCACTGCCAAAAGTGAACTCTGTGGATGCATTATATTTGGGTGCATCTCGTGTGGATTTTAATAGCAGAAAATTCGACAATTTTGCGTGTTGACGAACCCATTCATTCAGGAATATGCCGAATATGATTTTTCGCCCAAGAGCCCAAGCTATTTATTAATCTAATTTAAATCTAGGATTGGATTGAATTGGAAGGATGATTAAGACGGATTTTCAGGCAGGGTGAACCGATGTTGAAGTGGAAACAGTTAAGGTTACAATTAATCCTCCGAAGCATGTGAGTATAAAAGGTTCGTTGGAGCCATTAAATGTACGGGGGGTAGGCAGCTAAAAGAGACGAGGAGTTCCTATATTAAGAAGTCGATGAATGAAAAGAATGTCGCTTATTGCTCTTCATTCTTCCAACGTATTCAAGTTAATTAAAAGAAGTCAGTCTCGATACGTAGGTAAAATAAAAGGGTTATTCCAAGACAGACCACGAAGTGCGGAACGTAGGAAACGACGTTGAATACGATTCTGGATATATGAATTTGTTGATAAGGGGATAAGGGGACCATGCGTGAATAACTTTGGGAAAAATTTAGCTATAAACAATTTTCCAGGCACCAGACAGAGAAACTGTTGAGATCAAGTTGCATAAAAGTAGAATCATGTGTGGAACAAATGGTCTTGAAAAACTTTGTATCGTCGGCGTAGAGTGAAATATGGGAATGTTTAATGACCATCTCAATATCGTTAATAGAAAGAATAAAGAGGAGAGGTACTAAGTGGCTGCCTTGTGGGACCCCAGGTGGTACCTAAGAAATCATGAGAGTAGGAAGATCTGAATCGAACTTTGTAGTACATATCGGGCTTTCAGATAAGAAGAAATTCATCTTAAGAAGATAGGTTTAAGCCCGAGGGTGACAGTTTGAATAGAACAAGCTTATGGGAGATTTTGTCAAAGGTGTTACTGAAATCGGTTGAGACAACGTCGACTTTCTTTCCATTTTCTAATGCTGCGAGGCTAAAGGATACGAATTTAACAAGGTTAGTCGTTGTGGAACTACCATGGACAAAGCCTTGTTGTCTAGGGGAAATGAGAGACTTACAACGAAAGCATTTTTTGAGAAATATGGTGGGGATACCATCTGGGCCGGGAATATACTCATCATTGAGTTAAAGAGTCGTCGGTAAATGATTAAAAAAAAAAACTAGCAAAAAAGTTGGCGATAGTTTGTGGTTCGTTTGAAATTTTGTTATTGAAAGGTAGAGAGGGAGGATAACCATCGGATTTTCGGTTAAAGTTGATAAATTAGAAGAAGGATTTAGAGTCTTTAATAAGATTGCTTTGGGTGTGGATTAAATAGCTCTGATAGAGGGAGTTGTAAAGTTTGGTAAAGTTAAGATTGGCACCAAGATAATTAGAGTAGTCTGTTGAAGATCGAGAATGAACGAAAATTGAACAAAGCTTATTCCTCTTGCTACGCAACGATCGTGATTATACCAAAGTGGGGAAGAAGATGAAGTCTTCAATCGAGAAACGGGTACATGAAGAGAAATAGAATTAAATATTTCGCTATAGAATATGTTTATTGCATCATTTACAGTAAGGATGTCAAAATTAAAGGAAACTCTGGTGATACATATATTCATTAGTTGGTGGTGGTTTTTACAACAACAACAATGAGAAAATTTAGCTGTATGAAAATCATGAGAAGATGTTTTTGTGGGGGGAGAAAATAAAATTTGGTAGTGCAACAGCTCGGAGTGAACCAGGACCTAGTGACTTACAACTCTCAACCAATCCTGTGCGCGTGTTACCAGGAACGCAGGGGACCTTCAATTTTCTGCCGATTCCGAACGGCTTAGGAGCAGCACTTTCCATGACAAGAGATACTCTTGGAGAATTCGTCAATTCCTCGCAAGAGGCAGTACACCCCTGAAAAAAAACTTTCTTGTAGCGGCTGAAAATCGAACTCGAGACCTTCCGCATGACAGTCCAACGCACTAACCATTATGCCAAGGGGTACTACTGTGGGGGGAGAAGTCTGAATAAAATAATCGTGATCAAGATTTAGATTGAGTATTGAGATAGAGAAAGGAGACTGAAGAGTTCATGAGATCTGTTGTAAAAATTAAGTCTAGTTGCCTATTCATTTATATTTTTAATGCCGCTAGGGATTATGGATTAACACGATCCAGATTAGGCATGAATCTAGTGTATTTTGGATAGCTAGTATTACACCTCGACAAGGGGAATCATCAGTAGGTAGGTTATGATCGTCATCGCGATAAACATTAAAGGAAGATGGAAACAATTCCTGATTGTTAATACTAGGGATTAGATTCATTTTGGTTAGAGCGTATATATCAAAATGTAGACAATGAGTTTGTTGCAGAACTGCATGGGTCTTAGGGCGAAGACATATCACATTCTGGTAATGGAAGGAAAGAGGAAGTTTTGACAATGTGTAGCAGAGGGTGGAGGTAGAAGTAGATAATGAATGAAAAAACCTGTCATGGTCAGCTCTGCTGTGCTGAAGCTGTGATATTCGTTTCGAATGAATATATTGACTAAAAGCATCAAGATTACTCGCTACTTTTTAGGGAGACATATTAAAAAATTCATGGTATTTGATATATGTATGTAGATGTTCATGAGACATGTACATATGTAAGCAGGCCTTCCTGCTGAATATAAACCATGACACTTGTATTTGTTTTACCTTCGCAGCAGACCGAATCCGAGTTATAGTGTAAGTACGCCAAGAAGATACGAATGTTTTCATATTTTTTTTGTATCTCTTAGTCTGGAGAGAGCATAGCGACAATCCGTTGAATTAATGGTTTGTTGAGTAAGTTTGACTATGTTAAAGGCAAAAGGGGATCAAAAATGAATGGCATTTTTGTCGATGCAGGGGTAATAGAAGTAGGGACGGATGAAGAACTGGGTGCAGTATAAGATGGGGTGTTTGAAGAAGATGTAGATGAGACTGTTGAAGGAGAAATTGGATTGGATCTATTATTAAGAACAGAGGTTGGTGTGGAGTTTAGGATATGGGGGCTATGAAAGTTAGGATATTTGGTTCCAGATTTGAGGTCAAAATTTGGGAAAATAGTTAAAGGGGGACTCCTTCTGCAGTTTCCCACGGACAGCGGCGATATTTTTGATAGATCCTCCTGGCGGAGTTGAAATCTTTGTGTTCAAATCCTATATCGTTTGGAGATCGAACAATCTTCATCTTCGTTTGATTAGTAACAGTATAGCGATGATCGATATTGATGGATATCGTGATGAGTTATTTTGTTTGGTAATATTGATATTTACTTTTTAAGTGATGCTCAGTCCTCTTCTCCTCGAATGATGATTTCGTTTTTCTTGTAAATTTCAGTTTGAAGTGGTTCGAGATGGAAATTCTCCAAAAATTTACTCAAATTAGAGGTACCTAGTCAAAAAGTGCATACTTGAATTTGACGTATACAGAAATTATGAGCATTAATATAGTCATTTGTTTGTATAATAAGAAACTCTGTTGCCAGTCTCATAAGTCCTACGCCTTGCAGTTCTGTAGTTCAAATATTAGATCCGCATACTACTAACAATATTACTTCGTGATGAAAGGTAAAAATCCAGTGAACAATCCACATCCTGTCAACATTAACAGATTTCAGTTCCCAATATGATGAGAGCTGCTTTCGACTGAGAAGCTCGTATAGTTTCGAAAGATTATGTTGGTCGTATCCAGGTAGTGGTAATTAATTTGGTATCATATCGTACGAATAAGTTAAGGATTGCTTCTATTTGCACAAGAGCAAAAGTTGGTTCATCTTAGGTCAACAATTCACGATTCCGAACTGCTAACTTTTCATGACAAGAGATATCCTTAGACCCACAGTTTGAAAAACACTGCCTTAGAGGATTAGTCACTTACTCGGGAGAGGTAGTACGCCACTGAAACCAAGTTCTTATCTGCAATATTATGTGAATGTTTAAGCTGTTTATCAATGATCTGATAAGTTCTCACCAGTGTAGCTACAGTCCAGAAAACTTCACCATAGCTTAAGTATTCGCAGATCTTGAAAAAAAAACCAAGGAACTTCAAATCAACATCAGCCACCTTTTCTTTAATTTCAAGCCCGCTTTTCATATCATCTTGTATAGAGGCAAGCGATAGATGTCCAATATCCAATTTGGGAGTCCCTGTCATTCTCATATTGATACAGCGAATGGCCCCACTGCTCCACCGAAAAATCTTTGAATCGCAGTAGAGAAAGACTGCTACTAAGGTAGTGCATTTAAGTGGAAGAATATCTCAACCAATTTGGAATGGGAAACTGAAAACATATTCATACATAGCTAGGAATTGAGCTGGTTCAATCCGATGCACTTCTTGTAGAGGTAAGAAAGGATGACGAGCCAGGTGATGACATCAAACCTACAGAAACATTTCATAAGATTATTCTCATTTGCCATTCCCTTAGAACACTTTTACTCTGTTCAAAGAAGATGCTCTGACATATCAGCCATCATAACTCCAGGTATTTCGTTCTATTTCGAGCAAAAGAAGAAGAATACAAAGCTTTAAGCGGTACTGGCTCAGCAAACTGTCCAAGCGTTGAAGAAAACGTTTAACAAGTTGCATTTGGCCATATGCCAATAAAGCAGGTTGATCTAGCTTATGGTAGACTAATTAAAATCTCTGAGCTTTACATACGAGAAGTTAAGTTTACTCTATGGTATACCAACTGGAATGGTGAATACAGATATCTCCTTCAACACTGAAATGAAAGAGTGTTGTTGAGTCGTTGTTGTCTGAGTATTCATACCAAAAGAGTTATCCATGTTGATGCATCATCAGTTCTAAGAGTTTTCAGCCGTCAAAATCATTCGGCAAATCCTTGCAACACCACTGTTTACCCATCAAATAACAGACAGAGATAGAAAAAGACTTGCACTTCCGACTATTAGACCGATCAACGTCAACAGTTGCTCAGACAACTCTGACTACAATATAATATGAGCCAAAGAGCTTCATGCCCCCAATCGGAAATTGATGAATTCAGAGGTCAATCCTCATCAAAAGCTGTCACCGAATTAAGTAACCACCCAATGGATTCCAAACCAAACCAGATTAGAACGAATAATCCGCGACCGAAAGTCGAAGCTTTAGTAATCCTAAGCTGTGCTTCATTTCCATCGTTCATACATTCCCCTCAGTTGGAGAGTAGAAAATTTTACTGCGTAACTGCATCTTGGTAACTTGGTATTGACTAGGACCCAGGCTGTATCGCAACAGTTTTTGTACCTTGGATTTAAAAATAGCAGCGGCAATATCCCTACCTTAGTTGCGCCTTGGTTTTGCCAAGAGCGAGGTCTGTATCCCAATCATATTTGTGCCTTTTTGCCGACCGACGCGACGCAGGCGGGAGCAATTTCTCAACTTCATCTGTGCTTATGATTCAAATGGAACGAGCTAAGTTGCCACTAGGACCAGGTATTCTATCCAAAAGTTATATCTGTCTTGCTTTTGTGCCTTAGCTTCCACCAAATTATAATATATTCTCAAAACCTCACTTCGATGCGAAAAGCAATTTCTTTTCGAGAAGACTCAATTCTAACGAAATTCTACCTATCTTAAAAAAACATTTCTTTTCATCATATCCATGTCCTTCCAGTACATAAAGTGAAGTGTGAAAAAAATAAAAACAAATTATTCTTCTCTCTTTCGATAAGCACCAAATAAAAAGTCAATCTTTTAAGGAACGTAAAAACCTAGAATGTTGTTCACAATTGCCAATCATTTCCTTCCATTGGCACCTCCTTTATCGTTATTGCTTCATAAACATTCCAATGGAATTCCAACACATGAGTTCTTTCTACCACAAACCATTAGTTTTCAAACAATGAGTAAAAAACACCCAAGCAAAACAATGCCAAAGGAAAACATGTTTTGTCATTATTTTGAAACCATGCTAAAGGATATATTGTTTCTTTCACATCCTGGCACTTTTCAACAAAAACTCATATGAGCAAGTATTTGCTTCTGGTGTATGCACTGCACACTTAAAGGTTTTTGTCAAAAGCCTATACCTTCTACGTTTAGAACGATAACCACCAGACAAGTAAACATTTATGTACGCTCGGGTTTGTCTGTGTGTTGGATTTTGCCTTACACTATTCAGGCTAGAAGCCACTTCAAATAAACGTTGCACCGGAACAGATGGCCCGAGAATGCTGTGCAATGAGCTAAGGCACCAGGGATAACGAAGCAAAAACAAGTCAATGTGCCAAAGGATCAAGTGTGAAAGACCAATACAAGGCTTATAACAACCCAACCATCAGTTCAACCACCCAAGGACCCAACTTACTGAAAGCCATCCGTACTCAATCTGACATAAGGAAAGTTGACGGTTCACGTTCGGTAGAAATATGAAAGCATACTATAATGCAACTGAGTAGGACCATAAGGATATCTTCAAGGAGTTACTGCTAAAGACAAAAGTAAGAAAAAAAAAACAAACAGAAAAATAGAAATCCAAACAAACATGAGAAGCAAAATGAAAGTATTTTCCACTTGAAAACGTGGAAACTCTCCACGAGTCTTGGTCGTTGTCGTGGTCTACGTCATCGTCCTTCATCGTTATCCTCATCATGGCACCACCCAGCCTTATTTACTGACTGACCACCATAGGACAGCAAAGGAAAACAACACTCTTTAACGTGATGATGATGGTGATGGCGACGAAGATAAGGCTAACGATGACGATGTGGAAGGACGATACCACGGCTACGGAAGAAGCAAATAGCCTTTTGCCCTTATTCTATTCAATTCGCCCGCAACGGTCTCAGACAAACGGTTCGATATTATCCTTGTTATCATTCGTGTCTCTAGGCTCTGGTCTCTAGGCCCCTATTTAACCCTGGAATCCTGGTGTGTGGTGCTTTGGAGTGTGTGCAAAGGTTAAAGAACCTCCAGAGCCGGCGAGGAGTAGAAGTAGGTAAACAGTTGAGCGAACTGCTACAAGAGAACACCAACTTGTCGAAGGTAGATGGCGCGGGCCAAGTTCCAGTCCGGTAGATGCGTGTAAGAAGCTTTATGTAGATTGTAGATGCATAGATAGTTCTAAGGGCAGTGATGTTTTTAAGTTGTTTTAAACCGTTTTAAAAATGCTATTAGTTTGGTTTAATAAAAGATTACTAGGCTTCTCAAGATTTTTCACACTACATTATAAAACCTATTTATTATTGTATGAAGAGTTCCAATCGCTACGTGTAGACCTCTTTAATGCCTGTTTCGTTACATTGTGTTCTTCACTTCTTATTGATACAAACCTTTTTTGCATGAAAGCAAGAGAATATCTGCGGGATATCAACTATAAATTACTTGGACGAGACCAGCAACACTCCTCTTGCTATTTGTAATATGGTATCATCGGTCCCCTGTGCAAGCAACTTTACTATTTTGAATAGCTTTTTACAAAGTTCAATATACTCATAATAATGTTATCACAGTTGAGGATTTAAACAATGACTTCCGGTGAACCTGAATTTCTGATTCTGGTTTTAAAAAACCAGTATGAATGTCGGGACTCACGGTTAGGATGTGTTAACATCAAAGTTCGTCCGAGTTCCAAATTTGTGTTACCGAACGTACCCAATAAACACACATAATAATGCAATCGTCAACATGTTTTTGTAAATGTTGAAAAAAAATTATAGAATTTGTTTTTATATAATATGATCTTTGGCAGAATTTTAAACTGAAAAAGGAAGGAACGTATTTATTCTAAAAGTTAAATATTGTTAGGAAAAGAACGCACCACCGCACCGGATTCTGCTACGTTACGTAAAATTTGTTAGACTAGTGTTTGAACAGGGATGTCATTTGAAACAACAAAACATATTCCCGCCCAGCGTTACCACTTTCAGAGTAGATTTGAAGAAAAAAGTGAAGTAAATTGAGAAAAATCTAAGCAGATTTTAAAACGACTTTTTATTTGCTTTTAAAAAAATTTGAACTCAAGATTTTAATCAATTGACATTACAACACGAAAAAGTACTTATATGTGTAGACCATACCAACAATGCGGTCTTCATTTTGGAAAAAAAAAAAACGTTATTAATGGTACCGTCATAGGACCTTTTTCTGATTTTCTACTTTCTCATTTCCGGCTCTTCCGATTTCGTAGCTTCTTTGATTTTGAAATAATACTGCACACAAAAACTTTGTTCCTAAGATTTGTTTCAATTTTAAAGAACTTTGAATATAAAAATTAACTTATTAATGAAACTTTCTTTTATAAGGAATAACATTAAAATTACTATAATTAAAGCGAAATTTTCATAAGATTCGTATACACATGAGCGTGGTGTTTCTATACTTTTAAAATTACTTATTTGTGTATTTTTATGGTGTTGACATTCATTTTTTTTTGTTGTTGTTGGTAATTCTTTATGACTTCTTTATACTGGTCCTGTTTCATTATGCCTTAAACCATCTTCAGACGTCGCCTTCGGTCAAAAGTCAAAAATATATGCATATAACCTAGTACAATCCCTCAATTTCTAAAAAATGCATAGTGCGTCTAATAATATGGCCAGGGACTGTATAGTGGAGAATGGTGCACGAAAATATGATACTTCTTTTAACTTGTGACTTAAAGGTACTATAAGGCAAGTTATGCATTCGTAAAAAAAGAATTCAAGTCGAGAATTTAATCAAAGTTCACATTATGATGATAGCGAAGACAAAAAAGTGGGTCTCGCAATTCTGCCTGTCTGTCTATTTGTCTCGGCCGATTTTCGTCAAACTTGGTAAATATGGTTTTTAAATTTTTACCCCACACATTTTTCTCTTTTTTTTAAGACCAAAAATAACGGTACCTCCCATTCGAATTTTTTTCCAAATCCTATAAATTTTTTTTTCTCAAAAATTGTCCCGCAGATTTGGAAAAAAAAATCAAAAATTTCATTTAGCTAAAGCTAAGTAACGGTAACAACAAAAAAATGCAAAAAAATAGTTATCAAAAACGGTGCAACCAATTTTGATAAATTCCTCAAAAGTTTGAATATTATTCTGTATTCAAATTTTTAAAAAAATGCTGTTTGGATTTTAAAAAAAAATTTCAATTTTTTTTTCAAAACTCAATATTTCGAAAAACCCACGCTCGATTTTTTAAACTTGATAAATAAAAGTTTCTTTATATAATCTACAAAATGTGAGAAGAAAAATGTACCTAAAAATAACGGTAGCCACCTTACAAATGTAAAAAAATAGTCCGATCGATTGCTTAATAAATATAAATAATTTATTTTTTATAAATTTATTTATTTAATTTAATTATTTAATAAAAAATAATTTAAACTTAAGATATAACTGACTGTATCCACCATAGAACTATTTTTTCAAATTTTGAATTTCTCATTATCGGCAGAACGAAATTTAATGAAATGTTTTTTTAGAGAAGCTTCTTAAAAGTTTAAGGAACATTTCATTTCAAAGCTTAAAAAAAATATTGTTTTCAATTTTTGAAAAAAAAAAAATCTATTTTTTTTTGGAAGATTCGATATCTCAAAAATGTAGTTTTTATTCCTACGATAGTAAAAAAATTTTCTTAAAAATATTTTAAAAATTTTTAATATAAAAGCTTATTTTTTTAAAAACCCACTACAACGACTTATAATTTTTGTTCCTGCATAAACTAATATTAGCTTGAATGAAATGGCATCCTGTTCTTAACACCAACTAATAAACGAGTTGGTTTAGTCATTGAAAAAATAAACTTTATGCTTATGAACAGTTTTCCTTTCATCATCATCATCGGCTCGACAACCGGGTTCCGGTCCTGGCCTCTTTCAACAAGTCTCTCCACCTATCCCGGTCTCTAGCCTACGCCATCCAGTTGCGCACCCCAAGGCTTCGGGCGTCCTGGTCTACGCCATCTCTCCAGCGCAAGCATGGTCTACCACGCTGTCGTCTACCATAGAATGTACCACAAAGAACTTTCCGAGCAGGTTCCTCTTCGCTCATGCGAGCTAGGTGCCCTGCCCACCGGAGTCTACCGAGCTTAATTTTCGTCACGATATCTGCTTCAAGGTAGATTGCGTACACTTCATGATTGTACCGTCTCCGGAATCGTCCTCACATATGGGGCCAACAATTCTCCTTAAGACTTTTCTCTCGAACGCAGCTAATAGGTCTTTTGCTAAGCACCCAAGTCTCGGATCCGTATGTGAGTACTGGCAGGACCATAGTTGGATTTGAGAAGCCGCCCGCGTATTTCTTCTTCTATATTGTTATCGGCTGCTACTATTGACCCAAGGTATTTAAAGGATTGCACCACTTCAAATTCGTGCTCCGCAACCTTGACTGTTTGACTAACTGTTCCTCTCGCATTCGACGCCACCATGTACTTTGTTTTACCTTCACTAATGTGCAGCCCCAGATTTTGTGCCGCCTGCTCGATCTGGATGAAGGAATCGTGTACAGCTTGTTCGGTTCTTCCGATGATGTCGATGTCGTCTGCGTAAGCCAGTAACTGGCTAGACCTGTTGACGATGGTCCCTCTTGTTGCCGTGCCAGAGTCACGGATTGCTTTCTCCAACGCCAGGTTGAAGAGGAGGCAGGCCAAACCGTCCCCTTGTCGGAGTCCATTAAAGATTTTGATTGGTCTGGATAGCAATCCGGCTATTTTTACTTGGCTTGTTACGTTGGTCATGGTCAACCTACATAGTCTTGTCAATTTATTTGGGATGCCGAATTCTCTCATGGCTTTGTAAAGTTCTACCCTGGCTATGCTATCATAGGCGGCCTTAAAGTCTAAAAACAGATGGTATGTTGGGATGTTAAATTCTAGACATTTTTCCATCGCCTGCATAAGGGTAAAGATCTGATCAGTTGTTGATTTGCCTGGAATTTTTTTTTTTTTTTTTTTTTTTTATAATTTACCCGCGCTCAAGGGATTATTATTACCCTTTAAATGTTTCAAGACAGCGCGGGCGTGAAGTTAATGAAGAGAAAGAAGGATAGGAAAGATGTGTGGCACGATGTTCTGAGACTGTTGGTGGTTGTCTCAGATATTTTTATCTCCAGGGATGGCGGCTGAGCTAAAGCGGAGAAATGCCGTGTCTTATTTCTATGACGCTTATAATTCACATTATTTTATTCGTGTTCATCCTTGTTGGGCATAGTAGTTTAACTCAATTACATGCTGTTAGTGTTATGCCTGAACAACATGTAATGAGTAAACCAGCAACCCATTGATGACAATTTTTAGAAGGTTTTTAATGGAATTAAAGCGACATAGACGACGGCAGGGATCGAACCTGTCATGCCAGGCGAGCACACATCCATCGCGCCACGGCCACCCCCACTGATATTGTCCGATGACGGTTTTAGCGTATGGGGTTATCCGGTCTTGTAGTATAGAGGAGAGTATCTTATAGGCGGTACTCAACAACGTGATACCTCTATAATTGCTGCACGTTGTGACATCTCCCTTCTTATGTATGGGGCATATTATGCCTTTTCGCCAGTCTTCTGGCATTTCTTCCTGCTCCCATACGTGCACTATAATATCATGAATTGCTTGACGTAAGGCTGCCCGCCGTGATGAAATAATTCGGCTGGTATGCCATCGGCTCCCGGGGATTTGTTCTGTTTAAGCCGGCCTATAGCCTTCTCAACCTCTTCTATGCTTGGTGGCGGCAACATAGGGTATTCTTCTTGAAGTAGTGGAGCCTCCACTTCTGCAGTGAGCTGACCATTTAGCAATTCATTGAAGTACACTTCCCATCGCTCCAGTATGCTTTCAGGATCGGTGATCAGATTTCCCTCTCTGTCCTTGCAGTATGTGCAGCGTGGTGTGTACTGCGTCATGTTTCGGACGGATTGGTAGAACTTCCGCGCCCGGTGCGGACCTCACTCTCGGCTGTTTTCTATTTCACAGATTAGGTTCTTCTCCCAGGCTGATTTCTTTTGTCTGTGAAGCCGTTTTTCTGTTCTTCTGAGCTCTTTATATTCCTCTTCGCGTGCCCGCGTTCTATGAGATTGTTGCATTGCTCGGTACGCAACATTCTTACGTTCAGTCGCTAGCTTGCATTCATCATCAACCCAGTCGTTCCGATTTTTACGACTGCTGCCTAAGATGGAGGTGGCAGTACTAATGACAGTATTTTTAAGACGTGTCCACTTCTCATTTACGCCCAGCATACTGGCTCCAGGACTTACTCTTCCTAAATCAGGTGTTTCTAGGGTGAGTCCTAACGCATTACCAAAGGTCTTACTGGTTTTTTAATTGCGCAGGGCAGCCGTGTTGATTCGAACCTGATCGGCGGATGCAATGCGTCTTCGCAAGGCAATCCGCCCTCGGAAAACCATACCAGCAAGATAGTGATCCTAGTCGATATTGGCACCTCGGTACGTTCGTACCGTCATCAAATTCGAGTAGTGGCGACGGTCTATCAACACGTGGTCTATTTGGTTACGAGTGACTCCATCAGGTGATCCCAGGTGGCTTTGTAGATATCTTTACGCGGGAACCTGGTACTCGCAACGACCATGTTTTTCGATGCTGCCAATTCTAAGGCTCGAAGTCCTTTGTCATTAGTGTTCTCATGCAAACTATGGGTGCCTGCGTAATGCCTGAATACCGACTCCCGACCTATTTTTGCGTTCAAATCCCCAAGGATGATTTTAACATCATACCTTGGACAGGCATTGAGGGCCCTCTCGACTTGTTCGTAGTAAGTCTCTTTTTCTTCGTCTGAGGACTTCTCCGTAGGTCCGTGAACGTTAATGAGGCTGATGTTCGTAAATTTGCCTCGCACGCGAAGGGTGCATAGCCTTTCGCTTATAGCGTTAAAGCCGATGATAGTAGACTTCATTTTTTCGCTGATTAGGAAGCTTACCCCGAGCACATGGTGTTTTGTATGACAGCTGTAATATACGTCATATTCTTTCTTCTGTAAAACACCATTCCCTGTCCATCTGATTTCTTGGAGAGCTGTTATGTCAGCTTTTTATTTTGACAGGGCGTCGGCTAGCTGCTGAGCAGCTCGAGCTCTATAGAGCGATCGTACGTTCCATAAGAAAATTCGTAAATCGTTTTTCCTTTTTCTTTGCGTGGGTTGTCGTCGTGAGATCAGTCCGTTTCCGAGGCTTGTTGTCGGTCTCGTAATTCTTTTAGTTTTACGGGACAGGGAATTAACCTGTCGCCAACCTGAGGAACCAGCCTGATCATATTAGCCAAACCTTTTTTAAAAGGCTTGTTTCTAGCGGCCGCCGCGGAGAGGCTATGATCACACTTCCACCAGTCCCGAATAGTTACGGCACGTGCATGTTTTCGTATGCTACATGTTGTTCCCCCTATTCGTCTGATGGCTGACCGCCAGTTTTCCTTTAGTTACATTCATTTTTGAAATTCTTAGTGTTTTACATAAGAGTAAGTTCGTGCGACCCAGTCGTGCATTTTAATTTCGTTCGTTTCGTCTTTCGTGTTTTTGACAGTTTGGGTGAGGGAAAAAACTTAAAATTTTCATCAATTGGCATTCTTGTCATTATGTAGTTTATAGCTTGAAAAATGGAGAGCGATCTATATGTTGACGTTTCGAGGATATTCCTCTGGAAATGTCAATCGATTGCCCTGAAAATGCAAAATAAATATCAGCCCTGTAGATGCATATTTCGGGTGCATAAAATAAAATGCAATTTTCCATCACTAACGCTAAGGGGACTTTATTTATAACTTTGAAAGAACCTGATTAAGAATGAATTAATTAAAAGAAAAGAAATCCAAAATGATTCTAAGAACGTTATAATTTTCTTTATTTAATCCAAGCTATCAAGACTATTATACAACAAACTATACATAGGATGGTATCCCTATGTCGACCGTCTGAATTGGTGGTTGCTACAAAAAGTGATTTATTGATCTTCGTCACAAATCAATTAACCCATGCTCTACATGCCGAATATCAGTAATTTTGGATCACGTCACCAATGCATTGGATATTGCGGTTAATTGTTTTCAATTATCTCACTAAGTGCTTATGCCAATGCGTTGATGAGGATTATGACAAAAAAAATAACTAACAAGATTAAGAGATTATACTAATCCGGTGAAAGCGACATAGGGAATATTCATCCATCATAGGGTGATTACAAAAATGTTTGGCAAAATATTTTAATTTAAAAAATTGAATTTCATTTTAAATTGCAAGTTAATTAAACAAATTTAAACAATGAACATTTTAAAAGAAAAAATTGAAAATAAAATAAAAACATAAAGATAGTAAACTGCGTTCCTCAACATGCCGGCCCCGCTGAAGGAATTCAGGAACATGGCAAAATCGCTAGTTTGGTAATGGGGCGTTTAAACATTCCACTTTTAGTGCGCAATGTTACCACTCGTACATGTCCGTCTTGACCTGGATGGACTTCTGTTACTCTTCCTAGGAACCATTGGGAGGGTGGTAGATTGGGCTCCTTCAGAACTACCATGTCACCCACTCGAAAATCTCTGGTACCTTCTCTCCATTTTGGCCGCTGTTGCAACGATGTTAAATAATCGGTATGCCACCTTCGCCAGAAACCCTGCATCATATTCTGGAGTAATTCCCATCTTCCCAATCGATTTACTGGTGTCTCCAGATAATTTGGTTCCGGAATTGCATGATACGGTCTTCCTATAAGAAAATGAGAAAGCGTTAATGGGTCAAGATCTAGATCAGAGGAAGCACAAAGGGGCCTAGAATTCAAGAGGGCTTCAATTTGGGCTAACAGGGTACACATTTCTTCAAAGGTAAGAATATTATTGCCAACGACGCGATGAAGATGTTGTTTTACCAATTTAACCCCCGCTTCCCAAAGCCCTTCGAAGTGAGGGCTGTGCGGAGGGATAAATTGCCAATCGATACCTTCTGCAGCCAACTTTTCAGCAACTTTGTTGTTGTGTTCCTCCGATTGCACCAACTTGTTAATCTCCGATAAAACACGAGCGGCTCCTTGGAAGTTTGTCCCGTTGTCGGAGTACATTACGCTGCATTTTCCACGTCTGGCGACGAACCTTTTGAGTGCAGCCAGAAAAGCATCCGTTGTTAGGTCCGAAACCATCTCAAGATGAAGCGCCTTGGTAGTCATACATACAAACAATGAAATATACCCTTTCACCAGCTTCGGTTTCCTTCCTTTTGACAACCGAAGAGTTATGGGACCAGCGTAGTCACATCCTGTATGAGCAAAGGCAAAGGATGGGTTCACACGAGACGATGGCAAATTTCCCATAAGCTGTGTTGACGTAGCCTTTCGATGACGAAAACACGTCATGCAATCATGCACCAGTTTCCTTATTAGGTTTCTGCATCCGATGATCCAAAACTCCTGACGAATCAAGGCAAACAGTCCTGAAACTCCGATATGCAGAAAATTTCGGTGTGCATCCGATAAAATCAGCTGGGTAATGCGATGATTTTTGGGCAGAATTATTGGATGTTTTATACCAAATGGAACATTCATAGCGTTGGAAATTCTACCACCAACGCGCAACAAACCAACGTCATCTACAAATGGAGAAAGTGAGCTCAATTTAGACTTTCTAGGCACACACTGATCAGCTTCAAGAGCGGTTATTTCGGCCTTGAACTCGTTTTGTGACCACCGGAGACAGTCTTGTTTTGCAAGGCGAAGCTCTGAAAGCGAAAGATGCACATGATTATTTTTATCCTTTTTACGCAAAATATAGACAAATATGAAGCGACGAATATACCCAACAATTCTTACTAGTTTTCTCCAAGTAGATACCTTTTGTGACAGATTTTCTAGAAAATGCTCAACCGAAACGGAAATATGAACTGCAACGAATCTTTTCCTTTCCTCAGGAATTTCAACAGTTTCAACATCACGATTAGTTGGCCACATCTCAGACTCCTGAGACAACCAAATCGGCCCTTTCCACCAAATCTCAAGTTCCATCAGGTCTTTTGGCGCAAGACCCCTAGAAGCACAATCAGCAGGATTTTCAGTAGAAGAGACATGACTCCATGATGAACGAGGCAAAGACGACAATATTTCCGATGTTCGATTCGCAACGAAAGTGTTCCATTTGCGCGGAGGAGACGCGAGCCAGGATAAAACGATTTGGGAATCACAAAAGGCAAATACTCGAACTGGAATGGCATCCAACGACGATCGAATGAGTTCAACTAACCGACACAAGAGAAGAGCTCCACAAAGTTCTAAACGTGGAATCGACAATTGTTTAACTGGAGCGACGCGAGTTTTTGCAGCAATCAACTGGACCTCCACATCACCATCATTTGAATAACTTCGACAATAAACTACCGCAGAATAAGCCTTTTCAGAAGCATCTGAGAATCCTATTAACTCGTATTTTTTAGAATTTAGCGTAAACCTTCGAGGAATCCTAAAGTTTTCGAAGAAGGTCAAGTTTTCTCGATACAGCTTCCATTGTTCGGCTACTTCAAGAGGCAAGGGGTCATCCCACTCTATTTTTGTCTTGGCGATCCATAGCTCCTGAAACAGGATTTTAAGCAAAATAGTGGAAGGAGCCAGAAAGCCCAAAGGATCGAAAATCTTTGCAACTTCTGAGAGCAGTTTTCGATTCGTGGGTAGAAATTGTTCAGGCAAACTAATTTTATATGTGAAAGTGTCACAATGAGGGTTCCAAACCAAACCGAGAACCTTGGTGCACTGCGATGAACTGTCCAAATCAAGTGAAACAGCTTCCTTGCAGTCGATCACTCTTAAAATCTCCCAACAGTTTGAACTCCACTTGCTGAGATCTAGACCACCACAGGACAGCATTTCGACGATCTGTTTCTTCAGCTCCAATGTCTCCGACAACGAATCAGCCCCTGTCATAAGGTCATCGACATACATATCATGCAAAATGGCATGGGACGCTAAAGGGAACTGGTGTTTGTAATCAAACGCTATTTGACGGAGAACTTTCATCGACAAATAAGGAGCTGGAGAGGTACCATATGTCACAGTGGACAAACGAAAATGCGAAATTGGAGCGTCAGCAGATTCTCTCCATACAATTCGCTGAAAGTCACGGTGTTTCGGATGCACCCAAATTTGCCGAAACATTTTAACGATGTCAGCACAAAAAACAAAACGATGTTGGCGAAAACGTATGCACACATTAATCAAATTTCGTTGGAGCGGAGTTCCTATATGAAGCATTTCATTGAGGCTACAATTTTTTGTATCCTTATGAGACCCATCGAAGACAACGCGAATTTTATTGGTGATGACGGCGTGATGAGGCAAATAAAAAACACTTCCCGAAGTAGGCTCTATTTCATCATCTGGAATACGCTCCATATGACCTAAATCCAAATAAGTTTTCATAAACTTTTGATATTCCCTTTTCAGACCTTCATCACGTACGAACCGTCGTTCCATAGCGAAGAGTCTAGTCAAAGCTCCAGAAATGGTATTGGCAAATTTAACATTGTCTTGACGAAACGGAAGTTCTACCATGTACTTGCTATCCGGAGTACGACTAAGTGTTTTAGAAAACTTTTCATCTACCTCATCTTCACCTACGGTCAACGAAAATTTATGTGGAACCTCCTCAATTTCCCAAAAGGACTTCAAAATTACATCAAGGTCAACACCTGCATGCAATGAAACGATAAGTTTTTCTGGCAAACAACCTGTTATAACCCATCCAAAAAGTGTCTCATGTGCAACAACCCTTCCTTCCTCATCTGAACGATGTCCACCTCGCAAAATACTCCAAGCCTTGTCAGCTCCTAACAGTACATCAATGGGCCCTGGGGTATTGAATTCCACGTCAGCTAATGGAAGGTCTTCAAGGAAAGAAAAATTGCTACAGTCAAACGAAAGCGATGGAGTTTGTGATGTTATTTTGCTCAGAATATATGCCTCAATGTTAATAGCATGCGAACTTATTCGAGATTTCAAAGTTAAATTCACCGAACCTTGAGTCACGCCAGCTTCAACCGAAGAAATGCCTGATATGGGCAAACGAGCGTGTGTACGAAGAAGACCTAGCCTTCTCACCAAACTATCAGTCACAAACGAAACCTGCGAACCGGTGTCCAATAAAACGCGCGCGAGATGAGTCTTTCCAATTGCATCATACACCTTAACTACAACGGTAGGAAGTATTCCAGAGGAACGCGATTCATTTCTCATATGGTTGCTCACGACCGAAGCAGCAGAATTCGCATTAGATTTACCGCCACTTGAAGAAACTGTTGGACTAGGAGATGGATTACTGTTATTATCCATGTGTACTAAGCTATGATGACGAGTATTACAAAACGAACAACGCGCCTTAACTCGACATCGCATCGAGGAGTGCTTAGTACCGAGGCAATTGTAACATAAACGCTGATCTCTAGCAAAGCTGCGACGCAAACTAACCGGCATTGCAACAAATTCTGCACACTGCGGAAGATAATGTTCACCTTGGCATTTGGGACATGAAGCATTTAACACAGCTAGGCTTTTAATGTTGGTAGGATTTGACGCACGCTGATTTTTACCCACACGAGTGGGTTTTGGATCACTAGCTTCTAATGCACTAGAACGGTCTTCTAAGAACTCTAGAAGGTCTTCGATTGTAGATTGCTCCGAATTTTTACTATGTAACGCCCAAGACTTTCGCGTTTCAGAGTCAGTTTTATTTATCAATAAGTAAACTAACCACGGGTCCCTACCTACTGCCTTAACAGCTTCTAGGCCACGAATAACCTCATCTGCTTTGTCGACAAGCTTACGCAAGTGAGTACCTTCTCCCGAAGCAATGCTTGGCAATTTGAGAAATTGTTCAATGAGTGCATTTATGATATAAAGAGGCTTATCATATCGGCGTTCTAACTTCTCCCAAGCAAGCTGATAATTTGAGTCCGAAACATTTACACCGTTTAAAAGATTGTAAGCGTCATCGCGTAGTACTGATTTCAAGTACCGAAACTTTTGAGCACCGGAAAGTTTGGCATTGCAGTCCACCGTTTGCAAAAACACATCACGGAAGCCTGGCCATTCACGGTAATCACCCGAAAACGGAGTTATATGCATTGGCTGAAGCACAACATTCGATTCAACTTTATTGTTAGCATTATTAGCTTGTCCTAACCTATTTAAAAGTTCGGTCTGAGAAGCAACTAAATCTTTTAGCGAACTGTCCTGATTTTCAACGCGAACCGGAGCTAATTCTTTTAAACGTCCTAAAAGAGCACATTTTGAAGCTATATATTTCGATTCAACGACTTCGAACTCTGCTTCGGGATCTCCGTATCCCTCCTCAGCATGAAACTCAAATAAAGCCGTTTGGCTTTCGCAAATGTCTTTCCATGCCTTCTCCAACCTTTCTAACCGCACTTCCAAATCAGAAACATTGACATCGTCAGGAATGTTATGCGCGAATGCAAAAACCCTAGTGATTGAGCCTTTGTAATGACCACGTGCTTGCTTCAAAGCTTCCATAGTAAATCTCAATGCCACAATATTGCAAATCACGAGGTTTAGAAATTTTAAACAGTCAAATGTTAACGTTAATTTTTATTGAATTCCTCCAACCACTAAGCACCAAATAACGACAAAACAGCAGCAAATCGAGTTCCCAAAATAGCATCCAAAAACAGCAACAGACAGGAGTGAAAGACAAAATTCAGATTTGTGCTTGATACTTATCTATGTCGGAATCCAAAATCTAGCACACCACCAATCAGTAAAAACGAAAAACCGATTCAAAATATCCGGCTCGAAGGACCAACTTTGATTAAGAATGAATTAATTAAAAGAAAAGAAATCCAAAATGATTCTAAGAACGTTATAATTTTCTTTATTTAATCCAAGCTATCAAGACTATTATACAACAAACTATACATAGGATGGTATCCCTATGTCGACCGTCTGAATTGGTGGTTGCTACAAAAAGTGATTTATTGATCTTCGTCACAAATCAATTAACCCATGCTCTACATGCCGAATATCAGTAATTTTGGATCACGTCACCAATGCATTGCATATTGCGGTTAATTGTTTTCAATTATCTCACTAAGTGCTTATGCCAATGCGTTGATGAGGATTATGACAAAAAAAATAACTAACAAGATTAAGAGATTATACTAATCCGGTGAAAGCGACATAGGGAATATTCATCCATCATAGGGTGATTACAAAAATGTTTGGCAAAATATTTTAATTTAAAAAATTGAATTTCATTTTAAATTGCAAGTTAATTAAACAAATTTAAACAATGAACATTTTAAAAGAAAAAATTGAAAATAAAATAAAAACATAAAGATAGTAAACTGCGTTCCTCAACAGAACCTGTAAATAAATTTGACACCCCAGTTGTTTCATCTTTCGTTGTTTTGACATATTGGGTGAGAGGTATAGAAATGTTAGGGGAATGAAAATATGTAGTTCTAACTATCAATGTAAAGACGATGTACTTAGTACGAAATAGGGTCTTAAGTGGAATCTTCCGTTAGGTAAGTTGCTAAACAGAACGTTCTCTCAAAGTCTTATTTTATTTAAGCTTTTATCTCTGGATTTCCCTTTGGTTTAGTAAGTGCATCAGATCGTATCTAAAGCTCATTTTAGAGGAATCACATCTGACTAAAGAAACACAGACTCTGGTGTACCTCAAGATAGCCACCTTGGTTTCCGAGTACCGACAATTTTTCTGTTTCTTAGATGACTCAGGGACAATAGCATAGAGGGTATAATTTTTACTTCAACGACGTTGAAGGGCATAGAGTTCTCGAAGTATTTAGCTCCACGCGATTTTGTATACCACATTTTCCAATGCTGTAAAGATCGGAGTTTAATGAGCTTATCATACGGTACTGTTGCACTTCCACTTCCGAAGGAGATGGAGGTGAATTTGAGAACGGATATGAAAATCTGAGGGTAGAGTTATCGGCAAAACAATAAAGTAGATAAGAAGTTTCGGAAACGAGATCATTCAGACAAACAGAACACTGGTGAACACCAGCATGTATTTTGTGAGCATCGGACTTGAAACCGACCAATATAATATGGATTCAACGATCTAGAAAGTAATTTCCAGTGCTCAAATTTTCGATAAGGAAACCTGACACCAAACTCTTTCAAATACCTTAGAAATATCAAGCGCAATAATCTTACATTCTCCAAAACAATGATAGGATCTGTTCTACTCTTCGGTGAGATATGCCACCAGATTACCAGTGGAACGATTTCTGCGAAAGTCGTATTGTCGGTCCTTCAGAATCTTTCGATCTTCGAGCTATTTCTTGAGCATAGGAAGTTTGCTGAAATGATGCACTGATCCCACTTACCTAGAGGGGCTAATACATTAATAGTGTATTTATCCAGGATCAGATGTGAGGAACAGATCAAACGTATTTACGAAATGATCAACGTCAGGTAATCGGGTTGGCACGTTCACAAGCTTAGTTTAATGGTTTAACTCAGCCAAGATCTCCTTCAGTTTTTGTCTGGCCAGAATGTCGAAGAAGCCTTGTGAACATCAAAATCGCCGTAATAACGATTTCAGTACAAGGAAAATGTATAACATATGAAGTAACATAGCGCATGGAATTCATTAGAATTCAGGTTGCTATCCAAACTCAGGCTCCTAACTATATATGAAACAAGCGTGTTTATGATGTGTTGACAAACAGTAATTTTAAGCCACATATACAATTAAAATTCGTATTAGAACAGTGGCTGACGCTGGTATGCAATATCATTACGAATAATTAAAGGCGAGACCATGGCATGGGAAAATAGTGGCACTCTGCTATAAACCTGTAGGTT
Organism: Philhelius festivus; assembly: GCA_963931855.1. Taxonomy (NCBI): domain Eukaryota; kingdom Metazoa; phylum Arthropoda; class Insecta; order Diptera; family Syrphidae; genus Philhelius; species Philhelius festivus. The sequence continues at coordinate 183,841,238 of OZ007555.1, forward strand.
AAATTCTGAAGTGTCAGTATTTTCACCTACTTGGGTTTCACTCAGTGCTAAAATAGCTGGCCTGTAACATTTTAACAGTTTAGCTAAAACACATACAATATCGTCGGTTTATTGCGAAAAGTCACTTATGTAGTACACTTTTGATGGATTCTAATCTAAAATGAAACTTTGCATTTAATGTAAAGTTGTGAGTTTCGATCATAGATATCGATTAAATAACTCTTAAAAGCATTAGAACAGCAGAATTCCTTTTAAATGCAAAAAATGGTTTCATTAAGTACATAATGTAATGATTTTATAGTGCAAAAAGTCATTAAGTTACTTAGTGACACTTAATTATTTTGCACTGAAAAGGCAGCCATGACCAAGGATGGAAAATGAAATTTTTCAATTGTACTGAAATCTGGAATAAAATTGTACTGAAATGATGTCAATTGTACCGAAAACGAATTTTGTATGAACAAAAAAAAAATCAATAATTCAACTATGTATTTAAAAGTTTTCCAAAGTATTTTATTTAAAAAAAATCAAAGCAGAAATGATCAGCTTGTCTTCTTTTAAAAAATATAAATAAATATACATAAATAGCTCCACAGAAAAAAATACTGGCGCAAAATTTTAGTTGTATTATAACGATGTTAAAGCTGTTTTAGTATGAAACTAAAGTTAAAATGACGATTTTGCAAATTTTAATAATATGGCGTCATACTTTCTCTACCCTTTTATTAAAGTTAAAACAACCGAATACCTATTTTATTTTTTTAGTATCATGCTACTTGCAAAAGCCACAAAACGTCTGTTTACTTAGTTTTTTGCAAGAGCTGTCATTGTTTTAGGTATGTTCAGAAGCAATTTATTAAGAAAATTTTTTAAAATTAAGAATGAGTTTGTAAGCTACTTTAAAGTTAGCAAATTGTTAAGTAGTATCATACTATAATACTTTATAATATGCTGTTTAAAATTTTGCGCCACTATCTTCATTTTAAAGTGCATTACTATTGTATTGTATTGTAATGACGAAACTAAATCTTTTACTTGTCCATTTTTGCGGCACCAGCTTATACAAAAAAAAATGAAATATAAAACTAAAATTCACAAATTCAATATCTTAAAAATGCACAGCTGAAAAACCGCAATCACATCCACAAGTTTGCAGTTTAGTGTTTAGTAAACAAAACAATGCGATGTCTGAAAAAAAGCTGATCAAAAAAGAGGCAGAAAAGCAAGACGCCATCAAGAAGTGAAAAGAAAACTGTAATTAAGAGTTATAAGGGCTTACAGCTGAGAATTATTGTTCTGGTATGAAAATGAATGCATTCAGGCCAGGATGATGTATTCAATTCAACTTTAAATTTCCTTTTATGTGCTTTTGTTTGTTTTTTTTTTTTTTGGAAATACATAAAATTATAAATTTTGAAAATGTACTGAATTGAGACAAATTGTACTTTTGTACTTGTACAAACTCAATTGTATCGAATTCGGTAAAATTGTACCGAATTTTCCATCCCTGGCCATGACACATGATATTGAAGATATTGGTTAAAATAAATTTTTCAAAATGTGACATAACACATAATACGAGTAGGTATCATGTATAAAGAGGCAACATCTTTTTAATTTACTCAGATATGAGTTACCTTTCCATTCCAATCCTACTATTTGATACTATTTGACCGGTATAGATTTGCAAGGGCAAATCCTCTACCAATTATCCTGTAAGTAGTGTGTATTTATTTTTAGATTACAAAGAACCTAGATAAATTTGAAGATAACATACAAATAAATAGCGACAATAATATAATGGAGGAAAATAATAAAATTACTGTCCATGTACATATCCGCAATCTAACGAAAAAGCTAACCAGAAAAGTGACGTAAGTCCTTCTTTTGATATAATGAATCTTCCTGTAATTTTTGTTTGCTGAAGACATTTCGTACGTAACAGAAAACCAAGAATTCTTGAATTGAAATCTTGAAGATCATAATGAATCCAGCCACTCTGTATCAGAACTCGAAGGCGAACTTCGTATGACTTCCACGACATCAATTTCGGCTAATATAGAAGAGAACCATGCTCCTGAAGGAATATAGATTCGAGGACCTTCTTCCATACAGAGAAATAAAAGGAGCAAGAACTCAAGGTGGGGCATCCGGGATGAGGGCAATTGGAAGAGGAATGTTATTAAAAAACATCGTTACGATTGTGTGCTCAATACAACTAAAAGCGGTCATGAATTAGTCAAAAATATGAAACCCATGGACTACAGTAAGTGGCGCTTTAAATGCAGCGACAATTTGTCTGAAGAAGAATGAATAGCTATTTGCATTCGATACTGGAGTTTGGCGAACTATCAACGACAAAAAGACTTTATTTTAAAATACGTGAAGCAAAATGATCCTCGGAGAAAAAAATGTGATGTTGAATCCAAGAGAAGAAAAAAAAAAAGATAAGAGTTTGTGAGGCATTTTTTGAAAAACCTTATGCATTAGTAATGGACCAATAAATTTGTCTTTTTCATGCAGCCGTGGTGGAGTATTCACAGGAAGTGATAGAAGAGGAAAATAAACTCCTCACAATAAAACAAAAGAAGAGGATTTGGCATTGGTCAGATCACATATCGAAACATTTCCTGCAGTGGAGTCCAACTACTGCAGAAAGTAAAATAAAAGAAAATACCTAGATTCCAAACTAAGCATAATGAAAATGTTTCAGCTATATGAAGTTCAATGTGTAGAGTACAACATGAAGCCAGTTTCATCAGCGGTTTATAGAAGCGTATTTTCTAAGGAATATAATTTGTCTTTTTTCGTTCCACGGAAGGACCAATGTGCATTGTACAACAAGTTTCATCACCTTAAAAAAAATGGAACTTTAACTACGGAAACTACCAGAACATTTGAAGATCACATCAACAAGAAGACTGACGCCCGGAATGCAAAATGCGGGTCAGAACAGAAATCACCACCTTGCCGCTCTGTTTCAATTTATGGTGCAGACGACACATTTATATGTAATTGAACAGAAATACCTCGAGTCTGCACATTCTCAAATGAAGGTCTACAGCATGGACTCAGCAATTGAAAATGAAAAAAATACAGATCATGTTACGCCGTTTCGAATTAGATGAACATCCTCTAGAAAGAGGAAGGATGTTAACCCTTACCATCTGAAGCAGTTACGTCATACCGATTTTAATGATTTGAAAGCCTTGTTTGCCAAACTAATTTGAAATAGAATTAAAGATGAGAACGGGAAGAAGGTAAACTGGCTTCGAATAAAAATGCTCAAATTGTCCGTTATAAAATTCAGCTACGAATATGACGAAAAAAATTCCAAAAAATTCATGCATCATCGAGAGGTCGCCAAACACAAATAACAAAGGCTATAATTCAGCCTTGCTACAAGAAGTTGCTGCCTTTGAGCAAAGAAAAGAAAAAAGATCTTGTGAAACTTTGCGAAAAAGGGATTATTCCACTAGAGCTTCATCAGTGGTATAAATCTGTTCTGGAAGCTTCCAACAAAAGGGACTGCATGCCAGAACCTGGAGTTGGGGATGATAAAGATGAATTCATGCAAGAATAATTTTAAAATTTTCCTTCGCTAATACCTAATAAATGTTAATAAAATAATAAAAACAACTCAGAAATTAATGATTTTTCTCATTTGTTTCGTATAACACTTTCCTTACAAGCGTATACAAAAATGTTGTTTTTCACAAAATATAGAGTGCAAAAACTCACTAAGTGCGTCCTGGTTTTAGTTTTTTATGTTTTTTATATTTAAAATAATATATTCAGTTTTAAACATGACTGTCTAAGGTATAAGACATTATGTAAATCCAAAACACATAAATTAAATAACAAAATTGACACCCTAGTACTTGTTTAACTAATCTTTAATTATTTAAAAATTTGATAAAATCAAATTTTATATATGTGTATTTAATTTGTCTTTATTATTTTTAACAAATAAATTTCACAACATTAATATTTTATAATTTTACTAATAAGCGACGCGTTTCGGATTTTTTTATACATCCATCATCGGGCTTTACTGTTTACTGATTGTATAGTTGGCCAAACTTAACTTATTGTCGTGTTGTGTATTATTTTTTGTGTTGATCGTGGTTATTGATTATTCGTCTCATTTTAATTTTGTTGTCTGTTTTGATATTTGATTGCGGTGTTATATAATATATTTGGCTTTATTGTTAGTTTGTCGTTAAGTATATTGTCTTGTTCGGTCTTGTATGATTTGTATATTTCATACTCTTCTAAAGCGTCTAGTTTTGTTCCTTTTTGGCATAAATGAATTGGAGTTAAGTTTGTCTCGAAGTCAGTGTAATTATGGTTCTTGTCTATCAAATGTTGTGCGAAAGTAGATTTGGTGTTTTGTTTCGGTTTATGTTCTGTGAATCTGTCGTAGAATGTTCTGCCTGTTTGTCCTATGTAAAAACTGTCGCAGTCATCACAATTTATTTTGTATACACCTGTAGATGATTTTGTGTCAATTTTTGTTTTATTTTGAAGAATTTTTTGAATATTGTTTTTAGTTTTAAATGATATATTTATGTTTGTTTTCTTTAATTCATTTTGAAGGATATGTGGTAGTATATTAGTATAATCTATTGAAATGTATTTATTGTTGTTGTCTGCTGTGGTTTCGTCTGTGGGTTTTTTGTTTTTGGTTTTGTTTTTTATTTTCTTTTTGTGTATTAATTTATCTATTAGTTCTGGTGTGTATCCATTTGTTGTTGCTATTTGTTTGATTATGTTTATTTCTTCGTCGTAATCTTTCTTCGTCATTGGTATGTTTAAAAGTCGGTTGATGAAAGCATGGTATGGTGCCATTTTTTGTGTTTGCGGATGGTGGGAATTTTTGTGTATTGTAATATCTGTTGTTGTTGGTTTTCTGTATACTTTGTATTGCAGTTTGTTGTTGTTTTTATAAATGTTGAGGTCCAGGAAGTTAATTGAGTTATTATTTTCTATTTCTGTGGTGAAATTTATTTTGTTGTTAATATTGTTAATATACTTTTGTAACATGTCAATTTGTCTGTTGGTGCCATCGAAGATGACGAATGTATCGTCGACATATCTCGCGTAAAATACGATTTTTTGGTGTAGTGTATTTCTGTTGTTTAATATGTAATTGTTTTCGAATTTGTTTAAGTATATATCTGCCATCAAACCGCTTAATGGGGAACCCATAGCTAGACCTTCTTCTTGTATGTAATATTTATTGTTGAATGTGAAATAGTTTTGTTTGAGTGTTATTTGTAGAAGTGTAATGATTTCGTCTATTTGTTGATTGTTTAGCTTTCCAGTGGTTGTAAGGTTGTCTTTTATAATTTCAACTGTGTCTTCAATTGGTATGTTGGTGTACATGTTAGTGACGTCAAATATTACATACAAGAAGAAGGTCTAGCTATGGGTTCCCCATTAAGCGGTTTGATGGCAGATATATACTTAAACAAATTCGAAAACAATTACATATTAAACAACAGAAATACACTACACCAAAAAATCGTATTTTACGCGAGATATGTCGACGATACATTCGTCATCTTCGATGGCACCAACAGACAAATTGACATGTTACAAAAGTATATTAACAATATTAACAACAAAATAAATTTCACCACAGAAATAGAAAATAATAACTCAATTAACTTCCTGGACCTCAACATTTATAAAAACAACAACAAACTGCAATACAAAGTATACAGAAAACCAACAACAACAGATATTACAATACACAAAAATTCCCACCATCCGCAAACACAAAAAATGGCACCATACCATGCTTTCATCAACCGACTTTTAAACATACCAATGACGAAGAAAGATTACGACGAAGAAATAAACATAATCAAACAAATAGCAACAACAAATGGATACACACCAGAACTAATAGATAAATTAATACACAAAAAGAAAATAAAAAACAAAACCAAAAACAAAAAACCCACAGACGAAACCACAGCAGACAACAACAATAAATACATTTCAATAGATTATACTAATATACTACCACATATCCTTCAAAATGAATTAAAGAAAACAAACATAAATATATCATTTAAAACTAAAAACAATATTCAAAAAATTCTTCAAAATAAAACAAAAATTGACACAAAATCATCTACAGGTGTATACAAAATAAATTGTGATGACTGCGACAGTTTTTACATAGGACAAACAGGCAGAACATTCTACGACAGATTCACAGAACATAAACCGAAACAAAACACCAAATCTACTTTCGCACAACATTTGATAGACAAGAACCATAATTACACTGACTTCGAGACAAACTTAACTCCAATTCATTTATGCCAAAAAGGAACAAAACTAGACGCTTTAGAAGAGTATGAAATATACAAATCATACAAGACCGAACAAGACAATATACTTAACGACAAACTAACAATAAAGCCAAATATATTATATAACACCGCAATCAAATATCAAAACAGACAACAAAATTAAAATGAGACGAATAATCAATAACCACGATCAACACAAAAAATAATACACAACACGACAATAAGTTAAGTTTGGCCAACTATACAATCAGTAAACAGTAAAGCCCGATGATGGATGTATAAAAAAATCCGAAACGCGTCGCTTATTAGTAAAATTATAAAATATTAATGTTGTGAAATTTATTTGTTAAAAATAATAAAGACAAATTAAATACACATATATAAAATTTGATTTTATTAAAAATACATATTTATTAAATACTAAAAAACACAACATGGAGACTACAACATTTAATAATAAAAATTTGAAATTCGATTATCTCCAAAACAACAAAATGTTACTTAATGACTTTTCGCAATAAACCGACGATATATATAAAGTCCGATCATGAGGTTAGTATATTAGGTCCAATATAATAGAAACAGCTGACTGTTCTGAGATTTGGCATTTGAATAACTCTAAGTCTAAAAAACTTGAATGAACGGATAAGTGTACTGAAAGTCATCCACATGCCGTTCTTGTTTAATTATGAGAAGATTAGTGTTTTCACTATGTGGAGACTTTTTTTGTTCACTATTTTAGGTACTCTTTACAAGAGTTCATTAAATTGGAAACTTTACTGTACCAGATTTACTTTATAGAGCGTCTACTGTACGAGTATTAACATTCTTACAAAAACATGACTGAAACCACATCTCAGAATGTTAAAATTCGTTACAAAATCTAAAACCTACTTATAACATCTCTGTTGTTTTAAAATACAACTAAGATCTAATACATCGTCTACTCGTATTGTATAAATCTATGTCTGTTAGATTATTTGTTATGTGGTGGTGGAAGGGCATAAGTTGGTCAGTTAAATTGAAAGAGGTGTTAGAAAACGGTCTGTGGTAATGATGGGTGGGCGCAAGCACATTGACCAAAGAATATACATTAGTATACAGCAAGTATAGGGATAGACGATATAATAGGGAACTTTGCAACCAGCCCCACCAAGGAATGAGAGCACAAAAAGCTAGTGGCAGAAAGCATTTCCGATCATTATGCAACACAACGGAAACAACCACCAATTGAAGAGTTTCCGGTCTGCAAAATGCGGCATACAATGTCCTCATACCGGTTGGTGTAGAGAAAAAAGGCTGACACAACATGGTGTAATGTGTATAGAAATTCACTTTGTCAGAAATAGGGGTCGGATAAGGATCAAAGGATTTCTCTTTTTCGTCCAAACAATGGATGAGTTTTGGAAAAGGTATCATTCTAATGAACAAAAAAGAAAAGAACAGAAACAATGTTTCCTCCAATAAGAAAAAGGTGACAGAATTTAATACAGAATGTTTGGAATATGGTTTTTATAAAAAGGGGTTGTTAAGGTTTCGAGGCAAAGAGGAAAATAATTTATGTGTCTATTTGCCAGACCATCAAAAATTCTTTGCTAAAAAACTATTTGATGACTAGTTTCAAAGCACCAGCTTGTCGATGGAGTTATTTTAAAAAGAAATCCAAGCACTCAGCCTTATATTTTCACCGAACAACATTCCACTCGGAAAATTTGAGATTTTACTTTTTGCCTATTGTGAGTTTCAGCCGAAAAGTTATTCATGTTCGAAAAATTCGCCTTATTGTGAACAGTCATCTCTGGCGGAATGATATGCCAATGACAGCCTAAATTTTCACTTATTTTTAGTAAGTGAACGAGAGGAAAATAATGCGAAAAATGTAAGTTGTTCGTTTATGTTTTTAAGATAAGAAAAGTAAAAATTCATGTTTTTTGTTATAATGCAGGAGCAAAACAATAAAAAAGAGACCAAAGCGAAATGCTGCTTAGTAAAATACAGGAGAATCCTGAATTTGCCAATTGCTCCATCAAAATAAATCGAGGAAAGTTGCCGAATTTCGGAAGGAGCTTACATTGGAGAGTAGGCCAAACAAAACGCAAAACCTTTCACCTTCGGAAGAGGCCATATTTCAACTTGTTGGAATGAAGCAAGCTACATAGGTCGAAAGAACAAAAGAGGCATTGTGATGCTTCTTCTTCGTAGCTGAGTTAAACTCATCGGCGGCCAGGATTCTTCCCAAGGAAGCAACAAAACTTGGGATTGGAGGGTCTAAACTCCGAATGAAATAGCTTTTATTATTACTACTCTAACTCTCAATAAATTTATTTCTTCGTTTTCTTACTTAAAATAACTAAAACGGCACTTTGGGGAACAAAATGGTCGGAAACTCTTTGAAGAGAAGGAACTAAACGGTCGGGATCCCTATCGGAAGGCCTATCGCCTATGTCCCTAGTAAGCAACCTAGAGAACAAAACAGTTGGAACTCTCAAAAGAGAACCTGTCCAGTGAGCTACTTGAAGGGAAGATAAGAGGAACAAAATGGTCGGATTAGTAAATAACTAATTAATAAATAATACTCCTCATAATAAGGCTTTGCCCTACTCTAGCTAATTCCCTGACAATTTATATCAAACATTTAGATCGGCTTCACAAGTAGAGTAATGCCTCTCTTTGTTTAAGGCCTGATCTTAAACTCTTTATACACTAGATTAGTATCCACACTTGGACAAGAATAAAAGATGATTTTGGTATTTTCTTAACTTCCACTTATTAAAAATGCGACTATAAGTCAGTGTGAATTGAGAAGATAAGAAACCAAATTGTATGGGATTCCAAGTTAGTAATGACAACATGACGTCAGGTGCACACTGAATGTGCAATATGATTATTTAATAAGGCGGTATGTAGGTGTCATAGCATTTTGCTTGATAATATGATAAAAGGTATGTAGGTATCGTAGCATTTTGCTCGATAACATGATAAGTAGTGTATGTAGGTGTTGTAGCGTTTCGCTCGGTAATGTGAGTAATGGTATGTAGGTGTTGTAACGCTACGTAAAAACTTCGTAAGTCTGAGCTGGAGAATAAAACTCAAAAATACCGTAGAATGTTAGAGTTGGAAAAGAAGAAGAAAAAATTCTTGAAAATGTTTTTAAAAGACAAGGGCCTAGATAATAAGGCGACAGAATTTAAAATGAAAGCTGTGAGATTTTTTGCAACCAGACTTAAGATTAAAACTGAATTTAAAATCCAATTTCAGTTTTAGGACAAGAGCTGTGGATTTTTTTCAATAGGATATAAGATCAAGTTAATTATTTTTTTTTTAATAAAAAAAGCTACTTTAAAGATATGACAAATTTCTTTTGTTGCAATATAAAAATACCTCAAATTTAAATATTAAAAAAGTTAAAGAGAATTTGCGATGACTCTGCGAATGAACTGGCTTATTGGCAGATAGCTCGAATTCAATCCATCGGCTTGGACGTTACCAAATAAGTTCCCAAAACGCCTTGTACATCAGACACAGAGTTTAAACAGTCATTTTTATAGTATATATGCATATTATGTTGTGCAGTGCTGCTAAAACATTAATAAATTTGACAGGCTTTGTAAGAGTGTAGTACAGTTCTCTTGTACTCAGTAAACATCTCCACCTGTTTTTTAGAACACCATTGGTTGTCTCAATTATATTTTGATGCAGCGAGTAAACTTTATTATATTTTCCTTTCACGGTTCTAAGGGATAATCAGCAGCTCCTAGAGCTCTAAGCATTTGTTGGTACACCAGGTTGAGAAACTGTCGAGATCTGTTTGGAGGAGATATATGTCTTCAGGTGCTGCGATGATTTTTAAAAATTTTGTATCGTCAGAGTAAAGGGATATTTGACAATGTTTAATGACCAATGTCGTTAATTATAAGGATAAAAGCAGAGGGCCTAAATGGCTACCTTGGGGGACACCAGAAGTGGCTAGAATAGGATTAGAAAGTGTAGATCTGAACCGGACACAATATTCACGATTTTCTAGGTAAGAAGTAATCCAATGCAAGAAAACGGGTTCAAAATCTTAAGAGGAGAGTTTAAAGACTATTAGACTGTGAGAAATTTTGTCGAAAGTTTTGCCGAAGTCAGTGGAGATCATATGATGTTCATTCTACAAAATTCATGGTGGTGGATCTGCTTTTTAAGAAACCATGCTGTGCTGGAATTATGTAATTATGAACCTGCAACGGAAACTGAGGCATTCATATAAAAAGCTTTCAAAAGCTTTTGGGATATGTGAAAGTTTAGCAATTGGTGGATAGTCTTTTCATGTCATCCTTCGGGCCTGTCTTGTGAATTGGTGTTATGTAAGATATTTGCCATATCTTGGAACACTCTTGAGATAAGGGTAAATAAAAAATGTTAGATAAAGGATTTGAAAGAGAGTTAGAAGATTTATTTTGGGAAAATGGCAGGAAGACCATCAGGGCCCGATTTGAACTCACAATTAAGTTGAGAATTTTTTTTTTCAATAGCCGATGGAGCTATGCTATCAGGTAAGAATGGACACAGTGAAAAATTCGGTAAATACTCAAAATAGCTCCAATCTGGTACAAAAGAATCCTTGGAGAATGAATCCTTAAAAAATGATGCAAACTAATTAGCTATAGTTATATTATCCTTGGAGGTTTGATTATTGAAAGATTTTAAGGTTAAGCCTGTAGCACTGATGAAATCTGAACAAAATAAGCATTAATTCTTTTTCACACACATTAAAGGATTGTCATTCATACAAGAACTCACACATCTCTAAGGGATTATAGTGATCCCTTAAATTTCTTCGAAGTGCTCGCTCCTTAATCATTTGTTCTTCCTCTTCCAAAATGAGTGGCACTACTAGCGTAGCCACAATCTTAGTAGAAGTATGAAGTACCAAATTCAATTATAGCTTTATTTTAGTTAACAGAGAAGTTTGAGGTTGCATTTCATTCATTCGTTTCCATCATTTAATTCATTCGCCCGTAAAGGGCGAATTTATTGCGGGCCTATTTTTCGAGCTGTCACTCCTGATACGTAGTGAAATTTTTATTCGGGCGAAACTCATAATAACTTTTAAAAATTTCAGGGGAACAAAAATGTTTCGGGGGAAAACCTCTTTGCCGCATAATCCTAACGAAAACAAACCCTAAGCCCCGAGACTATTAAATAATATCCATCCATATAAGGAATACGGGCAACGATATGTTGGCTAACCTGAGCGTGTATGACGTTGTTGTTAGTTTGTTTACTTCTCTCAGTTCACACTGTCTTATGACTGAAATATTAATGTGGAGATGTAGAATGCCGTGCTTTTGTCTAATGTTTGGTAAAAATCTAGTGTACGAAAAGAAAGAAAACCACGCTGAACAAGTTCAATTTGGGAACTGAATAACTTAATAAGCAAGTATTAGAAATTAGAACACACTGGTGGGTGCGAAGTGTACCAGATAGTAGTTTCGAAAAATTGTTTTGGGTTCTCAACCGCAACCTTCCGCATGATCTTACCTTTTCTCCCATTTTGTATTTATAAGCTCTATTTCTCCTAAGTACAGCGTGGACAAGGCTTAGCCTTAACCGATTTTTCTTCTAGTTAATAAGATTAATGTGAACTTGATTATATGGCGACCAGACCTGAAATGCATATTCTAAAAGTGGTCGGACAAAAGTCTTGTAGAGGGATTTTGTGACATAGAATCGGAGAATTCTTTTGACGCTTACGGGTATATGTTATGGCTTGACATTTATTAACGTTGAGTTCAAGGAGGTTTTTTTGGCACCAAATGGCACCGACGCCATCCAGTTGCGCACCCCAAGGCTTCGGGCATCCTGGTCTACGCCATCTCTCCAGCGCAAGCATGGTCTACCACGCTGTCGTCTACCATAGAATGTACCACAAAGAACTTTCCGAGCAGGTTTCTCTTCGCTCATGCGAGCTAGGTGCCCTGCCCACCGGAGTCTGCCGAGCTTAATTTTTGTCACGATATTTGCTTCTAGGTAGATTGCGTACAGTTCATGATTGTACCGTCTCCGGAATCGTCCTTCCTCACATACGGGGCCAACAATTCTCCTTAAGACTTTTCTCTCGAACGCAGCTAAGAGGTCGGAGTGCCTTTTGCTAAGCACCCAAGTCTCGGATCCATATGTGAGTACTGGCAGGACTATGGTCCTGTACAGCAGCAGTTTTGAAGTTATGATGAGATTTCTGGATTTGAAGATCTTTGACAGACTATAGTAGGCTCTGTTGGATTTGAGAAGCCGCCCGCGTATTTCTTCTTCTATATTGTTATCGGCTGCTACTATTGACCCAAGCTATTTAAAGGATTGCACCACTTCAAATTCGTGCTCCGCAACCTTGATTGTTTGACCAACTGTTCCTTTCGCATTCGACGCCACCATGTACTTTGTTTTACCTTCACTAATGTGCAGCCCCAGATTTTGTGCCGCCTGCTCGATCTGGATGAAGGAATCGTGTACAGCTTGTTCGGTTCTTCCGATGATGTCAATGTCGTCTGCGTAAGCCAGTAACTGGCTGGACCTGTTGACGATGGTCGCTCTTGTTGCCGTGCCAGAGTCACGAATTGCTTTCTCCAACGCCAGGTTGAAGAGGAGGCAGGCCAAACCGTCCGGTCCCCTTGTCGGAGTCCATTATAGATGTTGATTGGTCTGGATAGCAATCCGGCTATTTTTACTTGGCTTGTTACGTTGGTCATGGTCAACCTACATAGTCGTGTCAATTTATTTGGGATGCCGAATTCTCTCATGGCTTTGTAAAGTTCTACCCTGGCTATGCTATCATAGGCGGCCTTAAAGTCTATAAACAGATGGTATGTTGGGATGTTAAATTCTAGACATTTTTCCATCGCCTGCCTAAGGGTAAAGATCTGATCAGTTGTTGATTTGCCTGGAATGAAACCACACTGATATTGTCCGATGACGGTTTTAGCGTATGGGGTTATCCGGTCTTGTAGGATAGAGGAGAGTATCTTATAGGCGGTACTCAACAACGTGATACCTCTATAATTGCTGCACGTTGTGACATCTCCCTTCTTATGTATGGGGCATATTAAACCTTTTCGCCAGTCTTCTGGCATTTCTTCCTGCTCCCATACGTTTACTATAATATCATGAATTGATTGACGTAAGGCTGGCCCGCCGTGATGGAATAATTCGGCTGGTATGCCATCGGCTCCCGGGGCTTTTTTCTGTTTAAGCCGGCTTATAGCCTTCTCAATCTCTTCTATGCTTGGTGGCGGCAACATAGGGTGTTCTTCTTGAAGTAGTGGAGCCTCCACTTCTGTAGTGAGCTGACCATTTAGCAATTCATTAAAGTACACTTCCCATCGCTCCAGTATGCTTTCAGGATCGGTGATCAGATTTCCCTCTCCGTCCTTGCAGTATGTGCAGCGTGGTGTGTACTGCGTCATGTTTCGGACGGATTGGTAGAACTTCCGCGCATGGTGCGGACCTCGCTCTTGGCTATTTTCTATTTCACAGATTAGGTTCTTCTCCCAGGGTAATTTTTTTTTGTCTGTGAAGCCGATTTTCTGTTCTTCTGAGCTCTTTATATTCCTCTTCACGTGCCCGCGTTCTATGAGATTGTTGCATTGTTCGGTACGCAACATTCTTACGTTCAGTCGCTAGCTTACATTCATCATCAAACCAGTCGTTCCGATTTTTACGACTGCTGCCTAAGATGGAGTTGGCAGTACTAATGACAATATTCTTAAGGCGTGTCCAGTTCTCATTTACGCCCAGCATACTGGCTCCAGGACTTACTCTCCCTAAATCAAGTGATTCTAGGGCGAGTCCTAACGCATTACCAAAGGTGTTACTGGTGTTTTCATTGCGCAGGGCAGCCGTGTTGATTCGAACCTGATCGGCGGATGCAATGCGTCTTCGCAAGGCAATCCGCCCTCGGAAAACCATACCAACAAGATAGTGATCCGAGTCGATATTGGCACCTCGGTATGTTCGTACCGTTATCAAGTTCGAGTAGTGGCGACGGTCTATCAACACGTGGTCTATTTGGTTACGAGTGACTCCATCAGGTGATACCCAGGTGGCTTTGTAGATATCTTTACGCGGGAACCTGGTACTCGCAACGACCATGTTTTTCGTGCTGCCAATTCTATGCGTGGATTGTCGTCGTGTGATCAGTCCGTTTCCGAGGCTTGTTGTCGTTCTCGAAATTCTTTTGGTTTTACGGGACAGGGAATTAACCTGTCGCCAACCTGAGGAACCAGCCTGATAATATTAGCCAAACCTTTTTTAAAAGGCTTGTTTCTGCATATCAGAGTTCGAAAAAAATTTCAACGTCATTAGTGGTTAGAACGAAAATAAGTGGTTCTAGGTGGGTACCTTGTGGAACTCCAGACAATGCACGGATGGTTGATATACACGACCTAAATCTAACGTTGTAGTGTCGTTTCGATAAATATGATTGTTTCCATGAAATCATCAAAAGCGGAAAGCCGAGTTGTTTTAGCCCAAATGATATCATATTATGGGATATTTTGTCGAAAGCTTTGTTAAAGTCAGTAGCTATCGCATCGACTTCTTTTCCTACTTCTAAAGCACACAGGGTAGTAACGGGTGATTTTTTTGAGGTTAGGATTTTCATGCATTAGTATTTGACAGATCACGCGGGATTTCAGACATGGTGTCAAAGAGAAAGATGCTCAGTATGCTTTGACATTTCATCATGAATAGACTTACTAACGAGCAACGCTTGCAAATCATTGAATTTTATTACCAAAATCAGTGTTCGGTTCGAAATGTGTTTCGCGCTTTACGTCCGATTTATGGTCTACATAATCGACCAAGTGAGCAAACAATTAATGCGATTGTGACCAAGTTTCGCACTCAGTTTACTTTATTGGACATTAAACCAACCACACGAATGCGTACAGTGCGTACAGAAGAGAATATTGCGTCTGTTTCTGAGAGTGTTGCTGAAGACCGTGAAATGTCGATTCGTCGCCGTTCGCAGCAATTGGGTTTGTGTTATTCGACCACATGGAAGATTTTACGCAAAGATCTTGGTGTAAAACCGTATAAAATACAGCTCGTGCAAGAACTGAAGCCGAACGATCTGCCACAACGTCGAATTTTCAGTGAATGGGCCCTAGAAAAGTTGGCAGAAAATCCGCTTTTTTATCGACAAATTTTGTTCAGCGATGAGGCTCATTTCTGGTTGAATGGCTACGTAAATAAGCAAAATTGCCGCATTTGGAGTGAAAAGCAACCAGAAGCCGTTCAAGAACTTTTTTTTTTTTTTTTTTTTTATAATTTACTCGCGCTCAAGGGATTATGATTACCCTTTAAATGTTGCAACACAGCGCGGGCGTGAAGTTACGGAAGAGAATGAAGGATAGGAAAGATGTGTGGCACGATGTTGAGACTGAAGGTGGTTGTCTCAGATTTTTTATCTCCAGGGATGGCGGCTGAACTTAAGCGGAGAACTGCCGTGTCTTATTTCTATGTCCCTTATAATTCGCATTATTTTTTTATTCGTATTCATCCTTGTTGGGTATACTAGTTTAACTCTATCACATGTTGTTAGTGTTATGCCTAAACAACATGTAATGAGTAAACCAGCAACCCATGGATGACAATCTTAGAAGGTTTTAATGGAATTAAAAAAGACATAGACGACGGCAGGGATCGAACCTGTGATAATGAGGTTGGCAGGCGAGCACACAACCATCGCACCACGGCCACCCCCATGCATCCCGAAAAATGCACTGTTTGGTGTGGTTTGTACGCTGGTGGAATCATTGGACCGTATTTTTTCAAAGATGCTGTTGGACGCAACGTTACGGTGAATGGCGATCGCTATCGTTCAATGCTAACAAACTTTTTGTTGCCAAAAATGGAAGAACTGAACTTGGTTGACATGTGGTTTCAACAAGATGGCGCTACATGCCACACAGCTCGCGATTCTATGGCCATTTTGAGGGAAAACTTCGGAAAACAATTCATCTCAAGGAATGGACCGGTAAGTTGGCCACCAAGATCATGCGATTTGACGCCTTTAGACTATTTTTTGTGGGGCTACGTCAAGTCTAAAGTCTACACAAATAAGCCAGCAACTATTCCAGCTTTGGAAGACAACATTTCCGAAGAAATTCGGGCTATTCCGGCCGAAATGCTCGAAAAAGTTACCCAAAATTGGACTTTCCGAATGGACCACCTAAGACGCAGCCGCGGTCAACATTTAAATGAAATTATCTTCAAAAAGTAAATGTCATGGACCAATCTAACGTTTCAAATAAAGAATCGATGAGATTTTGCAAATTTTATGCGTTTTTTTTTAAAAAAAAGTTCTCAAGCTCTTAAAAAATCACCCGTTAGATACAAAATCTACCAGATTAGTGGTAGACCTGCCCTCAAGGAAACCATGTTGTTTAGTTGAAAAAATCGGCTTACAAAAAAAGAACATATTGTCATATATGTATGTATAATACTCTCAAGGACTTTCGGTATGCAAGAAAGCTTTGCAATAGGTCTATAATTAACATTTTTAGGTCCTTTCTTGAACAGATATTATAATAAAATCATCTTTCCAAAGTTGGGGAAAAATTTCTGTTGAAATGGAGTTTTGGAAGAGTGCAGTAAGTGGCTGGGCTAAGTTGGCAGTACATTTTTTTAACCAAACAGAAGGGAGACTGTCAGCATCAAAAGAAAAATCATCTTTAAGCAGATTCATTTTATTTATCATCAAGTTAAACATGAGGATGACTCTGACTTTGTTTATCGTTTTCATCTTTTAACGACGATAACGTGCTTCAGCTAATAGAGTTTGAGTAAGCATTTCAATCATACATCATATGGTGAACTAAGTTTCGAAAGCGATTTTCAATCTTGCTTGAATACTTAAAACACGAATGGAACCGGTTCAAGCAGCATTCACGTTTTGCTTAAGCTAAGTCTTCTATATCGATGGGCACGCATATCCGCATCCAATCCAGAATTTTTCTTTGTAATCGTTCAGACTCTAACCAACTGGGTTCGTATCTATATTATAACATCACGATATTCCAATGATTTCAAACCCAACCGGTCTTCCGCTTCAACCGAATAAACAAGTTTGGAAAATCATTTTCTTTTGCCATTAATTTTGGTTTTTTTTAAATTTTTGATTGTCAATCAAAATAATGAAATTTAAATTTAAAATTAAATAAACTTGAGCTTTTAATTGAATTTAATTCAATCACTCCACTTAAACCGAAATAATTTTTATATCTTCATTAAACCAAATAAATTCAAATATGTCATATCTGTCACAATTATCCCAGGTATATTTTGAAAAACTCGTCTTTCCCCCGAGTTGAGAACTAAAGTAGAGAAGAAAAACACTTTTCTACTTGCACCTCATCTCCCAACTTGGTATCAACTCTAGAGTTGGCAGGATCTGGAGTTATCGGCAAGTTGAAAAATAGAAAAGAAAAGCGCCCTTAGTTTATTCCAGCAACTCTTAATTTATAAAAACAAACTTTGCTTTCCTCTTAAGCAAAAGATAGACTCAATATTGGTAGATAGAATTAATTTGATAAACCAGAATTCTGAATTATTATGTAAAAATAAATGTATCCATTAACTATTTATTGCAAGTAGAAATATGACTGTCCGTTTGCTGCATGGCTCACAATAAGGAACCTTGTTCTATTAAATTGTCATAAAATGTTGCTTGATTGCTTCCATTTTACCACCATCATCTTTATGGCCACATCCTTTATGGTTATACAACGACAACAAAATGCACTTACTTCTCTTTTTCGATACTAAAAACAACTTACTTGCCATCCGAAATTTATACGATTCCATATGCCATGCATCAAGGATGCGCCAATACATTCAAAGCACATTTTCGACCGCAATATGTTGAACTGGAAGTTTACAAGAATTCTGCATGAGCATAAATATCGTTTCAAACAACCCAACTAGAGTCCTGGCATCCTTTGAGAAACAAGCATAATAAAGAACAACAGGTCCTTGCTGAAATTTTCCTTACGGCAACTTGAATTTATAAACTTCTAAAAGAGTACTTGCATCCACTGAGGAAAAACACTACCATCCGGTTCCTTTTGTACACAAAATTCAAGTACAAGTCTGAAAACCCTTTTTTACCCAAGCCCAATGCCACATAAAATATTGAAAATAAGTTCAATTAACAGTCAGCCAATCTGCTTCTGTTGCTGGTTCGAGGCTGAAGGGGCATCTCTTATTGTAGTAAGTGATGATGCAGTTGCTTTAGAAGCCTACACAAACTTAAAATTCATCCAGCTTGGAATAACCAGAGACTTTCCTTTCGTGTAACCTAAAAGACTGACAATTTCAGACCAACATGATCCTGTAGGCATAGCCAGCATAGGCACCGAAGTGCATGCTGGGCTGCTGGTGTTGTTATTATTGTTGTTGTTGGTCTGCTTGTTTATACCATCATTACAAAGAGATACGAGTGTTTTATGTTGTACGGATGACATACAACGGTGCTCCGGAATGCTGAACGTATTCCTTGCCCTCCCTAAACGCTGCACATACCTGTCCCATTCCTAGACTATAGGTGACATCATTAGCCAATATGGCATTCGAGTAAAACGAACCGGAAAGAGTTGTAACAAATAGGGTGTTGGCGCACCACAAGTTAAAACCATTAAATGTGTAGGCCTACCACAATATGTTATTAGAATGTTCGTTCGGAGCCCTTTGTCGAGTGGATATGGTTAGGATACGGATGCCAGGACGTTAACCCACCTGCTATTTGCCTATATCTGGGACCCGCATATAATAAAAACATGGACTCTCATTCGTCCTCATGAGCACCTCGTCTGGCTTTATCAAGTAGTCGCGTTCGATTCGTATGTTGCGGTATTGTGTAACGGTTGGGTATAAAATCAACCCAATTCTACCAGAGGGTGTGGCATATGTGGGTGGTTATAGGTAAAAGGCTATAATGTAGGCTAAGAGCTTGTGCACCTCGCTTCCTTAAAACGATCGAGCTTACATATATACACTTTGAATAGGTGTTTTCCCTCGAATACAGTGTGAATAACAAAATGTTGGAACGTGAAAATCAGCTAAAATTAAAAAAAGGCCAAAATTCATGGTTATCCTTTTATTTATATATAATTTGTTTATAATGATGCAGGGATTTTGGACCAGGGAAAATACAACTCGTGGGTATTATTTCCCAACAATAATTGGAATCCGATGCATTTTTTTCCCACTTCGAAGTGGCATAAGTCCCACCACAAATGTGTCATAACTCCTTGTCGAGATCCTGATTTTATTTTTTTTTTCAATGGGATTTATGTCCTCTTCGAATATTATTCGCATTTACATCCAAAAGAAAAATTAAGAAAACGCACGCTTTTGTCGCCAGTCAAATAAGACTAAAGGGCTTTAGTTCCACAGGATTTGTTGCACCCTTTACAATACGTAAGTAAATTGGTATATTTTTACTTGCAATGCAATATACTATAGGTACTATAGGGCAAGTTCTGCATTTGGAAAAAAAAAATCAAAACCAAGATTTTGATCGAAGTTGACATTAAGATGATAGCGAAGACGAAAAAAGTGGGTCTGGCAATTCCGTCTGTCTGTCTGTACCTCGATCTACAGCCTAAGCTTCTGGAGGTATTTTCTTCAAACTCGGAACTTAAAGGTCTTCGGTGATTCCCTAGAGGGAAAATTTAATTTTTGTGTAGATAAAAAATAACGGTACCCCCCATACACCCTTACTGCAAAATCTTATTTATCTCAAAAATGGGTCTAAAGCGCGGAACAGATTGAACCAGCAACAGCACCGTCAATAGCAATAGCGGCCGCCATTAATTTATAGCCAATGTATTTCAATTGTTCAACACACATAAGAACAGCAACAGCAACGCCAACAGCCAGTGTGTCGTTAGGCCAAAGTCCTAAATTTGCTGTTGCTGGTGCTGGTGCAGTGTTGTCAACTTTTCCACTGCAATATTCAGTGGCACCACAATGGAAAACTTTTTTCCAATATGAAATGTCAAGCAGATGAAATGACGTGACGCAACGTGTTGGAGAAATGTTTGCTGGTCAGCGTGCTGTTTGCTGTTGACGATGCTGGTGCTGTTGCTGGTTTAATCTGTTTCGCGCATAATGATTTTGAAAAAAAAAATTAAGTGTGCATGAACTACATTTTGGTCGAAAAAATTTTAGGGCAAAATGATATTAACGGTACGGTTTTTTTGATTTTCGACTTTCTCATTAACAGCTCTCCCCCAACTCACAAAATTTTGTATCCAGGAGCTCCTATACATTTTTAAAAATATGGTATATACAAATTTTCGAAAAAGTAGTTTTTGGATTTTAAATTTTTCTTTTTGAAAATTCAATGGCGCAAAATTTTAAACAGTTCTCGTTTAAGGAATAAAACCGGCTCTACTTAACGCAGTCGTTTAGCTTGGAGACTTCGTCTAACTTTTGCATAATTTTAAACACGTTAGACAACTCTTCTAACTGATGTGGGTTTTACAACAGAACCTAAGCGAATTTGCGTTGAACAACCCTTAATTTGACAGATACATAACTCACACAACTACAAAAACACAAAAAAAAAGTAAAAAGAACAGACAAGACAACTTTAAATCAAATAATTTTTCGCCGAAAAAAGTACATTTTATATACTACCTCGGTACAGATTTTGATTGTTTATAAGTTATTTACATTATTTTAGATGAAAATAAAGTATAAATCGCAAATTCACAGCATAAAAACTCAATTTGTTGTTGCAAGGTGCAGATTCATTTAGCTATACTCGTCTCGGCCGGCGGCGGCGCGCGTGCATACATAAGATATGTATGTACCTACATACATTTGTATTTACAGATTTGTTCATCGTAGAGCACTTTCGTACGATTATTTCGAATTTATAATATTCAGTTATTCAGTCTACTTACAAAAAACATCTTTAAAAAATCGAATAAAACATCAGTAAACATTTTTTCTTCGATTTGCTTTGGTATGAAATGACCATTGTCAATATGGATAAAGTATACTTTAAAAAAATAAACTAGCTATTTGCTGCTGTTAAAGTAAGACGAGCTCTTTAACGTTAAAGTATAGTTTATGTCCTTTAAAATTAACAAAAAGTCGGTTCTCGTTTTATACTCAATATTTAGAGTCGACTCCCATTCTAAAATTGATTTAGAGTAGGTTTTAAATGTTTAAAATTTTGCGCCAATATCTTTAAAACGGATACTAGATTAAATCTTGAAATTACGTTATATCATTAAATACTAACAATATGCATATCGAATTTTTCTTATAATAATTTTAAGGAAAATTAAGTACACAAAAAACATGTTTCAGTTATGTCTGCACCTTTCGCTAGAGCCTATAGCACTGGAGCTATTTTCTTCAAACTCGGTACTTAAGGGTCTTCGGTGAACGATTATTTTTTGAAATTTTTTCCTTAAATATATACTAGTAAAAACTTAAAATTGGCTCCCAAGTTTTTTTCTTGAAAAATTTTTAAGAAATTTCGTATATTAAAAATTACTTTAATAATACAACGAATTTTAAACTTTGCTTGCATAAATTCATACTTTTCTGAAAATCAGGCGGGAATTCCATGCATTTGAGCAACATTTTTATCTCATTAAATCCATGATTTATATTCATAAAATGTACTTTTACATAAGAGCAAGTTCGTGCGATCCAGTCGTGCATTTAATTTTTTTACGGGAGGGTATCTTGTGAATGGTTATTAAATAAGGGTGGATGTCAAAATGGCGTAAAACAAGCTAGGTGTGAGTTATTAATAAAATTATTTTTATTTTCCTTGCGACTTATAGGTACTATAAGACAAGTTATGCATTTTTCGTAAAAAAATCGAGCTTGAGATTTTGATCAAAGTTCACATTACGATGACCAAAAAAGAGGGTCTTGAAATTCTGTCTGTCTATCTGTCTGTTTGTCTGTCTGGTTTTGGTCAAATTTGGTAGATAGTATTTTTATTTTTACTTCAAAGGTTTTTTTTGTTTTTTTTTTTAAGATAAAAAATAACGGTACCTGCCATACTTTTTTTTAGAAATTTTCTTAATTTTTTTTTCTCAAAAACTGTCACATAAAATTTAAAATAAAATCATAAAATTTCATTTAGTTTTCCAAAAATAGTTGTTTTTGGTAGCCGCCTTGGAACCATTTTTTTTTTTATTTTAATCATTTATCTTATGTTAAAGCTCGTCTAAAGTTTAAATTTTATTGTGTATTCAAATTTTCAAGTTTTTTTTTTTTATTTTCAAAAAAAAATAAAAAAAATTTGTTTGATAGTTAAAAGTTTCCCAAGATGTGCGAAAAAAAAATTATTTTACCTAAAAATAAAGGTAACCACCATACAAATGCTAAAAAATGGGTTTCGAAAATTGTATTTTTCTCGAACACGGTACCGAGAATTTTGCTAAAATTTTATTTCTTGAGATTAATTCTTACGATCTATAACTTAATATGAAAAAATTGAAATTAAGATATTACTGACTGTACCTACCATAGAACCATTTTTTTCAAATTTTAAATTTCCCGTTATCGACATAACGGATTTTAATGAAATTTTTCATAAAGAAACTTCTAAAAAGTCTAAAAAGCATTGCATTTCAAGCCTTTGAAAAAAAAGTGTTTTGAATTTTGAAAAAAAAAAAAAAAAAAAAAAATTCTTGGAAAATTCGATATCTCAAAAACGCCTCAATATTTTTTGGAAATTAAGTTAAGTACAAAGAGTACAGTAATAAAAAGTTTAAATTGGCGTACCAATTTTTTTTCTTAAGAATGTTTCAAAAATCTTGTATAAAAATGCTTATTTTTTTTAAGAAACCACTACATTGACATATAATTTTTGTTCTTTCATAAATTCATATTTGCATATAGTATTCTGTTTTTATCTCTTACTGGTAAAAGATTTTAAAAAATAAATTTTATCGTTATGAACAGTTTTCTATAATAACATTCGTTTTTGAAATTGCTAATATATTACAAAGGAGTAAGTTCGTGCGACCCAGTCGTGCATTTTATTATTTAAAACGCTCATGCATGTGATTAAAGTAACATTTTTAAATACCCGCCTCTTCTTCTTTCGGCGGCACTGATCTAAGTGTTCCAATTTTTAATGACTCTTCCGCACAGATCCTAAAGAATATCAGTCGATTGTGGTTTATTCACATAGACCTGCTACTTAAAAAAAAAAAACCCACAAGAAAAAGTTTGGCGAGGTCAAATAACATTACATTGGTGGCCATTTCACGCCATTTTTTGTACGCCAATTTAAAGTTTTATTATTGTACGAATAAAAAATAAATTTCTAAAAATAATACTGAGCATTTTGAGATACAGAATTTTCCAAAAAATAAATTGATTTTTTTTTTTTTTTTTCGGAAATTCAAAAAATATTTTTTTTAAGTCTTGAAATGCAATTTTTTTTAAACTTTTCAGAATCTTCTCTATAAAAAATTATATTAAAAATCGTTATACCGGTAATGAGAAATTCCAAATTTTCAAAAATGGTTCTATGGTAGGTATAATTAGTTAATAACAATTTAAATTTTTTTGTTCTCACATCTTGTAGATTGTATCAAAAAATTTCTATTTGTCAAGTTTTAAAAATACATATTGAGCATGGACTTTTTGAAATATTGAGTTTTCAAAAAAAAAATTAGATATTTTTTTTAAATCCAAAAAAATTAAAAATGAAATCTACCAACTTTAAAGAAAATCGGCCAAGCCGCTTAGGCTATCGTCGAAAAGACAGACAGGCAGACAAAATTGCGAGACCCACTTTTTCGTCTTCGCTATCACTGTAATGCCAACTTTGATCAAAATCTCGAGTTCGATTTTTTTTACGAATACATAGCTTGCCTTAAAGTACCTATAAGTCCAAAGTAAAAAACATCAAAAAGTCAAAATTATGTTCTGATTTGAAAGAAAAAAAAGGAAAGAAAATACATAGTTGCATTTGATAATAAAGATTTAAACAAATCTAAATAATTAAAAAAAGTAAAAATACAAATAATTGTTAAAATAAATATAAAAGCTTTATTCACTTATTTACTCGTATTACTTTAATCAAATCAACTTTTAAGTCTATTAAAACGAAATTCTTATTTCTTAAAACACGTCTGCCTTCTATCAGAATCAGCCTAGTAATAATCGCTCTTCTCTTCTTAGTAAATCTCCTCTCTCATCCATCTGTCCTGCTCTTCATATTCCCCTTACTAACTCGTTTCAGATTCGGCCATCCTGACCTCATCGACGTCCTCGTCGAGTTCAGTTTCTAGTTGAATCCACTTTTTCATCCTGTCCGCAGCACATACAGATGAATACGGCTTCTGTACCCTTTGTGCATAGGGTATATCACGTACATTGTATCGATCATGTGGCAATACTGCCGAAATAACATATGGCCCCTTATATTTAGGTTCAAGTTTTCGTGAAGTTCCTGTTGCAGCTATTCCATCATTCAGCAGCATAACAAGATCTCCAGTCACATATTTGTTTGCTTCCTTATGTTTTGAATCATGTTTTCCTTTTTGTTTGATTTGACAACTGGTTATGGCTTCAGCACCCTTGTATCTAATTTCTTGGAGATTTCGTTGCTTCTGGTTGAGGTCTACACCCTGTGATAGAACGTCAGCCCACGGACTTCTTGGGATATAACCCATCAAGATTTGTTGAGGTGTTGTTTTGATTGCTTCATTATATGTATTGTTGATGCCCCATTGTACAACCTTAACTTTTAGATCCCAACGATTTTCGTCTTCTACTATAGGAAGGAGCGCTTGTAAAATAGTTCTGTTGTAGCGTTCAACTTGGCCATTAGCTCTCGGAGTTCTCGTTGCGTTCTGCACATGTTGGATACCGTGGTCTTCAACATATTCTCGGAAAAGTTTTGCAGTAAAAGCGGTCCCTCTATCAGTTATTATCCTATCAGTTAAATATCTTCCAAAAAGTTAAGTGTGGGTTTCGTTTGTGTATTAGGGACAGCTTTCATAAGCAGGAACTTACTAAAACCATCAACTAGGACTATTAGATGAGTATTTCCTTTCATCGATTTAATAAATGGCCCGAGATGGTCCATATGGACTGTATCAAATGGAACGTTTTTCTTCTCAATAATATGCAACTCACCTCGTGGTTGTATTTCCTTTTTATTATACGCACATTCGACGCAATTTCTCAAAAACTTCTTAACAAACTGCGTCATCCTCGGAAACCAATACCTGTCTCTCAAATGCTTCATCGTTTTGTTTTCTGAAAAGTGTCCCATCCGTCCGTGACTGCCTTGTACCACCCGTTGTCTGACTCCTTTCGGTATGTAGAGTCTTATTTCGCCATCCACCTGTCTGTACAATCTTCCGCTCTGTAGTTTGTAGTCTTTATGTATTTGTTTGTCATTATCATTCAATGGTGGGCTTTTTAAGATTTCAATTATTCTCTCTACTTCCTTATCCTGCAACTGGAGTGTGTATAACCAATCGTCACCGGTAATACTGATCTTCATAACATCCATATTCACGACGTCAGGTTCCTTTGCTTCCTCATATGGCTGTCTGGAAAGAGCATCTGCATGTGCCATTATTTTCCCTGGACGATGATGAACTTCATAATCGTACTCTTGCATTCTCAGCCACCAACGAGCTATTCTTGGAATAATTTCTTTTTTTTTCATCGTAGTCTTAAGAGCTTCACAGTCGGTGATAATAACGAAGTGTTTGCCGAGAAGAAATTGGCGAAATCTTTCGGTAGCCTCTACAACAGCCAATGCTTCCAATTCGTAACTGTGGTATATCATCTCTTCTTCCGTTGTTTTTCTGCTGTAATAAGCAACAGCTCGCAATAGTTTATCATCTCGTTGAAGAAGTACTCCGGCAATTCCTAGAGAACTGGCATCTGTATGCAATTCGTGTTCTGCCGACGGATTGTATAAGACAAGCACTGGTTCATTTGTGAGACATTTTTTTAAATCTTGAAAAGCAGTTTCCTCTTTAATTGTCCATTGGAATTTGTTGTCTTTCTTCGTGAGGTTTGTTAATGGCAAAGCAATCTGTGAATATTTTTCAATGAATTTTCTAAAAAAACTTGTTAAACCTAAGAATTGTCGCACGCCATGTTCATTAATAGGTCTTTTAAAATTTTCTACAGCTGACGTTTTTGCTTTGCCTGGTCGAATGGTGCCGTCTTTTATCTCATGTCCAAGGTACTCTATTTGTTCTTTAAAGAACTCGCACTTCTTCAAATTTATTGTTAAATTGGCGTCTTTGAGAATTCTTAAAAACTGTTTTAACTTTGACATCCCTTCAGTGATTGATTGTGTTGGTATGACGATATCATCCATATAGCAAACGATAGTGTGAGGACGCATCTTTCGTATTACGGTGTTCATAAGTTTCTGGAAGAGTGATGGAGCGTTGACTAAACCAAATGGAACCACTGAAAAGTCGAAAAGCCCATCTGGTGTTATGAATGCAGTAATATGTCTATGTTCTGGCTTTATTGGCATTTGATAATACCCCGATGCTAAGTCCAGCACTATGAAGTATTTATAACCTACCAGATCATTCATTTGTTCTTCCATGAGAGGAATAGGGAATTTGACCTTCTTGGTTATGGAATTTAGTTTGCGGTAATCGACACACATCCTTTCTTCACCATTTTTCTTCTTAACAAGTAGAACAGGGGATGCAAAATGAGACTGAGACTCCTTGATAATACCACAATCCAACAGCTCGTTGACCAAAGAAGTGAGCAATTGTCTTTTCGCATATGGAACTTTGTACGGGTGGTGTACAACTGGTTCTTGCTTTGTTAGATTTATTTCTAGTTGAACTAGGCTAGTGCGTCGCAATTCATTCTTGTTAAACGCTACACAGTCCCTATACTCGCTAATTAGGGCTGTAGGATCAATTTCTTTATTAACATGTAAATCTGTCTCTATTATTGGTTTTCGTTTCTCAATAATTTGAACGAGATTTGTTTTTGTACTTACTTGTTTTTCTTTGCGTTCAATAGTTAAACTATCACCTTGCTTATTTAAAAAACAGAGTGGATTATTAAGGATATCCTTTCCAATTAATACAGAGACTGATAGCGCGTCATCTTTGACAATTAAAGCGCATACTTGGAAAACAGCATCGTCGATACAAATTTCGCATGAAATACTTCCCATTGTTTGACACCTACCACCGCCAAAACCATGCAGAATTAGACCGCAGTTATCAATTTGAGCATTAATGGATTTTGAAATTGTTTCGGTAATTATCGAGCGCTCACTGCCTGAATCCAGTAAAGCGATGTATGACTTTCCATTGATGAGAACGGATTTATGATAGCAATCATTGTAAACCACATTGATTCTTGCGTTACTTCCTGCCATTCTTTCTGTTTCTCTGTTTTCACGATGTTTGTCTTCTACATTAGGCACCCAAGATCTTTTTCTTGACTGAATGCAATCCCGTGCAAAGTGACCAGGTTGTTGGCAATTGTAACAGATGATTTTACTCCCCGTAAATTTTGACGAAGTATATCGGCTACTATGTGCAAGTCTATTACTGTTTGACGAATCTTGTTTTAAATTGCATCGAATGCTGTCGAACCATTTTATTTTTTCCACGAGATCTGCAATATCTTTTATTGATCCTCCAGCCAAGCTCGAACTCATTAAAGGGTCATTGAGCCCTGTCAATATATATTGAATAATGGTTTTATCGCTAAGTTGGATCTTCTTGCCAAGCATATTCATTTCGAAACAATAATTCTCAATTGTCTCACTTGGTTTGCGCAATTTTTTTGATAATTCCTGGTGAATTTCCACTTCACTATGCTGATGCGGAAAATTGGATAGTACTCCACTAGCCAATTCGGTCCATGATGTGAAGGCTCCATCCACTGTATCCCACCAAAAACGCGCTGGTCCTTGCATCTTTGATGCAGCAGCCATCAATAACGCTCTTTCATCCCATCCATAAATTTTAGTTAAAGTTTCTATTTTATCTACCCATGAATTGGCTGACATTGATAAAATACTTCCTGGAGAGAAGACAGGCAGAGTATCCGCGATTTCCCTAATACTGCAGTTCACCACTCTTGTTCCCGAAGACTTATCTTTTTCTAGAAGTTTTAGTTTTTCGTGCAGTTCTTTTTCCTTCTTCATGAAAGCCTTTTCTTGTTCAATTAAACGCTTCTCCCTCCTGATAATATCCCATTCACGAGATCGCGCCTCCTCATCGTTCATTTGACTTCCCGAAGAGACTGATGCACCAATCGTCAAATTTGGTATGCAATCATCTCTATTGATGGACGAATTTTGTGACTCCATTTCTATGTTAAGACCAGATAAAGGTAGTCCCTGTTGATCAACTAACTGATTATCCTCAGACTGTCTCAGGCGAGTTAATAAAATTCTTTTTGTCCCGCTTGTAGACAATTGCCTTGCTTTCAGCTCTTCTCGCAGTTGCTTTGTTGTCATACATTCCATTTTCGCACTCAACAATTAACCAAAAAGAAAAGAAAATTATAGACAGAATTTGTTTCTTTCTTCCTTTTTAACTCAATATATTTGCAAACTACATTAAAAAGAGCAAACAATAATCTACTCAAACACACAAGTATATGCAGAGTTTTCAAATACACATGCATACATCTTCAGATGCATACATACATATACTTCCCCTGCTCTACTGGTTTCATTCAATCCATTTTTCGTAAACCGAAAACTAGATTGGACAAATATATTTCTCTTGTTCACATAGAACATTAGTTGTTGCTGTCCTTCTCTCAACAGAGATGTGACTCTATTTACTTTTTTTTTATTCCGTTATTCTTCCCAAAAGCCGGCGTCGGTTGGCCTGGAATATTCTAGAAAATACAACGCAAAATCATCGGACGCAACACTATTTTGTGAACCAAAATCGCATGTGCGACCAGATAATTTACCTGCAACCTCAACACAACATTCTCAAAACCAAACACGACGACTTACACTCTAAATAACAAACAAAACATCACAACAATATAAATTACATCTACAAAAAAAAAACGCTATTTCTTGAACCGAAATCACGCTTACATACCCAACTCTACAGACGTTGTTCAAACAAACTAACTCTTTTAAGCAAAAAAAAAATATATATACCTATATTTTCGTCACCTGGCTGAGCTGGGTCAATCCCGCTTCTGAACTGTTAAAATAAATATAAAAGCTTTATTCACTTATTTACTCGTATTACTTTAATCAAATCAACTTTTAAGTCTATTAAAACGAAATTCTTATTTCTTAAAACACGTCTGCCTTCTATCAGAATCAGCCTAGTAATAATCGCTCTTCTCTTCTTAGTAAATCTCCTCTCTCATCCATCTGTCCTGCTCTTCATATTCCCCTTACTAACTCGTTTCATAATCAAATAATCAATTTTTTTGTTTAGTCAACGGCCTTGGCTTTGATGAAAGCATCGCTTCCCATCGATCAGCGAAATCAAGCATCATTGCGCATGGTTAGTACTTGGATGGAGGACCGTTCAAATACCAACCGTGTGCTGTTGACATGTGTTTCTTCTGTTGTCTTTCTTTCTGTCTGTCTCTCTCTGTTGTGTTGTCTAAGCCGATGGCCTCAGTTGCCAGTGCTTTAAGTGTCTCTACTTCGTAGATTTATCTACGGAGTAGTGTAATATGTAATGTAAATTTTTTTGTTTGCAGTTCTAAAAGCGAATAAATTATTAAAGGAGACACCATGTATTATTTTAGAGTATGCAGAAATGTTTCCAAAAATAAGTTAATGTTTTTATTAGGGAAACCTTTCAATTACATATAGGGGAAAAACCCTAAATTTTTTCAATAATTAATATGCGACAATATGTGTAAGTTTGACAAAAGGAGAAAGTTAAGAATATTCAAGCGAAAACAATTTATATGAAGAATTTAATGTTGAAACTGAAAAATTATTGGTAAAGAATTTTAATTTTAATTATTTTTCCAATTAGATAGATGTCACAAACGAAACGAAACAAAGGTGATTTTGGGAAAGATTCCCGAATGAACAAAGTATTGAAAAGATAGGGTTATGCAGTCCGGCATTTTCGGGGAAACGGTTTTTTGTAAAACGAAGGCCTAGCGGAACAAAAATTTTTGCCCAAACTGGTGAACAGAACAGTATTCACAAAAACTTATCACAATGATATTTATCAGTTTTTTTTTTCACAAAATTGAATCAATCCTCCCAAGTTTTTCTGGTCCACCTGACCCTAGCTTTTGAAGTGACTTCTTCGGTAGAATTAAACAAAATTAACGATTTTGAAATTTGTTCAAAGAAAATGATTTTTCGTTTTCTAAAACTTTTTAAATTCGATCTCTCTACTATTAGGATCTCACAAAAAGTGACGGTTGGTGGCCTTCTCCCATTTAACTTAGCTCGCTCCATTGTGATCTTCTCTTTCTTACACATTACCTATAGTGGCGGTATTCGGTTGCGGTTATCATGCGTAGCTCTTCACCTTTTTTGGTTGGGACTCGCTCCGTAGTTGATCACCAATCCATTCTCTCATTTCTTAATATCCATACTAAAAGTGATCATTCACATGGAGTTCGCATAATGAACGTATTCAGCGCACCTCCGTCTAATACTCCTTAGTTAAAAGGGAACGAAAAATCAATTTAACGCGATCAAAGTCCACGTCTCGAACCGACCCAGATTAAGATGGAGAGAAATATCTTGGAGGGATGCACTTCGCCATTTATAACTGTTAAATGGTTAGGAATAATTCAATTTCTCGCGAAAATTAAAATCAACTAATACCGTAGACCTTCGTGCAGATTTTAGGGAGCTAAGGGATGCTTCTTCTAAAATCATCTTCTTTTCGTTTACAAGACACTAATTTAATGTTGGGCTCTCGGCTATTGTTGGGCTCTTAGCCGTTTTTGGACGAGGACCTTATAACAGTTGGTGATATTGACGGATCTTGACCATCTGTCATGAGTCTTGTGTTTGCATTACGTGGCCCACTTGTCACACATCTGGCGTCGGACAAGGACCATCTGTCCCTTGTTTTTATACGAATTTATCACCTACTTTTATTACTTTTCCACGCTGCTTTTGGAGCATGCTTCTGGATGATGGCCCAGATTCACACTGTACTCTGCCAGCATTTTGTAGTCGTAATCGGAAAGGTTGAAAAGGGAAAAAGGATAGACTGGTGAAACTTGTTGTGGTAAAATTTACCGCAACAACAGTTTTTGTCAACACTCTCTTATCTCTTCGACAACATTTATAAAAGCTGTGGTGCAGCTATGAACTGGGCGAAGTCCAGATTGAATCAGACATAGCATGTCATTTTGAATTTCGATAGGTATGGTAAAATAGCTATTGGTCGGTACTCGATACGATCGTTATTCGTTAAGAGTTGCCTTTAAAAACACCTGGTGAATCTCATCGAAACCAACTGAATTAGATTTTATAGATAGGCAGAATTTAAGAAGATCGTCTTCAGTGACGTTGAAAAAACTAAAAACATTAGAAGATATCTTGTTAGCTTCAAAATTTAAGAAGATAGAGCTATCGTTTTGTATGACAGAGATATAAACTATTTATTCAGTTCATTACAATTACTACCATATTATCTAAATTATTAATATGTTTCCCAATACCTATATCCCAAAAAATTTTCGAAAACTTATGACCAGCAAGAGAAGGTTTTTTCGCGAAGAGTATTAGCATTTTTTTTATTCCCTGATCTCAAACACAACTTTATTTCTCAGGTCGGTATACGTTTTTCGAAATATATCCACTATCCAGTCTAAAACGGTTCCATGTTGCGTTGATTGATTAGTATTTTTACTAAGCCATGGATGGTCCTTGCACAGTTCATGCACATTAAAAGAATAACTTATTTTTTATCGAAATCTTAGCGCTGTTTTCGAGATGATTCAGATTTTTCATAACGGCTGTAAGACGCGTACCGTTAGCTTCAGAGCTAAAAAAAAATGTTTTGGGAAATTTTATTCAACCTAGTTAGCTAATAGCTTTTACTAAATGAACTTTCTTTAAAATTAAAAACAAAAAACAGTCTACGGGATATTTTACGAAAAATTAAATATTTGCTTAAATTTCGAAAAAAGGGAAGATAACTTTTTGCT
The DNA here is from genome assembly GCA_963931855.1 of Philhelius festivus. Lineage (NCBI taxonomy): Eukaryota > Metazoa > Arthropoda > Insecta > Diptera > Syrphidae > Philhelius > Philhelius festivus. The sequence continues at coordinate 183,873,733 of OZ007555.1, forward strand.
AGAAAGCTTTCAAAATTATATCTACCAATCTTAAGTTTAGTTTACTCTGTAGTGTTATAAAGACAGAAAATTGACGATTTTCCTTATCGTCCGTGCTGCCAAGCTTGATCAATATATCGAATTCGATGAATTATCCATGTAAAATAACTTTAAATGGCCTTAAGTAAACTTAACAAAAGATTTCGTATTGACAAGTCGCTCACTAGTGCCAAATGATAATTCCAAGTGAGATCGTCGGATAAAACACCAATTTGTGTGACGTAAGGGCTATTAAAACCTATTTTTATCAGTAGTTCTTATGAGTAAGAAATCACGGTAAACAGTATATTTTCCAATCCTAGTCATAAGTTCTGTTCTGGGTTACTGTTAGCCCGACTGTAGTTCGTATTAATATGACACCCTCTCTGAACTCTACTGCTATAAGAGCAGTTGTGTGTGATTTTCGAAATAATTTTCGTACTACGAACCCTATTGTATCATCCCTTACCTCAAGTGCGGTTATCTGGATATATGGATGAAAACCAACTACCACAAAAGCAAATACCATGTTAATGGATGGTCCCACAAGTTCAGAAATAATGCATCCGTTTGGCTGCGATACAATGTTCAGTTATTGATTCCAATTAACAAGCTGTGCCTTTTACCGGTTGTCAATTGTAATTGTTTAAGAATCTTTAGCAAAGCATTGGCAATTTTTTACACATGTTGGATTAATTTTTTTACTCGTTTGGACGTTTAAAATAAGCAGCTACGGTACTAAACCTTCAAGGAGAATGCTACTTCTAATACTGAAAACCTAGTTGCTTGCGGGATTAAGAAAAGCCTTTTAAAAATTCCGTAATATTTATTTTGAGAGTTCCCTTATCCATCGCATTTTTGTATATAATATTTGTAAGGTATCATGCAGATGAGATATAGTTTGAAATTTCGTAAGTTGATTATCTACCGTTGAGCTAACACTTGCGGTTGATCCCAGCTTATGACACCTTAAAACAATGAGAATCTCTTGTACATCTATGTCTCACCATTTGGATTCAGCAGATCATTCAGTATGGAAACGCTTCGGGAACAATGATTACCTGCATACTCTCGTTTGATATGGCTGATATTTGTTCGAAGCTGCTTGAGAAAGTCGGATGTATTGATGTCTTTTTTCGGTGAATTGAAAGAAGCCAAAACTTCTGCAAATTCTTGAGGTAGGTCAAGATCCCTTATCAAAACATTTAATTTTTCTTGGGTAAAAGGTTTTCCTTCGAAATTAATGTCGCTACCGAAAGAACAGAACAAAATGTTGGAACAGGTATTTCTACTAAATGTCCTAAGGTTCTTCGAAGTCGGCAGAATTTAAGTCTGTGTAAATTATTTTTTCAACGTTAACACCACTCAAAGTAACACAGAAGAAGTAATAGCCATTGCAGTGATTTTTCTGTTCTCTTGATTGCATAAGCACTCCGAACCTAATACGAATTCTCATACCAGTGTGCCACTATCTCAAAGTATTTTATAAAGTTTCATGGCTTGAACTCATACCAAATTTCCACTCGAATGTACTGTCATAGCGAATATTCAAAGCTGAGAGGAAACACAAAATTCACCGTAGGAACAAAAGAAACAAATTTTTTTAGTATTGTCAAGACACCAAAAGAAAAACAAAATTTTTGGAAAAGTGACGATTTATTTCTCAATATAGTCTTCTTTTTTTTCGATACACTTGATCCAACGACGACGGTCCAACTTCTTTAACTCATCCGAAAAATAGGTTGTCTTGAGGTGTGCAAAGTAGACTTCCGTGGCGGCAATGACCTCCTCATTCGACTCAAATTTCTGCCTGGTGAGTGATTTTTTCATGTTTGCAAACAATCTAGAAATAAACTGCACGACTGGGTCGCACGAACTTGCTCCTATGTAATAGACTAGGAATTTTAAAAATGGACGTTATTAAAGAAAACTGTTCATAAGGATAAAATGAATTTTTGTGACGGGCAGTGATGCTTTCGTCGGGGTTGTTGTGGGATCAAACAGTCAAACCACACAAAAGAATGCAGCTTTGCTGTGTTCTCAACCGCGTTCGTGCTGTCCGGGGACTACAGCGAACGTTGAATTGGCAACGCAGAAAAGGAAGATAGAAGAAAGGTAGAGAAAGAGAAAATGCCAACAACGATTAGAGCGGAAGAGGAAAAAATGAAAAGCAGAGTTTAAAATTTAATCAATTAGATATACAAGTTTTTTATTTTAAATATAAAAAAATGTTACAATGAAAAGGGAAATTTAAAGACTAGTTGAGTGTGAATTATTACGTTAAAGTGAAAAATGGCAAGTAAGATTATGGCAATTTAAAATAAGGCAAATGGCAAGTGAAAAGTTGGCAATAATATTCGCGCCGCGACTACAGTGTATAATTTTAATTTTAAAGGGACGGTGGGATACCAACCGTCGCCCTTTCGATTAAAACCACAAAAAGTAGTTATTCTTGTCAAAAAGATTCGGGACACCTGGTTAATTAATCTTATCAAAAATTATGATTCTGGAGTATCTCAGCTTCGATAACTTTGAACTTGATGATCTATTAACCAAGAGTGAAGAGAGTTATAAATTTAGCCACTACTTATAAATTTCGTGCACAATACCGAATGTGAACTTCTAAGAAATAAAGTTCAAAATCCGGTAGAGTGATACCGATACGATAAACAGTGCATTGTTTGCCAGTTGCCATTTGTGTGTGTGTTATGAGAAATTACATTTCCCAGTAGGAAATTTGCTCCTCAAGGAAAAATAAAGTTGAATTCCTCGTAGAAATCACGAGGCACTTTCATTGAGTAGAAGGTCTGCATTGGTTTCATTCATCGAAAGTCATGCAATGAGTCAGTAGTTTGCGATCCCAGTTGCATCTTGTGCTTTGTTCTCGAAAGAAGGTACAGAAAACATGAAACAAAGCAATATCCTTCTTACACATCCTTAATGTTAATGAATACAATGCTGAACACGTTATAATTATTCCTGCATCTTTTCAGTGGTTATTGTAATCCACAATTGAGTGTTTAATGCCTGCGATGTGAAAGAGAAAACAACCCTTTCTTTTCTTTGGAATTGAAAAGCAGTAAACAACCTTTCAATATAGCAAAACTATGGTGATCAGGTGATATCGCTAGGGAAAAGGAATGTATTTTTTCATGAACTTCGTTTACTGGGCAAAATAGCCTGCGAGCTGAGAGGAAAAAAAGAGAGAGAGAAATTTTGACCTGCAATAAACAATCCCTTTTTTTTTTTTTGGGTTTTTCCCGCGATGGGTCCGCGACGCTCAATGGCTCAATAGGTCTTTTTTTGTCATGAGTTATTTCTTTTGTTTTGGAGTGATTTAGTGTCAATTTTGTGATCAAAGAAAACGGTTGTGCGGGGTTTTCTGTGTTTTCAATCAATTTACTCAAGATTAAATAACAATTAGCGAGAAGGAAAACAATTCACCAACGGTAAATTCCCTATATTCTTTTGAATAATTTGCAAAAAGTAATTACATATTCGTCTTTTTCTTAGATCTCAAATGAACAGGAGAATGAAGATGATTAATCCCCAAGCTGCTCCCCAAATGCTACCAAGAGTCAAAGGAGAGTTTTTCGACCAGCTGTTTGTTTTACGTCTTAAAACAAGACAAGACAATGTAAGACACATATATCTACTAACTTCTTTAAAATGTATAATACCTAGTTAATAAAATAAATACGTACATAACACAAATTTAATTTGTTTTTTTCATTCAAGCGATAAATTTGCCTATACATTTCAAGCGCTTCTTCTATTGATGAAATAAGAAAAGAAATGGATAATGATTTCATTCATATTCCTTCTGTTAATAAAACATCGCCTAAATGCATTCCTTTTTTCAAAACTGAAAAAACGAGCTCCAAATATGTACACAATTCTGTAGTGAATAATTAGTTTTTTCAATGATTCTTTCCCTGAGGCAATTGATTAAATGTTGACTCACTTTTCATTAATTTATTTCCATTGAGGAAAGCATCACATCAATAGAACCAGTTTTTTCACTCACAAAAATGACCCATGAAATCGAAGATGCCTTGAGCATAGTGATTTCACAACAAAATATGCATCGAGAAAGTGTGTACCTCCTTGCAATGACAAGCCTGTGTTAAATTCCTCATAGGATTCCGTAGGAAATTCATGGGTGCAGCTCCTTTTCCGTGATGAAACACCTACTTCTTCACTAGTGAATTTTTGGAAATTTCCTACTGGGTTGTAGCAGAAGGCAAGGACATTAATATAATGTGTGTGTGTGTGCTTAGGTGTTATGAGAAATTACATTTGTAGCAGAAGGCAAGGACATTAGTATAATGTGTGTGTGTGTTTATGTGTTATACTGATAAAGATATACGTCTGGGCGTGTTGATTGAAGATAGGGTGTTGCCTAGTTATAGATATACGTCTGTGTGTTGATTGAAAGATAGGGTGTTGCCTTGTTACATTCTCCCCCTCTGGCGCAGAGATCGTCCCGATGATGCGGCAGGATCAATAGTTGGTTTTGTTGTTTTTCTTGGTCGTCCTCGTCTACGGATGGTGCGAATAGGATCATCGTTGAAAGTCTTTGCTTTGTACTTTCTTATGGATGACACATGATAGGTTCCCAAGGGCGTAGTTAAATCATCATTTGAAGCTATTTGGTAGTTTGAAGTGCCAAGTTTATTTATGATGGTGTAAGGTCCATCTCCTTTTGGCATGAACTTAGCTGTAATGTTTTTGGAAGCTTTGCTTAGGAAGTATGTGTTAACTAGTACTTGGTCACCAATTTGAAAATCAGGTTGAGGCTGTCGTTTTTTGTCGGTAATCAGCTTGTTATGGTCCTGGCTTTTCTCGGTGGCCTCTTTGGCGTTCGTGAATGCTTCTGTAAGTTTGACTAAGTTTGGGATGATTTGAGATACAAAGTTCTTGCTTGTTGCTATGGGTCGAAGATCATGATTCACGTCGTCCATCGTCCTTAGTTCTCGTCCGAACGTAAGATAAGAGGATGTATAGCCAGTACTTTGGCATTTTGCGGTGTTCATTGCGTACCGTACCGCAGGTAACTTATTGGCCCAAGTGGTGTGATCGGTTCCGACCAGAATGGACAGTTGAGTCTTCATGTCTCTGTTCTTCCTTTCCACTGGGTTAGACTCTGGGTGATATACAGGTGTCAGAGTTTGTTGAATATTGAAATAATCGGCGAGCTGTTGCATTACTACCGATATAAATTGGGGTCCGTTGTCGGATATAACACGTCTAGGGATTCCGTAGCGTAGGAATACTTCGTTCAGGAGTGTCAGTGCACAATTCTCTGCTGTGGCTTCCTTTAGAGGGAATATTTCTACCCATCTGCTTGCTAGGTCCTCTGTTATAAGGATCCATTGAAATCCATCATGAGTTTTCGGCAAAGGCCCGAAAAGATCGACTGCTAATACTTCGAAACGTTGGTTGCTAGACACTGTTTGAAGTAGACCAAATGGTTTAAAGTTGCTTGGTTTGTAACGTTGACATGCCAGACAATTTGAGATATGTTTTGTTACGTCATTCCTCATACCAGGCCAGTAGTATCGTGAGGCGATTCGGGCAAGCGTACGTTCGATACCATAGTGTCCTGAGCCCGCTTCGTCATGATATGTTTTAAGGATGGCTTCACGTTCTTGTAATGGGATAACCAATTGTGCTGTCTCTGAATCAGTGTCTGATGGATATCTGTAAAGTATTCCATCATTAATTAAGTAGCCACGAGAAGTCCATCTAGCTAAGTTTTCATCGTTTCTTTCGAAAGATTCAATGATGATCTTCAGTTGAGCGTCTTTTAATTGAGCTTCACGGATTTGTTGGTCTGTTTTGGTTGGAATGTCAATTTGAAAACTGCAAATCCGACATTCGCTTTCAGTATGGTTTTCGTCTTTGCAGGGTGGTCTTGAAAGCATATCGGCCACACTATTCTGCCTTCCTGGGGTGTATTCGACTATGAAGTTGTAAGGTTGAAGTTGAAGTGCCCACCTTGCCAGTCGTCCAGTAGGTGATTTAAGTGTAAGCAGCCACTTGAGAGGTTGATGGTCAGTTTTGAGTATAACGTTTCCTCCTTCAATGTAACCGCGGAACTTGTTTATTGACCAAACAATTGCTAGAGCTTCTCGTTCAATGGTCGAATAATTTCTCTCAGCCGGTAAAAGCAACCTGGATGCGTACTCGATTGGGTGTTCAGATTCTTTCTCCCCCTGGACCAAAACTGCTCCCAAAGCGTAATTACTTGCGTCGGTTTTCAGAATGAAGGGTTCACTTTCAACCGCTTGTTGTAGCACAGGTGCTGTAGTGAGTAGAGCTTTCAGGGTGTCGAAGCTTTGAATTTCTTCTGGTCCCCACTTCCAGATAGCGTTCTTTTTCGTAAGGTTACTAAGTGGTTTTGAAATACCTGCAAAGTTTTTGACAAATCGACGGTACCATGAACAGGTTTGTAGAAACGAAAGTACCTGTTTTACATTGGTTGGTGCTGGTCGAAGTGCGATTGCGGATGTTTTTTCGGGGTCAACTTCAATGCCTTTACTTGTGATAAGTCGGCCTAGGTATTTAACCGTAGAACAGCAGAAGTTACACTTTGCTCTGTTTACCTTGAGCTTGAATACTTTGAGTCGATCGAAGATCGTTTTCAAGTTGGACATATGTTCATCAAAACTGCTTGAACACACAATTATGTCGTCAAGATAAATGAGTATAAAGATTGCTTGTAGACCCTGGCGAAATTTATCCATTAGCCGTTGGAATGTGGCTGGGCCATTTCGTAATCCAAACGGCATTCTTTTAAATTGGAACATCCCAAAGGGTGTTATAAATGCAGTTTTTTCGATGTCGTCGTCGCATATCCGAATCTGGTAGTAGCCAGTTTGAAGATCAAGGGTCGACTTATAGAAGGTTGGTTTCGTTGAGTGTAAAAGATCATCTATTCGAGGGAGAGGATATTTGTCCGGTACCGTAAGATAGTTCAACTTCCTGTAATCAATACAGACGCGGATACTGTTATCTTTCTTTGGGACAATAACAACAGGTGCAGCCCAAGGTGACTCACTCTCCTCGATGATGTCTTTTTCAAGCATTTTGTCGAGTTCCCTTCTCAGTTGTTCCTTTCTAACCGGTGACATTCGGTATGGAGTTGAGGCGACAGGTTCATTTTCTCCAGTGTTAATTTTGTGCACTGTAAATGGAGTTGGTTCGGCAGGTGCTCCGAATAGCTGTGTTTCGCTTATCAACATCTCGTTTAGCCATTTTCGTTGTTCTTTGCTTAGTTCACTACCCTCATTTTCTCGGAGCTCTACTTCCATCATCAGGATTTCCGTGAACCAGGAGTCAATGTCTGCCTCACATCTAACTAACGCTGGGAACAAACCATCAGTATCCCGCTTCCTCTCAGGTGTTATTTCATTCCTCAAAGAGTCTTTGAAGATATTCTGTATCGAGTGTGGGGAGTACGTGTCTTGAGGTGTAGCGATGGTTTTCTTCATTTTGCGCTTCTTTGCAGATGTTGGCTTCGACGTAGCAATGTTGGAATTTGAGGTGCTGGGGTCTTGCGAGAACGTCTCGGCTGGCTTAAACTTTGTGAAGCAAGCTGTTGAAGACGACGCCGCACTCGGTTGAGTGGCGTTTTTCGATGGCAAAGAGATTTGGGGTGGTCCCATTGATGTGACCTCTTTAGGAGGTGTTTTTCCAAACAACCTTTCCAAATCGTCTTCCAATTTCGATTTGCGTACTTTTGTATGTGACGTATCATAAAACTCAAATTTCTTCTCAGGTTGATCTGCGAAGTACCAAATTCGTTGACCCATATCAATAACCATGCCATTATGCTCCAGAAAATCGACGCCGATGAGTGTGCGAATATCTGTTGCTTTGGGCAATGCTATAAATTTGATCGGTCTGAGTCTGTTGCCTATGACTATATTAGTCTCGCCAATGTAGACCTCGTGATCATTAGATTGACCATCTGCAAGGGTCATACAAACGTCGGCTTTTGTAAATTTGGTGCCGTTTTTGAGTAAATGGATAAACAGCTCTCTGCCTGCAACGCTGGTGCGTGCTGCTGTATCCAAGTATGCAATGCCTGGTTCTCCATGTGATGCTATTGATATTGTTGGCAGATCATTGCCAAGGGTCATCTTCATACAGTTGAAGGAAACCGTTGAAGGTCCTTTAGGCAACTCCTTGCACGTTGGGCAATTTGATCGCACGAAACCTGGGGTTTTGCATTTATAGCAATATATCTTTGCTTCAGGTCTTGAGGATAGGAGTGGCTTCTCCTGCCTTTCCTTCTTCCTACATTCATCAATGGTGTGACCTGGATGTCTACAGAAGTTGCAGCGCTTTTTGGTAGGCACTGTACTTTTTAGGCACTGACTTGGTGCGCTTTGTTGTTGTCTTTCTAGAATTGAGAGTTCAACGGCTCTAGCTTTGTTGAGAAGTGACTGGAAGGATGAAAAGCTATCCCTTGAAACTCCATCTCGGATTTTCAGATGAAGCAAGCCGTAGACCATATCTAGCATCATAGTCTCCGTTGGTTTGGGATCGGGAAGTTTTGCTAATAGGGCTCGCTTCTCGCAGATAAAATCGTCTGTTAAATCTGTGTCTTTCTGTTTCCTGTCAAATAGATCCATGTACACACGATAAGCTGGAACTTCAGGAGAGTACGCATTCCGGAGAAGGGTGATGACGTCCTTCCATTCCCTTACTTCGCTCTTAACGCCTTGCCACCAATTACTTGCAGCGTCTTGAAGAAGTAACGGGAACCCCGTTATGGCATCTGCATCACTTATACGCTCCACTTCTCTATATACGTTTATAGTCGCGATGAAACTTTCGACGACTGTGCTGTCGCGCTCACCTTTGAATCGAGCCGTGCAATGGCTGAAACTGCCTTGTATTACCGATTGCTTCTTTACTGCCTCTATAAATTCTTTCAACTGTGCTTCGGAAAATTGAGCCATTTTGTGTGTTGTGGCCAACCTTGCACTTTTTCTTACTGCGTCCGTTGTGGAATATGGTACCTTGGTCTTCTTTGAAGTAGAGCTGTCCAACGAAATTGAGCGTTCGTGCTTGCAGTGCAGACCACTGTGTTGGGCTCGTACTGTTGAGCTGTCCAACGAAATCGAGCGTTCGTGCTTGCTGTGCAGACCACTGTGTTGGGCTCGTACTGCTGAGCTGTCCAACGAAATCGAGCGTTCGTGCTTGCTGTGCAGACCACTGTGTTGGGCTCGTACTAAAGCTGGTTCTTGTGTGGAGATCTGGCCACTATGTTGGGCGCCAATTGTGACGGGCAGTGATGCTTTCGTCGGGGTTGTTGTGGGATCAAACAGTCAAACCACACAAAAGAATGCAGCTTTGCTGTGTTCTCAACCGCGTTCGTGCTGTCCGGGGACTACAGCGAACGTTGAATTGGCAACGCAGAAAAGGAAGATAGAAGAAAGGTAGAGAAAGAGAAAATGCCAACAACGATTAGAGCGGAAGAGGAAAAAATGAAAAGCAGAGTTTAAAATTTAATCAATTAGATATACAAGTTTTTTATTTTAAATATAAAAAAATGTTACAATGAAAAGGGAAATTTAAAGACTAGTTGAGTGTGAATTATTACGTTAAAGTGAAAAATGGCAAGTAAGATTATGGCAATTTAAAATAAGGCAAATGGCAAGTGAAAAGTTGGCAATAATATTCGCGCCGCGACTACAGTGTATAATTTTAATTTTAAAGGGACGGTGGGATACCAACCGTCGCCCTTTCGATTAAAACCACAAAAAGTAGTTATTCTTGTCAAAAAGATTCGGGACACCTGGTTAATTAATCTTATCAAAAATTATGATTCTGGAGTATCTCAGCTTCGATAACTTTGAACTTGATGATCTATTAACCAAAAGTGAAGAGAGTTATAAATTTAGCCACTACTTATAAATTTCGTGCACAATACCGAATGTGAACTTCTAAGAAATAAAGTTCAAAATCCGGTAGAGTGATACCGATACGATAAACAGTGCATTGTTTGCCAGTTGCCATTTGTGTGTGTGTTATGAGAAATTACATTTGTAGCAGAAGGCAAGGACATTAATATAATGTGTGTGTGTGTGCTTAGGTGTTATGAGAAATTACATTTGTAGCAGAAGGCAAGGACATTAGTATAATGTGTGTGTGTGTTTATGTGTTATACTGATAAAGATATACGTCTGGGCGTGTTGATTGAAGATAGGGTGTTGCCTAGTTATAGATATACGTCTGTGTGTTGATTGAAAGATAGGGTGTTGCCTTGTTACATTTTTTAAATTCTTTTAGTAGGTAGTAAGAGATAAAAACAGAATGCAATGCAAATATGAATTTATGCAGGAACAAAAATTATAAGTCGTTGTAGTGGTTCCTTAAAAAAATAAGCTTTTATGTACAAAATTTTTAAAACATTTTTAAGAAAAAATTTTGGTACGCCAACCTTAAGTTTTTATTATTGTACGAAAAAAGTCTAATTTCCAAAAAAAATATTAAGCCGTTCTTGAGATATCGAATTTTTCAAAAAAAAAAACGACTTTTTTTTCTAAAAATTGAAAAAATATTTTTTCTTAAGTTTTTAAATGCAATGTTTTTTAAACTTTTTTGGAGCTTTTTTATAAAAAATTTCATTAAAATCCGTTATATCGATAATGAGAAATTCAAAATTCGAAAAAATCGTTCTATGTTAGGTACAGTCAGTAATATCTAGATTTCAAATTTGTTTTATTAAATTATAGATCGTAAAGATTGATCAAAAGAAAAAAAATTTTAGCAAAATTCTCGGAACCGTTTTCGAGAAAGATACGATTTTCGAAAACCATTTTTTAAAATTTGTATGGATGGTACCGTTAGTTTTAGATAAAACAAAATTTTTTTTCTCAAATCTTGTAGATTATGTTAAGAAACTTTTATTTTTTTATTTTGCCAAAAAAAAAAAATTTGAATTTTTTTTTTAACTCAAATAAAAAATTGAAAATTTGAATATGAAATAATATTCAAACTTTGGAGGAGCTTTGGCATAAAAAAAAATGATTTAAATCGGCTATACCGTTTTCGAGAAAATCAAAAACAAAAAAAATGGACCCAGGGGGGCTACCAAAAATAACAATTTTTTGGAAAATTTTTTTCAACCATTAGCTAGTTTTAACCAAATGAAATTTTTCAAATTTTTTTTTTAAAATTCTGTGGGACAGTTTTTGAGAAAAAAAAAATATTTATAAAATTTCGAAAAAAAAATCGTATGTCAGGTACCGTTATTTTTGGTCTTAAAAAAAAAACAGAAAAAAACGTCCGGGGGGAAAAAATTAAAACCCATATCTACCAAGTTTGAAGAAAATCGGCCGAGCCGTTTAGGCTGTAGTCGAACCGACAGACAGACAGACAGAATTGCGGGACCCACTTTTTTAGTCTTCGCTATCATCGTAATGTCAACTTTGATCAAAATCTCGAGTTCGATTTTTTTTACGAATGCATAACTTGCCTTATAGTACCTATAAGTCGCAAGTAAAAACAGTGATGGAGCAGCAGTTCGTAGTGCAATTTGACCAAATTGGCCGTGGTATCACGATTGCGCTTGTTGTCCCGAGTGGGCAAAAACGGCACCCATCGCGCCGACACTTTCCTCATTCCGAAAATTTCATGGAGGATATGACCCACGCAGTCTTTTGAGATGCCTGCTATTTCAGCTATCTCGCGCACCTTCAATTGGCAGTCTGCCAATACGAGATCGTGGTTTTTTGACACGTTATCCTCCTAGTGGAGGGAAGTATTGAGTCGGATTAAAATTTTCACATTCGTGTGGGGCAACTAAAGAAAGAATCTCTGAATTTAACAGTACGTCCGAAGTTGGGCTCAAGCTAACTGATGGATATTACCTGAAGTGCGAGTGTAACGGTTGAGTTGCTTAATGGGGAATGCAACTGGCTATTTCAGTGGAAAACTGTGTATCAAAATAACGGTAATATAATGAAAGACCTATAATTTCCATTGGACAATACTATCAAGATCAGAATACTATCATATCAGAATTTAATGATCCAAAGAACAAAAGGACGTGAATATGGAAACGAATATGAGAAGCTGACAGTACTGTCAGCAAATCAATTAAATGAATTTGAAGTTTCAGGCAAAACATCATTGATTAATATCAGAAAGAGGGTCGGAGACAAAATGGAGCCCTGTGGCACACCAGCATTTATTTTATGGACTTCAGATTTAAAACTATCCAATACAACTTGTATTAAGTGGTTAGAAAGGTAGTTTCTAGTCCATCGAAGATGAGATTCATCAATACCAAATTCTTGCAATTTTGATAAGAGAGCTTGATACTAAACTCTATCAAATGCCTTTGAAATATCAAGTGCAATATTCTTACTTTCCCCAAAAACGATTTAAAGATTTGTGCCACTGTTTGGTGAAATATAGCATCAGATCACCAGTGGACATGTTACTACGAAAGCCATACTGTCGGTAATTGAGAAGCTTTCGTTCTTCAAGATATTTCTTGAGCTAATAATTTTTCATTGTTTCCATGAACTTGCAAAGAAGGGACGTAAGTTTGATTGGACGATAGTTAGAACGGGAAAAAGATTCACCTTTTTTAGGGCCAGGCTGGACAAATGCAGATTTCTAACCACACGGAAGGAGGCCAGGACAGATGGACAAAAATACGGAATGGTTTTGCCAGCGATGAAGAAAACCTCTTCAGAACCATTGGGGCGATACTCTCCTTAGATTTGTGTATATCAAGATTTTTCAATACTCTTGCAACTGTACGAGTGCGAAAGAAGATTTGTTCTACAGAATCATTAATGCTCTCAATTACAGGAGGAATCAGGGCACTATGAGACAGCGTCGAATTGACAAAAAACTGTGCTGCAAGCAAGTTGGCTTTTTCTTGTGAACTTACATAAGTATTGTCATTGAAAACTGGCGTAGGAACCGAAGACGAAATAGTATTTCAATTTTTTTTTACAAATGAACAAAAATGTTAGCTATGCTTGCGACATGTTTGGCCTTAATTTTTGGACAAAACAAACTTGGTTCGTCGAATATGATCATTATAAATACAAGTCTTTCAAGCTTGTTTTAATTCATTCCGGTTTTCCTCAATGGGGGCTGGCTTTATAATGTAGAAACTTACTTCTCTAGCTATAATAACTCTTTCACAGCTGGAATCAAACCATGCTTTCTCCTTCAGTTTCGATAGATATTTCCACATTAGTCCACGTCACTATCGAGGAAGCATCTGACCAGCTAAATTTCCTGAAGAGATCGTTGAAACCGTCCCGGTGCGTACTGCCAAACTGTTCTCTTAGGGGTTTTGTTGGCAAAAGAAATTTGCCATTATGACAAAATGGTCTGATGTGCCTAGAGGAGATAATACACTTATAATGCACTGAGAAAACTGTACTATGAGTTATTTAAATAGAAACATGTTTAACTGCATGTTTAAATAAGGACAAATAGAAATCGTTTATAACTAAACTCGAATCTGTTTAGATTCGAAAATACTATTATTTTACAGTAAAATATGTTTAAATCAAACTCATTCATGTTTAAGAATTTCATTAAGATCTGCACTTCATTTTTTATATGTATTCAAATTAGTTTTAGTTTGATTTTTAAAATGCAGGTTTAATTGTTTTACTAACTTAAAAATTGTAACATACAATGAACATGAACGAGTTTGTTTGAAATATAAACGAAGTTAAAATATTTACATGAATAAGAGATTAAACATAAATGTTAAATTTAATCACGAACGAGTTTGAATTGAATAAAAATGAAGTAGCTAAATACAACTTTTCTTCTTTTTGGCATCGAAAGTCATGGAGTGTGTTTATATTCCGCGTGTGTTTGTGTATTACTAAAGTGAGTAATTAATAAAATAATAAAGAAATATTTGATTACCATTATAATGTTACATAACTGAAGTTCTGTTTCAAGCAAAAATATAAACCATAAGATTAATCGAGTAGTGGAAGTTAATACCATTGTTCCCTGCTCTCTATTGTAAGTGTAAAAAAAAATATTTGTTTCAAAAACTGTTTATTTATATAGTTTTATTTAAAACAATACTGATTAACAAGTATGTTTTATAATTAACTATCATTTGACTTCTATATTCTTGCCACAGGACGACTAGAGCACGACGAAAGACGTAAAAAAAGAAGCAAATTCCAGAAGACGAATTATATGAACCAGAATGTGACAAAGATGAGATCTTAAAGCGCTCCACAACAATTTAATGACTTTTTGGAAAAATGTAAATAAATAAAATAAAAATATAAATACATACATAATGTAGGTACTTATCAATTTGTATTTGTGTTGAGTATTTTTTTTATTTCTGAATTTCTGAAAAATCTGAAGTAACAAAAAATTAATATGATTCTATTTGAAACAACATCAAATAAAGTTGATAAAAACAAAGATAAGCATGTTTAAATCAAATAGAAAACGTGGTAAATTTAAACCAAATCATGTTCAAATAGGGTCAAACATGGGTAAATACGTTTCTATTCAAATTAAATAGATATCGATTCCATGCCAAATCGTATGTGTTTGAGTTTGATTTAAATATGAATATGTTTGATATTTTTCTCAGTGTGTATTTATCAGGGTCAGAGGTAAGAAACAAGTCTTGAGTGTTGTCGGGTTGATCTGCAACGTGCTGAGTAAAGTTGATTTACTTAGAAAAAATCTTGACATTCTTTTCTTCGGGTGTTGTCTGACCAGAATAACGCAGCCACGAAAAATTATGTATATTGAAGTCGCCCGTAACAGCGATTTCACTGTGTGGAGAATGAGGATCAAATACCAGAAATTTTTCTCATATTCATTTGTTTCAATCAGTTACACACAATGCATGGCAGTGCCCAAGCAATGCATGCAAAAACAAATCTTAGCGAACTGCTGTTGATAGGAGAAGGAGAAACAAAGAAATTGAAATTTAACGTTCCCTGTGCTAGTCAATTTTTTTTATGGATGTACTGCCACTGGTTTTGTTTACTACAGTAAGGGTAGTCGCGCACTGGCAACTGTGAACGAAATCAAATAGTTTCATCACCAGTTGAAAGAGAACCGCGCACTGGCAACTCTTTACTCACGCTGAATAAATGTACACGACACTTTGTTCTTTTTTTGTTTGATTTCTTTATTTCGCTTCTCTTTATTTGTTTGTTTAAAAAATATATAATTTAATTTTGAATTTGTCCTTTATAATTTGTCTTTAGTTTATAAGTTTTAAAAATTTTACTTTGAAATATAAAGATAATTTAGAAGTTACCGCGATTATAAAATACAACTCGACTGTTCTGATAGCTAGATGATGATTGAAAGAACGAATGAAAAACATACACGATGCAAGGCGGGGTGGACGAACATGAAAAAACCGGTGTACCAACGTGAGAATAATTAAGTACGACATGAAAAACCCGGTGTACCAACGTGAGAATAATTAAACCATAGAATTGTAAGGGTTAGTGTTAAGTTAGTGTAAGTCGACCTAAGTGTTTACACGGGCAATATTTGTGATCTTAACATTCCGCCCGCCTTGCATCCTCGCATGCAAAAGAAAGATTAGATTAGAAGATTATGTATGAAATCAATGTAAGTGTATATAATTTTAGTTACAAGAAACATATTCCAATTTAAATTCAAAAATTATTTTCATAAAACAAAGATAGATAAATGATAAAGTATAAGTAAGTGACATTATGTTTTCAATTTAAGGAATATAATAATTCAAAATCAAGAAGAAAATTTTATAATTTAAAATTCCTTATATGATAGATTTTAGTGCAATTTTTTTTTTTTTTTTTGATGATTAATCATTAATCCGAAGGCAAAATACATAGTTTGACGACAGAACGAGTTACTACTCCTTTTTGAGTTTTAACATCGACGACACGGACTCTATTATCATGACCACGATGAACCTTAAGGACCCTACCTAGTCGCCACTCATTAGGTGGAAGCTGTTCATCTCGTAAAACAACAAGATCTCCAACCTCCATATCCCTTTGGGGATACTTCCATTTATATCGTTTGTTTAACTCCTTTAAATACTCTTCTTTCCAACGCAGACTAAACTGATGATGTATAACTTTAAGAGCGTTCCATCGCCGCATGAAACTAATGCTCCTGGGTGATTCGCATGGCTCTGGAGGACTGAGTAAAGGACCACCTCTCAAGAAGTGTCCCGGAGTCAAAGGGAGGAGATCGTCAGGATTGTTTGACATTCGGGATAACGGACGAGAGTTCAGACAGGATTCGATTCGAGCTAATAGTGTTGTAAATTCTTCAAACGTGTATTTTGAGTTACCACTAATCTTTTTGAAATGAATTTTAAAACTTTTCACTCCTGCTTCCCACAACCCACCCATGTGAGGGGAGCCAGGAGGAATAAATTTCCAAGTTATTTGAGAGAAATTAGGAGATGAATCACTAGTGTGACTTTGGATCGCCTTTTGAAAGTCGGAGCACAGCAACTTGGAGGCACCGACGAAGTTTGTTCCGTTATCGGTATATACTTTGTCAGGAATTCCTCTCCGAGAAACAAAACGAGTAAAGGCTGCTAAAAAGGCAGGAGTAGACAGATCACTTACCGCCTCTAAGTGTATTGCCTTGGTTGCAAAACATACAAAAAGGCACACATAACCTTTTTCTAGACGACAGCGTCTACCATAATAATTCTGAATTGTAAAGGGGCCAGCAAAGTCTATGCCGGTATTCGTGAAGGGTAAACCTAAAGTTGTTCTTTCAACAGGCAAAGAACCCATTAATTGAGATTGAACGGATTTTTTGTACAAGGTACAAGGTTTACATTTACGAATATGAGCTTTAACTAAATTTTTTAGTTTGGGTACCCAATATTCGCAACGAATTAAGCGAATAATTAGTTGGGTTTCTCCATGTAGAGATATTTGATGAACATACGCTATTAAGAGCTTAGACAAATAGGAATTATATGGAAGGAGGATTGGAATTCTTTCATTATAAGACAACGTGGAGGACGCAAGTCTACCATGGGAACGCATAATTTGATTTGAGTCTAAAACAGGGGTCAAGGAAAGAAGATTACTTTTTGACTTTAACTTTGCTCCTTGACGGAGAGCTTCATATTCTTCGGAAAAGTGTTGTTTTTGCGTTAAGCGAATAATTTTTATTTTGGTAGATTTGATTTCTTCATGAAGAAGAAGTTTTGACTTATATTCAACTCTAATTGAATTTTTCCGAGCGGAGTTGCAAAAGCGGAATACATAACTCATAACTCGAAGAGCCTTGGGCCATGATGAAAATCGACACAAAAATTCGCTTTCGAAGTCGTCAAATTTTGACACAACATTTGTGTGGCTTTGAACATGTTTACATTCAAGAATTGATTCATCCGGAGGCTCAATGAGTTCAGTGGAAGGCCAATTTGACTCTAAGTCCTTCAACCAGAGTGGTCCGTTCCACCATAGATGACTCGATTTTAGTTCTTGTGGAGAGATACCGCGTGTGGCTAAATCGGCAGGATTTTCTGAAGAAGAAATATGATTCCATTTTACGTCAGGAACATTTGAAAGAATTTCTGAGGTCCGGTTGGCTACATAAGTTTTCCAATCGCTTGGCGGCTTGTTAAGCCAAGCTAAGACAATAGTCGAGTCTGTCCACAACTTAATGGGAACTTTAGTAAGGAAATCAAATTGATTGAGTAACAATTTGATCATTCGTGATAAAAGAACTGCGCCTTGGAGTTCCAGGCGAGGGAGAGAAATAGTGTTGACAGGTGCAACCTTTGATTTTGCCCATAATAAGTGTGAAGACGTTTTTGAGGAATTATGATGTACTCGGATGTAAATTGCGGCTGCATAAGCCTTTTCTGATGCATCAGAAACCCCATGTAGTTGCAGTGAACTCCAAGGAGAAAATTCAATCCAACGAGGAATTGTTATGTTTTGTATATCAGTGAAATCTTTCAAAAAAGATTTCCAATTTTGTTCAGATGAAGGCGTAAGACGTTCATCCCATCCAGTTTTATCTTTCCATATTTGCTGCATTAATATTTTTGCTGTTATAATTATAGGGGCAAGCCAACCTGCAGGATCATATAACTTAGCGATAGTTGATAAAACTGAGCGTTTTGTAACTGAAAGCATTAACAGACTTTCAGGATGAATTGAAAAGGAAAAGGTGTCGGAGGAAGCATTCCATTGAATGCCAAGCATTTTTTTGGAGCTATCATCTTCGATTTTTAAAAAATCTTTATTTAGGAGATGATCTTTTGGAATATGATTAAGAAGATCAGGATGATTAGCTGTCCATTTTCTGAGATTGAATCCCGCGGATTCAAGAGCAGTTATAAGTTCAGTCTGGCTTCTACGTGCCGAAAGGATATCGTGCGCACCAGAAAGAACATCATCAACATAAATTTCATTCTTCAAGATTTTTGAAGCAAGAGGATAAAGTGTTTTAATATCTGAAGATAATTGATGTAAAGTGCGTATAGCTAAATAAGGAGCGCAATTTACTCCAAACGTTACAGTGTTGAGTTTGTAATCAAATATTTTTTGATTTGGGCTAGGGCGGAACAAAATGCGTTGGAATTGTGCGTGATCGGGATGGATGTTGATCTGACGATACATCTTCTCGATGTCGCCATTAAACACATATTTGTAAAAACGCCAATTAAGGATGAGAAAAATTATGTCATTTTGGAGAGTTGGACCTGAGTATAATAGATCATTCAGACTTTTACCATTAGAGGATAACTTAGAACCGTTAAAAACTACTCGTAGTTTAGTGGTAGTACTTTGAGGTTTTAGTACCGCATGATGAGGAAGATAATATGACTGAACATTGTTCTCATCATACAATTCATATGGAGGAGTAGGCGACATATGACCCAAAGTTAAATATTCTGAAAGCACCCTTTGATATTCTTCTTTGACAGCAGGTTTAGAAAGTAAAGACTTTTCATTGCGAAGAAATTGTTGCATTGCAGTGAAGCGTGAATTACCCAGTTTGGATTCTGCGAGAGAATTTTTGAAAGGAAGCTTTACGACATATCGGCCTGTTGATGGATCTCGATAAGTCGTGTCACGGTATAAGTTTTCACAATATTGTTCAGATGGCGTACGCAAAGGAGATTGGGGTAATTCTTCAAGCTTCCAAAACTTTTCGATAGCTTTATCGATGGATAACTCATTACTATATGTCACGAAAGTAGAAAAGGTTGAAACGACGGGGACATTGTCGTAAGGTCCTAATAGAACCCAACCAAAAACTGTATTTTGAGCCATAATAGTATTCAAAACGTTTGCCTTTATACCATCTAAAATTATATGTGGATATAAATCAGCTCCGATAAGCATATCTATACGCGAACTTTTATAAAATAGTGGATCGGCCAAAGGAAGATCAAAATTGAATTGAAATTGATCAATCTCCATGGAAACCGCTGGCAAATTGCACGTAATTTTTTTTAGAACTAAAGCTTCAGCTTGTATTTGAAATTCATTCACATTGTTTGAACAAAGGGTGAAGGAACAGAGTTTGGATGATGAAGCCGTTTCGGTGGAACCCATGCCACAGATCCGGGCTTGAGTGTTTTGAGTTGGCAAACCAATAAGTTTCTGGAATTCCTCAGCTATAAAGGAAACTTCAGAACCTTGATCAATTAAAGCTCGGAGAGCAAATTCACTTCCTTGGTGACGAATCTTCACCATCGCAGTGGCTAATAACACCTGACGATAACTTTTGTTTAGAAAAACATTGTGATTTGTTGTTGTAGTGGACTGTATATTATGATGATCACGTTGAGATGAAAATGATGCTAAGGGTGATGATGAACCATGAGGTGAAGAAGAAGAGGAAACTTGAGATGAAGATGGGTTGGCGTTAGATGAGATAGTTGAAGGCTTATGATTAGTGCCATTATAAGGCACAGTTAGTTTGCGCTCAAAATGCAACAAAGTATGGTGCTTCCCCTTGCAACGAAGGCAAGTATTTGCACTTTGGCATTGACTCAGATGGTGAGTCACTGCAAGACAATTGAAACAAAATTTGTGTTTGCGTACAGTCTTATGTCTTTCATCGACAGACATTTTTAAAAAGGTAGGACAAACTCTCAAGGGATGTTGTTCACTACATACCTGACAGGCTGGAATAATTTTCGTATGGAAGTTTCTAACTGGTTTGGGTTTCGATGATTGTGTAGAAAAAGATTTAATAGCATTAAGTTTGTTTGTGGAACTTTGTTTCATTTCTGAAACATTTTCAAGGATACGATAACGATTTGTTAGGAACTGATTCATTTTTTCCCAAGATGGGATCTCAGTTGGTTCTTCCAGTGATCCTTCCCACAAACTTAGTGTGTGATCTGGAAGCCGAGAAGCGCAAAGATAAGTAATGATTGCGTTCCACGCTACTATATCGATATCGTATGAGGTGAGAGCAATCAAAGCATCATTAATACTACTTTGTAAATTTTTAAGATCTTTAGCAGATTCTGAAAGAACGGGTTTAGCATTCAATAAGATTTGAATTTGATTGTTGACCAGAATCCGCTTATTTTCATAATGTTCCTTTAAAGCGTTCCATGCTAGTTTAAAATTGCTATCAGTTAAGCTAAATTTGCTGACAATATTGAACGCTTGATCTTTCGTTTTAGATCGCAGATGAAAAAGTTTTTGTACGTCACTCAGCTTTGAATGGTTAATATATACTGCAGTGAACATATCCCGAAAGGATGGCCACTGTAAATAATTGCCATAAAAATCCTGAGTGTCGCACGGTGGAACCTTAATGTTATGTGAATTTTCATTAACTGGAGGAGTAATTGACATGAGTTCATTTATTTTAGGTTCCGTTTTGGAAATAAGAGCTTTTAAGAAATCTGATATAGCACTTGTGCATTGGAAATATGTAGAAGATGAACTTTGAAACTTTGCTTTTACTTCATTCAGAGAGCCTTGAACCTCTTCACTATTGTCTTTCATGCAACTAGTATATGCAATTTTAACATCTTGCCATAAATTCAAAAGTTCAGCTTGATAAGCTTCTAGCAAGGAAACCGTATGAGTGGCGGCTGGTTTGGCCTTGAAGGCTGCATGATATTCGACCAATTGGTCGGAAGCAAAAATTAAATCCTCTAGACTACTCATTGTGTTATCAATACTGAGTCTATCTGACCAACGGATTAAACTTAAATTTTGTTTAAAAATGAATATAGAAACACAAATATAGGTTTATAAACCCAAAATGGATTGAAATGATATGTAATATAGAATAAGTGAAGTATAGTATAATATAATTGAAAATCTGATAAAGCACTAAAATATATCCATATAAAGTACCTTGTACAATTGCAAATTAAAGATGAATTTGTGATGATCTTGTTGATGAAAAAAAGATAATTTTGTTGATTGACTTCGGATGGTAGTTTTGATGATACTGCCGATGATGATTTTGGTGTTGATGTAGTGAGGATGATGAACTACAGCTGATGACTTTCGTGTCTATGCAGTTGCCCACGATAAAAAGTGTAAGGATTTTGCTACTGTTAAAGGACACGATGGATGCAGCACAACGATGAAAAATTGTAGATGCCGTTACAATGGCACGCCGATGAAACACAAGAATCTGCCTTTGCAGTGGCACGATGGATGCAGCAACACGATGAAAATTGTAGGTGCCGTTACAATGGCACAACGGTGAAACACAAGATGAAGGTGATGATGATTTTGGTGCCGTTAAACTGGAACACCGATGAAACACAAGATGAAGTTGCCTATGCAGTGGCACGATGAAAAGTGTAGATGATTTTGATGCACTAGCACAGCGAATGCAGCACAAAAGATGAAGGTGTCTATGCAATGGCACGATGAAAAGTGTAGATGATGACTTTGGTGCCGTTACACTGACACAACGGTGAAACACAAGATGAAGGTGATGATGATTTTGGTGCCGTTAAACTAGCACACCGATGAAACACAAGATGAAGTTGAAGGTGCCTATGCAGCAGCACAACGATGAAAAGTGTCTTGATTTTGGTGCCGTTGCACTGGCACAGCTTATGTAGCACAACTGATGATGGTGCCTATGCAGTGGCACGATAAAAGGTGTAGATGATTTTTGTGCCGTTGCACTGGCACAGCGTGGCACACCACGAAGAACAGCCGATGATGGGTTTTGTGCTTATGTACTAGCCTGGCACATAAGACACAACACAAAAAATACGGAATTTCTTCAAAATCCTTTTTAAAACGATTGGAGAAATACTGGTTCTTTAACAGAATGGTTAAAAAAATCAATGTTGTACGATGATGCTTCCGATTTTTGCCGATTATAATGGCCACGTGAATGCCTGATTATCTGGCTCGAAATAGGACCATGAATAAATGTACACGACACTTTGTTCTTTTTTTGTTTGATTTCTTTATTTCGCTTCTCTTTATTTGTTTGTTTAAAAAATATATAATTTAATTTTGAATTTGTCCTTTATAATTTGTCTTTAGTTTATAAGTTTTAAAAATTTTACTTTGAAATATAAAGATAATTTAGAAGTTACCGCGATTATAAAATACAACTCGACTGTTCTGATAGCTAGATGATGATTGAAAGAACGAATGAAAAACATACACGATGCAAGGCGGGGTGGACGAACATGAAAAAACCGGTGTACCAACGTGAGAATAATTAAGTACGACATGAAAAACCCGGTGTACCAACGTGAGAATAATTAAACCATAGAATTGTAAGGGTTAGTGTTAAGTTAGTGTAAGTCGACCTAAGTGTTTACACGGGCAATATTTGTGATCTTAACACACGCTCACACTCTTTTCTCTCTTGCGCTTATAGAAAACAGCTCAACTGTTGCGAAGGCAATCGTTTAGTTTGTGTCAAAACACAAACTTTTTAGTTGCTCGAATCGAGTTGCTCCAAGTGCGCGGTGTCCCATATATGCCTATATGTTTCATTTTAGCAACTAAACAGTTGCGAAACTAAAAATTGAATGTGCGCGCCTGGCCTAACACACTTTGCCTTTTTTTCCGCGGCACTAGGACAATATTTTTGTTACTGCTCCTCAGCTCGTCTGATCACTATGAGGTGCAGATTGGTTTCATCTTTCATGAGCACTCGAAATACACATCCATTTTAACGAAAATCTCGTAGCCGTTGCCGTATATGCATTTGTATATAAAATGACTGCCACAGCAAAACTATTCGAGAGATCTGTCTGAAATTTATGGTGCGTTCTCTTAAAAGATGATTTACTTGAAGTGGCGATGCCATTTTTTTTTTATTTTCGGGGTGCTATTGGCCCACGTTGATATGATTGAAAAACTAAATAAAATTATAATATGTCTCTGCTGTGACTCTAATAAATTTGTAATTCTTTTATCAATTTGCACTACTAAGAACCAAAAGAAATAGTTTATGGTAATTTAACCTCTGGTCATAAAATGATCATTTCATAGACATTTAAATATGTATCTTAGGAAGAAGTTGAAAATTCTGTTGAGTTCCATCTCATCCACTTAGGTGTCCTTTCAAAACCATTCTTGTATTCGAGCGGCATTCTAGGCACTGAATACTCAAATGAAGCTAACCACAGCAACCATATCTACATATATTATATACAATACATACGTACATATACGGTTATAAATTCTGCATGCATTTTAAGCTACACAGTCACCACACGTCCAATTGAGTCTTCTTTTAGACCTCTTGCAAAAACACAACTCAATCTACCATTCAAAGCAGGATTTCGACTTAAAAAAAATGACAGTACTAGAGCAAAAATATCGCTGTGTTCGGGAACAAAATATACGATTGTGAGCCAATACTGGTGGATCCTTTGTTTTCAAAACACAATAAAAAGTGATAAGCATCAAGCAGTTCGATTTCTCCATAGATACCTACCTATATACACTTCATCTATAGTTCTCTTCCATTTGGTTGGGTCTCTAGACCACCATTCTATTGCTAACCTTTTTTTTTACAAAAAGCTGAGAACGCCATTCCAGTCGTGTTCTTTTTTTTTGTGCGCTGGAATTACCTCACACCCACACAATATTGTACTATGAAGTCCTTGAAAGTATGAATTCGTTTTCATTCGATTCGAAAGCGAACAATTGAACCTGTTAGCTGTTCTTTTGTTGGTTCCAAATGAGAACTGTTACCGTACCGAATGAAATAGGACAAAAACGTCCTGATTAAAAAAAAAAACATAAAATCGAACCATGGTTGCCACTTTTATGGAAGCGTACGTTTTGGCAATTTATGACTTTTCAAAAATGGTTTCATAATTGTGTGCACCCAATTTTCACAAATAAACATCCCCAAGGCTAAATAAAGCAAAGCTGCCTTGCCCAAACAAGTTTTTTTTTTTTTTTACTGGAATACTCGTAGTTAAGTCTGACTTTTTTAAACAAAATTTTTCTGATGTCTCCAACAACAGGTCGAAATGCTTAAGAAAACCCAATGGATAAAATACTCTTCGAGAGTTTTAACAATTGCAAAAAATAAAAACAAACGAAAACAAATCAAAGACTTAAGGAAACAACAAAAACTATAAAAATAAAATGCACGACTGGGTCGCACGAACTTGCTCCTATGTAATAGACTAGGAATTTTAAAAACGAATGTTATTAGAGAAAACTGTTCATAAGGATCAAATTAATTTTTTAAATTCTTTTAATAGCAAGAGAGGAAAACAGAATGCTATTCAAATATGAATTTATGCAAGAACAAAAATTATAAGTCGTTTTAGTGGTTTCTTAAAAAAAGCTTTTACATACAAAATTTTTAAAAGATTTTTAAGAAAAAATTTTGGTACGCCAATTTAAAGTTTTTATTATTGTTCGAATAAAAATTAAATTTAAAAATAAAATATTGAACCGTTTCTGAGATATCGAATTTTCAAAAAAAGAAAAAAATAAATTTTTTTTTTCTAAAATTCAAAAAATTCAGTTTTGAAAGTTTTGAAATGCAATGTGTTTTAGACTTTTTAGAACCTTCTCTATAAAAATTTTTATTAAGATCCGTTAAGTGGATAATGAGAAATTCAAAATTCGAAAAAATGGTTCTATGGTAGGTACAAGCTGTAATATCTTAATTTCAAAATTAGTTTTTTTAAATTAAAGATCATAAAAATTAATTGAAAAAAAAAAAAATTATCAAAATTCTAGGTGCCGTTTTCGAGATTTTTAGATTTTTAAGAAAAAATTTTGGTACGCCAATTTAAAGTTTTTATTATTGTTCGAATAAAAATTAAATTTAAAAAAAAAATATTGAACCGTTTCTGAGATATCGAATTTTCAAAAAAAGAAAAAAATAGATTTTTTTTTTCAAAAATTCAAAAAATTCAGTTTTGAAAGTTTTGAAATGCAATGTGTTTTAGACTTTTTAGAACCTTCTCTATAAAATTTTTTATTAAGATCCGTTAAGTGGATAATGAGAAATTCAAAATTCGAAAAAATGGTTCTATGGTAGGTACAAGCTGTAATATCTTAATTTCAAAATTAGTTTTTTTAAATTAAAGATCATAAAAATTAATTGAAAAAAAAAAAATTATCAAAATTCTAGGTGCCGTTTTCGAGATTTTTAGATTTTTAAGAAAAAATTTTGGTACGCCAATTTAAAGTTTTTATTATTGTTCGAATAAAAATTAAATTTAAAAAAAAAATATTGAACCGTTTCTGAGATATCGAATTTTCAAAAACAGAAAAAAATAGATTTTTTTTTTTTCAAAAATTCAAAAAATTCAGTTTTGAAAGTTTTGAAATGCAATGTGTTTTAGACTTTTTAGAACCTTCTCTATAAAAAATTTTATTAAGATCCGTTAAGTGGATAATGAGAAATTCAAAATTCGAAAAAATGGTTCTATGGTAGGTACAAGCTGTAATATCTTAATTTCAAAATTAGTTTTTTTAAATTAAAGATCATAAAAATTAATTGAAAAAAAAAAAATTATCAAAATTCTAGGTGCCGTTTTCGAGAAAAATACGATTTTTGAAAACCATTTTTTAAAATTTTTTAACATTTGTATGGTGAGTGCCTTTATTTTAAGGTAAAATGAAATTTTTTTTCTCACATCTTGTAGATTATAGAAGAAACTTTTATTTATCAAGTTTAAAAAAAATCTAGCGTGGGATTTTCGAAATATTGAGTTTTGAAAAAAAAAATTTTGAAGTTTTTTTTAAAAATCCAAAAAATTTTTTTTTAAATTTTGAATAAACAATTCTATTTAAATTTTTGAAGAGCCTTCGCAAAAAAAATGATCAAAATCGGTGGTACCATTTTTGAGAAAATCAAAAACAAAAAAAATGGTTCCATGGGGGGTACCCTCAATAACCATTTTTCGGAAAATGTTTTCAAGCATTACCTAGATTTAACTAAATGAAATTTTTTTGTGTTTTTAGTTTTTAAATCTGTCCAGCAGTTTTTGAGAAAAAAAAAAATATTTATAAAATTTCGAAAAAAATTCGTATGGGAGGTACCGTTATTTTTGGTCTTAAAAAAAAAAGAAAAAAAACGTGTGGGGGTAAAAAATCAAAACCCATATCTATCAAGTTTAAAGAAAATCGGCCGAGCCGTTTAGGCTGTAGTCGAAGCGACAGACAGACAGACAGAATTGCCAGACCCACTTTTTAGCCTTCGCTATCATCGTAATGTCAACTTTGATCAAAATCTCGAGTTCAATTTTTTTTACGAATCCATAACTTGCCTTATAGTACCTACATATAAGTCGCAAGTAAAAAGACCAATAGTGGAGATAATTCTGTAAGAAAAACAAATTGGAGACTGTTTCAAAAAAAAAATGTTACAAGTTTCAATTTCGCTCGTGGAATAGCATATGAGTTAGTATTGCAGAACGAAAAGTAAAATGATATTTTTACTTGTTTCGTTTATGATTTAGTATAGTAAGAAGGTATGTTTCCATTAATCAAATTGAAGACTATCCAAGAAACCATCAGAAATTGTTATAAACGAAAGTTTTTTGGGTTTTATTCCAATTGGAAAATCCTCTGGTCTAAAACTAACAGAGGTTCTCTTAGGACAATTATCAGCACATGGATTTTCTTCGGAGAACATACGCGGGCAAGTTTACGATACATTATTTTGCTTTTACCAAAACATAGAAATGCACAGCATTGTACGGGACGAAGCTTCGGGTTTGTTGAGTCAAATAAAAGAGTTTAAATTTCTATGCTCTGTAATAATATGGTATGAAACTTGGAATCGGATAAATCCTGTCAGTAGATTAATGCAAAGTAAAGATTTTGAATTATTGTCTGTCATTAAGTTGACAAAAAACACCAAAGTTTGTTTTTTGAAAACTCACGTTCAGATGAGGTTTTTACTCAAGTTCTCGAAGACGCCAAAGTTTTAGCTGATGAAATCGATAGTGAAGTGTTAGATCTTCAAAAATGATCCTAAACATCGTGTTCGCCGCAAAAGGAGGCAGTTTTGTTATGAGTGTGAAGATGAACCAAACATTTATCCCTGTGAAAAATATTTTTTTCCACATCACAGACACAGCTATAAACTCCTTAGAATTTAGGTTTTCCCAGATTACTGAGCATACGGAAGAACTTAAAAAATATGGGAGTAGGTAGAGAATACCGAATATGTGATGAAACCGTCGACTCTTTAAATCAGGAATTTGTCACGTTACCGTTTCCAGCACTTTCTAATACTCACTCAGATTTAGATTAAGTTTCTTCTCTCCGATACTCAGCTGAAATTTATTTTGAATTTAGATGTGAGAATAGCATAGAAATTGTTGGATCCATAAGATCCAATGCTGTAGGCATTGATGGAATACATCCTGTGTTCATAAAGTCCATATTACCTTTTATCCTGCTATATATAACTCATACATTTAATACAATATTATGGCTGGTTCAGTCCCAACTCAATGGCTTAAATATTGCCAGTATCGAAAGATGGGAGGAAAAATGAGTTTAGACCAATACCTATACTACCTTTCTTGTCAAAAGTATTAGAGAGGATTGTACAAAAACAACTCAACACCCACCTCAGAGCTCAAATCAAAACATCCTCTCATCGAAGCAGTATGGCTTCCGTGAAAAGCATAGTTGCACTACTGCTGTTATCAACATTGTTGAGGAAATTCGACTTGCCTTAGATGATGATCATGTAACATTCCTTGTCCTGTTAAAGCATTTAACACTGTTGACCACAATAACCTAGGTTACAAGCTTGAAGCCTTTTATGGTTTGTCACCTTCTGCAGTACTCTTATTATCATTCTACTTTAGGGGTAGAAAACAAGCAGTTTCAATTGGCAATATCATACTAACATACCTTCCAACAACTAGAGGAGTTCCTCAGGGTTCTATCTTAGGACATCTTCTTTTTTCTCTTTATATCAATGAACTTCCCCAAAAGATTAATGGATCAACCATCCAAATACATACTGACGATGTACAATATACAAATGTTGTCCTCTTGCACTCATTGAAAATTGCGCATACTTAATAAATAGGGACCTTGAAGTCATTTCTCGCTGGTCAATAGCTAATGGTCTGTTTTTGAACCCAAAGAAATCGAAATGCTTGGTCATACATAAGTAGGAAGACTTTTAACCTTAAATATTTCCCTAACTTATACCTAAACAACTTACGCTTTGATTATGTTTCAACTGCAAGAAATCTTGGTATGTTATTCAATAGCACACTGGGATGCTCATATAAATGCTGCTGTTGGTAAGGTATATGGAGTACTCCGTAAATTATGGTCCTCATCCTCACAATAGTATACACCCCTATTACAACTCGTTTGTTATATGCTAAAACGCTTGTTATACCAATACTTACATACGGGTGCGAGATCTTTTGCAAATGCGATGCAGTCAGCAGGCGAAGGCTTACCGTAGATTTTAACAATACCGCACGTTATATTTTTGGGTTACATAATTTCTCCGTACTAATATACACAATTTCCCTTGATAACTTATTCCGCTTCGAACTCTGGTAATACTGTTCAATATAATCCATACTAATGAAACATGTAGCCTAATCAATAGGTTACAGTTTGGGTCCTCGAATAGATCCCAAAATCTCAGACATCCCCGTTATGCTTGTCTTACTTCTGAGCGACAGTTTTTCGTCAACGCAATACGACTGTGGAACTCCCTTTCGAGGCACATAAGGAGAGTAAGTGGCGAAACACAGTTTCGTAGAGAGTTACGTAGTCATTTTCAAAACTAATTTCAAAATTAATTAAAAAATAACGAATATTTCTTTTTAAATAGAGATGTAATTGTAATTGTTTTTTTTTTTTTCCTTTCTCTTTCTTTTTCTTTGTTTTATATTCAAGGTGTAGTTTTTAACTTTTTCTTATTTCAAATATATTAAAATTAAATGTTATAAAATATTATTGCTCATACTATCAAAGTAGCTCTTCTTCACATAATTGTTAAAATTAAAATTTAGACTTACACTAATTTATAAGAAGTATATTCTTAATGTAATAAACAAACTGTAATAATAAACATTTTTCTATTTTGTATAATATGTATTTGTATATACGCCTTTAGAGAATTACCAAAAGTTGAATTTGTTAAATATTGCAAGAACCTCGAGACTATTTTAACCCACGGGACTCATCTGATATTAGTGGATTAAAACTTTCAGAGGAGTTGTCAGTCTTATGTATGACTTTAGATAGTAGTTTGGCTCCATTGTAGTTTGGATTCAGATCTGGCCTGTCAACAGAAGATGAACTTTTAGAGTTCTGTTGTATCGTGCTGCTCGTAAAAGGTAAAGATGACAAAAATATATGCAGTGGACTCTTCGTCGATATAACTAAAGCCTTCGACATGGTCAATCATAAAATACTTTTAGAAAAGTTTTTTGAAATAGGATTTCGAGGTTTTATATACAACTGGTTGGAATCTTATCTTAAAGATCGATCGCAATATGTTAAAATTGGAAATAAATTAAGTGATATAAGATACAGTAATTTGGGTGTCCCCCAAGGATCTGTGTTCGGTCCCATTTTATTTCTTGTGTATATAAATTCCCTTTTTTCTCTTCAATTCACGGGTAAGATTTGGGCCTTTGCTGATGGATGATCTTGGAATCGCATACTGCTCAACTAGTCGATTAAATTAAATTGCTAACATAAATCAAGATGTTTATTTATTAAGATGCTGGTTCAAAGATCAGGAACTAGTTGTGAGTGATAAAACAAACATTATGTAATTTGGTCTTTCTAGAAATGAAACTCCTCCAGCCATTGATATATTATTTCATTCTTATGATTGTGCCAACCACGCCTTAATAAATAGCAGATGTATTATACAACGTAGCCAATCTTGTAATATGTATACCAATTGTAGCAATAGCTGCTTTAAAATTGAAGCGGTAGAGGATTTTAAATACCTTGATGTTACAATAGATTGTAATTTGAACTGATCAAAGCATATTCAAAATCTAAAAAACTATTTTCTTTCAACCACCCGGTGCTTCCATCGACTCGGAAAGACTGTTCTATAAATATTTTGAAAATGGTTTACTATGGGCTATTTTAGTCAAAATTGTAATACGGTATATATTATGCTGTTGGCTGTTGGGGTGGAGCTAAAATTACATCAAATATTAACCATTCAAAAATCTGCAATAAGCAAAGTTTTTAAGTCACATAAATTAGCTCACACAATAAATCTTTTTTAAAAATTTAAAACTACTACCAGTTCGACAGCTTTATTATTTTAAAGTTTTGAAAGTTTTTTTTTCATCAGGGGCGGTTATCTGGAAAGCCCTACTTTTGATGTTCGAAACCTCCGAAGTATCTTCATTATTAATATTCTTACTTCCCGTACTACACAATTTAGAAACTTTTATACTTTTATCCCATCATCTCATGTAAGATTTTTAATACACTGTGCATTGAAATTCGAATGGAAAGAAAACTATCCATATTCTTTAAAAAGGTAAAGGTAAAAGGGAAATCGAAAATCGACTTAAATATGTAAATTAAAAAAAAAATCTAACGAGACTTCGCTTTTGTTTAGTATATTGTATATCTTATTTATTTTCATAAATAAATTGAATTATTAATAAAAACACAGCAAATGTTTTTCTTTAGCCTTTTTTTATCTTCTTTTTTTCCAATTTTATTAAATTATGAATTTAAACTAACTTTTTTACTGCCTTTGTACACCCCACACAAAGTTTTATTTTAATAAAGTGGCATCACTTCAATTATTTAGTAATATAAGAGATGTCACTTACTATTCTCATTAATACATTATTATCTAAAAAAATTTTAAATGAAATTGTTAAGATACTTTTTAAGTGAGAATGAAGAAAAAATAAATAAAAATAAAAAAAAAATTAATTATGTAAGTAATGAGTACAAATTTCTTTTAAGCGCTTACAGTTTTCACCGGAGCTTGATGAAAAAACTTAAGTTTCAACTCATTAATATTTGGCACTAGTATTTTGTGTGCTCAATATGTGTAAATACATGTAGGCACTACATATATTTTTAAACCCTAGAGGTTCGTATTTATTTAGTGAATGTTTAGAAGGTGTACTCAATGCATTAGCATGTACTCATCACAGATTACAAACAGATTTTTATGTGACTAGTCTTTTTTAAGTGCATAGATCCTGTTTATTTATGTACTTGGTCACTACAGATTTCTAATTAGTACACATGTAAGTAATGTGAGTAAAAATCTATACGATGAGTACATGTACTGATGTTCTATGTACACTTTTCAATGAGTAACGTTTTCCTGAACTACCCACTCTTTCTCACTAAGAATCGAGTTTATTTTTAAAACCTTTCTAGCATAGAAAATTCACATAATTGGCAACCATACTATGACCAAAAGGGTTATATTGTGACCACCACCAGCTCTGGAACAAACGCGACCAATTGTCATATGCAGACCAATAAATGGCAAATATTGACTCTCGACCGGAGACATCAATTTTGTTATTCGTTTTATTTTTGTTTCTTTATCTTTCGGTTTCCATGGAGCACAAACCACTTCACTCACCCATAGATTTGTGTGTGTGTGCGCCATTAGCATCGCCATGGCATAAGCCATGAAAGAAAAGATATTGCTCCGAATTATTTTCTGGCAATAAATTCACCGATAGGAATGCAATTACGTATCCTGCCACCAAATGAGAGGCGGGAGCTCCATTGCCAAGGATGATGATGATATTGGCTTTCAGTGGCCGGGGTGTCTTTCTATACCAACTACCAACCCTTAGGTATCTCATCAGTGCTTGG
Source organism: Philhelius festivus (assembly GCA_963931855.1). Taxonomy (NCBI): domain Eukaryota; kingdom Metazoa; phylum Arthropoda; class Insecta; order Diptera; family Syrphidae; genus Philhelius; species Philhelius festivus. Next base: position 183,906,039 of record OZ007555.1, read on the forward strand.
GGGCGGCTGCGGTGGTGGCCGCCTCAAAAAGAGATGCTTAATAGCAAAAACCTTCACGATTGGTGAAAATTAGCACACTTGAGAATGGATTGTCCCGGCTGGGCTATCATGAAGTGAATCAAGTTCGTGTAAGGGACTCAGTTAATTAAGGCAGAAGTTCGAGTCGAGAATGACAAAGGAAGGACTGACTCTAAGGAAAAATAAAAAGAAAAAAAAAAAGGCTGGGTACACCCTGCCTCTATCGCCCGTTTGAATTTAAATTAGGAAGCTTAAATTAGTCAATGGCGAGATAAATCTTGCAATCGAAATGGGATCGGAAAATCCTTTCATGTCCTTGACATCGATCTGTCAATTTATCTTTGGGGAGAGTCCAGTTCCTCAATACCTTTCCTATACTCGTAGTCGTATACCATCAACTTAAGTCTTGTTCTGTTTGATTAAAAATGCTATTGAAATTCTTGAAGATGGGTTGAAGCTAATAGAGGTTTCCTATTTTCTGAATTTTAATCATCAGACAAAAAGAGGACAATGTGCCTTTGTACTATATTTCTCGGTGTCATGTCGGTGCCTGCCTGTGTGGTGTGTTATTGTTGTATAGTGTTTTATGGTCCTGGGGGAAATCAAATAACTTGCGGATAGAATTTGCAATTCTTCCTTTCTATTTCATTGAATTTAAACTAAAACCGGAACTGGAACTGGAATTGTCGGTCTCTGTGGTATGTGGGGCTGTGTCCTGCTTTGAAATCGGGTCCACAGTGTAATGTGTTATAAGCCTTAATAAAGCAGTCAGAGTCGGTGCGTTCTATTTCTCATACAAGAGCCAAAAGCAAACAAGCAAACTCTAAGGACATCAAAAATTGAGAAATTATAATCGTTCACCAACGTACATTTTAATCATGCTTATTACTTTGGCAAGCCCCAAATGTGGTGCATGTTTGTGTTTGTACAGTTTGCACACATGTAAAGATTTGGATGTTTTCGCTACCATGCCAACAACTTCAGAGTGTGTGCTTCAGCTATACTCGTCAAGTAGTGTACCTACTTTGTGGTTAAGTTAATTTAACGAAAAACTGACTCGATGAGAACCTCTTTACAAATCCTCTATTGAAATGAAATTCCTTGAGCGTTGGAGCTTCAATTTGAAGTGGGTTGGCTGAGAATTAGGACTTCTTAAATTCACACGGATGAGTGGTTGTTAAGTTTGATTAAATGGCATTATAAGTTATTTCATTATTGAGTAAGGGTGGTGAAGTCACACAAGCTCCATGAACGCGTATCTGACGATGCAATTTTTGATCTAAGAAGGAGGACTTATTTCCTTTGGAATTTATTGAGGAACAACAAATATAAGCACTTGAAAAAAAAACATAAATATTGTTATTTTTTGCTGATTGCTAAATTAGGTGTTGAAAACTAAGTTCACTAACTCAGCATGGGAAATAACTTCACCCACTTGTGGGAATTACTTTCCATTTTTGTTGTGAAAATTACTCCCGTAAGAAGGGAAACAACTTCATTGGCAAATTGTGTGGTTTATTTTTTTAGGATCTAAAACAAGAAAGCTCTGCCGAAATAGCTCATTAACAACTAGATTGTTTTTACAGGTACAAAAATAATTTCCGATGTGCCTATAGGCATAGCATTCATGTTCAAAACGCACTGCCTACATTCTCTTACACTTACACAAGAAAAAAAAAATCATAAACAAAAATCAATGGCCAATTACTAGAAAAAACTGACATTTAATGACCGTTAAGTGGCCTTTAAAATGACATATATATCTATATATATTTTTAAATTACGCAAATGAGGTGCCAAAAATCGTTCGTGACCTTGCAATGACTAACTTTAAAAAATTATTAAACAACATACGTAGCTGTCTAATAACTAACTGAAGCTAGCTGACCTTTTCTATGGACCTACAGGTGGCAAAAATATTTTGCGAATATCCCACAAATGGGGTGCCAAAAATCACGCCTGAACTTGTGTGACTTGCAAAAGTTTAAGTTTTGATTTGAAATTTTCTATGGCTGACCAATTTCCAAAACTAGTTTACCATTTTTGACCAATTACTGACCAATTATATGGCATACTTTTTTACGAATATCCCATATATGGGAAATGCCCAGCGAAATTAGCGGAATCATCTGATATGGCTGACATTGGTCTCGAATTTAGTAGAGCTTCAATTTGCTTGAGGACTGTGAAAAATTCCTCGAAAGTCAACGTTGCTTCCCCGATGGTCTGCTTCAAATGGTGCTTCATGCTCTTGACTCCAGCCTCCCAAATACCTCCATAGCGCGCCTGGTGGAATAAAATACCTCAATACACCATGGCAAGACATGGATCGCGCACCTGTTTCAAATTGCTGTCGGTTAACCACGAAATCTTCCTTCAGAACTGAATTGGCGGCAATAAACGTTTTTGTACAGTCGCTATAGATGCTAGAGCTGTACCCTCGATGAGAAAAAAATCGTCCTAACCCTGCAAGGAATATCTCGGTTGCCATGTCACTTACGAGTTCTAGATGAATAGCTCTAGTGCTGAGGCAGACAAAAAGCGCGACCCATCCTTTGTAACTACGATGACCTCGGCCTCTTGTTGGAGGAATCGCATAGTCTAGTCCGGAATGCTTAAACGGAGCAGCAGCACTGATGTGTGGGAAGAATTCCCATAATTTTTGTTGTAGGTCGTGGCTTACAACGACAACATGTCAAGCATCGACGAATAAACTTCTGTACTGAGGAACGTCAGTCGATGATCCAATAGCGCCTTCGAAGGAAATTAATTGTCGTTTGCTTGCCACCATGCATAGTGGCGTTATGGGCTTGATCAATAAGCAAAGAGGTAAGTTTAATTTCATTAGGCAAAATTATGGGAAATAGTTCCGTCACAGTCAATATAGGCATTTTTTAATCTGCCATTCAATCGTATGATGCCATTATCATCCATCATTGTATTAAGCTTCATTAGCTTGCTTTGTGAGCTGGCAGGTTTACCTTGAAGTAGACAAACTGTAAGCAAGTTGCGGCTCAGGTGCTGTGCACCAGAATGATGTAGCATTTGATTGTTTGAGTTTGATTGCAAGATAACGAAAGCACCAGCATGTTACTCCAATCAAGGTGTTGATGTCAGAGGACTTGTAGAGAAGTCCCAATGCTCCACTATTCTCTGTTAGCTCAGACGGGCCATGAGTAGCAAGAAGTGCTGTTACCACATGCACATCACTGAATACACATTTTTGTTCAGGCTATTCACTTTCATGTTGGACCAGACCACCATAAGTCAAGATTCTATAGTTGAGAAGGGTATACGCCACGAGAGGCTACGTCCATCAGCCGGATTGCTTTTAGAGGGAACATAGCGCCAGCAGTCAATAGTTGTCAACTCTTGGATTATGGTGATTCTCTTCGCCACATACTGCTAATGTTTCCTTGGGTTTGAACGAATCCAGCTCAAAGATGTCTCCAAATCCGACTACCAATAGGTTGTTTTGGATTGCAACCGTAAGGTGTCGAGAATTTTGGACACAACTTTTGGAGCAAGAAGTGCTCCATTGAGTTCCAAGTATGAAACGATGTAAACTTGTTCGTAAGATGTCCATGCATCCTTAAAAAGTCTACACTGTCATATGTCATCTTTATATCAGTGTCATCGTTAGCTGTCAAAAAATAGGCAATTCATCTTCAAATTGTTTTTCTTGTAATTTAACCATTGGAATTAACAAGGAGAGCTCTTCTCGAAAATGGACCTAGTTCCATTGATGTGGTTCTGGAAGTGGATCATCCCACAATATATACCAGAGAGCCAAAGTTTGTGTGAAAGAATTTTGCCTGTTATCACTACTGGAGCTAATAAGCAAGTTAAATCAGAGATTTTGGTCATATCGGAACACTGTTGACGTATTGCGATTGCTTTTGATACTTTTGTGACGTTCATTTTGAAGAAAATGCAATCAGTTTGATAAGACCAATAGCTCCCAAGGACCTTGGTTTCACGATCCAAATTAAGATCACAACACTGCTCAGTCAACTTATAATTTATGCTGATTCCTTGCAGAAACTCGGTAGAAATTGAGGTCCACTTTCGGAGCAGGAAACATCCTCATTGCAGTAAGTTCTGGAGTTCCAATTGTAGTTCTTGAGCAGCCTCAACTGAGTCAGCATATAGAATGACTCACGTTAGCAGTTTAAGGAAAGTCAGCTTCATTGTCACATACGGAAAGCAGTTTAAACCATAAGTGACAGTAAGCAATCTGCAGTAAGCAAGCTGCACGTCCTTTCCATTATTATTCTCTGCATGTCAGGCTCATCTCGCTGCACCAGTATTTCTCTATAACATTTATCAGTGTTGCCATAAGCCCAATTCGATGAGTACGCCATTTCAAGATAATTGCAGACAGTTCACTTTGAAGTTTCGGACCTACATGATTTTTTACCTGATTTATACTTCCTGGATCTTTGTTTGGTTCTGTAAAAATTTAGTTTAGAAAGTACTACAATTTCGGTGAAATTGGCAACGTTTTATCCCAGTTAGTCCTTCGTTTTTGATGGCAAAAGCGCGAAAAATTGAGATTAAACAGAACTGTGTTTTATTGATGACCTTTCCTTTTTTTAGACCATCTAAGTGGTCAAAGGAAATACAAACACAAATTGTGCGAAGTTTTTAGTTTCCTCTTACGATTCATTGAAGTCATTCGAACTGGGAGATTTTTCACTTTCTAAGTCTTACAGAACTCCATGCTCCACATTGGGGAATATAATGATTTCGTGTCGGCTTCTCCCACCACCGACCTTTGAACAGAAGTGTGGATAGTTCCAATACCAAGTTTTCAATCGCAAAATTAAGAAAATAAAACACGAACAAATAAATAAAATAAAAAAAGATTGCGTTTGTGTGTGTACTTAGGAAAAAGGATGTTGAATCGGAATCAATTCTCTTTGCTTGAGTTGAGTAGCTGAAGGTTTTTTCCTTATTTCATTCGAAGTCGCTTTTTAAAGGATAAGCACTTTGCTATCGTAGAATATTTTTCAAAAAAGAAATTATTTACAAAAACACAACTTAAGAACATTTTCGTTATCTTACGATGGATTTAAATATGCCGAAGCTGAGATGAAGATCTCAAACCCCGGCATGTGGCCATCTATGGAGTTGTCAGTGAAATGTCAAAACGACACGTTATCCGTCAAAGACAGCAACATGGTTTTTAAAATTATTGTTCGAACTTTGTTCGAGGTTTATGTTGCCGAAAAATTTCTCAACCGGAAACCCCTTTCCTTTGTAAATAGACACAAACAAATACATCTTTTTTATGGTTTCATTTATTTAAAACATTAAACACTTTATCCTACACAATACTGAATACTTACATATATTCTATTTATCTTAAAAACTAAGCACTAAAATTTACAAAATAATTAATGCGAAATATAAAAAAAAACACTAGTAAACATACTCGTACTTTCTGTCAAATGTAAACTGCGAGTAGCATTGCCATATGCGAAGAATTTTAGGTTCAGTGTCAAACTTAAATTTGCATTGCTTACAATTAGAAGAATCCTTTGGCTCGAACACAATGAATGCGATAAGAAATAAAATGCACGACTGTGTCGCACGAACTTGCTCCTATGTAATAGACTAGGAATTTTAAAAACGATTATTAGAGAAAACTGTTCATAAGGATAAAATTAATTTTAAAATTTTTTTTTAGTAGTAAGAGAATGAATTAATGCAAAAAAAAATTATAAATCGTTGTAGTGGTTTCTTAAAAAAATATAAGATTTTTGAAAGATTCTTAAGAAAAAAATTTGGTATGCCCACTTTAAGTTTTTATTACTGTACGAATGAAAATTAAATTTCCAAAAAAATATTGAGCCGCTTTTGAAATATCGAATTTTCCAAAAAAAAGTGATTTTTTTTTTTTCAAAAATTAAAAACATATTTTTTTTTTAAGTTTTGAAATGCAACGGTTCCTAGACTTTTTAGAAGCATCTCTACAGAAAAATTTCATTAAAATCCGTTACGTCGATAATGAGTAATTAAAAATTCGAAAAAATGGTTCTATGGTAGGTACCTACAAGCTGTAATATCTTAATTTCAAAATTTGTTTTATAAAATTCAAGATCGTTAAAATTAATTGAATAAGAAAAATTTTTATCAAAAATCTAGGCCCCGTTTTCGAGAAAAATACGATATTTGAAAACCATTTTTTAACATTTTTTAACATTTGTATGATGGGTACCTTTATTTTTATGTAAAATAATACTTTTTTTTTCATCCATCTTGTAGATTATGTTGAAAAACTTTTATTTATCAAGTTTAAAAAAAAAATCTAGCATAAGGTTTCGAAATATTGAGTTTTGAAAAAAAAAAATTGTTTTTTTTTTTAAATCCAAAAATATTTTTTTTTTGAAAATTTGAGTACACAATTCTATTTAAATTTTTGGGGAGCTTTAGCAAAAAAAAATTATCAAAATCGGTGGTACAGTTTTTGAGAAAATCAAAAACAAAAAAATATGGTTCTGTTGGGGGTACCCTCAATAGCTATTTTTCGGAACATTTTTGTCAACCAGTAGCTAGTTTTAATTAAATGAAATTTTTTTGTATCTTTTTTTAAAAAATGATACTCGTATCTACCAAGTTTGAAGAAAATCGGCCGAGCCGTTTAGGATGGAATCGAACAGACAGACAGAATTGCGATGAGCGATTTGTTCATCTTCCCTATCCTCGTAATGTCAAGTCTGTTTCAAATAATCTAGCACCTAATATATACAGACTGGGCCATCTAGCGGTTTCTTTTTAAATCATAGGATATTTTGACACTGACATCTGTTCCCTGCTCCAAATCTTGACAAGAAATTAGTATCATGCCTCCGCGGAACGAAAAGAGTCACTCAGTGCAGTGACTCGGCAATTGAAGGCTCACAACCATCCCATTGAACGACCGACGTTGTGTGCCATAATTAATGAGAAAGTTGGCTGTTACTAATAAAGCCATAATTCATGTGAGAAATTTAATTTTGTTAATTTTATTGGATTTAAAAAAAAAATTGTATTTGGCACACCCTTTAGAAATTAACCCTAGAACCCTACCCATATTTGTAGTGAACTTTTCCTACTCTGGGTTCCGTTGCACCCTGGTTTTTATTTCGAGATATTTCTTTAAATACAAGTCTTTTAACATTTAAACAAAATTGTTATTCACTTTATTAAATAATTAAATAGAAAATCACAAAAATTTATAGAAACTTAAAAGAGAATAGAAAAAATAACGAACCTGTGCTCCCACTTGTTTAAAAAATACTATCAATTAAATTAAGCACAGGGTGATACTGCACCCTGGGTAGGGTTCTAGGGTTAAATATGTGGATAAGCTTGCTTCTCCCTTTTGTAAGCATTATGTATAGCTGTCGCTAGCTTCCGGGGTTGATTTTTATAAAAGCTCAAAGATGATACAAATCTTGTATTTAAGGCTTCCGAATTTGTTTTTCTGGGGGTTTTATAGGGTTTTTGATTTTTTATTATGCTTTCTATTAGGTGCAGTAGTCCTGGTGGTATCCTTAGGAGGGCCAACAATACCTTGGATTCCCTCCCCCCCTATTTGAATATTCGCCCCTACAGAACGAATTCGGGCTTCACAATTATTTTTGAACCCGCTTTTATTTTCCAAGGCTAGTAAGAACCCCTCCATTCGAAGAGGTAGAATGACAAATGACAGTAGCCTCCTGTACCTGTACCATGGGGTTGTATTTGGTAGTGTGGGAAGGAGACGTTTTTCAATCATCGGCTCCGTTACAAGGGAATACCTTTATTCTATGGCTTCTGAAAGTTATACCATCACTTGGCTGATTGATTGTTTAAATTGAATGGAATCAGAGTTGGATAAGATGTGTTCAGATCTTAAATTTATTTCCAGTTTCGTGTCATCTTCGCTCCAATATGACCTCATTTCCCCCGACATAGGCTTTGTTTCCATCAAGAAGGTTCTGCATCGTTAAATCTATGTGTACCATCTTTCTCTTTATTAGGTTGATGTATGCTACGTAAATTTGATCAACATTTCACCCCGAATCTTGGGCTAATAATGACTTTAAATGCACACTAAACAATCGCCAAAGGGGAAAACTGTTAGATACATTGGTTTAGCAATTTCCTCCTTTACTTACATTTCGTTCCCACTCAAGCATAAACAAGAATGTCCAAATTGCCATCTTGCTGGAGAGAACGCTTGATATGTATGGGAGTGTGTAGGGTATAAGCTAATCCGTGACCTACAAGATGGCTTTTCGGATCATGGAGTATTAGATACTTGAATAGCGATATTGGAAACCAATCTTGCTGTTGGTTCTTCTGTTTAGCTTGCCTTGAAAATTTAAGTGGTCTAGCTGCTTCGTCTTCGCTCTTAAGACTTTACAGAGCTCAAGATTTGATAAGTGGGTGTAGGTAGGTATACGGCATATACGCACTTCATTTAGCCACATCATGTTAATGATTGGAAAAAGGGGCTTAGTCAATGATGTTGATACAAGCGTAACAAATCGTTTGTGCCGTTGTATTGTGTTTGGCGAAAACCATAAGGGTTTATGGAGCAAAAAAGCAAAGCAAACCAAGTGTGTTTGCTTTTTATTTTCTTTAAGGATAAAGGATTATTTGCATTTTAGAGATTGTGTTTGTTTGTGATGTGAGTGGAAAGTAGATAAGGACGTATTGTATTTGGCCTTGATTTTGTTGAATCAGGCTAATTTAGTCATATTTAAGAAGAGGCAATTGCCTGTTATGTGGATATTTTGATGGAGAATTTGTTGAGTACATTTCTGGAAATACGAGCTAACAAGCAAATAGAATTTGAGAAAAAGTTTACGGAAGGTTTTTTGGGAAGCTTAATGTTTATGATATGGATAATACCTACAGAGAAGTAGGATAGTTGTAAAGGGTGTTTTTTTTAAGGAACTGGAGAGCTTTAGTTTGGAAAATGATTTTAATATCTATAAAATAAATTTGTTTTATTTGAAAGATAATTTTTTGTGATTTATGTTTGAGTTGATATCGGGTTTGTGGTCGGCCCGGCTGGGACATGGCGTAATCTGGAGGTCAAATTTTCACACACAATTCGGTGTAGTAAGCTTGATGGGCACAAGTGGGAGGAAGTCTCAATTGTTGGTTAGCATAGCCAGAAACAGGACGGCTTTATATAGGACAGGTGAGTATACCCCGAAATAATACGTTTTTTCTGCGCGCTCTTAAGGGAGTTTGACTATATACCCTGAAAATGCTTGAGCACAGTGTGAGCGCTTAGGAAAGTTGGAAAGGATTTAAAAGGAGATATCTATGGACATTGGTCTTGAAGGTCTGAATATCGTAATGCGGGGGAATATTGAGCCAGGTAAGGCACTCCAAATTCGTGTAGTACGACTAAAGAAAAAAAGAAAAAAACTCTGAATTTAAAATTATGTTCGAACTGAATGCCCAACAAGGGTAAACTGATGGGCATTCCTTGAGGCGTAAGTATTACGGCTTTATTGTTTAATGGGAGAAATATAACTACCTACATATTTCAAAAGAACACTGTTTATAAAAATCACGGTAAAATAATGAAATATAAGAAACGTAATGGTGTTGCTCGAGAGATTCAAGTGCTTCTATTCTATCACCTTTTTTGGATTCTTTCCATGGGAATTGTAGCAATGAGTTAGACAGATCAGAAGGGGTGAAAAATGTCTTGAATCGTCGAAGGAAAACTTTACACTTAGCAGTGTTTGTGGTGACTTCGAATGTCTGGTCATTACAGGCAAATGTCGCTTATGGATAGCGAAATGCAAGGATGGTTTCGCTTCAAGAACAGAAGACAGAATTGAGTCTTTGAAGTGTTAAAATCTTCGTGGTTTATAATTCCCCATTTGACTTCGATTTGCTTTCTATATCGGGATGTAATCAACTTATCATATGCAACCGTTCTAAACCCACATCCAAAGGGCAAGAACGTGAATTAGGAAATTAATAGAAGAACCTGAGAGTAATGTAGTCAACAAAAATAATTTAATGGATTAAAATTTTTAAACAAAGGATCATTGATGAACATGAAGAAGAGAGTCGGAGAAAAAACGGAGCCCTGGGACACTCCAGCTTTACTCTTTGAATAATAAGCTTGAAACAGACATCCAAAACAATTTTTATGGAGCGGTTAGAAAGATAGTTTCTAATCGAATGAAGAAGAGATTTATCAATACCAAAGATACGCATTTTCTATAAGGGAGGATTGCCGAACTCTATCAAATGCTTTTGAAATATCAAGTGAAATAATCTTACTTTCTCCAAAATGATGCTGCGAAAGCCATACTGCCAGTCATTGCGAAGCTTTCGTTGTTAAAGTTATCCTTGGTGTATATTTGAATATTCAAGCTTTTTTGAATATTAATAATTTCTTTGATTATACTAAGTAAAAAATCGACTATATATTTAAAGTTTTCAAAGATTTCTGCTAAGAGACTTTATTGAAAAAATTATGTCTTTATTCTAAGATGTACAAAAGAACGATAAAAAAGCTAAAAGTTAACCTTAAAGCGAGAGTGCAAAATTAAGCGTGGTTTATTTGACAATTAAGTAAAGAAGAAAAAATCCGATAAGATATTGTATTATTTTGTGCAGATTGTACTGAATGATTTCATTATTTAATTTATTGGTATAATTTCAGTTTATCTTAAATGATGAAAGAAAATATAGTTCAAGATTAAATGAAAGAAAAAAGAATTAAAATTTAAAATTACAAAAAACTGATTTTTTCTTGTGAGCTGAAAAATGGACTATCATTGAAAACGAGCAAAGACACCAAAGACCAATAAGTATTTTTTGATTGGCTTACAAATAAATAAATATGTTTACTACCATTTTGACATTGTAGTTTTTTTTTACTCGGAAAATATAAGAGGGTTTTCTAGCTTGTGAACGTCGGTGAGATTGGAAGTTTGGAGTTCTGCAGCTCGCTAATAGACGACTGCCATTTTTGGAAAAAAACTCATTATGAGTGACGAAGCACATTTTTACTTGTCTGTCTTTGTTATTAAACAGAATAACCGCTATTGGGGCACCATAGACCACTATACCCTCGTAGAGTAAATAAATGGTGCGCCATAGGCATTTGGCCAGAAGCGTCATTGGGCCATATTTTTCTTTGAGAATAATAAATTAAATACTGTATCATCTACTGGTGACCGTAATCGGGACATGTTTAAAAATGTATTGTCCCCGAATTGAACCAATTAGGCCTGCAGAATAGGTGGTTCCAAGAAAAGAGTGCTGTATCACACACAATTCAGCTCCTATTACGATGCAAATTCTACTAAAAAAATGCCCTTATTTGGCACCTCCCGATTTCTTATTATAGGGGTACGTGAAAGAAAAGGTGTACTTCAACAAGCCAACCACATTACAACTAGATTAGAGACGTTGTTGAAATTACAACAGAAGTCTGCAAAATTGTTGAAGAAAATGTACTTAAAAGAGCTCGGCTATGAGCCACGGATATATTTTTAAGAAAAATTCATTTATACGAGTAATAAGGTTTCCGTATCTTAGAGCGTTTTTTATGAAATTGTACAGTTGACTGACGGTTTAGGCTTTCACTTCCAAGGAATTGTCTTCTATAAGTCCGAAAACAAGGGCACACTCCAACAAAGTGGTATGTATTTTCAGCAGCATCAAAATTACAGATTTCACAAATGCCTACTGAATCTCTTCTTAATGCTCTTGAATTGATATTGAGCAACCCGCACCTGGACTTTAAAACCATGCTTATTATCTCGCGTGAGTTACAGTCTTCGAAGTAGTTTGGCTTCTCGGCATAGTTCGAGTTATAGTATTCATCGTGGAACCGTGATTGAAGCGCTCTCGTTGTGTTTTCCGTCAAATGATGTTTCTACAAGTTTCTATATGCAACGCTTTCCACTCAGACTTTGTTGACCAGTTAAACTCAATATTGAATTTATTAAAGAGTTCTGACCACTCATTTGCCCAGTAAGTCTGTTTTCTTACGATGTCAATTTGAAAGTTTTCTTGGTAGTCTGTTTTCGGGCAGGGTACTTACTCTTTGGATGTATTTGAAATGCAGTTCGGGTGTTGAAAGGAAGGCTTTTAGAAGATCTGTTTCTAGATTAAGCACTTAATTTGGTGAGTTACTAGGTAAGGAAAAACATCTCTTGATAAAAAACCTTTGCAATTTTTCGACTTCATTATGTTCGGAATAACCCCAAACTATGCTCACAGTAGTTCATCACTGATTTTAAAGCAGCTTCATATATTTTGTACTTAGCTGAGTGTTGTAAGTTTTTGTTTTTGATGAAGTTTGACCAGGTAGCATTTATTGAGTTTTTAGAAATTTGCAAGTCTCTCCGTAAGATGCTCTGTCCACGACATATTATATGTCAGAGTTACTTCAGGATACTTGTATTTGTTAGATATTTTGATTTCATCGTTGTTAAAAGTCCATGTTTTAGACTGCATATGTACATTTGTTGTTTTTCTGTCATCGCGCAAATTAAGTCCTGGTAAAAGTTTCATAGAATCATTGATCGCTATAACTTCCTGTGTAGAAGGACTTACTATGAGGGGCATATGATCGGAGAAAGTTTCACAGTGAATTCTAAAGTCTGTTATTACATCAATAGAAGTATATGATGGACAACAGTAGTCGATGACCGAAGACCCACTGCTGCTCACAAATGTAAATTCGCTAGTCATGTCACCATATCGCCTTCCGTTCAAAATGGACGCTCCAATCTCTTCTTAGAACTTTGTAAACGCATTTGTGTTTCTATCGCGACTGAAATTATTCTGATCTGTTTCAGCAAAAAATGCAATGGTTGCAGTTGATGTACACAGGAACAAGGTTAAGAAAAGCTTCTCCAAAATGACCTCTATCGAAAACGGTATCGCAGTGCTTGATAAAGCTGAGTTGATAAACCTGTTCTACGCATTTTTTATACCCGTATAAACAACCGCCACTTGCTCTTCCTCGTGTTTGTTGTTGTGTTCTTCTCGCAGGAATTCAAGTTTGTATCCCGGAAGAATTTTTCGTATCTTATAATATTTTCAGTTGTTACAAATGTTTCATATAGTAAAAAGAATATTTCAAAATTATACATATGTAAATATATTCAAAAAAATTAAAAAATAAGGTTTATTTCCAAGTAGTTTGGAAAGTTGCTTGCACTTTGAATATTTTCTTTGGGCTCATTTAAAATAATAGTATATGTAGTTACTTTCTGTTTTACTAAATAAAGTAACAATATATTCCCTATCTACATCGCTGAAAGCTGTGATGATTACTTCGGGACTGCATTTGTAACAATCACCATAGACTTCAATAGCCCAGTACTTGATTTCAACTTTTAGGTTGGGATTTGTTTGAATTACTCATTTCTTAATCTGTCGGAGGTGGTACGTCTCTCTTCTTTCATTATATGACAGGTCTCTCTGGTTGAATAACCTGGAGTTGGTTGTTGTAACGGATACAAAATTTCATTAGAATCTATTTCAACAGAGCCAGAAGTAGGCTATGGCTATTGATACCATTTTAAATTTCTCATTTTCAGCTTTAAAAAGTTTTTCTTAAATTTTTCAATTGTCAAGGACGGAAAGTAAAACGATTTTTTTCTTATAGATCCGAATTGTAAATCAACGAGAGTTTGATTCAAATTGCTTCCTGAATTCACATACTCGTATCTTTGATTTATTTTTCTTTTCAATTTAACCTTGACCTATAGATACATTTTTATGCTCTTCGTGCTTCGTTAAAAACATCTTTCACATTCGACAGCTCGTTGTATCCTACCTAACGGACCGATTCTTGAGTTTTAAAAAGGCCTACCTCAACCTAATTTAAGAAGAGACTTTTTTTCTGAGAGTAAACCATCCCATTCCATTGCGGTCTCTTAAAAAGTGTCCCTATAAAAACTCTTATACTACCAATAATATTGGAAAACCGCTGAATGGAATAAAAAAAGGGAACTTTTCCAACAAAAAATCTCTTAAACAGCTCTTTTCAATTTTAAAGCGCATGCGAAAGAGAGAATACAATTTTTGAGGGAAGACTGCGTACTGAAAATTTAACATCTCCTTATCACGTCGTGTTAGATGTATCACATTCCTAGAAGTTGAAAATGCCACGTTTTCATCGTAAAGCGGCTATTTTGTTTGACACTTCATGTTTATGAACGGCCTTAACGGATTATTATGTCTTATATATCTGTTGGCCTTTCGTCATAAAAGTAAGTGGTGTATTTATTTTTTAATTTATAAAAGGCAACAAAATAATAATTGCGCAATTACGTACAAATACGTACGAAAAAAGGCAAAACTGAGTTTAAAGTAAAGTTAAAGGACTTGGGGTTTTAAGAAGTTGTTATATCGATTGCCGACCTAGGTGAATGAGTGGACGGGTGGAGTGAGGACCCTACTTAACTTATAGCGTGTTTAATTGTGCGGTAACAGCTTTGAAACCAGATAATTTGAGTAGTTAACACTTCGTGTAAGGGCCTGATATGAGGGTCCTTTTGGTTTATAATTCCGATTTGCAATTTATATGAAAGTAATATTAATTTCCTTTTTCAGGAAACTAATAAATTTGAAAATAGCAGACATCCTCTAACTTTACTTGTGAATACCTTAAAATTGAAATTAAAATGTTTAAACTCCAAGAGGTTAGATACTTATAGATATTTTGTTGATGCTAAGATATTTTAGACAAGAAAACACTCATTTGTCAATAATTTTAACGAAGGTAAGTACCTATAAATAATATGCCAAAGATAGGTCGTTGAGGTTGAGTTGAGACAAGAAAAGCTGCAGAATAAGGTGTACATTTGTATAGAACTATATCCTTCCCACCAAAACAAAATACCTACGAGATTTCGGTTGAAAATTCTTGATATTTCCAACAAGACTTAATGAAATGAAAACTCTAGATTTCAGCGAAAACTCAATAAAATTTTGCTATTTGCTGGAAATTTTTCAGTTGAAATCTCAGATTTTAAGGAATTTTTAAATATAAAATAAATAAAATGAAAAGAAAAACTGATTTTTGTTTTATTTTATTTAATTTAAATTAAATTATTATAACACCTATTTATTTTATAATATCTAATCTACGCGTTTTGGAGTGTTATAGCTCCATCATCAGGCGAACTACTTTTGGTTTTTAGTTGTCAAACTTAAGCTTTTAGTTGTCATCTTGTGTTGTACTTGTGTTGTTGTTGCGGAGTTTGGTTTTAGATTCGATCGAGAACAAACGTGTTTAATAGCGCTCATAAATTTTGTGAATTTCTTTTTAAATAAATCAAATTTTCCGTGGGAATAAAATAAAGTATGTTCAGTATCATTATGAATGGTGATTTCATGCACCCTAGTGTGCCCCCCGATAAAGTAAAAGTTAAAATCTCATTGAATAATAATAATATGAACTTGCCATCGCAATTGCTGAACGCGGAGGACAAAACGAAATTCTAGACAGTGTTGATTGGTGGTCAGACGACGCCGACACCAATACATCGAGACTTCACAAACAAATTTGCATGGAAATAGAAAACAGCAATAATGCGGGCTGTGAGAAAGAGATAAATATAGTGCAGAGTGAACGTCTGCCGAATTTTAAAAACTGTATAATTATCCGCAACGCCGACAGAATGTAGAGGCTTCATCTTCAAATTCCAACAACGTTACTGGGACAAATGTTCTAAAAAGACTACTGGCAAGTGACATGGATGCAAATACCCACATCCTAGCTCGAAAAAGGCGACAAGCCTCATCTGAAGGACTTGCAAAACAGGTGGCAATTCCATCCACAAACAATGTAAACCGTTTCGCCAACCTTGGAGATGGAATTACAGATGAGGACGATGACGTAGCAAACGTATCCATCAATCAATCTAACATCAGTCCTAAAAAGGTCAACAATGGGAGTCTCAGCAACAGCCACAACATCGGCGAAGGCAGCAGCAACTTAATTGGCAGCGGCATCAGGAATAGCAATGGCAGCATCGGCACAGAAATGCCCAACAATAATGGCAATAACATCTTTAACTCCAGAGAAAATTGGTGCCCACTAATCTTCACCAAAGGTATCACATTTAAAACTATTGTTGAACTTTTTAAATCGACTAATTTAAACCTAGATAGTGTTAGGTTTGACTCAAGAGGTTTTGGTAGAATGAAAATTTTAATAAAGGAAGTAGATTTGCATAGCCTCCTGTTAAATGAATTTAAAGCTAGCATTTCATTTACCCCTAAGGAAATGAAAAAGTTCAATATAATTCTTAAAGGAATACCGGGTAACTTCTCCCCGTCTCCAATGAATTTGGAGCTTTTAAAATTAGACCCCTCGCTGAAGGTCGTAGTTAAAAAGTTTGAGACAAAGTGGTCTAAGGTGAATGAGAGTGTTCTAGATGATAGGGAAAGCCTAATAAAAATCAAAAACTTGAAATTCCTAATGAGGCATAGAATCCGAATGGGATACTGTGAGGAACTCAGGCACTAAGCAGTGCTACAGATGCCAACGATTCGGTCATATTTCGACATTTTGCACTTACGCTATTAGATGCTTTAAGTGCCTCAAAGAGCACCATCCTGGCAGTTGCGACCTAGGACTAAAAACTGACACTTCCACAGCTTCCTGTATAAATTGCGGTCACTCTGCTACCTACAAAGGTTGTCCGAAGCGGTTGGAACTGCTACAAAATAAGGAGTTAGCCAATAGGGCTTAAAATAAAAAGAAAAAAATGCTGAATTATTCAGTTTTTAATTTGGTAAATAATCTCCCCAAAAATGGTATCTCCTTTGCTGACGCTCTAAGAGGTTCTAGGGCTCCTGAAGCCATATCTCCATTATTGAAGCCTGATGTGGAGGAAACGTTATATCAGACTCTATGAACGAATCGAAAAAGTTATTTGGTTTCTCATTCAGTTCACTATTTGCAAAGATTCGGAATTTCTGGCCATCTTACACCAAATTTAAATGAATCCTCAACTTTAATTCTTATCTTAGCAGGAGTCCCACAGGGATCTATATGGGGCCCTTTTTTATTCAATCTTTACCTCTTTGACTTTCCAACCCAAAATAATGCTTCTAATGCAATACTGTATGCAGATGATACGATTCTATTTAGCGCACACGGAAGACCACATAAAGCCTTAAGAGAAGTCAGAAACTATCTAACTGAAGTCATTCCGTATTATAAGAAATGGGGAATTGATCTTAATTTTAATAAGTGTGAAATGATATGCTTTAGGAACGCTTCTGGTAAAGGGCACCACCTTGCTGTGCGTGAAAGCAAGACTCTTAATCTCGTGATTGGTGGTAATTCAATCCCTCTTAAAAAATCAATAAAATACTTAGGTGTCAACCTCCACGAAAGATTGAGGCTGAATCCCAACGTAAAATTGTCTTTAAATAAAAGTAAGGCGGCAGCCGCGTTGCTTAAAACACTTTTCAACTCTCCAGAAGTTGAACCCAAAACAAAGCTTCTTTATGTATAAAACCCTAATTAGACTTCTCATTTCATATGGATTCTTAATTTGGTTTCAAATAACCCCCAATGTTGCTTCTGAACTTCAGAGATTCGAAAGGAGGATAATTAGGAAATTCATCGCCAAATAAGACCATCTGTTAAATGGTTCAGCAACAAATCTCTTTACTCAGACACCAACATAGTGCCTTTGCTAAAATATCTTATTATACTGGCCAAGAAAAAAAAAGCATTACGAAAAGATCACGAAAATCCTTTTCTTCAGGAGCTGTTCTCTGAAAAAAATTTCTTTCTCCACCAATGATAAGTACTACATTTCTCCAATCAGTATCTTTTGCGAGGGGTGAGGGCTTTTTATAATAAACAGCAATAAAACGCCAACAAAATAATAGATCAAATGAAGACAACACTCGTATATCACCCACACAAAAAAATCTCCAACCAAATTAAATAAAAATAAAAACAACAACAACAACACAAGTACAACACAAGATGACAACTAAAAGCTTAAGTTTGAATATACCAACAACTAAAAATCAAAAATAGTCAAATAAAGTTATAATAATAATTTAATTAAAATTAAAATTAAATAAAAAAAAAAAAAACAAAAATCAGTTTTTCTTTGCTTTTCATTTTACTAATTTAATATTTAAAAAATAACCGCCGAGACATGTTGAAAAGTCCGAATCTGGAAAACTTGTCGAAAATACTTGAATTTTTAAGAAAAAATGATCTTTTAAGTAAAATCTAAAAATAAAAAAAAGCTATTAAATAATAAATAAAATTAAACCTATTACAGAAGAAGAGAAACAAAAAATATAGAGAAACAAAATTTTTGTTTATAGTTTTTGTTTTTGTGGACTCTTTTGATTAAATCAAATTAAAAGTTTTTTTTTTTTGCGACCTTTAATCCAAATGCGTTTCGCCCAGACACGACAGTTGGGTTCATCAGTTAGATGGCTGTCGTACCCTTCTAATACTACTAACGGTACCCCCCATACTCCCGTAATGTATAATCTTATTCATCTCGAAAATGGCTCTAACGATTTTGATAAAAAAAAATTATGTGTGATATTATGGACATGGACTACATTTTGGTTAAAAAAAATCTTAGGGGAAAATGTTATTAACGGTACCTGTCATAGAACCGTTTTTTGATTTTTTGACTTTCTCATCAACGGCTCTAACGATTTTAAGCAAAAATTTTCAGCAGGATCCCCCTTAAGTTTAAAATAATAATATATATAAAAATTTTTTTAAATTTAAAAAAAAAATTAAATTTGTTTTTGAAAAACCAATATCTTTAAAACGCGTGAACGATTATTTTTTGAAACTATTTCTAAAATCTATACTACTAAATACTTTAAATTTGGCATTTTGTTCTCGAAAAATTTTAAGGAAATTTGTTATATAAAAAATAACTTTAATATTAAAAAGACTAATCAGACGTCAATTTCATATATTTGAACATTTTTATCTCATTAAATCCATGCCTTATATTTATAAAATGTATTTTAAATTTCAAAGTACCTTTACATAAGAGCAAGCTCGTGCGTGGTACCCCTTGGCATAATGGTTAGTGCGTTGGACTGTCATGCGGAAGGTCTCGAGTTCGATTCCCTGCCGCTGCAAGAAAGTTTTTTTCAGGGGTGTACTGCCTCTTGCGAGGAATTGACAAATTCTCCAAGAGTATCTCTTGTCATGGAAAGTGCTGCTCATAAGCCGTTCGGAATCGGCATAAAATTGTAGGTCCCCTCTGTTCCTGGTAATAATGGTTGAGAGTTGTAAGTCACTAGGTTCACTCCGAGCTGTTGCACCACCAAATTTATTTTTTTTTTTAAGCTCATGCGATCCACTCGTGCATTTTATTTTTAATTAGTAAGTAATTCAAAAACAAAATTGTATGATAAATTTTGCACCACCTTGTATAATCTAACGTGTGAGCAGAATTGAGAATTTTCACCTACGTGCTGGCGTGTTTTCGCAGTATGCACATTATGCAGCACAAACATTTTTTGGAAGTCTCCAAATATTGCTACAATCGACCCTAAATACACTCAACATTACAATAAGCAAAAAAAAAAAAAAACAAATCACATAATAAATTATGTTGATATCGGATTCGGGGCCCAAAATAACTTCACAATGCAACTTACTATTAGTGATACGCCTTAATAGTAAATGTATTGATCCGCTCCTGGACTCCCAAAACAAATATCAGCAATTTATCTGATATTCCTTTGGTTCAATCAGTTACACACAATGCATGACATGGTGTTAACAACGGGAAAACCAAAGCAACTGCGAGTAATGGGAGAAGGAGAAGGAGAAAGAAGGAAATTAATATGTTAGTCAATTTATTGATTTTTGTATGTGTGCACTTTTTTGTATACTGCACTCCACTGACACTTTTGACCTTTTTCTGTTTGTTGACAGCTGCCAAACGGTGACAGCTCCTAAGTTGATAACTTTCTACTAAGTGTCAGTGGCGTAGATAGGGGGGGATCAGGGGGATATATCCCCCCCCCCATTGGGATCGATAATTGTTCAACATAACCAGTTATGAACCAAATAAGTTAAACAAACGCACTCTGAATTTTTTTTTTTACGTCTCTCACCAATTGATAATAGGTAAACGTGCAAGAAAAAGAGCTTCCATGCAGCTATATATATTAAAGATATTACATAGCTACACTGCCGGTTTCAACGTCAACTCCCGAAAGAACTTTCTCCAGTCAGTAAAGAGAATAAAAACAATACAAAGAAGCATGACCAACGAAGTGAGATTATTGAAAATATGTCTATTTTAATAACAGTGTGATAAGCTTTGGATGTTTACTTATTTGCAGGATCGTTTGAATGGTTTGGCTGCTCTAGCTATTCATCGCGAAATACCTATAATAGCAGACGAGATTATAAGTGTTTTATCTAAACAGAACAGAAAGGGATTATGATTACCCTCTAAATGGTTCAACACAGGTTATTTAATATGGAATCGTCTATACAGTTCCATTCTTCCACAATCGCCTCTCGCAGCTCAGCAAGACTGTATAATTGCCTATTATGGGCATAAATTTTGCGGGTTAAAATTCCCCAAAGATTTTCAATGGGGTTACAATCTGGAGAACGTGACCATAAAATGTATGTTATTCGATTCGTACCATCCCTAACTTTGACGACTAACGTGAATTGGGGCATTATCATGCTGGAAGACATGCCGAACTCGACGAAATCGTCTTAAGTAGGGTACCAAATTATCCTGAAGCATCTGGGTGCAAGCTGAACTGTTCATCTTTGCAGAGGTGAAGGAAAGTGCAACCTTACCACGGTCGCAGAAGGCTCCCCAAACCTTACAACTGCCAACGCTAAAGTTCCTCTTGGAAAAAAACTTTTTTCCTTTCTCAGATCGTGCCAATATCCGTTAAAACCACCTGACCCATCAAGATTAAACTTTTTTTCGCCACTGAAAATAATCTAAAATAATCTAAAAAAAAACATTCATTAGATTATGCCATTTGGAATAACAAGAGTTAAGTGTAAATTAATGGAATGTTACTTATGGTTTTCCAATTCCGTTTCATGGTTTGCTGGGCAAATTCTTACTTTTTTTTGTAGACTGTTGTTTTTTTGTCAAATTTGGAGCTGGCATCATTTTGCACCGAACAATCACTTTACTGCTTTTTAAGGCACGAAAAACCGTTGAAACCGAAATTCATAAGCCCAATTCGTCATGAACGTCCGGCGAAAAATGCGCCGAATTGGATTCAGCATTTATTAAAGCCTCTTATCTCGACGTGTCAGCTTCTGCAGATGCCCGGTTCTTATTTTCGTCTCATAAGATTCTGGATCTTGTAAGAAATTTCGGACGACACGATCGGATCTTTAAATTTTCCTACCAATAGCCCTTAAGCTTAGGCCAGTTAACCGAAAAGCTTGAATTTTGACTTTTTCCGTATCGCTTAAATGTTTACCACGAATTACATAACTGAATGAAGCTTCAGAGAGGTTTGCATTGTGCGGTTATACTTTTGCAATATATAAAAATCAGTTTTTAATTTTTAAACACCAGAAGAGAAAATAACGGAACTTCTTTTCTTCTCAATTTACTTGATTAGTGATGCCATTCAATAAAAAAAAATAGTAAAGTGTCATTCCCATTTTAATTTTTTACAAAAGGCATTTTTACAGGTGCAGTTATACTTATGCAAGGCACTGTATATCAATATTTATTCTAGTTCATATTCAAATTAATGCCTATAATATATTATCTTTAAAAAATATAATTTTTTTATGGCATACATAATGAATTCAATGAAGTCTTGTTATTTGTTTTTTTTTGTTTAATTATTAAAACTTTAAAAAAAATGAGCGAACTAGATCCATCCCCCCCATAGCGAAAAGCTATCTACGCCACTGCTAAGTGTGGTCAGTTTAGAGCTGTGCCAATAGTTCATTTTAAAAGACCGAATCAATCATTGATTGATTGGTTCAAGGATTCGGTCTTTTCAATCAATCGTTCATTCAATCATTTTTTATCCATCCGTTTCGTTCCGAACGAGATATAGACCGACACGAAATATTTTCAATCATTCATTCAACTAAAATATTTTTTTTCCAATCGTTTCGTTCAGACCGAGACCGAAACAATGTGAAAATGAAAGCAAGTTTGTCTTTTTTTTCTTCGTTGCTACGTTCACGCCCTTTTCTATTGTATATAAAATGAAGAATATACATTCTGTTTCATGTCCATTCCTATTTGGTATTGTAAAAGGATTGAGAACAAGTTGAATGAACAAAACATTACTTTTTTTCGTTCGTTTCGTTCATCAGTTTCAGTGGCAAGAGATTGACATTACGATTGATTGATTTGGTCTACTTTGATTGCAATCAATCAATCTTTTTAGTGAACGGGTCACAAAGACCGAATCAATCGCGATTGACACAGCTCTAGGTCAGTTACAACAATTCGTTAGATCAGATCGGTACTTAAGCATTGTAAGACAAAATTTTCTTAAATCTTAAATTTCACAATGATAATTTTGGTACAATAATTTTTCTCATCTGATTTCAGGGCAATTGTCACTCTTTCATGCTGCAAATAACATATAAGATTATAATTATACTAATTAGTCACTACGCACTAGAAATATTTATGTACTTGTATTAAAAAATCTTCAAAGCCTTGCATTCATTTTTGACTTTTAATAAAGGTTATCGACTTTTTTTTCCACTTGAGCAATCATTCCATTAAGCATGATTAATGTCTATAGCTTCAGGATGATATTTTGGGTTGATGTTGATAGAACAAAATAAAAAGGCCTTAACCCTCAGGACGCATTTTTTATTCAGGCAACATTAATTTGGTTTTCTTGCTATTGACCTAATTATTCGTACACTAGACATACAAATGCCGGCAGCAAAAATTTTATATTTTAGTCAGGTACGCAAAAAAAAAAAAAAACTGTTCAGCAAATTAAAGATAAAGGTGGATTTTAAATTATGAAAATATAAGACAAAGGAAGTCTCATACTTTGTTCAAATTTAATCAAATGTTGATAGGTAAAGAAAATAAAGAAAATTTTTGTTCAGCAGGGGTCAATTCTCTATCAGTGGAAAATGTGAAGTGGTAAGTCTTTTCCCAACTTCACACACTGTGCGATTCGCAATTTAAAAAAAAAATTAGTAAAATGTCAAAATTTTTTAAAATATTAAATTTGTTTTCAAATTCAAACGATAACGTGAAAAGCCCTGATAAAATATGGAAGTTAAAAATAAAAGATGGCACAAAAATGTTTCTCATTGAATACTTGGATTAAAGACCGGATATGGCCATCGACTAGTAAGTAATCTTACAACAATATACACATGTAAATGTAAAATTCATAAACTTTCATCATATTTTTTGAATCTATTGAAAACGTTTAATTTCAAATTCTCAGATCCACAACTGCTGATGGTGCCCATACCAGAGACAAAGAATGGACAAATTTAAGCACACAGCTAAATGGCTTGGGTGGAACTATTAAAGATGGATCCAGGTGGAGGAAATATTGGAAAGATTTAACGTGAGTTATATACTTAACTTTGAAAATTTAAAATAAGATGCAGATATTTTTAATGTAGAATAAGTGTGCGAAACCACGAAATGGCCATTAAAGAACAACGCTATAAAACTGGGGTGACTGGAATTCTTCCAATCAAATGGCTTACCGAAGTGGATAGAAGAATAATCAGTATCATTATCCCAGAAGCGGTTGAAGGGGTCTCTTCATTGCACGGTGAGGTTGGCTTCGAAGCAATCGTGGTAAGTACCAAAATGCAATATATTTTACAATATATGCGCAACTCATATACATACATATTGTAAGCAGTTAATTTTTGCTTAATATAGTAATAATACTATCAGCAATCAACCTTTGCTTTAGAAATAAATGTACTTCGCTACACAAATAAAACAACATCTTTCCACTTTCATAGATCTCAACAACTGATCATATTTTATTGTTTCGTCATTTTATTCTTCTACGTAACCAGTAGTCTCTTTCTATTCAATACAGTCGTTATATCTTTCTTTGGTTTTGAACATTCATTTGTTTTTCTTTATTCTTTCTTTTGGAAGTGTTGCCACAATACATATGTATGTGTACATACATAAATATGTATTTTTTTTCTTTTAAGGACAGAAGAAATTCAATAACTATGTGTTGAACCACACCAATTAGATGTTTCTGTGGGCTCCTTACTTCTGGGAACGTTGCAAGAGGTGGTTGCAACTCATCAAGCTCCAATCTTTTAACGGTTCAAGGAGAAAATGCTCCCTCCACATCAAGAAGAATTAAATTAAATTAATTTAAATTAAATTAATTAAAGAAATTTGAGCAGCTCTACCGATGACGCCTTGCAAATTTTCAAGGACGTAGAGCTGAAAAAATAGCTCTCGAAGAAAGAAAAATTGCTCTGGAGGAAAAAAGGATTGAGCTAATGAAAGAAGACAACATAATTAAAAACGAAATAAAAGCGAGGCTAGACATGCTCCTAAAAGAATTTAATCAATAAAAAGTAATTCGTTAAACCAATTTTTATTTGTGTCTTTTTTTATATTTTTCATAATTCATTTTACAATTTTTAGCAACCAAATGGGCTCATTTTTCCTTTAAGGTAGCACGAATTTTCACGCGCGGATAGTTTTATTTGGTAGATTAGCACTTATAAACAACAAATATCGCAATCTTAAAGTGAGGAAACATTTATAACTATTTTTAATTAATTTTTAAAGTTTCTCAATTTGCATGCAAAATGTATACATAACATGGCTGGTTTCCACTAAACTAACTTTTTTGTTTGTTTATTTTGACATTTCTCTTTGCGTAAATATTACCAGACTTTGGTTATTATTGGGACATTATTGAGATTTTTTGCTTTTTTGTTAATTTAGCAAGGGAATCATTTGTTTACTAAAGGGAAGTTTTTAAACCTTCTTGCTATTTAAGTTTATATGAAATAAACAATTATTTAGAATTAAAAGTGATATTTTAACGGTAAAAATGTTGAACTGTATGCTAAATGACAATGAATTTATTATTTGGATTTTAAAATTATTAAAATGGAAAGTGAATGTGTTGCTGGACCTTCTCGTCGTGATCAAGATTCGGAAGAAAATAATCAAACCCCATCTGGGAAGCGTCGGTTAGTTGCGGAGAATGTAAAAAATCAATGGCGGTCAGCCATCAGACGAATAGGTGGAACAACATGTAGCATACGAAAACATGCACGTGCCGTAACTATTCGGGACTGGTGGAAGTCTGATCATAGTCTCTCCGCGGTGGCGGCCGCTAGAAACAAGCCTTTGAAAAAGGCTTTGGCTAATATGATCAGGCTGGTTCCACAGGTTGGCGACAGGTTAATTCCCTGTCCCGTAAAACTAAACAATTACGAGACCGACAACAAGCCTCGGAAACGGACTGATCACACAACGACAACCCACGCAACGAAAACGGAAAAACGATTTACGAATTTTCTTATGGAACGTACGATCGCTCTATAGAGCTCGAGCCGCTCAGCAGCTAGCCGATGCCTTGTCAAAATATAAAGCTGACATAATAGCTTTTCAAGAAATCAGATGGACAGGGAATGGTGTTTTACAGAAGAAAGAATATGACATATACTACAGCTGTCATACAAAACACCATGTGCTCGGGGTAGGCTTCCTAGTCAGCAAAAAAATGAAGTCTACCATCATCGGCTTTAACGCTATAAGCGAAAGGCTATGCACCCTTCGCGTGCGAGGCAAATTTACGAACATCAGCCTCATTAACGTTCACGGACCTACGGAGGAGTCCTCAGACGAAGAAAAAGAGACTTACTACGAACAAGTCGAGAGGGCCTTCAATGCCTGTCCAAGGTATGATGTTAAAATCATCTTTGGGGATTTGAACGCAAAAATAGGTCGGGAGCCGGTATTCAGGCAATGGACTTCGAGTCTTAGAATTGGCAGCATCGAAAAACATGGTCGTTGCGAGTACCAGGTTCCCGCGTAAAGATATCTACAAGCCCACCTGGGTATCACCTGATGAAGTCAGTCGTAACCAAATAGACCACGTGTTGATAGACCGTCGCCACTACTCGAACTTGATGACGGTACGAATGTACCGAGGTGCCAATATCGACTCGGATCACTATCTTGTTGGTATGGTTTTCCGAGGGCGGACTGCCTTGCGAAGACGCATTGCATCCGCTGATCAGGTTCGAATCAACACGGCTGCCCTGCGCAATGAAAACGCCAGTAACACCTTTGGTAATGCGTTAGGACTCGCCCTAAAATTACTTGAGCCAGTATGCTGGGCGTAAATGAGATGTGGACACGCCTTAAGAATACTGTCATTAGTACTGCCAACTCCATCTTAGGCAGCAGTCGTAAAAATCGGAACGACTGGTTTGATGATGAATGCAAGCTAGCGACTGAACGTAAGAATGTTGCGTACCGAGCAATGCAACAATCTCATAGAACGCGGGCACGCGAAGAGGAATATAAAGAGCTCAGAAGAACAGAAAAACGGCTTCTCAGACAAAAGAAATCAGCCTGGAAGAAGAACCTAATCTGTGAAATCCGTCCAAAACATGACGCAGTACACACCACGCTGCACATACTGCAAGGACGGAGAGGGAAATCTGATCACCGATCAGTGTACTTTAATGAATTGCTAAATGGTCAGCTCACTGCAGAAGTGGACACTCTACTACTTCAAGAAGAATACCCTATGTTGCCGCCACCAAACATATAAGAGGTTGAGAAGACTATAGGCCGGCTTAAACAGAACAAATGCCCGGGAGCCGATGCCATACCAGCCGAATTATTTCATCACGGCGGACCAGCCTCACGTCAAGCAATTCATGATATTATAGTACATGTATGGGAGCAGGAATAAATGCCAGAAGACTGGCGAAAAGGTTTAATACGCCCCATACATACAATATTAGTGTGGTTTCATTCCAGGCAAATCAACAACTGATCAGATCTTTACCCTTAGGCAGACACGATGGAAAAATGTCTAGAATTTAACATCCCAACATACCATCTGTTTATAGACTTTAAGGCCGAATATGATAGCATAGCCGGGGTAGAACTTTACCATGACCAACGTAACAAGCCAAGTAAAAATAGCCGGATTGCTATCCAGACCAATCAACATCTTTAATGGACTCCGACAAGGTGACCGTTTGGCCTGCCTCCTCTTCAACCTGGCGTTGGAGAAAGCAATCCGTGACTCTGGCACGGCAACAGGAGGGATCATCGTCAATAGGTCCAGCCAGTTACTGGCTTACGCAGACGACATTGACATCATCGGAAGAACCGAACAAGCTGTACATGATTCCGTCATCCAGATCGAGCAGGCGGCAGGCGGAATGCGAGAGGAACAGTTGGTCAAACAATCAAGGTAGCGGAGCACGAAGTGGTGCAATCCTTTAAATACCTTGGGTCAATAGTAGCCGATAACAATATAGAAGAAGAAATACGCGGGCGGCTTCTCAAATCCAACAGAGCCTACTATAGTCTGTCAAAGCTCTTCAAATCCAGAAATCTCACCATAACTTCAAAACTGCTGCTGTATAGGACCATGGTCCTGCCAGTACTCACATATGGATCCGAGACTTGGGTGCTTAGCAAAAGGCACTCCGACCTCTTAGCTGCGTTCGAGAGAAAAGTCTTAAGGAGAATTGTTGGCCCCATGTGTGAGGAAGGACGATTCCGGAGACGGTACAATCATGAACTGTACGCAATCTACCTAGAAGCAGATATCGTGACAAAAATTAAGCTCGGTAGACTCCGGTGGGCAGGGCACCTAGCTCGCATGAGCGAAGAGGAACCTGCTCGGAAAGTTATTTGTGGTACATTCTATGGTAGACGACAGCGTGGTAGACCATGCTTGCGCTGGAGAGATGGCGTAGACCAGGACGCCCGAAGCCTTGGGGTGCGCAACTGGATGGCGTCGGCTAGAGCCCGGGATAGGTGGAGAGACTTGTTGAAAGAGGCCAGGACCGGAACCCGGTTGTGGAGCCGATGATGATGATGATGATGATGATGATAACGCAATGTGAAGAGAATACAGTGTAGGGTAAATCATTCCATATTTGTGTAGTGCAGTTAAAGAAAAAGTCTATAAACGTCTACGTCCAAAGTTGGGCTCAAAGGTAAACTGATGGACATTCCCGGAAGCGCGTGTATTATACGGTTGAATAGTTCAATGGAAGAATGCACCTGGCTATTGCAGTAAAACACTGATGTTAATAAAAATATCGGTGAAATAATGGAAGACATGAAATATTCCTTCGGCTCCTGAGATGCAAATGTTTCTGTTATAACTCTATTATTTTTCATTTTTGAAACCCGTTTTTTTTTTTTTTATTCTATCCAAGGAACTCTAGAATGTTTTTTTTGGAATTTCGCTCAAGCTTTTGATGAATATAGAGTACAATCAGATCAAAATGGGTTACAAATTTCTTATACATCAAAGGAAACCTAAACACTTAGCAGAAAATTTTGGCAACGGCGAATATGTGGTCATTCCACACAAGGTGGTTTGTGATGCACATACCGAGAACTGAGAGCTGTTCGGTTTCTTCAATGAAAGTGCTGCTTCGCTTGTGGGTAACAGCATGTGGCCGAGTTCCGCTTTAACGACAGGAGACATCATTGAGTTTTTGAAGCATTCAATTTTACGCGGCCGGGAACTTTACCGCAAACTTCTGACCATATCTGTTGCTTCGTTAAGAATAGGGTAGAGGCTCTATCTATGAATTAGATATGTGTCATATTATTCCAGGTTCTGAACTCTTCGTGGAATCGGGATTTCTTCCGCTGACATATCTCTGCATTACATATCTCATGCATTACAAAAGGTGTAGGAAAATCATAATATCGAGTTCAATTTATTTTTAGAAACCGTCAAACAGCCAAAAGATATAATTTGTAAAAAATCTTCATAATTTCAAATTCTCCATTTTGGTTTTATATTCAAATGAAAATATTGAATCCTTACTCATTGTCTTCCGGAATTTGTTTTTTTTTAGCTTGAAATATTTTAAAGGACCATTGTTCGAAATCATCCAACGAAAAAAAAAGAGATTTTATCCACTACCTATATGAGCTGGGTTGTACTTGGTCAGATGCGTGTATGGTGGGATTTGTTAACATTTTTTGTGCACGCTACATCGCACTCATATGGTTCCTACATACTCGCATAATACACGAGAATGCACTGGTTATAGTTTTAATTTTTCCATTAAGTCATTAATTATTCAGGCGGGAGTGTAATGCAAACGCATTAATGGAGTCATGACCATTACGACTGTGATTTATTTTGTTGCAGTTTATTAAACAATAAAAGCATAAGGGATAATACGAACAGACCATATGTTGCGATACATGGTCTCTTTCTCGCTGGATCTGGAGCTGGACAAGGACGAAATGCTCACATATTAAAATATTGCACAAAGAATTATTCGACTTTGAATTGATGATTGTAGGTGCAATTAAAGCCTAGTATTTATGTATTTAATTATTAATGCTAATTGTTTGTTTCTGTACGAGGAACGAGGCGACGGAGTTTTTATTTTTATTTTTGTCTTTTTTTTCCGCATGCTCGTTTGGCAGGACAACAGATGTAATTTTTCACGGAAATAATAATTTAAACGTTATACATTTACCTACATGGTTGACGGGCGGTATCTGGAGCGGTGGAATGACGTAACGAATATGCACACCTAAATACATTTTCTGAGATAATTAATGGAAAACACTCAGACATTATCCTTCGGAAAGGGTTTTTTTAATTATTTTTTTTCCCTAACCACTTTCAAAATGGCATGTTGATAAAATATGTTTGTAGCTCAGGTCTGCAATTTATGATGAAGATCAACATGAAGTGCGACTGGTAGAAAGCCACGTTAAGAAAGGAATTAAATGGCACCTTGAAATTGTGGTTGGATGAGGTATGTATGGAAGTTTGTTTGAGACAGTATTTCCCCCGAAATACAATCCTCAGTTACCCGATGAATACATCGACCTTCACACTAGTCTTACCCATGCCGTAGAAAAATTTTCATCTACATGTCTCAACAATACAACGCAAAAAAATGAATACCTTTCCACCAATTAGAGGATATAAATGTACAGTACATATTTGGGTGCATACCCAAACTGATTATGGGCAGAGTTTACTGGCACCAACAATAATGCCAAGGGATACATTTAAAAAAAAATAGATTTGATTAGATAAGATTTTAGAATAATTATTTCATAAGAATAGTTCTTACAAAACCAGTTGATTTTAAACTGTGATGCTTTTTTATTCAAAGGCTGAGGTAGCGTCAGCTTGTCCAGGGTCAGTCCGAAGAAAGCACAAAACTCGGTTTTAGAAAGTTCAGAATTCCAAATAATGTCCGACTTTATTCAGTTTAACTTAATCCTAACTAACAATTTATTTCATACGTTCATACAATTGTATCAAATTCTTAAATAACTAACACGGTATTCACAAATTTTTCATAAACCTAAATAATTAACACGGTATTTTATATAAAGAGCGAGACGGTGGGATTAGATCCCTAGCCTTGACTGACGTTTAGGCAAAACGCAGGTGGGATTAAATCCCTAGCCTTAAACGACGACAGGGCACGGACGGATAAGCTTTGATTGAATGCCGGGCAAAAACGGTTGGTGAGATTAAATCCCTAGCCCCAGCTCAAATCGTAGCAAGATTTAAATTTGGGATTAGATCCCTAGCCTTGAACAAACGTTCGCGGCAAACAAAGGGGCGGCGGCAGAAAGTGGCATAAATTTCCCTAGCCCTGACTGAAGTTATAGGTAAAACGCAAGAGGGATTAGATCTTTAGCCTAATACAACGACAAAGCAAGGTCAGACGGTAGGATTAAACCCCTAGCTTTGATTGAATTGCCTGGCAAAAACGGTAGTGAGATTAAATCTCTAGCCTCGGCTCAAATCGCGGCACCCGCAACGGTTCTAAAGTGGGATTAAATCCCTGGCCTCAAAAGAAGTTTGAAACAAAATAAGGAGAAGGTGCCGAAAAGGCAAACAAACAAGACACACAATTTACGGCCAAAGCCAAAAAAATCTAGAAACTTCGGGCCAGTACACTACGTTACGTACCCAAGCAGCTTGTTTCAAGGGAAAACCTCTTCTCTTACGGTCTTACCTCAGTACTCTTTATTGGTACTAAGCAATCAACGGTAGGCGAGAGGAATCCGATTTTGCCAAGGTTCAAGGTTTTTTTATTGAACTTTAATATATACAATTGTGAAACTTAAGGATAATCAGCCATATTAATAAACTCATTATAGTGGCGCGATGGTTGTGTGCTCGCCTGGTCAACCTCAATATAACAGGTTCGATTCCTGCCGTCGTCTATGTCTTCTTTAATTCCATTAAAACCTTCTATAAATTGTCATCAATGGGATGCTGGTTTACTCATTACATGTTGTTTAGGCATAACACTAACAACATGTGATTGAGTTAAACTAGTATGCCCAACAAGGATGAAAAACGAATAGAATAATGCGAATTATAAAGGAAATATAAATAAGACACGGCAATTCTCCGCTTTAGTTCAGCCGCCATCCCTGGAGATAAAAAATCTGAGACAACCACCTTCATTCTCAGAACATCGTGCCACACATCTTTCCTATCCTTCTTTCTCTTCCGTAACTTCACGCCCACGCTGTGTTGAAACATTTAAAGGGTATTTAAATTCCCTTGAGCGTGAGTAAATTATAAAAAAAAAAAAAAAAACATAAGGCTATGCAACCCTTATAATTCCTCTAAACGCAAAATCCTTATTTATAAAACTTATGTGACGTTGAATAGAGGTATTATAAGCTAAACGCGTTTGGAGGTTGAATAGTGCCTACATAAGGTCATTTTAGTACTGAACTGTAACATTCACTTTGACATCACATTGAATTATAAAGATTATCAACAAAATAAAATGACTTTTACTTGATATTGAAACTAAAGCTTTGTTGTTTTTATTTATTGAAACTAAAATGTTATACTAATATATTAGAAACAAATTGAATTGAAAATTGTTTAGAATTAAATAGATAAATATACTTGTTGGTGATCTCTCTCCACGGATCCTTCTTCATCCGGTGTATTAGTGTTGCAATTTTTATTTTGCATTATTGAATTTTATCCTCAATAACTTGTCGTAGGAATATTCCAGCTAGGATAAAACGCATAACAATTTGATTTCCAGTATGTGCTAGAGATAATTACATACCTTTATCTGATGAATCAAAGTTAACTGTTCGTATTCTTTTAACTTTTGATAGTTCCATTTTAGTTTATTAAATTTAACAAGATGTTTTTTTTTTTTTTTTTGTTTTGCGACAAACAGCTGAATGTTATGAAGGCTAAATATAATAGATTCTTACTTTTTGGTACTTTATTTGTCACAAGCTCATTATAACTATGCAGGGTAGGCAAATGTTTTATAATTATGAATTTGCATAGTAGATGAATAAGTCCTTATGCAGTGCATAACTATTCACGCGTTCAGCGAATTCTATAATAAAAAAGGCTGAATATGTATAGGGTAGAAATTTGTTGGCACATAGGGGGCCTAACTTATAAAATGACTTAAACTCTAAAAATTATAATATTTATAATGTACATGGTTCAAAATTAGCATTATGATAAATTGAAGGGTTGTAAGTCTAAAGGGTCTAAGTGCCAAAAAATCAAAAATCAATATTTTTATCAAAATACAATCTAAGTGGCAAGCCTTATAATATCAAAATGGATTCAAGTGCCTATTTCTTTTAAAACTGTACACACACACAAATAAAGTTGTGGCAGAGCCTATGTGCCAAAGGGCTTTTTATTTTGTTTTTCTCGATTATCTCTAAATTATAAAAATGGCACTTAGACCCTTTAGACTTACAACCCTTCAATTGTCTTGGTTTTTGACTCGGGTTGTTCAGTCCCGGTTGTCCAGTAAGTAATTTTGCCCGATTTTTCTCCTTCCCATATCATATTTATGGTCAACAGCAAATATGTACACAGAGCACTAAACAAAACCTGCCCACTGTGTTTTGTTGTTGTATCATCATTGCATGTATTTTACATGTGCATCTCTGTGAGCGCCTCAAGGTATGCAATAATTTTGCTACATTGCCAACTGAATCCTAGCAGAAAAGGCAGCATTTGGTGAATCGCCGAGTAGTAACTTAGTTAAGTATGTAACTTCGTTAAAAAACTTAAATCTCTTGAGGAACGGGCAGAAGGGCCATCAGCGAGATAATAGCCTTTATTAATAGATTTTCGAATTTTCTAAGCTAATAGTGCTTTTAGGTAACAATTTAAAAAGTCTTTGTTTATTATTTGCTCTCTATGTATGCTAGTGTTTTTTTTTTATATATTGCGATAAATTTTATCAATCTGTCCCATTTAACATTGCTATGTATAAGGACCCATTTTTTACTTGCGACTTATAGGTACTATAAGGCAAGTTATGCATTCGTAGAAAAAATCGAACTCGAGATTTTGATCAAAGTTGACATTACGATGATAGCGAAGACTAAAAAAGTGGGTCTCGCAATTCTGTCTATCTGTCTGTATGTCTGTATGTCTGTCGGTTCGACTACAGCCTAAACGGCTCGGCCAATTTTCTTCAAACTTGGTAGATATCATTTTTAATTTTTTCCCCCCACACGTTTTTTTCTTTTTTTTAAGACTAAAAATAACGGTACCTGCCATACGAATTTTTTTCGAAATTTTGTAAATATTTTTTTTTCTCAAAAACTGTTCGATAGATTTAAAAAAAAAAAAGATACAAAAAAGTTTTATTTAGTTAAAGCTAGGTAATGGTTGAAAAAAATTTTCCGAAAAATGGTTATTGAGGGTACCACCAATGGAACCATTTTTTTTTGATTTTGATTTTCTCAAAAACGGTATGACCGATTTTGATATTGTGTATTCAAATTTTCAAATTTTTTTTTTTTTGGATTTTAAAAAAAACTTGAAATTTTTTTTTTTCAAAACTCAATATTTTGAAAACCTGTTACTAGATTTTTTTTAAACTCGATATATAAAAATTTCTCAACATAATCTACAAGATGTATGAAAAAAAATTTTATTTTACCTTAAAATAAAGTTACCCACCATACAAATGTATAAAAAATGACTTTCAAAAATCGTATTTTTCTCGAAAACGAAATTTTATCGATCTTTAATTATTTAATAAAAAAAATTTTGAAATTAAGATATTACAGCTTGTAGCTACCATAGAACCATTTTTGTTAATTTTGAATTACTTATTATCGATATATCGGATTTTAATGAAATTTTTTTGTAGATATGCTTTTAAAAAGTCTTAAAACCATTCCATTTTAGAACTATTTTAAATTTTTGAAAAAAAAAAAACAAAATTCAAAATTGCAAAATTCGATATTTCAAAAACGGCTTAATATTATTTTTGGAAATTTAATTTTCATTCGTACAGTAATAAAAACTTAAAGTTGGCATACCAAATTTCTTTCTTAAAAAGCTTTTAAAAATTTTGTATATAAAAGCTTTTTTTTAAGAAACCACTACAACGACTTAAAATTTTTATTCTTGCATAAATTCATATTTGCATAGCATTCTTTTTTTGCCTTTACTACTTAAAGAATTTAAGAAATTAATTTTATCCTTATGAACAGTTTTCTTCTCGTTTTTAAAATTCCTAGTCTATTATATAGGAGCAAGTTCGTGCGGCCCAGTCGTGCATTTTATTTTTTAAAATGTATCTACTGGCACCTCATTATGCTGCTAGCTCTACGTTGAACTGAACTGAACTGTACTTGAGAACGTCAATCATTCAACGACACAGATATAATATCAGCACTCGTACAGTTGCAAGAGCCCTTCGAGATATTGATCCGCTGGTCTGATGTTATACACCCCATTCTTCTGAAAAGGTGTTCTTCATCGCTGGCAAAACTATTGCGTAAGCTTTTCCAACGTTCCTACTATTCTGGAATCTTCCCAAGAAGGTGAATAACAGTATTTGTCCAGCCTGCAACCCTTCGTCCCCTTTATCAAGGTCATGGAATCGCTGATAAATCATCAGCCCAAGAAATATCTCGAATATCGAAAGCTTCTTAAGCTTACGGCTCTCACAACAACCGTTCCTCTGGTGGTCTGATGGCATATCTCACCGAACAGTGGAACAGATCTTAACATTGTTTTCGAGAAAGTAAGATTCTTGCGCTTGTTATTTCTAAGGCATTTCTCTTATCGAAAATGCGTGCGCTTGGTGCTTGGTATTGAAGACCTGGAAATTAAATCTCTTTCTCTAAGTCATATGCACTTAACCCTCCAAGTACCTTCATTGGCGAATCTTAGTATGGCTCCGTTTGCGGCGCTTCCTATTACCACATTAAGTGGGATTAGGTGAAGCATAACCTTCATTGCAGAGTAGGGCAAATTCTAATTGCTCCAGTCAGGGTTGCGAATTTTTGAATTAAAAAATCCTTAAGTCATAAGTCCATAGATGACTTGTGAATTAAAAAAATTTTATTCATAAGATATTTGGTGACTTATGAATTAAAAAAAATCAAGTCATCAGGGAGTAAGTGACTTATGAATTAAAAAAAATTTAATTCACAAGTCAGTTGGTAGATTGGAAATTTTTAAGCTTGTTTTGACTACATAATTATTTAATTATTAACGAAAGCTTTTGGAGAATTTTTTGGGAGTTGCCGTTTATGCAGTCCTTATAATCCAATTAAATAAAAAGCAATATTGATAAAATCTTTGTGTTGAGCAAATTATGGGTTATCATTATATAAATTTCGTGAGTGCATATTTGTATGCATATGCCTTTAAATTTTTTGGTTTTCATATTTTGCATGAGTTGATTATTTGATATTTTTTTGTAAAATTGTTTCAAGTACCTGAAACTAATTCAATGTGTATTTTCAATAAAATTGAAGAAAAAAAAACATTCCGTTTTCTTAAATAAGCACTTCGAAACTTTTGGTACCTACTCAGTAAGTATATAACATTTAATTGTAATTTTTAATTTTGAATATCTTTTTAGCTTTCAAATCTAGTTTTTAAATCATAAGATTATCACGCTAGCTTATAAATTATCCATTTCATAATTTTTCTAATCAGCATTAATCCATTAACTTATGAATTAAATTTTTTTTAATTCATAAGTCACTAAGTTGGTTTTGAATTAAATTTTTTTAATTCATAAGTCACTTACTTGCTCATGACTTGAATTTTTACTTGCGATATAGGTACTATAGGTCAAGTTCTGCATTTGGAAAAAAAATCGAACTCGAGATTTTGATCAAAGTTGACATTACGATGATAGCGAAGACGAAAAAAGTGGGTCCGACAATTCCGTCTGTCTGTCTGTATGTCTGTATGTCTGTACCTCGAACTACAGCCTAAACTACTGGAGGTATTTTCTTCAAACTCGGTAGTTAAGGGTCTTCGGTGATTCCCTAGAGGAAAAATTGAAATTTTTTTTTTAGCTCCAAAACTAAGGGTACCCCCCATACACCCGTAATGCAAAATCTTATTTATCTCGAAAACGGCTCTAACGATTTTGATAAAAAAAATTATGTGTGATATTATGGACATGGACTACATTTTGGTCAACAAAAATTTTGGGGCAAAATGTTATTAGGGGTACCTGCCATAGACCCGTTTTTTTGATTTTTGACTTTCTCATTAACGGCTCTAAGGATTTTAACCCAAAATTTTTAGCAGGGGTCCCCTTAAGTTTAAAATAATATTGTATATTAAAATATTCTAAAAAATAATTATTGGGTTTAAAAAAAAAATTTAAATCAATATCTTCAAAACCTATGAACGATTATTTTTACTTGCGACTTATAGGTACTATAAGGCAAGTTATGCATTCGGAAAAAAAATCGAACTCGAGATTTTGATCAAAGTTGACATTACGATGATAGCGAAGACTAAAAAAGTGGGTCTCGCAATTCTGTCTGTCTGTCTGTCTGTCTGTCTGTCTGTCTGTCCGTTCGATTGCAGCTAAACGGCTCGGCCGATTTTCTTCAAACTTGGTAGATATGGGTTTTAATTTTTTCCCCCCGGATGTTTTTTGATTTGATTTTTTAAGACCAAAAATAACGGTACCTGCCATACGAATTTTTTTCGAAATTTTATAAACATTTTTTTTTCTCAAAAACTGTTCGACAGATTTTAAAAATAAAAACACAAAAAAATTTCATTTAATTAAAGCTAGTTATTTGTTGGAAAAAAATTTCAGAAAAATGGTTATTGAGGGTACCCCCCATGGAACCATTTTTTTTGTTTTTGATTTTCTCAAAAACGGTACAGCCGATTTTGAGAATTTTTTTTTTGATAAGGCTCCCCAAAAACCTGAATAGAATTGTGTACTCAAATTTTCAAAAAAAATTTTTTTGGATTTTTAAAAAAAACTTCAAAATTTTTTTTTCAAAACTCAATATTTCGAAAACCCCTTGCTAGATTTTTTTTAAACTTGATAAATAAAAGTTTCTCAATAAAATCTACAAGATGTAATAAAAAAAAATTTATTTTACCTAAAAATAAAGGTACCTACCATACAAATGCTAAAAAATTAAAAAAAATGCTTTTCAAAAATCGTGTTTTTCTCGAAAACGGTTCCGAGAATTTTGATAAAATTTTTTTTCTTTCAATTAATTTTTACGATCTTTAATTTAATAAAAAAAATTTTGAAATTAAGATATTACAGCTTGTACCTACCATCTAACCATTTTTTCGAATTTTGAATTTCTCATTATCCACTTAACGGATCTTAATGAAAATTTTTATAGAGAAGCTTCTAAAAAGTCTAAAACACATTGCATTTCAAAACTTTAAAATAAATATTTTTTGAATTTAAAAAAAAAAAATCTATTTTTACTTTTTTTTTGTTTAAATTCGATATCTCAGAAACGGCTCAATATTTATTTTTTGTAAATTTTATTTTTATTCGAACAATAATAAAAACTTTAAATTGGCGTACCAAAATTTTTTCTTAAAAAGCTTTTAAAAAGTTTGTACATAAAAGCTTTTTTTTAAGAAACGACTACAACGACTTATAATTTTTGTTCTTGCATAAATTCATATTTGGATAGCATTATGTTTTCGTCTCTTACTACGAAAAGAATTTAAAAAATAATTTGATCCTTATGAACAGTTTTCTCTAATAACATTCGAATTTAAAATTCCTAGTCTGTTACATAAGAGCAAGTTCGTGCGACCCAGTCGTGCATTTTATTTTTAATTATTTCCTTAAACCAATATTATCAAATACTTAAAATTCGCATCCCACATTTTTTCTTGAAAAATTTTAGAGAAATTTCTTATATAAAAAATTAATTTAATAATAAAATGATTTTTTAAGGTTTATTTGCATAAATTCATACTTTTCCGGAAACCAGACGGCAATTTTATGCATTTGAACATT
The DNA here is from genome assembly GCA_963931855.1 of Philhelius festivus. Classification (NCBI taxonomy): domain Eukaryota; kingdom Metazoa; phylum Arthropoda; class Insecta; order Diptera; family Syrphidae; genus Philhelius; species Philhelius festivus. The sequence continues at coordinate 183,944,542 of OZ007555.1, forward strand.
ATTTTCTCATTAAATCCATGTTTTATATTTATAAAATGTATCTTAAATTCCAAAGTACTTTTACATAAGAGCAAGTTCGTGCGATCCAGTCGTGCATTTTATTTTTTCTTGGGTTTCTGTTGGGGTGCTTTTGATTTTAGAGCTTTAAAAAAAGGGTCCATTTAAAATCAACACTACGATAACCCTGTGAGAGCTTTAATAAAGGACAGATTTATGCAATCCACTGTAGCCAAAAAGCGAGGCAAACGTCCTATCTTGCCCACACTGCATATTTTTGTTGGACAGAGTAGGTATAGTAATTCCACTACGAGACTCCACGGCAAGGGGTCTAAAACTCCTCCCTGAGGACAGCCTTTTTTGTAATGATCTTCAGAACACATTGTCCTTCGTATGCTTCTGTAGTTCTTATACTCAGCATTTCCCTTATATATTATCCAACTAGGTAAAAAATGTACCTATATCTGGCCAGTGCACTCCTTTGAGTGTCAATCTTGAACAAATATGTATAAATCATTAAACAGCATTTCAGAGGTTTTAAATTTATCTTTATTTTAAAGGTGATTGGTAGTTCATGGGCAACCATAACAATTTTCGTTAACATGGGTAAGGGTAGACCAAAGTAAGCCTTTTCTTGAATCCCCGATAGATGATGTCAACATTCGAGATAGACCCATACAAGTATTGTAGAATGATTTTTTTTTCCCTAAAATACACCCCAGAAACATATCCCGGCGGCATTTCCTGGGTTTTGATTGATGGAAGGACTCCTTGCAAATGAAATTTCTCTTATACATTGTATCGCGTTTGCAAAGGTTTTTATTTATCAATAACCAAGTTCTGTGCTTAAGCCTTCGGATTTCCTTGCACTTACAAAGCATTCGGCTAGGACTCAGTGCCAAACAATAAAAAGAAAATCTATCAAGACGATACCTATAGCTCCTCGTACATGGCTAGCACATGAAGATGCAACTACACCAGCCATTGCTATCTTTCGATACATCCATTTATACAAAAGGGCTCAGGATAATTTTTAGGTACTAACAGAATTTTCACCTCGCCTGACGCGCGTTTGGCAGTCGATTTTGCTTTTCAAATTGCTCCAATTCCCCTTAACATCCTTGCAGAAGCCAAGGCAGCGATGTAAGTCCTGCCAGTTTGCTCTGATATTTCGATGTTCCAACAAAACGACTTACCTTGGTTGGATCGCAGGTTTTCGTTGACAATGGACAACATCGACGACCATCCTGTGGTAAAATTCTCAGAAGTCCCTGAATTCTATTTGAGTTAAGCTTGTGACCTGAGCACAAAAAATATCATCCCACTCAGAGGTCACGGCAAAAGTTCTCCGAGACAATACGTGTCCTTTAAAGCCCAAACGAAAATAACCTCTTCTCGTGAAAAAGGATGTTATTCTTCTCTCATCCTGTTGTTATGTGATTTTTTATCAGCAGACTTATAATAGTTATTGTTGCATTTTCTCTCCTGCTTGCTAGAGATTCTTCCTCGGCACAAGAAGGACTAGGACTTTTCTTTATTACTTCCGTTTCAATTTTGCAAATGTTTTCGTTACATTGAAAACGAAGAAAAAGAAGAATAAGGCATTATAATAACGTGCATTGAAATAGCGGTATTTTGTTCTTATTCCTTCACCGTTTTTTTCATTTTTTTTTTATTTTGTCCATACATATAAATTGTACACTGGGTGCATGTTGGTTGAATGGATGGATGGGAAGATGATCAGAGAGGTAAAGACAAGAGAAAGCTGCTACAAGTAAGCGTGTAAGGGAGAGACGGTTTATTTTTATGTGAGTCATTGAGCACGAGATCCGGGTATTGATGCTCTAATGGAATTCACCTTCCTTCCGTGTAATGTATGTGATAGCGGCAATAGTCTGATGCGAAGGATCATCAAAAGACGAAAAAGTATCTTGGATGGATGGTGGATTACCGCACACGATATAGCTAGATATAGTTTTTTTTTCTTTTTACAACATTGGAAGAAAATATTTTGATATCCTTAGAGAAAATGTGCATCTAAAAAGATGGATGGTTAGAGGCATGGATGTGGAATATTATACGTGTTGAGAGGAAAAGCAATCAATGCTTAGCTGGATAACGAGCTTTTTAATATTGCTCCCTTTAATTTGGATGGAATGAAATTTCGCTTGTAGATAAACTGCGACTCGGGCTTACGCCATGCGGATAAGTTACCTATACCTAGTGGATTATGTAATGATATGGAATTAAAGCACTTCGGAGATTAATTTGATGGCATTCATTTTATTAATTTTAATGAAAATGAGTGCTGCGATGGGAAGAAGTTTGCTCTGTCAGAAATAAATTCCCTGGAAACTTCTTCATTTTTAAATAGAAGTTTTGACACCGATAAAACAATTTTCATTTATTGATGTATTTAAGGATAAAATTTCATGCGATGAAACAGAGATTTGTGACATGTTTGCTGATTTTTTTCAATCAAATTATGTATTGGGAAATTCAAGTTCGAGTTTAAGCATTAACCACCAGCCAATTACATGTTTATGTAGGTCAAATAGTATTGACTGAAGACGGGGTTTTAGAAGAACTCTCGTCTTTAGATGATATTAGAAAACCTGACAGTAATGAAATAGCTCCTTTATTTTAAAAAATGTGTAAAAATAGTTTATCGAAACCTCTTTTAAAATTGTTCAATTTATCCCTCAGTTTGGGTCAGTTCTTAAATACCTACTTGGAAAACATCAATTATTATACCAATTCATAAAACTGGTTCCAAGCAGGACGTCCTAAATTACCGAATTAGTCAAAAAAAGGATTTATGAAAATGTTAAACAGGGGATTTCAGACAAACAACACGGGCTTGTGAGTCAACGATCAACTATATCAAACTTTTCTCTTTTTCAAAGGGAATTGAAAGTGGAAGCCAAGTTGATGTCATATACACAAACTTTTCAAAGGCTTTTGACCGAGTTCAGCACGATGTGTTAATAAAAAAACTTGAATATTTAGATTTTCAGTCTCAATTGGTTGATCATGTTTTGTCAATATTTCAAAGAACGTACAGTTAGGCTAGAACCGCACTTGCGATATCAATCGCACGATTTTTTAGTCGCAAAAATAGAACACATGAATTTAAATGAGAGTGAACGCACTTGCTGTTATATCAGCTTTATATTTTGACAGGGCATCGGCTAGCTGCTGAGCAGCTCGAGCTCTATAGAGCGATCGTACGTTCCATAAGAAAATTCATAAATCGTTTTTCCTTTTTCTTTGCGTGAGTTGTCGTCGTGTGATCAGTCCGTTTCCGAGGCTTGTTGTCGTTCTCGAAATTTTCTTAGTTTTAAGGGACAGGGAATTAACCTGTCACCAACCTGTGGAACCAGCCTGATCATATTATACAAACCTTTTTTAAAAGGCTTGTTACCAGGTCTCCAAGAAATCAGATGGACAGGAAATGCTGTTTTACAGAAGAAAGAATATGACGTATATTACAGCTGTCATACAAAACACCATGTGCTCGGGGTAGGCTTCCTAGTCAGCGAAAAAATGAAGTCTACTATCATCGGCTTTAACGCTATAAGCGAAAGGCTATGCACCCTTCGCGTGCGAGGCAAATTTACGAACATCAGCCTCATTAACGTTCACGGACCTACGGAGGAGTCCTCAGACGAAGAAAAAGAGACTTACTACGAACAAGTCGAGAGGGCCCTCAATGCCTGTCCAAGGTATGATGTTAAAATCATCCTTGGGGATTTGAACGCATAAATAGGTCGGGAGCCGGTATTCAGGCATTACGCAGGCACCCATAGTTTGCATGAGAACACTAATGACAAGGGACTTCGAGTCTTAGAATTGGCAGCATCGAAAAACATGGTCGTTGCGAGTACCAGGTTCCCACGTAAAGATATCTACAAAGCCACCTGGGTATCACCTGATGGAGTCACTCGTAACCAAATAGACCACGTGTTGATAGACCGTCGCCACTACTCGAACTTGATGACGGTACGAACGTACCGAGGTGCCAATATCGACTCGGATCACTTATCTTGTTGGTATGGTTTTCCGAGGGCGGATTGCCTTGCGAAGACGTATTGCATCCGCCGATCAGGTTCGAATCAACACGGCTGCCCTACGCAATGAAAACACCAGTAACACCTTGAGAAGTGGACACGTCTTAAAAATACTGTCATTAGTACTGCTAACTCCATCTTAGGCAGCAGTCGTAAAAATCGGAACGACTGGTTTGATGATGAATGCAAGCTAGCGACTGAACGTAAGAATGTTGCGTACCGAGCAATGCAACAATCTCATAGAACGCGGGCACGCGAAGAGGAATAAAAAGAGCTCAGAAGAACAGAAAAACGGCTTCACAGACAAAAAAAAATCAGCCTGGGAGAAGAACCTAATCTGTGAAATAGAAAACAGCCGAGAGCGAGGTCCGCACCACGCGCGGAAGTTCTACCAATCCGTCCGAATCATGACGCAGTACACACCACGCTGCACATACTGCAAGGACGGAGAGGGAAATCTGATCACCGATCCTGAAAGCATACTGGAGCAATGGGAAGTGTACTTTAATAAATTGCTAAATGGTTAGCTCACTGCAGAATTGGAGGCTCCACTACTTCAAGAAGAATACCCTATGTTGCCGCCACCAAGCATAGAAGAGGTTGAGAAGGCTATAGGTCGGCTTAAACAGAACAAAGCCCCGGGAGCCGATGGCATACCAGCCGAATTATTCCATCACGGCGGGCCAGTCTTACGTCAAGCAATTCATGATATTATAGTACAGGTATGGAAGCAGGAAGAAATGCCAGAAGACTGGCGAAAGGGTTTATTATGCCCCATACATAAGAAGGGAGATGTCACAACGTGCAGCAATTATAGAGGTATCACGTTGTTGAGTACCGCCTATAAGATACTCTCCTCTATCCTACAAGACCGGATAACCCCATACGCTAAAACCGTTATCGGACAATATCAGTGTGGTTTCATTCCAGGCAAATCAACAACTGATCAGATCTTTACCCTAAGGCAGGCGATGGAAAAATGTCTAGAATTTAACATCCCAACATCCCGGGTAGAATTTTCGACTCGATAATGTCAAGGCCCCAGCTAGTTTTTCTTAGTTTCAATCATGGCCCTACCGAGCAGTATCTAGCTTGTCCCTCGCTAATTTGTTAATGCTCTGTATATAATGGGCCTTGCTAGATGTTCCTATATGGGCCCTAGATGGATCTTCACAAGTAGCACAAGAGCTACGGCAATTCTTAAAAAATTTTTTTTTTTTTTATTATTGTTGATTATTTTCATTTTTTCTTTGCCTCCCCTATATTCGACTCTTTAAGTGATTTTTTGCTGGAATGAAAGAATTTTTTTTTTTTTTTTTTTTAATTTACCTCCACTGAGATTCGAACCCGAGACTCTCGCTTGCCGTGCTTGTGCGCTACCTATTGCGCCACTGCGATATATAAAATATCGTGTCTCAAAGTGCTACTCAAATAACTCTCTTTTAATTATACTGTTTAAAAGACTTAAATACGTATTAAAGAATCTGAAAAATACCGATTTAGGACCAAAACAAAAAAGTTATGTTTTTAGAAGGATAATGGATAGGCTTTTATAGAGACATATGTATAGGCACATCTAGGATACATCAAGTAAAAACTATATAGCCCCAGTATAAGTAACATCTGAGAATGCCTATAAAGAGGCGAGACTAGCTAAGGCCAATATAACGCCCAGATACAATTCCTTATCCAGGCTATATCAAGTAAAAACTATCCAGGTCCCTAGCAGTTTATATGTTACAATGCCAATAAAGAGGCGATACTATCTACGGCCAATATATCGCCAAGGAAAAGTTTCATATCTAGGATACATCAAGTAAAAACTATCTACCCCCAGTATAAGTAAAATCTGAGAACGCCTATAAAGAGGCGACACTAGCTAAGGCCAATATAACGCCCAGATACAATTCCTTATCCAGGCTACACCAAGTAAAAACTATCCAGGTCCCTTGTAGTTTATTTGTTACAATGCCAATAAAGAGGCGATACTATCTATAGCCAAGATATCGCCAAGAAAAAGTTTCATATCTAGGCTACATCAAGTTAAAAATATCTAGGCCCAGTCTAAGATACTCCTGGAAAAGCCAATAAATAGGCAGTTCTAGCCAGGTTCAATATAAAGCCAGGATAAGCATAAATTAGTCAAGATCCGCCAGGCTTGCATCTGTCTAGGCCCAGCATAGGATTTACTATATAAAGGCCAATCTAGCTAGGGCCACGCTATTCGATAGTGTTTCCTAGATAATTTTCTACCCGGGATACCATCTGTTTATAGACTTTGAGGCCGCCTATGATAGCATAGCCAGGGTAGAACTTTACAAAGCCATGAGAGAATTCGGCATCCCAAATAAATTGACACGACTATATACATAGGTTGACCATGACCAACGTAAGAAGCCAAGTAAAAATAGCCGGGTTGCTATCCAGACCAATCAACATCTTTAATGGACTCCGACAAGGGGACGGTTTGGCCTGCCTCCTCTTCAACCTGGCGTTGGAGAAAGCAATCCGTGACTCTGGCACGGCAACAAGAGGGACCATCGTCAACAGGTCCAGCCAGTCTGGCTTACGCAGACGACATTGACATCATCGGAAGAACCGAACAAGCTGTACACGATTCCTTCATCCAAATCGAGCAGGCGGCACAAAATCTGGGGCTGCACATTAGTGAAGGTAAAACAAAGTACATGGTGGCGTCGAATACGAGAGGAACAGTTGGTCAAACAATCAAGATTGCGGAGCACGAATTTGAAGTGGTGCAATCCTTTAAATACCTTGGGTCAATAGTAGCAGCCGATAACAATATAGAAGAAGAAATACGCGGGCGGCTTCTCAAATCCAACAGAGCCTACTATAGTCTCTCAAAGCTCTTCAAATCCAGAAATCTCACCATAACTTCAAAACTGCTGCTATACAGGACCATGGTCCTGCCAGTACTCACATATGGATCCGAGACTTGTGTGCTTAGCAAAAGGCACTGCGTCCTCTTAGCTGCGTTCGAGAGAAAAGTCTTAAGGAGAATTGTTGGCCCCATATGTGAGGAAGGACGATTCCGGAGACGGTACAATCATGAACTGTACGCAATCTACCTAGAAGCAGATATCGTGACAAAAATTAAGCTCGGTAGACTCCGGTGGGCAGGGCACCTAGCTCGCATGAGCGAAGAGGAACCTGCTCGGAAAGTTCTTTGTGGTACATTCTATGGTAGACGACAGCGTGGTAGACCATGCTTGCGCTGGAGAGATGGCGTAGACCAGGACGCCCGAAGCCTTGGGGTGCGCAACTGGATGGCGTCTGTCGCTACTTATTTGTAGCAAATGCGTGCACTCACATAAGAAGTAGTGTGTTTTATTTTTCGCGATTAAATAATCGCGCGGCAAAAAAATCGCAAGTACGTGCATGACAATAATTTGTAGCGACTATGACTTTTTAATCGCCTCGACGAAAAATCGCAAGTGCGGTCCTAGCCTTAGTGAAAATTGGATGTAAAACATCGAAGATAATACATAATTTATCAGGGATTCCTCAAGGGATCCATTTGGGACCACTTTTGTTTGTACTCTTCATTAATGACCTTCCCCATTGTGTGAAATTCTCTGAAAGCCTACTGTTTGCAGATGATCTTAAAATATTTAGACGTATCAATTGTTCAGTTGACTGCATTTTTTCGCAAGTTGATCATTATATAATTTTCCAGTGGTGTGAAGATAACTGTCTTCATTTTTAGAACAATTGTTCAAAATGGTCACAAAAGAATATTTAATGATTGCTCCGAGTAAATGCTGGTAGATTATAGAATTCTGGGATGGGCAGATTATTTTCCAGAGACATAAGTTTTTGACCAAGAAGGTGATGATCAACACCACGAGCCTGGAGTGCCATGATGGTGTATATTCACGATGAACATTCACAGCTTTGCGCAGCAATTCTATTCGAAGCTCATCTGGGTTTAGCTCGTACATAGTTTTAGCAAACGCCATAGATTCATACGAGCATGAATGAATTGTTTCTGACTCATAGGCAGCTGCGGGTAGCTTATATAGCTTGTAGAAAGCATATTGAAGGGCCATTTGAATGAAGCTATTAGGACAAAGTTTTTGCTGTTTTAGAAAACCTTTGCCATATTCTTTGAAATGCAACACATTTAAGTGAAGATCTTCAGCTAATTTGTCAAGATTTGTGCAAGCAACTTTAATATGCTGATCTACAGCTGGATAAGATATCAAATCAAGCTTCTGTGATGGTTGGAAGTTCTTTGTCTCAGCACCTTCAAACATTTTCTTGTCATCCAAATTCTTTACAAGATAGTCGACCATTAGAGCAATTGGTTGACCCTCAGCAGGGCTATGCTCATAACAGAATCCTTGAAATCCACTTCTGCTGACCATGAGTTGAATAGTTTTATCAAACCATCGATTTCCAGCATGATTCTTCGATCCACATCCATGAATTAAGTACTCAGCTAGAGTGGTTTTAGTGCTCCCAAAAGGATCGTGACATACTTCGCCGTCCAAGGAGACAGTCAATAAAGATTTTTGTATCTGTTCAATTCACTTTTTGTTTCCAGGAATTGTCAGAAGTTCGGCTGTTGCCCAGTTGTCCCTTTTATCGGAAGTAAGTATTCCAAAGGGAATGCCTTCGTTCTCTTCAGCATCAAAAATCTTTTTTAATTCGCCTAGAATTACCTATTGATGAAGTGGTTTCAGAGAGTTCGAATAAACAGGAAGTTTAAAAAAATGATTTTTATATACAATAGCAACGTGTGTAGAATTCGGATTGTATTCCACTTTGTCCTCTTTGGGTCGAGATAAATGGCAAGTTCCAAGAACCCTTCCGAATTGCGAATTATCTAATTCGATGGGACCGATTTTATGAACTGGAACCTTTCCGAAATCAATGATTTCCTTATATTTTATTAGACAATATATAATTTTTGAAGTACAAGCTAGCAGCTCTTTATCAATATTAAAGGTTACTCTGGGAAATGACATACCAGGACTGGAGAAAATAATAAGGGGATCACGATATTGAAGGTATGCTGTGTGTAGCCATCGATCAGCCAACCAGTTCTCTTCTTTTGCAGCAGCTGTTTTTAAGAGTTTTTGTAGCTTTGGGGTATCACATCTGAGAAATACTTGAGCCTGTTTGCAATTAAGTTCTAACTCCTCGGGCGTTAGGAATGGCTCGGCAGTCTTAAGGAATTTCGTTACTGTATCTTTGAGGGTCAGTGCTGGGTAGCGAAGCAGATTTTGTTTGATTGAATTGGGTTCGGTGGTATAGTTACGATACGGTTTCGTGATAGTTGATGTGAGATTGTAGTGAATTCCGGATACATAGGGAGAAACTTGAAGGGTGTTTTTGGCCACGATGTTTTAAACTATTCTTCTAGGTAGTTGCTGCATTTCGTCGGAGGAGAATTCTTCCCTATGATTCTTGACCATAACTTAGCTTCTAATCTTAGGTAAAAGATAACGTTTAACCGGAACTATAAAAATCCAACTAAGTTGTATAAAACATTGGTAGGCAGCCACTTCCACGTAGCACAAATTTTTGGAACTGGTATTGTCGTTAGCTTGGCCAGTAATGGCTCTCTCAATTAAACATCTTGAAGTGTAAACAAATGTCTTATACTAGGTCTCGCAATCCTATACAATTTGAATATAAACTAAATAATACAGTTCTTGAGAAAGCTTCAGTTTTTATACCACCGTATTGAACTACATTATGTATTTGTATTGCACGTCCTTTTGCTTAGATGTTTTTGAAAAACGCGGACAAGTCGATTATATATTTACAGATTTTAGTAAAGCCTTTGACAAATTGTGTCATAATACATTAATTTTAAAGCTAGGCAAACAAGGTCTTAACAACAATTTCTTAAATTGGATCTCATTGTATTTAAAAATTTTAATTTATAGTGTTGTATTTCGTAATGACTTAATGAGTATTCGAATGAATTCGTTGTAAACTTTGGTGTCCCTCAGGGTAGCCATTTATGTCCAATTTTATTCATTTTATTTATTAATGACTTGGTTTTGATCGTAAAAAATTTAGATCCTAAGTGAAGTTAACTTTTAATGATCATTTAAACTTATAAAAAAGCTAAAAGACATATCAGATTCATAAGGAGATTCGGTCACGATTTTCCTGACCCTTATATTTTGACGCTTCTCTTTGTTTCATTTTTAAGACCAATACTTAAATATAGTTGTGTAGTATGGTCACCTTACTACTCCATTCATATAACAAGACTTGAAGCAATTCAGAGAAAGATTTTCGCGTTTCTGCCTTCGTTTTCTTCCATGGTCACAAAAAAAAAATACTCTTTCTCAAATTGATTGATAGATTTTTAAATGTTCAATCAGTCGCAAATTGACAATCACAGTAGGGGTGGCTATCTTTCGAGCCACTTTATATAAATTGGATTGGATGTCTGTTTCAAGTGTGTTATTCCTAAAGTAATGCTGGCGTGCCACAGGGCTCCGTTTTGTGCCCGAATTTCTTTCTCATATGCATCATTAATCTTTTGTTTAAGACTCCTAATCCATTAAGTAAGTACTACTCTCAGCTTCTCTTCTTCATTCCCAAATTCACGCCCTTGTCCTTTTAATGTGGATTTAGAATGTTAGCTTATGATAAGCTCATTACATTCTGATATCGAAAGCAAATTGAAGTCAAATGGGCAACTATAAACCACGTAGAATTTAAAACTTCAAAAACTCAATGCTGTCTTCTCTCTTTGAAGCGGAACCAACCTTCCATATCGCTATCCATGTTTCTTGTCGTTCATTATAATATATAACGTATTCTTGTGAATTCCGGTCTTTTAGTAAAATATCCAGTTGCAATAATTCTCTTAAGCACTTCAACCATTATACTCGCGCTTCAGGGAATGTCCACTAGTTAATCCTTGAACTTCGGAAGTATTGTTAAATTCAGATATTCTTTATTTTTTTTACTCGTGTCGAATGGTAAGCCCTACAATAGTAAGCTCTTTCTCCAAAGTAAGGGTTAGGTATATACAATGGATCAAAGACACTTCCTTGTGGATTACCATAACATTTATCTGCTTAGATCCCGAATAAACCGGCATTTGATTAGCTCTTAATAGAATATTTATGAGTCATTCAACAATGCGATATACAAATTTGTTCCTCCCTGCCTTGTACTAGCAGAATGCATGAGGTTTTCATTTATGAGTTCTTGCATATCGTCCCATGTCAAGACTGTCACATATCTCTTTAATCTTTAAACGTATTTCTTAACGAAATCTTTTTAGAGTCTCATTCGGCCTACATATGGCTTTTTGAAAAAAAAAGCCCTAAAACGATTTACATTGTTGAATTTGTATCGATTTTATCTTTTCAGATCAGATTTTCCCATAGACTTATTGTACTTTTCAAGCTGTCAAACCTCGACTTTTGAGATAAGATTCTTATCTTGAAAGCCGTTAATATAATTATCATTTCAGATCTTCTCACTCCAACGTATTTTAACTACCTCCGGGCTCCCCCAAGGCAGTGACTTAGGTCCTCTTCTTTTCATTGTGACAATTAACGTTATTGATATGATTAACAAATATTCCCATATCTCACTTTACGCTGACCAAGTTTTTCAAGTCCATTTCTTCGACACATAAATCAACTATTTTTTAACTAGATCTCGAAAGTTTCTCAGTAGGGTGCCTAAAATATTGCTCAAAGCTAAATATTGCTAAGAGTAAATCAATCACTTTTCCGCAGAAATGAATCAAATACCCCTTTTTCGTCATCATCTTCTTCATAATCGGTTTATTTGCACCGTGGAGGCGATTCGCGAACTCGTCATATTATGTGACTATGAGCTCAAATTCCTGGCACATAATGACGGTAGATATATAATTCTTAAAGGCAACTCAGCACTTAGACTTTAAGGAGACTATGCTCCAAAGAATTTTCAACCCCAACGTGACGGTATTTTTCGAGGTCACTTCTGTTCGTTCTCTCCTTTTATAAGCCTGCAAGGCTTTGTCCCCTTTGTAAAATATTCCCATTTCTAAAATTGAAAACACTTAACGTGTCGTTTCATATGATTTTCCTATCGTGTTCTATTTTCAAACTATTCTTTGATGCTATACCTCGCCATAAAAACAGACAGCTTTAATTCAACTTATTATAATATTAACCCCCGTAATGTAAGAACTCCTCGTCTCTTTTATCTGTCCACCCACCTTATTTCTTATGGCTCCAACGAACCTATTACTCGTATACTGCGAAGGGTTAATTCGAACATCAAATGGTTAAACTTTGACCTCAGTTAACCCGACTTAAGACTTCTTTTTCCCAATTATCCCCACAATTCATGCCAACTTCTCCTTCCACAAAAATTTATCCTTAATCTCCATGAACATGTTTAACACATTCATATGAACCTTTAAGAAATCATTAATACTTGAAACTATATTTCATTATGGCAGTATTTTTGAATATCCCATAAATAAAGATAAACAGGGTCTTCCCTAATCTTCAAAAAATCTTTAAGAATTCCCAAAAAAAAAAAACGTATGGCTGGCCAAATCATCAAGTAAACTGACCAATAAATTAGTAACCTTTTGATTGACATTGACGTACTCTATTTCCAATATCCCACATGTGGGGTTCTTAGATTTAGTAGCCCTAAAAAATTACGTCTTTCTTATAATCAGATACAGGCGGAATAAAAAGGTTTTCTCGGAGACTTTGGACTTGGATATTACTGGCGGAAGAGTTTAAATTTTGTCTGTATGTTTTCTTTTCGTTCGGAAATTCATCCTGTTCTTGCCTATCTTGGTAATTTTTTGGGCTAAAAACTTTCTTTACTTGACCCCACAATAATATTTACATGTAAAGCCTAGTACTCACCTAGCGTGAAATGAAAAATAAATACGTTCCAAATTACACGCGAAGAATAAAAATGAAAATAGAATATACTTTTCCACGTGAATTTTTGATACTCACTTTAAATGAAAAAAAAATGACAATTATTTTTAAATTGATTCGTTCTTTCTGTTTATAAATTTTCAATGTTTTGTTTTGAAACAAAATATTGAAATCAACTGACAAATATCACAGTTTTCCACGTTGCCTTAAACTTTTTCCTGATGGTTGTACATTGAGAAATGAAAATCATAGCGTGGAAAAAGTTGTGGAACATATTTGTTTTTCCAATCCACATTTAAGTACTCACCTCTCGTTGCGGATTTCATGCCAGTGAATCAGCAGTCACTTTTATATGAAATTTTCATTTTCACTTGAACTGAGTACTAGGCTTAACTGTAAATTTTATCCCGAAATGTTGTGGAAAAATTTCGACGTTATGTTCTTATAAAATCCTTGATGTACCCTCTGATGCTCAATGCTGGACAGCACTGTCTTGTTCGTTATCTTAGTATTATAAAGTTGTCGGTTTGATTTTAAGTTCTACCATCATAAACAAGATTCCCAGGTAATTTTATGACATGTCTTGTATGGAAAATAAAGATCCTCCAATCGCTAGTTGACCAGTGTTACAGAAGTCAAGTACCATAAAAACATTTTTATTGCGTTGATCTAAGCCGTGTTTTCGCACAACACGTTCTAGACCCAAGTCAATTTTGACATTTAAGTCTCCAATGATGATTATGATGTCCCCATATTGAACACTGAATCACCATCATAAGCCTCGCTTAAATCAGTTTACATGATAAGAGACTATTGTTTGATTCTTAGTTAACATGATGCCGACACCCATTCAATCTGTAACTTTTTCTATCAACTACAACATTTTCATCAGTCCCTATTCTGGAGCCTTTGTTCTTCATTTAGTTTTACTCAATCTAACGTCCTACCTGCTTATACCTTCCTGGTGTGTAAAGGACCTAACATTTCATACTACAATCTTCGTTCCAGTCATATCTTGAACCTTTTGCCGTTGGCTATAATGCTATCAGACTTCCATGCACCTACCTGCAGTTCATCCGCCTTTAGGGAGGTTTTTGGGCTACGTTTTTCCAAAATGTTTGACAACAATTTCAGTATGACAGCTCAATCATATTTAGGCTTTCAATAGTCCAAATCTAATCTTGGGCGATATATTTTTTTATTAAAAATAAATCAGCTAAGTAAAAACTAATTTTCTTTCCCTAAACATACCCTTAATGCTTTTCCCAATTTGGCACCATTTTTTATTCTCGGAATATACTCATAGTTTTTGACAATATTAAGTCATCCTCAACTATCTGTTTTAAGTCTCATTCAGGTTCTCTGTACATTCCAGAATATCTATTTTTTTAGGACATTTCTTATTGGCTCACATTTTAAGCTACAAAAATTTAAATTGGGCTATCGAAGTTGGCAACCCTGGCTCTGCTCATCAAAGTCCACTGGTTTGTTTGCTTATTCCGGCAGTAAATCGATTCCGTTGCACGTTATTGTAAGCACGTTGAGGTGTGCAATGTGCATAGGGGTTTTCATTTCACTGAACTAAGAGCCTTCTAGAACTCATTAGTTCTTTTATAGAGAGCTTACTGCTTCTTATAGCTAAAATTTTCGACTATCCAAGATGAACTTTATTATAGTATCTCTGGTAAAACCTGAGTTTATTTTATTAGCATTAAAATTGTTTTACACTCACAGAAAAACGGTGTTTTTAACCGTTAAACTCGTGTAAAACTAAACAAGTGATACTGCTAAAATACAACCTGTAGACTAACTGGGTTAAAATTACAGGAGTCAACTTGATAAATGCAATTTTATCAATCTTTATTGACAGAATATAAGGAATTGTATGTGTTATTTTGACCATGACCATTCGGTTAAATCAACCGAGAAGACTTTTAGAAGCTTTAACCCATTTACTTAATTATATGATTAACAATAATAATAATAATTACAAGTAATATTATTAATAAATCTAACCAGATTGTTTTAGATATAATCTTTTAATTTAAACAACATGTTATTTTAACCAATAAGTTTGTTTTATATTTATTAGGAAGTTTATTAAATTAATTATGTGTATTTGTTTGATTTAAACAAGTTACTCGTTTAAAGTAAACAATTTTGGAAATTGTACATTGAAGCTTAGTTTCTCGGCAAATTTAACTACATTTTTCGATTAATATTACCTACTTTAGTTTTACCAACATACACTACTACACTACGTTGTTCTTACCACATTTTTCTTAGCCCACCACAAAAAAAAAACTATCGGTTAAAAATTATTTTCTGCGTGCATGAAATGAATACAAGGTAAGGTCGAGTATTTCAGTATTTATTTCTAAATTCTATGATGTCATTTTTTCCTCAACAATTTCCCAACAATAATGTTTTAAGCTTACCATATATGAACATATATACAGTATACACACTAGGTTATCAGCCGAGAAAGATGTCAAGGATAATAGAGGTCTTTTGTTCCGTCTCGTAGGTAGTCTCCATCTCTATTCTCATGTTGGCATGTTAGTATTCATTTTTCATTCTCTCTGGAAACCTATTATCATTCTCATGGCTCTACAGATATGTACTTTTGAACAGAACGTCCTCTTGCGAAGGACTGTGAGCTGGAGTAAAGGATGCGACTTATGTGATTGTCTGTGCAAATGTTTATGGATGATCTATTGTTCGGTGATTTGTAATTCCTACACTAGCGTCGAAAGAAGCAAAGTAACTTAACATTAAACCATTAATGTATTTCTTTGTTGTAAATTTTCTCCTTTAATGGTTGTTTCTCTGGTAAGAGTGTCTACGACAAGAGCAATAGTGAGCAAGAGCGTAAGACCATGGCAGGTCATTAGTGCCAATTACGAGCAGGACCATAAGACTATTGCTAGAGCGTCAAAAATTAAGAAAACCTGTGCACAACCGCACGCAACCGAAATCAGAACATCCACCAACCCTTTGTGCAGCGCGCACAACATCTCAACATCATCGTCATGTCGGTCCGCAAAATGCAACAACAAAATACATTAGAGGACCCACATCAAGTCAACAAGAACCAGAGCAACGACGATGAACATCATCACGCCACCTGAGTAGCGGTGGTTGCGACCGAGAAATACGAATTCTCGTATAGAGCCTGCGCACAACATCTAATCATCATATTCATCTCGGTCCGCAAAATGCAACAACAAAATACATTAGCGGACCAAGAGCAAGTCAACAAGAACCAGAGCAACGACGATGACACCATCACGCCACCTGAGTAGCGGTGGTTGCGACCGAGAAATACGAATTCTCGTATAGAGCTCAGGGATGGAAAATGAAATTTTTCAATTGTACTGAAATCCGGAATAAAATTGTACTGAAATGATGTCAGTTGTACCGAAAACGAATTTTGTATGAAAAAAAATCAATAATTCAGCTATTTATGTAAAAGTTTTCCAAAGTATTTTATGTAAAAAAATCAAAGCAGAAATGATCAGTTTGTCTTCTTATAAAGATTATAAATAAATATAAATAGAAAAAAAATACTGGCGCAAAATTTTAGTTGAATTATTACGATGTTAAAGCTGTTTTAGTTTGAAACTAAGTTAAAATGACGATTTTGCAAGTTTTAATAATATAGCGTCATACTTTCTATACCCTTTTATTAAAGTTTAAACCACCGAATACCTATTTTATTTGTTTAGTATCATGTTATTAGCAAAAACCACAAATCGTCTGTTTACTTAGTTTTTTGCAAGAGCTGTCATTGTTTTAGGTATGTTCAGAAGCAATTTATTAAGAAAATTGCTTTAGTACGATACTAGTTAGAAAATATTTAAAATTAAGAATGAGTTAGTAAGCTATTTCAAAGTTAGCAAATTGTTAAGTAGTATCATACTAATACCTTAATAATAGGCTGTTTAAAATTTTGCGTCATTATCTTCATTTTAAAAGTGCATAACTATTGTATTGTATTGTATTGTATTGTATTGTGGTGACGAAACTAAATATTTTACTTGTGCATTTTTCGGCATCAGCTTATACAAAAAAAAATTGAAATATAAAACTAAAATTCACAAATTAATATCTTAAAAATGCACAGCCGAAAAACCGCAATCACATCCACAAGTTTACAATTTAGTGTTTAGTAAACAAAACAATGCGATGTCTGAAAAAAAGCTGATCGATAAAGAGCCAGACAAGCAAGACGCCATCAAGAAGTGAAAAAAACAGTAATTAAGAGTTATAATGGCTTACAGCTGAGAGTTATTTTTCTTGTATGAAAATGAATGCGTTTAGGCCAAAATGATGTATTCAATTCAACTTTCAATTTCCTTTTATGTGCTTTTGTTTATTTTTGTGAAATACATAAAATTGGAAATTTTGAAATTGTACTGAATTGAGACAAATTGTACTTTTGTACTTGTACAAACTCAATTGTATCGAATTCGGTACAATTGTACCGAATTTTCCATCCCTGATAGAGCTTGCGCACATAGACCAACCCTTGGTACACAGAGCAACAACGTTGAGATCATCACCACCTGATGAACGGTGGTTGCGACCGAAAAATACGAATTGACTCGTATGGAAGGTAGGATCGCAGCACAGAGCGAGAGCTACAACAACAAACACACTACCGGACCTAGAGCAAGTCATCATGAGCATCGACAACGAGCAACAACAACAACATAACTGGAGCCAAAGGAATGAAAATCCTTCAACGCAGCTGCAACACTGGGCAACTCATCCTTTCGGTCAGCTGTTGTTGCGACCGAGAAATAGGATTCTCTAATTGAAGCAGCAGAGTTCGCATCGAGCACTCGACTAGAGCGGTCGACTTTTGGAGCATTTGACCAGAGCGGTCAAAAATTCGAATTCGAGCATTGGTGCAGAGCGGGAGCATTTTACAGTCCACTATAATCAATTAAAATAAATGTAGCAAGTATTTGAGCATTGTCTTTTTTTTACCAAAAAGGTTCTGAGCTTTCCGAACATTTGGTCCAATCGAGCCAAATAAGAATCGGTGCCTAAGTGCAAAGGCAACAAATAGTGCGTAATTTTTGAAACAGTGCGTTTTTAAAAAAAAACAAGTGCGGTGCAAACTTTTAAAGGCATAATTGCCAAACATTTAAAAAAAAACAAAATTTCGTGCAGTGCTTTTTTTAAGGCTTTCGGCCAGACAATTAAAAAAAAATATATCATTCAGTGCAGTTAAATTGTGCAACATTTCTGCATTAGAGCGTTTAAAAAAAAAAACAATTTCTTACAATAAGAGCTCGATTCCTTGCGCATTATAGTTACTTCCGAAGGGTCGACCTGAGTTTCTATAGATGCGTACGGTCTTACGGCATAGAGCAAAAAATTAAAAATAAGAGCAGTACAAAATCAGAATGGGTGACTTGGCAAGACGTGACGTTTTTCGTGCATCCATTTTGCGGATTTCAAAAGCCGTTTCGGACAACAGCTTCGTCGAATCAGACGAGGCCTTGGCTAGGACGAAAATTGAGGCAATCGAGCACGCCTACGAGAAACTACTGGGAGAGCACATGTCATTGGTTCAACAAGCCAAAACCCCAGACGAATTATTAGCGCACGACAATTACCTTGCTTCTGTGGAGGAAGCGCAACACATCGCCATCGCAGGATTAAGAGCACGAATAATCCAAATCGAGCGACAGAGCACGGCCACCGATACACCAGGTAGCCAATCCACCAGCCAGGCGAACGTCATCCAGGTACGGCAAGAGCGGCCAGCAAAAATACCAACTTTCAAGGGCGACTTCACTAAATGGCTAGAATTCCGTGACCAGTTCATCACGGAGGTGCACGATAATGCCTCAATGGCGAACGTAACCAAAATGCGTGAGCTGAAGCAGGCACTTGAGGGCGCACCTGCCAGGATCATAAGCAGATGGCAGGTAACTGAAGGCAATTATAACGACGCCTGGGCGAAACTAAATGAGGTCTTCGACAATAAGCAAAACATTGTCGATGCTCACCTCAACGCATTGCATGCAATTCCTAACGTTTCAGGGGACGAATGCAAATCGAGAGCAATACGAGACCTGGTCAATGAGGTTAATGTGCATTTAAGCTCGCTGCGCCTACTTGGGCTTGACATCTCATCTTGGGACCCGATCATCGTTAACATGCTAAGAGCTAGACTAGATGTTGAAACTAACCATGCTTGGCAGATGACTCGTGAAGACGTTCGACAAATAGCCAGCCTGGAGAAGTTCCTTCAATTCTTAGAGCGTAGAGCGTAGGGGTGCTGATAGGCCGTCAACAAGTGAGCAGAGCAGAGGCATAGTTACCACTCAGAAGCCAGCAGGTGGAAACAAGAGCGATGTTTCCCGTAAGTGCCCGTTGTGTAAGTCGCAACATCCACTTTATCGTTGCGCTGACTTTCTGTCTCTTTCAATCCAGAGCAGGAATGAAAAGGTGCGAAGTTGGAAGCTATGTCCCAATTGCCTCAGAAGTGGGCATCTAGCACAAGGTTGCCAGTCGGGAACATGCCGCAGGTGCAATAAAAAGCATAATAGCGAGCTTTGTATGGAGCAGCGAGCCTCAGTAACTAGCCGTCCACTAGTTGCACACACCGAGCAGACGAGCCAATCAGGCAGTTCCGGAGCAACAAAGAGCCAGCCAACACCTACCGGAGTTGCAAAGAATCAGGCGCAAGCATAGCCACTAAAGCAACATCTATGCGCAGCGCAACCCAGTTGTTACGCAATTCAGGAGCATCGTAACAACGACATAGAGCAGACCAGTGCAGTGGTCGAGGGTGCGATACTGGCGACCGCACGCATCAAAATCAAGAGCGAAGCAGGGCAACCAATCGAAGCAAGAGCGCTTTTAGATTCAGGTAGCCAAATAAGTCTCATCACAGAGCGGTGCGTTCAGAGGATGGGACTAAAAAAGAGCAAGTGCGAGCTTACTGCGCAGGGAATTGGATCCAATGCTGGGGCGCGACTTACTGGCATGGTCAATACAACCCTACTCTCACGAATAGAGCCCACCTTTACAATGAGCTGCCAGATGTTCGTCATTGCAAAGATATCTTCGTATCTTCCAGCCAAAGACTTACAGCAAGTGCAACTGGCGCGCTTGAGCGACTTAAAACTGGCAGATGAAAACTTTACTAGGCCAGCAAAAGTAGATGTTCTCCTTGGAGCACAAATATGGGCGGAGACCATCAAGAGCAACATAAGGAGACATGCTTTTGGTCTAACAGCGCAGGACACGAGTTTTGGCTGGATTATATTTGGCCAACTCCAACCAATCCAAAACATTCGAGCAATGATGATAGAAACCAAGTCATCAGATGTGCTACTCGACACACAGTTGAGAAGATTTTGGGAGACGGAGGAGCTGAGCGAGCGACAAACTATGTCGCCGGACGATGAACAGGTCGAAGCCAATTTTAAGAGCACACATTGGCGCGATCCGCCCGGACGATATGTGGTCACCAATCCCATAAATCCACGAGCAGAGCAATTCTTCAAGAGCAAGACATTCGAGCAAATGATGCTAGAAACCAAGACATCAGATGTGCTACACGACACACAGTTGAGAAGTTTTTGGGAGATGGAGGAGCTGAGCGAGCGACCAGCCATGTCGGCGGACGATGAATGGGTCGAAGCCAATTTCAAGAGCACACATTGGCGCGATCCGTCCGGACGATATATGGTCACCATTCCCATAAATCCACGAGCAGAGCAGTTGGGCAGTACCAAAGCTGTCGCCATGAGGCGGTTTCTCCTACTAGAGAAGAGACTGAGCGCAGACGCTGAGCTGAAAGAGAAATACGTTAAATTCATGCGCGGATACGAGCAACTTGGACGCTGAAAACCATCACCATTCTTAGACTAGAGCTATGTGCAGCGGGTCTATTGTGCAAATTGATGGCGCAAGTCGTCGATTTAGGTTCATTTCAAGCTGTGCCAAGAACATTCTGGAGCGATTCACTGATGACACTTCATTGGATCACAAAGTTTCCGTACGAGCTAAAGACTTTGTGGCAAACCGAGTGAAATCCATTCAAGAGCTTTCCGAGAACCAACCTTGGAAATACGTTCCTTCCGGAGAAAACCCGGCTGACCTGGGTTTGAGAGGGATGACAGCAGAGCAGCTGATTCAATCGAGTCTGTGGTGGAATGGTCCATCCTGGCTCCAGAGAGAAGAGCAACATTGGCCACAGTTGCCAAAACAACTCAGTCTGAAACAACAAGAGCGAGCAGCGAAAGAGACAAGAGCAGCTGTTGTCGGAAACCTGACTATCAGCAGAGCAGCGAGCTTCAACATTGACGGCGTGTCTCTTCTTGAACGCAAGTCAACACTTCAGAGCGTGCTTAGAATAACCGCATTTGTGCTACGGTTCGTTCGAAATGCAAAAAAGCAAAACAATCATGGGGCAGTCCTCTCTGTAAGAACTATACCATTAATTTCTTCAATAGAGCGAGAGCAGGCGATCATTTACTGGGCAAGGATTGCCCAGTAGGAGGCGTACTTTAAAGAGCTGAAGCAACTCAAGCGCAATGAGCAGATAGAGAGCACGAGCACAATCTTGTCACTAAGTCCTTTTGTGGATTCTGACGAGATTCTAAGGGTCGGAGGACGTCTCCAAGCCGCGTCCCTTCCCTACCAGGCTATGCATCCTATAATTTTGCCAGCCAAGAGCAGATTAAGCGAGCTAGTTTTAAGAGAAGCACACTTCATCACGTATCACGGTGGAGTACAAATGAGCATGCAGTACATCCGGCAGAGGTTCTGGATTCCAACACTTCGCCGGCAGCTTAAGTTTCACATAGGGCGGTGCATTGCCTGTTTTCGGCAGAAACAGGCAGTATCAGAGCAACTAATGGGCAGCCTCCCACAAGACAGAGTGCAGCCAGCCAGAGCGTTCAGACATAGTGGTGTCGACTATGCTGGGCCAGTGCAAATCAAACCAATAGCAGGGCGATCAAAAGTAATTGAGAAGGGCTATATAGCCGTTTTTGTGTGCATGGTGACCAGAGCGATTCACCTCGAGCTCGTAAGCAATCAATCGACGGAAGCCTTTTTAGCAGCATTTCAAAGGTTCACCGGACGACGTGGCGCTTGTTCAGTGCTATGGAGCGACAACGCTACGACATTCGTCGGAGCAGACAGGAAGCTACGCAGAAGCGCAACAGATTGGGGTCACATACTACCAATCGAACAGATCAACCACATGGGCACAGAGTGGAAGTTCATTGTGCCAGGAGCAACACATACAGGTGGTATCTGGGAGGCAGGAGTTAAGTCGGTGAAATATCATTTGCGCAGAACGATGGGCACTCACCTTTTCACTTTCGAGACTTTGGCAACGTTGTTAGTGCAAATCGAAGCCTGCCTCAACTCCGGACCACTCAGCGCATTATCAGATGACCCGGACGACTTGAGCGCACTCACACCAGGTAATTTTTTGATCGGAGAGCAAATTGTGCAACCCCTAAGAGCGGACGTCCACGTCAGCGAGGTACCACAAAACCGGCTGGAAATTTGGAGCATAATCAACCAGATGCAACAGCATTTTTGGAAGAGATGGCAAGCCGAGTACCTCAATACATTGCAGCAGAGGTACAAATGGAATAAGAAGAGCGCTAACCTCAAGGTGGGAGACTTGGTTTTAATCAAGCAGGACAACATGCCACCCACCATATGGCCACTTGGTCGTATCACAGAAGTACGTACAGGAGCAGACGAACTCGTACGTAGTGCAGAAGTACGTACAGAGCACACGACATTGTCGAGACCAGTGCAGAAGCTTTGCGTCTTACCCAAGGACGAAGAGCAAAAAACCAATTGAGGCCACCCCTCAATTGGGGGGGGGGGGGGGAATGTCTACGACAAGAGCAATAGTGAGCAAGAGCGTAAGACCATGGCAGGTCATTAGTGCCAATTACGAGCAGGACCATAAGACTATTGCTAGAGCGTCAAAAATTAAGAAAACCTGTGCACAACCGCACGCAACCGAAATCAGAACATCCACCAACCCTTTGTGCAGCGCGCACAACATCTCAACATCATCGTCATGTCGGTCCGCAAAATGCAACAACAAAATACATTAGAGGACCCACATCAAGTCAACAAGAACCAGAGCAACGACGATGAACATCATCACGCCACCTGAGTAGCGGTGGTTGCGACCGAGAAATACGAATTCTCGTATAGAGCCTGCGCACAACATCTAATCATCATATTCATCTCGGTCCGCAAAATGCAACAACAAAATACATTAGCGGACCAAGAGCAAGTCAACAAGAACCAGAGCAACGACGATGACACCATCACGCCACCTGAGTAGCGGTGGTTGCGACCGAGAAATACGAATTCTCGTATAGAGCTTGCGCACATAGACCAACCCTTGGTACACAGAGCAACAACGTTGAGATCATCACCACCTGATGAACGGTGGTTGCGACCGAAAAATACGAATTGACTCGTATGGAAGGTAGGATCGCAGCACAGAGCGAGAGCTACAACAACAAACACACTACCGGACCCAGAGCAAGTCATCATGAGCATCGACAACGAGCAACAACAACAACATAACTGGAGCCAAAGGAATGAAATTCCTTCAACGCAGCTGCAACACTGGGCAACTCATCCTTTCGGTCAGCTGTTGTTGCGACCGAGAAATAGGATTCTCTAATTGAAGCAGCAGAGTTCGCATCGAGCACTCGACTAGAGCGGTCGACTTTTGGAGCATTTGACCAGAGCGGTCAAAAATTCGAATTCGAGCATTGGTGCAGAGCGGGAGCATTTTACAGTCCACTATAATCAATTAAAATAAATGTAGCAAGTATTTGAGCATTGTCTTTTTTTTACCAAAAAGGTTCTGAGCTTTCCGAACAAAGAGTCCTAATTGATTTAAATAAAAATAATTGTATTTCGTTCAAATGTAGATACTTAATTTGTGACTTACAAAAAGATTGCGATACAGGAGTCCGTAACATCTCAATCATGTTTTTTTAAGGATTTTAAAGAACTTGACGTCATCGGTGTTTGACCCGTAGGTTAAAGGACCTTATTTTGGCGGTTAAATAATGGCGGAATCAAATAATTTATATCTGTGGCCATAAGACAGAGTAGCTTATGTCGAAATAAGCAATTTATCTGTTTTTCAATGGATATTCATAAGCACTTTGAAATCCATATTTCTGTCTTCATCATCATCATCGGCTCGACAACCGGGTTCCGGTCCTGGCCTCTTTCAACAAGTCTCTCCACCTATCCCGGTCTCTAGCCGACGCCATCCAGTTGCGCACCCCAAGGCTTCGGGCGTCCTGGTCTACGCCATCTCTCCAGCGCAAGCATGGTCTACCACGCTGTCGTCTACCATAGAATGTACCACAAAGAACTTTCCGAGCAGGTTCCTCTTCGCTCATGCGAGCTAGGTGCCCTGCCCACCGGAGTCTACCGAGCTTAATTGTCACGATATCTGCTTCTAGGTAGATTGCGTACAGTTCATGATTGTACCGTCTCCGGAATCGTCCTTCCTCACATATGGGGCCAACAATTCTACTTAAGACTTTTCTCTCGAACGCAGCTAAGAGGTCGGAGTGCCTTTTGCTAAGCACCCAAGTCTCGGATCCATATGTGAGTACTGGCAGGACCATGGTCCTGTACAGCAGCAGTTTTGAAGTTATGTTGAGATTTCTGGATTTGAAGAGCTTTGACAGACTGTAGTAGGCTCTGTTGGATTTGAGAAGCCGCCCGCGTATTTCTTCTTCTATATTTTTATCGGCTGCTACTTTTAACCCAAGGTATTTAAAGGATTGCACCACTTCAAATTCGTGCTCCGCAACCTTGATTGTTTGACCAACTGTTCCTCTCGCATTCGACGCCACCATGTACTTTGTTTTACCTTCACTAATGTGCAGCCCCAGATTTTGTGCCGCCTGCTCGATCTGGATGAAGGAATCGTGTACAGCTTGTTCGGTTCTTCCGATGATGTCAATGTCGTCTGCGTAAGCCAGTAACTGGCTGGATCTGTTGACGATGGTCCCTTTTCTTGCCGTGCCAGAGTCACGGATTGCTTTCTCCAACGCCAGGTTTAAGAGGAGGCAGGCCAAACCGACCCCTTGTCGGAGTCCATTATAGATCTTGATTGGTCTAGATAGCAATCCGGCTATTTTTACTTGGCTTGTTACGTTGGTCATGGTCAACCTACATAGACGTGTCAATTTATTTGGGATGCTGAATTCTCTCATGGCTTTGTAAAGTTCTACCCTGGCTATGCTATCATATTCGGCCTTAAAGTCTATAAACAGATGGTATGTTGGGATGTTAAATTCTAGACATTTTTCCATCGCCTGCATAAGGGTAAAGATCTGATCAGTTGTTGATTTGCCTGGAATGAAACCACACTGATATTGTCCGATGACGGTTTTAGCGTATGGGGTTATCCGGTCTTGTAGGATAGAGGAGAGTATCTTATAGGCGGTACTCAACAACGTGATACCTCTATAATTGCTGCACGTTGTGACATCTCCCTTCTTATGTATGGGGCATATTATGCCTTTTCGCCAGTCTTCTGGCATTTCTTCCTGCTCCCATACGTGCACTATAATATCATGAATTGCTTGACGTAAGGCTGGCCCGCTGAAGTAGTGGAGCCTCCACTTCTGCAGTGAGCTGACCATTTAGCAATTCATTGAAGTACACTTCCCATCGCTCCAGTATGCTTTCAGGATCGGTGATCAGATTTCCCTCTCCGTCCTTGCAGTATGTGCAGCGTGGTGTGTACTGCGTCATGTTTCGGACGGATTGGTAGAACTTCCGCGCCTGGTGCGGACCTCGCTCTCGGCTGTTTTCTATTTCACAGATTAGGTTCTTCACCCAGGCTGATTTCTTTTGTATGTGAAGCCGTTTTTCTGTTCTTCTAAGCTCTTTATATTCCTCTTCGCGTGCCCGCGTTCTATGAGATTGTTGCATTGCTCGGTACGCAACATTCTTACGTTCAGTCGCTAGCTTGCATTCATCATCAAACCAGTCGTTTTACGACTGCTGCCTAAGATGGAGTTGGCAGTACTAATGACAGTATTTTTAAGACGTGTCCACTTTTCATTTACGCCCAGCATACTGGCTCGAGGACTTACTCTCCCTAAGTCAGGTGTTTCTAGGGCGAGTCCTAACGTATTACCAAAGGTGTTACTGGTGTTTTCATTACGCAGGGCAGCCGTGTTGATTCGAACCTGATCGGCGGATGCAATGCGTCTTCGCAAGGCAATCCGCCCTCGGAAAACCATACCAACAAGATAGTGATCCGAGTCGATATTGGCACCTCGGTACGTTCGTACCGTCATCAAGTTCGAGTAGTGGCGACGGTCTATCAACACGTGGTCTATTTGGTTACGAGTGACTCCATCAGGTGATACCCAGGTGGCTTTGTAGATATCTTTACGCGGGAACCTGGTACTCGCAACGACCATGTTTTTCGATGCTGCCAATTCTAAGACTCGAAGTCCCTTGTCATTAGTGTTCTCATGCAAACTATGGGTGCCTGCGTAATGCCTGAATACCGGCTCCCGACCTATTTTTGCGTTCAAATCCCCAAGGATGATTTTAACATCATACCTTGGACAGGCATTGAGGGCCCTCTCGACTTGTTCGTAGTAAGTCTCTTTTTCTTCGTCTGAGGACTCCTCCGAAGGTGCGTGAACGTTAATGAGGCTGATGTTCGTAAATTTGCCTCGCACGCGAAGGGTGCATAGCCTTTCGCTTATAGCGTTAAAGCCGATGATAGTAGACTTCATTTTTTCGCTGACTAGGAAGCCTACCCCGAGCAAATGGTGTTTTGTATGACAGCTGTGGTATATGTCATATTCTTTCTTCTGTAAAACACCATTCCCTGTCCATCTGATTTCTTGAAGAGCTGTTATGTCAGCTTTTTACTTTGACAGGGCATCGGCTAGCTGCTGAGCAGCTCGAGCTCTATAGAGCGATCGTACGTTCCATAAGAAAATTCGTAAATCGTTTTTCCTTTTTCTTTGCGTGGGTTGTTGTCGTGAGATCAGTCCGTTTCCGAGGCTTGTTGTCGGTCTCGTAATTCTTTTAGTTTTACGGGACAGGGAATTAACCTGTCGCCAACCTGAGGAACCAGCCTGATCATATTAGCCAAACCTTTTTTAAAAGGCTTGTTTCTAGCGGCCGCCGCGGAGAGGCTATGATCACACTTCCACCAGTCCCGAATAGTTACGGCACGTGCATGTTTTCGTATGCTACATGTTGTTCCCCCTATTCGTCTGATGGCTGACCGCCTTCTGTTGCTTTCAGTATGTCAAAAATGTTTCAGATACACCCTTTGTGAATCAGAGCAATTTATAAAAAAACTATTGTTATAAAAAAGCTAGAAGGCCATGGAGCATTTACAAATGGTGATATGCGTGGAAGACATCCTGGTCCTAAAAGACTCTCTGCTAAAAAAGAAAATGAAATAATTACATTTATAAACAGTTTCCCATTTTATGAGTCCCACTACACTAGACGAGACACTTCTAAAAGATATTTGGCAATTGATTTATCAATCGCTGAATTATTTCGGCTCTTTTCGGAAAAAACATGATCCAGTTTCACTTTCAAAGTTCTCAAAAATTTTCAACAACCTTAACTTAAAATTTAAAAAACCTAAATTAGACACTTGTCACAATTGTGGAGTCCTAAAAATGAAAAGTGATGTTGCTTCTGATATAAGCCGTGCGAATCTTATAAAAGAACAAGAAAATAACCACTTAGAAGCAGATACTTTTTATAAGTCAACAGAATTAGACAAACGCTGAAAACAACAAATCTTTAAAAGTTCTAACATTCGACCTGCAACAATGCGTCCCAACACCTTTTTCAAGGTCCTCAAGTTGATTCTATAAACGTCCATTATGGACCTATAATTTAACTGTTCATGACTGTATAACCGGGCAGCCAGTAATGTTATATGTGGCATGAGGCAGAAGGAAATCGTGGTGGAAATGAAATTTCTTCATGTTTGGGGTGGCCGTGGCGCGATGGATGTGTGCTCGCCTGTGAACCTCATGATCACAGGTTCGATCCCTGCCGTCGTCTATGTCTTCTTTAATTCCATTAAAAACCTTCTTAAATTGTCATCAATGGGTTGCTGGTTTACTCATTGCATGTTGTTCAGGCATAACACTAACAACATGTAATTGAGTTAAACTAGTATGCCTAACAAGGATGAACACGAATAAAATAATGTGAATTATAAGCGACATAGAAATAAGACACGGCATTCTCCGCTTTAGTTCAGCCGCCATCCCTGGAGATAAAAATATCTGAGACAACCACCAACAGTCTCAGAACATCGTGCCACACATCTTTCCTATCCTTCTTTCTCTTCCATAACTTCACGCCCGCGCTGTGTTGAAACATTTAAAGGGTAATCATAATCCCTTGAGCGCGGGTAGATTATAAAAAAAAAAAAATGTGTTTTCAAACAACTTCAAGACCTTCCATCAGACACTAAACACGTTATCCTCTATAGTGACTGCTGTCCAGGACAGACTAAAAATTCTTTCATTGCTTCAATGTTTGACACTTTTGTGCAACTTAGCATCAACTTGGAGAACAGTGATCATAAACTTCTTCTTCTTGGACACACTCAGAAGGAAAGAAAAAGCGCACAACAGTTCGAATACATCATCTTCGTGATTGGTACCAGGTGGGTGTTAAACACAAATTTCACGTTCAAGAAATGAATCAAGACCAGATTTTCAATTTCTCAGCAGTTTCTAAAGAAAAATTTGTGTGGCGGAAGGTTGACAACGATGGTCAGAACTCAGAAGTTCTGTTGGCAAAATATAAAGTGGATGAGGTTCACGAAGGAGTTCGCTCAACGATACAGAAGAATTCAGGACGCTGAACATAAGACGCCGTGGGTTCAATTCCATAAAATTTAAGAATTTAAATAACGAAAAGAAAAAGCAGGATTTACTGGACATGCTTCCACTGATTGACAGTATTTACCATCCTTTTTATCCAAATCTAAATGCTAGTAATAAACTTGGAGAATTTCATCCAGACTTAACCGAAGCTGACGAAGATGAAGCCTCTGCTTATATCTAAGTTTATAATGTATCATTTTAAACTCTCATTTTGTATTGGTTTTAGTTCCTTTATTTCTTACATTTCGCAAATCTAATGAATTTTGTACCTTTTTTGTTGCTTTAAATGAATTTTGATAATAAGAAAAGAGTTTTTTAACTTAAAATATTAAAAATAATGTATTGAAAATAAAAAAAGTTTTGCCGTATGTCTATTTATTTTAAGATCTCGAATTTGACATAAAATCTTAAGTCAACTTAAGGAACGTTTTTTCTTTTTTATAGATTTAAAAGAACTTATGTTACTTAAGACATTCTTTTTTTCAGTTTGGTTTTTACATAATATCTTAAGTATAAAACTGCATTTTTTTCTATTTTCCTACCATCCGATTTCCACGAAATAGGTAAAAATTACAAATTTTACAACTCTGCACAAAAAAAGTTTTAAATTACAATTAATAGAAATTTTAGATAAAAATCAATTTTTCTCAAAATCACTATTTTCGACATAAGCTACTCTTATTGCCACAGATATAGATCTGGATTGGATAGTTTCCCTCCCATTCTTCTGAAGAGTTATTTTTCAAAGCTGCCAAAACCACTGTGTAAAAATTGCCATCTTTTCTTTTATGTTGGTCTCACTCATTTCCAGTAGATTGAAAACATCGTTTGTCCAGCTTTATCTTTTTCCCTCTCTAACTATCGTCCAAATGCGCTCATGTCCCTTCTTTCCAATGCAATAGAATAAATTTAGACGTAATTTCGCCTAAAAAGAGTTGAGCATCGTCAGCGTAGCGTTCAGTTGTATCGAAGAGTATTTTAATAGCATAGGACCGGATATAGACTCTTGTGGGACTCCATTTTATATTGATAATAACTGTGACCGTTTCGCTTAGCTGTGACACATTGCTGTCTTCGATTAAGATACGAACAAATTAATTTTGTTCAATTTGTTCAGAATTTAAATTCAGTTTTAGATTCCTACAAAGAGTCGATAGCTTTTGAAAAATCAGGAAGCATTAGAACAACAAGATGGTGTTAATCAAGGGTACTTCTTCTGATTTGTTTTGTTTGCCTTAAAGCCCAATTGGTTCTTAAAAAATAATATATTCATATGGTTTAAATTCACAGTCCATAAGGACATCATTCATACATGCTTCACTTATCACAGCTCAAGTTTACATAGTCATTCGACTTCTAACAAACTCCTCACAGTAAAATTGTTATTACGGCCGATTTCAATGTACACAATTCTTTGTGGCTGCGCTATTCTGGTCAGAAAATACCCGTAGGAAGGTATGTCGAGATTTGTTCAGAGTTAAACAACTTGACTCAGCTTGTTCACTAGCCTACTCGAATTTCTTACGTTTCAGGTCAATTTGCAAGCACTTTAGACTTTTTTCTTAACTCTGACCCTGGCAAATACACTTTTAATGTCTTATCACCACTAGGAACATCCGATCAATATATCATATCTGCGCATTTCTCATGCCAATAAAATCCAGTAAGAGAAATAATTCTCTAGAGAACCGTTTGGCAATACGAGAAAGCCAACTGGGATGGCCTCAATGATGAAATCAAGAATTTAAATTGGTCTGGTCGCTATGCTTCCTCGATAGTGACGTGAACTCCAGCGCAGATATGATTACAAATTTAATTCTTTTCGGACTGCGAAATTGTATCCCCAATATGGAAAAATCTGTCAAATCGAAAGAGAAATTGTGGTTTGATTGGAGCTGTAAAGAGTTCATTAGGGTTACAGAAGTAAGTTTTCGATATTATAAAGCTACTGAGGAACACCGGAATAAGCTA
This sequence comes from Philhelius festivus, assembly GCA_963931855.1. Lineage (NCBI taxonomy): Eukaryota > Metazoa > Arthropoda > Insecta > Diptera > Syrphidae > Philhelius > Philhelius festivus. Next base: position 183,975,424 of record OZ007555.1, read on the forward strand.
GAAGAACATGTGACATGACCACAATAATTATGGCAATTACGGCTTCTTAATGACCGGCAGTATGGCTTTCGTAGTAATAGGTCCACTGGTGATCTGATTGTACATCTCACCGCACAGTGGCACAAGAACGGCAGCGGATGATAAGATCATTCAATTCTGATCGCTGCCGTTCTTAATCAATATCCAAAGTGGAAGAATATGCATTTGGAAACGAATATGAGAAGCTGGGAGTACTGCCGTTAACAAAACATTTAAATAGACTAGAAGGCTCAGGCAAAAGATCATTGATGAATATGAGAAAGAGAGCCGGAGACAAAACAGAACCCTGTGGAACACCAGAATTTATTTTATGAACTTCAAACTTAAGACCATCCAACACAACTTGTATTGAGTGTTTCGAAAGGTAGTTTCTTATTCATCAAAGAAGGGATTCATCATTACCAACTGCTGCTAGTGATTTCGATAAGAGAGCTTGAAATATCAAGTACAACAAGGCTTTAATCAAATTCTTTGCTGGATATGGAACTTTGTTCTCAATGAGCTAAAATCAAAAGAATTTCTAAATTAAAGAAATAAACGAAGTAGATACTTAGGAATCACACTCTATTTATGGACATCCTTAACTTAAAAGGGAAACTCAGTTTAACCTAAACTAAAATCAAGAGGAGATATAGTTAGTTTGATGAATCAAAGGATAGTCGGTTTTTATGCACCTTTAACACCACTAGAATTTGTTCTTACTCTTAGATATGTTTTACGATTGAGCATGTCTTCATCATCTGTAAGGCTCACCCTCTTTAAATATAATACCATCTAGACACCTTGTACGTTCATTTTTCCTCACACTTAAAATTATAAACAAGCACCCATGTCAGATAGCCAGTGGCTTCCTGTATGTATACAAGTTCATTTCGCATATAGTATTATGAGGATACTCTATTTTAGTGTGCAAATCAAGGCAATTACTTGAGGGCATACTAATGACCGTAATAATACACGTTGATGTTGATGGATTATCCTTTCGCATCCGTTTTTCAAAGCCGGAGCCAACATACACAACAATGAAAATACTCAGCCATACCTAACAATAACAATAAGACACATTATAGCTCAGCTATGGTCGTCAATATAAATCTATGAAGACCTGACATTATAACTTGATCGATGACAATGGACTTCCCTCTCATATGTGTGGTGTGCGGAATAGCCTTAACCTGGTCTTCGTCTATAGAATGATATACCACACTCTCACACACACACACAAAATGTTCGGGTATATCCTTATCATTAAAGTTGTTCCTTTAATAGGACAAGTAGCAAAGCTTTCGTTAAAAATGTCAATCGAGGGTATTAATCAATCTTAATACGAATATCGAGAAGATGAAAATAAAAGTTTTGCAATTTTATCTTTTCATCAGTCCATCAAAATGTTGAAAATATTTTTTTTGTCGACCAAGCGGAGGAGAAAAGGTTTTATTCATTGCCAAATGGGTTTTTCCATGCACTGAATTAATCTGTTTCTAACTTAAAGGAGCTTTATTGATACTTTTCTTCACTTTGCAGACAAAAAGATGGGGAATTTTGTAAGCAGAAAGAAAGACCAGAATACCCTTAAATTAAAGGCTTTAAAGCTTAAACTCAGTTCTTGAAATTTTGTTTCCGCAATTCTATTTTTCGATTATGCCACAGTCTTAACGTTTGGATGGATTTTCTATAGCTATATTACCTAGTGTTTTTTGATAATTAATTAAATTCATCACCAGAAAAAGTATCGTAGATTAGAAATTGGGTAAGCTTACTCCTTTACCAACTCTTTGAGCCAAAAAATTACCGATGTCACCACTTAAATGGTTGCAGAAGTCAGAAAGTTTAACAAAAACAAAACTACTTAGCCAACCTACTACCTTATGTTAAGTAATACTTAATTAAATGGTGATATGCCTTATTACAACAGACGGATTTTCTTCTTTTAGCTTTGATAAGACTTTTGCAGTAGGAACTGCTAGATTCGACTACCGCCCAAACGGCTTCTTTAAACTTGGTGGGAGGTAAAAATAGGATGCCATGTGATTCAAGCAAATATTGGTTTATGCAAGAATAAACATTATAAGTCTTTGTAGTGGTTTCTTAAAAAAATAAGCTTTTATATACAAAATGAAGAAAAAATTTTGTTACGTCAACTCAAAGTTTTTATTATTGTAAGAATAAGACATAAATTTCCAAACAAAAATATTGAGTCGTTTTTGATATATTGAATTTTTCAAAAAAAAAATTGGTTTTTTTTTAAGTTTAATCTTCTCTATAAGAAATTTCATTAAAATCCGTTTTGCCGATAATGAGAAATTCAAAATTCGAAAAAATGGTTCTATGATAGGTACAGTCAGCAATATATACATTTCAAAAAAAAATTCTTAAATTATAGATCATAAGAATTAATCGAAATAAAAAAATTTTATGAAGATTCTCGGAACCGTTTTCGAGAAAAATACGATTTTCGAAAACCATTTTTAACATTTGTATGGTGGGTACCTTTATTTTTAGGTAAAATAAATTTTTTTCTCAAATCTTGTAGACTGTATTTAGAAACTTTAATTTATAAAGTTTAAAAAAAATCGAGCATGTTGTTTTCCAAATATTGAGTTTCCAAGGAAAAATTTTTAAAAAATCCAAAAAAACTAAAATGCACGACTGGATTGCACGAACTTGCTCTTATGTAAAAGTACTTTGGAATTCAAAACACATTTTATAAATATATGTATATTGGAATTTAAAATACATTTTATAAATATATATAAAACATGTATGGAATTGCTCTCTGATTTCCGGAAAAGTATGAATTCACGCAAGCAAAGTTTAAAATCGTTTTATTATAAAAGTAATTTTTTATATAAGAAATGTCTTTAAAATTTTTCGAGAACAAAATTTGGGATGTAAATTTTAAGTATTTGATAGTATAGATTTTAGGAAAGAGTTTCAAAAAATAATAGCCCACACGTTTTAAAGATATTGATTTTTCAAAAAAAAATGGATTTTTTTTTTCAAGAAACCCAAAAAAATATTTTTTGAATATTTTTATATACAATATTATTTTAAACTTAAGAGGGCTATTGCTGAAAATTTTTGGTTAAGATCGTTAGTGCCATTAATGGAAAAGTCGAAAATCAAAAAAACGGTTCTACGAGTATGACAAGTACCATTAATAACATTTTGCCCCATAATTTTTTTTAACAAAAATGTAGTGCATCTCCATAATATCACACATAATTTTTTTTTATCAAAATCGGTAGAGCCGTTTTCGAGATAAATAAGATTTTGCAATAGACATGGACTACAATTTGGTCGAAAAAAAATGTTATTAACCCTACCTACTCTCAAGGAACCGTTTTTTGATTTCGACTTTCAAATCAATGACTAACGATTCGAACACAAATTTTTACACAAGAGCTCGTTTGAATTTTTTTTTCTGGATTTTTTGGATTTTTGAAAAAAAAAGATCAAAATTATAATCTTAAAAAATAAATAGCTTGAAAATCAGTGAACGATTAGAAAAAATTTAAGGGAATTTATTATATAAAAAATGTATTTAATAATAAATGCGATTTTTTTGTTTTTGCTTGAATCAATGCTTTTCTGTTGAAAATTCTGTTGAATTCCAAAGTACCTTTACATAAAAGCTGAGACCAGTCGTGAGATCCAGTCGTGTATTTTAATCATTTTATTTAAGTCGCTAAAGCAGGTTAATTAGTATTTGGAGGTAAATATATAGAAAACCATGCGATTGTTTTAGCAAATATGCAAGAACGAACATTTTTAATATCTGCAGAGTTTTCTTTTAAATAGTTTTTGTTTCATAAAATTGTTAAAACATCTTAAGGAAAAATGTTGGTATTCAACTTTAAGGTTTTACTATTCTATAAATAAAAATTTATTTTCAAAAAAATTATCAATCTGTTTTTTTTTTTTTTTTTTAAATCCAAAAATGTTGTTTTTTAAGTATGCAATATTTCTTAAGTTTTAAGGCATTTCTGCATACAAATTTCATCAAATCCGTTATGTCGATAGGGAAAAAGTTGAAAATAGAAAAAAAAGATTCTATGGTTGGTACCGCAATTATAGATATAAAAAATTAAGCGAAACCAGAAAACCATTTTCGAGAAAAATAAGATTTTCGAAAACGGTTTTTGAAAATTTGTCTATAATTAAAATTTGGATATAATTGATATTTTGTGATAAAAAAAATATTTTATATAATTGTAGTTATGAATTATCAAATTTTTTCACAACTTCTTATGTTAGAAGATTTTTTTTTTTTTTGGATTTTGGAAGTTTTTAAGGCAAAAAATATTTTTTGTTAAAAAAAAAGAAGAATATCAAGCGAGTTGTTAGTCTGTAGTCAAACAGTCTGGGCACGTCGGGCACGTTGTAGAAAATATTCTTTTTTTTTTAGAAACTGAGACTGACAGTGCTTATTCCTTTGAGCTTCACTTTTTGAATTAATTTGCTGTAATTTGTTTAGATTGCATCCAAAGAAACTTACTTTTTGATATAAGCCCGTTCCAAAGATATCCGCTAATACACGATTTTCAAAAAAGCATCTGGAGCAATTTTCAAAATTAAAAATTAATAATTCCTTTTGAATATCCAAGAAAAATAAGAAAAATCCACATTAATATTCTAAGCATTAAATTTGATCTGAAAAGTTTTGCAAGAAACCCTTCCTCTCCTACACTAGCTCAAACGCAAAATTAATCACGATGTCTTATTCAAAAGGTTTCTGTTTCTGTTACAATGAATATTTCCTTTTTTTAGTTTAAATTTTATTCGATGGCAAAAATATACAAAAAAAGTTACAAACAGACTTAGCTCTTAAATTTTTGAAATTTCTTCGATCTTATTGATACGCACAAATTTATACTTTGCAAAAATTTCACTTAGGTTTATAAAAATTCAAATGTAAAACTAGTATTTTGTCCAAAATCCCTTTGCTGTCCTAATCGCCTTCATCCGTCGTGGTAGGCTTTCTGCGAGTTTTCACAATAGCTTACGGGAATTCGATTCCATTGTTCCTTTGCTCTCTCCCAAAGAACGGTTAACGAAGAAGCGGGTGAATTGTACTCGTTGTGCAGAGCTGACTTCAAATAGGCCCAAAGATTTTCAATTGGGTTCAAATCAGGACTTTGAGCTGGCCACTCTAGTACAGAAAACGGTTGCTCCAGCAACCATTTTTGAACTTTCATTGCCATATGCTTTGGGTCACGGTCATGTTGGAATACTAAACTGTTCTGATTTACTGGAAGGCTTTCCATGGTTTTCGTTAAGTATCGTTGTAGAATATTTTTATATATATACTGGTCCATTGGGCCATCCACTAGGTGCAGTTCGCCTACACCGTAAGCACTCATGCAACCCCAAAGGACAATTGAACCTCCTCCATGTTTGATAGTTTGCTTAACGTGTCTGGCTTTTAAGGATTCTCCCTCCCGTTTCCAGGCCCATGATCTTCCATCGGTGCAATATCTGTTAATTTTCGTTTCGTCTGACCAAATAACGTTTCTCCAATCGCTATAAGACCAATCTGCATGATTTCTCACAAATGCAAGTCTAGCTTTGACATTCTTCTTCGATAATGCCGGTTTCTTCTTTCTTTCTATAGCCTGAAGTTTAAGATGGTGAAGAGCTCGACGAGCAGTCCATCTGCTGACTCGTCGTCCTGTAGCTCTTTCAAGCTCCTTAGCTGCTTCTGAGGCGGTTGAAACACTTTGGGACATCACATAGCGCACTAAGCAACGTTCATCTTGCACGGAGAGGCTTCTGGGCCGACCTCCTAGGTTTTTTTCTACACAGCGACAAAATCTTCTCCTTAATCTCACAACAGTGGTTTGGCTTACTTCGTATTTTCGAGCCAAAAACCGAGTTGTTTTTCCTTGCCTCAACCAATTAACAATTTCAGATTGCAAGTTTTTCGAAAGTGATTTCATATTATTCTACAAACAGACTGCAACACTTGCGGATAACTGACTGATGGTTCTGAGTTTTAGTATCAACCTGGACTAAGTTATGTTAAACTTGCTGCATAATTAGCGAAATATGTGTTTCCATGGGAAGAATGTTGGGACTTGCGTATGACTTCGGCTTCTTATGTTCTGATTGGGTCTCCCTGTAATTGCATTTCAATCAGAGCGATTGTAATAATGTATACAAGCGGTACAAGGGTTTTTTTTTAAACCATAAAATTGAGAAGGGAATTACAAGGGATTACAAATCCTTGCACCGTTTATGAACTTTAAATAAGTCCATATACACCTACTCAAATAAAGGGTCAATAATCTTTAAGAGGGGTTGGGAAAACTGGCTATAAATATTGAATCCCTTATTCTGAAAGATTTTTTTCACCCCTACAAGAATTTAAATCTTGTACATATTCCTACGTCGTGAATATACAAATACAAAACTGGATCACATGAAAAGGGTTTTTCAATAGTTAAGGGGAGATGTTAAAGTGAAATGGAATAAGGTATGCTTTTTGTGAGGTATAACCCAAATTCTTTTATTATTTGAAAAAAAAAAAACCTTTGTGTATGGAATATGACATTCTTCAAATTCCCGCACCGACTTCTTACAGCGTCACTGTAGACCCAATTTTCAATGACTCTTCCCCATAGATCCGCTGAATTCGAGCAATGACCTGTGTTATGTTCACCTTGAGGGTATGGTCGATGGTGATTTATTCTCATAGACCAGCTACTTCTAGCAGGGTCAAATAGCAAAATATTGGTGACCAATTTGCATGGCTTCTGCGGAAGATAACCTTGCTCCCAAATCGTTTGTTCAGAATGTCAATCGTAGCGCCCGCTGTGTGACACGTAGCACCAGCTCCTGCTAGAACCAAACGTCGTCTAGGTCCATATGCTTCAATTTCACGGTCATAAGAAACTGGTTATCATCGATCTGTAGCGCTAGCTGTTGACCGGACCGAAACCCACACCAACCTTTTTGGGTATGCATTGTCACCTGGTGAATCTTGTGTATGTTTGAGTAGTCCAATATAGGGTAATTTTACTTTTTAAAAGAGTCATTCACCTAAAAATGCGCATCTTCGCTAAAGATGATTTATCGGCCAAGACTAGGGTCTCTTCCAAATGTTTCGAAGTTCAGCCGGCGAACAAATGGCGTTGTCATGAAGTTTGAGCTCTATGGTCTTGTACTGGCTTAAGCCTTGGTAGAGTCCAGATAGATGGTCAACATATTTTTTTCAGTGGGATTTGCAATGCATCATTTTATCCCACTTTACCGCACTAAATGTTCTGTTCCATCTGCTAACCCTCTATATTTTCAGGAAACAGACGGTGAGGTGGCCATACATTGACTATGCGCTATCCCAAAACTACAGTTCGGCAAATACTTCAAGTCACCATTCCTTCAAGATCTGTTTGGGAGGATATGAGTTTCGTGGAAGATGATTCTATACATTTTTACACCGATGACGGATAGAGAACTGATTTTGGGCTTAGTATATTGTCTTCCTCATAATTGTAGTGTATTTCAATAAAAAAAAAAAAACATTTTATCAACTTCTGATAAGCACGTCTTCTCGGATAGTCAAGCGTTTATCAAATCTCTGAACTCGATCTCTATTTAATCTATAACAGCCATTAACTGCCTGCTGTTCATCTGCTTAAAAGGATTACCCAACAGTTCGGTATTTTTCTTGTATACTTTCAGAACTAAGGAACTACATTTGCTCAACAATACCCAAGGACTCGGACCATGAAGCTCTTCAGCTAACCATCAAACTCCAACAACCCAACTTTCTCATGACAGAACAAACTCACCACATCGTGAACTAGAGGAGACTCAATGTAGAAAGATTTCAAAGAGACATTAAAGCCACTATAACGCTGCCATCCCAAAACAGGAACCTGTAGAATACGGAAATTGATACGGCCATCAGCTATCTAGAAACGGCTGTTTCTAGTACATTGGACATTCAAGAACAGGCCAAGACGTCAAGTGACAGATACCAGCACCTTCCCGAGTATATCCAGAATCTTAACACTCATAGACAAAGGTTGAGGAAACTACTTCAAGGGATCGACCAGCGTGAACTGAACACAACCAACAGCAACTACCAGATAGCATGGAGCGAACTTAAATGTGTCAACATTTTGTTGCGGAACTCCATCCAACACCATAACAATAACCAATTCAAGAAGAAACTGCAATCAATCAAACCTGGACCAGACACCTTAGAAGAACATCAACAAACTGATTGGGAAAACACCACCGGTGCCGCCAACCATTATCACCAAAAATGGAGATGTTACGAGTACAACGATATGCATTTGCCGAATATTTTGAAGGAAATCTCTTCCCCAACCTATCTGCAGATCTAGTCTTCCTTGATGAAGTGAAGGATTAAATCCAACAAACGCTGATACCTTACACGGACATAGCGAAGGCTCACTTACGAATGCAACCCTCAATGTCAACACTTGTCGCTTTTCGGAAAGTAGAGGCTCATATCAACAGACTGCTCGATTTTCACAAAAAAAAGGACATCAAAACCAATACAGACAAACTGGAGCTTGCCTTCAGCAGGAGACCCCGCGAGGGCAGATCTCGCTCAGCAACCACCTGCAGAAACTTAGTTCTGAAGTTCCAGATGGATAAACTATTGCAGCGAAAATGAATGCCATGTACCTGGGTATCAACTTCAACGAGTTGATAAGGTTCAACCCGCACTCAAGAAGTATACTCAGAAAAGCCAACTGGGCATTCCACCGACTACACCCTTTGATGAGGAGAAGATCAGGACTTAGCCAACAGACGAAGGTAGATAAAACAAAATTTTGTTTCTCAAATCTTGTAGATTATGTTAAGAAACTTTTATTTGTAAAGTTTGGAAAAAATAGAGCATGTGGTTTTCGAAATATTGAGTTTCCAAAAAAAAATTATGGATTTTTTTTTAAAATCCAAAAAAATAAAAATTCAAAATTTGAATATGTTATAATATTCAAACTTTGGAGGAGCTTTGGCATACAAAAAATTATTTAAATTGGCTGTACCGTTTTTGAGAAAATCAAAAACAAAAAAAATGGACCCAGGGGGTCTACCAAAAATAACAATTTTTTGTAAATTTTTTTTCAACCATTAGCTAGTTTTAACCAAATGAAATTTTACAATTTTTTTTTTTAAATTCTGTGGGACAGTTTTTGAGAAAAAAAAATATTTATAAAATTTCGAAAAAAATCGTATGGCAGGTACCGTTATTTTTGGTCTTAAAAAAAAAACAGAAAAATACGTCGAGGGGGAAAAAATTAAAACCCATATCTACCAAGTTTGAAGAAAATCGGCCGAGCCATTTAGACAGACAGACAGACAGAATTGCGAGACCCACTTTTTTGGTCTTCGCTATCATCGTAATGTCAACTTTGATCTAAATCTCGAGTTCGATTTTTTTTACGAATGCATAACTTACCTTATAGTACCTATAAGTCGCAAGTAAAAATGATTTTACCTAAAAATAACGGTACCATCCAAACAAATGTAAAAAATGTTTTTCAAAAGACGTCTTTTTCTCGAAAATGGTTCCGAGAATTTTGATATTTTTTTTTCTTTCGATTTATTCTACGATCTATAATTAAATAAAAAAATTTGAAATCAAGATATTACTGACTGTACCTGCCACGGAACGATTTTTTCGAATTTTGAAGCTCTCATTATCGTCATAACGGATTTTAACGAAATGTTTTATAGAGAAGCTTCTAAAAAATTTAAAAAAAAAATGCATTTCAAAACATCAAAAAAAATATTTTTTGAATTTAAAAAAAAATCTATATTTCTTTGAAATATGTATTCGATATAATAAAATAAACGGTTCAATATTTTTTTTTGTAAATTTAATTTATATTCGAACAATAATAAAAACTTTAAATTGGCGTACCTACCAATTTTTTTTCTTAAAATTTTTTTAAAAATTTTTATATAAAAGCTTATTTTTTTAAGAACAATGAATTATAATTTTAGTTCTTTCAAAAACTAATATTTGCTTGAAATACATTGCATCCTGTGCTTAGCTTTTACTGCTAAAGTTGTTGTTTTAGTTATTTGAAAAATGAATTTTATGCTTATGAACAGTTTCTCTCTAGTCTCTAATAACATTAATTTTTGAAATTCTTAGTCTTTTACATAAGAGTAAGTTCGTGCGACACAGTCGTGCATTTTTTTTTCCATGGAATGGATATTAATGATACCTCCCAAAGAACCGTTTTTTCTGTTTTTGATTTTCTAAAAACTGCTTTTGTGTTTTTGTTGGTTTTGGAAAACTCAATATTTCGAAACTCGATAGTCAACTGTTTCAAGATGATATTTACAAGATGAAGGAAAAAAATGTTTTTTATCTAAAAATAATGGTACCTACCCATTAAACAAATATTAAAAAATGAAAATTAGGGAGGGTTATATAGGAGGCGTCGATGAACAATGGTTTTGTAATAGACCGAGATCCCACAGCAATTTTCGGGTGTGATTGATAACAAAAAATAATTAGCATAGTTAGATAGGCTAACTCAATGTTGTCATTGAGTTTTCGGAGCATTTAAGTCCACACGATTTTGTGTACCCCAATAAATAATGCTGTAAAGATAGGATTTTAATGAGCTTATCATACGATACGCGTAGTAATTCCATTTCTGAAGGAGTCAGAAGCGAATTTAAAAACGAGTATGAGGAGCTGAGGATAGAGTCGTTGGCAAAACAATAATGTGATTATTTATAAAAATGAGAAAGAGACTCGGAGACAAAACGGAACCCTGTGGAACACCACTAGAACCTTCTAATTCAACATGTATTGAACGATCCAAAAGGTAATTTCTAATGCAAAGAATAAGGGTTTCATTGATACCAAAGGCATGCATTTTCGATAAGAGACCCTAGTGCCAAAATCTATCAAATGTCTAGAAATATCAAGTGCAATTACCTTACTTTTTAAACTTACTTTCTTTCAAAACAATGTAAATATATAATCCACTCTTCGGTGCGACATGCCAGTAGATCACCAGTGTAATGACTGCTGTGAAAGCCGTATTGTCCGTCTTTCGATCTTCCTGATATTTCTTGTGCTGATGATTGATCAACGATTCCGATTGGTCCAAAGTTGGAGGGCGAAACAGGCATGAATAAGCATGCTCTGGAAAATTTCAGCCTTCTACCAATAAAAATCTAATAGTTATTGAATTTTTGACATTTGGGATGCAATCCAATTTTCAAGTAAAAAGAAAATAAAAAATCAAGGAGTCCTATCAAAACTGGAAGGTATTCAAAGAGTTTTTCAAGCTATGTAATAAAACCAATTGGTTGAGGCGATACCGGTGCATAAGCACCGGTCCCATACATCCTCTTCCCCTGTTGGAGAGGAATGCATATAATGCATGCCTCCAGCAATCGAAATCTCGCACATCACTATTCTTTATGATCGATGCCTTTTCGTATGAAGATTGCGACGCCCCTTTGATCCATTGATGAAATAAATAAATAAATAAATAAATAATGTGAGTCAGCTTATGTTTCAGGTTCAGCCTAGTTTCGCCGGCCATAAACACAACTAGATTTTGGTATTTCAACAATTGGAAAAGATTAGCTCTGGGTACGGTCCTAATCAGTGAATTTACATTTACAGCCAGGAATTCAAAGCTTCTCTCCGGCAGCGTGCCCTTAACTTATAAGCGTTAGAGATTGTCTACCCTAGACGCCTGCTCCTGTATCTGGTTTTGAAGACCTGCTAACTGGCCTTGAAGAGTCATTAACATGTACCGGTTGTACCGTGCGTCCCCTTTCTGGTGCCATTTGGGCATAGGAAACTTATAGGTTGACAGGCGTTATTGTCGGGAGCTGCGTTGATGGGCAATTCACTTCCACTACTATTTGCTTCGCTTTTTTTGTTTTATTTCCTAAAACTTAGGACATCCCCGGGGTGCCTTTCACTTTGGCAAAGTGCACATCTTAACTTGGTCCTATCTTCGAGCCACACTTAACGCAACGTTACTCCATTTCGCAGTTGTTTGCAGCGTGGCCAAACCTTTGGCAGCGCATGCATTGAAGCTTTTTGCCGCGAAGCTTTAGTTTATCCCAAGTCACAACCCGATAGTCGAGGACGGAGGTTTTTCAGGAGGTAGACCAAGAAGAACGGTAATTTACGTATCTCCCGTCAAGCCTTGACTGTGGTTAATGGCTTTACCTCTATAAAATCGAAATCATCACTCGCTATCTGGCGGAGTTCACTAAGGAGCGACTGTGGGTTCGTTGAGGAATCTATAAAGAAACTAACCAGAGCCGTCTGAAACTTATCTACCTTTGGGCTGAAACTGAAGAAGTCTGCTTTAGATGCTTTCAATAAATCTTTGACTGACTTATGATCTTTAACACTTGTGCACTGAATAGCGTGCCTATCTTCACTAAGCCTTTTAATCTTCGAATTCGGCTTGTGTTAATACGACACTGTGTACAAGTATGTGCCTATCTGGCATCCTCTTCTTCTGACTTCTGCGAATCCAGGACCCTTTTTTCCATAACTTCTCCAATTAGAATTTATATATTTGATAAATTCCTTGAAAATGTGTTCCATAACGTTCCAACCGATAAGCTCAGACTTTTCTTGCAGTGTATTTATTTTGATTATCATTTCTTGCATGACCTCTATCCATTGGTTGTGCGAAAACACTTTAAATAATTTACTACTTTTCCTTACCACCGGAATGGCTAAGCAGCCTTGCCTTAGCCCGTAGTCCATTCTTCAATATAAATAACACTTCTTGCAGAATAGCCATCATAAGAGTGGTAGAATGCGTCCTTCGGAAAAGTATTCAAATGTTATTCGAGTTGTGAGGCTCTGCTCTGCAGTTTGCGGGGCTGACATATTGGACGAGGAATACAAATTAAACAACATAACTAGAGCTGTGATTTTTTGCATAACGGTATATTTTATATTCTCGGCTTATACAGTTCAGCTTAAAATATCCGAAAATTGGAGCGTTGTGTTGGAGACTTTTTGCATGGTTGGAAGTGTCCTACAGGTTTGGTTGTTTTTTAACCGAAAAAAAATATCCCTAAATGTGCTCCTCCACAGGGAATTTCAAAACTCGTAAGCGGTATCGGTTATATGAGTTATTTTCATGAGACCTACAAGTTCCTCAAGTTTGTCTACTCCGATTACGAAAACAAAGGCGAGAGCTATGCAAAAGTCCTTGATAAATGTATTTCCAGAACTCGTGTAGTTCTTCAAAGTGTAGCCTTGTTATATGGAATTGTGCTGCTGGTGTTAATTTCTGTTCCCATTTTGCTTTGGGCCTTAACCGGACGCCGGCAGTTGGTTATGCAGTTCTACATGCCATACTTGGACACAAATACCAGTCTGGGATATCTTGTGACCATTGGAATGCAGTCAACTTGCCTAATTTTCGGAGCATTTGGAAACTTCGCTGGGGACATGTTTTTGTTGGTGTTCTTTGGTCAGGCCAATATGTTGGTTGATATTTTTGTGCTAAAGGGTAAGGAACTGAGCGAGATGGCTATACATGACAATACAAGTGCAAAGGTGCAGCATAAGCTTAATGAAGTCATCGAATGGCATCAAACTTATTCAAGGTACTGATTAAACTTTGGGCTTTGAAAATTACGTAATAAAAATTTAAATAATTTTATCGATTCCAGTTTCATAGGAAACGTTGAGGTTATGTACTTTTGGATAAATTTTACACAAATCACAACATCCGGACTATCGATCGTACTGACTTTGGTTATATTGTTTATTGGTGACTGGCCCGCAGCCTACGCTTATATTTTACTGTCTTTTGTAATGATGTATTTGTACTGCGGAATGGGAACTTTAGTCGAAATAGCTGTAAATATTGATTTTTCTTATTTTATTGGCAAGCCGCTAGGGGGGCTTCTGATTTGAAGATTGAACTGAAAACTGATCCAAATGTCAGTTTAAAAAATTTGGTCAGAAATTCTTTATTTGTGTTTGACCTTTTGACGGTCTTATATAATCGGATTTTCTGTTCGGTACAAGTGTTGAAATATATTAAAATTTTTGTAGTCTGCAACACATTTTTTTACAAGGGTACTTCCTCTTGTGAGAAAATGACAAATTCTTCTACTTCTCAACTGAGCCTTTCAGACTCGGCAGACAATTGTAGGTCCCCTCCATTCCTGTTGATAACACGCTCAGCTCATAGGGATGGCTAAGGTTCTGTACAAGCTGTTTTACTTCTAATTTATTTAATTTTGTTTTAAATCTATTTTTATTCCATTAATTTTTCATAATTGAATTTTATTTTTTACTTTTTCCGTAGAACAATAGAATTTTAAATGAAATATACGAAATTCATTGGTACATATTGACAGTGCCGCAACAAAAATGTATCCGCTACATGTTGATGAAGGCTCAGTCGCTAAAAGAAATAAGCGTGGGCGGTGTCGCTCCGCTTTCAGTCAGTACGGGCTTACAGGTTTGTATTAAATATTCGAAAATAAAAAATGTTAAAATTTAAAAACACCAATTTTGTTGTAGGTTTCGAAAACTGTTTACAGTGTTTTTATGATGCTTTTGAACTTTTTCGATGATAAATAGGAAAATGGAAATAATCAAAGTCAACTATTTATTCACATAGATTAATTCTTCAGCATTTGAAAGGTTAACTAAATGAATCAGAGAGTTCTCGAAGTTTTTTGTGAACCAATAATCTAAATCTTTATTTAAATGCATTATTAAAACAATTCGCACAGTACAGAAATGTGTTTTAATTTTAAAATTAACTTTTATTTTAATATTCTGATTGGTTCTTGTAGTGTTTCTTTTTTTTTTTAAGTCAATATTTTGAAAACCTGCACAGGTATTCGATTTTTGAGGAACAGTTTATTTTGTTACTCCGTCTAGGAACTTTTTCAATTACTGTACGCATGGTGCTTTAAAAAAAAAAAGACACTTGAACGTTAAAGGACATTTAAAATCCTTAGAATTCCTTATTAAAAATCCAAGCATAGAGTTGCCTTTGGATATAATATAACATACATGCATTGTAAAATTCAATTTTGCATTAAATATAATTCATAAATCCGTGTGGTTACAAAATCTCACAAGCTCATTGCTTTAAAATTTGTAACCATTTGGATTGTGGTTGTAGTAGGAACTGGGGGCTTCGAGCTGTATCTTTTCCTACACATCAAGTGCTTACTTTACCTCCACGTTGGTAAAGAAAAGATTGCGACATTTATTACAGCTGTCATCAAAGATTGCATCGTGAAAATTGGATTAAGATCGAAAGTCATCGATTTTAAGCCGATTAGCGACCGCCTGGCTGTTATCCGCATCATAGCCAATTTTCAAAACATCCGGAGCACAGTCCGGAGTACGATGTCAAAGTCGTGCTCGAAGACTTCAATGCTAAAGTCGGGAAGGAAAATATCTTTGGCGAATTAGTTGGAAAGCACAGCCTCCACGAAACGACAACAGATAACAGCTTCCGACTAATCGACTTTGCTGCAGCTAGGAATACGGTGATAAGTAGCACTAAGTTCCCCAGGCGAAGAATACACACAGCAACCAGGCGATCTCCAGATGGTCGAACCTCCAACCAAATCGACCACGTGCTTATTGGCTCAAGGCACGCGTCAAACATCTTGGACGTGCGAACTTTCCGGGGTGCAAACGTGGACTCTGACGACTTTCTTGTAGTGATAAAGTTCAGAGCCCGACTGTCCAACGAAAAGAAAATGAGGACCGCCCAAAGGAAAAAATTCAATATTGCATGCCTTAGCACACCTGAGAAAGCCAGAGAGAGTGGAACCACCATAGGCTATCAACCATCTAGGAAAAAGAACCCGTGGTATGATAATGAATGCGTGGTATTGAAGCAGGAGACGGAAAATGCACGAATGCAAATGCTGCAATGGAAAACAAGAGCAGCAAAAGAGGAGTACCATGAAAAGAGAAGGAAAGAGAAAAGACCCTGCACAGAAAGCAAAGAGCATCCGCAGCTTCTCAGCTCAGGTATATCGAGGAGTCTAGCACCGTCCTCAACACCCGCCGCACAGTGGGGCACCTTGTATGAGAGACCGGAAAAAACTCAATTGAAACTAAACTACTGAACCAATTTTCATGAAATTTGCAGGAAAGGTAGCCAATAGCAAGACAAATCTACACCAATGACCACCCATTGCCACGCCCACTCAGAAAAAAATGACATTCAAAAAACTGAAAACCTGTTTTTTTTTTTTTTTGATATTTAACCTAGATCAAGGAGAAACACCAAATTTTACCTAAAAATCAATGATTGTGCGCCATAAAAAGTTTCAATTTTATTTTAAAATATATACATATGTACATAAATTCGATTAGACAAATTATAAACATATTCACATGTGGTCATTAAAATAGGTACTGCTATTTTTTAAATTAAAATCGTTGTGTTCTTTCAAAGACTATGTTTTACCTTTTTTTATAAATGGCAACAATTTTTTTGGTGGAAATATAAAAATTGCCGTTATTAAATTTTGTTAATGTTGCATTGACAACATAACCAACACACTCGAATAAAAATGTATGTAACTTAACAACTGTTGCATTTTTTATTTGATCCAAAAGAGTTCCTATTTTAATGACCACATGTGTTGTGTATATGTATATAATCATAATGAATACGTAACGGCTTACGTTTGGGACTTGAGAGAACATATTATATTATAATAAATGAAACCCCTATAAAAGCTACTAAACCCAAACTTTTCCATCAAATAGCGGGACACTCTATATACATATTATAAACACCCCAAAATATTTGACTAAATTGCGAAAAACTTTAAAATTGTGCATTTTTTTAATGTTTTTTTTGCAATTTAATCAACAATTTTGGATTGTTTCGCAAAATGGACTTCACGCTCAGATTCAGCATACCAAAATGCATTTAGAAAGATTTGTCTGGCGAAAAGAGCTGCTCATTTTTTGTTTGCCTTATTTTTTTTTTTTTGCTTTTTTGGATGACTTTTTCAGGTTCAAATTGCTTTAAAAACCAAATACGGACGTCTTCGGGTGAGATTTTTTTTGAAAACTATTGCTGAGATTCAACACTATCTAATGAAACCTATCCGCCAACAGAGGCAAACAGAGGAAGTAGTTAAAACCTTACGTGAACTTAAAAAGTCACTAAAATTGAATGTTTTTTTGTCAAAAAAATCTTATTCAATTATTTTACGCTAAACTAATGTACCATATTGTTTGTCTTTTTATTTTAAGCCTATTTACAAAAAAAATGGTTTCAAACCTTGAAATTTTAGAGTAAATGGATCATTTTAAAAGTACACGTATTTTTATCAGTTTTCACCATTTTTCAACTTTGAACGAAAATCGCCAGGCCCACAAATTTTTTTTTGAAAAACTGTTTTCATTTCCTGATTCTTCAACTAATTTACTGTTAGAAACACGTACAATATCAAAATAAATCCTAGTTCCGAAATATGGGTTTTTTCCGCCGTTTCCCCACTGTGCGCCGGTTCTACAAAACAGGGGTGGCCGTGGCGCGATGGATGTGTGCTCGCCTGTCAACCTCATGATGACAGGTTCAATCCCTGCGACATAGAAATAAGACACTGCATTTCTCCGCTTTAGCTCAGCCGCCATCCCTGGAGATAAAAATATCTGAGACAACCACCAACAGTCTCAGAACATCGTGCCACACATCTTTCCTATCCTTCTTTCTCTTCATTAACTTCACGCCCGCGCTGTGTTGAAACATTTAAAGGGTAATCATAATCCCTTGAGCGCGGATAGATTATAAAAAAAAAAAAAAAAAAAAGCCCAGCACCTAGCATCAGGTTATGGGACCGGCACGCAATCTCTTCGAAACAGCGAAGGGATCCTAGACACCGAAGCACAGGAAATTGTAGACGTGCTTAAGCAGCCTTTTCAGCAGCTGCTCAATGGACATTATTTAGAGGAAGCCACAGGAGGGCAAAGAAGCATAAGACCAGTCAATGAAGATCAAGTCCCACTACCCAGTAATGAAGAGGTTAAAAAAGCAATCCACAAGCATGCATCAGCTCATCAACCAAGTCTGGGAAGAGGAAAGTATGCCCGACGACTGGTCAAATAGCTCCATATGCCCATCCATTAAAAAAAAACGATCATACGTCCTGCAAAAACTACAGAGGCATATCCCTGCTTAATGTTGCCTACAAGATCCTATCCACCATACTATGTGAGCGTCTAAGACCTTTCTACAACACTATGGTCGGCACGTATGGATTCGGGCCAGACAGATCAACTATAGACCAAATCTTCACATTGAGACAAATCCTGGAAAATACCAACGAATTTCAAGTCGAGACTCACCATCTTTTCATCGACTTCAAAGCCCCAAATGATAGCATAAGTCGCCAAGAGCTTCTATTGGCGTTGTCAGAACTCGCGATCTCGAAAAAATTGATCCAGCTATGCCCCATGACGTTACAAATTACACGGTGCAACGTGCAAATAGGTAGCAGATCGTCCGAGCAATTCCAGACATGTACAGGGTTCAGGCAAGTAGATGCGCTATCATGTGATTTCTTCAACCTTGTCCTGGAGCAGATAGTGACTGATAGACTGAATGGACAGCAACGCTACAGCCAAGAAAATCTTCGAATTCCATCCCTCATGTTCGAGCCGACGAGGAAGACCGAACCTCCGCTGCAGGGACCAGGCGGTTACAGATGCAAGAGCGCTTGGTCTCTTTGACTGGAGGGAGCTCGCGAGGGATCGCACCCGATGGAAGACCGCATTATCTCAGGCAGAGACCCTCCATGGATTGGGAGCCGGATAAGTAAGTAACTAAGTAACCATAAGCAAAAGTGAAGGATAAACTTGCAAATAACAGAACCCCACATTTGCTTATATTTAATGATATGCCATCCAAATAACATCATTCAAGAAATTCGTCTGCAAAGATTAAACATGATGATTTAGAAATAATAAATAAACAGAAGTGGCCCAAGATGACTGCCTTGAGGAACACCAGATTCGTTGAAAATTTTCACATATTTTTCAGGACTCATTCTTTCATATTGAAGACGGTTAGTCAGATAGCTCCTTTAATCAGTTAAGTAGTTGACCATGAAAACTAGTGTTAATAAAACATCGATAGTTTAATCGATTAATCGATTGTTTTGAACTATCGGGACTATCGATAGTTCGTAGAAAACATCGATAGTATGTACAGTTGATGTGTTTTTGTTTTATCTACTACGTTTATATGGAGAATTGAATCGGAATGGAATCAGGATTAAGCTCCGTGTATACCTGAATCGGATTGGAATAGGATTTCTCGATCCGATCCCACTCAACGACATTGTATATATATTTGAATAGTACTATCATGAATAGGAACGCGACTAGGCGAACCAAGCAGCACCATAATTACTAAATTAGCAGAGATGTCTATGGCAGAGTTTTAACAGATAGACATTTAATACATGACAGTGACAGCAATAGGAATACTGTATATAAAGTAGGAGAACAAAGGCACATACTATGTACATTGGAGTAGAATGTAGGTGTGTGTGGGGATTTGGTAGTTGTTATTTTCTATAGGCAAATATTTTCAAGGTCAATACTTTCAATACTTTTTTGGCGATTACGTATTTTTTGGGATAGAAGAAAATTATTTTTGTGCATATTGTCGTCTAAGTTATATCTTGTTCAAAAGAGCATTTTTGGCGAAATTTAGTTAGAAATGCAGTTTTTATAAATCAAACATGCTCTTTCGAATGGCGTACTCCATTTCTTTCTATCTCTTTTAGTTTTTAAGTTATGAAGAACTATTATGTTCAATAAACCACTTTATTAAACATTTGAGTTCGACTACAGCTAAACGGCTCGGCCGATTTTCTTCAAACTTGGTAGATGTTTTTTTCTTTGGAATTTTTTTCGAAATTTCATAAATATTTTTTTTCTCAAAAACTGTCCCACAGATTAAAAAAAAAAAAAAAACAAAAAATTTCATTTAATTAAAGCTAGGCATTGTATATATACAATGAGCTAGGTAATGGTTGAAAAAATTTTTACAAAAAATTGTTATTTTTGGTACCCCCCTTGGGACCATTTTTTTTGTTTTCGATTTTCTCAAAAACTGTACGACGGATTTTGATCATTTTTTTTTTGCTAAAGGTCCCTAATAGTTTGAATATTATTGTGTATTCAAATTTTCAAAAAATTATTTTTTGGATTTTTAAAAAAAATTTTCAAAATTTTTTTGAAAACTCAATATTTCGAAAACCCCATGCTCGATTTTTTTCAAACTTGATGAATAAAAGTTTTTTAATATAATCTACATAATATGAGAACAAAAAATGTATTTTACCTAAAAATAACGGTATCCTCTAAGAACAAAAATTATAATTCGTGTTGTTTTCTTAAAAATATAAGCTTTTATATACAAAAATTAATAAAAAGAAACAAATTTCAGCCTCGGAACATTTTTCGTGAAAAATGCGATTTTCGAAAACCCTTTTTTGAAAAAATATCAAGTAACTTACGAAAAAAAAAATATTTTCACGCGTATACAAATTTTCCTTTTTCCAAAAAATGTTCATACTTTTTTGAAAATTTTAATATTATCAAAAGTCTTATATATTTATAATATTTTTTTTTAATTTTTGGAAAAAAAAGTCATTCTTTTTGGAAAATTCGATATCTCAAAAACCGGCGCAATGTTTTTTTTCGAAATTTAATTTCCATTCGTACAGTAATAAAACTTAAAGCTAGAGCACGATTTGAGGAGATTTTACTTAAAAACAATATTTTTTCGTTCCACGCTTAAAATAAGTTTTAAACGTTTTCGCGTTTTTCCTTTCATACGTGGATTAAAAGGCACTCCCTAGATCACGAATATGTAATTTTTAATTCTGTAGGATGAATAGTTTGCCCAGAAATCACGTTTGAAAATGTCAACTTTGAGGGGTCTACGAGGCTCCGTTTAGCCGCAAAACGCGTTTAAAGATAAAAATTCGTTTTTTGATACCAGTTTTTCAAATTTTGACATTTGACAATTTTCTCATTATCGAAATAGGGATTTTTTATAGAGATGCTTCCAATAAGTTTAAAAAACATTGCATCTCAAAGCTTTTAAAATACAAAATAAAACAATTTGAGTTTATTAAGTTCAAATTCCTCTAGATCTTATTACAAAGTCGACAAAATGGCAACCTCGGTAATTAATCGTATCAGAATTTAAACAAACCAGAACTCTCATACACTCTCAATACTTTTTGCTTGTGTTCATTTCGCGCCTCGCATATGCAACTTTATATACCTACCTACAATTGATTCTGACAGCAAAAAGAAACGCAGATAATATTTTCTCCCTTACCCTCTTTATTGTTGTCAGAATAAATATATCTCTACCTCGTCTCTTTTTTTGCTTATATTTTCTCCTTCCACGTCAACTCTGTACTGCTTAACATACCCACACTTACGATTTTGCGGGACAATAATAAAACTTTTTTTCGTGTTCCATAAGAGTACTATTAAAATATATATACAATGTCAACGAGCCGAGCTGAATCGAATCGAAAATATGCTTGCATACCTGAATCGAGGAATCGAAGAATCGAGTGTGTGTACAACAACAGTTTAAACCAGGGGCCTGTTTCAGCGCTATTACATCAACTACATCAACTACATCTTACAACTACATCCTACAGCTACATCAGTTACATTTTTCTGTTTCACACATATAACTGAAAGTGTTGTATGATGTACCTGGAAAACATAGTTGATGTAGTTCATTTGACATTTCTTCTGCATATTTTTATTTGAGCTAAGTTTTCATGTTTTATTGTTTAATTCAAATCTCGTGAAAAAATCTTAATTTAACAAAAATATGTAAATATTTTCGATGATGACTTTGAATTTGATATACGCGTTGAAAGAAGAAGTCATGTATTTTTACAAAAATAATCAATTTTAATTTGGAAGATCCATATTTTGTGGAGCGATTTCGAATGCCAAGAAATTGTATTGAATTTTTAGTTGAATTGAATTTTTGGGTAAATATTTTATTTTCTAATAACGTATCTAATATCCTTTAGGCTAGTCGCACACTGGCAACTGTGATCGAAATCAAATAGTTTAATCACCAGTTGAAAGAGAACCGCGCACTGGCAACTCTTTACTCACGCTCACTCTTTTCTCGCTTGCGCTTATGGAAAACAGCTCAACTGTTGCGATGGCAATCGTTTAGCTTGTGTCAAAACACAAACTTTTTAGTTTCTCGAATCGAGTTGCTCTAACTGCGCGGTGTCCCATATAAGCCCATATGTTTCATTTTAGCAACCAAACAGTTGCGAAACTAAAAATTGAATGTGTGCGCCTGGCCTTAAACTCTTTCCAACTGCTTCTACATCAAACATTTATAGTGTATCAATGTAGCAAGATTTTACTGTTAGTTGTATTACAACAATGTAGCTCAAAAAGCTGTGAAACAGAATCATACATTTTTCCAATAATTCCAGTGTACCATCCATATCTACACTGATGTACTACAACTGAAAATCGAAAGGACCTATGAAACAGAATTGATGTATTACAACAGTCAAAATGATACATTGTACTTGATGTAGTACAGGCCCCTGGGGCCTGTTTCAGTGCTATCACATCAACTACATCAACTACATCTTACAACTACATCCTACAACTACATCAGTTACATTTTTCTGTTTCACACATCCAACTGAAAGTGTTGTATGATGTACCTGGAAAATGTAGTTGATGTAGTTTATTTGACATTTCTTCTGCATATTTTTATTTGAGCTTAGTTTCCATATTTTAGTATTTAATTCAAATCTCGTGAAAAAAAACTTAATTTAACAAAAATAATGGATTTTGATATAAATATTTTTGATGATAACTTTGAATTCGATATACGCTTTGAAAGAAGAAGTAGTATATATTTATATGTATATTTTTACAAAGAATAAATTTTAATTTTGAAGATCCATATATAATAAAGCGATTTCGAATGCCAAGAAATTGTGTTGAATTGTTGGTTGAACGCTTGGGAGCATTAGCTTGGAAATGGAAGCTAATATCATGGACATTGTTTCAAAATATTTGGTTTTCTAATAATGGTATATTCCTTACTAGTTAGTTTACTAAACTCTTTTTCAACACCTTCTACATCAAACATTTATATTGTATCAATGTAGCAAGAATTTACTGAAAGTTGTATTACAACAATGTAGCTCAAAAAGCTGTGAAACAGAATCATACATTTTTCCAATAATTCCAGTAAACTGTCCATATCTACACTGATGTACTACAACTGAAAATCGAAAGTACCTATGAAACAGAATTGATGTAATACAACAGTCAAAATGATACATTGTACTTGATGTAGTAGCGCTGAAACAGGCCCCAGATTTTCATTTCGATTCCATTTCAATTCGATCTCTCGATCCAGTGCCGCCATATACCTGGATCGAAATCTCAATTCGATTTGATTCCTCAATCTACTCTTGTAACCGGGGTGATATTCGTTGACTGATTCGTTGACTGAAAATTGTCCTTGAATGATAAAAATGACAGTTGCGGCTAAATGTTTCGGTTTCTTTAGAAGATGCAAGTATTTTTTTTCTCCTTCTGATTTGGCTACAATTTATAAGGCCTACATTCGGCCTAAACTTGAATATAACTCCCATATCTGGGCTCCTAAAACCCATCTGCACATGTAAGATAGAATCCAAGAAAGTGCCAGTTCTATTACCGAAACGTTTGTTTCTCTCGAACACCGTCTTACTTTGTTTATCGCTTCTTCTATAAACAGTGCTCTAATGATATAGCCAGCTGCATTCCTCCTTTGAAAAATTTTCGTCGTAATACTCGTCTTGCAAAGAATGTTGATCAGTTTACCCTTGAGCCTAATTCCGGGTGTACTGTAAAATACAGAGATTCTTTCTCAACTCGTACTAGTCGAATGTGAAATACTATACCCCACTCGATTTTTCACACAGTTTTGTTTATTGACATGGCAGCTTACCGTCGCCACTTTAATAGGGAAAGTCCCGAATCAACATTTCATTACAGAGCTTATGTTTACATGTTTCGTGTTCTTTCGAGTTTAAAGTTTCCCCGTTCTGTGTTTTGTTTATTTGTAAAATTAAGTTTGCGTAAAAACCAATATTCGTTTCGGAGTTTTATCAACAAATCTGGCAATTTTTATTGAAATTTAAAAGACCATTTAAAAATAAAACATGCTGATGCTGATATTATCCTTAAATATAGAAGGTTATGGTTCATCCTCTGATGCAGATGGAAATAAAATTGCACCAGTGCAAATGCTAATGCCCTCCAAAGCTTCGAGAAATTCGATAAAAAAAAACATCAAAAGGATTTTTGCGTTAAAATCACGCCAATAATAAATACATAAACACAATTTTTGATCAGCAAGTGTGAACATTTTTTTTTAAAATGATTACAAAATTTGATTTCGTTTTGGAAATTTTTCTTAAAAGATTTGAATTTTTTTTCAACTCATTTTATTAGGCGTGTTTTGTTGAGCTTCTTAATGTACACATTAAGAAATGTTACACATTAAGCATATTTTGCGCATGTAAATACAACAACAACAAGTTAACAGCACATTTGCTCTTCAGTAATTTTAATGTATACATTTACTTTCCAATGAATTTATTTTCTTAATAGTGTTAAGTTGGTATCTCTGCAAGATTTCCATGAATATGTTCGGTAAGTATGGCTATTTTAGATAAGATTATTAACGAAGTAGGTAAATCTGTAATATATAAATAATTTATGAAAAAAATAACGAAATAAGTAAAAAATTATAAAACCAATAAGATTTACTTTGAAATTTATCCCCACAATTTATCAATTTCAATATATTTAGAATGTGTAATGATTAGTTTAAATGACCTATAGTTCATGAACACATCCTTTTTCAATATTTTTGACATATGGTTTTATTTGTGCCTGTGGCTGATTTGATTTCAGATTTGTTTAATTTAAAAGTTGATCCAGCGATGAGTTCGGAAAAAAGAAAATACAAAACTAATAGAGGTATCTATATTTACTGCCTCACAAATCTTTTTTTCGTGTTTATTTATTTTGATTGTTTGTTTCAGCTAAAAGGAAGGGTTGCACCAAAGAGGAAACAAAATTCTTCCTCAAAGAAGAAAGAAATTTACCTCTTCGTCTTCCTGGAAAAAGTAATCAAGCAAGAGAAGCTGAATGACGCCGAAGACTTTCAAGTTTTCAACGTCAACGACGTCAACAACAAGTAGTGCTGATGTCCAAATCAAGCAAGAGATAAGAATCGGCCGACCTAAATATTCTTGATGATGAGAATGTGAACCTGGCCGTTTGAGTAGCTACATAAACGCCAATCGAAATAATGCAGCAAATCAGACTTACAGGATTACATGAGCAATTACTTACCTCTAACTTGGATCCTAGAGAAATCGAAAGAGCCAAAGCCGGTCAGAAACAAGATTTTCCCAACGGGATTCCCGAATGTGGAACAGATGCGTTGCGTTTTGCTCTCTGCGTATACATCACTCAAGCTCGTGACATAAACTTGGATATAAACCGCGTCCAAGGCTACCGTTTCTTCTGCAACAAGCTATGGAACGCAACAAAGTTTGCCCTTATGTACTTTGGTGGAGATGAAAAATATACAACTAATATAACTATTACTGGAAAAAGAACAATATGGATGTATGGATTTTATCTCGGTTAGCTGCTGCCATCGAAGCATGCAATACAGCATTTGAAAATTATGAATTTGCTACAGCAACAAGTGCATGTTATAGCTTCTGGTTATATGACCTTTGTGATGTGTACCTCGAGTGCTTGAAACCAATCTTCCAAAACGGAACTGATGACCAGAAAGCATCAGCACGCAAAGCTCTTTACACTTGTCTCGATTTCGGCCTTCCGATAATACCACCATTTATGACTTTTATATCGGAAGAGCTCTATCAGAGGCTACCACGTTTAGAGCAAACTCCTAGCATATATGTGGCTTCTTATCCAGGTATGTTTTCAATTTATGTCCAAATTAAGATGGCATTCATTTAGTTTGTGAATTTTTTCTTTAGAAAACA
Source organism: Philhelius festivus (assembly GCA_963931855.1). Taxonomy (NCBI): domain Eukaryota; kingdom Metazoa; phylum Arthropoda; class Insecta; order Diptera; family Syrphidae; genus Philhelius; species Philhelius festivus. The sequence goes on from OZ007555.1 coordinate 184,001,572, forward strand.
CATCATGCCGTAATGAAAAAGTTGAGCGTGAAGTAGACTTTGTCCAAAAAGCAGTACGTATCATTCATTCAGCTCGTAGCGATTACAATATTCAAAATAAGACTATGTTAAGAAATTTATTAACGCGAGGGACAATTTAACTTTACGATGAGATCGTTAGGATGGCAGGACAACACTCTGCAAAACGCAAATGGATTAACGAATCCACAAAATAATAAAACGAGTGAATTAATAAGAAAACAATTATTGTACAATAACCGGCGTGCGTCGCGAAGGAGAAAATCGGAAATAATGACAACTGTCAAAAAGTCGACGATGAGCGCGTTTAATGAATTTCGTCACGGAGAGCATAAAAAATGCTGCCACCTAGATAGCTCAGCGATGGGGTGGGTTCAGCAAAACGGTGGGCTGTATTAATAATTGGGGGATGATAAAAAAATTGTAAAAAAAATGAATTATCCTGAATTGGAAAATAGGGTGTACCAAAGGTAAAATGGGCGCCAGTAATTTTTTTTTGTTTTAGTTGTGAACTAAACAGGAAATTACAAACCTTGGACCAATTAGCTGAAAAAGAAGTTTCTTTCAAGGAAAAATAAAAGAAAGTTTTAATTTTACCTGAATAGGATTTAGTGGAAGTTTTATTTTCAAACAATCTGGGAAACCTTTATGAATATAGGTATAAAACCCAGAATTTTTTCTAAAACAAATAAGAATTTACAAAGGTGTTTGGCAATTGGCAGATGGCCAATTTACAAAAAAATATGTTTGAAAATGTAGAAAAAAATGGAAAAGTGAAACAAGAACAATGGTTTTGTGCCACTACGGGACACGAAGAAAAATCACGTTAGGGAAAATTCCCGAACAACAACGGAATTTTAAGAACGGTCGCGGGTCCCGCAATCTCGGGAAGACAAAGGACGAAACGAAAGCCTAAACGGGGTAAATCTAAGGCACTTAATAGCCTCCAAACAAAGCAAAACGAATAAGGATTTTCCTAAGCACAATTGGACAATGAACAACGTATACTTAGCTTTTTTTTTCAGCGGATCCTGTCTCTTCCAGTCAGTCTCAACCTGGCTCTATATCCTCGAAAAAGAATGCTTTCCTGTACCACAAAACAATCTTCCTTTTAGTATTCCCTCAACTCGGGATTTCTCTGACAACAATTTGAATATATCAAAACAACAACTCGAAAATTTTCTCGACTCAGAAAATAATTTTTCGCTTTTTAAACTTTTTCAACTTAGCTCTTTCGTAGCTTTTTCAAAAGTGCCTCTCAAAAGGCGAACTTCTCTCATCCATTCGGCCACGACATATATGCCATCCTCTTCTGACCTTTGGTCCGTGTTGGTATTCTGTCGCGTTTGCAACACCCGGCTTTTTCGCTGGTGTGCATGCCGCTGTCGAATCCAGCCACGCATATATGGTCTCTTTCACATTGGTGATTTGAACACCAACCTTGGCTTAATGGACGAGTTCAGTTCTAATCCGTCAATTTCAAATGGTCTAAAAAGTTAAGCGAAAAATTATTAAAGATCGCGAATAAAGTCCCCAGCCCAACCGGCCCAACTCAAAAACTTGAAGAAAGCATTCTGTTAGATGGGATCCCATGCCATTTTCCCAACAAACATTATGAGACAGGATCCGATGTTTCACGCGAAGTTTAACATATTTTAAACCCGTAGACTTTCGCGCAGACAATTAAGGGTAAAGGGAATAACATCGCAACGTGATTTTACTTGGTGAGCCCGACACTTAAAATTGGGCAGAAGGCCATACTAAATTTATGTTGGTGTGAACTTGAAATCACACATGCCGTTGAACATGGGTCAAAATCTTCATGTATTACAATCCTGTGTGGACCATCTGTCGCACACCCACATATCTTGCGGACCATCTGTCGCACACTGTGTACCTGTGTGTTTTTGCCGTTGTGACTCATCCGTCACATATATGAATATGGATTTTGGTGACCGCCTGTCACTCAACTTTGTATTTCAGAATCGAAGACCTATATGATTGCTTTTCCAAAATGCTTAAGAGTAGGACTCTGGACGGTGGAAACCAGGTTTCAACTGAGCTCTACAGCATTTTGGAGCCGCAATAGAAAGGAAGGTTGAAAAATGGATTTGGGAAAATTGAATAGGTAGGTGAAACTTGTTGTGGTAAATTTTACCGCAACAACTAAAAGTGAAGCCTTTATTGTCTGTAGCGATTCTCAACCAAACGATATACTTAAGAAGTATGCAAATGATTTCACAACAGTGGCATTCTGTTCGAAAATTTTTTTAATTTTGACAGAAGTACCCCAAGGCTGTGCTATTCTAACTGTCTCGGGTCAGTGTGAAATTCATTTGCTACTTAAAGGAATGATTGAAGCCGATAAGGAAATAACCAAGCTCGAGAAGAAAAAAAATACAACTCAAACAGACTGTCGGCAAACTAAATCAAGCCATGTCGGCTGCTGATTATTACAAAAAGTTCCAACCGATGTACAGACCGCAAATACTGACAAACTAGCTGAGTCGTCAAGTGAAATCCAAAGGATTACTGCAGCTATTGAGATTTTAAAATTGATGTAGATTTTAAAACAGAATGCTCAAAAAGGACAGTAACTTATTTAAACTATAATGATATCAGTTTTCAAAGTATTTGAATAGTTTGTAGTTGATTTTTCCTCGCCGGTACCGTCACAAAAGCGCTTTTCACAATGATGAAAATAAGAGAATAAATAAATGCAAAACAAATTCAATGAAAACTTAAGTTTTTTTTGTTTATTTTGAAATAAATAGGGCAAATTAAAAACAAAAACGAGCGTTAAGTAATTCGAATTACCACGTTAAACGCGTTACAATTATCTGTTTTCCGTTTGGAGGTTTTTATGTATAGCTGTAGCTGCCATCTCTTCGAATATAGCACATTGGTTGGTACGGTACACTGTCGGACAGAAAATACAATTATGAAGTTTGAAATCTTCATTAATTCGACAGACAGACAAATAGGGATGAATCGTTACTTTACCTTATAAATGTATTGATTTCCGTCTTCCTGATGGTTGTGGTTGTGCTATCGATAATGCCACTGCTGAGGCTGGCGGAACGGGTGGTAAATTTGGGGAAAACCCGGACTCGGAATAAAGTGCTAGGATTATAAAGAAAAAAAATTAGATAATGTGATCCCTTATATGCTTCATCATATATGATAACTTACAAATTATATACTCTACTGTTGAACGCTTCAATCTGAAGTGTGACTTGAACTCATTTCTCTGTAATTATCAATTGTACACAAAAAATTAATAACTTTCGGATGTTCTTCTTTACAGGGACTTTCCGAGTTTGAACTGCTCGAACTGCTTGATTCAAAAACTGTTTAAAAAAATTCATATTTGCTGGATCTAGCCAATTCTCTCATTATCTATAAAATATATCATTTAATGGATAATTAATAGATTTATTATCAAAAATTGTTCTTTGTTTTTAATCAAACTTACTTCTTCTGGGATTTCGTCCATTTTATTAAACAAAAAAAAAAAAGCCTGAAGTAAACAGACCAAGCAGGCTGTGCAACATTTAGAATCAAAATGTCTTAATGTAATTGGAAGGCTAAATCGTTTTCTTGGACAGTTCCTAATGTGTACATTAAGAAGCTCAACAAAACACACCTATTATATATTATTATAAAAAAACACTATCGATTGTTCATCGATTAATCGATAGTTTTCTTTTAAACTATCGATACTATCGAAAGCTCGAACAATCGATGTTTTATTAACACTAATGAAAACTAAAAGATTCAAGTTCTTTAAACAGTATCTTATGATTCAGTCTATCAAATGCATTCGAAACGTCTGTACCTGATTTCATTTTTCAATAGCGTTTACACCGAAATTTGTAAATAAAGTGGGATTAGTTGCTGTGTACTTTACTACTGATAAACCCGTCTTGAGAAGGTAACATATATTTTTCATAGCTTCATACGTCCTTTTCTTAAAAATAGATTGAAAAATGCTTGGAATTAACTATTATTTTGCAATAGGCCTATAATTTTCAACACTTTGTTTCGATCTTGATTTATGAATCGGAGTTATCTTCCAGCAGTCAAGAAACACACCGTTGGTCTTTACATGTTTAATCTACATTTTTTTCAAAAATAATGATGGAATGTAATCAGGAAGGCTCAAACTATTTTTAAAACAACCCAATTCAGGAAGGACCTTGTCTTCAGAAAAAGAAATGCTAGAGAAATTTAAAAAAGTAGCAGAAATATCAGGATCTTATAGTATATTTTTAAATGAAAGAAGTTACATTTTAATAAGAAGTTCTCAAAAATATCAAATCAAATGAAGAAGAGGTTTTCTAAGCATTTTAAGACCCAATTTATATGTTCCTACATATTTAAAGATAACCTAATATAATTTATTAAAATGGAAGCTACTTATCTGAATGCCTAATTTATGTACCTATGCTATATACTTGTGCACTAATAGTGTTGGGCATGTTATTTTATATTATCACAACGTATGGACACGCTGGAATATAATTATAATCCACACAATGCTACACAATGTTCTTTCCAATAAAAATTATTAATTATAAAATACATTTTAAAAATGGAATATCCTTTTATAAATGCGTTAAAGGCTTCTTTTTTCAGTTTTTGGCATTTAATTAGCAAATTGAGTGACAAAAATTGAAAATTGTTTTTTTTTTTTTGTAACCCGAAATTTGGTGAATTTAAAGTGTGTTTCAATCATTGTGAAATGTGTGTAATCAATTTGAGAATATTCAATAGACCTTTAGAGCGGGCTTATTACAAAAAAAAAAAGCAATTAGCCACCTGAAATCACTGCGTTTTACTGTCCCCATTTTCAACCCATAGATCCGCCCAACTCCTTACTTATCAACAAACGCTTTCGACACAAAATCGATTGATTGAGTTTTACAAAATTTATAATGAAGAGTAAAGGAAGTACTCGTACCTATTCAATATCCCGTGAAGGCACAGAAAATTAAGAACTTTCTTTGCTTTTTAATAATTAAAAATAAAACATTTACAACTAAAAATATAAAAACAAATAATTATGTAACCAAATAACCCCAATTGAAAAAAGCCTGAATTTGGAGCATACCAATAGTTCGCACTCTGTCTTGGCATTGGAGAAAAAAGAGTCAGATTAAGCGCCCTTGGTAAGCCATCATGATCCTCCTACAAGGGGGCCTGCCTCATAAAAAGGTAGAGCTTCGCGATCGTGAAGGTCACTTCTAGATGAACGTCTCAACGCTCGAGGCCTAGCAACCTCGGATAAATACACGCAACCATCGCCCAAGGTAGAAGTAAATAGCCAGATGTATACCTACCTGTGCTCCTCGAAGGAACACATGAACCTCACAATGAAATCGAATGGAGGCAAGTTCCATCCAAGTCGTTCAATACCAATAACAGAAATTCAAATTAATAGGGAGTACACGTAGATGACATTTGCGGTCAGCTCAGCCGTGAGCCCAGACACAACTACATATGGCCAAAATCTACTACAAGGACACAGAGCTACGACTACCAGTGTAACCGGTAAATTCACGCTTGAGTCGCGAGTCGCCATGCGCCCTCAGATCGATGTACTTTGTTCAGGCACGTGATCGGGAGAAGCCAAAGCACAGTTATTAGGCACCAATTCCACCAAATCAAGGACTCAGGACAAAGGGCGCTGTCACCATGGCAAGTAACACGTTGGAGTGAGCACATGACCGGTAGTTAGCAGGTAAGGATGAGACCTGGACAGTCCCCCTTCCGCCCACACATCCACCAGCCATAAGCCAAAGGAGTTGCAGGTTTTTTCACCATAATTTACAGTACACCTGGCACCCAGAGGGCAGAAAGCCGCAACCCAAACTTGGCCCAATGCTGCCCTCAGGCAATCAGCTAAGACTCCATGTTAACCCAGCAATGGGTAAACCCCAATCCACGGGAGTGTCTACAACAAGGACAGACATAATGCCATTATAGTCGTCGAATCCTGAAAACTCGGTCAGCAAAGCTGGCCAGATTATTAGCCCTATCAAAAAGGATGAATGAATGATTGAAATCCCAAGCACCATCTACCCACACCGCACCCATTGCAAAGAGATCCATGACGTGCACATATCGCAGACACTCAGTTCACACAGGCTTCATTTCCCCTCTCGGGGCTCCACACGTATAATCTGCTGAGCTAGCCAAGGTACTTTCATACAAAAATGCATTCAAGGAACTACCTAACTTTCCTTCCAACGAGATTGCCACCTAGAAAGCATACTGCCTCTCAGGAAATCCTTTCCGTCACGAGTGCTTATGTCATGAGCATTCCTGGTCTCTTTCCAGTCAGTCAATGGGAAAATGATATTTTAGAACATAAAATAAATTCATGGCTCTCTACCAGTCGGACACGAACAGAGGGACCCTAGAATTTTCTGCCGATTCGGCATGATTAATATGGGAAGTATTTTTCATGAAAAGTGATTTTCTTGGATGATTTGTCAATTACGCCCTCGCAAGAGGCACGTAGCCCCACGTCCTATTGAAACCACAAATGTCGTCGGTATTTAATTACTTCTTGCAACTTCTCGTAGTACCCCTTGGCGTAATGGTTAGTGCGTTGGAATGTCATGCAGAAGCTCTTGGGTTCGATTCTCAGCTCCTGCATATAAGTTTTTTTCAGAGGTTTACTGCCTCTTACGAAGAATTGACAAATCCTCAAAGAGTATCTCTTGTCATTAAAAGTGCTGCTCATTAGCCGTTCGGAATCGGTAGAAAATTGTATGTAGGTCCGCTCCATTCCTGGTCACACTCACACAGGAATGGTTGAGAGTTGTGAGTGACTAGGTCCTGGTTCTCTTCGAACTGTTGCACCACAATATTTTTTTTTTAATCTGCTTGTATAATATTATTTATCTCACGAAGCCTGGCTACATGTGGATTGGATATTAATGATTCTGAAATGTTTACTTTTATCCAAATATTGACACTGTTGGAGACCCTGTGCAGGGACGGGTTAGAATATTCCTGCAGCGCCTCCTCGCTTGTCGTAAAAGGCGACTAAAGGAGTAAATACATCTAGGCCACAAACAGCAAGGTGAGACTAGCGACACGTAACACATATAAACTTTCCCAAAAGTGTGCATGCCAGTCCCTGGGTTGGCACGACTGGAGATCACCGGTGCCGTAAAAGAGAGATCAAATACAAAACTGGAGCATGCACACGTCGATACTCGATAATTTTGTGAATTCAAGCATTATGGAAGTACTCGTCCGAAATGACACTACCCCGCCAGGCACTACCATTGTTACACATGGTACTGATCCTGGACCGAGCTAGCAAAGTAATGCCGCAGATTATACAAAATCTGAGAGTTGCAAGTTGGAACGTTGGCAGTATGACAGGTCGAAGCTTCGAGCTGGAAGAGATGATGAAAAGAAGGCGAGTGGACATCTTATGTGTTCAAGAAACAAAATGGCGAAACACGGGAAACAGGGCCCGTTTCTTGGATACGAGGACAAAAAACTATAAGATGTTCTACTATGGAACGGAAAAGGGTAAAAACGGAATCGGAATCATCCTTGCAAAACATCTATTAGGCAGCGTATTGACCATTTCGAAATCCAGCGACCGTTTGATGTCCCTTAAATTGGTGATTAAAGGAAAGTTGTGGAATATTGTCACTGCATATGCTCCCCAAATTGGATGTGAGCAGGTGGAAAAAGATGCATTTTGGCTAGACTTTCACAATCTACTTAAGGACATCCCAAAGGAAGAGTTTTTGTTCGTGGGCGGAGATTTGAACGGACATGTCGGCAAGACAAACGAAGACTATGAAGATTGCCATGGAGGCCTCGGATACGGCACCAGGAACCCTCCTGGTGAAGACATCCTGAGCATGTGCAAAACATACGGTCTTATCGTACTAAATACCATGTTCGTCAAACAAAGCCGACACCTGGTCACTTACAGCAGTGGTGGAAATGAAACCCAGATTGATTACCATTTGGTGTCTAGTTTCATGAAACCCCGGGTAAAAGATTGCAAAGTGATACTAGGAGAAGCGATCGCCCACCAACACCGTCTCCTACTGACAGAATTTTTTATGGAGACAGTGAACGACAACAAACATACAAAAACTTTTGGGAAGATCAAATGGTATAATCTGGATAAGGAAAAAGGCGAAGCTTTCATTTCGAATATGCAAAACGTTCTGTATAACAACACCGATATAGTTCGAAATGAAGAGAGTACAGCACAAAGTATGTGGGATCTCCTACAGAGAACTTGCAAAGAAAAAGCCAAAACACTGTTAGGGGTTTCAAAAGGACACAACCAACAAGGCAAAGAAACATGGTGGTGGAATGATGAAGCTAAATCAGTTATAAGTAAAAAGAAAATGGCTTTCAAGGCTTGGTCGAAGTGCCCCTCTAATGATACAGAGCAAAAGTCACGCCTCGAAGTGGAATATAGAAACTGCAAGAAAGAAGCGAAGAAGAAGTGCGCCCAAATTCAAGCAAAGAATACAGAAAACCTGTATCGGGAGCTGGATGAAATTTGTACCCCGATAGCTGGTGCTATTCAAGAGCTACGGCAAAACACGAATAAGGGCGCAACTATCTTCAAAATAGCCGCTCAAAGAAGAAGAAATGCCCAGGAGATTTGTTCGCCAAAGTTCATTAACAATGCTCAAGGCCAACTACTTGTGGAAGACAACGAAATTCTTCACAGGTGGCGACAGTATTGTGACGGACTTCTAAACGAACAATTTCCAAGGCTATACTTTCCAATAGCTTCACCTAACTAAAACGAAGTATCCGACGTCACAGTCGAAGAAGTTAGTGAGGCGGTAAAATACTCCAAAAAGGGAAAAACTTGGCCCAGACGAAATACCCTCAGAGTTTTGAAAAAGATGGGAGACATCGGGCTTAGATGGCTCATGATTCTTGTCTCCAAACTTATACGAGGTGATCGCATGCCTAATCAATGGAGGGAAAGTTACCTTCTTCCAATTTATAAAGGAAAGGGTGATACTCGAAGCTGTGATAATTACCGTTCGATTAAGCTGATGTCACACACCATGAAGATCGTTGAGCGAGTCTTGGGTAGCCGACTGCGAAAAATAATTAGGCTATCTGATGACCAGTGCGGGTTTGTCGGGGGTAAGTCAACCACGGATGCAATCCAGAGTATAAGAATAATTATGGAAAAACATCGGGATTCTTTGGAGGATTTGCATGTCGTATTGGTTGATTTTGAAAAAGCATTCGATCGGCAACCACGAGATCTAATATGGGTGGCCCTCAGGCAACGAGGAGTTCCAGAAACCTATGTGCGGATAATTATGGACATGTATGATGGAGCAGTTACTAAAGTAAGATGCGCAGCTGGAGTCACCGAAGAATTCGAAATCACAGTAGGTGTACACCAGGGAAGTGTCTTGAGTCCCCTGCTCTTTATTACAGTTCTTGATTACCTGCTTGAAGGCAAAGTGACGGATCCAAAAGTGCATCAGTTATTCTTTGCTGACGATGGAGCCATCATAAGTGATATCCCTACAACGAGCACTTGACGTATGGGTGGATGTTCTAGAAGGAAGTGGGTACCGCATAAGCGCGAAAAAGACAGAATACCTATGCTGCCCATTTTCTGATCCACACAGGCCTATTCCAGACATTTATTTGAATGGAGTAGTGCTTCCCAAGTGTGAAAAGTTTAAATATCTGGGGTCTATGATAAATAACGAAGCTACTTGTGATGACGATATCAATCATCGCGTAAGCGTAGGGTGGATGAAGTGGCGGGAAAATTCTGCTATCTTCTGTGACCGAAAAATGCCCCCTAAGCTGAAAGGAAAGCTCTACACTTCAGTTGTGCGTCCAGCACTCACATACGGTTCACAATGTTGGACAATGTACAAAAAGTATGAGAGTAAGCTAACGGCAGCTGAGATGAAGATGCTTCGTATGACAGCAGGAGTTACAAAGCTTGATCAAATTAGAAGTACGAAGATCCGAGGAAGCCTTCATGTTAAGAATACCATTTCCCAAAAAATTGAACACGACCGACTTAGTTGGTATTGCCATGTTCAAAGGAGAGATCCTGAGAACCCCGTCAAAAAGGCAATATCATACAACGTTCCAATTCGGAATAAAAAGAAAGGTAGGCCTAAACACTCCTGGTACAAACAAATGCAAAAACACCAGCATTCAGTTGGCCTCAGAAATGGAACAATACAAAACCGGGAGGCTTGCCGCCGATTTCTGAGGTCAACCCGGCGAACCCCACAGGCGGATCACTAGTGTGAAGCAGATACGTGGGAGAGTTATGATCCCCTCGACATCGAGATCATAACAGCGCCGAAACAAAGGAAGAAAAAAAAATTGACACTGTTGGAGGCGGGATTCTCATAGCTGTAAAATCTTCCTTCTTAACTTCTCTGATTAAAGTTCCTGTTTCAATTGAAATTTTATGCATAAAAGTACCGTGTATGTTATAACATTTATTATAGTTCCATAGAGATAAACCTTATATCTTAAACACTTTTTAGTAGTAAGAGATAAAAACGCAATGCTATGCAAGATCGTCTTTAGGCTTTACGGTAGTACCTGCCGATTACCGGCTCTACCCAACGGGAGGCTTACCTCCATCGGAGTCAGATTGGGTCCTGACCATTAATCCCGAAATAGCCGAAGCCATCTCGGTCGCAATGCTGTGACATGTTACAGGCATGAACACACCAGTTGGAATAAACCACGCCACCCACGACACTCCCACTAACGGGGCCTACCTCATAGATAGCTTGAAGAAAGCGAACGCGCATGCGACAGCTGCACCTCACCCACGAAGACGGAATAGGAGAGCCCTAAGACGATACGCTATTGTTCACAGACTTCATGGAATGCTTGCATTGTATGAGACAGCTGCACCTCTCTATCCGATGATAGAATAGGAGAGCCCGAAGACATACAGCTCACAAACCTTGGGCAACTATCTCCCGTGGAACCAGAATATTGCAGATGAGTTCCTGCAAAACTCAAGGCCTGCCAGCCTTAGATATACACGTCTCTAGACCTGATCGAAGTAGAAACCACGTCCAGATATGCGTACTCCTCAGGTGAGTTGTAACACACTCCTTAGCGGATTCCTACTTTAAAGGATACCGTCCCATTTGTTCCTATCTAGTTAGTTGTGTTACTTGCGTAACCTATCCACAGGCACCGTGAGGAGGTCGATAGGAACCGGGAATGACAGCTATGAGCAAGGTAGCTATACCGGCACACTGGTACCAACATTACCACTTCAGCAGCCATACACGTTAGTGCATGGAGCATCCGTAGCAATAAACGCAGAGTTCACAGAGCCCCGGACAAGCCATCAAACCCACCTGCACAATGCTATGCAAATATGAATTTATGCGAGAACAAAAATTAAAAGTCGTTGTACCTATACAAAATTTTTAAAACATTTTTAAGAAAACAGTTTGGTACGCTAACTTAAAGTTTGTATTATTGTACGAACAAAAACTAAATTTCCAAAAAAAATATTGACCAGTTTTTGAGATATCGACTTTTCCAAAAAAAATTTCTTTTCTTAATTAAAAAATCTTGAGTTTGATATTTTTTTAAATGCACAACTTGCCCTATAGTACCTATATCGCAGGTAAAAAAATATTTCTTTTTTAAGTTTTAGCAGCTTCTCCACAAAAAATTTCATAAAAATCCTTTCTGCCGATAATGAGTAATTCGAAATTTGAATCTTCTAATCGTAATCTCAATTTTTTCATTAAATTATAGATCGTTAAAATTATTAAAAAAAATTATCAAAATTCTAAGTGCCGTTTTCGAGAAAAATACGATTTTTTAAAACCATTTCTTGATATTTGTATGATGGGTACCTTTATTTTTATTTAAAATAAATTTTTTTATATAATATTGAGAAACTTTTATGTATTAAGTTTAAAAAAAAATAGCATGGGGTTTTCGAAATATTGAGTTTGAAAAAAAAAATTTGAAATTTTTCTTAAAAATAAAAAAAAAATTTTTTTGAAAATTTGAATGCACTATTCATATTTTTGGGCAGTCTTAGAATAAAATAAAATGCACGACTGGTTCGCACGAACTTGCTCTTATGTAAACCTAAACAAAACAACTCCTTTAGTAGTTGGAGCTAAAAATGGGATGCCATGTGATTCAAGCAAATATTAGCTTATGCAAGAACAAAAATTATAAGGCAGTACTGATTTCTTAAAAAAAATAAGCATTCATATACAAAATTTTTAAAATATTTTTAAGAACAAATTTTGGTACGCCAATTTAAAGTTTTTATTATTGTTCGAATAAAAATTATATTAACAAATAAAAATATTTATCCTTTTCTGGGATATCAATTTTTCCAAAAAATTCAAAAATTCAAAAAATATTTTTTATTTAAATTTTGAGATGCAATGTTTTTTTAAACTTTTTAGAAGCTTCTCTATAAAAATTTTCATTAAAATCCGGTTTGTCGATAATGAGAAATTCTAAATTTAAAAAATGGTTCTAATCAGTAATATCTGGATTTCAATTTTTTTTATTAAATAATAGATTTTAAAAATAAATCCAAGGAAAAAAAATAAGGAAAATTATCGGAACTGTTTTCGAGAAAAATACGACTATCGAAAACCATTTTTAGCATTTGTTTGGAGAGTACCGTTATTTTTAGGTAAAATGAATATTTTTTCTTACATCTTGTAATCTACACTAAGAAACTTTCATTAATCAAGTTTTAAAAAAACTGAACATGGGGTTTTTGAAATATTGAGTTAAAAACAAATATAATATTTTTTTAAAAATCAAAAAAAAAAATTGCAACATTTGAAAACACAAAAATATTCAAAATTATCAAAATCGGTGGAAATCGGGGAAAAAAAATTAAAATCCATATCGGCCAAGTTTAAGGAAAATCGGCCGAGCCATTAAGGCTGTAGTCGAAAAGAAAGACAGATAGACAGACAGACAGGCAGATAGACAGACAGACAGAATTGCGAGACCCACTTTTTTAGTCCTCGCTATCATCTTAATGTCAACTTTGATCAAAATCTCGAGTTCGATTTTTTTTACGAATGCATTACTTGCCTTATAGTACGTATGTATAATTCGCAAGTTAAAATAATAGGCGGGTCAATAAGTCCGTGACTTTTGGAATAAAACACAGATTTTTTGATAAAAAAATAATTTTATTTTTCAACGTAGTCTCCCTTGAGCTCTATACACTTTGTCCAAAGCTTCTCCAATTTTTTTATCCCTTCCAAAAAAAATGATTTGTCGAGGTCCTCAAAATAGGCCTTTGTTTGCGAGATGACTTCATCATTGGAGTCAAATCTTTTTCCACCAAGCCATTTCTTCATGTTTGGGAACAAGAAGTAGTCGCTCGGAGCCAAATGTGGAGAATAGGGTGGATGAGGGAGCAATTCATAGCCCAATTCATGGATTTTTGCCATGGCAACTGCACATGTGTGCACCCTTGCATTGTCTTGGTGGAAAAGAACTTTTTTCTTGGCCAAATGAGGTCGGTTTTTTTTCAAATCGTCATTGAATCGGTCCAATAAGTTGGCATAATATTCCCCATTGATTGTTCTTCCCTTTTGAAGGTAGTCAATGTGGATTATCCCGCGTGCATCCCAAAAAACAGTCGCCATAACTTTATTGGCTGACAAACCCACCTTGGCCTTCTTTGGCTCCGATTCACCCTTAGAAACCCACTGTTTTGACTGTTGTTTGGTCTCTGGTGTGTTGTGATGGATCCATGTTTCGTCCACGATTACAAAACGGCGCAAAAACTCCTCCATATTGCGATTAAACAACGCCAAACCTTCCTGTGAAGTTGTTACACGATTGCGTTTGTGGTCGACTGTGAGCAAACGCGGCACCCATCTTTCGGAAAGCTTTCTCATGCCCAAGTGATCATTCAAAATTGAAACCACTGAGCCATGCGAGATCCCTACGGCTTCCACAATCTCTCGCACTTTCAATCTTCGGTCGGCCAACACCATATCGTGAATTTTTTCGATTGTTTCGGGTGTAGAGACCTTAACTGGGCGTCCAGGACGTTCGGCATCTTCAGTGCTTGTACGGCCACAACGAAATTCAGTAAACCACTTTTTTACCATTGTAATCGATGGTGCAGAGTCCCCATAGTATTTATCAAGCTTAGCCTTGGTCTCGGTAATGGTTTTTTTTCGCAAGAAATAATGCTTAATAAGCACACGAAATTCACTTTTTTCCATTTTCTCCTCAAATTAGTGAGTAGTCTGATAAAAATAGCTGTCAAACACAAACCAACTGACGCAGCAAGTTTAAATTTTGACAGGAGTCAACTGACAGATGCCTGTTGACAGGAGCAGTGTTGCTGTTTCAGTAAAGAGGTCAGAAATTCAAAAAGTCCGTTAAAAAGTGTTTCAAATATTTGGCAAAACAGAAAATGTAACAAGTAATTTTAGAATATGTCACATTCATAAAATGCCAAATAAATCCAGAACAACATTTTGTGAACATTTTCTGTTATTTTTATTTGAACCTTTTCTAAATGTCTAAATTATTTTAGTAACATAATTAAAAAAAAAAGTAAAAGACTTACTGAATAAAACCAAAACTATAGAAGTATACAGGACTTTTTAACTGAAGAGATAACTGAAAATAAATCTTAAAATAAGAGACTAAAACCAGCTCGAAAGTACGTCGTACTTTGAATATAAGAACTAATTACTCACTTCACTATTATGTAGGTCTTATTTTCACTACCTATCTGAAGGATTTTATGTAGTTGTACTTCTCCTTTTTCTTGAGAGGACGTATTACCGCTGCATTCCACCACTATGGATAATAAGCATTTTTTTCGTTGTTAAACAATTTTGGTACTAACCAAGACGTACTAGCGTTTTTATTTATGGTTTCTTTAAATAAATAAAATACAAATTTAATAAAAAAAAGAATACCATTATCAAATTAAAAAAAAATTAACTAACTTCACAAACCTCACAAAAACGGTAATATCGGTAGCTCAAATGGAACTTACGTAGTTTATAAATCATCATCATCATTCCGAAAATTTTTTCGCACGATTACATTTCTGATTTCAAAGAAATCCGTGAGACCGAGACCCAATTTATTTTTAAATTTTACTTGACTATTAATACTTTGTTTTTTTTTTTAACAATTTGCTATATATTTTGTTATCTTAGGGTATGAGATGATAGTTAGACACTTGCACCTTAAATGAAGGTAATCTTTTTTCCCAACTTCAAGTAGGTAAGAAAGAAATTAACATACAAATATACCCTCATTGGCTTACCACCTTTACTTTTGTGTCTTGGGAAAACGTCACGCAGTTAATAACAAAACTGAACCAGTCTTTACTGAAATTTGTGTTTGTGCTAAATATTTCAGTTATGTAAATTTTTATTTCATCTAAACGGCATTTCGTTGCTTTGTTTAGTGTCAAATGATTTGATATTTCTTACATAGAAAAACAAGTTCATTTCAATAAACTACTTTTTAAGCTTATGTGTGTTTGTCGCCTATTTCTGACCTCTTAATAAGCGCTAAGTGTATGATAAATTTTCCAACATTTCCTTAAAACCTTATGTTTCACAATTTATTTCAAAATTAAAAAAAAAGCTTTTAAGCTTTTAATGTCCTTTTTCACGTTTTCTATATAATTAGCTTAATTGTGTCTCTTTGAATTGAAACTAAATAATTTGATAGATTGATGTCTATATTTTTACCCTTATGCTCATAAACTGAAGATCTGTAAATATGAACAAAGCAAGCTCTTCAACTTAGAGGATTGATTTACAGATTTTGAATTTACATTTTTCAATTGCAGTGATTATCGAAACTCGTGGCGGGAGTCAGATTCGCGAAGCTTAAATGACAAATATTTTGTAATCCTCAAAACTTTAACTTAGCTCTATAACAATTTTAAACGAATCAAGAAAGGAGACTTGAATGTCTATTAAATCCGTCACCCTAAAATGAAAAGAAAACAAAATTGTAAATAAGTTTCCGCTTCAGGATCAGAAGCTAGTCAAGTCTAGTCAGAATCAAGGCAAAGTTTTGTTGAATAAAGTTCGTTAAGGTTAGGTTAGCGTGTCTGTCATCGTGAATGCTTGACACACTTAGACCCTTTCATAGCGTGTGAGACTACTATATACCTAATAGTTCTATTTCCGCGTTTCTATGATCATTGTAGTAGAACTCTCCTAGATAGTGCCTACGTCTTTAAGCAAAACATGTATACAGAGAAAATAGGGAAACGCTAAAAATAAGAATGTCATTAATTTAAGAATTTGAATTTTAATCATGGAGTCACTCAGGGCTGAATCATATCACCGAAACTATTTTTAATTGTAAGTTAATCAATTCAATTAATTTTAAAAACGTATTTATTATCGTAAACGTATTTATTGATGTTATTTCTTAGAGATTGTTTGAGCTTGTCTAAATATTTAAACTGTCTTTAATCACGGTTGATAAAATTTGTATTTATAAACGATTTTTTGGAGATTTTTACTTAGTAAAACGATCGATGTGTTACGTATAACTAAACCATTTGCGATTCGGGTATAAATTCAACGAATTTCTACTACATTCTGTGCATAAAGGTAGTTCTTGACAGATCAAAAAAAGAAAGCAACACAAAAACGCATTAACTCTTAAGAGAGAAATGGAAGCAGCTATATATGTTGACCAGCTCAAAATTAAAAAAAAAAAAACCTGACTCTATTTTGGTTTACGTTTTTGTTGCTTTGGCTTATACATTTTTTACTACTATAGTTAAGGAATGTTTGTAGTACCTCTTTGGGATAATACTAGGTGCAGTGGACTGTCAGAGGTGTAGGCTAGATTCCCAGCCTTTGCCATCGAAAAACATAAGAAATTTACTATGGGGTATTCTCTGACCATGATAAAAAGTTCTCGTCTAAACTTTTCGGAATCAGCACAAAACGGTAAGTCTCCTCAATTTCACACAGGAATCTTTTTGAGAGTGAGTCAGTCCCTAGGTTCATATTCTCTTCAAGATGACGTTCCTCTAATTAATTTTTTTTTATTTCTTACAAAGTTTTAGATCCAGACATGCTCTTGGCCGCCATTTATACCTTGGATCATCATATCGTAGTATCATTTCATAATTTGTTTTCGGTCTCTAAAAACAAAAATCCATTCATTTACTTTGCGAAAAAAGTGTTTTAGAGATATGTGTAAAAATGCTGCTTTTTCTTACATAATAAAATATTTTTCTATTTTACAATATAGTTGCTTATGAAATCGGATAAAAATTCATTAAGATACTGGCGACTTAATTTAAACAAAAATGGGGATTCTTAGAAAATTCCTTATCTTAAGTTGTTCCATTTTAGGTTTGAATGAAGAACATCGTATCTAACCTAGAATGAAAAACATTGAATTTTTTTTAATGGTACATACATAAATACCCTTTTTTCTATTTAAAGAAGCTTGTTAACAACTCTGATAAATTTCAAATTACTCTGTCCGTGTTGCGGAAATGGAGATGATCCACAAGTTTGTATCGAATCCGAACTATAAACATTAAAAGCACTTTTCATAACAATAGATACTCTTTGAAGATTAGTCACTTCCTCGCAAGAAACAGAACCCCTAAAAAAAAAACATTTGTTCCTAAAGAGAAACATAATTAATACAAAATAATTTATGCTAGTATCTGAAAAATTTCTAAAGAACTTCTTTTTAGTCCATGAATTCGAGACAGACATTTTCGTTGTCAAAAGCCCAATATTTATTCTAGTTACCTATACAAGGGCGGAGCGATAAGTACTTAGCTTACAAAAACAAAAATTTGGTGAATTGGTTGGTGAATTATTTCTCAACACCGTCTCCTTTTTGCTTGATAAACTTGATCCAGCGATGCTCCAAATCTTTTAACTCATCCGAAAAATAGGTTTTCTTGAGGTCTGCAAAGTAGGCCTCCGTGGCGGCGATGACCTCATCATTCGACTCAAATTTCTACCGAGCGAGTGATTTCTTCAAGTTTGCAAGCAAAAAAAGTCGCACGGGGCTAAATCTGGAGAATACGGTAGATAGGGCAGCAGTTCATAGTGCAATTCGAGTGAGCAAACGCGACACCCATCCTGACGCCAGCTTTTTCATACCCAAAATTTCATGGAGGGTATGACCCACGCGGATTTTTGAGATGCCTACTGTTTCAGCTATCTCGCGCACCTTCAAACGGTGGCGGTCTGCCAATACGAGATCGTAGATTTTTGACACGTTATCCTTCGTGGTAAACATTTTAGGGTCATCAAAGACCGATGCGCGACCACGTTGAAACTCGTTATACCAATTTTTGACGGTCGCCATCGAAAGAGAAGAGTCAACATACGCCAAGCGGTCTTTGATTTCACTGCACGATTTCCCTTCCGAAAACAAGAATCGAATCACCGAGCGATATTGTTCTTTTTCCATTTTTCCAAAATTCGCCGACAAGCTGGCTTCCACAAATGGTCAAAAACAAAACTATGAGCCCGATTCGAACATTTTAACAGTAGCCGTCTAGAGGATACTAAATCTCTCTTAACACTTATCGGACCGCCCTCGTATGTATGTACATTAAAAATTATTTGAAATCCTGAGGATTCATAATTCCTGCCTAAAGAAGGAATAAATGAACTGTGAGCTTTACGAGTAGATTTAGAGCTGACTATGAGATTGGACTTTCCATTGGTATTTCTCCAAATCAATTCATTTTGAAAAACTTATATTGGTGATGCAGCACTTTTAGAAAGAGTGTTAAGCTCTCTTCTGTTTGGTGAATCCCCAGATACCTACATCATTAGTCCACAAGTTCATCACACTTGTCTAATATGTGGTGCGGTCTTTTCTCATGGACGTTCCAGAATCTGCTAAGAATATTAAGATGTCTTTAAAGCAGTCATACCTTATCTCTGCAAATGCCTTGCTCTGTACAAAATTAGAGCACAATCATTAGGAAGGCCATTTTTTACGACATTGACCAACTTTCGGAATTGAAGATCGAGGACTTAATCTGTTTTCTTAATGTAACGAAACAGCTCTAGGAGGAACTTCGGTTACTTTTGTCACGTGTCCTCTGTCGGATTGTTAAGCCTGCGAGCTAGCAGACTAAGTGGTCTGATGAAGGTTTATATGGGCCGCATATTTAGTTGAGCACAGTGTTGATGGCTTCAGTTGCGTATGCTGGTACGGTTGAGTGAGGATTGGAAGTGCAGGATAGGAAACATTTTTGGTTGTAAGGCTCAAGTGAAAGTATGATCCCTTAGCTTCGAGAGTTCATTCAAGATTTTAATCTCTTGGCATCCTCTACTGTTAAGATTTGTTCCTATCTCATAATAGGATTCTAGCCTCGGAAAAGATGTCGTTGCCGTTATTCTCGATAAGAAGTAGTCTTTCTAATCATTATCACGGCTAGATACCCAATGAAGCATTAAATTAGTTGTTAAGATTTTGTCATTCCTAAAGAAACAATCCGATTTATACTTCTGGGTTTTGAAAACTCAATCAATATTTCTTAGCTCACATCAATTTTTTCTGTAGCAATACTGAGTCACCCCTACAGCCAGCAAAATCATGCTTTCTGGGGTCAGAATTTGTTGCATTTCTCGTTGTCTAGCCAGAAGTTCAAAAACTAACCATTTCTGCAGAGTATACTTCATTCTTTCAGTGATTAGTTCCAAAAAGCCCCAATTTAACCGGAAATAAAGCCGACTTTCGAAATCATTGGTTCACTTTTGCTCTTAACTGTGCTTGATACATTACGGACACGATGGATGTTTATTTGTCAGTTTCCCTGAACACACCTAACACTTCCACTGTAAACATTATTACTTATTAAAGATGTTTCAGAATAGGGGATTTATAAGGGATTGACAGACTTTTGGTATAAATACCCAAGGCTTTGAATTTCTTGAGTTCAAACCTCAGAAATGAATACATCTGAGAAGTTCGTTATAGCCATCCTGCTGCTGGGGCTTATCGTTAAATCTTATGAAGAAACTATAAGCATTGAAAGTTCTAAGGAATTGGAACCTTTTTCACTTGCGTTTTATCTGGAATTTATTCTTAAATATTTGGTTTTAAAAATCAAATCGTTTGGACCAATCAGGATTTTGTTGAATTTCATTTGCATTTTCCAAGTAAGTCCACGTTGGTATTAAGTAAAAAGCTCTCTGTTTTATACCTTTGCTTTTCAGAACTATTTAATTGTGCTTCGAAGACCCATAGAGCACACAAGTCTCGATATTTCTGAATATGAGTCAAGCATAATTCTATGTAGAGGAGTTTATTATGAAGACGGAAATATGGAATGCTGGATTTTGAGTTGGAAGAAGTGGGAAATGGCTTGGAGAGTTTGTAGTTTTGATGGCGCTAATGTAAACTTGCCAGCGTATTTTGAAGTTTGTGTTCACTTGTTTTGTATAATTTCCTGGAAGATAAGATATTTTGGGGCAGAAATAAGCAAATTCAAGAGTTCTGCTTGGGGAAGAAGGGCTTTGCTGTGTTGCGATTTTCAATTACCATGTTATATCGAAAGGTCAGTTATTTTCAAATGAATATTTTATTACTCGTAAAGATTTTTATGTTTTTTTTTTCTGTAGATTTGCAGAGCCACACCAATTTGATTTTCTGTTTGGACTTCTATGGCAATATGTGACTGTGTTTTGTTCAAACGATGATTGCCATAGTATTTGTACTTGGATTTTTGAATATTTGTCAAATAGAATATTTTATCTTCTTGAAAGGAACCTCCCTCAAGAAGGTCGTATTCTTGATTTAAACATATGTATCTAAAATATGTGAATAATTTAAAGAAAGAAATACCTTTGATGTGTTGCATAATTTGTAATGCAAAATTTTATAAATATTTAGATTAAATATAAACTAAAATCAATAAATAAAGGGATTTTAAAGAGTTTTTGGAGTGTTTTTTAATTCGGAAAATAGTCTTTATTCAAGCTTAGCGATAAGGGAACAGTCGGGCATTCCAATAGGGACTTGAGATTTTTTTTAAAATAAAAATCAAGACCATTCGACATAATCACGAGAATTATAATATTCGTTGGAAGCAAAAGGTCATTAATTTTTCGGTTTCAAAAGTAAAGCTAAATAAAACACACACAGCCATACATTTTGGATGAAAATTTTACTTCATTATAAATTTCTGACTTTGTGAAAAACAATATCATTCATATGGCCGCTTCGGGTGGATTCGGAACATGTCATTCTTTTGAGGTAATTTTAAACCACTTTTTCGCACATTTCGGGTGGTATCTCGGCCATAACTTGAATAATGTTGGTATTTAACACATCTAGAGTTCTGGGATCATTCTCGTACTAGCTTAAGCGTAGTCCTACAGAAAAAAACCTAACGGTGTCAAATCTCATGATCTTGGTTGTCAAGTGACGTCGCCAAAACGTGAAATTAGGCGACCAGGAATCTTCTAACGCAATAAATCCATAATTGGTCGTTTTGTGTGGCTTGTTGTCCCAAGGTTGACATTACGATGAGAGCGAAGACGAAAAAAGTGGAATTCTGTCTGTCTACCTGTCTGTTCCGCTACAGCCTTAATGGCTCGGTCGATTTTTCTTAAACTTGGAAGATATAATTTTTTAATTTTTTCCAACACGTTTTTTTCTTTGTTTAAGAACCAAAATAACGGTGACTGCAATACGATTTTTTTTTCTCAAAAACTTCGATAGATTTAAAAAATAAAAATACAAAAAAAAATTCGAGTAGTTATAGCTAGAAAATTTTCCGAAAAATGGTTATTGAGGGTACCCCCCAAAGAACCATTTTTTGTTTGGTTTTGCTTTTCTCAAAAACGGTACAACCGATTTTGATCATATTTTTACTAAAGCTCCCCAAGAACTTAAAAAGAATTGTGTATTCAAATTTTCAAAAAAAAAAAAATTCAAAACTCAATATTTCGAAAACGCTATTATAGTTTTTTTGTAAACTTGGTAAATGAAAGTTTCTCAATAAAATCTACATGATGTAAGAAAAAAAATTTTTTTACCTAAAACTAAAGGTATCCACCAGACAAATGTTAAGAAATAGTTTTCAAAAATCGTATTTTTCTCGAAAACGGCGCCTAGAATTTTAATAAAATTTTTTTTCTTTCAATTAATTCTTACGATCTTTAATTTAATAAAAAAAAACTGAAATTAAGATATTACAGCTTCTACCTACCACAGAACCATTTTTTTTTAATTTTGAATTACTCATAATCGACATAACAGAGTTTAATGAATTTTTTTTATAGAGATGCTTCTAGAGAGTTTAAAAAAACATTGCATTTCAAAACATAAAAAAAATATTTTTTGAATTAAAACAAAAAACACATTTTTTTTTTTTGGAAAATTCAATATTTTAAAAACGGCTTAATAGTTTTTTTTTGAAAATTAATTTTCATTCGTATGAATAAAAGCTTATATTTTTAAGGAACCACTACAACGACTTATAACTTTTGTTCTTGCATAAATTCATATTTGCATAGCATTCTGTTTTTATCTCTTACTACTAAATGAATTTAAAAAAATAATTTTATCCTTATGAACAGTTTTTTCTAATAACATTAACATTCTAAAATAACATTGAAATTCCTAGTCTATTACATAGGAGTAATTTTGTACGACCCAGTCGTTCATTTTATTTCTTAAAATAAAGGCCTAAATAAAGTTTCTTTAATAAGTATTAGCAGAACTAACATTAGTACCGTTAACATGGCTCAGGAAATATAAAAACTAGAGGTAACCCCTTACTGCAAACCATTTTTTCTAAGAATCAGGCCCAAAAATAATATGCACGAATTTTGAAACCGAAAAAAACTTGTGAAATCTTAATACACAAAATTATTCAATTTTTTTATAAAAACTTAACATAAAAAAAATAAAATGCACAACTGGGTCGCACGAACTTGCTCCTATGTAATAGACTAGGAATTTCAAAAACGGATGTCATTAAAGAAGAAAACTGTTCATAAGCATAAAATGAATTTTATATATTCTTTTAGGAGGTAGTAAGAGATAAAAACAGAATGCAATGCAAATATGAATTTATGCAAGAACAAAAATTATAAGTCATTGTAGTGGTTCCTTAAAAAAAATAAGCTTTTATGTACAAAATTTTTAAAACATTTTAAAAAAAAAATTTTTGGTACGCCAACCTTAAGCCTTTATTATTGTACGAATAAAAGTTAAATTTCCAAGAAAAATAGTAAGCCGTTCTTGAAATATCGAATTTTCAAAAAAAAAAAACACTTTTTTTTCTCTAAAAATTGAAAAAATATTTTTGTTTAAGTTTTGAAATGCAATGCTTTTTAAACTTTTTAGGAGCTTCTTTATAAAAAATTTCATCAAAATCCGTTATGCCGATAATGAGAAATTCAAAATTCGAAAAAATCGTTCTATGGTAGGTACAGTCAGTAATATCTAGATTTCAATTTTTTTTTTATTAAATTATAGATGGTAAAAATTTATCAAAAGAAAAAAATTTTAGCAAAATTGTTGTAACTGTTTTCGAGAAAAATACGATTTTCGCAAACCATTTTTTAAAATTTGTATCGTTAAAAATGATCAATATTGGTTCTACTGTTTTGAAAAAAAAGTTCTACCATAAATAACCCAATTTTTTCGATATTTTGTCCTTTAAATGTTTGGAACAATTAAAAAAAAAAATATTTTCTAATCAAGTATCACCCCCTCACAATTTAACTATTTATCACGATTCTCCTACATCTACAGTTCTCCCCCAACATATTTATATTCTCATGAAATTTTGAAAAATTAACGAATACCTATACATACACATCACACATTTCTTTTATTTTGACAACCTATCTGTCAATGACGCCATAGATATATAAAAGAAGAAAAACTTAACCCTTTTTTGTATTTAAAAGATTTTTTTTTAAATGATAAAACATTGAAACAAAATGAATTAATTAACCAAACTGAATAACTTATAACTTCTTGGAGAGTTCCTCTGGTCGTGGAGAATCTGTAAAAATAAGAGACAATAACTCATGAGCACTCAAAGCTCTTTTATTAACATGAATTTTTTAAAAAATATAAATAAAAGACCACGGTACTTAAGTGTGAGTACAAAGCGTATGAAGAATTTACAATACAATGGGTCTTGTAAATAAAAAAAAAGTTAAAGTTTTTTTTGAAGGAAGCTAAAGCCAACTAGTCATAGCTTTTACTAGCAGCTAAAGCTAGACAGTACTAGCTTAAGCTTTGTTTTATGTGAATAAAAAAATGATAACGCTAAATAGCTTATGCTGGAAAATTCTAGCTTAAGCTTCGTAATTTAAGGGGTTCGTTTTTTTATTCACATCTTTCGGCTAGTTAGCTTTAGCTAAAACTGGTACATGTATGAACGAAAGGAAGGTTTTTTTGCCTCAATTTGTTATCTGTTCTACAGGGCAACTATTGGTTTCGGCTAAAAAATGTTTTTAACATTTCGTATGTCAGTTTCTGGGTCTATACGTTCACAGTCCTATTTTTTGAGATATTCCCTTATGTTTAATTAACAACTCGCACAAGTTAATACTGCAAATTAGAACTAGTCAAAGCTTTCTAGACAGGTCGAAAAAATCTTGAAATTTTTGTAGCTTTAACTATAATATTCTAGTTAAAGCTATTTTTATTCACACAAATTGAAGCTTAAGAAAACAAGCTAAAACTAAATGAATTTAGCTTTGGCTATTTTAAAATAGCTATTACTAGAAAACATCTTTAACTATAGCTAGCTTAAGCTTATTTTTATTCACGAAAAATCAAGCTTTTACTTAAAAATCCAAGTTTCAGCTTAAGCTTTTTTTTATTCACAAGGCCCAATAAAATAGAAATATTTATGAACTTGTCCGGAGTGTACAGACCAACCTTCCAGCTGCGAACGAGGAGTGAGAACGCGCACTTCGAACCGATACTCCAGTAAGTGGTTTTAAACCCCCGATACAGCTCTAAGAACACACCAAGCAATAGAACGCACATCTTCGTATATTAACGGTATACAACTCACATACTCACACTCGACATATGGTGCATTTATTAATAATAAAATATATAAAACAAATAATTCGTAAGATATTAACACGCCCGAAGGTAAAATAATGACCACGTATCGTTATTTGAAAGACGTAAAACAAAAAGGATAACTTTAATAATTATACAGTGGTTAAATAAATGAATTAATTTCACGTATTAATTTCTTTGTCCAAGTATCTCTTTTTTTCTGTGTAGGTAATTATTATTATTTTTTTTTTTGTATTAAAAATAAAAAACAAACAATTCTCACAAAACTCAAAATCAAAACACCTTAGCCAACTTTCTTTTTCTCTGTATGATTTTTGTTTTTATAAGTTTTCTTCAAAAATACAGTGATAAAAAAAATTTAAATATATATAAAAAAATATAAAATATCTTACATATATTATATAGAGAAATATTTGATTCTATTTCTCTTCGTGTGACCTTTTTTGACGTGAGACTTCGCCTTCTTACCAACGTTGGTATAATTACAGGCCACAATCGTTGCGTAACAAAAGGACTAAGTTCTTGGTCAAATTTCCTTTGCTCTCGATATAAAATGGACTACTCTAATTATCTTCACTTTACCAAACCTAACAACTCCCTAATTAACACCATTTAATTTGAACCCAAACCAATCTTTTTAATATCCTTAAACCTTCTTTCAGTCTGTCAACTTTAAACAAAAATCCGATGGTAACACTCCCTCTCTCTTTTGAAAACATTTTGTACGAAATATTAAGCTTTCGTTGAAAACCTCTTATTTTCCATAGACAAACCGGCTTTGTGCAACGTAGGTGCACAAGGACTAACCTCGTTGAATCCGTAACATTTACCCTGTCTGCCTTAGATCATGCAAAGGAAGTCGACGTTGTCTAAGCCAATTTCAGTAAGGCCTTTGAGAAAATTTTACATAAGTTTATTCTACTCGTATTCAAACTGTCCACCCCTGGGCTTGAATATATATTCTTAAGATGGATTTCTTCTTATCTGAAAAACCGTTACTATAAAGTTAGATTCAAAGCTACCTTCACTGATCATTTCTTAACTAGCTCCGGGGTCCCAAAAGGCAGCCGCTTAGGACCTCTCCTCTTTATTCTTATTATTAACGATATTGAAATTACCATCAAAAATATTCCCATATCTTAGTCTACGCCGCCGATAGTACCAAGTTTTACAAGGCTATTTCTTCCACACATGATTCTACTCTTATTCAACTTGATCTCGACAGTTTCTCTGTTTAGAGCTAAATATTTCTTATAAGTATAACACCATTTTGGATAAGGCTTAATATTCTCAATTTTGTCACAGGCGAACTTAAATCACTAAATCTAATGTGTGTTTGGCTTTCTGGAAAAAAAAGAACTTCTTTTAAGTTCACTATCAATGAGGCACAAATTTTATTTGTTGCTTTTAGACCCTCTCAATTGCTGTTCCATTTTGGCCTTTTTTTGGGTCCAAATTATTCACGGATATAAATTATCAAAAAAAAAAAAATTCAAAATCAAATAAACCAAAACTCTTAACTCATGCTGAGTCCCAATCACATTTAGATTTTTTTTCTTTATTTTCGTATCAAACTCAATAAACCCAATCCGGTTTGAATTTTTTCCTTGCAAGATTCTAAGTGTAAACAGGTGTTGACCCTTAAGTCCTCGCAGTGTCCCAGCCAATATTGCCTTAATTTATTCCCAAGGGTTGATTGTTGATATATACGAGTACTTATGTATGTATTTTTCTAATGTCCTCCTTTGATATGAAACGAATATCAATCGAAAGGGTATTGATTTGTTGTCCTTTTTTCCTGTTGGTTTGCCTGGTAATAGGTTTGGCAGCTTAGAAGAAATCTTCCTAGCATGGGGTGCTAGGTTCCCAGAATCTTCCATTCAAGATTTTTGTGTTTTTTTCTTTCCGGGAAACATTTTAATTTCATTTAAATGGTTTTCTGGACATGGGGCTATTACTTTGCTTGCCTGTCATTGCGTTCAAGTTCAGATTATGTTTTCTTTGGGTTAATGTTGTTTGTCAACCTTTTATTCACTTCAGAGTGGTCAAGAACTTTTTCGAGTGGAAGCCATGATGCTTTCGAATTTTTTTATGCGATTTTGCAGTTTTTTTTTATGTTCAACGGTCGATGGTCTTTTGTATGGTTGATTAGATGTTCTTTTTACAGAATAAATATTGAAGGACAATTTGGAAAGAACAAACTGAAGTTTTAAGGTCGGGTCGTCATTAAATAAATTATAGTTAATTTAGAAGAGAAACTGTATTTGACGATGAATCAACGGAGAAGCCTCGTACCCAAATTAATACCTGAACAGATGGGTTTGCATTATTCTTTTGATTGGATCTAGTATGTGCGCAAATTGAATAGGGAGGTTTGAAGTCTTTTTTCTTCTTGAAAGATTTCCAAAGACTGACGAAATTAACAAAAAGAGGCTGGGTGCGACCCACACTGATAACTTCCAATTTGTGGTCTTGAAAACTTTATATTTAGATAAAAACATATTGTGACGTTTTCTTCAATTTTACCATAGCTATTAATGGAATTTGAATATGTGGGACTTAGGTACAACTGAACAACCTTATTCATATACGTATGTACAGTACATGCATTCTTCTAAAAACTAAGTTGATAATAAAATTATAAAATTATGTATTATATTATAGAAATTACTTTATTATTTCGGTTCCAAACATTTTAATTGAAAAAAATTTAAAAACGAAATATTCAAATATAAAAGATATGCTTTGGTTATTGATGGAAGGGTACTTACAAAATATATCTGCTCTAAAACTAGATACATACATGTCAAAACCATTTGTTAGAAATTGTATTATGTAAAAAATTAAATAATGGAAAAGTCAATATCATTGCTCGTTCTCAAGATATTCTAGTCGAAAAACAAATATTACCACTTTTTAGTAGATTTTTTTTATATTTTTGTTAAAACTGTCAATTCGATACTTGTCAAAATTTAACCATATGTTAATAATTGTATTATGTCGATACCTTTCCGTAAGAATGTACTAAGCGACACTTTTTTCGAAAATGACTTTTTGATAAGGAAATATACTATATGTCAAGGGCCCGTTTTGGCCTGGATTTCGCCAACCTATTATGCATGAAAGGGAAACTAGAGTAAAAATAAAAAAATTATCAACTGCCATGTTTTCTCATTAAAATAATGTTGCCCCCTGAAATTTGTATTATCCCCCAAAAAAATTATGCTAAGCGACATTAATAAAGATCTCATTGTCGTGAGCAACAAAAAATTTTGTTAGATGTCAATTAGTTTAACCAAAATTGTCTCTTAGCACACTATGATTCAACTAGAACTTTCTTCGTTTTTTTTCGTTTCCTGAACAATTTTAGAAATGTCGCTTAGTATACATTCTTACGGGAAGGTATCGATGTATAAAACAACATACTTTAGAAGGCACTGTCAGAGTTTATTCCCAAGAAATTCGACTTGAAATACAATTTTAACTAGTTTTCACTAGAATTTTTAATAGTTTTCTTATTTAAAAAAAAAACTATTAATTCAATATTTGTCAACATTTTACCTATTGTACAAAATTATACTATGTATAAAATAAACTAAATTAGAAGTCAATATCACTACTAGTTCTCGAGAAATTTGAGTCGAAAAACAATTTTTACCAATTTTCAATAGAATTTTATATAGTTTTTTATTTTTTGTAAAAAAAATGTAAACTGATTTTTTTTTGAAATTTTCACCAATTGTCAAACACATTATTTTTCGTAAAATAAAATTATTCTGAGTTTCAAATTGTTTTCCCTTCTTAGAATACCTGGGTTATGAAATTTTTTTTTCAGTTTTTTTTTATTTAAAAAGATAACGGTATGTTCATTTTTTTCCAAATTCATACCAAATCTGTATGACCTTATAATGAGTACATTAAATTTTATTTGAAATCAATAGCATTATGTTTTCGTGAGATATTTGAAACTAACCAAAATTTTTACTTTTTTTTTTAAACCGTTATAGTGAAAAAACTACTCAATAAATTTTAATAAACGTCCTTTCAGCCTCTTTCGAAGTTATTATCTATTAAACAAAATTTATTTGAAGTCGATATCTTTACTAGTTCTTGAGATATCGACGACGAAAAATGATAGCAGAACGTACGGACGTACGAACGTACGTACACACACACACAGACATCTCTCTAAAAATAATTGATATAGCCTCTATGGACATTGAAACGTCGAGAAATGTCAAAAATTCCAATTTGACAAATCGGACCGATTACAATAACTCCCTATGGGAAGTTAAAAATATAATTAAAATTTCAGCAAATTTCACAACCATACATAAAAAATAGGAATTACCAAGGACCTTACAAGAAGAACATGTTTTTCAACTAGTGTAGAAACCTGTGTTACTCAAAAAGTACGAAGTACACCATAAACCGTGCCGAGAAGTCCATTGATTTGGTTATCCCAAGTTAAAAATCGGTTGAAGGTCAAATCCAGATTTTTCGTAATTTTAACGTATTCGATTAGAGCGTTGCTCAAAACAATCGATAGGAAATAAAAAATATGGCTTTGTTGATATTTAGATTTTTTAGGATTTAAAACAAGACCATTTGACTCAGTTCAATTTCAATTCAATTTTGTTTTATTGAACATACTACCTATTTGCAATTTGGCTTACAACTAATAAGCTACTTTTTAACTTCCCATAGGGAGTTATTGTAATCGGTCCGATTTGTCAAATTGGAATTTTTGACATTTCTCGACGTTTTAAGGTCCCTAGAGGCTATATCAATCATTTTTAGAGAGATGTCTGTGTGTGTGTGTGTACGTACGTTCGTACGTGCGTACGTTCGTACGTCCGTACGTTCTCGTACCATTTTTCGTCGTCGATAGCTCAAGAACGAGTAAAGATATCGACTTCAAATAAATTTTGTTTAATAGATAATAACTTCGAAAGAGGCTGAAAGGGCGTTTATTAAAATTCAGTGAGTAATTTTTTCACTATAACGGTTTAAAAAAAAAGTAAAAATTTTGGCTAGTTTCAAATATCTCACGAAAAAATAATGCTATTGATTTCAAATAAAATTTAATGTACTCATTATAAGGTCATACAGATTTGGTATGAATTTGGAAAAAAATGAACATACCGTTATTTTTTTAAATAAAAAAAACTGAAAAAAAAATTTCATAACCCAGATATTCTAAGAACGGAAAACAATTTGAAACTCAAAATAATTTTATTTTACGAAGAATAATGTGTTTGACAACTGGTGAAAATTTCAAAAAAAAATGAGCTTACAGTTTTTTTACAAAAATTAAAAAACTATATAAAATTCTATTGAAAATTGGTAAAAATTGTTTTTTGACTCAAATTTCTCGAGAACTAGTAGTGATATTGACTTCTAATTTAGTTTATTTTATACATAGTATAATTTTGTACAATTGGTAAAATGTTGACAAATATTGAATTATTAGTTTTTTTTTTAAATAAAAAAAAAATATTGAAAATTCTAGTGAAAACTAGTTAAAATTGTATTTCAAGTCGAATTTCTTGGGAATAAACTCCGACAGTGCCTTCTAAAGTATGTTGTTTTATACATCGATACCTTCCCGTAAGAATATATACTAAGCGACATTTCTAAAATTGTTCAGGAAACGAAAAAAACGAAGAAAAGTTCGTTGGCGAAACCTAGGCCAAAACGTGGCTCTTAACATATATTATATATCCTCATCAAAAAGTCATTTTCGGAAAAAGTGTCGCTTAGTACATTCTTACGGGAAGGTATCGACATAATACAATTATTAACATATGGTTAAATTTTGACAAGTATCGAATTGACAGTTTTAACAAAAATATAAAAAAAATCTACTAAAAAGTGGTAATATTTGTTTTTCGACTAGAATATCTTGAGAACGAGCAATGATATTGACTTTGCAATTATTTAATTTTATACATAATACAGTTTCTAACAAGTGGTTTGTATTTGACATAAATCTAGTTTTAGAGCGGATATATTTTGTAAGTACACTTCCATCAATAACCAAACCATATCTTTTATATTTGAATATTTCGTTTTTATTTTTTTTTTTTTTTCAATTAAAATGTTTGGAACCGAAATACATAATAAAGTAATTTCTATAATATAATATTAAAAAACACGGAAATTTATAATTCAGTATATAATATGTACCTACCAACCTTCGTAATTATTACAAGTTTTCAAGACCACAAATGGGAAGTTATCAGTGTGGGTCGCACCCAGCCTCTTTTTTTATATATAATCTGCACGCGCTCAAGGGATTATGATTACCCTTTAAATGTTTGAACACAGCGCGGGCGTGAAGTTAAGGAAGAGAAAGAAGGATAGGAAAGATGCGTGGCAGGATGTTCTGAGACTGAAGGTGGTTGTCTCAGATTTTTTTTTTTATCTCCAGGGATGGCGGCTGAACTAAAGCGGAGAATGCCGTGTCTTAATTCTATGTCGCTTATAATTCACATTATTTTATTCGTGTTCATCCTTGTTGGGCATACTAGTTTAACTCAATTACATGTTGTTAGTGTTATGCCTGAACAACATATTATGAGTAAACCCATTGATGACAATTTTTAGAAGGTTTTTAAAGGAATTAAAACGATATAGACGACGGCAGGGATCGAACCTGTGATCATGAGGTTCACAGGCGAGCACACATCCATCGCGCCACGGCCACGGTATGAAAATGGGCGGCCTAACTATACAGTGACTTAAGTTTAATTATTTTTAAATAAAATTTACATGACGAAAAAAATTCAATTTAAATGGTATATTGTCCTCAGAGTGTTCATTCCCGGTTGTCAGTGGTGATTTTTGTGGATTGTGGGCAGGGAAGGCTTTTAGCCGCGGTGGTAGGCTGACTCAATGTCAGCGTAGAACGAGACTACTTCTTCGTTGTCCATAATTACGTTGTCATCCAGAGTTTCTATCACAATGAGATACCTCGGTCGGGGATGTCATTGTTCTGTGGTCATCTTTCTCGTAAGCTGATTCGGGTGGTCGATGATGTTCCCCATTAGTTTCTTCGTTGAATGAACTAGATATTTGTCCAGTGAGATTAAATTCGCTTCTGTGTAGAGATGCTCATTCCTGTAGTGTTTCTGTAGTTGACGATCGAAGTAGAGTCCAGTGCAGATCCTTAGTATCTTCCTTTCGAATAATTGAAGTTCCTTCATAGCTATCTTCGAAATGGAAAACCAGACTGGGAAGGAAAGCTAATCACTGGTCGCAGGAGCTGCTTGAAGATTCATATCTTTCAATGGGAGCAACCGGCTAAAGGCCCAGCTGGCCTTTTTCAGAACATTTCTTAAGTGCAGGTTAAACCTTAGCAACTCGTTGAAGTGCACTCCCAGGTACTTGACACTTGGCCTTGCCACTATGGAGGATCGGTCAGGGAGTTTTAGGACCAGATTTCTCCAAATTGGTGCACTTCGAATGCCTCTACCAGTTAAAGGTCTTCTCAAGCAGACAAGTTCCGATTTGGAAGTGTTGATCCGGATTTACCATTTCTGGTAGAATTGGAAGAATCTGTTAATGTGGGTTTCTACTTTTTGGACAGTGATTAGTGGTGACATTGATGTGGCGTAGGTTAGCGAGTCATCAGCATACAGAACGTTCTCACAAATGCTTTCTCGACATCCAGAAAGCATCCGACGGTGACACGATTACTGTTGAAGGCTGTGGTGATATCGTATTGGAATTTTAGCAGTGGATGCAATTTTGAGTGTTTTTCTCGAAAGCCGAATTGCATGTCAGGGATGATTGAATTTTCACAGCAGAATTTCTTCAGTCTTCGTAAGATTAATTCTTCCAGTAATTTGCTGATGTTGTTGAGAAGTGATATTGACCTATGGTGTGAAACTAAGTTGGGAGCACCTTTCTTCGGAATTGGCACTATCTTCGCTGTTTTCCTCATTTGACTCAGACCGACCGACTACTCTCCCTAAGTCACTCTCTACACAAAAAGTTCCTCAAATAAACCAAGAGGGCAACTAAAATATAGCTGAGCTTCCATCGTCTAGATACATACATATGGGAGAAACAGGAAGCACATTAACATAAGGAGAAAATAAAAGGCGGTCAAGAATTCAACCACTAACAGTATCCATTTTTTTTACTTCGGATCTACCAGTACTTGCCTTAAATAGCCAGTATCCTTTAATAGCGCTGTGATGCAACTGTGTTTTATCCGAAAATCAAATTGCTTAGAGATAAGCATTGAGTTGGGCGTTATATAAAAATTGATTTGGTTCTTTAGGTCCAAAGACCTAAGACAGAAAGGGCTTTATAGAGATAGGTCTAAATCATCCAGTTTTGCATTTTGGGAAGTGGTATGATTATTTCCACCTTCCATGTATCTGGATAAACTTCAGAAATCAATATGCTATTAAAAGTAAAAGTAAAGAAATACGATGGGACCTGTGCCAGTGGAACTAAAGTAATTTTCACTGAGGGTGTTGCTATCAATATCCTGGTCCAATCCTTGCCCTACCAGTATCAATTTTATGTTCATTCCGCGTCCGTTTAAGGATGCTCAAAGCTGATGAGACAAATATTGCGGTTTGGCTGATCGTATATATCTCGACTGAAAAGGTAAAGTATCTTAAGTCAATTTTGATGATTTTTCAGGAGAGCAAAAAAACACTTCAAAGCTGTATCCCAAAAAATCTTTCAAATATAGACTTTATTCAACAAAGCATTTATATGTAAAATTTTATGAGCTTTTTTTTGAAATTATTTTCAAAAAGCTATTTTTAATATTTTGGTCGTTATGAGGAAAAATATGACTTAAGATAGTTTGGCTTTTCTATAAATTGAATTTTATATTAATTTCCAAAATCTTAAGTTGAAATAAGATATTTTGCCTTGCGTTTTCGAAGAACGTTTTCAATTCTTATGTCCATTTAAGATGAGTTGCGTGTGCAAAAGTGGAAAAAAAGAGATTTAAGATGATATTTGGTGGTTTTTATTTAAATCGTATATGAAAAAGTCACATTTGTTCTATAGAGCTTTAGTAATAAAAAAAAAATAATTACTAATAAAGAATTGAATTTCTTTAAAAAAAATGCTATAAAATCACATTTGGTTCACAGAATAGAAACAGTTTAGTTTTATTCAAATAGTTTATTTAAAAAATATTAAAATAAAATATAAAATAAATTATTAAATTATTTAAAAAAAATCATTGATCATTGTAAAAAATATTACATGAAAACATATTTTTAAAAGTCAAATTAATAATAACAAATAACTATTGGAAAAAATTTAATACAGAGAGAAAAAAATTACCTAAGGGACCCAAGGGGAGATAGGAGAAATTGAAAATTGTTTTTACCTCCGAAACTAACGGTATCGCACCCGTAGTGTAAGATCTTATTTATCTCGAAAACGGCTCTCATGATTTTGATAAAATAAAATTTTTGAATAACATGTTATTAACTGTACCTGTCATAGAACCGTTTTTTTTTTTAAGTAAAACTTCTTCTCCGGCGTTGGGGGTAAAAAATGTCTATGCAGCTGTCAGTGACGTGTCAAAACGACACGCTATCAGTCAAAGACAGCGACATGTAACGAAGTTTTACTTCTACGGCGCGTACGTCAGTACATACAACCCTTTTCTTTTTATTTTCGATTTTCTCATTAACGATTCTAACGATTTAAACCTTTTTTTTTAGCAGGAGCCCCCGAAACTTAAAATAATATTTTATATAATACCATTTGCAAAAATATTTTTTGAATTTTTTGAAGAAAAAAAAAACTATTTTTGTTTTTTGAAAAATCAATACTTCAAAACAAGTGAAACGATTATTTTTTGAAATTATTTCCTAAAATCAATGGCACAAAATTTTAATTGAATTAGTACGACCGACGTTAAAGCTGATTTAATATGAAACTAAGTTAAATCAACAATTTAGAAAATTTTATTCGAGTATAGCATCATACTATATCTATATCTACCCTTTTATTAAAGTTAAAATCATTGTAAGAATATCGTGCTTTTAGAAACGCCACAAAAGGTTTGTTTACTTAGTTTTTTGCACGAACTGTCAATGTTTTCGGTGCGTTCCGAAGCAATTTATTAAGAATTCCTTTAGTACGATACTAGTTGGAAAATGTTTTAAACTAAGAATGAGTTAGTAAACTACTTTAAAGTTAGCAAATTCCTAAGTAGTATCATACAAAGAAATTAAAAATAATAGGTTGTTTGACATTTTGCGCCAGTCTTTTTGGAAGTATTCGCCAATACTACTACGTAATTACTTAAAATTGGTATCCCAAATTGTATTCTTGAAAAGCTTTAAAGAAATTTCTGGCATAAAAATTCTTTTAATAATAAAATTATTTTTGAGCTTTGTGTGAATAAATTCTTAGTTTTCTGGAAATCAGACGGCAATTTCATACATTTGAACATTTTTATCTCATTAAATCCATGTTTTATTTTTATAAAATGTATTTTTAATTCCAAATTCGTGCAATTCAACTCTTTTTTGTTGTATACGTATGTGTTTCATTTGTAATAATTTTTCAATCGCGTATGAAACAAAACTGTCTGAAACACTAAATGAAAAAATAAGAAAAACGGTCGCACAAATAAAGGCAATCTAGAAACAAAATACGCTTGAAAATATCTTATGTCCTTGTTATTACGGAAATTGTTTTAGGTTTGCAAACGGTAAAATATCCTATGACTACTTAGGGAGCGAAAAATTTCAGTTTAAAATTTAAAAATTCATCTTATGTTCCAATAATATGATTTGCGTTTTCACACTTTTTTGGAATTTTTTTAAGAATTTTATCTTATGTCGACTTAAGGATGACTTTTGTTCCTGTTTGCACGCGCGAAAATATCTTAAGTCAACTTAATATGATTTACGATTTCACAATAATAAAAAAGTCTTAAGCCAATATAATCTTAAGTCTATTTAAAGTTTTAAAATTAAGCAGAACACAATCTTATGTGGACTTAAGATATTTTACCGCGTGTAGAGATGTGTCTTTTGAACATAAGATGAAGTTGTTTTTGTCTATAAAAAAGCACAGGAGTGAGATAGAAGGAAGCCGATAACACAGAACTGTAGCCTTTTAGAATGGCACTAAGGATCAACAAAAAAACGCGAAATATCTTAAGTCGACTTAAGATACTTTACCTTTTCAGTCGAGATATATTTTTATTAAACGTGCACTTAAGGGGTTATGAATACCCTTACTATGATAAACACAGTGCGAAGAATTAGGAAAGTAGGACAGGATTAGAAAGGAGATACCGATGCACACAAGTTTTGAATGCCTTCACATTGAAATGAATGGGAAACGTTAAGCCGGGTAAAGCATTCCATAACCGTGTAGTGCGGCTAAGAAAAGAGTCTCTGAATTTGACAGTTCGTCCTAAGTTGGGCTAAAGAGTAAACTGATGAGCATTCCTGGAAGTACGGGTATTTCGGTTGATTTGTTTGAGGATAGGACTAAAACTAGTTATTTCAATAGAGCACTGCTTATGAAAATAACGGTATAATAATGATAGACAAGAAACATGGCGCCACGCCGGTGCTGGAGAGTTACAAATGTCTCAGTAAGACAACGATTGCATATCATTTCTAGAGTTCTCTTTTGAATTCTGTCCAAGAGACTCAAAAAACTTCCTTCTTTCATCGGTTCAGAAAACCTAAGCACTTAGCAGCCCTTCTGGCAATGTCGAAAGTCGAATATGTGATCTCTCCACAAAAGATGGTCTTTCATGGACATATCTATAGAACTGAAAGCTTTTCAGTATCTTTTATGCAAGGACCATCCATGGATAGTGGTATTGCGGGAGGGTAACGCTTTTGCGACAATAAACAGCATTTCGAAGCATTAAATTGTTCACTGTTTTTGATTCCCCATTCTACAATGCTGTCAAGACCAAAATTTATTAAACTTATCATACGCTGCCGTTGGACAAGGATGTGAATCTATATCTCGACATCCAGAAAGCATCCGACGGTGACGGTTTAGGGCTGTGGTGATATCGTGTTGGAATTTTACCAGTGGATGCAAGGATCAGTGTTTTTCTCGAAAGTCGAATTGCATGTCAAAGATAATGGAATTTTCACTGCAGAATTTCTTCAGTCTTCGAAGGATTATTTCTTCCAGTAATTTACTCATGTTGTTGAGTAGTGATATCGGCTTCGGCAGTAAATAGTGATATTTGGCTTAAAATTGCCGATGATTCCTAAAACCTCCTCTATCAGTGGGATCATTTGCTGGATTGATAATATTTAAATTAAATTTGGTTACAGTGTTTATTGAACTGTTGTTTCAACGTTTCTAAGAAAGTTGGGTCAGTAGGTGGGTTTGGTGTGAAGTTTCCTTCGAAGTATTGGGCGAACGCTTCCACCTTGTCTGAGAACGAGGCAGCTTCAGTATAATTGCTGATGATGGTTTCGGGCATTTGTGGCTGTCTTCAAATGATCCTATTGATGTTTTTTGAAAGCAACAGATCCTGGCTTGATTACTTGCAATCTTTTCTGGAATTGGATATTATTGTGGTGTCGAATGGAGTTCCGGAACATGATGTTGACTTGCTGTAGCTTATTCCAAACTTTCTGGTAGTTTCTGTTGGTTGTATTCAGTTCACTTTGATTGATCCGCTGGAGACGTTGTCTGTGAGCATACAGACTCTGTACGTACTCGTGAAGGTGCTGGTACCTATCCTTTATAATCTAGACTGTTTTTGATTGTCCTTCGCATCAAAGTTGAAAATTGTTGCATCTTTTTCGGTATCCAGAAGATTCCTGTCTGAAGGTGGAAGAGTTAAGCTGCCTTCTAAAATTAATGAAATTCTCAGCAGCTTCTATTGTGAGGAGTATGTGTTGCTTGAAGTTGATCGATAGTTGAACAGCTTCATGGTCCGTGTCACTGTGCAGTGTGCAATAATGTACAGACATAATTCCGGATTTCCGGAAGAGTGTGCACTAGGTTCGAGGAAGCCAGGAAGAGGTTCAGCGTTGATGGTGTTCTGGGAAAGGTGGGTTTGTGTTGTGAAACAACCACTAAGGAGTGCTGGTCGTTGTTGGCATCCAGCCAGTCAACAATTCACTCGGAAAGAGACCTGTAGAGAAGGACAGATGAAGTTTACGCAGTGGTCTTATAGCGTTGTAGAACTCTTACAACTGCACGAGTGCGAAAGAAGAATGAAAAATCGTGTACGACCTTAAGCAGAGGAGGATTGGCTTAATCAATCTAGCTTACAACAGGAGTGTCAATGAAAACAATGAAAGAACTGCGAGGATTTTGTAGTGCTTTGTATGTTTTTTAGAACTGACAAAAAATTTCACAAACCTTGGGACATAATAGTATCTTATGCCGTAATTTTCGACCATGTAAAAATTTAGTTGATATGAACGTTATAGGTCTTTCTGGCTTCTTTGAACTTATTCCGGTTTTCCTCAGTAGAGTTGGCCTTAAAACTTACGGAATCTTACTTCTCAAACTCTGATAGCCTCTTTACAGCTCGTATCAGACCAGGAGTTTTCTTTTAGTTTGATAGATTTTATCCTTTTCGGAATAATATTTCTCATACCGTAAAGACTACGATTTTTGACCATATCTGCATTGGACTACGCCACTATCGAGAAAGCATAGTGAGAAGTTAAATTTCCCGTCTTTCAAGTCCTTCCTTGTTTTATCGCTTCTTTCACAAGTAATAATCACTCGGAGTAACCAGTTACGTCCCTCCCCTCAATCAGTTCACCCATGATACCCGTTTCGACTGGAATGCTCATCAGTTCGCCCTTTTAGCCTAATTTTGGACGTTCCAACAAATACAGGAATTCGTTTTTAAGTCTCAAAACAGGATTATTTAATAAGTTACCCCGCACGGATTGCCCTTGCGATTTCAATTAACAAACACTCAATAGCTATTGGCCGATTCACCACCATATTATAGCAAATAATAAAGTTGGTCATTTAAAATTGTTAAAATATCCCTTTATAAAAATATGTTCGAAGAACAAAACTTTCGGGCTGAAATACCCTTACCTAATTTCGTTTATTATTCCTATCGGATAAATCGTTTGCTTGATTGCTCCACACCGAAATTCATATTAATTAAGCTATTGACAATCCAATTCGACATAAAAATGATAGCACACACTGGTGCCCTGATTCCATTACACCTTTGTGGATTGCATAATCCCTCAGAATAATTTAATTACTATATAGCCGACCCAACACCATATCACAACCTTCATCTCAAACCCTTGCGTACCTTGCACACATAAGCAAAATATAAGTTCAGCCTTAATTTATATAAAAAAAAAACATTTTTTTCTTCCGGCAGATTGCGAGATTGTTGGCTCAAGAACACCATTGATATTACCTACATATTTGCATTTCTTGTTGTAATGGGCTTGACTTCTGTCGTTCCCTGTGATTCTTGATGTGTTTCCCTGGAGGCTTATCTTGCACAACAAGTTAATTACACAAAATGTCAAATGATTATTTCACACCGAAAGTATCATTTTATAAGATAACACGTGTAAGATAAACTTGAAGATATTTTTCCTCTTGCTTAAATTACATAATTCGACATAGTGTGTCTGTAAATGTTGAGGCAATTTGGGTGTTTTCGAAGTTTGTTTGTTAAGTGGTTTAGTTAGTTTTGAGTGTACGAGTAGTTTTAAATGTTTTGATTTTATTTCGAGCTGTTAGCTTGGGGTGCAAATTAAAACGATTCATATCTGTGGTGATAAGTTTGAGGGGCTTATGTTAATTTTGTAATTTTTCACGATAAGTTCTGTTAAGACTTTTACGAGCCTATTTCTGGGGTTGGTACTGAAGGCATAGCCTAATGTGTAAGGGAATCGATTTTTCAATTTGCAATTTGAAAAATGGCAATTTGGAAAATCTAGGACACCAAATGTGTAGAAAAGGTCTTGGCCAACATGGATATAGCTGTGTGTCCTCCATCGCCATTCTGCACATTGGGACGAGTTTGACCCTTTTACCAAACTAAGTCATTGCTTTCAATATAGATTGCCTCTATATCAATGAAACAGTGATGAGTGGGGATTTAAAAATTCTGCATTCTTCAAGATCCGCTGCGATGTGAGTATTCGGTCGAAGTGGTAGAATTCTGGTCTGAATCTATATTGATACGGACCTATAAGGTTGTTAATGAACAGCTTCAGGTGCTTACATAATATCGCAGAAATGATCTTTTGGGTGATTTTAAATAGATTGATTCCTCAGTTGTTGGCACAGCTCAGTTTGCTCCGTATTACTACCCTTCATGGTTCCCAATCCATATCCGATTGATACAACGTTCCTTTTCTTCCTTTACAATCCCGAGTTCGGTGCTTTCTGTTACTGTTACTGGGGGTGACCGTGGCACGATGGTTGTATGCTCGCCTGTCGCCTGTTTCGATCCATGCCGTCGTCTATGTCGTTTTAATTCAATTAAAACCTTCTAAAAATTGTCATCAATGGGTTGCTGGTTTACTCATTGCATGTTGTTCAGGCATAACACTAACAACATGTAATTGAGTTAAACTAGTATGCCCAACAAGGATGAATACGAATAAAAAAAAATAATGTGAATTATAAGTGACGTAGAAATAAGACACGGCATTTCTACGCTTTAGTTCAGCCGCCATCCCTGGAGATACAAAAATCTGAGACAACCACCAACAGTCTCAGAACATCGTGCCACACATCTTTCCTATCCTTCTTTCTCTTCATTAACTTCACACCCGCGCTGTGTTGAAACATTTAAAGGGTAATCATAATCCCTTGAGCGCGGGTAGATTATAAAAAAAAAACTTAGACCAAGCACGCCATCTGCTATGGCTTTGTCTCTAGACCAAATGTTTGTTTTTCCTTGTTGTCTCGAGCCCAGAGACTGTTATTCGAAGCCTCCCTTTGTTGGAACAATGTTGTCTATAGGAAGTCTTCAACTTAAATTTAATTAAATTCAATTTCATTTCATAAAACCTCTAACGCAGTTTGTGTTTATACATAATAAAGCCGGATTCTGTGCCAATATTTCCCTTGGCTTACTCCTTTCACAGTCCAAATTATATTGAACTCCAGTCGTACAGATTCCTCTTTTTATACTTATTTTATATGACTTTTACTATAAATATTATTCAACGATCTCTTGATAATATTTACAGTGATCAATGAAGTTATAAAGTGAAAAGAACTTCCAAATATAACACTGCCATCCTGCAACTTTCATCGTTCTCGATGAAACCTTGCATTTGTTTACGATAATATACCTTTAAATTAGACTACTTTTAAAATATTGTAATATTTTTGCTAGGTTCGTTAAATAAAACTTATTACTCTTTCTAATATTTCTTCGTTATTTTTACTTTCCAAATCACAACAATAAATCTCAATTTATAATCAACTCAAATACTTTATTCAAATTAAAATCACACTTGTTTTACACAATCCAATAAGCAGAGTTTTGCACACTTCCGTAATCAAAAATCAACTGTCTCGCTCACCGTGAACACTCCCTTATATACTCAAATTAGTTGTTCTCGAAAGTTCTTGTGTTGGAATGTTCTAGATGTTTGGAATAAGGGGAAATACATTTGGCATTGGAAAAGAGCTTTTTGTTTCTTCCATAAATTAGATATGCAGTTTTCCAACAGATGGCGCTGTATTAGTATAAAGCTCTGTTCACAACATTGCCCCCTTCTTAAGATTGTTCGTCCCGAACAATTCTATCGCCAGATTCACCACTGTATCGGTGCAGTCGATCGCTATGCACAACTTTTAACTTTCCTCTTGACCCTCTTTGAATTCGGTAAACGACATCATTGATTTTCGTGACGACAGTATAAGGGCCTTCCCAGTTTTGTTGAAGCTTCGGCGACAATCCCTTTTGACGATGTGGATTATACAGCCATACACGATCTCCTACTTGGAATCCTGTCGTGTTTGCTCTTATGTCGTACCTTGTCTTCATTCGATCGCTGTAAGCGCTTATTCTAGTCCTGGTCCTTTCGTGGATGTCGATTAGCCTCTCTTTTAGGTCACTCACGTAATCCCCTGTTTCCTTAGACTCTTGTGATGGATGTCCAAACCTTATCTCACTAGGCAGTCGTATGCTTCTTCCAAACAGGATTTCAGATGGTGTTTGTCCTGTTGAGCTATGTATTGCACTTCGGTAGGCCATCAAAAATAGTGGTATGTGCCTATCCCAGTTTCTTTGGTAGTCGCCTACGACCTTAGTGAGGTGCCCTTTTAACGTCCTGTTGAATCTCTCGACCATTCCATCAGATTGCGGGTGAAGTGGTGTGGTTCTCGTTTTCTTAATGCCAAGGAACGCGCAGACCTCTTGGAATATGTTCGACTCAAAGTTCCTTCCTTGGTCGGAATGAAGTTCCATAGGCACACCAAACCTGCTTACCCAGTTAGACACAATCTGGTCGGCCACGGTCTTGGCTTCTTGGTTCAGAATAGCGTATGCCTCAGGCCATTTGCTGAAGTAATCCATTACCACCAGAATGTATTTGTTTCCAGCATTCGTTTCCGGAAATGGGCCAGCCACATCAACAGCAATCCTTTCAAACGGTGAGCCGACATTATATTGCATCATTTTTCCTTGCAGTTTTCTACCAGGTCCTTTGGTTGCAGCACAAGCGTCACAATTTCGGCACCACTTTTCAACGTCGTCTCTTGCATGCAACCAGTAGAATCGTTGCCTCACCTTTTCTAAAGTCTTATTGACTCCCAAATGGCCTCCTGAAGGTCCATCATGCATCTCTCGAAGAACCTCTTTGATTTTCGATTGAGGTAACACAAGCTGCATCACATAGGATTTACCATCAGCGGACTCCCATTTACGCCGAAGAACACCTTCTCGCACATGAAGTGAGTCCCATTGTGCCCAATAGGCCTTTAAAACTGGACTCCTATCGGAAATGTCATTCCATGCGGGTTTTTCTTCATGTTCTTTCCATGCGAGAAGAGGTTCAATGTCGGGGTCTTCTTGTTGAGCAGATCTTATTTCCTCATTGCTCCATCCACAAATGGGGTCAGCCCTTATTCGCAGAATGTTAATGGATTCCTTTTCTTCTTGTCGCCTACAATGCTTGCAGTCTATTTTACAAGGCCTTCGGGATAGCGCGTCGGCATTTGAGTGCAGCTTTCCCCTTCGGTGTTGAATTTCATAATCGTAAGTCTGCAGTCT
Organism: Philhelius festivus; assembly: GCA_963931855.1. Classification (NCBI taxonomy): domain Eukaryota; kingdom Metazoa; phylum Arthropoda; class Insecta; order Diptera; family Syrphidae; genus Philhelius; species Philhelius festivus. The sequence continues at coordinate 184,044,896 of OZ007555.1, forward strand.
TTCTATCCACCTTGCGACTTGTCCTTCTGGGTTCTTGAAGTTCAACAACCAGTTAAGAGCACCATGATCGGTTCGTAGAAGAAACTTCTGTCCATAGATGTATTTGTGGAAGTGTTTCGTTGCCAAGATGAGTGCCAAGAGTTCTCTTCTGGTCACACAGTAGTTCCTTTCGGTCTTCGACAGTACTTTGCTGAAATAGGCGACAACCTTTTCTTCGCCATTGTGCACTTGTGACAGAACAGCGCCGACTCCCACATTGCTTGCATCAGCGTCGATGATAAAAGACTTGCCTGGAGTCGGATAGATCAGCACCGGAGCATTGCATAGAGGGTATTTCAGTTCTTGGAAGGCTTTTTCACACTCACCTGACCATCTAAACTGCTTGTTCTTTTCCGTAAGCTGATGCAAATTCTTCGCAATTCTGGCAAAGTCCTTAAAAAAACGTCTATAATAAGTAGCAAGACCAAGAAAACTTCGTAGTTGATGTTTGTCCTGTGGTGTTGGCCAATTTTTGACTGTGTCAACTTTTTCAGGATCGGTCTTGACTCCTTGGGACGAGATGATATGTCCCAAATACTTTACTTCAGTCTGGAACAGTGCACATTTTTCTGGGTTCAGTTTAAGGTTAGCCTCTCGAAGTCTCTGGAACACACCCTTTAGATTCTTACAGTGTTGGTCGTATGTCTTTCCGTAAACGATAACATCATCCAAGTAGACAAGACAAGTTTTCCACGTCAGACCTTGAAGGATGCACTCCATCAAACGCTCAAATGTTGCCGGAGCGTTGCAAAGACCAAACGGCATCACCTTAAACTGCCAGAGCCCATTACCTGTGGAGAACGCTGTCTTTTCTCGATCTTCAGGGAGAATTTCAACTTGCCAATATCCACTTTTCAAGTCCAGTGTTGAAAACCAGTGTGCTCCTTCCATCGCATCTACGGTGTCACTAATTCTTGGCAGGGGGTAGCTGTCTTTCTTGGTTACGTCATTCAACCTTCGGTAGTCAACACAAAACCGTGTACTTCCGTCCTTCTTTTTGACTAGGACGACTGGTGACGCCCAAGGACTCTTGGAGTTTTCAATCAAACCATCCTTCTTCATGGTGGTAATCATTTCCTCAGCTTCACCTTGTTTGGCCAGTGGCAGACGTCTTGCGGGCTGACGAATGGGTCTTGCATCTCCTGTATTTATTCGATGCTGCACCATTTGTGTCCTTCCATATTTCCCATTTGGTGAAGCGAAAATGTCGGCATACTCATTCAGAAGGCTTTCTGCCGTTTTAACCTGATGTTGGTCTAGGTTAGATGAATTGAGTATCTTTGCCTTGATGGTATTGAGCTCCTCAGGGTCTAATGTCTTTCTCGATGTTTCAGCGTCGATTTGTGTTATGGCTGCGACAGATTCGCACTTACCGATAACTTCTCCTTTCGTCAACTTAACATCGTACGTTTTGGTGTTGAGTATCCGTACGGGGACCATATTGTTCTTTGGAGCCACAAGTGTCTTCCCAATGATGACGTTTTGGGAAGAACAATCTGGGTCTGGTTCCACCATTAGGTATCGATGACATTCACACTCACCTTCTAATTCTGTCCAAACAAATACCTCAGAAGAAGTAGGAATAATCACGTCTTCCTTGATGACAGTCCTTAGAGTTGTTGTTCCTTCGTGCCCATAGATCATTGGAATCTCTGTATTCTGGTATTTGAGTACCTGGTTGCCGATATCCAAAACTACATGATGTTCTTTCATGAAGTCCATTCCGATGATGCACTCGTCACATATATCTGCCACCAAAAATTTGTGTGAGAATTCTAGACCTGCAATTCGAATTCCAAGTCGGACTTCACCATAAATCCTAGCTGCTTCTAATGTGGCAGTTCTTAGACGGTAGCTATTAGTGTTATGTAGCCAATTCAGGTGTACTAGGTCTTGACGCACAATGGAGGCTGTGGCACCGGTGTCGATTGTGACCACACGTTTGTTTCCATTTAAAGTTGCCTCGATAGTCAGACTTTTATTATCTCGCTTAGTCTGAGAGACCTGGATGGTGTTTCTGGGGCCATCGATACCAGAAACCAGCTTCTGCTCCTCGAAGTTAGTTCTTGCTAGTTTTGAAACTGTTCGGGAAGTAACACTGGTGTTATTGTTACCTTGTTCTGAGTTTGAAACTCCGTGTCCACAATGTTGACAAGCTCTTCTTGGTGGTAATCGACATTGACGCTGTAAATGTCCAGTCTTGTTGCAATTCCAGCACTTTGCAAGTCCGTTTCGTTGGTTCCTTTGGACATCAGTTCTTTGGCATGAGCATTCTTCGACGATGGCTTCTCTAAGTCGATGTACTCCATGAGAAGTTTGTTCAGCTGCTTCTATTGTCAAGGCAAAACGCTAATGTTTCCGAAAGAGTTCGTTTTCCAGCAGTTCGCACGGCCCTTTGAAGATGTATGTCGGAAATGGCGCGAACAAATGCCTCAACTGCAAACTGGTTACAGATTTCCTCTCCAATATCTGGATATGCAAGATGAACAAGCCTTTCAATGTCCGCTTGCAGTTGTTGTAGAGTTTCGCCCCTCTTCTGAACTCTGGAATTGAGTTGCACTTTGAAGACTTCTTTCATGTGGCTGTTACCAAAGCGTTTGTCTATAGCCAAAACCAAGGAATTGAAGTCGCCGCTCTTATCTGCTGGTATGGTTTGCAACAACTCAGCAGCTGCTCCTCTAAGAGCAAGAGTTAAGGCTATATACTTGTCAGCCTCATCCCAGCCATTTGTTGTGGAGGCTGCCTCGAATTGCTTCTTGTAACGGGTGATTTTTTAAGAGCTTGAGAACTTTTTAAAAAAAAAAAACGCATAAAATTTGCAAAATCTCATCGATTCTTTATTTGAAACGTTAGATTGGTCCATGACATTTACTTTTTGAAGATAATTTCATTTAAATGTTGACCGCGGCTGCGTCTTAGGTGGTCCATTCGGAAAGTCCAATTTTGGGTAACTTTTTCGAGCATTTCGGCCGGAATAGCCCGAATTTCTTCGGAAATGTTGTCTTCCAAAGCTGGAATAGTTGCTGGCTTATTTGTGTAGACTTTAGACTTGACGTAGCCCCACAAAAAATAGTCTAAAGGCGTCAAATCGCATGATCTTGGTGGCCAACTTACCGGTCCATTCCTTGAGATGAATTGTTCTCCGAAGTTTTCCCTCAAAATGGCCATAGAATCGCGAGCTGTGTGGCATGTAGCGCCATCTTGTTGAAACCACATGTCAACCAAGTTCAGTTCTTCCATTTTTGGCAACAAAAAGTTTGTTAGCATTGAACGATAGCGATCGCCATTCACCGTAACGTTGAGCCAACAGCATCTTTGAAAAAATACGGTCCAATGATTCCACCAGCGTACAAACCACACCAAACAGTGCATTTTTCGGGATGCATGGGCAGTTCTTGAACGGCTTCTGGTTGCTCTTCACTCCAAATGCGGCAATTTTGCTTATTTACGTAGCCATTCAACCAGAAATGAGCCTCATCGCTGAACAAAATTTGTCGATAAAAAAGCGGATTTTCTGCCAACTTTTCTAGGGCCCATTCACTGAAAATTCGACGTTGTGGCAGATCGTTCGGCTTCAGTTCTTGCACGAGCTGTGTTTTATACGGTTTTACACCAAGATCTTTGCGTAAAATCTTCCATGTGGTCGAATAACACAAACCCAATTGCTGCGAACGGCGACGAATCGACATTTCACGGTCTTCAGCAACACTCTCAGAAACAGACGCAATATTCTCTTCTGTACGCACTGTACGCATTCGTGTGGTTGGTTTAATGTCGAATAAAGTAAACTGAGTGCGAAACTTGGTCACAATCGCATTAATTGTTTGCTCACTTGGTCGATTATGTAGACCATAAATCGGACGTAAAGCGCGAAACACATTTCGAACCGAACACTGATTTTGGTAATAAAATTCAATGATTTGCAAGCGTTGCTCGTTAGTAAGTCTATTCATGATGAAATGTCAAAGCATACTGAGCATCTTTCTCTTTGACACCATGTCTGAAATCCCGCGTGATCTGTCAAATACTAATGCATGAAAATCCTAACCTCAAAAAAATCACCCGTTATATAGACCAAGAAGTTTGTCCATCAAAGGTTGGAGGTTGCATCACCTTTTTCCTCAAGGTTTCTCCAGAACTTTCCCGAATCTTTATATTTCGAATGCGATCTAGCTCTTTTGAAAACGTCTCCATTTTGTTGTCGACTTGATTCTCTAGCAGTGAAACACGTTCATCAAGTGCAGACACATTATTCTCAATGTTAACAAGCTTGGCTTCTAGCATGTTTCTCTGCTCTTCGAGAAGGTCTTTTTGTTCGCTATGCTGTTTCTCAAGGCGTTCGAGAATATTCTTTTGTTCATTTTTCTGCTCATTGAAACGTTCGGTTTGTTCATTTCGTTGCTCTTCGAGACGTTCGAGAACATTCTTTTGTTCGTTTTTCTGTTCATTAAAACGTTCGTTTTGTTCATTTCGTTGCTCTTCGAGACGTTCGAGAACATTCTTTTGTTCATTTCGTTGCTCTTCGAAACGTTGAAGCAGAAGACTAATCATATTTGAAACATCTACATTTTTACTTACGTCTGCTTCCTCAGCGTCAGCTTCAAAGACGAAAATGTACGGGTCTTCATTTTGCTGTTTCAAATATTCGGCTAAACGCAGAACAAGCTCATTTTTCGATCCTGCTCTAGAAAGTTCTCGCTTGCCCAATTCACTTTTCAGCTCATTACAGTTGAGCTCTTTCAGCAACTTGCTCATTATTATTGTTTTTTTTTTCGCACACTTCACTGCACAATAAGTTTTATTCCACTTTTCTGACACCAATGTAATATTTTTGCTAGGTTCGTTAAATAAAACTTATTACTCTTTCTAATATTTCTTCGTTATTTTTACTTTCCAAATCACAACAATAAATCTCAATTTATAATCAACTCAAATACTTTATTCAAATTAAAATCACACTTGTTTTACACAATCCAATAAGCAGAGTTTTGCACACTTCCGTAATCAAAAATCAACTGTCTCGCTCACCGTGAACACTCCCTTATATACTCAAATTAGTTGTTCTCGAAAGTTCTTGTGTTGGAATGTTCTAGATGTTTGGAATAAGGGGAAATACATTTGGCATTGGAAAATAGCTTTTTGTTTCTTCCATAAATTAGATATGCAGTTTTCCAACAGATGGCGCTGTAGTAGCATAAAGCTCTGTTCACAACAATATCTTATATTTTCATAATTATGTAAGACGTTTCGATCATAAAATTGTCTTATGAGGCAATCAGCTTATCTACGTTCCTTGAAAAACAATTTCATATCCAATAATCAAAAGCTCAGAGGTTTAACCATCAAGCATAAACTTGTCTTTTACCATTTTGTTTAAATCAACACCAATACAATAAAAGTAAACAAAATACAATTCAAACACTTGAAAATTTAATAAATTTCAATGGAACATAAAACCTACATCTTCTTTTCTTTGGAAAATGGTCTAATAGTTTCTCTGGCTGCAATAATAACAATCTTAGAGTTAATTTTCTTCAACTTATACCTGTCATTTGGCAACAAGCCTATAACTTTTTTGTTGAGGTGCATTTACCCTTGTCAAATCTTGTCTTCATTCTCCCAGCGTTTTCACGAATTCGTTTACTGCCAGTTCACGTAAAGCATCAAAATTTTCGTATTCCGGTTCAATGTTTAGGTTTGTTATCAAAGCACTCATTTCAGGAGTTCTTCAATTGATTCCAGTTAATATTTTTAAAGGCGAAAGTCCAGTAGTTTCGTTGATCGTTGTATTTAGGGATAATTGAACTCGACTGACATAGCTTGTCCATTCCATGTTAACTTCCAAATTAGTCCTTAAAAGATTGGCCACTGTGTCAACATATCTTTCGACTTGGCCGTTTGCTCTACTTATTCCAGGTGCAATTGTGTGATGCTCAATTCCATAGGATTTACAAAGGTTTTGAAAATGTTCGCTCGTAAAATTCGTTCCTTTGTCAGTTATAATTTTGGGTGGGACTCCAAACAACATGACAAAATTGGTTAAATGTTGAATAGTCTCTTTTGCTTGCAGAGTCTTGCACGGAAACAGAATTACGAATTTTGTAAACGCATCAACAAGAATCAAAATGTACTGGCTATCTTCCTTGTCTTTTCCATGAAAGGGACCCATACAATCGATATGTATTGTGTGGAAAGGTATCGCTTTTTTTTTAATTGGATGTAGCTCACACTGCTTTTTACCAGAAGGTCGTTTTGCTACCAAACAAATTAAACAGGATTCTACAAATTTTCTTATATTTCTTGACATTCTAGGCATCCAGAAGTGTTCTTTCATCTTGGCTAAAGTTTTTTCCCATCCAATATGACAATTATCTTCATGATAGCGTCTCATTAGCGATAAACGGCAATTCTGTGGAACAAATAATTTATTATTATCACCTTGAATTTTTCGGTACAATAATCTATTTTTGATGACGTATTGTGAAGTTGTATCCAGATCTCTCCCCTTAATTTTTTCGATTATTTCATTGCAATCAGAGTCAGAATTTTGTTCTATAATAAGCCAATTTTCCGACAAACTGTTAAGTTGGTAACAAGTCTTTTGTGATGGATTGCGACTTAAATAATCGGCATGTTGTATAGTCTTTCCCTTTCGATACACAATGTTGAAATCGAAATCTTGTAAATAAATCCACCATCTTGCAACTCGGGATAAGAGATCTTTCTTTTCTTTAGTTGCTTTCAATGCATTGCAATCTGTAACTACTATAGTGAAGCTTATTCCTAGCAAGTAATTTCTAAAGTTTTTCACTGCATTTACTACAGCAAGCGTTTAAAATTCATAACTGTGATATTTTGATTCATAAGGTTTCGTGCTATGGCTATAGTAAGCTACCACATGCAGTTGTCCATTTATTTTTTGAAACAGTATAGCACCATAACCCAAAGCACTAGCGTCAGTGTGTAGTTCAGTAGGTTTGTATGGATTGAAAAACACTAATACGGGTCTACGAGTATTAGTTAATTGCTTGATTATGTATTGCCGGGCTTCTTCACACTCATTTGTCCAATTGAATTTAACTTCATTTTTTGTTAAGGAGGATATGCACCTAGTTTTTGCTGCAAACTCAGGAACAAACTTACGAAAATAGCTAGATAATCCCATAAATTGTCGGACTTGTTTAACACTCTTGTTAGTATAGTTGACTTAACAGGAGCCTGTATTTTCGCCTTTCCTGGCCTTATTCCTTCAGCAGAAACCTCTCGTCTAAGATACTCGATTTGAGTCTTCATAAACATGCACTTTTTAATGTTCAACGAAAATTCACTTTCTGTCAATGCTTTTAATACTAAATCCAGGTTTTGAATTCCTTCTTCAATAGATTTTGATGGTATTAGTACATCGTCCATGTAAACTAAAGCTGTTTTGTCCTTCAAGGTCCCCAACGCTTTATTGATAGCTCGCTGAAAAACCGCTGGAGCATTGGCGAGTCCAAATGGCATTCTTAAGTACTCATAATGACCGTCTGGAGTAACAAAAGCTGTTTTTTCAATTGAACTCTCTTCAATAGGTATCTGGTGAAATCCTGACGCCATATCCAAAGATGTAAAGTTTTTGTTGCCGGAGAGTCGATCCAATTGTTCTTCTATCCTTGGTAAAGGATACCGATCTTTAATAGTTGCACGATTCAACGCTCGATAGTCCACACATAAACGATGTTGTCCATTCTTTTTCTTCACCAATACAATTGGACTGGCAAATGGTGAACTACTGTCGCGAACTATATTTTGATTTTTTAAATCCGTTATTAGTTGGTTGACTATAATTCGCTCTGAAAAAGCCATGCGGTAAGGCCTATAGTTTACAACCACTTCCTTACTAAGAAGAATATTCAATGAACCAGTTTTCACCTTTGTAACTGGGAATCCTGTTACGATGGACGCAGAGTATTTTTTTAACAAATTTTCAACTTCAAGGTTTTGGTCAAGAGGCGTTTCATAGGTCTTCTTTGTTAACATATTTGATGTAATCTGATGGTCTCTTCGCTGCAGCGTCGATCCATGCTTATCAACTCTGATTTCTAGAGATGAATCACTTAAGACATCTCGTCCAATTATAATTTCATTCTTGAGATAAATTTCGTCAATTATATGGAACGTTATTTCAGTGTTAAGTTTTTCAAATTCAACCAGTAGATTTACTTTTTCTGTCAAAAGGATCGGATGCTTGGAAATACCTTGGATACTTAAAAAATGTGAAATCCTCTTCAGTGGCATTTGATTTGCAATGTCAGCTCTTAATAACGAGCAATCAGAACCAGTATCTAATAAGCAGTGATATAGTCTTCCATCTATGAACACCTCTGTGGTATTATCAGATATTGAAACATCGTTGCACAGATCGACTTTTCTTATTTCAGCATTCTGTTTAGCCCAGCAAGTTTTTTCCTCATGTCCAGTCTTATCGCAATACGAGCATATCTCAGTGGTCTGAATTCTTTCACGATTGAAACGATTTTTTGAAATAATTCGTGGACAATTTACTTTAAGATGACCCACTTTTCCACACTCGAAACACTTTTTTTGTATTTCTAAAAGTTATCTTCTTCACTTCTTCTTTTTGTTTCATAACTTGATTTAGATACTTCCTGTTGTCCTCGTGGTGACTCACTTATAGACGATAAATGGTCTATTAAACATTGGATCGAAGTTGGCATAACAAACATCAGTGAATTTTTCAGTCCAATATTTGTAATGCAGCCAATCACTATCCTAACAATTTTATCTTCTGGAACGTCAAAAGGCAAACGGTTTATTTGCGATACTTTATCCATTACAAAATCAGAATAAGACTCAAATTCATTGCTTTCGGTGTTTGCAACTTTTCAGTCGAGCAACAATATCTGTTCCACTTGAAAAAGCGTGGATTATTGATGATCCTAAATCACACTAAGAATAGTGCTGATAACCGTATTTGTCGTACCAAGCTTTTGATCGACCCATCAAAGAAGAACGTACACGAGGCACGACATCAAAATCTTTTAATCCATCTCTTGTAATTCGCGCATCAATGTCAGAGCACCATTTGACTATGTCTACTCTCGAATGATCGGGATCAAAAACTGGAAATCCAACGATGTCATCTTCTTTTCGTTGAGCAATCTTAAAAAACCTTGACAATGCATCAGCTGTAATGAGCATTGTGTTATTTTCTTTTTCTTGGTTTGAATCCTCAGTGTTAGCTTCTTCTTCGTTTTCTAAATTATTTAAGTTTTCTTCCATATCTAATTATTATTTATTTTTTTTTTTTTTTTTTTTTTTCGGGGCTATCCCACTTCTGATAATAAAGCCGGATTCTGTGCCAATATTTCCCTCGGCTTACTCCTTTCACAGTCCAAATTATATTGAACTCCAGTCGTACAGATTCCTCTTTTTATACTTATTTTATATGACTTTTACTATAAATATTATTCAACGATCTCTTGATAATATTTACAGTGATCAGTGAAGTTATAAAGTACAAAGTACTTTCAACTATAACATACATAATTATGTATATAAAAATCAAGATTCGAATATATGACTTCAGAAAAATAAAAAATTGGTACTACACTCATAGGCGCATTTAACCGACCAATTCGTATTTCTGTAAATTTAAAGAAACCGTCAAGTTTAGATCACATTGGGTGTAAGTTACGTCGAAAGCAAAACTTTGAGGAAAAAAAAAAAAAAAAAAAACAAAAATTCTTTGAAAAAAAACACGTTTATTAAAGAATTTACAAAAAACAAGTTTTTGAAAAAATACTGAAAAAGATGTTATCTTTTGTTGTTAAGAATGTATTTAAGAACTATATTTTTAATAATGGGTGTTTGTGCTGCTGGCTCCTATTACTATGCCAAGCCAGTTTGAAAATCCGTCAATGATGTCCTGAATATCCGACTGAGGGATATTGTACCACTCCTCTACTGCAGCTGTCTTAAGATCTTCTAGAGTGGTTGGGGCATTTCTTCTCGCTCGGACACGTCTTTTGAAGTTGTCCCAAATATGCTCGATCATGGATGAGATCTGGACTGCGTGATGACCATACCAAAACTGAAATCCCGACCTCATTTATGTACAGAATTTACGCTTTGGCAGCGTGCATTCTCATGCATTAACCGAAAGTTGTCACCTGTAAATGGTGCGAAAGTCATCAGGACCTCGTAGACCTATTCTGCTTTCGTCTGAGAAAAGGACGTCCCTCCATTCCTTTAATCTATTACCGATCTGCCGGTCACATAGTGTGGCACAAGGGTTTGAGACCGCCACTTTGTAAATGCTACATTTGTATCAGATAGTTTAGTCATTGGGCATTCTTCCTTCCACAGATGCTTGGTTGGCAATTTGACGCACATATTCCTTACTACAGGCTACATAATAATGTGGCCCCATTCTAAGACGGAGCCAAATAAAAAATGCGGGTTCCACGCTCTTTGGGTCCAATGCTCAAGCAACTCCGTTGCTCTATTAAGGGAAGTCTCCAGACAGGCCCCTACACTGAAAATAAAATCTAGGTATATATGATAAAAATCTAGGTTTATTTAACAAACATTTTGTCAATATACGTCCAACAAAAAGTTTTATCAAATTGACAAAAATTATAGAATTTTGTTAAGGTAACAAAAAATATTTTGTTGTATCCACAAAATTATTTTGTTATGCTAAGAGATAAATTTGTTGAAATAACAAAAATATTTTGTCAATATGACAAAATTTCGTAGAATTTACAAAATTAATTTGTCATATTAACAATTCTTTTGTTGTATTAACAATTTTTTGTTAGAGTTATTGTTTTTTATTATTATCGGATTAAAAAATTTTTTTGTTAAATTAACAAAATTTTTTGTTAAATTAACAAAATGTTTTGTTAAATGAACAAAATTGTTTTGTTAAATTAACAAAATTGTTTTGTTACATTAACAAAATATTTTGTTAAATTAACAAAAATTTTTTGTTATATTTTGTAAAATTAACAAAATATTTTGTCAATTCAACAAAATATTTTGTCAATTTTACAAATTTATTTTGTTGAATCCACAAAAAACAAAATTAATTTTGTCAAAATAGTTTTTTTGTTGGGATTTAAGTCCACAAAATTTGGCGTTTCGTCCCTACGATCTCACATGCAACCATGTGTGAGGGCGTATGGACAATACGCAATTTTTGTTAAGTTTAGTTAATCTTACATCGATTTTTTAACCAAACCAAGTGTGAACTATATCATACACAAACGAAATTCTTTGGTTTCCTTACAAAATAGTTTTATCTATCTGATAATATTATTTTATCAATATTACAAAATAATTCAACCCGAAAACAAAATATTTATCATTTTAACAAAAATGTTTTCATTTTTTGTTAAATTGACAAAAAAAAATTTACCAAAAGTTTGTGATATTGACAAACATTTACAAAACAGATTTTTTGTAGATACAACAAACATTTTGTTAACATCACAAAAAAGTTTGTCGATGTGACAAAAATCTCTGACAATATTATTTGTAGTGCATATTTTGTTAAACTGACAAAAAATCACGCTGGATTATAAAAATTTTGTGAAATCAACAAAATCATTCTTTCAAATGGATAAAAATTTTATCAAAACGATAAAATTGTTTTGTTAATGGTCAACAAAACTTTTTTGTCATATTACTTAGGAATTTATTTTCAGTGTATATTAAATGTTTCCTTGCACAACAGTTCTTTAGTTAGCCCGCTCCCTGGGTTCTAAGGATCTTTACTCTTTCTTGGGTCCTGGGATTGTCAGGCATGTGCCTTTTTAACTGTTTTCTTAGCCAATAATACCGCAAATGATTTTTCTTCGTGGTAGCTGAGTTAAGCTCGTCGTCGTCGGTGTCCAGGGTTCTTCCCAAAGATGCAACAAAGACAAACTTGGGTTTGGAGGATCTAAAGCTCCGAATGAAATAACGTTTTTCAATACTGCTAAACTCTTAATCAATTTATTTCGGTGTCTTTTGTTTCTTACACGGTATTTCATGTAATTTTGATTTACAATATTACTTCTTTTCTTAATAATACGGTATTTCATATAATACAATATTCAAAAGCCTAAATAACTAACACGGTATTTCATAATAAAGTGTCCCTAGCACACAATCTAGGGAAATAAACGGGTGGAACTCTAAAGAAAGAACCTGTCGACTGTCGAGTGAAGAGGAACCGAAAGGAAATAAACGGTCGGGAGTTCTTATAGAAAACCCTTGTCCCTAGCACGCAACCTAGGGAAATAAACGTGTGGAACTCTAAAAAAAAAAATCTGTCCAATAAGCTACCCTGAAGAGGAGATCAATATCAAAGGAAAGAAATGGGTTGGTTTAGTAAATAATAGTACTAATAACAACAATAAAAAATATTCCCCCAATCTAGCTAATACTCCTAACAATAATAAAACTTGCCCTACTCTAGCTAATACCCTACTATTTTATAAAATAATTTAGATCAGCTTCATCATTACAGCAATGCCTCTCTGTCACCGAAACGCCTTATGAAAGGTTTTTGTTTGCGGCCCGATCTTAAACTCTCTATAAACTAGATTGATATCCGCACTGGACGAGAATAAAAGACGATTTTGTCATTTTCCCAACGTCCACTTATTAAATCTGCGGGTAAGAGTCAGTGTGTATTACAAGAAATAAACGAGATAATTCTACGTGTATCAAATAGGTATTGATGATATGACTCCAGATACACACTGGATACGTGTAATATGATTATATATAATATAAGGCGGTATGTAGGTGTCGTAGCGTTTTTCTCTGTAATGTGATTAAATTGATCAGGAACTGTAACGCTTTGTTACAAGCTGGTGATCGTAGGGCCGCATGGACGGCCACTGGCAAATAAAAGTGTAGTACCTTGGCACCTGGTTGGATCAGTATTTTTACTTTGACATGCATATAAATGCTGCTCTGACCAGAGCTAGGGGAGCCTTTGCCCTGACGAAATACTTGTCTCACAGCAGCCGGATTGACATCAGAGTGAAGGTGATTTACTACATGGCCATCATACTCCCAAACGACAATTATTATGAGCAGTGCCGCCGCTGGGTGTTCGTGCGCCCTTGTGCAAGAACCTTTAATTGCCGCCCCATGTCTCGGGTACACGGGGTATTTACGTTGTATAAGTGAAAGTTTTATTTATTATCCATTTCGCAGTTGAAAAATTTAAGCAAACGTGCATTGTTGTTGTAGCGTTCCGAGCTACTCCAAATTCTTATACAATGAACGTAGTCATTATAGCATATACATATATACAGTTTTTGCATTCTTTCAAGAGTATTTACTCTTTTTACTTGAGACTCATAGGTGCTATAAGGCAAGTTATACATACATTCGTAAAAAAATCGAACTCGAGATTTTGATCACAGTTGACATTACGATGATAGCGAAGACGAAAAAACAATGTTGAACATATTTAAACAAAAATCAAAAAATTTAAAGAATCGGTACAACCGACTTTGATAATTTGTTTTATGCTAAAGCGCCCCAAAATTTAAAATATATTCCTGTGAATTAAAATTTTTAAAACTTTTTTTTTGGATTTCAATTTTTTTTTTGAAACTCAATATTTCGAGAACCCCATGCTTGATTTTTTTTAAACTTGACAAAGAAAAGTTTTCGAAAATCGTGTTTTTCTCGAAAACGTCTCCGAGAATTTTGATACATTTTTACGTTCTATTAATTAAACAAAAAAAAATTGAAATCAATATACCTATTACTAACTGTACCGAACATAGAACCATTTTGACGATTTTTGAATTTCTCATTACCGGCTGAACGGATTTTAATGAATTTTTTTTTTTGGAAAATTCCATATCTCAAAAAAGGGCTAAATATTTTTTTTGGAAATTTATTTTTTATTCGTAAAGTAATAAAATTTTTTTTTTTTAATTTGTATATAAAAGATTATTTGACTTATAACTTATAACTTTGTTATATATTTATGTTTATATGGCAATTGCGAATAATTTTCTTCAACAAAACCATTTTCATATAAAATGCAAATATTTGAGTTCCTAGCACAGTTTATAATTTATGTATGTCAATTGGTAAAAACCAATAGTTTATAGCTTGACAGAAAGAAGACAAAGTAGTTTTTGATATTTTTAAAAGTTTTTATTTTCACTTTCTTTTTGAAACACTTCATCATTTACTTCCGGATCTGGAAGTATCATATGTATATAATTCCTTGACATCTTAGGTATGCTTTGATGAAATTTGACATTTTGTGGCTTGTGTGGGAACTATATTTTGATATAAATAGAGTCTGAACTCTGAATGTCGATTGAAAACTTAAATTCGAACAACCATTGAAACGTTAATTTTCTGGGTTATTCTGATTTTGTTCAATCCGTTGACGTTTAAGTTATTTATCAATTCAGTTCCAAAATTAATTAAAAACTATTCGTAAATTCTTATTTAAAAAGAAACATTATTTAGAAACACAAAACATGTTTTTTTACCGTTGTTTTTTTTTTTTTTTTTTTTTTTTGGTTTCCGTTGTAAAGATGGTTTGTTTACATTTTGCATCGGTAAAATAAGGAATGTTTTAAATCACCTTTTGATAATTTTGTTCTTGTAACCAACTTAGATTTAAGATATTTAGCTATATCATTGCAATCAGAATATTGATACCCATTCCTAGAAAAATACGAGTAATTAGTAAAATTAATGTTTTCGAGACACTGTTTTCGTTTTATTTTATGGGAAATACATGGGCTGTAAATCTAAAAAAAATCTAAATCCTTTTCGAGTTTATAAGTCTGAGATGAAGGTTGCGTGGAAAGCTATTTCCCAAGTGTCAATCTATGGCGACATGGAGTTAAGAAGTTTAGACTATGACTGCAATCGATCAATCGAAGAGGTTATTTGGTGTGAGAGGCGACAGTCACAAACAAAATATGAATAAAGATTTGTGGTAGATTGTGTGCGGGAACTACGTAGTGAACGGTCAAATGTAAACAAATTCCGAAAGCTTAAGGAAAACTTTTGGAGTATGCCGTATAGGTTGAGTTAGATCTATCTCTTAATTTTCCGCCCCTAGACGTTGGCGCCCTTGTGCGCCGCACATTTCGCACATATGGTAGCGGCGGCCCTGATTATGAGAGCATACGTCTAAGCGGCCTGATCCCGCCCGATATCATTTCTCTACTCTAGAATGGCGATTCCGCTGATCTACCACGTTGGCCGTAGGACTGTAGATAGGCAGCTCCTTTAAAGTCGAGACGTCCTCATACAAAACGGAGCAGAGTGCCTTCAACTCAGTAGGACTTTTTGCCGATCTGGACGGAGGGACAGTTTGAGACAGGTGAACCAGTGCTGGTAGCTGTCTAATTATAGAGAAAGGTGATGAGGACTTGTATGTCTTGACGGTTTTATTTCTCTTACATTTTCTCGAGAAAAAAAAAATTGATATAGTTTAAAATAAAAATAGTTCTTAGAATGAATATATATTTTAGCTAAGAGCTCCCGCATAGGGCCAATGAGTTAGGTTTAAGTTATTGGATAAGTAAGCCAGTTTTTCCTGAATTTTTTGTCTAGCTTTAAGATAGTTATAAGTTGAATAAAAAATAAAAAATATGAATCTTGGCATATTTTTTTTAGTATTTTCGAAAGTCAAATTTACTAATAAAGTAATGCGACACGATTTCAAAACTATCACGATGAATTCCACTGATTGAGGTTGCCACTTATTTTTGCAGAATCCAAGTCAACATTCAAACGTATGGGAATACAATTTTTTACAAAAAAAATCTTTTCCCTGCACCATTTCCTTGTGGTGGAAATTTTACAAAACAAGAAAAATTTGCGACATTGTTACTTTCACTACTCGCAATTAATATTTTAAATTATTTAATTACGCGCTAAGGATTACCAAATTGATCAAGGGCCGAGAGAGTTTTATATCTGTGGTAGGCTACTAAAGTTATAAATGATTTTTTTTTGTTCTGCTGTACCTTCGTAATTTCCCTTGATATAATAAAAAAAAAAAAAAACAACCGACGGTTGATGACACTTTTTATCCTCAGAATTTAATTAATGAGATATTATAAAATCTAAATGGATGGCGCGGGTTGGTGTACTTAACTAAGTGCTTGAATATTAATTTTTGAAAACCCTACAATGGGCTTGCTAATTGCCAGTGGGCCAAATGATTTATTTGTGTCTACAATGTATTGTATGTATATGCCTGATGTTTAAATGAGGGCAGTAAGTTCCCTTTACTGCGGTCTCGCTTTTTTCAAAACTGGTTAACCAACAGTTTAATTTATTTACAAATTAATTAAATGTAACTTCACTTGGCATCAATTTATTTGCCGGAGCTCTTTATCGAAAAAGAGCTAAATTCATGCTCAATTTGTAAGTTTTGTACGAAAACAAAACATTGAAAGAAAAAAAAATTAAACTAACAACAGCGGAAACGGTGGCCCTTGTGGTCATAAAATTAATTAGAATCGAATGTTTAAGTGAAAATGTCCTTCATGGACCATACATAGCGTGGCATCGGCGCTGCGGCTGCGGCGGCAGCCGACACGGAGGCATACAATGCCGCGGGGAGAACTTAACTACACGCAAAGAATGTAATCAGTTGGTTGAATAAATATAATTAAAAATACCGGCAAGTTCATAAATCTTTTGCAGAAAATTCATCGAAAAGCAAAGGAAACCCAGCAAACAATTCGAGCGGCAAATATGCGCCCGTTTACCAAAACGAATCACTTAATTATTTTAAGTGCTTTTGTTTGGCAAATAAGTTAAAGGGATTAAATCGGAGCAAGGACCAAAAAGGATTAAGCGATTTTATTATGCTTCGATTAGTTTCTTTTTTTTTTGCTTTGGTATTTTTGTTTTGTTCTAGTTGCATTGTAGAATTGAGGCTTTCAGTTTTGTGGTTTCATTATGTTAAGAAATAGAATGGAAAACAAAAGAATCCTTTTAGAGATATAGAAATTGATTAGTCTGGACACAAATGTTGTATTTTTTTTTTTCGGATAGGCAGACATTAATTTATTGATCTTTTCGTCTTTGTCAGGTTCGCTGTTGATTTTTCAACGATAACAAAAATAATAAATCTGTATTGCATCGAAAAGACCTGCGATGGTTTGAAATAATGGTCTTTGCCGTGTGAAACAATAAAGATGGACCTTCTTTTGATTTAAATTTTAGAACCCAAAGTTCGTTTAAAGTTTAATACCTGCCAATAAATGGCTTAAGGGGAGGTTCTTCTTTTTCGGCGACCAAAAATGCAGTTTGTTCTTTTTTCCATTTTTTTTAGTAAAATATGTGTAGAATATGTAGCTAAAACTGTTTGTCCGAATGCTTTTTTTTAATTTATAGAACAAAAACGAGACCTACCTTTTTGTCTCAAAAATTGACATTTAGTGGTATTTTGAGCGTAGCATGTCTATATATCCATACCATGGTAATCAGAGGTACCATATAGGCCACCAGGTGTCGACACATGCCGGCACTTAGACATATGAGACATGAACCACCAGGTGTCGACACATGAGCCATGACTCGAAAAAAAACTTTAAACGCGTTTTTCTCGAAACCACGTTTTTCCAACTGTTGGCCACGATTACTTTAAAACTACTTGACGGATCGTCATAATTTTTTTTGTTCTAAAGCTTATGAAATTAATTGGAGTCTGGACCAAAATCAGGCTGATATATCAAAAACTTTTTTTTGTACAGCGCTCAGAAGAGCGAAAAAAAGTGGAAAAACGAACACTAAAATTCAAGCGTCCGCAATTTTTTTAGTTTTTGACTTTGGGCAATGATTTTGGTCCAGACTCCAATAATTACTCTCTTCTATTTTACTTTGATTTTTTAATTTTCGATCATTTTTGCAGGAGCTAGAGTGGCCAACAGCGAACAACTTTTTCTGTAGGTGGTCTCGTTCAGAGGCGCATTGTTTTTTAACGGCCCGGTATTTTTTGATAAAAAAATTAGTTTTTGTGCTTAATATGATAATAAACAAGTAAAAGAAATTGAATTTCTTCCATGAACAAAAAAATTCATGAAAAAGTGTAATTTTTCACACTGAAAAAGAAGAACCTCCCCTTAACTCCAAAATGGGGCTACTCACAGTAGTCGAGTGAAATTAAGCACTGACAACCGCCCTGACATAGCATTACAGCATCCCAGTAGCAATTCTGAGAATATATTACGGCATGTCCACACTCCTTGCCAATGAACGCGGCCTATCTTACGCCTTTTGATTTAAAAAAGAAAAGTTGGACACCAATTGTTTCCGCGATGTTGGTCAACGACAGACCACCATACTGGCACAAGGTGTGTACCTCAAAGATTATGAGAGGCAGAGAGGCCTTGCGACACAGAAATCACCATACCCTAGGGGCTCTATCTGCGGTGGTACCAGAATAGAACATTCGGTAAATCTTCACAACCATGAAGGTAACTTTTAGATGAGTTTCTCAACGGTCGATTTCTAGATATCTGGGATATCTACACCCCACCATCAACCAAGGCAGAAACCAATACCTGAATATCTCGAAGGAACCAGATAGAGTCAAGCGCAACTCAATCCGTTCTACACACAGCAATATTTCAAGTAACTGCCCAAGAAAATCAGTTGGTTTTTAAGTACAGAGATTTTAGAGCGGTCAACTTAAGAGACTTAGAATATGTATAAACTGGCAGTCAATATTCCTGATGTCATCACCTGAAGACCAAGTTTTCTGCAAACTTCAATTAATCAGGCTTTCAATAAACATGTACCGCTCAAAACAAAATCTACGCGGGGCCACAGAAAATCCTGGTTTTCAAAAGAATTAATTAACTGTATAGAGCAAATGCTCTCTGCTTTTCGGCTTTTAAAGAATACTGTGAGCAAAAAGGTCAGGGGACCCAAATGCAATCTCTACTCAAAGCGTATCAGTAAAAATTTAACATCGAAAATGCTATGGAAATATATACGAGAGCTTGGAGTTGGTCACCAGAAAGAATATTGTTCCTGTGATATGTGCCCTGACATTTTCAATAAAAAGTTCGCAGAAATTCAAAATTCTCTTCTTAATGAGACTTATCGGGTTGTTGACCCCGTTAATGCTTAACTTCAAAGTGACGCCTTGTCTCCATAAAATAAATAAAATAAATAAAATAAATAAAATAAATAAAATAAATAAAATAAATAAAATAAATAAAATAAATAAAATAAATAAAATAAATAAAATAAATAAAATAAATAAAATAAATAAAATAAATAAAATAAATAAAATAAATAAAATAAATAAAATAAATAAAATAAATAAAATAAATAAAATAAATAAAATAAATAAAATAAATAAAATAAATAAAATAAATAAAATAAATAAAATAAATAAAATAAATAAAATAAATAAAATAAATAAAATAAATAAAATAAATAAAATAAATAAAATAAATAAAATAAATAAAATAAATAAAATAAATAAAATAAATAAAATAAATAAAATAAATAAAATAAATAAAATAAATAAAATAAATAAAATAAATAAAATAAATAAAATAAATAAAATAAATAAAATAAATAAAATAAATAAAATAAATAAAATAAATAAAATAAATAAAATAAATAAAATAAATAAAATAAATAAAATAAATAAACAAGAAATGAAATCTCATATATAGGATATGCACGTAGATAACACATGCACTCAATCCTGCTGCGAGCCTAGACACAACGACTTACGGCCAAAAAATACAACAAGAACAACTCAAAGCAACAACTACCAGTGAACTGGTTTAGTTTCAGGTACGTTATCGGGAAAACCATAAGGACACATATTAGGCACAATAATCTCTACACAGCACCTCGCCAAAGTTCAGGCTCCAATAGTACCAATCATGGACTCAGCGCAAAGTGCGCCGTTGCTACACAGGGTATCTGCTACAAACTAGGCCCATGTTAGCGTCAATCAGTCAAGACACCTTAAACAAGAAAAATTAAAAACAAATATTGTTCGTCGCCACCATTTATTTGTCAGAGCATCTTTCAAATGAACGCACCCAAATTTTCAGACACATCTGTCAAATAATTTTGTTGTAGCAGCCATTTTACATTTTATTTTCGAGTGCTCATTAAACACTTTTACTTACGAGAAAAAACCTTAACGCAAACCAAACAAAAGCTTGACAATTATAATGAGGACTATTCACGACTGATAACATGTGACACCAATATCCGTTCCGGTCTCCCAATTGCTGTCACCACACCAGAAATGGTCGCTAAAATCCACGGTTTTATAATGGATAATCGGCGAGTAAGATGCCTGGGCTTGAAGAGGCCACAGGCTTATCATATGGAGCAGTAATTTCGATTTTACATACATAAGTTAGGACATGAAAAATCTTTCTGCAAGATGGGTACAATCGTCGAGCTAAAGAGGGTCTTCGAATAACAGCCTCCAGTTATCGAGGTGAAAAATAAGAATGGGCCTCCACTTAAAATATCAGTCCAGTTTGAATATCAGAGCGCTTGGTCAAGGTGCCCAGAACCAGCGTGGTCGAAGTCAAAGAGGATGGAGAGCCTTATAGAAGAATTATAGGAGTACACCTAAGCAAAATCAGTAAACTATAAGATTTTCAATGTTCTTAAGGATTTATGTAATATCTACCATTGTAAACAAACGATATATTGAAATACTTACAAGTTTCCTTTGAAATAGGGCTCGGTATGTAAGAATAAAAAACCCCACTATGGAAACAAGAGACGAAATTGATCCAATTAGTAAACTGTTTCGACTTTGAAAATCCACGAAATGACATAGGTCCCTCTGAGTAGATAAACTCAATGTACCTGTATGAAAAATAAATTTATAAAATTAATCAAACATGAATAAACAATGTGCTGTCCCTTAACCTATTAAAACGTCACATACATATTGTGGTCCACTGGGTGGGTAATCCCTATTGGACAAGTCTTCATTGCAAATGGATTCATTGATCCCGCCTGTTGTTTGCTCTGTTGATTCCTTCTTTTCTTATTTTAACGAAACGAACTCAGAAAGCTTGTTGGAATATATATATGTATATATTTTTTATTTTTGTTTATCTTGGGTACTGATGACAGTCCCTTTTCTCACTTTGTGACTGAATTAATTCTGATGTGTAAGCTATAAGGGGTCTGATGGTGGATCAGGGAAGTGAACTTGTAAGGAGCAACGGTTGATGACCCAATGACATTATAAATTATTTACGAAGTATTTTTTTGTCCTTTTGTTTTTAAATGTGGTAGGTGATGGGTATTCCCTAAGCATGGTATTATTTAGAAAAGGCTAAAGGTGATGACAGCTTTGTTTTGTTTAATCAATGTTTAGCTTCATGTGGTAGGTTTATTGGTTTAGAGGGTTGGTTGCACATTTTAACTGGTTTAATAGAATAAGGGCCCAGCTTAAGATATTCATTAGGTCGATTTGTCAAACTTTCATAGTATAAAACTCGTACTTCTCTTTTCATCACAAAGGAGATGACCCCAACAGGCCTCGATTTGATTCGCCCTCGTACAAAGTAAGTATTATTACCAGTAAGGTTTTGATGTTCAAAAGAGCATTATAAGCGTTTGGTCCCTAGAGACTTGAACGGTATAAGTTCCGCTGCACTTTAGGTTAGATCTATGTAGATTCGTTGTGATACACCAGGGATTGTGAGTCACATGTATTAACACCTATGTATCTAATAATCATATGTCACTCAAAGCCATGCATCTTTCAGTCGTCTTTTTTCGTTCTATCATTTTCGACCGTAACCCTTTTTATGTTTTTGGCCTATGCACAGTGCGGCCGAAGGCATCTTTGTGCGGCCAAAAGTCCAAAATATAAGTTTTGGCTTAGGGGTTTTTGTCATCAGGTTGCTAAAGGAGACCCCTAGGACCCCATAATCTCAGTCAAGTTAAGTTGCCGTAGTCACGCGTCGTTAAGGTAGGGTAATGGACGCTTTCATCAAACACATGTAAGAATTTTTATTTCCAAGCAAATCTATTGCAATAAAATGAATTCAACACCTGCAGGTGCGTAAAATAAATTAAAGAATTTCTGAATATACTCGCTAATTTCTAAATAGTACATTGTTAGACAGAAATATGTCAACACTATTAATTTATCAAAAAAATAAGTGTTTGAGTGAAAACTTTTATGTCTTGCTAGATCTTGTTCTCATAGTTAATATGTATTGTGTACCAAATAAAATAGAATTCAGCTGCCAGTTGAGTTCTTCTGTTCTTCTGTGTATTAATTTACAACAATATCCAAGGAATTATATGCCCACGTTAGTTCACAAAATTTTAGGCCCCGAAATAATAAAATATTCAGTGTTACCTATATGTTAAATTTCGGAAGATGCACAAGAAGCATGTAATAAATTTTTTTTAAAACTATCAAGTTAATTTCGCAAGAAACCATTATCGTCAAAAGACAATGGAGGATGTTTTTAAATGATTCCTAATCGCATCCGATCCACTAATATCAAGTCGTCGGGAATTACCTCGAAAACTACTTAAATCTTTTAGTCCGGGAGCTGGCGACACTTTTCAATGTCTAAGATGCGTATTCATGAAATATTTTTAACTTCCCATTGGCAGTTATTGTAATCGGTCCGATTTGTCAAATTGGAATTTTTGACATTTCTCGACGTTTCAATGTCCATAGAGGCTATATCAATTATTTTTAGAGAGAGATGTGTGTGTGTGTGTACGTACGTACGTTCCTACGTTCGTACGTTCGTACGTTCTGGTATCATTTTTCGTTGTCGATATCTCAAGAACGAGTAAAGATATCGA